>CM073936.1:23587500-26087500 GCA_037179545.1 Sesamia inferens
AATCGAAATGAATGGCGTGCAATAGAAAAATCTATGTCCAAGAGCGGGCTGATATAAGTTGAAGGGATGCTGACATACAACGTTATTATTTGTTTACGCAAAACCTGAATATAGTTTGTTCAGAATAAGCAACCTAATCGATTCTAATCATTTTTACACCATGTTAAATTTTTTCCCAAATCCATTTAGAAGTTGTTGCACTGTGGTTATGCGTGGACCATATTTTTGTTGGGACAGCCAAGTAGGCTAACAAGCTCATAACTTTGTGATTCTTCATGATATCCTTTCAAAATTTTGTACATAGATTCTTTACTTAAAAATACTGGACATGTGTTTCGGGTTTCGCATAAACAAAAAATAATGTTGTAAATGTAAATGTCAAAAAATTAACTCATTTTCATAAACTAAAGTGATATGAATGTTAGTAGCTAATTCACAAAATAATGTTCATGTACGTGCACTTGATTGCCCATCAACTGCACACATATTAACTCGGTTCATCATAATATACGTTGAGTACTTGGTAATTAAGTTTGATGGGAACTGTGTTATTATGAACAATGTAGAACATCGTAAATATTCGTAAATACCAGATTAATAGTACAATATATCTGAACGTTGGGTCATTTAATATCCGACGTTAAGCTTTTAAACTATCATCATCATCATCATCAACCTTTTTATCATCCCACTGCTGGGCACAGGTCTCTTCTCACACAGAGAAGGATTGAGCGTAATTACCACGCTAAACTATACTATTACTACTACTACTACTATTTTAACTATATTTACTTCAAAATGTATATACTCATAACCACCATATTTAACATAAAAGAATTCTGGTGGGTTCTGTTTATTTTATTATCATTTTCTGTTATCGAGAAACAATTTTAACGACTTTATCGTAGACAAAGCCCGTGCCGGTAGTTATATAATGAAGCAGCCGTGGATACGTATCACACCTACCTGCAAGACGAGTACCACAAGTATAATATGTAGATGAGCTAACAGTCTTTTAATCAGATAGATATATTATCAATTTCCACGTACCTCTTCTACAATCTGCCTCCATTTCACTGTCATCATTTTAATCCCTTTCTCACTTACCAGCTTCGTCATAATTATTGTGATGGCGCTTGTGTGTGTTGTGTAAGTATAAGCTACCGCTTATACTTGTGTATGTAGGTACATAGCCACTTATGTATACTTGTGTATGTAGTTAACAATGAAATAAGTTAAATACACAAAACGTATATCTAATGTAGGAATTATGCTGTTGCAATTTAGGGTACTCTGTAGTACAATAATAATACGAAGATCTCTTGAAATTACAAGTCCATTCTTCTTCACATTCTCAGTATTTGAGGGAACATTGAGCGCTGCGAGGAGAATAATGAAATGACATGAGGTTCTTACGTCACGTTTTCACTTATAACATAAAGTGAAAAAAATACGAAATCAGTAAGAAGTCATTTATTGAAAGGCTGAGAATAAGAACTTTTTAACTTCAATATTTCATAAGACAGTCCCCCAAAACGCCCGTCCTTCGCCGCTTTCTTCTGCATTCCCATGGAAGAAGAAGTGGCGGAACAAACTCCCTACAAACTCATAGAAAATACAAAATATGGAAATTAAAAGTAATTAAATAATCAAACCAGGTAAGTGCAAGGAAGCCAAAATGCTTATTAATAATTTCTAACTTCAGCCACCAGTGGTTCCCCCAACTAATAAGATAAAGTTAAACAATTATGCAAACAACACATGGTGCCATCAGGCAAGAGAGGAAATTCAGAAACTTTATTGAACATTCTTCCGAAGTCTTTTGAATAAATATTATGTCAGCGAGAGGTAATCGGAAAATGTTTGTTTGTATTTGAAACTATTGTGTTCCTGTGTAGTATGTATTTGCTTAAAGGGCTAAACATGTTTAGTCTGTAGATTAACTTTATGTATTTCTCCATTGTTTTGGCTGAAAAATATGTAGGTTAAAGTATTCCAAATTACTACCTATATCAAATACATATAAATAAATTGCATTTCTGAACAGGTATGGAGAACCCTATCTGAATAGTAAACATTTTACCTTTGGAAAAGTAAGTTTAGTGCCTCGTACATGAATTAAGATACAAAGGTTCAACCAGCGTACCAGAACAATGTATGTATAAAAACTTATACTTCGGTATAAAAGTGGATGGACCATGTCCTGGACCAGGATCGGACGCCAGAGATCGCCGCCACGAGGATACTGCGGTGCTCCACCCAAGCTGGACAGACCTCCAACGTTTGCACCACCATGTCCTTTCTATCTGAGCCTTGTTTTGTAATTTATAACGGAAAATAATTGTGCGCATTGATTTGTACAAAAAAGATATAACATATTATGTATTTACTTTACATTTAAAAAACTTTCACTAATATCTGTCCCTCCTTGAACAGGTCTGTACAAGTTTTATGTGATAGGGATCCAATCCAAATCGACTTATCTGTGTTTGCGATCTCCTCAAACCTGATATTGGAAAGTCGAACAGTAAGATTCGACTATATATTACAATTATAGGTTCTTATTTATTATTTATTCGCTATATATAGGGCCATATTTATTATTTATTCGCTTGGAATCTTAACTGTGACAGTTCTAAACAGTTGTGTTTGAACTCAATACACAATTGATACAGACGTTATGATTAATAAAAGTCATCAATTCATCAGAACTTCTTTATTGTTGATATAAAGATTGCTTGTATGATAAAAGCTTTGTTCAGCTTTTAACTGAGCAGTTGTGTTGCGATGTGTGCCGGGTACAATGCGCCAAATGTTGTTGTGTTGGGAGTTTGGTCTTCAGATCAATTTTCCTTTGGCGCAGCATCGTTGGTCGTGTTGTTGGGTTTAATATTGCATCACCTCGCTCAACTGTCATCTTCCTTGCTATTCGCTCAGTTTTTCTGAGTGAATAGGCTCTTAAAAAACTAGCGCGCTTTACCATCTACGATCGCATCACTGCTTACCATCAGGCGGGATTGCGGTCAAGCGCTAGTTTATAATTATTAATAAAAAAAAAATCATAATGCGGTTATAGTTGGATCCCAGTATTATGAATTCTTTCAATAACTTCCCTACTATATATAAATTTATTTCTAAGGGGCTCTTCTGTGATAAAGGATGATCTACGGGTTGACTACTTTCTACATCCATAAATCTTTTCATTTCGGAGAGGTTAAGTTACCTATGCATATTCGCTCACGAACTTAGAAAAGTACTATTACTAATATTGTTGCTGCGATTGTACCTAAATTACCCCACGCTGGTAAAATTTTTATTGATGATTAGGGTCAACCCGTTAGGCCATGTTTCAGAGAGGCTGAACCATTAGAACGTTTTAAAATAATTCAAGTTCTTGGCTGTTAGTCACAGTGTTATAAAATTACGCAATGTTATAAAGTTTGCCGTGAATAACATTGATAGCATAAGAAATATTAATGTACTACGAAATATACAAACCAGCATACTAATAAGTTAGTACTGTCTTCCACAAATGGGAACTAGAATACAAACACAAACAGAAGTTTCTCTATAAAAACGGTAATACACACAAAATACAAATACGCGGACTGAATAACAATGTTCGTTTTACCAGCTGACAGCGAGGAATGGAAACAAATGAAGAACGTCACGCCACGACGTGGTCATCCTCTTTTGGAAAAGGTATGAAAAGTTATCTTCGTCTAAAAAGAAAAGGCTAGTCGAATGATCTTCGTCGGTTGCAAATGGCGTCAATAGTTTTCACGTCATATATTTTTAGAGATATTAGACAATATTCTTTTAATTTAGCTCGTTTTGTTTGTTTATTTGGGTTTTTAAAGACCATTGACTCACTAAATAAGCCATGAAATCGGCCCTTTAAAATAATGTATTTATATTATATTGTACTCGTATAATATTGTTTTTCATTCTTCCTTTTTCATGAGATTCGTCATATTACTCAAGGATCCGATAAAGGACTCTTTCAATGAGCTAGCCCTGCACAAGCCCGAGGCCATGTTGTTGCAATTTCCTCGAGACGCGCCACAGCACGCGTTCCCACATAACAGTAGGAGGTATTCACATCGGCGTCAGGTCGACAATGAAGTACCTGGGATTCGCCTTCGACGGCCGGTGGAACATCGAGGAGCATTTCCGACGTTTTGCTCCCAGACTGGAACGGTCCGGAGCTGCCCTGAGGCGGCTCCTCCCCAATCTAGAGGGACCAAGACCATGGGCCTCCTGTGGAAGCTCTACGCGGGGTTCCTGCAGTTCATGACTTTTTATGGGGCACCGGTGTGGGCGCGATCCAGGAGGCGGCGACCAACCCGACGCCTGACTGCGTCCCAGAAGGTTATGACCGTACAGCTAGTCCGGCGATACCGCACGGTCTCCGCTGAGGCAAAAATTTAGATTACCATCCTCTTAACAGAGCGGTACATTTTTCTGTCAATCTTTAGTAGATTGTTGAATTTAAGGAAACTTATTTTAGATTTTCCTTATCTACGATAATATTTCATTTATGTTTCAAGTTAAAGTTAATTTAAGTTAAAGAAATATTAACTTTATTCTAAGTAGAGTAATTAGCAATATTGAAAAGGTTATAAAAATGTTTGAAGTTGTAGCGTAAACTGAACTTTATTGTGTAGGAATTAAAGTTAACAGTGTTTATGCTATCTTTTAACCAACTACGGATGTCCATCCTTCGGCATAACATCATGAATGCCACAATCACGCTTTACAATTGACCGGACAGTTCACTATTGTCGATACGGCAGACAGATTGAATAGTGGGAAAAAACTGAGGATTTTCACATGTGCTAAATGAAAGTAACCTAATCAAGGTTATTCTAGCGAAAATTCTCGCCAGTTTAAGTTCACATTCTCTTCTCAGTTTATATGTGTCAAAAATTCCCTACGTTTTAACCATAGATTTAGAATTTCATTGGTACGCAAGTTTTAACAAATATTCGACGATGGTAGCCGAAATGAAACTGTCACTAGATTTTTAATGTTTCATTACGAGCATTATCCTTCCGGATAGCATTGAAAAGTAATCAGTATAGTACAGGTACTCGTACTAAGAATGCTTGAAAAGGTAGACTACTTAGCTAACTAATGATCCCTCTCAAATTACTTTTCTTTTTTGTTTAACGTATTCATATTTTTTCAGCTCTTAAAAAGTTATCTAAGAAAGAAAGAGGATATTTTTCTATTTTGCTTTCATTACTTAATGGAATTATATCCAACGGCATACAAAATTTAGATCTAAGAATTAACATTGAATACTCTCACTCCTCTAATTAGGTGATATTATTTCTGCGATATTTAGGCATAATATAGAGATCCGCATTTACTGAGCTCTATCTGGCCTTTTAGAATTCCATAAAAGTCTGTTTCTTTAATGATATTGCTTTCCGATTGGAAGTCAGCAAGATCGGCGGAGCTTAATACATTAGACTTTTGAAAAAAAATAATAATCAAGTAGAAAATTAGTACAGTACAAAATTTTAAGAAGCATGAAGGGTCGGCCTTTTTGGATATCTATCTGAATACTGACTGATTAATTAACTTCAAAATATAGTAGAGTAATTTACGGACAATTGATACTGATACAAAACAAATCACAATATTCCAAAATTAACCAGTCACGTGCCGTTATATATAGTAAACAGGGATGCTATTCTAATTTTTTCACTTATGTATCCATAAGTGATAGAAGTTGCTTCAAAAATTATAGGTTTCTTTTCTTTACGCAGTTTTACGAAATGATTAAGTATAGTTTAAATCATCGCGGGGAACTTATTCTTTTATAAAAAACTGACTGAAATTAAAAAACTCTGTTAAAATCGCCAGTAACTGCTGAAATTTCCAGTAACTGTAAAATAAATCATACAACCTTCTTCGTAAAAAGACTATATTTTAAAGAAGCCCCTCAGAAAGGTGAGTTAAAAGTGAGTGAGTGAGTTTTAACTCACTTTGCCTTTTAAGGCAAAAGGCAATCTTGAATTTATAAAACCTTCTTGGTTCCGAATTCTAGAAAAATACTTTCTTATTTTTGTAACAATGTAGGTCGAGCTGCTAACTAAATCATATTTTATTATATTGATGCTACAATCAGGAGCAATATTTCACACCAAATACCGTGTCTAGTCTAATAATAAAACTGTTCATTATTAGGTTTAGGTACATTAGTTAGACATTACAACCTACTTCTGTAAGCCTCTTCATTATGTGAAATGTCATTATTTGCATTTAAAAATATCTTTTCCTCGCGGCTATAGGTGTCACAACAATTTATTCCAACGTTTCACTTTCATTGCCCTGAAGTGTCAAAGTCGAGGACGCGTCCGGAATAAATGCGAAATTTATTCAAGTGAGAGCCACTGCTGCAACTAATTTTATATATTTATTGCTTAAATTTGTGCATGATCCTGATTTGTCATACACTTATTACAAAAAATAAACTAGCTTGCGATTCTGTTCGGGCAGAAAGCAATTTTATTAATCGTTTTCTTCTTCCCAGCACTAGTAATGAAAATCATTAAAAAATTTGCTGCTCGTGTCTTGTACCGAAATAAGAAATCACTGGCGCCTATTTTCTTATTCACTAACTAAATTATTTCTAAATTCAGGGAATATTTATATAATATTTTCATCAAGAAAAGGGCAGACGATAAAAAAATATTACTTTAGTCCTGTCAAATTAGTCCGCATCTGACATAAATCGACATATTATTTGATCGCCATGTTTTTAATCACGCACGGTATAACCGATCACAAAATGGGACAAAAAAGTGCGTAACGCAATCTATTACAAAACAAGGTGTGATAATTGTGTCACATCTACCAAGAATGTTTTATTATGCAATTAACCAAATGACCACGCTAAACAATTCTTATATAGTCAAGCGATAATGGAGGATGACTGTGGCCAAAAATTACCTATTTTCATCACGAGTTAGGATGTGTGAGTGGGTGTATGTGTGTGTAATATTAAACAAATTATAATACATTTCCGCAGCCGCTATTCCTGAAGTGAAGTGCCCTTAAGATTATTACGATTTAATTTAATATCTGAGTTTCTGGACATAGTTTAAGGGAAACCAGATATGTTTTTGTACTCAGGTTGATTAAAACGAACAAATTGCAACAGTTTTTCCAAACATCGTTTGCTTGTGATTGCATCCTCTATTGAATTGAAAAACTTATGATAAAACTTTAACGATTTGTTTGTTTGTTGGTTGTGCGGTTCTTGTGGTTTTGCTCATTACAAGTTAGATTAGTGTTAGGATGTTGATTTGATTATAAGGTACTTATCTGTTGATATAAGCCCTCAAATGTAAGGCTATGTCCCTAGTTCCGAAAAGTATTATATCATAATATTTGGTATATCTGTTACTTAAATACCTACTACTTTGGAATTATTGTTTGACGAAGCCGAAATAAAAGAAATCATATTCAAAAGTCATTTAAGAAATTAGGCTGAGAATCCTGACTTCTCGAAAGTCAAAGTTACTAAAGTACGCCAAAACGGCCGCCCTTTACCACTTTCTAGTGCGTTCACTGGAAAGACAAGTAAATATAATTAGGTTCAAAGACAAAGAATCGCCTACATACCATGTTATTCTCTCTGTGTACAAAATATAAACAAACTTTATATATTTACATGTCAAAAGGTTTTGTCTACTTCAATGGATGCTACAATACGATAAAAGCTATACATATTACATGTATATTACTATTTAGCTAACAAATACGAATAAAAAGGTACCTACAAAATAGGTTTTACGTTCAGAATATTTCAAGGTGTATATTTTGCTTGAAGTTATAAAGCACCTACTACTTAGTAATGACAAAAGAGTATACAATATGCTAACCAAACCTACTTAATATCTACAGGTGTTTATGTTTATTACTCTTTCTTTATTTTCAATAAAAAGCGATGCCTTACACTAGGAATTATTAACATTTAAACTCAAATTACTCACATACATACATAACCAGCCAGATCCGGAACAACTACCTGTAGGGTATACAAATATTTGTTCCAAGCGGGAATTGAACCCGCGGCACGCAGCAGTCCATCATTCAGAACGGATTTGCATGAAAATTGATACGGAGGTAGTTTATAACCGGGATTTATATGAATAATCCCTTTTATCCCAGTATTCCTATTGGAACCTCGTATGGGTGAAACCGCGGGTGTAGCTGGTTAATTATAAGTAAACATCAGTCGACAAATGTATAGGAATAAACCTATACTTCACAGAAAGTTTCGACGAAATCATAGGAGGAAACTAAACATAAACGATCATGGAGGTAACAATGGGAGACAAGGAAGTGAAACCACCCCTATGGACTTCTTGCCTCCCATACATTTTACTGGAAAAATATGTCTCTATGCGTGAGCTTGATGAAGCGGTTATGGGCGAGAGTACACAACTTTTGGGAAGGACTTTGGATTTTCTTTTTTGGCCGGTCTCCTTCACTGGATGCAAAACATACATACATATTGTACAAATGTTTTACAAGATTTTCCTGTTTTCGTATTATTATTTTTTTTTTATTAAAAATATAAACCAGCGCTTGACCGCAAACCCGCCTGATGGTAAGCAGTGACGCAATCGTTGATGGTAAAGCGCACTAGTTTATTAAGAGCCTATTCACTCTAGCCTTGAAGACACTCAAATTGTAGTCCGACGGAAACACCGCCGCCGGCAGATTGTTCCAGTCCCTCGATGTACGCGGTATAAAGGACGACGCGAAACGCTTCGTCCGGATCGTAGAGGTGTTAACAACATAAGGGTGGAAACTCGCCGTACGACGGGTCGTCCGATGGTGGAACGGAGATGGGGGAATTAAATCGTGCAATTCCCTCGCACACTCCCCAGAATGTATCCTATAGAACACCGAAAGGCTGGCTACTCTACGCCTGTGCTCTACGCTTTGGAGACCAACTCGAGTTAAAGAATCTTTGTTCAAGAATCTTTGTTTTATTGTAGCAATAAATCTAATATAATATCGATGCTTTAACGGAAGTAAGCAGCAAGGAAACGAGTTTTTGGATAGTGTAAACGTTATATGCCAACCTCGGATTTAATTAAATGCCAAATACGATAACGAAGGATTTTGTAAATAGGTTTTTATTCAAACAAGCTTTGTGTAACCCTTTGTTTCGTAATTTTACTTCCTTACATAATAAATTGGCTTCGATTGCCAATAAAAACAATTGCTGCTTTTATGGAAAACAAATTTTGAAAAATATTTATGACTAGCTTTTGCCCGCGACTAGGATGGTTCCCTAATTTATAACACAGAAGAGAACTTGTAATAGAATATTAATTTAAAACGCTATTGAAATACAGCTCACTAGAACTTTACTTCACTTAAGGTTGCACGGCGAGATTTTTACAAATTTTTAAGTATCTCGCTGCTGTACCTATCTACTTCTTTAGTATTTTTGTATTTTTTAACCTTCCCAAATCAAATCGTTGTTATTGTTAATCGGTATATGTTCGGTTGTGTTGCTTCGTTGGTCATTTTGTTAGGTTTAACATTGCATCACCTCACTCAACTGCCGTCTTCCTTCTTATTCACTAAGTTTTTTTAAGTTAATAGGCTTAATAAACTAGCACGTTTTGCCATCAAAGATTGAATCACTGCTTATCATCAGGCGGGATCGCAGTCAAGCACTAGTTTATAATTGTTAAAAAAAAGTAATTAAAAAAATATGTACACGAATCCCATCCATCGTTTTCAACATCTACGCGTCAACATCGATCAATTAAAATAGTAGGAAGTTATGCAGTGAATGTAGGTCAGAGCCGAATTATTGGCATGATTTTGATCGACTAACCCGACAAACCGCTCGCAAATTAAGCTAAATGTTTGCCTGAGGTTGTCAAAGTGAAAGATTTGTGGTGAATCGTAGTCTATAAATTAAATGGGAATGGTACACACAACGTCAGTGTATGTTAACCCCTTACAATGTAAAATTTTGTAACAAAAGGGACATAGAGATCACTCATGCTATCCGTACTAAAGCAAGCTCTCTAAGAACCGTAACACCGTCAAAGTACCATGTGAAATAAAATCAAACTACGGTTCTATCACGTATGTTCAATAATTATTTCTATAAGATATATTGTAATGTATGCAGGTAGTTATATTATTTACTTTATATTTAGTATGTAGGCTCCGAACAATTGCAGCCCATTCTCTCCGTATTAAGATGCTGTACCGACCGGTTGTGTTTTACTGTTCTCCCTGTGGTCACATAATTTTGTATACAATCATTGTAGGTCTATATTGTGCATTGAAATAAACAATCACGTTTTTGAAAATAAAATCCACCTCTTTCCTAATGCGATCTTATTTGGACATCTTCCCATAAGAAGGCTTTTGTAAGCTATTCCATTCTCTCGGGACGTTTCCGCCAAACAGCGCAAGCAGAATTGTATTATAAGTGAATATAAAATGGATTCTATACTTAAACTCGGTGCCTATAGTACTAGTAAAGTACACTAAACAATATAAAATGTTTTATGTAATGTATTTAAGAAGCCAACAAAGTAGAAAAGATAAGCCATATATATTATAACAAAAGGATAAAGTTTGTTAGACGACTTATTCCATCAGCTTGTTTTATTTTTATTATTATTATTTTGATTTATATATTCCACATACGGCACCTATCGATATATGTTTGGTGCGTGGAAACTTACTATTTTTTTGACAATCCAGGCGATTTCAAAATGTGAAAAGTATAGTGTTGTAGGTTTATTATTCTCCTGGACTTTAAGTCTGAAATCACCAACCCGCATTGAGCAAGCGTGGGAATTACGCTCAATCCTTCTCTGTATGAGAGGAGACCTGTGCCCAGCAGTGGGACAGTAAAAAGGTTGATGATGATGATGATGGTGATGATTATTGTCATATACATTTGGCCACAGAGAAAAGTTTCTGTAGTATCTAAGGCATTAGCCAAAAATCCATTAACCAAGGCTCAACGACGATATCCTTCCGTCGTTTTGGACATGTTCCCGAAAGGCCGCGGTGCCCCGAACAGGCAATTAACATAAACCATCCTAAATGTTAGGGTTAAGGGAATAGTCGAGCGTTCTTGAGAGAAGTGATTTAGTTTACGCGTAATGTTCAAGTTTGATCATGGTTTGCGGCAGCAAAACATGACAGTAATATATGTTCATACACAAATTTACCGATAAATACATAGGAAAAATATTTAGATCAATGGTTATTACTTAATAACATGTATGTTAAATAAAATTTATGTCGCAATATGCACGTATTAAACAAAAATGTCCAGTTGTATAGTATTATGTCAGTTAGTTTATTTTCAAATGACAGCCGCCATGGCGTAGTAGTAGCGAACGCGGCCTATGCGAGTTGCAAGGAGGCGCGAGTTCGATCCCCGCGCAGTGCAAATATTTATATCCATGAATATGATATAAATATTTACGATCGATCGATCGAGATACGATCTACTTGCTGTAAAGCATCTATTTGTTGGATTAGTCTTTTATTGACTTGATAGTGCTATGGCTGTTGAGAGTATGTCATGCTCACTCAAATGTCTCGCTGGTGGTGGCGTGTGTGTTGGATCATTAGGTTCCCTTCAATATGGTTGAGCTGAATGATGCTGATCCATACGTCATGTTCGTGAACGGACGCCGTCAGAGGGGACTGGTCATCTCTTAGCTGCTACGGCGTATTTTAATTTCTGAATTGTTGTTTTTTTTTTCCATAATGGACGCTCTCAGCGTACAATATATTTCTGCATCGTTCTCACACGATTGATTTCAAAATGAACGATGTAATTAAATATTTGTATCAACAGCTTGATAATTTAAAAGAGTGTCCATGGAGTTTCTTGCCCGTTCTTCTCCATAGGTACCTACTCTTTGGAATGGGCGACTAGCTTCACCTTACTGACTGACCGACCTTCTGACAATTCAAAAGTGCCTGTAACTGGTTTATTTGAAATAAATGCTTTGATTTTGATTTTTTTTTATTATGAATGTTTGCACTGGTCTGGTCGTGCCTCGGAAAGCACGTTAAGCCGTTGGTCCCGGTTGTCATACGAACATCTAATGGCAGTCGTTACGGGTTGTGGAGCCCTCAAAAGTCCAACAATTGGTCTAACTGCAATGCTTCGATATCGCCTTCGGGTTGTGGACACAGACGGCAGTCGCTTCATAGTAAATATCTAAGTTTAGCCAAAAATCAGCAGGTAGACTGGTAAAAGCGGACCCCAGACTCCAAAGCTGAAAAAGCTTCGGATGCGACTGGGATTAACGCTAAGATGATGATGATGAGTTTATTTTCAAATATTATGGAATATAATTGAGATTTCAACCTCGTTTAAAATCCATTGATTTGATCAATCTAATACACACTTTATTATTACTAAACTGTCTCCGAAACCTAAGATCTCAGCAAAAACTTAGTCGAATCAAACCATAATCTGAAAACATTTAAATGAAACAATCTACATCACTAACGAAAACTATTAAAACAGTTCAAACAATAAAAAATAATATCTGGCAATTATTCCGGAATGTCTATTCTCATGACAACACAAACTTAGGTAAACTTTGTGTTGTCATGACAAATATCAAAGCAGTAGACGACACTGATATATAGGTTTAGCGTCGATGTTTCTGTGCCAAGTAACGCTAAGTAAGGCGTTCCAGTTTCAAGGCAAAATTTATCGACGAGTTCACTTGGACATAACCGATTCTATTTCAACACTTGAATTGATTGTATTCACTTTGGTTTGGTCTACATTGTCGACAAATTCAGTCAGAACTTTATTATATTTCATTTTGTTTTACAGCTATATGTCAAACTTATTTATTACATTGACACATGACAAGCTACGAGTACAATAACAATGATCTTATGACACATATTTGCGAATAAATACTATCAAAAACTTTATTAATGGTTGTTCGATAGCGTTCATCGACAATGCGGCCTACACTTTCAATAGATGTCATCGGGGCCATCTATTATTGTGCTGACCTACCAGACTCACTTCACCAGCATTCCCATTATAAAATGAACTTTAATACTTAATACTTTAGGACTTAATGCCTAAGGCATTAAGTCCGCCATTGTACAATTTCCTTGTGCATAAAGTTTTAATAAATAAATAAATAAATAAACTTTATTTTTCATACTTAAAGCACATATTTCAATGAAACAGGCAGCATTATTGGCTAGTGGCACTCTATTCAACGATACATGACATCCAGCACAATGACGTCTTCGTTTTAAAAAGCTAGAATGAGTTTTATCTACAGTGTACTCAGTTTATTTTTAACAGACTTTTAAAAAAGTAGGTTATTAATTCGACCCGTATGTAAGCCAAATTTCAAGTGTATGTATATGTTTATGTTTGTGCGCGCATATTTCCGAAACTACAAGTCCGATTTAAGTAATTCTTTTTTTGTTGGACTATGTATTGTTTCATCAAAATCGGTTCAGTGGTTTTTGAGATAGGGATTTTTTCGTATTGATGACAATTCATTCTAACATGGGTTATGGCTGCCACTATTGTTATGAGGTAAAAAAGTAATTTTTGAATTTCGACTAAGACACTGAAAAGCATAAAATAAAAACCTTTTTTTTTAAATCGGTTTTTATTTTTTTGTAAAAAAGTTATGTTTAGGTAAACAAACAGATGTAAACACATTTTTTTTTCACAGTTTATTTTAGGTATACATCATAACAATCAAATAAATAATAATAAATTCTGATTTAAAAAAAAATCGTTTCTTACACCTGCCGTCCAGCTGTTTCTTCCTCAGCCGAGAACTCCCTCATTGAATATATGCACACAGAATAACAAGCGTCAGACTGTTTGAAGCAAGACACTGTAACAAAATGTAGCGACTGAATTCACTAAATAACGTTGTTTGAACACCTGTATAATTTCCGTAATACAAGCATTTACCTAAATCACTAGTGCAATGTTAATTGGTTGGTTTTGTAAATATGCTTGTCCCGCTTAGGAGCGGCGCCGATATAACACAAGCGCAGCTGCTCGTGTTTGAAGCTATACTTAATTTGCTTAAAAAAGGCGAGGGCATGGAATAATATCGTGGAATTATGTTTCGAGGATATTATCCCATGACACGGTATTATCTCCCACTCAATGACAGAATCCAAATCATCATCATCATCATCATCTCAGCGTTAATCCCAGTCGTATCCGTTGCTTTTCAGCGTTGGAGTCTGGGGTCCGCTTTACCAGTCTAACTGCTGATTTTGGCTAAACTTCGATATTTTCCGTGAAGCGACTGCCGTCTGACTTTCACAACCCGAAGGCGATATCTAAGCATTGCAGTTAAACCAAATGTTAGACTTTTGGGGGCTCCAACAACCCGTAACGACTGCCACTAGATGTTCGTATGGCAACCGGGACCAACGGCTTAACGTGCTTTCCGAGGCACGACCAGACCAGTGCAAATATTCATATTCATGCATACAAATATTTGCACTGTGCGGGGATCGAACCCGCGCCTCCTTGCGCAGCAATGACAGAATCCAAATATTATTAATTATATCAATCAAGTATAGGTATGTATATCCAGTTGTGTTGATGATACTTGTACGTGACTACACCTGACCTTACTTCATTTCCCTCCACATAAATCACCAGAAGGTTTAACAGTGCGATGATCCGCGTAACGTATACCGGTATCCCACGTTTCCATACATTTGACGTGCTATGATGAATAGTGCCCCCACGCGGCGCTCGCTGAAAGGTTACTAACATTACTAACAGTTGATTCCCCTAAACGGACGAGTTTGAGAAATTGCGTCACGTGATATGTTTTCTGATATTGTAGGACATTTGTTCATAGGTTATAATATTATTTTATCAACCCTTCTCGGATTGCTTCAGATTCTTTGGGGAAATAGCCTATTCAAAGGACCAGAGACGGTTGAATGTGTACTTATTGTTTTCCTTACGGAATGTTTTTATTATAAAGACCATAGTCAATACAACAGTATTTTACTTGAAATAAATGCTTAGATGTAAGTATTTTTTAATTTTGAATACCAATTATAAAGTCGAAATTTATTTGACATCACATTGATTCAGTATTACGTCCATCTCTATTTTTGCGTCCTTGGTGCGCAAGGTGAGGGCTGCTCCAATACAGTTCTGGCGATAATTGACAGACGTAGTACAGCACATAGGACAAAAGTTACTGGACAGCGTCAGTTATTCAGGTTGCTGTATGAGTTTACCTCAATTTTTTTATTATTATTAACGAAGGGAACAAATTCTTACACATGGCTGTGATTGTAGCTTTCGTTAATACTTCAAGACTTATCCAAAAGACGTACCTACCAAAAATACTCAGTTGCTCGAAATTAATAATTCCCTGAGCGTGTTTTATTTCAAGCTGAAAAGCAATAAATTGTAGAATGCACACTGACTGCAATTGTAGGCGGAATAGGAAAAAAGATACCTTTCAACTTAGTTTCGCATTATTGATGAAACAATCAGGAAGTCTGAAATTAACACCAGTTACTAATAAGTTGTGTGGAAATCGGTTGTCATAATATGGGCATGTGATAAGGGGATATGTCGTAAGAAAAGTTTTGAGTATATGTCAATGGCTATAAGAGTAGGACCAAAGAAACGATAGATAGACAGTGTGATTGATGATATGGTTAGAAAGGGGGTGACTATCGAGATCAAGACTAATAGAGAAGAAGTATGGAAGTAAAATACACGTTGCGCGGACAGCATATATATTGGTATAAAGGCAGGAAAATGATGATGAATCAAATCGATATCTTCTTCGAACATTAGATTTCGCGCTAACAAAAAAAAACCAGCACCATTTTTTACGCAAAGTTTATTTAGTTAGAAGTACAGAATTCACGGCTAAAAATATAAATGAACAAAAGATAATGTTTTACTCACATTTTCATTTCGACAGGTTCGAATTTATTTTGATTTTGTGACAATAAACACTAAAACTTGTAATGCTACAGCTTTTAAACCGACTTCAAAAAAAGGAGAAGGTTATCAATTCGTCGAAATATTTAATTTTTTATGTATGTTCCCCGATTAATCGAAGACGCCTCGACCGATTTGCAAAATTCTTTTTTTTTTTTTTAAAGGGTATACTTTCCAGTTGGTCCCATAGTCACCAGGTCAAAATCTGATGATGGAAAACCAGAGAAATCAAGGGGAACTTTCAAAAATCGTATGGGCGACTAGTGCATTTCTAAGTATTTTCATTAAGTATTTTAAAGCACTACTATGTAATAAAGGTCTGGGGTAGATTTGATGATGGAGCCGGGAGGCAGTCGAAGGAACTCCTCGCCGATTCACAGCAGCTACCTAGTGTCTGTGCTGGATTAATTTGTATTGAGAAGAACTTTACACCTAGATAGGTTGCAACTGTCATTGAGGCTCTGATGATGAAAACAAAGGCCAGTTCGGGGATCTCTTCAACGATTTACAGTAGTAACCTTGTGTTTGGACTTAATTCATTTATATTCATATATTCATGAGCACTTTGCACCCATATAGGTTATACATAATAGTATCCCGGTTGGTGACCTGTAATACAGGCTTTTTCAAAAATCTACTTCAGGCAGCAGTCTTTTCCAATGGTGGAATATAAGTAAAAATATTGTTAAACCAATGTTGTGAAGAGAGATATAATTAAATTAAATTAATAAAGGTCTGCAGTAGATTTGATGATGGAGCTGAGAGATAGTCGCGAGAACTCTTCAACGATTCACAGAAGCTACCTTGTATTTGTGTTTGAGTAATTTGTATTGATAAGAGCCTAGATGTATTGTGATTGTCATTAAGGGTCTTATGATGAAGACAAAGGACAGTTAAGGGAACTTCTCAACGGTTTACAGTAGCAACATTGTGCTTGGAATTTATTCATTTATCTTGATGAGAACTTTGCACCTATATGGGTTAAAATAATGATTTGCAATAAATCTGAATATACCAGTTGACGGAATTCCTCAAAAATGTACAGCATTGAAGTTTAATATAGGACAACCACTACCTACTCGTCACGTTTATGCAACAATAAATTATAATCAAGAGACTGAATTTAAGTTCCGTAATCGCGTCATGTCTAGCATTGTTCATACTTTCATTTTAGTGTCATACGAATTTTATAGAAATCGGTTCAGTGGCTCCATTTATAAACTAAAATTACGGGTAAAAATTAAAGTAAAGAAAATTACGTCGTTTGCTTACATGCTTTTTTCCAACTACTTTAGTGCCAGCATCCAGTCTAACCGGATGCAGCTGAACAGTACTTTTCACAACTAAAAAGTGTAAAATAAAAACGTTTTTACAAAAAAAAAACAACCGACTTCCAAAAAACACTACAAAGTCAAAAATAACTAATTTCGAAAGTCGGTGTCTTTGTTTTGTATATTAGTTTTTGACAGATTTTTCACTTTGTAGTGTTTTTTGGAAGTCGATTGTTTGGTTTTTAGTAAAAAAAAAAAAAATTATGCGGTTTGTGTTGTTTTTAACTAACTGAGGACTATCAAAATCCCTACTACAGCTGTTATACTTACCAATACCTAGATCTATTTCAACCCAACAATTCTGAGGATTAATAATAGCAGACTAGGTACTTAGAAACATGATATTCTGAATTATTCAAACTTCTTGAAACCAAAATCAGGGATAAAGTTTTACATAAATGATAAGAAAAGTTATTTCATTAATTTACATAATTATGGAGCCAGAGCACCCGAGGACGCATATTATATCTACGTATCAGTATTCGACGTATTTCTGTAACACAAGCTTATTAGACGAAAATAAGAAGCATTATTTCGAATTTCATAACCGACTTTCAAGAAGGAGAACCTTGAAGGAATTCGTATATTAATTCCTGGAGTATTTCAACATACTCTTTACTCCTACCCGACTTAAATCCACTTAACGCTTTTCATCAATTCCTCGTTGTTTTTTACTTACCATCTCGGAAAATACTAATAAATATAAATATCAACGTCTTTCAATATCGCAATTACAACTATTTGGAAACTGAAAATGTATTTGCCTGTGATATAATTTAGATTTCTTTGAAATTGAGCGTAAGACAAGAAGACATTGAGAAGACAGACATAATAACCCCGATGGGATTATTTGAATCATCACGTACCTATGAAGCTTGGTTTGAAGAACGCGGTACAAACTTTTTGCAGCACTGATCGCTTTCATATCATCTGCCTAGACTTTTTACATTGATATACACTCACATTTATAAAAAGAAACGGATGGTTTTGATTTTCATTCATCTTTAAAAAGATACAATACAAAAAGGTTTCAATCGTTTGTACACGTTATTGGCTGGTTTTAAAAATGCCGTAGTATTTAAAAAAATACGTTCTCTAAATTCAAATTTTCATTTGATGCTCATTTTTTACAGAAAACCTCTTTTTATCCTACATTTTTGGCGCGAAGTTCCAGAAGTTAACATCGACTTTTATAACTTTTATTCAATTTTTTTCAATTAATTTCATTCATATCCTTGACTGTCAAAGCTTTATTAATTGCTGTTTGGCTATATCAAAACTGGTAGATAAAGTGGTAAAAGCTACCAAAATTATCGAGCTGCTTGTAGAGGGTTGCAGCCAATGCTTCGTGGCTAGGAGGCTAAATGCCAATCGGTCAACGGTCCAAAGGACCTGGCAGCGATATCAGAAGACTGATTCCGTCGAGAGAAGGCCTAGTTCTGGAAGTAAACCATATACCCAACCACGGGAAGATCGTTTTCTTGTGAGTCGCGCATTCAGAAATGGCAAATCTTCGTATGTGGATCTTAAGAACAACCTCCAAGAAGTAAGAAATGTGCATTAGTCTATGGACGGTTCGGAGGAGGCTTCTCGTTGCTAATATACGCAGTCACCGTCTGGCCCGCGACGCTAAATTACTACGTAAGCACCGAGTTCACAGGCTTAGGTTCACTAGAAATTGTGAACCATGGACTCAAGATTGGAATAGGGTTTTGTTCTCTGATGAGGCCAGGATATCTCTGTTCAGTGAAGATCGACGTCGACGCGTGCTAAAAATACAAGGAGAACGCTTTGCAGGGGCATGTTTCGAAGAAATCACACCTTATCGTGGAGGCTTTGTCATGTTTTGGGTATCGATACATAATGGAAGTTCTAATTCCTCATGCACAACCCGCATTGGCAAGTCTAGGTCTAAGGTCTCTCGATGTTGAAGCATATGTAATTAATTCGTCGTTTGGATTGGCCAGCTCAAAGTCCCGACGCCAGTCCCATTGAGCATGTCTGGGATATTCTGAAACGGCGTATGAGATCAGTACAACCGGCTCCGCAGACAATCAGAGAGCTGAAGAATGTGATTATTGCGGAGTGGAAACGTATTCCGTAAGCAAGTTTCTTGGATATACTCGCTAGCATGCCCAGCCGCATTTAAGCTGTGATTTTAGCTAGAGGGGATCATACTCGATACTAAACATTTATCTGCTTTTAGTTTATGAAAGGAAAAGCAACAAAATAACTTTTTAATTTTAACTTTATGAACATATATACTACTAGCGAACATATGTACACTACTAGCGATGTTTAGCATTATTTCCCATAAATTGTATGAAAATTTTATGAAGTACTGATGAAAACGATTATTTTCTTATGAATTTACCAAATTGTGAGGATAAAGTTGTCTTTAATTATAAAACAAAGCAATATTAACATTTTAAATGGTTCATTGCTTAGATGCCTGTTATATTTGCAAACTAGCGACACGGCCCCGGCTTCGCACGTGGACAAATATTATAGGTCCCTAAGCCTTCCTCAAGAAATGGTGGCTCTTCAATAAAAATAATGTCTACTGTGCCGCCCATCAGCCAATATCTGACTCTGCAAGATTGACTGAGTCCATGGATAGCCAGTGCCACCACCTTCAAACAAAATTAAAATCTACTGGGGTAGCAAGTTTGTTCGAAATAATGGTCCCCCGCCCCGGTCGACTCCCTCCGCAGTTTAGGCAGAGAAACACTCATGTAGCAGGCGGCCGGCACGGGCGCAAGCGGCACGCGGATTATTATTTTTTTTTTTGGTGTTTAGTTTTGAATAAATCATGATATCTCCTGAATGAAACAACTAATTCCAGTAATTAAGATAGAGATCTGCTGCTACTGAAATTACCTTTGATATGACGTAATTTATTTTTATAAGGATTAATAATAAAGAACAAATAGTGGGCTCTGACTTCGACTGACATTTTAATTAACTTTTTAAACATAAAAAAGTAGTCATAATGAAGAAACTATGGTAGGTAGACAAATGGTGTTGCAGATTTTTTTCAGGCATTTTTAAGGTCTACAATACTGTAGTACATTATTTTGATCTATCTCATAGGGTTCAGCCAGCGTTTGCAATGTAAGCTGAAAAAATGGGTTTATTTTGCGACATGTGTTAGAAACCTCAAAAATAATAGTATTTCACCACTATTTACTGAATGTTATTTATTATACATAAAAATCTTCCTATTAAAAATCTATCTATCTATTAAAAAATCCTATCAAAATCCCTTGCGTAGTTTTAAAGATTGATTCATAGAAAGCGACATAGGGAAAGTAAAAGTGATTTTGTTTTATAATATGTAGTGATGAGTTTATTTTTCATGATAGTATTGTATTGGGTTATACGATACCCCTTGGTAACACTGGTAGTCAGACTTAAAAAAAGGGGTAAAGGTACTGTCAAAGATCCACAAATGACAACTGGGACCAACGGCATTACGTGATACTTGTCAAATCATAGAGGGGTCTTCGTGTTTAAAGATCATCATCATCATTGTCAAACTTTTATCGTCCCACTGCTGGGCACAGGTCTCCTCTCATACAGAGAAGGATTGAGCGTAATCACCACGCTTACCCAATGCGGGTTGGCGATTTCAGATTTAAAGTCCAGGTTTCCTCAAGATATTTTCCTTCACCTTCAGTCATTGATGTCCAAGATATACTTAGAAATTACATATAACTTTAGAAAAGTTACATTGGTCCTTGCCTGACCTGGAATCGAACCCGCGTACTCACACTTGAGAGACTGGTGTTTTAACCACTAGGCCACCACGGCTTCAAGCGAGAGCAAGCGTAGCTAACCTGATTAATCGACCTGTACCGCTATTATTATTTTAGCCACGAGGACCTCTGACCTGGCCGCTATCATGTTTCTCTAACAGTTGTCAAAACGAGGTGTGTGATGTGATGAGTTGTGGCTACAAAATTATTAAGCCTATTCATTTAAAAATCTTAGTAAACAGGAAAGAAGACGCAGTTGAGCGAGGTGATGCAATGTTAAATCCCACAACATGACCAACGCCAGAGGGAGATTGATCTGGAGACCCTCTGTCCTAGCCTGGACTCTGGTGTGTTAGGTAGTGAAGATGAGGAGACAAATTATGCAAATACTTCTAATTTCTTGATTTTACTAGAATAATAAAATATACAAAATACAGTAGTGTTAACAATAGGTAGTCGTCGAAAGTTCTATGTTCGAATGACGCGCGATCGTAGTGGGGACACCACCTCTCCCCCCGCACCGCGAGGGGTTGCCAGTGATCGGCCTTAACATCCTCCCCCCGTTGAAGGTCCTTCCTTCAACTGATGTTCTTCAGCCGCCTCCAACAATGGACACAGGCGATTGACAGCTCGTCGAATAATACCTCGAGCCGTCTTTACATCTGCCACTCGTGCTACACCATCATTGCCAGGATGTAACGTTTGTATACGCCCAATACTCCACTTCAGCGGAGGCAGGTTACTTTCCTTAATAAGGACCATATCTCCGACACGTAGCTCTATTCCAGGTTGTCGCCATTTTGTACGATGCTGAAGTTCTGAGATGTATTCATGCTGCCATCTGTTCCAGAAATGCTGTCTTAATTGCTCCAACTGTTCATATCTTCGAAGTCGGTAGCAGGGTATATCTGTCAACACTGGTGAGGGCAGAGCTACCAATGGTTTACCGACGAGGAAATGTCCGGGGGTCAAAGGTTGGAGGTCATTAGGATCAGAAAACATGGGGAATAAAGGTCGGGAGTTTAAGATGGCTTCTATTTGAGCAAATAAAGTGGATAACTCTTCATAAGTTAAATGCCTATCTCCTAATATTCGTTTAATGTGATACTTAGCCGACTTAACCCCAGCTTCCCAAAGTCCTCCAAAGTTAGGCGCATATGGAGGTATAAATGAGAATTTCATACCTTCATCAGAACAAAATTTATTTACACAATCCTTGTTTTCTACAAAAAATCTATTCAGTTCATTACTAGCTCCAAGGAAATTTGACGCATTAGGCGATTCTCACACTGCCCCGCATGATGCAGCGTAGCGCGTGGATGCGTGTTCTTCCGTTGCTTGTAAGTATCGCCGTTTGTATGGAAAACACGCACAGTCTAACACACAGAAAAAGCATCCACGCGCGTTCATGCGGATCACGCGCATACACGCGGAGAAACATGCACCCCCGCGCGTAGGTGCGGGGCGAAACGCAAGGTATGGCACACCGAATCCCGCAGTGCCGCGCGTGATTTTGAATGGGCGTGACGTGTGTGTTTGAAAATGGATCTCGATATCGATCGATTTATACTCGAAATCGAAAACCACTCAGCTTTCTCGAATTACTTAATGGAATTCTGGAATTAAAAATTATTCTGGAATTACATTAATTAGTACTGCACGACCACCACAGAGAACGGCGAATAAATGAGAGCCGCCATGCGTGAATCTACAAAACGCACCAACGCGCGTGAGTGCGCAAAAAACCCGCACGATGATGCAGATTTGCACTCCCGCAGGAACGCGCGTAGGTGCGTCGACACGCAATATGCAGCATGATGCGGGGCAGTGTGAAAACCGCCTTATCACAATATATCAAACTAGGTTTAGAACGACGAGAACAAAATCTTCTAAGGGATAAAATAAAAGCTTCAGTACTTAAGTCGCTTACAACCTCCAAGTGCAGCGCTTTAGTTGTGAAACAGACAAACACACAAAGGTAACACTTGCTTATCTTACAACCTCGACCCTTTCTATCAGTAATAAAATAAGGACCAGCTAGATCAACCCCTGAGATTTCGAAAACCGTCCCTGAACAATCCAGACGCGTTTTAGGGATATTGCCCATTATAGGAGCTATAGACTTCATTCTATATCGTTTACATAACATACAATTATTCGAAACATTCCTAGCCACCTTTCTGGCATTAATAATCCAGTAATTATCGCGTACCGACGATAACATGAGCTGTGGCCCAGCATGCAGCAACCGTTTATGACTATTTTCGAAGATAAGCCATGATAATCGATGTTTGGAATCTAACAGTAAAGGGTGCTTCTTCTCATACGGTAATTAAAATCCAGAAAGGAGGTAAGAGCTAAAATCTTAGATTTACTACTTAGTTGTTTCTTATTTACTAACAACTTATATTCATCAGGAAATGACTCCAGTTGTGATAATTTTACTAGACTAATCATACTATTATTTAACTCATCGGCATTTAAAACTCGAGACACAACTCGATTTTCCTTATCCTTTAATCTACAATTTTTTATAAACCCAAGAACATATGCCATCGCTCGTTGTAACTTATTTAACCTAGAATAACGGTCAAAGTTTATTATCCTTTGTTCCAAAATGACATCTGTACTGACATTCATAACTTCAACTAGGGAGACACTATTCAATACACTATCGTCTACCTTTGGCCAATCATTTTCGGACAGGAATTCTGGTCCAGTTCACCACATTCTGTATACATTATTGTTCAAACGATATACGCCGCGAGAGATTAAATCGGCAGGGTTTTGTTCGGTTGGTACGTATCTCCACTCACTATTTCCCGTTAATTTCTTTATTTTATTTACTCGATTGCCAATAAACACTTTTAATTGACTTGGAGATGTATTGCGTAACCAGCCGAGCACTACCATAGAATCCGTCCAATATACACAACGAGCGATAGTACATCGCAGAGAATGAGTCACCTTATCACACAACTCGGCGGACAACAATGCGCCACACAACTCGAGTTTAGGTATCGTCAGACTCTTTAAAGGCGCGACCCTCGATTTTGCACAAAGTAGTCGAACATGAATTTCTCCTAACTGATTTATCGAACGAACGTATGCACATGCTCCATATGCCATCATCGAAGAGTCGGAAAACATGTGAATTTCAATTTGCGATACATTTTTACACATAACATGTCTAGGAAATTCTACACAAGTTAACGAATTTATACTATTTACAAATTTATCCCACATAATTCGAATGTCATGCCCTATGGGTTCGTCCCATCCTAATTTACATAACCATAACTTCTGCATGATTAATTTGGCTTTAATCACAAATATACTTAATAATCCTAACGCATCAAATATCTTAGCGATACATGACAATACGTTACGTTTAGTAACCTTCTTTTGGCTATTCACTTGTATCTCGAACCTTAGAGTATCAGTTTCAGGTGCCCACGTTAAGCCTAAAGTACTACTAGTTGCCTTAAACTCGGAAATACACTGTACTTCATTCAACCTATTTGCAACTAGCAACTGAGTAGCATTAGATCTAAACTTTCGTAATTTGAAACATCCTGAATCTAACGTTTGGGTGATCTTTCTACATATACGGTTCAACCCGTCCTCGGTTTCATGGCCAGTAATAAGATCATCCACATAGAAATCATGTTTTATTATATGCGAGACTTCTGGATCATCACATTCATCAGCCAATTGGGAAAGACAACGCGTACTCAAGTAAGGAGCCGACGCGGTTCCGTATGTGATTGTATTTAACTGTAAATGTTTCATGGGTTCAACCTCGTTCTCTCTCCATACTATCATCTGCAAATGTCTTTGACTATCGGATATTAATATTTGTCTATACATTTTTTCGATATCCGAAGTCATGACGTAATTATGTTGCCTAAATCGCAACACAATACTGAGTAGATCATTCTGTATAACTGGTCCTACCATTTGGATATCATTTAACGACAATCCACTACTAGTCTTCTCCGAAGCATTAAAAACAACGCGTAATTTTGTCGTTTCGCTTTTTCCCGCATGACGGGGTGGTGTGGTAAATAATACCCAAACTCAGGCGACTCAACTTCTGACAAATGATTCAGCTCTCGATATTCATTGATAAATTCAGTATACGGTGTCTTCACATGTGGCTGTTTTTTTTAATTTTTTTTCCAAATTAATTAAACGCATTTTTGCTGTACACAAAGAATCCCCTAATACTTCAGGAGAAGTGTGAAATGGAATTTTAACACAAAATCTACCATCCATTGTCCTATACATATTATCTACAAAATGCTTTTCACAAAAATCCTCTTCGTGACTGGATGTTATACTTTTGTCTAATAATTCCTCTACTTTCCAAAATCTTTCTATTTGTTCACTTAAACCGGTTGTTAAGTTACACTTTACTTCATTGTTCGACATATTACGAATGTCAATTGGACCTGCAACAAGCCAACCTAGTCTTGAATGCAGCAAGGTGGGAAGACCTTTACCCAATTTTATCTGTTGGCCGGTTCATCATCATCATCATCATCATTTCAGCCGAAAGACGTCCACTGCTGGACATAGGCCTCCCCCAAGGTTCTCCACGACGACCGGTCCTGCGCCTCCCGCATCCAGCGGTTTCCCGCGACCTTCACCAGGTCGTCGGTCCACCTTGTCGGGGGCCTACCCACGCTACGTCTTCCGGTGCGTGGTCGCCACTCGAGAACCCGTCGGCCCCATCGGGCATCGGTCCTACGGGCAATGTGTCCAGCCCATTGCCACTTCAGTGTTGCAATTCTTCGGGCTATGTCGGTTACTCTCGTTCTTCTGCGGATCTCCTCATTCCTGATTCGATCGCGCAGTGAAATCCCAAGCATAGCCCTCTCCATTGCCCTTTGAGCGACTTTGAGCCTTCTTATAAGGCCCATTGTTAGCGACCACGTTGGCCGGTTATCAAGTTCCAAAACAAATCCGCCCCAATTAATATATCTATTTCTGAAGGCTCATAGAATCTACTATCGGCTAAATCAACGTTACCAGGAATATTCCAATTATTTATATTAACCTTTACGTTTGGTAACTTACTCGTGATTTTTGGCACAATCATACAATTAATCTCTGCACTAAACTCATTGTTTATTGAGCTAAAATTAAACTTACAACCTTCTGTTAACTTTAACTTAGTATTTCCTATGCCTAATACGGTCAGGGTTTCCTCTCTACGTTTACAACATAACCCTAATTTTTTACAAAAACATTCAGTTATTATCGAGATTTGACTACCGGAATCTAATAATGCGCGCGCCACATAATGTTTACTATCTATTTTGCTCACAACATTAATGAGCGCTGTGGACAAAAGAACGTGTCGAGTAGTTGTAGCAGATAACGAAACCGGTTCCTTCGCCGCCGGCGCAAGCCGCGTAGGCTCAACGGTAGCGGAGGCGGTCGCTTGCGACGCTGGCGAGTTCGAGTCCGGGCGCGAAACTCCGAACGATACTGACTGCGTTACTTCACCTGAGCTATTACCGCGGGAACTCGCAACGGCCTCCGTGCCTTGAGGTTTATTTCTGTGAAGTAATACATTATGTTTGTGTTTACAAACTTTACAACTAATTGCCTTACAGTTGTAAGCACGATGACCTGGTTTAAAACAATTTATACATAATTTATTTTTCCAGACGACTTCATTTCTTTGTTCTAAACTCATAGAATTAAACCTTGCACATTCAAATAGCCGATGATTTTCTTGGCAAACGACACAATTATAATTACGATTAGTTTTTTCACTAGGCTGTGACGACGAGACAAAACTAGATGCCCTCTCACTTCCATATTTACTTAATTTACTCGTACTCGGCTTGTCTGTGTTTAATATCTCAGCTCGATCACGCAGAAACTTAAAGAATTCTTCGAGGGTAGGTACCTCGCCCAATAAGCCTTTGTGCTCCTTCCACTTGGTACTGGTTTTTTTTATCAAGTTTACTTACTGCTAAATGTATAATAATTGTATCCCAGTATTCTACCGGCTGGTCTAAGGTTTTTAAGCCCTTTAAATTTTTAGATATAGTATCTATCATAGAACGCAAAGACTTATCAGACGCCCTAGTTACGTTTTCTATACCAAATAAAGAATTCATGTGATTACTAATCAACCGACGCTTATTATTATAAGTTTGACACAATAAATCCCATGCGATGTTGTAATTATCCGCGCAAAATGTTACTGACTCGATACTCAATGCAGGACTACCCTCCAACGACGATCGCAAATAATGGAATTTATTTATCGGTTCGATAGAATTATTCTTATGGATTAACGATTCAAAGGTGTCCCTAAACTCTAACCATTGCGAATAATCTCCACCAAATGTAGGTAACTTAATGATCGGCAATCGTACCGAACGGGCAAATGAATCAGCACTTTCAAAAATATCGGAATGCTTCGAATTTTGTTTAGCTATACTTTTTCGTTTTAAATTACTTTCTTCTATTTTTTCCAACATACACTGGCCTTCCGATATTAGAAAATAAAATTGCCCTTCGATCTCGGAACGAATCATCATTTGTTCGCTCGGACTTTCCGAATCAATTTCGATTTCCGATTGCAAATCATCAAAAGTGGAGAAACATTCCTCTAATTTGGCCAACCTTAATCTCAATTCTGAGATCTGCTGGTCAGATAGTCTTTCCAAAGCTTTTATTTCATTTAAATAGGTTTTAAAAATCGTTAATCTACCCTTAATGTAACTTCTTCTTTTAATCGGATCTGCAACTTTTCCACTAGTTTGAGACATTGTGACAATACGAAAATACTACGTTGTGTTTATTAATTGATTAACTATACCCAGGTTCTAAAATTCACACCAGAATATCGAGGAATCCACCAATTTACTAAAATATGCCGCACAATCTGGACACAAAGTAGGTAGGAGGTAAAAAAGGAACGGACTCACCAACGGTTTTCTGTTTTTCTTTTTGATAATACTCTCTCTTCCAGTATTTCCTGTACCCTTATACTTCTTTCTCCAGTCCTGTGAATCCTTATGCTTCCTTCTCCAGTCCAGATACGTTTTAAAACTGGTTCCCAGTATCCTGGTCACGGCACCAAAATGTCCTAGCCTGAACTCTGGTGTGTTAGGTAGTGAAGATGAGGAGACAAATTATGCAAATACTTCTAATTTCTTGATTTTACTAGAATAATAAAATATACAAAATACAGTAGTGTTAACAATAGGTAGTCGTCGAAAGTTCTATGTTCGAATGACGCGCGATCGTAGTGGGGACACCACCTCTTCCCCCGCACCGCGAGGGGTTGCCAGTGATCGGCCTTAACACCCTCCACGACCAAACTCCTGACACAACAACATTTGGTGCATCGTACCCGGCACACATCGCCACACAACTGCTCAGGACCTTCCTCCATACGGCTTCACCAGACATCATGCCGGAACACGACGAATCGCTTGGCGGCAAGACTTTGTCTGGTGGGTAACATCTGCCGGCAGCCGTTGTTTTCAATTCCTGTCATTGTTTAACATTAAAAATTCAAATTTGTTAAACCTATTCCTATCTAGTTTTAAACTTACTTCATTCAAGGAATATCTTCATTCGGAAAAAAATAACATCTCTACTTTGTTAGATACTTCCTTTACATTACACTTTTACTACCCACAAAGAACCAAACCCACGTTCTAAAGAGCTATGATTATTCCTATTCTTATAAAAGTCGTAACTTTTTTACATTACTGTTTCACTAGCTACGCGCCGCGATTTCTTCAGCGTAAGTTTCGACTCCGTAAGAATATCAGAATAAAAACTATCCCTTGTGTTTGTTATTCCTGGTTATAAAATATCTGTGTGGCATTTCATCAGAACCCTTTCAGTAGTTTTTGCATAAAAGCGTAACAAACATTCATACATTCAACTTACCATTCGATTTGCCAGCGGCAGTGTTTCTGTCTGACTACAATTTAAGTGTCTTCAAGGCTAGAGTGAATAAGCTCTTAATGAACTAGCGCGCTTTACCATCAACAATTGCATCACTGCTTAACATCAGTCAGGCAGCATTGCATTCAAGCACCACTTTATAATCGGTAAAATAAAAATAAAACATAACTAAATGTACTCAAAGTTCCGTATTCGCATCCGTTCGCATTTGTATTCCGTGGCGCAGCGGTCAACATGCCTACCTGCGACGTGGAGGCTCCGGGTTCGATCCCCGGCTAGGTCATGATGGAAAACGATATTTTCCTGATTGGCCTGGATCTTGGATGTTTATCTATATATGTATCTATTATAAGTATAGTATCGTTGAGTTAGTATCCATAACACAAGTCTCGAACTTACTTTGGGGCTAGCTCAATCTGTGTGATTTGTCCGTATATATTTATTTATTTATTAGTCAGATCGTAATATTTTACATTATTTTGTTTTCTTAGATCATATTGACGTCAACAGAGTTGTAACAAATACATAGCTACAATAAAATCTGATGCTGATAATCTCGCCTCTGGCTAACCACACTAATCTTATAAATGTGAATGTTTTTTTTATAATCATAAACCTTTAATCATCCCACTGCTGGGCACAGGTCTCCTCTAATACAGATAAGGATTGAGCGTAATCACCACGCTTGCTCAATGCGAGTTGGCGATTACAGACTTAAAGCCCAGGTTTCCTCAAGATGTTTTCCTTCGCCTTGTAATCAGTCACTGGTGTCCAAGATATTTTTAGAAAGAATGTTTGCATGGATGTTTGTTACTCTTTTAAGCAATAATTTCTAAACAGAAGAAATTCGACACATAAATAGTTTATAACTAACACATAGGATATTCCCGGTGAAACCACGCAGGATAGCTCGTTGAATCGTAATATTAACAATCTGTATTTTACGTTTCAATGAATAATGTATTTATTGTTTACTACCTTAACGTCTACCCTTGTTACTTTGAATGTAACATTTTATTAGGATTTTCATGTTTTCACTTCTCACGTCATATTTTCCTTGTCAGAGTTATGTCAGTTGTCAAGTTTATTCTTGCATAACTGAATATGAATCATTTGCTTGGCAAACCTTATACCAGCTTTCAAATGGTTTGTTTTTATGTGACATCGACAGTCAACGTTATAATAAAATTACTTATTTTTTCTTATAAGTCTTTTCATCTGACTACATTTAAGTATTTTCAAGGTTAGGGTGAATAGGCTCATAATAAATTAGCGCGCTTTTGCATCACTGCTTGCCATCAGGAGGGATTTCAAACAAGCACTAGTTTATAATATTAAAAAAAAAATCGAGAAATGTTAAGATTAAAAAATATTATTAAAAGGAACACGTTTCCATAGCCATAGTTTCCATTTGTTGGTAAGGCATGTTCATAGTCTCGCTAGCTACAGCGACCAATTTCTCTCTAGAGATGTAGAATTATGAACGTTAAGTGCGGGATGTTGAATATTTTAAAAAATAGTTAATGGCTAATTATCGGTTCCCCCGCAGTGTGGTGCATGTGTAAGGAGATTTATACTCAGTTAATTTTATATTATTCAATGCAGCCGTGGTGGTAGTCGTGGTGGCCTAGTAGTTAAAACATCAACCTCTCAAGTATGAGTGTGCTGGGTTGATTCCAGGTCAGGCAAGCACCAATGTAACTTTCCAAAGTTATATGTACTTTCTAAGTATATCTTGGACAGCAATGACTGATTATAAGATGTAGGAAAACATCTTGAGGAAATGGAATGGAAAGGAAATCCTGGACTTTAAGTCTGATATCGCCAACCCGCAAGTGTGGTGATTACACTCAATCCTTCTCTGTTTGAGAGGAGACCTGTGCCCAGCAGTGGGACGATAAAAAGGTTGATGATGATGAATATAGCTTTCTAAAAAACCGACTTATGATTTGTTAAGGATAGTTATAATACTTGTTTATTTAAAATTATGATATAAAGTAATTTTACCCAACTACCAAATGTTGAAAAAATAATCTGCTTCAGTCAGAGTATCGTACGTTTATGGAAAAGATTGACTTCAATAACAAAAAAGTAAAAAATTAATTACTTATACTTTTTAGAAATCATTTGAAAATGGAATTAGTTCCGCTTGATGAAATGTTCTATAGCAAAGAAGTTTATAAAACAGTAAAATAATTGAATCTCTACTTAGTTTCATAAGGTCGCTAATAGAATATAAATGATTAATTGTAACCAAATTACATTTCCTTTTCACTTTTTTATAAAATTATTTTACACCTAAATCTTTATAAATAAAACTGGTTGTCAGGTAAACTGGAAGTTGACTGTAACATAATTAAGAAAAGGTCGCGTAGTTAATAATAAAATTAATATTACCTACACAAAGAAACAAACACTAAATATGCCAAGAATCAAGAAAGTTTTAAAAACACTAATAAAGAATTTTGCTTAAATAAACTTGTTGTTGGCTAATGCACGTCTTGAGACTTTAGAGTTTTATCCAGATTCTTAAACAATCTGTGCTCTGGGAATTGTAGAACGACTCAGCACTCGACCGAACGACGATAGAACAGAAAAATGCTTGCAGTTTTAAAATATCCAGTTGTTTTTTCAAGTTTTATATTTTTAACAACAATTAGGGTATTAGAATGTATAAAATCAGTGAACTTCTTTCAATATATTGAGTCTCTCTTGACATAATCCCCCTTATTCATAAACGCTGCTTAAAGTTAACTATTGATTAGCGATTTTTTAAACATACATTTTAGACGCTTGCACGTCACTTAACTTTAATAATCGATTACGAATAAACCCCTTAAACACTGTGGTGTTTATTCATACACAATGATTTAAGTTAAGTGAAGTTAAAAGGTCAAAAATGTATGGTTAAAGAATCGCTAATCACTAGTTAACTTTAAGCAGTTTTTATGAATAAGGGGGTATATGTATGTCCAATGTTTGTGCTACGCCAGCGTAGCTCACGTAGCGCAACCGCGTAGGCGTGGCGTAGCAAGTTGAAATATACATTTCCTATATAAGACTTCGCCCGTGACTGTGACTCAAAGTAGACGTGTGCTAATTTTTTTTATAAATAATACTTATTTTCATCCCAACTGCATATGGGATTGTCACCTGTATTTAAATACCAAAAGTGATCAATCTCGCATAGTGAGGACTGATATCGCCGGCCACCGAGCTCACAGTGTGCTACCCGCGCGCTTCCACCTCACCCCCGCGAGAACAGAACACTCTCCATAATTGCCATCCCGCTTGCACAGCGACTGCGCGCACCGTGATTCACCACCTAGGTACCACTTCGTACTGCACCAAGAGAGCCACGCGCAGACGTCGACCACTATTAAAAGGTATTGCGAATTTACGTAAACTTTGACAACATGAGGCGTACACCACCCCAATCGCCAGCCACGTCCGTAGCGAGTGACTCTGAAAGTCTTCATGTGAGGAATCCATCTATCGCAATAACAGGTTCCGCCCCAAACCTGAACAGTATGGATGTAAATGTCACGTCTCGAAACAAACGTAAACGTGAAGATGAAATGGTCGGTTTTATGCAAGAAATACGGGACTTATTACAAACGGCAAATGCGAAATGGGAAAGTAAATTTACATCATTACAGGAATCGATGAACGAAATTATTGCACAGAACTTGGAATTTAAAAAATCGCTTGCATTTGTCACTAAGCAATATGACGGTATCATCGAAAAAATTAATAATATCGAAAGCGAGAGAAAAACCGATGTTGCCTATATTAACCAGCTCGAAAGTAAGGTCGAGCACCTGGAGCGTATACTATGCCTCACAAAGATGGAGATGAGAAATATCCCAAAGAACGAAGGAGAAACTAAACAGGACCTGCAACGTATAGTATCGGAAACATCTAAAGTTCTGGATATCTCGCTCGAAGAACGTGACATTAAGGATATCTACCGCATAAATAAAAATGGTGGAAGATCGTCTATTATAGTCGACTTTGTCTCGGTAACTACAAAAGAAAATATTTTGCATAAGGCCCGTACCTTCAATCGCAATAACGCTCACACTAAGTTAAATACAACTCACCTAAAGCTACCAGGTGAACTGAAACCAATTTATCTATCAGAAAGCTTAACTATGAAGGCGCAACGGCTATTCTATTTAGCGAGGAAATTTGCTGGTGAGAATGGTTTTAAGTTCTGCTGGACCTCATTTGGAAAAGTTTTTCTTCGGCAAAAGGAGGGTATTCAACATATACATGTGAAAAGTGAAGCCGATTTAAAAACAACATTAATACAATGACTGAACAGAGGCCTTCCAAATCCACTTAATATCTTAATTTTATTTTTTAGTTTATTAGATTTTTATCTGCGACTGCTCGCTTATTGTAAAACATACACACAAAAACAAATCAAAAACACTCAGTCAAAACCTGTAAACACAAAAACACAAACACTCGATACACATTTCACTCACCATGACATCGCTTACATACTTATAAATTGTTCTCGTATGGGTATTCTAAACATAAATTGTTTCGTTACTACCCTCACCACATTTACTATAATAATATGCACCCTGATTTGCAACAAAAATAATACATATTTATTTAATGGCTAATACAAACACTATTATTTCAACACAAATAGATAATTTTACTGTGGCATCTTCTTATCACTGTGATGTGGACGTCTGTAATGAAATCATAACAACCTCTAAGACATCGCTAAAAATTATAACTCAAAACATCCGAAGTATCTATAAAAACTTTGATAGTTTTCAGGCACAACTAGCTAGGTTATCGTGTGAAATCGACATCATAATCTTGACAGAGTGTTGGCTACATAAAGACAAACCGATACCTATAATGGAAAATTATGTGACATATTCTAGCAAAAAATGTTTAAATCAAAACGACGGTATTACAATATTTGTTAAAAATAATCTCCGATGTACGGTCCAAGAGCCGGACCCAATAGGTGCTAATTTTCTTCTATTAAAAATTGATCCCAATATTTACATTCTAGGCTGCTATAGATCACCATCTACTTACTGTACTGACAGTTTCCTTAATTCACTGGAAAACATCTTAAGTCCATTAAAAGCGAGTAATATCATTCTGATAGGCGATATAAATATTGACATAAAACCTAATTCTACAGATAAAAACTGCGCACCATATCTAAATATAACTGCAGAAATGGGCCTTTTACCGGGACATACGCATCCTACGAGGCTGCATAACTGTCTAGATCACGTCATGATTAGTACCACTACTTGTGCAACCGTCATGGTTCTAGACTCCACCGTCAGCGATCACGCCTCGGTAATGCTATGTCTAACTAACTCCCCCCCAAAAACCAAAAACCATATAAAAAGATACTTCACAAAATTAAATTACGAAAACGCTGTTGAACAATTAAATACCACTGATTTTGCATTTATTACACCTCATTGCGATGCAAATGAAGCTGCGGAGCGTTTTGTTGAATGTCTTATGTCCACGGTATCTCAACACTCAAAAGCAGTAAAAATATCAAACCGTAAAGTGGTTCTTAAACCGTGGATCACACCTGGTCTATTACGGTGCATTCGACACAGAGATAACCTACATAGAAAACTCTTAGCAGATCCACATAACGGAATTATTGAGTTATCATATAAAAGGTATCGTAATCACTGTAACCTATTGCTTAGAAAACTAAGAAACGAGCACGACAGGTCCGCTTTAAAAACCTCTAAGGACAATAAAGATACATGGAATGTTATCAAATCCATCACCAACCAACCCAAGAACCAAATATCAGCTGACAAACTTCTACCTACTTCTTCGCAAATGTCAAACTCCCCGAACGCACCTAATGCTATTGAGCATATAAATCGATATTTCTCGAACGTCGGAAAACAACTGGCGGACCACATTATCAAGAAGAAAAATTCCTCTCTTGCCTCATATAAGATGGAAACACCATCTGCCCGTGATTCCATGGTCTTACTTTCTCCGGACGAAACTGAAGTAAAATTAGAAATCAACAACCTTAAAAATGACTGTGCCAAAGGGTGGGATTCTATACCGGCTAAACTCCTCAAACTAAGTAAAGAAGTGCTTGTTCCACCTCTTACAAAGCTTATTGGGGCCTGTTTTGAGCAAGGAGTTTTTCCCCGAATTTTTAAAAAATCAATAATCACACCTGTTCACAAGGGTGGAAATCAGGATGATGTCAAGAATTATAGGCCTATCTCGGTTCTTTCAGCATTGTCAAAGATACTGGAAAAGCTGTTAAACCGCAGACTTATGAAATATCTAGAGCACTTTAAAATAATATCGGACACACAATTTGGTTTTAGGTCCAGAAAAAGCACCACAGACGCCGTAAATCATCTTGTTGATTATGTGACGGAAAAAGTGGATAGAAAGCAAAAATGTCTGGGTGTCTTTCTGGACCTAGCTAAGGCTTTTGACACGGTCTGTATTCCAACCCTTGTGACCAAGTTAGAACACGCCGGAATCCGGGGAGGAGCTCTAAGCATCTTTAGAGACTTTCTCAATGACCGAACACAAAAGGTAAAGATTGGGGAGGTCATTAGCAATGAAGCTAGTGTTGAGTATGGTGTGCCTCAGGGTAGCTGCCTGTCCCCGAGTCTTTTCCTGCTCTATGTGAATGACCTATGTCAGCTATCTCTCACAAACGGAAAAATTTTCAGCTATGCGGACGACACAGTGTTGGTATTTCATGGAGAGAGTTGGGATGTAGCACAACAGGTTGCGGAGATGGGCTTATGTAAAATCATTCACTGGCTAGAAGCAAATCTGCTCACCCTAAATATCTCAAAAACCTCATTCCTGCAATTTTCTTTCGTTAAAACGAAACCAAAAATAATAAATCTCAAAGCCCACTCATGTGATGACCCTAACGACAGTCTTCCATGCTCATGTCTTCCAATAGCACAAAAAAAGACAATGAAGTATTTGGGTGTGGTCCTGGATGAGGGACTCAGCTGGCGTCCCCACATTGAGCAGACTACCTGTCGAGTCAGGAAACTTATTTGGGCGTTTAAGAAGATACGCCAAGTAGCTGACTTCAAGCTTCTCCGTGCAGTTTATCTGGCATTGGCTCAGTCAATTATGGGGTATTGCATCACGGCATGGGGGGGTGCTTGCAAAACCTACATGATACACCTCGAGAGAGCGCAAAGATCACTCTTAAAAGTAATGACCTTCAAGCCATACAGATATCCTACAAAAGCCCTGTATGAGAGTTGCAAAGTACTAACAGTGAGGCAACTTTACCTTCTCAATCTTACAATGCAACAGCAAGAACTGACACCGGTAAATCCCGCAACCAAACATAGAAGAACCATCCCTAATGTGTGTTGCACAGTCACATGTAAGACCGCATCTGCTCGACGGCAACACCTTTACTTAGCTACATATATCTACAATAAAATAAATAAAATCCAAAACATCAACCCACTAACAAAAAAACAAACCAAGCTAAAGCTAAACACATGGCTTCAAACTCTAGATTACATACAGACCGAAAATTTATTTAAACAATTATAAGCGAGAAAACCCAATAGTAATGTAAGCAATACACACACACAAACACGCACCACACACCTTACACTACACACCACACAACACACACCACACACTACATACCACACACCGCACACTAAACACAACACATCACACACCACACATGAGCATGTAATTAATTTAATGTTATCCATGTTATTTTAATACTGTACCATAAAAGTATTGTCCAAATAACGGGTGAAGACACTGACTCCTGTAACACAGGTACTACCTAGCACGGGGGTCAGAGCTTCAAATTAAGTGAAACTCCTTTTTATGTCAATAAAACTTATTATTTATTATTATTATTAATTACTAGATGACCGGACTAACATTGTCCTGTTTACTTTAATTTGGTTTTAGCGCTATCTGCTGGATTCAATTAAGATTCTCAACCATCTAGGTATCCAACTCAAACACACACAAATGCTCATCTTTTCAGCATTTTTTGAATATCTACTTAGCCTCGAGAGTATGTGTGATAAATTATTAGAGATTCTTAGGGTTTTGGTCGCTCTTGGTCTTACCTACCTTGCCTAAAGCAGAAAGTTGACCGCCATTAACACTCTCTTAACGTTCCTTTGCGGTGAACTCAAGCGAATATAAACTAGCATTAACGTGTAGCTCAAAGCTGAAAACATGTAGTTATAAAAGCTATTCCGTGGCGAGTGTCGTCGCTTTGATCTCCGGCCGCCGCGAGCATGTCGACCGTCGCTCAGTGGGACTTGGCACTAACTATAGCTGGCAAGACAAACGTTAATGTCTAAATCTTTAGCTAAAAGCAGCTTGACCTTGCAGCTTACCTACATTACGTCAGAAAAATGTAAAAATCTAATTTATTTTGATAAAACCTAATTTACATAAATATTACTAGTGTATAAAACTTAGTTACTTAGTATAAGTTTTAGTTTTAAGTTACATTCTTGTACAACTCCATTTTTGTATGCATGCATATTACACTCATCAGTAATTTTTTCACTACTCTGTCACCTTTTTAAAGCACATGTTATCTTATGTTCAACACCCAGTGTAAACTATTGTTGGTGAAACAAAATATATAAAAAAACTAAAAAGTCAGGCTAAAAACGCCCAAAAAATATTGTAATCCTGAAACTGGAACATTACAAGTTTCTAACATTTAACCACCACATCTCCGCATCATCCCGCTCGATCTTCGAGTGTTGGAGGTCGCCCGGCTGTTTGAGTGCAAACGGGGACGTCCGATTGCTGAGCTGGAATCCCGCGAACTGGAGGAGCGTAGGGCCTTCACGGAGGCTCCTCACCCCGCCAGTGAGCCAGATGTGGATTACCAGTGTCTGGAGAATATGCTCCCCGAAACTGTGGCTCAGCTACAGCTCCCCGCTCATCTGATTTACACAGACGGTAGTAAATCGGATGAAGGGGTCGGGGCGGCATATTCATACTGGCGGGATGGGTCCGAGATTCGGACCAAGCGAATGAGGTTGGAGCCGATGTGTACCGTCTTTCAGGCGGAGCTGCTCGCGATAGCCAGGGCTACGGACCTGGTTGTCCTGAGAGGCTTCGACTGCGCGGCGGTGCTCAGCGACTCTCGATCCTCGCTCGACTTGATCCGGAACCCGGAAACGCACCACCCCCTTGCTACCCATATTCGTAAGAATATCAGGGAGCAAGAGGGGAGTGGTAAAGTCCTCCGGTTCTTTTGGGTGAAAGCTCATGTCGGGATCCCCGGCAATGAGCGCGCCGACGAACTGGCTAGGCAGGCGGCGGCCCAGTCCAGGGTCGCCCCAGCGTATGACAGGTGTCCAGTCTCTTACGTCAAGAGACGTTTGAGAGAGGGCACAGTAGCTGTTTGGAATGGGAGGTACACCGGCGGGGCCACGGCTGGGGTCACGCGAATGTTCTTCCCCGATGTGGTGCGCGCGCGCAAGGTCCTGAAGTGCTTCGACAGGACGTCTATCTGGGCGCAGATCCTGACGGGTCACGGCGGCTTCGCCGCGTACCTGCACCGTTTTAAGTTAAAAGATAGTCCAGCCTGTGTGTGTGACACACAGGCGACAGAAACAATTCAGCATCTGTTGTTCGAATGTCCGAGGCACAACCGCGACAGATACGACCTGGAAGTAAGTACTGGATTAAATTTGTCGGAAACGACCATTGCAGAAATTATAGCAGATAAGCACTCCAGGCCGTATCTGGAGCGGTTCTGCCTCAAAATCGCGAAGGCTTCCATTGAGCGAAATCGGACAAGGGCAGCACAGCCAAGCACTGTGCCGTCAAATTCGTAATAATAAGTAAGTATGTATGATATAGATTAAGGATATGTTATAGATATTAAAAGAAAGAAAACAAGAAAAGATGACAAAAGAAAACAAATGATGACGTGGGAAAAGAGAGACCCCGAAAAAATGACAAGGCCAATGCCGCAAAAGAACAAGCGCGAAAAAATTGAATTGGCATAAAAAATAATAGATAAAAATGATTCTTGCTACGCAAGAAGAGAAAAGAGACGGCACAATCTAAAAAAAAAAAAAAAAAACCACCACATCTCGTTGTGCTTAATATCTACTTAGCATAATATAATCTTTTGCATAATAAGTCATATAAAAAAAATCTTATGAAAAGTACTGAGAATAGTAGAATAAAGTTATTTTGAATCTGTGTTTCATTTATATGATTCAGGATCAAAAAAAACATGTTATTGTAAGTTGCTCAGGGAGGCCACCGTCTAATAGCATAACTTTCTTATAAGTAAGTTCTTCCCCCAATTTCGTATCTCTTCGAAGCCCTCGCTTAAAAAAACAAAATCCTTTTGCAGTGTTTGGCGCGCATCCAACTGCTGACATAAAAATATAACTTGCATACTGTGACTGACTTCTCTCTTTCCACTCACATAAATAACTATGATAGTAAAAGTAATATTCTCACAGTACAATTTGCAGCGTGTATTTAGAATAATAGAGTCTTTATTAGTCTGAAACAGTCTGGCGCAGTTGTTTTACTACTAGAAGAATTAATGGGAAAATATAGAATGGAATATTAAACCTTTGACTTTGGTATTCTTGCAAAGGTCATGCGGTACTTCACGCCGGGACAGCTTCTAATGTTATACAAAACACAAATCCGATTTTTTTCAAAGTACTGCAACCACATATGAGCTGATGCTACAAAATGCCACCTAGCAGCTTTGGACTCGATAAGGTGCACTTTGGATAGTGTGCGCGAGATTTGCGTGACTTGATTCCGACATCACCGTTATATTATCGGACGACCAGCCGCGACACCGCTGCGATCTGGACGAAGCGTTTCGTTTCGTTATTCATATCGAAGGAATGAAACACTTTGCCTGCTGTGATCTCGTGATCGTCTAATGACAATTTAAGTGTCTTTGTTAACCATCTGTGTCAAAGTTAGTCTGAATAAGCTTATAATAAACCAGTACGCTTTACCATCAACGAATACATTACTGCTTACCACCAGACGTGGTTGCTGTGGTCATACAGTAGCTTATAACATTTATAAAAATGTTAGGTGAAAAATATAGCAAACTACTAGTGTAATTTTGTTGTAAATACATCTCCAAGGACAGAGAGAATTGCAGTCACGCTTTCCGGCTATGTCAGAACTCCACATAATGGTAATTTTGGCTAACAGTTTATTGGGTATTCGGCAGTCGATGCCCACCCGGTCCAATTTTTCAGCTTATTGAGATTTTAACGGTGAAAAGAGCTGGTAAAACTATTGGGTTACATTAGACTTCTTGGATCAAAAGAGCTGAAGTTTACGGGAAGAGGTCATTGCGTAGCAGTAGGAAGATGTAGTCTGGTATGTAGTGTTGTTGCAGTTCTTTAAGCTGTAGAAAGAGCCAGTAACAAATTGTGTCGTCTTATAACATGAGCCAAGTGCATAATTTGATGACAAGTTTGATGCTTACATTTGTAAGCATCAAACTTGTCTGGGACACACATTCATAAAACAGCAGTCACTTAATTGAAAATGTCTTCCTCAATTAAATTATATTCAATTACTACGTGCTTATTGCCATGATCTGGTCGGTATTGGTAAATTAATACTCACTGATCGTCCTCCATTACACGCAAGCTCCGGCAATCAACAGATGGCTGGTAAATAGAAATCCCCTTCTCAAGCAAGTCTGAATTAATTGAAGTTTGATTTGTGTCCCAACTTAATTAAACACCTGCTCTTAAAATACATCCTCTCTGCAAATAACTTTTTGCAACGCGATTTTATTAAAGGCAATGATAACTTATTGCGATTTGTTACATCTCTAGAGGTGTAAGGAACGGTATCTAATGGTATTTATTAGCAACTGCTCAATGATTTGTATCGGGTCTATGTTATTAAATTAATATGGGTTGCATTAAAAACTGTAATATAACACCTACCTTCTTATATCACACACGAAGTTATGAAATATCAACGATGATAATAATATTCCATTGATTTAGGGCTTGTAAGTTCGAGTCGTGAATACTAATTTTAGAAACGTGTACGTGCTTTAGTTCTGTTCAAATTCACATTTATTCCCTTTAAATGGAAATGGCTTTATTTAGCTTCACTACATTCTAGATATAGTCATTTTGCTTACAAGTTTTGAATAGTCTGTAATAGTTTTAAGCACTACACGAGTTCATCGATATATTCCGGCTTCTTCCTGGTAACAAGTCGTTTGCGACTTTGATGAGATCCCTTTTGAATGTGAGTCACCCCAGCGCGTTTATGCAAACCACAGAAAAGGTTGCATTAAAATTTTGGCAACTGTTTCTTATAGCCTGACTTAATAACAAAGCCACCGTTATATTATTATCGCATATGAAACGCTGATGAAAAGAGAAAATTACATTGAAATGCAACCTATTACCAATTTAATACAACTATCCTTCTGAATGGGGCGGAATTGTTCGGGAAAATGTTTGTTATAAACTTGTTACTTTTATTAAAGCCTTTTTCGTATACGTAAAAGGAGTGAACGATATGAAAAGGTAACAACCAATACTGGCTCACAAACTCGAGTGGGAACTACTTACTTAGAAATGTATTTCCGTAAATAACCTCTTACTATAAAGCACTAAGCAACAAAGTTCCCCAGGCACAACATGATATTCTCAAAATGATGCGCTAAAAATTCACACGAGAAATACAAGGAAAATATAACCGCACATGTACAACCATCTACAGGCGGCTCTCGGGCCCCGCATGGCCCCATGGGCCAGTCAGCGAAACACGACGCCGATGATCCGTGTACAGGAGTTTTAGTTGTTATGTTATAAGTATGTATTTAGAGTATTTTTAAGTTTTATTGTTAGTTTTTATTGTATAGTATTATCATTTTTTATTATGGGCACCTTCTGCACCCATCAGCTTGTTCGTCAGCTGCCGGACGTGGAGCCCGAATTCCCTTCGGCTGTCGAGCACCAATAAACATACCCCCCTAGCCCTAATACTTTATACATAACGTTGAAAATCTAAGAAAGAAATATGACAGATTATAGTAGCGTGATGTGCTGTCATCTGCTCTTAATTATTTACCGACTAACTAGAATTCAACTCCAAATTGAAAATAATTTCAATGTTTATTTTACATCACATGTGTCGATGATAAATATTGATGTTTTACCTTTTTCTTTCGTTGTTTCACCTTGCATAATGATATTTGATTCATATAATACTAGTTTCGCCCCACAGTTTCAGCCGCGTAAGTTTTGATCCTGCAGGAATATCGGGATAAAAGTATCCTATGTGTTATTTATTTATTATATTATATTTCATCTAAATCCGTTCAGTACTTCCTGCGTGAAAGAGTAACCAACATCCATCCATCCATAATCACAAACATTCGTATTTACATATTTATAATGAACATTATAGGATTTAAATTAAAATCTGCGACTATAGACTACCGCACCATGTCCCTTATTGTACCGCTTCCAGAATCGATCACTTTAACAGAAAGAAATAGTCTGAGTCCACCTGTATAAATAAAACAGTTACAAGACTTATCCTCGCTAGAATTATCTCCATAGAGTATAACAATATCTAATTACCATACCAAACGTTAGTGCTAACAAAATGAGGTTCGACTAAAATACCTTAAACCAGGACAGCTACAAGCAAAAGTTACTCAGAGCTGTAAGCGTTTTAACTTACGAACCGATATGACCATTCTTTATAATACTATGAAAAAAACATAGCAAACAGCTAAAAAATAGTACCTAAGTAGTAGAGTAAAAGAACAATATTTTTTATAAAACTATTTTATTTTTTTCCGTTATAAGAATCAAACCTCAATGTAAAAGAAAACGTACAGAAAGGGCAATTTTGAATAATGAAGTATCTTAATTGGGAAACTATTTCTGTGATAAAGTGATTAATTCAGCGGATGGGGCGAGACGAGACTACTTTGAAAAACTTATTACAAAGTGGGATAAATCAATTATTATCTTAATCCAAATTGCTTCTCGGGCAAGTTACAGTTGTGTATAATTGACGAATGAATTTAGTTTACAATAATTATACCCGCAAATTTATTATTTGTATTCGAAAGTGTATACGGGACTTAACTTCATAAGGAAAGAAGTCAAAGGTCACGAGAGAAAAACTGGCTTTAAAAAGTATAATCTGCGCGTGTTCGATTTTCAAATGTTTAAATTTTATTGTTTTTAAATGATTTCTCCACAGACCACCATATTTAGTATTATACATAATATATGAGAGGATGTGACTGTAAAGTTATTTAAATTCCTATAACTAACTTATTAATCTGATTAGTGTTTTTTATTTTATAACTGTTTATACGAATATTTTATAATTGGCTCAAAACTCTGTAATTAGGTTTTGGAAAAATCAATATTTCCAGCCAGGAAGCCTGTTGATTTTGAAAAAAAAAAAAAGCAGACCCTATTATTATACCATTTGATAGTGTCCCTAATAAGACCGAAATACATTATATTTCAGATGGAAAATATTATGTACTGCCAAAATTGTAGAATTTTTGGCTGAGGGTACAAACTATATTTCCGAGAGTCGAGAAAAGGTTTAGGTATCTTACCTAACTGCCTCGGAAATATATGTATTTTTACAAATACTCGAGATTATTCTCTTTGAGATACCTACTCTCTTCTTAGATTATTCTCAAAAAGAATATTCTGTATTTTCGAAATTACATCTCAAAGCTCGATTACACCTGCCAGGGCCGCGAGTTGCTGGAAAGACATACCGTGGCCCCTGGCGCACAGGCAAGTGAAGGATCACAGCTGAGTTTTTGTCAGCAAAAGTCTGACAAGCTTTTCTGCTCCACCCAGAGCGAGAGAGGATATTTGATGATTACCCATCATCAAAAAAAGGTTCAGTATCATTATTTCAGCCGGTAAAGTTGTGATTTTTTTCCAGGTTCAGAGCCCCGTGCTGGTGGTGGAGCTAAACCTGAACAGACTCGAAGGTACACAGCTCAGAGCATTAGGCCTGCTGTCCGTGTACGGGTTCAATATAACGTACGAGGTACGAGGAGCAGCGCAGTCACCGGGAGCCACTTCATGCAGCGCCATCGAGTGTAGACTGCTAGGGCATTGCTACGCTAGGCGAGATTATCAGTGAGTTACAATTAGTAATATACACTACACAATACATTACAGAAAGAAATTAACGAATCAATTATATTTTAACGGTCCATAATAAGCTATAACACAACTAAGTAAGAAAACATAACACTTCCGAAATAATACAGTAAGCATCACACACTGATAACAAAATTATGGTGTACCTACTCCACACATTCAACCAAACAAACAAACTCTTCAGCTTTATATCTAATATATAAAATTCTCGTGTCACGGTGTTCGGCTTTAAACTCTTCCGAAACGGCTCGACCGATTTTGATGATTTTTTTTGTGCTTAACCGGTATCTATGAGAATCGGCCAACATCTATTTTTCATCCCCCTAAATCTTAGGGATAGTCCACCCCTAAATGTTTTTTTTTTATTTTTTAGACAAAATTTTTAATTTCTATTTTTTATGATACAACATACAAAAATACATACAATCCCCAATTTTCACCCTTCTACGATCAACCCTTATTTTTTAATAGCCATTTTAGTAATTTAATCTATTATTTATATGGCAAAACAACGTTTGCCGGTCAGCTAGTATTAGTATAGATTTATTGCTTACTACAGAATATTTTCCGCATCGCAGGGAGTTTTACTGTTCGTGTTTTGAGGGTTACTCCGGAGCGGACTGCGGCGAGGGTGCGCTGTGTCCGAAGAACTCTAACATTTGCAAGAACGGTGGCACCTGCAGGTGAGCAAACTCACGACCCTCTGTTTGCCGTCGTTTGATTTTTTCTCGCAATTTACAAATAAGGTTCACCAGTTTTTGTTTTGGTGGAACAGTTTCCTCGAATTCGTGCAACAATCAAATATTTAAGTTTTTGAAGTACACAGGAAAATGTACAGGAAACACAATTCTTTTAAAGTACAGCTTTCTCTTTTTTTATTTCCGGAGACTGAGTCACATCTGTACGTAAGGCTTAACGACGGTTTTCTTTATTTTTGGATAAAATGGGTTTTTAGATTTCTGGCACATATTTTGTCTAATTCCAAGATGACATATTATGTATACTTAATTTTCACATTGATTTCAAATGACTATAACCTTATTGTAATGATATTTATTGTTTTTGGACTTATTGTAGATAATAAATATTAACACTTAATCTTACTTAGTTATATAAGTATAACATCTCAATATTCGTACACAATAATGTTGAGGTAGAATTTGTAGAACTTAATAATATGTGCAAGAACTTTTTTACAAATAAATTCTAAATCTAATTCAAAAATGTTTATCAACTGTTAGATGTGAAATACATATAATCCAACCATTTTCTAGAAGTTGTTTGTGTCGATAGACAGATGGGCCCGGCCGCCGTCAGCTGTATCTGTGCGCCGGGCTACACGGGAGACCTGTGCGATTCACAGTTAGCACAACCCGGTGAGACATTATTTGTTGTATCTTTTCTTTTTATAGAAGCTGCACTGTCTCCCTCATAATGAGGTCTTTCTTAAACAAAATTAAATTAAAGCTGTAATATCTAGAATTACAACTTGTAATAATATTTTGCATATTATCATTATTTGTGCTAATTTTGTTGCAGAGTGCGGTATAGAAGAATGTTCTGAGGTTTGTAAGGAAGGAAAAGTTTGTGACTGTAACCCGAAGGATGTAGACTCCTGTGAGTGTTCTTTACGACTGCGCCCGCCTTTGACCTATGACCCGAAACTAGTGTCACCATGAGATTTAAACAATCTCTTTATTTTAACATTGCACAAAATAGCCCACATCAATTATATAGTAAAGTAACATAGTACGAGTACATGTTTCAACATATTTTATGAATATATTTTATTAAAGATTATAAACATTATCCTTAGATAGGTACATATATGCTTAAGTAGAGAATGAATTACCTAAATTACGTAACTTAATCTATAGCTCAAACGACCAGTTTCTTAATCGAAAATTATCAAAAAAAAAAAAAAATAATGTGGCAAATAGTCAACCATAAATTACTGAGATTGGCTGTTGATAAATATCATTCAACCTACTTTAACGTTTACGCGGGCTGGCCATTTGGTCACATCAATTTTGCGATAATCTTCTTAAGTGTCTTAACGTTTGTATGTTTATAGCATCAGCACGATTTGAAACAAGACTGGAAGTAGTTGATCAAGCAGGTGTCAACATATCTCAAGAAGTCATTAAACAGGTACTGTTGAACAGGTTCACCGATTAAATATAAATTTCCCGAGAGAAAATTTATTTGAAGCAACTTTTTATCTCTTTCAGTTAACAAGCTATTTAAAGGCGTCAAACATTACATTAGAAGATGAAATAGAAATTGTGAACGTAAGGTAAATTTGGTTCACTAGATACTATTGTTATATATCTCGTGGCTTGTGTATGTAGGGTTTATGTATGTGTTAGTGAGGTATCCGCGGGTGCCGCTCGCGGGGTGTGGGTGCGCGTCTGGGGCGTGCAGCGCGAGGCGGGTGCACTACGTTCGGCACTGGCGCGCATGCGCACACACCACATGCGCCTGCACACTGACACACTACACTTCAACATGCAGCCTGCACTTAGCTTGCACGTGAGTACCCACATATATTATATTCGTCCTATAGTTCATTCGCGTTAAGAAAATAGTGACTCATCAGTGCAACTCTCAGGGTAAGGGTGTATTCATAATGGAGAAAAAATTAAACATTTTTTTTCAAAACATTAAATAAGTTTAATATAAAAATAATAAAGTATCAATGATTTTAATCATGTTAAAATATTCCTATTAAGGTAATTTTTAAGGTCACCTTAAACGCTAAATTAGTAGAGTAACACATATTTGGATTAATGGTAATAAAATAAGTACTAAAATAAAAAAATACAAAACTGTCTTAAAACTAAGTACTTAAATCGCTAATCAGTATCGCTAGATTCTCCCGTTACATTTATTACGAGTGAATTTTGTTCTGCATGTTCCATGGCGTCATCCAAACCCCAAAAGTAATATAATTATAAAATATTTATACGTTTTCGCCTCATTGTAAGTTACAGTAGTTTTTTATGGACCTATCTTATTCGATCCAACTGACTGAAACTTTGTGGCAAAGATGAAAAAAGATGTTGATAACATGAAACTTAAAATTCCAAAAATAAAAGTCTGCAGCACTAAGCTTCAATTACTTAATAAGAGTTTGGTGCGTCAATAGGAACATTTGGCATCGCCGTAGGTCCAGTGCATATATTAGATGGCAAATGACACCTGCTCGTTAACCTGGCTCAACCCCTTCTTCACGATGCTCATTGCAGGGATACCCATGTACGGTGTTTTAGTCTACTAAGCCGAACTAGATAGACGGAACAACAAATGTGATCAATTAGTACTTAAGATGTTTGTTCAGTTCCTTCTATTAAAGTGAACTATGTATTAAAAAAGACGGTTTTTTTTTAAACCGTATTATCTTTGACACCAACTTAATACATTTTACTATAACAAAATCGAGCGGAAAACTCATTATATTTCAACGAAAACTAGAACTATTATCGGTTCCTCCAAGTTCCTTTAAAGGAATATTTATTGAAATTGGAATTCATCCCTAGCCCTTAACAAAGAAATGGGGATTACACGAACAAAGTAATTTTTCAACATTTAGATACATCTTATTTTCAAAGTTGTATTCATCGTAATTATAAATCCTTAAAGGAAATCATATTACGACAACAAATGCAACGTTATTGTACTTTTTACTTTCTTTATTACTTTTACTAGGAAATTTCCGTTTTATGTCCTTTTTCAGTCTCTGGTTGTGAATCATCGTCCAGAAATATGGGAGGGATCGGAGTTCATGCTGACTTGTGTGGCTTTTGGTTCCCCAGACATTACCTTCAGTTGGTATAAAGACGGTGTCAAGATAAACTTCAATGGTTCTACGAGGTAAGCGATTGGGTCTTCAAGTGTGTGTTGCCGAGCTAGAAAATACAGCCTTAAATACTTAACCAGACTACTTTTAGAAATAACGGGAGTGACCTAACAGCCTAGAGCCGCGTCGAGACCGACGAGTGACCGAATCTGTCCAATTCCGGCGCTTAACGAGCGCTCATCCAATTACCGGGGACTGTTATTTAACCGCACCGAATTATCGGTCTAACAAAACTTCTTAAAGGGTTTTGCTTCCTGGTGATTTTATTTCGCTTTTAGACTGTATGTACATGAAAACAAATATATTCAGCAGAAATGAGCACGCAGCTGACAGAAAGTAAGTATCGCCATTAGAATGTAATTCTATTTTCAGAGAAATTTGGACGCGTTCGGTTTCGGAAGATGTGCTCGGTCGCCGCATGTCAGTGTTAAGCATAGCAGAAGCGAAGAGGCCCGACAGCGGTAAATGGTCCTGTGCAGCAGACGATGCGGGCAGGAGACGATGTAGAGCGCTGAGGCTGACGGTTCTGAGACCACCTGATATACGACTCGTGCCATCCACAATCACTGTTAATAAAGTAAGTCATTCTAGAACGACGATAAATTCCATTTTTAGGTTATAGTGACATAACTGTTGATATGTATGTGTGTCAGGGCGACAATGTGAGTATAACATGTCTGGCGGGAATGGGACGGGTGCACGGTGCACTCGGGTTCAGTTGGGCGAGGGAAAGGACACTGCTACCGATGGCGCCGGGTAGAGTGGTCTGGGAGGATTTATACCCCGCGGGGAGCGTGCTCAAGCTATATAATGTACAGGTAAGTTTTGTATAGCGTTCATTACGGAAATATAAAAAGTTTTCCACTGTTGTACCATTATCAGAATAATAATCTCTTTTTGGGATTTCAAATAGAAATCCAGTGATTTCCGATGTCAAGTATCATCGGTAGCTGGCACCAACGCTAAAGGCGTGACAATGTGGGCTTTGGGAGCCAACGACATAGCGTGTGAGAGTGACATCTCTCATGGCTTGCGTTGGCCGAAGACTGCTCCAGGAGCGCACGCTACAGCCGCCTGTCCACTTGGCCACAGCGGAGAGACCACCAGGTAAGTGATAAAACTAAATGAGGAATGACAATGATGAAACTAGAAGAAACAGATAGTAATTAATATCGACTCTCTATCATGTTTTAAAAGATTTATGCAGGTAACATATTTCCAGGCTTTGCGAGCCAAAAATCGGACATCGTGGCGTCAAGTGGACGCTACCAGATTTCTCTGATTGTGTTGCAGACTCACTCAGAGATATTTATGAGCAGGTAAATAAAAACGCTTGTCACGATTTAGTTAGTGAACCTAACAAAAAGTTAAAGTGTATCTTGTTGTCAGTTCACTCTGATATCACTGGGCTACTCTTGGCGCGCTGTGTCGCACGTGTTGCGGCAGTACAGCACAGTACTGAGCTCTTTGCCAACACAGCCGGGCAAGGGCGAACCTCCCCTCACACATGCAGCACACATGCTGCACTACCTCCTATCTGCTGCAGCTCAGCCAGCCGATAGATACCACAGCGCAGAACATCTACTGAACATCTATGACCACCTACTCACACATCCTGATGCTTTCCTGGACGAAGAGGCAAGTAGTTCTAAATATTTAGGATGAACCTAAAGTCAATTTCAGTAGTAGAGAATGTTACATTGATTGATTGATTGTTACATCTCATAGAAAATCTTCGATCTTCAAAATGCGGTTGTCGACACAGCGGGCATGAGGACTAGCTTTGAAAAGCGGTACCACGAGTTCACAGTGACAATAAATCCAGTACACGACGACAACACAGCACAGTTCGAGTTTCAATCAGCTCCAGCGGGGAGCGAGGAATGGCTTGTGACATCAGCGAGAGTGGAGCTAGCGGATAGAGCTGGCAATGCTTCTGTAGTCACCGTGCTGTATCAAGACTTGGGAGCAAGATTACCGTCTTTGAGAAGATACGTCGCGTATAAGTAAGGACTATTTCTCTGAATTGCGCGTTTAATGTAAAATATTTTTAAGCCATACATTCCAGGTTCGTTATGGTATGAGATATTTATTTACTCCTGCTAATATTTTCAACTATATTTTAAATTTTTTCTTTCGTTTTGTTTTTATTTATTATTCCTTCGAACAAGGTAATCGTAGTCGTGATTTTTCCAGGTCTGGCCTCGCAACAGAGTATACGGTAGCATCACAACAGGTACAGGTGTCTGTCAGCGGCATTGGAGTTGATCCTTCGCTTCCTCACACTGTCACACTGCTGTTCGTGCACTCCAAGAATTATAGCGCTGTTGGTAAGTAAGACACCGAAACAACGCACGACAACTGTCTTCTAAAATGTTTGCTCACTCATGTAGTTGGTCTGTATTAGCAGCTCATTTCGCGTGTGGTGGCCGGACGCGCTCAGCGCCGCGCGTGTGGAGCACGCAAGCATGTGAACTAGGCATACTGGAACGCACACAGGTCGCGTGCCGTTGTCGGGGACTGGCAACCATCGCACTGTTCACTGTAGACAGGGAGGCATTCGTGAGTACTTAGTTGTGTGACTTATGAGACTGCATAATTCGATAAACACTCAAAAATGATTTTTTCAGACAGGTACAGAAAATGACTTACGAGGCATCGTAAAGATCTCAATGGGCCTGGGAGGTGCGATGTGTCTTGTTGTGGTGTTATTGCAGCTTATCGGCCTGGTAGTTGGCAGTAAGGCCAGACTACCAGTGCTACTCAAAGCTGCTACTGCGGGCTTACACTCTGCAGCTATGTTGGCTATACTTGAATGCGACACGAGGCAGGTGCGTTGAAACAACCTGAATCCTGTATAGATATTTCAAATGGTAAGTGAGTGAGTTTGTTGCTATGTTGGACAGGACGTGGCATGCCCGGGCGGTGTGGGCTGGATTGCGACTCTATGCTGGATGGCGGGCTGTGCAACGCTATGTGCTGCGCCGTTACTGCTGCACGCCGAGCTAGCTGCCACACCTACACGCGCGCCATCTGTCGGACTATTGTGCGGTATGCATGTGTGCAGACAGGCTGGTGTACAGGACTGGGCGTGTCGCTATACCCACTTATATGGTTGCAGGCGTGTGCACACTATGCTGGCTGACAGCTCGGCTGTGGGGTGGCGCACCGCTTCAGCTGGGTGCGGCTGCCAACACTGTGTGCACTGCAGGTCAAACGCTACTAGCCACTCTCGCGCTCGCTCTCGCACTCACGCTCAGGGGACGAGCTCTAGAACACAAGCTGGGGAGACAAGATCACGTTCGGGAGCGAGCACGAGTAGTAAGGCAAACGCTAGTGCTGCTAGTCACTACCTGCGCGATGCAAGCGGCAGGAGTGGCGTACGTGCAGCCCGCAGAGACCAGCATGCCGCACGTTGTAGTACTCTCCGCCGCAGCTCTGGCTAATGTGAGTCAACTCAACTCAATGATATAAATTCTTACTGTCACAGAACAATTGACTCTGAAATTGTCCCATTGCTTGTCCAGGGTATAGCGATGGTGGTGTGCTATGTGATCATGGACGAGGAGTGCCTTCAGGCAGCATGACGCTTGCTCACGCTCTCCCACAGCGAGTGGCAGGACGCACCTGAGGGAGATGCCTCGCATAGTCGTGAGTGAGATTCTTCTTTTGATAACATACTTTGCTACGATTTGAATGAACAGGCTGCCTCGCTATTTGGGACCTCTCAATTGTTAAAATATCCTTCTGCGATAAAGTTGAATTTATTAAGACAAATATGGCATTCTACTCTATTTTTCTGTCTTCATTAATTGGTTAACCTTGTTTGTATCGGCTGAATGCATGACTTCATTTAATATGTATATTACTAGAAATAACTTTGTAGATTTTGTAGTTTTTTTTTTCAATGATTAAATTATAGGACAGATAATTGTTGTCTACAGTATTATCTTCTCTTTCAATCTCATTCTTGTGAACATTAAGCAGTGTCTACTTACTTTTAAGCTGTTGTCATTACATTGTTGTAGTGTACATAAAGCAAGCCCGTGAGGTAGAATGCTCCTCGTCTCATGTGTCGCCCGCTAGTACCTACTGGCAAGCGCCGACGTTAGAGAGCCCGTACATGTACAGGTGAGGACCGAGGTACAACTTCGCTATCATTCAGACAAGTTTGTAGGTTAATCTTTGACCTGAAAGTACCCGTTTCATCAGACCTTAATTCTTGCCTTGATGCTGCAGGCGTCAGTCAAGCGGTGCCTGTGTTGCGGACATTGTACGGTGCGTGAAGTACAAGCACGAGCTGCAGTCACCGCACGGACTCACGCGTGCGCTGTGCGACCTCATACCCACAGGTAGCGCTATGTAGAAACTTGTAGTAATGGTAGTCTTGGTACAGAGGACAGGGCAGTTCCTACTTTGAGAAAGCTAGTAGATCCTTGATCACGTGTAACTTAATTTCTCTATCCTCTTCGGTTGTTTGCATTATGGCACATGTACGCAACAGTACAACCGTTAGCTGTTAAACATTATGTTTAACAGCTAACGGTTTTATCATACATCATAGTTATAGTTAATCTGTCGCTCCCGCAGATGGAGACGGTATGCTCGCGTGCACACAGTCGGACGTGTCGCGCGTATGTGTGGAGCTGCGCACGCTGCCGGTGTCACGCACAATGCTACACGTTACAAACACGGTTACCTACACGGATAGTTCCGATACGCCTAAGGTAATTCAAATTTAGAAAACAGTAATTCATTTAAAATGTGTCCATGATTAGATTGATGATTAGGATTAGACTTAATCCAAACATAATTTCGCAGGAGAGCTGTACGATCTGTCAGTCGACACCAGACGTGTCGGCTCGTCCGATCAAGAGTTGTCTCAAGAAGCGGGCGCCGCAGTTATTGAGCAGCAGCTCACTGCCATCTATGCACCGCGAAAGCAGCGAAAAGCGCAACCACTCGGCGATACAGCTGGTTAACTCCCACACACAAACTGACAAAGTGTTACATAAGATATCACATGACCTGGACTTCCTACTCAACAGGACGCCGAGCCGAACCACTGACCACTTCTCACAGCGCATAGAAGAAGCGCCCACTTAGTAGTACGGTATAAGTGTATGTAGGTATAAGTAAAGAGACATGAAAACAGGGATATGATATGTGACAAGCTCAAAGATAATAATGTATATAATGATTATAATACAAATTGTATAAATATTTATTTTAGGATAGATTTTTGTACAGTTTTGTAATCTATGTTCTTAAAATTATCAATAATTAAAAATACTTAGACAAATCCATTATATTAAAATCTTGTTCTTCACAAGTTAACACGGTAGATCTAACGATCATATAACTGTCATTCTCCTAAACTTTTTCAAACTTTGGCTCAACAGGTCTTTTTCTTCCATACTCCTTCATTAACCGCCATCTCGACAGATCACGCACTAGATCTAACCACTGTTAATTAATTCATGTTCAAGGATAAATCATCGTCATCGTTTCAACCAAAAGACGTCCACTGCTGGACGCAATCCTAGATAAAACAATTATATTTTTGTATATTTTGAAAATGTTGTTTTCTTTATTATTCACTAGCGACCCGCTCCGGCTTCGCACGCGTGCAGTGCTTATACTGAATAAACTACAGAAAAACTGTCATCATCATCATCATCTCAGCGTTTATCCCGGTTGCAACCGCGGCTTTCGCGTTGGAGCCCGGGGTCCGCTTTCCTGCACATTCTCCCCCATTTCACGCGATCTTTAGCATCCTGTGTAAGAGCATGTTGGCACGCATGTCATCTTTTACAACGTCAAGCCAGCATTTCTTTGGTCTACTCCGCTTGTTCCGGCCCGGCGGAGGCACCATGGCAAGACATTTGTTGCCTACGTAACATGCCGTTTGCGATTTGCGTAAGACGTGGCCGTACCAGCGTACGCGACCCTTCTGCAGTTTGTTTGCAATGTCACGGACACGAAGACCGCCACGAATGCGGGAGTTCCTGATGCCGTCTTTCCGCATAACTCCACACATCCACCGCAGCATATTCATCTCCGTGAGACGCAACTCCTGCTTGTGTTGCTCAAGCACACGCCACGCCTCACTGCCATACAGGAGAACGGGTCTAATGATGGTTTTATGGACCTGCCCCTTACACTTTGGGGTCATAAACCTGTCACCTCACGCCATTTTGTCCAAGCTGCGGAAATACGTGCCCTGACGTCGCAATCAATGTCGCCGGACGCGTGGAGCACAGACCCCAAGTATTCAAACTGGTCCGTGCACTCGACCTTGTTTCCGCCTATGCGCACAGACATGTGATCTGTCGTGTTGCTGGCCAAGTGGCCAAGTGGCCAGCAACACGGTGTGATCCGTCAGATCACACCGTGTACTTATACGATCTTCGCCACGTTGAGTTTTAGACCTCCGTTCTAAAGCGAGTCCTTCCACGCATTCACATGCCGCACCAACCGTTCCCTGTCTGCGTCCGCCAGCGCGATATCGTTAGCATACATGAGTAGCCAGGGAGGTTGCTCATGCCGCGATCTTGTCGCGGCGGTAGGGAGGAACCTCTCGCTGCCTGCCATCGTCAGAGCGATGGCCCCGACGGGCTGGGATTCGTAATTGTCATTTTCCCCAGCGACAACAAAAAAAATAAAACGAGTGTGCTTATGACCACACGACTGAAGTGAAACTTCTTTCGCACCATCTGTATGTATATATATATATATATATATATATATACAGTATGTTACGAAAACCCTGTCCGACCCACAAGGATAATAAGGGTTAGGTAAACAAATGACCAAATAAAATATAAAATTTTGCATAATCATCATAGTAACAATACTAATGAATTTTGAAATAATCTTTTTTACCAGCGAATTTACTGTAAGTTCCCCAAAATTCGGGAAATTTAAAAAAGTGTAAACACCATTTTAGACCTTATAACTGTCGGCGGCGTCAGTGTGTCTAGCCGCCGACGCGCAAAGGAATAATTAGAGCTGTACTAGTTTTGCGTAATAACGATTTGTTTTTGTCGCTACTATTCGAAACTTTTACCTGTTCGAATGATTTGTTGTAAAAACGCAGATTACCTAATGGTAAAAGTACTTTTTTTGATTATCGATTAATGATTCATAACAATATTGTAACACAAGTACCTATTATTAGTAAAAAGGAACTAGAAAGGTCTTATGAAATACGATTTTAGGAGAATATTATAAACAATGTAAAGCATTTAAGTTCACCTGATTTAAGTTATGTAAAGGTTCTAAAATCTAAAGAATGCCATGCGATGTTGAATCGATGCGTGAAATTCTGAAATACAAAATTGATACCAAAAATCGATACGAGAAATATTTTGAATACTTTCACACCTCTAGTCAAAGGGCACCGCCGTGCAGTTAGAGTACCTATTTTTATGAAATAAAAATCATTTTTATTTTAAATTTATTAGTTTCGCGTAGACATCGCGTCCGTGTAGACGTATCGTTTATTGTGTGATCATATAGTTTTCTAACGTAATGTAACCTGCTGATGGAAGGTACCTAATAAAACTGCAATTGTGTTGTGTTGTGATCAGGTGTTGAACGATTCGGATGTGACTACTTCTTGGTCAATGTGGTTCCAGCATGACGGTGCCCCACCATATTTTTGCCGACCTGTACGTGAGTACCTCCACTATCAGTTCGGCGAGCAGTGGATTGGTAGGAGTGGACTAACGTTGTGAAACACCGTGCTAATCTCGTGGGACGTGGCCAGGCCGGTATCTTTCTTAGTTTTTTATCAGTTCTTAGTGAACGAAATATGGAACAACATCTCCGCCACAGCCATTGTGCTCATCGAGTGAAATTCGAAGATACATTCGGAGGGTCAGACGACCTTCCTACTTAAAAAAAAAGTTCTTTTCACGAGCTGCCTAAGTAGGTATCATTGTTTCTTTCTAGAGTCGATAAACGTGGTTAGACTACCAATACCTACATGCATGAGGTCAACTGAGGTCATGACCTGTGCCTGTGTTGCCATGAAATTACCTATTTATTTTATTTAAGTTATTTATTTTTAAGGGGGTATTTTTTTTTTTAGTTTAGCCAGGTTATGTACGCATTAGTAGAATCAGCTAACGATACCTAACAACACCTTCACGGGTCGGACAGGGTTTTTGTAACATACTGTATATGTGTACAATATATACATGTATACAATATACATATATTAATTTTCTATAAATATTTAAATTTATTTCATGCTTTCATTTATAAATTAATATTTTTGCATAGACCTCCAATTTAAAAAAAAAAAAAAAAAAGTGGATTCCCTCTTCATCTTCGATCAATCATTTCGTATGCCATACGTCCGATTTCTATACTTACACTGACTGTTCTTTGATTTTTCCTCTTGTAGTTTAAATTTGCAATTGTTTGTTTTTTTTTTTTTTAACTCAAAGCCAGTACACACTATGTAGCCAGGCATATTGTACGTTACGGAATTGCATCGCTGACAGGGGTATTCGGCACTGGTGCAGCTACACAGGAGCTAAACTTAGCATTCGGGAACACCGTTGGAGCTGCTGAACCTTCGACAAAACTGTCTTTGCATTGTGTAGATTCAATTTTTTAGTATTGTATAATTGCATGGAACACGTGTGAGCACGTGCTGTAAAGCATCTATTTGTTGGATTAGTCTTTTATTGACTTGATAGTGCTATGGCTGTTGAGAGTATGTCATGCTCACTCAAATGTCTCGCTGGTGGTGGCGTGTGTGTTGGGTCATTAGGTTCCCTTCAATATGGTTGAGCTGAATGATGCTGATCCATACGTCATGTTCGTGAACGGACGCCGTCAGAGGGGACTGGTCATCTCTTAGCTGCCACGGCGTATTTTAAATTCTGAATTGTTGTTTTTTTTTTCCATAATGGACGCTCTCAGCGTACAATATATTTCTGCATCGTTCTCACACGATTGATTTCAAAATGAATGATGTAATCAAATATTTGTATCAATAGCTTGATAATTTAAAAGAGTGTCCATGGAGTTTCTTGCCCGTTCTTCTCCATAGGTACCTACTCTTTGGAATGGGCGACTAGCTTCACCTTACTAACTGACCGACCTTCTGACAATTCAAAAGTGCCTGTAACTGGTTTATTTGAAATAAACGCTTTGATTTTGATTTTGATTTTGAATCAAGGTACTTAGCTTAATAATTGAGCTTATGAGGCTCGAAAGCAATTTGTACTTTGTGTCCAATTATAGTATTGTGACAATATCTTCAAGCTTCTATACTTTCAATTATATCAGAAATGTTCAGCAAAAATATATAAAACAATATAAAGGCCAGAATAGAACGAAATTTATAAATTATTTGTGCTCTTAGGTAATCAATTGTTAACAAATCTTAAAAAGATCCAAAAAATATATATTGCCTTCAGCGAGATGCGAACTCACAACTTCATACTCGACTCAATTGTTAACAAATCTTAAAAAGATCCAAAAAATATATATTGACTTCGGCGAGATGCGAACTCACAACTTCATACTCGACATGTGATGCAATATTTACATGAGCCAACTCCTTGTTTGTAGTACAGACGAAATAGGACTATAGTCTGCTTCCGTTGGCCTTGCCCAATCATTTTTCGTAACGCTTTCGCCAGTTTACTCCCCAAGTCAAGCGTGCCTAAAGAAGTTTCACTTAAAAAACTCGTAGACCTTGTAGTACCAAGCTCGCGCCACGGGCGCCTCTGTGCTTATATCCCCCACTTAACTTCCGTTCGCCTTGCCCGATCATTTTTCGTAACGCTTTCGCCAGCTTACTCCCCAAGTCAAGCGTGCCTAAAGAAGTTTCACTTCAAAAATTTTGCATAGATCTTCTATTTTTATTGAAAAAAAAAAAAAACGTTGTAGACCTTGTAGTACCAAGCTCGCGCCACGGGCGCCTCTGTGCGTATATCCCCCACTTAACTTCCGTTCGCCTTGCCCGATCATTTTTCGTAACGCTTTCGCCAGTTTACCCCAAGTCAAGCGTGCCTAAAGAAGTTTCACTTCAAAAAAAGTGGATTCCCTCGGGGCCAAAAGGTCGGGCTCTTCCTCCTGAATCAGGGGACCCCAATCTCGGGTAGTCCACGACCTCTGGTTCCCGAGATAATCCACGGGGAGGTGAGGTAACTAAAGGGTGTCGGGGGTAGTGGATTCCCACGGGGCCAAAAGGTCGGGCTCTTCCTCGTGAATCAGGGGACCCCAAACTCGGGTAGTCCACGACCTCTGGTTCCCGAGATAATCCACGGGGGGGGAGGTAATCAATGAGGGGGGTCGGGGGGTGTTCGCAGCGTCATGTTCTCGAAGAAATTCATAGTTCTTAATCAATCAAGGTACTTAGCTTAATAATTGAGCTTATGAGGCTCGAAAGCAATTTGTACTTTGTGTCCAATTATAGTATTGTGACGATATCTTCAAGCTTCTATACTTTCAATTATATCAGAAATGTTCAGCAAAAATATATAAAACAATATAAAGGCCAGAACAGAACGAAATTTATAAATTATTTGTGCTCTTAGGTAATCAATTGTTAACAAATCTTAAAAAGATCCAAAAAATATATATTGCCTTCGGCGAGATGCGAACTCACAACTTCATACTCGACTCAATTGTTAACAAATCTTAAAAAGATCCAAAAAATATATATTGCCTTCGGCGAGATGCGAACTCACAACTTCATACTCGACATGTGATGAAATATTTACATGAGCCAACTCCTTGTTTGTAGTACAGACGAAATAGGACTATACTCTGCTTCCGTTCGCCTTGCCCAATCATTTTTCGTAACGCTTTCGCCAGTTTACTCCCCAAGTCAAGCGTGCCTAAAGAAGTTTCACTTCAAAAAAAAAAGGAAGGTTGCTCATGTGAATCCTTGATGTTGTCCGACAAGGCGTCTAAAATCATGCTGAACAGAAATGGACTGAGGACGGATCCCAGGTGGACTCCGACGGTGATGGGAAAGGGTTTAGTGTCGCCAACAGCGGTCCTAACAACGGAATCTGAATTGGGGCACATGTTTCGAATTCTGTCAATAGGCTTCTACCGTACCCCTTTGGACCTTTGGACCTTTGGATTTTCATTTTTAATGTTTGGACTTGAAAAAAGACCTGAGTTTGTTTCGGCTATTTCTTCTCAAAGGTAGTCAGTTAGGAAATGCCGGCTTCATCTAGTTAAAAAAAAGTGTAAAAGTGATCAGTGATCCTACTTGCTTAACGATTTCATTTCATTTCATTTTAGCGCCCAGATCTCCCCGCAAGGGACACAGTCGAAGGCCTTCTGCATATCTAGAAAGAGCATATGCAGAGGCGTATTCTTCGATCTGTATCTCTCCATGTTGATCCTTAGTGCGAAGAGAGGGTCCATGGTTCCGTACCCTAGACGGAACCCATATTGACACTCCGAGACAGCACACTCCTGCCGGTTCCGGGAGTCTAAAATCCTCTCAAAGATATTCATTTTGTGGGACATGACCTTAATACCGCGATAGTTCCACACTCCTGTACCGAGCCTTTGAAGACTAGAATAATAATACTCAGCCTCCATTGGCTCGGGATTTTGCCGGGAGCACGCGGTTCAGGAAGTTAGTAACATAATCTAAATAGTACACCAAAGACTACCTACACTATTTCTCTCCCCTTCCCCTTTGTATTCTATTCAAAGGTTGTCTGTAAAAGATCGCTCTTAGCGATAAGATCGATTATCTTGACCTTTGTAAAATCACCGTATTCATGTTCTGTCCGTAATAAAGAATATTCTATTCTAGTTTTGTCTGGTTATATCTATTAAGTAAATATGGACCTAGATCTGCAGTAGCTATTAAATATTGTATTCTGTTCTGATTGAATGAAGATGTCTATTTGGATATTGACTGCAGTATCTAAACTGACACTGATGTTGTATTGTATATCGACTGGCCGGTTTATAGGGATATTCAATGGACTATGTGTTTATCAAACAACTATGTCCCTCTCTTGTTTACATGAAGCATACATCTCAAAAGGTTTAACTAACTGCAGAACATTGTCCCTCAAATGTTGGCAAACAGGCCTTGAATAGACAAAGACCCATCTCATCAGTGGTTATAGTGGTGGATTGGGATATAACAATACGCTATTGAAATACACCGTTGCATGTTAGTGCAACTATGCATGGTTTAATTAGACATTGATTACACATTGGTCATTAAGTGCGATATTATGTATATAGAAATTGTAATGGTTTCTTCAAACAGTTTAAACTCTTTAATTTAGCGCTACACCTGAGTGTCTCCTCAGCGTTTTCTTAATGAATAATAAACTTCAACAGCGGCTGCATTGTGCTCGTTCACTTCAACTTCTACAAAGGACATGTTTCTTTATTATGTGCCGTGAGAACAACACTGTTACTGAAGTCTCAGTACACTCACTCCATTAGGTGGCGTGGGACCATCGTAGTAAATAATTACTACTTATCCGCATTTTACTTCGCCTTCGAGAATTTTATACATATACATAAGTAGGTGGCAGTCATTGGAAAATTCAATACAAAGTTTCACAACAAAAGTGCGCTACGAAGAGTTTGTAAAGTGAAACTTTTAATTATTGAAATTCGAGTGCTAACATGTAAAATAGTGAGTCTGTATTCAATAGTTGAAGTTGGCCTTTTATTGTAAATTATGCTCAAAGCTTTGTTCAGTTATTGGAAAGTTTACCGTATTGAGACTTTCCTTAAGTATTCTATAAACTAATTTCCCTACAAATTATAGACTGGTTACCACGATGGCTGTGTGACAACGTAACAAAACCACGGTAAAGTCACATCCCAGATTGGACGGATGCCAAGTGGACAATATATATAGCGATACTAAAAAGGTTTTAATCGCGTTGAAAACACAATTACAAACAAATAACAAAAGATGTAACGTAAAGTATATCACGTTTGTTAGTTTAGGTCTTTATTTTGACATATAGTTTAAAAAAGTAGGTAAGGTCTCCTTTGACAATACGTAGGTCTTACCTTATTAAAAATGAACCATGGAAATTACACCAAACAAGCATCCGTTTTTAAAATTACACGCGCAAAAGTTCTGCTATATTTTCACATAAGAATATTTATGGTGACGGACGGTACACCCTTTTCATCCTTTTTATCGTCCCACTGCTGGGCACAGGTCTCCTCACATACAGAGAAGGAGTGAGCGTAATCACCACGCTTGCTCAATGCGGGTTGGAATTCAGACTTAAAAGTCCAGGTTTCCTCAAGATGTTTTCCTTCATCTTGTAATCAGTCATTGGCGTCTAAGATATACTTATTTTATTTATTTATTTATTTATACATCCATTTCAGGCATCACAGCCCATACAATACAAACAATTCAATATTAAAATAAATCCAGAAATACAAATATAATAAGTAAAATACAAATAATAACCAACTACATATACAAATATATTATGCAAATTTTAAAATGTCAAAAATAAAATGTCAAAAATAAAGAAATAAAAAGTGAAAATATTTAATAGTATGCCTGCCTCTGAGTCATTTGTTTGTTTGTCAGTACATTAATCATATAACAATGGTTAATATATTGACAATCAAACCTATTCGCAAATACGCTCAGGATAGTGTTGGAGGTGATCCGGAGCCTGCGCCCCAGAGACGCGCACCGCTTTCGCATTGTCGTGTAAAAACAGTCGACACGGGCATCGGCAAACATACCCGAGGCGCTGCAGTGCCGGGGCAGCCCCAACAACACCCTGAACGCATTATTATACTGTACACGGAGAGCGTTATACTACTTCTGGGTATATGACACCCACAGGCCCGCCGCATACAGGGACATACAAAAAGCTCTGAAAAGAGTTATTTTGACGGCCCCCGAGCAACGAACAAATCTGCGGGCAATCATATTGGCCCTCACAGACAACGCCCTCCGCTCTCTATCGATGTCTGCATCATCCCTCAGGTCAGAGGTCACGATATGCCCGAGATATTTAAACCGTTGGACTCTATTTAATTCAACACCGTTCAACGTAATAGGCGGAACAGAATCCAAGCAGCTCCGACCCCTGGCCTGAAAGACCATGCATTCGCTCTTCTTTGCGTTGTATACCAAGCCATGATCCTGCGCGTAACGCTCGCAGACACTCAGCAACCTAGACAGACCTAGAAAGCACATATAACTTAGAAAAGTTACATTGGTACTTGCCTGACCTGGAATCGAATCTGTACGCTCATACTTGAGAGCCACATTACCACACGGGCCACAATACACAGTATCAATAAAAATCGAATGAGCGGGATTTGTAACGATATGCAAGTTGCAGTTAGTTCACCTGTCAGCAAAATGTGTGCGTGAACAATTGAACAATTTCCGTAATTTTAAAAACATTTACAGTCTGATCTCAGTCTCCATCTGTCAAAGAATCCTCGAATTTCCAAACAGTTTGATAAGTTATTGACTTTTGTTTATCGCCGAGCTAGACTGCGACTATATTTATACGTAAACAATAAATCTAGAACTGAGCCGGTCATCGCTATGAGAGCTTTGAAATTGCTGAAATAAATAGCTCACCTAATTAACTCCAGGAAATTACAGAAGTGCCATGAGAAATTTACCATTCCATTTCCATTACCGTTCCTAGGTGGTAGGCCATAACATCGGCCGCCGGCAGAAGTTACCACCCACCAGTCAAAGCCTTGCCGCCAAGCGATTTGTCGTGTTCCGGCATGATGTCTGGTGAAGCCGTTCGGAGGACGGGTCTGAGCAGTTGTATTGCGATGTGTGCCGGGTACGATGCGCCTAATGTTGTTGTGTTGGGAGTTTGGTCGTGGAGGATCTTCATATCAATCTCCCTTTGGCGCAGCATCGTTGGTCGTGTTGTTGGGTTAAACATTGCATCACCTCGCTTAACTGCCGTCTTCCTTCCTATTCGCTCAGTTTTTCTGAGTGAATAGGCTCTTAATAAACTAGCGCGCTTTACCATCAACGATCGCATCACTGCTTACCATCAGGTGGGAATGCGGTCAAGTGCTAGTTTATAATTAAAAAAAAAAACCTGCTTTAGGGCGAGAACATGACAGTAATCCGTACGGTAACCGCGTGGCTTTAAAGTCCGGGTTTTGAATCTTGTTGTTATAACCCGCCACACATTTCCCGCCCACTGCAACTCCTGAAAGCCAGAATCAACAGTGAAGACCGCCAGAAAAACGCCGAGCAATGAAGCTGGACGAATCCCGGAGAAACGATTCAACTGTCTTGGGTCCCGCAACGAAATTAATCAGAATAGAATAGCGGAGGAGTAAGAAAAAAGATTTTTTTCCTAATTAATCTTGTTGTTTTAATCTTTTTGTTAGTAAATTAGATGAAAGTTATTTTTTATAATGCTCATTCCTGGACACTGCTGGACAAAGGCCTCCCCTAGGACTCTTATTCCAATAGGGCGGGTTTGCCATAATACCCACTATTATGGCAAACCCGCTTGTCAGGCGGATTAAGGATCGCAGTAATTTGATATTATACAGGAGAAGCGCTGCTGCCCGCTTCCCTGGTGAGAGTTCCATTAGTCGCCTCTTACGACTCCCACAGGTGGGTATGGGTTGGTACTATTCTAAGCCCGGTACCACACGGGAAAATTGTTTAAAAATACAAAAATGGGGTTTTAAACAAACTTCTTTTTCATCGAAAAACGCGTAGTTATTATTTTTATCCAGGCTATAAATCTATGTTTAAACAGTATCAAAGATTAAATTAACAACTTATGTTATTTAGAGAGTTTTGTTTGAATTAGTAAAAAATTTTCTGGGGGGGGGGGGGGGGTAGTGGATTCCCACGGGGCCAAAAGGTCGGGCTCTTCCTCGTGAATCAGGGGACCCCAAACTCGGGTAGTCCACGAACTCTGGTTCCCGAGTTTCACTTCAAAAATTAAAAACCCGCGGTTGCTGTAGAATCATATATAATCTCGTTTACTCGTACTTTATAAACGGTTCCGCGGTACTTAAGCTCGGTCATTTTTCTAGTACTAAAACACTAACCATGGGATGTCCTCAGGGTTCAGTTGTCGGTCCTTATTTATGGAATTTGGGTTTTGATGACTTCCTCGCGATCCCGCTTCCTTGCGGCTGTTCACAAACTGGTTACGCAGACGATGGCCTACTGCTCATTCAGTCAAGTACCCGAACTGTACTTGAGAACTTGGCCAATACTTGCCTAAATTTAATATCTCAGTGGGGTGATCGAAACCGCCTAGCGTTTGCGCCGCATAAAACCTATCAACTTCTACTAAAAGGTAATCTTAAATCATTGCCTACTATTAAATTTAATAACGTTCCCGTTAAAAAACAGCAATCCGTATGCTACCTTAGTATGATCTTAGAAAGGAATTTTTCATTTATCGAACATATAAAAATAGTTGGCGAAAAAACTAAAAGGAACTTTTATGCCCTTACTAGAATATCAACTTGGGGTCTATCATTCCTAACTTTAAAATCTTTATATGGAGCTACCTACTTAGGATGTATGTGCTACGGTGCACCTGTTTGGGCCAGCATAGGGGCGGCACGACGTAAACTGCTTCAAAGCCAACGTTTGGCATTGATATTTTTATGCAAGGCGTATAGAAAAGTCAGTACTGAAGCCTTACCGGTACTGGCAGGTGTACTTCCAGTCGATCTTGAGGTACAACGACGTGCTTCAATGTACTATTCCGCGAGGGGGGAGGCCATGGACACTAATTTTGTTACACAACGCGACTTTAATAAAATTTCTAGATTATTTAAACCTCAGACTGAAGTCTGGGAGGACCTCTTATCCGAATGGTAAAGAAGGTGGGATAATTCCATCAAGGGCACCTCCATCTATTCTTTCCATCCGTTGGCGATCGGCTGGCTAAGACATGGCTGGAGGTTGACCACTACGTTGCCCAATTCCTCACAGGTCACGGCAACTTTAAAAGTAAACTTTTTTTTAATATAGGTTATAAACTAGCACTTGACCGCATTCCCGCCTGATGGTAAGCAGTGATGCGATCGTTGATGGTAAAGCACGCTAGTTTATTAGGAGCCTATTCACTCAGAAAAACTGTGCGAATAGGAAGGAAGACGGCAGTTGAGCGAGGTGATGCAATGTTAAACCTAACAACACGACCAACGATGCTGCGCCAAAGGGAGATTGATCTGAAGACCCTCCACGACCAAACTCCCAACACAACAACATTAGGCGCATCGTACCCGGCAAACTAGAACCAATTTCCGTGCGTTCAGGCGCTTTTGCCATACCTATTATTGGAATCAATTGTATCAGCACATACCTACTTAGGACCCATTAACTTAATCAAATTTTATTCCGTGGTGCTTGGCAATCTGGCTTCTCCCAGTTGCATTAATGTCCCTTTGTGCCGATTGGCCTAGTTCTGTTCTGTCTCCTGCTTGTTATGGAGGGAAGTGGAAAAAATATATTTTTTGTTACTCCTCCGCTATTCTTTTCTGATTAATTTCGTTGCGGGACCCGAGACAGTTGAATCGTTTCTCCGGGACTCGTCGAGCTTCATTGCTCGGCGTTTTTCTGGCGGTCTCCACTGTTGATTCTGGCTTTCAGGAGTTGCAGTGGGTGGGAAAAAGTGTGGCAGGGTTTGTCCCATTAAAAAAAAAAATAACCTCCTCCTTTTTGAGGTCGGTTAAAAATAGGCATTTTTAATTTAACTTTCAACCTTTGTTCACCGTCACCGTATAACAAAAATGTTCAACTGTTTCAATTCCATGTCAGCATGACTTTGATGTGTTTGTTATTAAACAACCGAGCCCACAAAAACTTCGGTTTCATTTATCTGTGGCAATTTGTGCACGACTAAAACGCGTCACTTTTAGTATGACAGCGAGGGCAACACGCCGAAACGGGCAAAAAGTCGACTGCTGCCAACGACGGAAACAAATCATCATTCGTTTTTAGCGAAGCTGTCCTCGAAAGGGGCATTTACAATGTTCTGTTTATTATCCATAACGATTCGGGATGTCTCTGCTCCATTAATAACAGACGAGAGGTAGGCTCTGGACTGCTCAGCGGTCGACAGGGAAACACTTCATTATTTTCAATGGAAGGAATTTTTGTTTTGTCATTACTACAAAAAAAAAAAAACAATTTTAAGGCTACATATAATTTTTGTACCAACAATTGTGAACAACGATGATGTTTATCGTTTTAGGTTTGTATTATTAGGTTTTATTATTTTACTTAAAATATTCACAGAATATAGTTATGTTGTAATACAGTTTTTTTAAATTAAATTTCCTTTTCTAGACTAGAAGTAGTCTGTTCTTTATTATGTACTCTATATAAATTACAGAACGTAACTATGAAGATTTTTCAAAGGATGATACTATTCGTGACGGGGTCCAAGAAGACCGATGCCTCAAGGCCAGGATTGCGAGTTGGGCACGCCATAATAACGGCGGTAAGTTCCCTCTCTGAGGAGTGGCTAGAGAGGCGCCACCGTGCCCTCACCTTCCGCCTGACGCAGGTCCTCACCGGACACGCTTGTTTCGGGAGGTTCCTGTTTCGAATAAGGCGAGAGAAAACGCCACGAAAACGGCCTGTGGGCGGTGAGCAGTGGGCATCTCGCCGCCCGGTAAGGACCAGGCCCGAGTCGACGGCATGTTTCATGCGCGCCTCAATGACGGTGAGGGGTCCACGAAGACTGATGCCTCCTAGGTCAGGGTTGCGGGTTGGTTTAAAAAGAACCGTGACTCTGGTGCCTAGGCCAGTGCAGAAACAGGGGTAGGTTTTAGTCAGTAAAAGTCTGACACGCCCTTCCGCTCCGCCCTGAGTGGGAGAGGCATTTGATCAAACAAAAAAAGGGTGATACAATGGGCGATCTTATCGCTAAGAACGATTTTACAGATAACCTTTGGATGGAATACTAAGGGGAATGTGAGAAAAAATGTAGGTAGTGTACACGTACCTACAGTGTATTTTTGTATTCTATTATTTGTAATCGACTTATTGTGCTGGCAACACAGAAGTAATTAATTTTGTGTGATTTTTTTTTTTAAAGCGGACTCTTTGAGTTGGGCATTTTGGCAGTAAAGCGTTTTGGAAAAGTAAAAGAAATGATAGAATCGGTTGGTACGGGCGCCGTAGGCACAATTTCGGGGCACAATTAGGTATTTGACATGGCTGGTTTCTTTCTAAAAATGAGTTACAAGAGTTGCCAGATTACAGTACCGAAATAATATCTTATTATTTATTATACTTTTACTAAAGTAATGCAGTTTTATTACAATATGGCAACATTAATGTAATATATGCCAGTAAACTACTTATCTTTCTTGATATGCCTCTGTTTTACTGTCGATATTGCAGACTCAGTTAAACATTTGTCCAAGACCCTTTTTTTATAGCATCGTTAGTATATGATGCTATAAAGTAGTTATTAAATGATCCAGAGAGCAGCAGTATCGATTTACCTCTCATCCTTGAAGATTTGTTTGAAAATTTATGATACGGTTAAAATAAACCAAGATTACCAAACCAATCACGAAATATTTTTTTCGCTTAGTTCTTCATATAACAGTATAATTTTTGACTTAAAGCTTTGAAAAATTACCCTTTTAGCTTGAATGAATAGATACAACCATGACACCCATTACATGGATGGACGAAAGATGAAGCTCTCTTGGACATTATTGAACAAAATTGCTTCAACGATTCGGTAAATTGCAATTGTGCTAAGAGCTTACTACGACGTAGCACACAACGTCACCGCTACGCTTGCTACGCTTATTTTACTTGTAGCAAAATCGTTTTCTAAATAATGTCGCAACGGTAGTTTATATATGTTACAGTTATAACTAGTTTTTAGATAGAACACGTTTTTAATAGTTAGAACTAGTTTTTGACCTCATGGGAATATCAGGTTAAAAAGTCCTACACGTTAATCCTGGTAATAAATCATTTGTGTGCCAAAATACTTTATAAATATACGTTTATTTTTTACTCTTTTTTATTTATTTTGTGGAAAATATTGTTGGTTACATTTTTGCCTGTATCTTTTTGTCCTCATCTTCGTTAATCCAGTCACATCCGAAGCTTTTTCAGCTTTGGAGTCTGCGGTCCGCGTAACCTGTTGATTTTGTCTAAACTTGGATATTTTCCGTGAAGCGACTACCGTCTGAACCCCACAACCCGAGGGCGATATCGAAGCATTGGAATTAGACCAATTGTTGGTGGTCTTTTGAGGGTTCCAGCAACCCGTAACGATTGCCATTAGATGTTCGTATGGCAACCGGAACCAACTGATTAATGTACTTTCCGAGGCAAGACAAGACCAGACCAGTGCAAATAATCATGCATAAAAATATTTACCTTGCGCGGGGAACGAACCCACGCCTCCTTGCGCAGCGGCTGCATTCGCTACCGCTACGCCACGGAGGCTGTCTCTGTCTCTATTTGTCCGTATCTTGTTTCATTCTTTCTTTCTATAAAATTTAATATGTTTGTTTTGATAATAAATAAAATAAAAATAAATTTCATTCTAATCCTTTCCATAGTTTTGCGATGCATCCACCTATGCAAACTTATACTTTTGTATTAGTAGGGTATGTTTCATGTTTTATCATCTGTCAAAGTAAAGCCGTGTTTTATTGTTGTTAAAACATTACGGGGATAGCATTTACAGTGTATCAGCGGGTAAATGACTGGCGGCATGATGAAATTCATGACCCACCGTTTACACTGCTGGAGCTGAAGACCGCGGTGGGCAGTTTCAATCCCAAGAAGGCCCCGGGAGTTGATGGCTTCACAGCAGATATCTGCAGCAGGGCTATCTACCAGGACCTGGACGCGATCCTTGCCCTATTCAATAAGTGCCTAGAGACAGGTCACTTTCCGGACATCTGGAAGCAGGCAACCGTGGTAGTCCTGAGAAAACCGGGCAAGGATGACTACACGAACCCTAAATCTTACAGGCCTATTGGCCTGTTGCCGGTTTTGGGGAAGGTCCTGGAGAAGATGACAGTAGCAAGGATTAAATGGCACATCATACCGAGGATCAGTACTCGCCAGTTTGGTTTCATGCCCCAGAAGAGCACCGAGGACGCCCTCTATACTCTAATACACCGAATCGAGGGTCTGATAAAGCAGAAAAAGCTAGTTACCCTAGTGTCATTGGATATAGAGGGGGCCTTCGATAGCGCATGGTGGCCGAAAATCCGAAACCGTCTGGCTGAGGAAAAGTGTCCGGTTAATATCAGGAGGCTACTGGATAGCTATCTGGACTGCAGAAAAGTCAGTGTAAGGTACGCCGGGGAAGAATGCACGAGGAGCACCAACAAAGGTTGTGTGCAGGGGTCAATCGGTGGTCCCGTCCTATGGGACCTTCTACTGGATCCTCTGCTGCGAGAACTGGAGGCGATGGGGGTGTATGTGCAGGCTTTCGCGGATGACGTCGTTATGGTTTTTGACGGAGACACTGGACTTGACGTCTCGAGGCAGGCGAACGTGGCACTCGCTTATGTTCGGCAGTGGGGTGTCAGAAATAAGTTAAAGTTTGCGCCACATAAAACCTGCGCAATGGTGTTAACTAGAAAACTTAAGTATGACGCCCCGCAGCTGAGCATGGGAGGGGTCGGCGTTGGCATGTCGCGGGAAGTCAAGATTCTAGGACTGACAATTGACGACAGACTGACATTTAAGACGCATGTAGCGTTACAGTGCCGGAAAGCCCTGAATATCTACAAACAGCTATCCAGGGCTGCCAAGGTAGACTGGGGGCTGCACACCGACGTAATCCGCTCAATCTATACGGCCGCTGTAGAGCCGATTATAATGTACGCGTCTGCTGTGTGGGCACCCGCGGCTAAGAAGGTCGGGGTACGTAAGTTGCTCAACACGGTCCAGAGAGGTTTCGCTCAGAAGCTCTGCAAATCTTACCGCACGGTTTCTCTACACTCCGCTCTGGTCTTAGCGGGGATACTTCCTCTCGACCTCAGGGTACAAGAAGCAGCCGCATTGTACGAGGCAAAGAGAGGGTCGCCCCCGCTGGAGCTGTGTGATAGGGAGACGGAGCGTCCGGTGGGGTTTGCAGAAACTCCTCACCCGGCAGAGCATATGGCTTTAGAATTCACCCAACTGATAGACCAAAGCCTTGTGGACAGGTGTAATGTGCAGCAGGTGCGAATCTTCACCGACGGCAGTAAGATTGATGGGAAGGTCGGAGCCGCGCTATCCTTGTGGAATAGCGAGGCCGAAGTCCGGAACATCAAGCTTTGTCTGTCCGCGTACTGCACTGTCTATCAGGCGGAGCTTCTGGCCATATGTAAAGCCACGAGCGTCATTCTCAAGGGTAAGGAGTTGACCTATGGTCTATACAGCGACTCGAGAGCCGCTTTGGAGACGGTCGTTAACCATGGGTCACTCCACCCACTGGCCGTGGAGACGAGGGAGAACCTGAGGAAAGCCTTGGCCCTGGGCAAGGCTGTGTCATTGTACTGGGTCAAGGCCCATGCGGGACTCCCGGGGAACGAGCGTGCTGACGATTTGGCTAAAGAGGCGGCTCTGACATCGAGAAGGAAGCCTGACTACGACCAGTGTCCCATATCGTACGTGAAGCGGCTTATACGTCAGTCATCATTGGATGAATGGAACAGTCGGTATATAGCCGGGGACACTGCGTCGGTCACTAAGATGTTCCTTCCCGATGTCAGAGTGGCTCACCGGTGTGTAACCAGGGTCAAGCCCGAGAGGAAGCTCACCCAGATACTGACGGGGCATGGTGGATTCTCCCAGTACTTAAACCGATTTAAGTTAAAGGAGAGTCCATCATGCATCTGTGAGCCAGACGCCGTGGAAGATGTCGTGCACATTCTTGTCGACTGCCCGGTTCATGCAGTGCAGAGGTTCAACCTGGAACAGACTTTAAAGATAAAAATAGGTAGGCAAAATTTGTCCGACTTACTTACAAGTAATAATAGCCAAAACCAATTTATAGATTACTGCACAACTATATGTAAATTAGTAAATAATAGAAATAAGTAGACATATAAGTTTGTTAAACTGTATATTTGAAAATATATAAACGTTAGCAAAATGTTGTTATTAGATAAATAATTAAGTAGAGAATAAGTGTGTAGAAATAAGTAATAGTAAGTAAAATTGTGGTAAGTAGGATAAATGAAGCAGAAAAAGTTGAAATAGTTAGATTAAGAAGTACATAATATTACATTGTAAATAAATAGATCAGTATTGAAGAAGTAATAAATAGAAGTAAAAAAAGAAAAGGATAACTATCATGCAGTACTAGTATATAAGATGTTAGTATATATGCATGTTAAATATAAATAAAGATAAAGATCGGGCTAGCCGAAAAAGAATAAAATAAATAAAGTTAGGAGATCCATCCTCTCATCCCTTCCCATAGTAATATAATCCTGGAAGGAAATCCGGGTTTCCCTAGTAGCATAGCTCATAATGCCCTGTGATGGCGGGTGCATCCAATCCCTCCATCCTTTTAAAAAAAAAAAAAAAAAAAAAACATTACGGGGAATGAATATTGATATACGTAACACGGCTGGAAGTTCAGTGGCAGAGAGGTGTTATTTACGTAATGGATTGCTAAAGTTGGCTGAAATAACATCCGCATACAAGTAAAATATAAACTTTAGACCTTACTTATCTCAACTTAAACATTCCATCATGTCATGTGTTTGTTTTTTTTATTTCTTATTCTCACAAACATGACGTACAGCCAATGATTGTTTCTATTTTGTGCTTTTGATTATAGTATTTTCCCCTTTTATGTGGATAAGAGTCCAGAAGCACTTCAGTTAATTTAATACTGACATTAGGCTAAACTATACTTTTACTAATATTATAGGAATAATTTAGCTGAAATGTTTTTTTTTTAATTAGAATATTCGGTTTTTCATTTATCCTAGCTAAACATATTAAATTATATTTTTGAATATCACTACATAGTCTAGAAAAATGTCACCGTCTCTTTCCCTGTGTCCCTATGTATGGTTAAATCTTTAAAACTACGCAACGGGTTTTATAGGGCTTTTTTAGTGATTAAAGAGGAAGTTTTATATGTATAATAACAGCCACAGTGCAGCAGTAAAGAAATACTATTAATTATTTTTTGAGGTCTCTAATGTGAAGTAAATAATTACATTTTTTCCGCGTTTGCAGTGAAACGCAGGCTGAACCCTACTAGATTATTAATAAATAATGCACAAAAAATTGTACGCATTGAAAAGATCTACAAAAAAGTCCGCGAAGGTACATATCTATCTCTTATGGATATCCCACAATAACCTTTTTTTTTTGGCATTTACTTTTTCTGACAAATACTGGCTAATTTTCGAACCGATTTTAACGAATAAAACATTAATCCTTATTCAATTTAATACCTTAAATACATTGAACATTTAATATAAATCTATATCGCCCTTCACAGTATATGATTTAAATTCATATTTTCGGAAATTTTAAGATTAAAAAATTTCGGGCTGCTATGTTATTTATACAACGTGCACAGTTTTTCTGTAGTATATTTACTATCAGTATTGCACCCGTGCGAATCCGGGGAGGGTGGTATTAAAAATAGTGATCCACCGATGTCGGGAACAGGGTCCATAGACCTACATAGCTACCGTTGGTGAAGGCCCCATAGACAAGAACCTCCTCACGATGCAAGCCGTATCGAGGAGTACTACCTTTTGAATTAGGCCCTTGATCCAACTGCCTAACGAGAAACTCATAGATGTTGATTCAGGTTCTTGGCTACCAGACTATTAACCAATACGACAATCAGTACAATGACAGCCTAGTTCATATTACACATGTCAACAATTTCGTGTACCAAGTAGAGATATTTAATTTATTTCTCTTTATCAGCTTTAACGAGATTTCTGTCATGTAGAATGGTAACATTATTCATCTTAGAATTAATAATATTATTGTATACTCGCGATTATGTGTCAAATAAATATATTTTCCTATAATTCCTTTCTTTCATAAGCAATATTTTAGACGAAACATTAAGATGTAGTTACAAAGGATTTTTGTCAAACTAAGAAAATCCCTACCGTAACAATAAATAGATACACTACCCCACGATTGCACAGAACCCTATTAAACTCGAAGCTTTCTTACAGTCCTCTGAATTTCTATTTCTCAACAGATTGCATCCCTAGTGCATTAGGAAGATGCACTGTTGCAGGTTTAGCTATTGACGCTAAACCGACCACGTTGATGCAATAGTACATGGCAAAATGTAGTCGGCTTTTAAAACCACCCATGCAAACAGCTTATATTATTAACATTTTGATGAACTGACTGTACAGACCATTACTGTGAAGGATATCGGGGAACAGTAAAACGATTTCTTACCGTCGTTGATTTATGAGACACAATAAATCTATATCCCAGTTCGTAAGTTCCTTCAGATGTTCAGCTCACTACAAAAATAGGGTCCTCGTGAATAATGAATCGTAACAAGTGTGGCAGGTATTGCCAGTGATACATCTACCAGTACCTGTGTAGATACGGTGTAGTTTAGGACTGAAAATATTACCATAAATCGCGAGAGAGCACGTCTATTTGTTTTCTTTTTCTTAATATAATAAACTAGTGCTTGACCTCAATCCCGCCTGATCGAAAGCAGCGATGCAATCATTGACGGTATAGCGCACTAGTTTATTAAGAGCCTATTCACTTTAGCCTTAAAGACACTTATATTATAGTCAGACGGAAAGACCGTCGCTGGTAAATTGTTCCAGTACTTCAATGTACTTGTACACGGTATAAAATACGAGGTGAAACGCTTCGTAAGGATCGTAGTGGTGTCAACGATGTAAGGGTGAATACTCGCCGCTCGAAGGGTAGTCCGATGATGGAACGGAGATGGAGGAATTAAGCCATGCAATTCCCTCGCACGCTCCAAAATACATTCTATAGAACACCGACAGGATGGTTAGTCTACGCCTGTCTCAGTAAAAAAGACCATTAATCCCCAAAGGATTAGGCAGAGGTGTACCCCTAACCCGTCATTTAGTTTTTATGCTTCATGTTTGCCGCAAATAAATATATTTTATTTTTTCTTTTCCTTTTTAAATAATAATTTGTATACAATTTGTATACGTGTGTACAAATTGTTATTTTAAAACTTGTTAAATTATGTACATATGTATTCTTTCTTTCTATTTCTCTTCATTTGAATCAAAATATTTCTCCAACGACGTATCCATTTCAACAAAGCCGCAAAAACCTCTTTATCTTTCAACTCATTACGTATTTCAATGGCTATCATTATTCTACAAAGTAGTTGTTTGTCTCCTTTAATAATCTCTTGATTTTGTTTACCAGCAGCTAATGAGACCTCACTAATGGGAGGGCGCTCGCAATATTCATAAATAACTTAATAACATTTATAACAATAATAGTTGGGAATTTGTGAATACCTTAGTACTTAAAGACCACCCCGGTGCCTGTGTGGGCTATTATGTCTGTTTCAGACATAAGAGTCAGCAAGAAATTTGCTTTATAGTGGTCAACAACTTGAATATATCTTGAGGTCGACCATTTTGTGGGACGATCACGCACTTAAGCTTTTTTTTTTTTTTTTTTTATGGGACAAAACCCGCCACACTTTTCCCAACCACTGCAACTCCTGAAAGCCAGAATCAACAGTGGCGACCGCCAGAAAAACGCCGAGCAATGAAGCTCGACGAGTCCCGGAGAAACGATTCAACTGTCTTGGGTCCCGCAACGAAATTAATCAGAAAATAATAGCGGAGGAGTAAGAAAAAAGAGCACTTAAGCTTAGTAGTCTTTGTGTGATGGCCTAGTGAGCAGTGGCCCTAGTGGTAACGGCCGCGACTTTCAAGTTGTAAGTCGTAGGTTCGAAGCCCATCAGGTGGTTTACTTAGCAAAACTTTTTTCATCACCACTGCTCTCAAAAATGGTGAAAGAAAACATGGTAAAGAAGCCGGTACGTCCTAAAGCAAAAAACTTCGAAGATATGTAAAATCTGCCAAACCGCACTGGGCTAGCTTCCTCTCACCGAACGGGGGCCTGTGTCACAGGAGTGGGAACATTATAGAGTGATAATGGATGTCCGTATTTCCTTTTTTTTTGCCGACTGAAGTAATGTTACATCCTCACGCCAATTCGTTTTTGAATCATGACAAAGGCACATCATACACTGCGACGCATCAAGCTCAGAAAATAGACCGCAATTCCACGCGCAAAAGCTTTTATTTTATTTGTATGTAAAATGCACGTTGTGATGTATGATCTGACTTTATAATTTTTTTAATGATTCTGGTCTCTGGCAAAATCCAAACGACACACAGTTATTCTGTGTGTCGTTTGGATGTACTAATGAATGGATATTGATTACCCTTTACCTTTGTACTGGTTTAGTTTCGGCTCATTCTCCTAAACTCGTTCGGAACAAAGGTTCTCTGTGTGTCCACAATATTTGATGTCAGATGCTTATCGTCACTTGATCGATGCATTTAAAACTTAACCTTTTCTTGTCAATGTTAATAAAGTCAACCCTCTATAGGACACCGTTGGAAAATATTGCTGTATTGCCATTTAAATTACTATTTTCAAGGCCCTTTTATCTCCGTTTTAATTTCGAATATGCATATTCTTTTTCAAGTTCAATGGAAGAAAATATCACTATATATGTCCCGTTTTTTCGTATCGTAAATTAAACCAAGGATAAAAAGAATCTGTTTACACAAGGTGATGGTTGGCCTCCCCGTAGCGCAGAAGACCTAAGAGAATTCCTCATACTAACGTACGCAATTTGTTGTTCATTTAAAAGAAAGTTCAAAGTGTTCAGTGTTCCGGGGTGGAAAAACCCTCATGGATATCAGCAGACTAGGGGTGAGCGACGGGGTCTGTCAGGCTCCTACTGACTAAAAACCACACCGGTGTCTCTCCTCTCACGTGCGCGTGGGGCCACGGGAGTCCGTGCCGTAGCCCCACACTCTCGTGTTGGCCCGGGCATCGCCTCCTGCATGGGGTAGTGAGGTGTTTAACTACCCCGTGCATCACTTCTGAGGCGCGCGCCGACACTTGTGCGTGGCTCCGCTTCGGGTCCATCTATTAGGGGGCGGAGACTCCCCGAGTCCCTCGCCCCTAAACCCTAGATCGACGGATTGTAAAAACGGCTCGCGGTCTACCCCACCTTGCTCCCTATTCATGCACTCTGCAGCTACACAGCGCAGATAGAGAGCCCTCGGGAGCGACTCTTCCGCTCCGGCACAAATTCGCCGCGGACAACAATCCCCTCGCCAGATTGTTGCCCGTGCCCAGGGTGTACCGGCCCAGAGTCTGCTCATCCTCGTGGGTCGAAACCGAAGACCAGCAGCCACTGAGCACTCGGGGAGGTTTCTGTCACGCCCTCTGCGTCGAGTTTTGTATAATGTCTCTATTGGAAATGATGATAAAATTTGAAGAAAACTAAATATACTTTTTTCTATAGAACTTCTATTAATTATAATATAATAGGGTATTTGACTAAAAAACTAATTAGTCCGCAATTCAGATTGTAGAAAAATATTGGATTGACAAATATAAAAGGCATCAAAGATCAGGAGTGGTGGCTGGTGACGTCACTGCTCACTAATAATTGTAGCGTCCAGTGACGTCACACGAGTTTTCAACGCACTGTGTCGTCTTTATTTTATGTTTATATGAAAAAATAAAAAATACATGTCCAGTATTTTTTGGAAATCTGACTGACGGACTATTTAGTTTTTTTTTAGTCAAATACCCTATTATCTTATCGATATATAAAGGAACAAATAATGGACCTGTGTTTACGCACACACTTGTGTACAATCTCCTGCATACCAAACTCTGATGTCATATGAAAATGACCACCGTGACCGAAATCGATCGGGAAATTACTATTTCTTATTTATGGGTCAAATAATTATTAATATCTATTTCAACGATATCGCTCTGCCCAAACTTTTTAACACAAATCCTTTTACAGATAAAAATTAGTATCATAAACTTTTATTTATCCAAGTATTTCATAAACAGGTTAATTTCTTGCGGAAAATTTGCTTCAGAAAAACATTTTTATTTTTTTCTTTGTTTGTCTTTCTCGATCATTACCTATATTTTCTTTCAATTTTGCTGAAAAAATATTATGTAATCATCAGGGTTCAAGAGTTAAGTTGTAATAATTGGGAGTTTAATAATTGATAATTTAACAATACAAAACTATTGTCAAAAACGAGAACTAAAATGAAAAACAAGAAATAAACATGGGAAAAGGGAGAAGTTACACGATTTAAAAAATCTTGTTATATACTTGTCACAGAAAATTAATGGCCAGAATACCATAAAGTTAAAATAGAGTTCCCGTGTGACGTCAGATCGCAGCGTTACTTACTGTCTTTGTGTAGCTTCTATATTTAAACTTCATACAACTTCACTCTTTGCTGGTGTTTTATTTATGTGATTTTAAGCTATTGCATAGGTTCTATCGCGGGCCTTGAGCGCGGGGACCGAATCCAGAAATTCCGTAACGAAAAAACCTCACGCTCCCCACTCCGACGGGCACGGAGGTGTGGCTTGAAGGCCGTAAGTACATCGTCTAACGTCGTTTCAGTACGGCAGTCTTCGGCGTTGTGTGCGTGCGATTAGACGTATTGTACGACTCTACGAAACTCGGAAATGGCCTACAAATAGTTATGGTAGCAATTTACATTTCTCCTAATCAATGAAAAAACAAAAAAATAAAAATAAATAATTAATAATTATAAAATAATAATAATATATGATAATAATTAATAATATATAATAATATAAATATTATTATAATATAATAATAAAAAAGGTGTTTTTTTTTTTAACCTAACACCTTTTTTATTTTTTATTATTTTTATTTAATTTTTTTTTTCTTTTATTTGTATTATTTATTATTAATATATAATTTATTACATTATTAATTATTTTAATTTTTATTATTATTATCTTTTATTTTTTAATTTTTTTTCTTTGGCATTTCAATAATGACTTTCAACTGCCAAAGTCTAAATAGTCATAAATACGATTTACAAGATTCAGTTAAGAGACAAACAAATGTGTTATTTTTATTTTTTTAAATTCGATCACATAAAATACCTTCTTATATAGGATAAGAGAAATATGCAAACATAACTTTATTTGTGTATTTATTTATTTACATTTATATATTCTTTATTGTACACCAAAAACAAACATCGATCAAAATATATTTAACACAACAAAACATACAATGGGCGGCCTTATCGCTGATTAAGTGTCTTCCAGGCAACCAAAGAATGGACGGATTCTCCCGAACCACAAATGGGACTGTCGTTGGTGCTTTTGCTGTGTTTTTTTGTTACTAGACTAGTATAACTAACGTAATATTCTATTCTTAGCCTTAAAGGTGGCCTCTAGTGGTTAAAACACCAGTCTCTCAAGTATGAGTGTGCGTGTGCGAGTTCGATATCTTGGACACCAATGGCTGATGATAAGGTGAAGGAAAACATCTTAAGGAAACCTGGAATTTAAGTTTGAAATCGCCAACCCACATTGAGCAAGCATGTTGATTACGCTCAATCCTCCTCTGTATGAGATTAGACCTGTGCCCAGCAGTGGGACGATAAAAAGGTCGATGATGATGATGATGATACTAGTATAACTGGCATAATATTGTTTCCTAACCCTTAATAATTTATGCTTCGTTTCTGTATCGAACAATCCATACTAATATTATAAATGCGAAAGTATCTCTGTCTGTCTGTCCGGCTTTCACGCCTAAACTACTAAACCGATTATAATAAAATTTGGTACACAGATAGTCTAGAGCCTGAAAAAGCTATATAACATCCCGCTATGACCAATAGGAGCAGTGCAGTAACAAAAAATGTTGCGAAAACGGGGACCAACGCAGACGTACATATTGCTCCCATGATTTTTTTTTTATTCGAAATAGACAACGGCTTTGGCAAAAACTACTGAATGAATTTTGAGGAAATCTTGCAGTAATGTAGGCATTTATCTTGGCATTCCCATGGAAACGGGAACCACCGCACACTGTGTACTGAAGTCCACGAGAACGGAGTCGTAGGAAACAGCTAGTAACAACATAACTGCCTTAGTTTTCTTATTAGAGAGAAAAATAGGAAAAAATTAGAAACGACCTAAAATTGTACCATTGCTGTAATTGAGTAGAGATATATGCGTATATTTCAGGTGGTACATTTATGTTTTAGACGATAGCAATTACGTTTGTTTATATAACAACGAGATGCAATTACTGCTACTGAAGAGCTGGCTATAATTATATCCATTTAGATCAGCGCGCTGTTCACCCTGTCGAACTTGGTGAGCTGGTAAGTTCACTCAACTGATAAGACACTGTGTATACATATTAATCTATAGTTTGACTTTGTAGTAAATTGCAATACTTGTAGTTTGTGATTGACGAATGACGTAACGGGTGGTTATTGTTATAATTTCTCAAGTTTCCCATACCTATGCTGGGGAGTTTGTTGTATCAGCGAAAGCACTAGGAGGGCCTTTTAGGGGACTGAATTTTTGTGGAAAGTAGTTGAAGAAAAGTGTTGGTCCTCAGCTTAACTTGAATGGATAACGTATGATTTTAAATTACTTTGATTAAGATCGATGTTAATAAGGTAACTAGACACACCCAGACTCGATGGTGTGATTCTTAACATCGGCTAAAATTATGTTATATTTTCAAAAACTAGTGCACTCTCGCGTCATTAATAATTTTCAATGGATTAAAAGTTAATTTTAATGTCTATGTAAATCTCAGTACTAAAAGATGTGAACTTTTTTATAAACATTAGCTCTTGCCGGTTATTTATGTTTTCACAGAGAGAGCATTTGTAGAGAACGACTTGGCAGCTGCTAGTGAATGACACTATCGACAACTTACATTAACTAAGTTTGTCATAAGTTTTCATGCTGAGTTTGATGCTAATGTTTGCAGTATATATCGGTTGATATCACAAATTAAGTTTTATAGTTTTTTTTCTTTTGTTGTTATAATTATAAACTAGTGCTTGACCGGAATCCTGCCTGATGGTAAACAGTGATGCAATCGTTGATGGTGAAGTGATTCAGAAAAACTGAGTGAGGGAATGAGGGAAGACGACAGTTGAGCGAGGTGATGCCATGTTGGGATACGTGGCAGAAAACCTCCTCGAGTGCCCGGTGGCTGCTGGTCCTCGATTTTGATCCCCGAGGACAAGCAGATGCTCGGCCGGTGCACTTTGGGCGAGGAGAACAATCCGGCGAGGGATTGTTGTCCGTGGCGAATTTTTGCCGGAGCGAAGGAGTCGCTCCCTAGGGCTCTCTATCTGCGCTCTGCAGCTGCAGAGTGCATGAATAGGGAGCGAGGTGGTGTAGACCGTGGCCCGTTTTTACAGAACGCGGTCTAGGGTCTAGGGGCGGGGGACTTGGGGAGTCTCTACCCCCTACTAGATGGACCCGAGGCGGAGGCGCTCGAGTGTCGGCGCACACCTTAGAGGTGATTCACGGGGTAGTTAACACCTCATTACCCCGTGTACCAGACGAAGCCTGGACAACCGGGCCAGCACGAGAGTGTGGGGCTGCGGAAGAATCTGGATGCCCGTGGCCCCACGCAAACGTGGGAGCCGAGCCGGGGCGGTTTTTAGTCAGTAGGAATCTGACAGTCCCCGTTGCAGCAGGCATCCATGAGGATTTTCCACCCCGAAACAAAAGAAAAAGTTGATGCAATGTTAAATACCACATGACCAACGATGTTCACATCGCAACACCGGACCAAGGCCTGTACCAGGGCCGGACGTAAGAGATCGCCGCAGATCTTCGCCATGAGAACACGGCGGTGCTCGACCCAAGTCGGGCAGACCTACACCGTATGCTCCACTGGGTACCCAGGGCGATCCCCACACTGGTGACACCCTGACGTTTCCACCCGCTTTATACGGAACAGGAACCTCCCGAAACAGCCGTGTCCGGTGAGGACCTGCATCAGGCGGATGGTGAGGGCGCCATGGTGCCTTTCTAGCCGCTCCTCAAAGAGGAGACTTAGGAGACTTAGACTACTAGACTTAGGGGACTTCGCTATACCTCGATTTCTCGCGGAAGCGTAGTTATGCCCCGGCGTTTTGCCTCTTCTCGCCACTCAGACATGTGGCCGAGGGCTTTGGCCTCCAGATTCCATGGCGAAAATCCGGCCATCGATGGTACCTTAATTATAAACTTGGTTAAAGTTTCAGGTGTAGTCTCATGGGTACCGGAACGGATAATACATGTGGCTAAACTTAAGATCAATGTCTGACCTCAGACAACTTCTTCACCTACAATAATGCTGCGAAAATAGCATCACTCCATTAGCGAGCAAGCTCATAAACGATAAGACATTTATTTATAGTATCACAAGACTCGGTTTCGTTTAATTTCATTCCTAAGACTGACATGGAGATATATTGTGAACATTTACAAATTTATTAGCACTTCGACAACTATAGATCTCTTGGTATCTCCACATTCACAGTGCACCCGTGTGTGAATGTGGAGATAGCTGATACCTACTGTGAATAGCATTTGTCCCGTTGACTGTTGGCCGTTTTTAAATGGTTGTTATATGCAGAATATTTACATACATCGCAAAAACCACTTTAAGATTAAATTTTATAAGATTATCAATCAAATGAAAGCAGACATTTTTGTATTTAAAAGTATTACAAACTGTTTTGGGTCAACCTTGAAAAATACTAATATGCTATTTAGATTTTTTTCTATTCCTATTAAACGACATTATATGTACATTTTTTTTAATAGAGCCAGGATGTTATGTAATAAATTATGTGATTTTTGGCAAAAAAAAAAACAACTTCCTATGGTTCCAAGAAATCATTAATAAATAAAATAAAATTTAAAAAGCCTTTTATTTCCAGTGTAACATATTTACATTTTATCTTTTTACTAGGTTATTATAGAAAATTAGAAAAAAATAATTTAAAAAGTAGCCCCACACTAGGAATTAGGTAGATACTCTTGTTTCGTAGGTGCTTTTACAAACACTTAAACTCACATACACAACTACCTGTAGTTCATACAAATATTTGTTCCTTGCGGGAAAAAAAATCAAATCACGTGGCTCAGCAGTCGATCGCTCATCCACTGCACCAAACGTGTCGTCAAAAGATGTCGTTTTTTTAATATCTATGTAACTAAAATTATCTTAATATCTACCTTATTATTGCCAGTATAAGACATATTTTACAAGTATAATTTCTAAGGTGTATTTGCACTGGAACCACCTCAGGTAGAAGCCTCCTGCAGAGTTTTCAATATCCCTCGGTCTAAGTTTATTTGTTGATATTTTTAATATTATCTTTCCATTTAGGGAAAGGTCATCTCCATATCGTCTTCCAGGTGGGCCCATCTTCTTGTTCTCCAGCCTATAGAGGTGCAGTGCTGGACAAAGGCCTCCCCCAGGGCTTTCAACGATGACCGGTCTTGTGCTGCCCTAATCCATGGGCTTCCCGCGACCTTTAGATGGCCTTCCTTCCAGGTGAGCCCATATCATAAATGAAATATAAAAAACTCCTCTGGTATGAACTGCTGTTCAAAACCTTCACTAATCCAAAATCCTACAATACCACTATGTAGTGCTAAACCATCATTTTTTCGTTTGAAAAAAAGGGATGGTGTTATTTATCCTATATAACTCCATCTTGGTCTGATAGTGGAGTAATGATGGTTTTCACATATCATAGTAACGCCCCTGTAGGCATTAGTATAATGGGCCGTTTCAATTCAACCGTAATCACAATGTTTACACAATAATTTCACTGTTCAATTGTACAAATTTGGAATGAAAGCTGAATGGTGAATAAATTAAGCTGATGGTAAACATGTTCGTACCGTACTCGTTACACTGCGGGTTATACACACATCGTGGAATGTTTAATTGAAATAGTTGAATTGTCTAGTGAAAATGTAACAATTTTCAAACAATCAGTAAATCTGTTATGTGCCACAGTGCCATGATGATGATGAAAAAATGTGTGCCTTGTTTGCTTCACCCGCCATCCGTCCTACAACAGATATGACTATTGTTCGCAATCTAGTCATTTTGTAATGTTAACTTTCATATATTACTATTGGTATTAATGCTAAAATGTGGTCAACAATTTATTAATGTGAAGCCACGATTATGCTGAAACTAAGCTTTAATAAAGGGATATCACAGTCGAGTTAGATTAGCATATCAAAAGCCGCATTGCCCGGTCTCGGGACAAACAAAAAGAGTGCGGGAGAAGCGGTAACGTAAAACTGTGACGTCACAAAAAGTGGCTCGAACACTCCTTTGTAACCGCGAAAAGAAGTCATAATGCGACGACTTTTATAATGTAATATCATAATAATTTTAAAATAAATTCACCTTTTTTATTACTAAATTTATAATGAATTGCATGATGATATTTTTTTAGTTAAAAAAGAAGTGTGATAAATGATTTAAAATACCTTTACTGCAAAATTTTAAAGCTATCTGTCAAATTCACAACCAGTCAATCGCTTAACTTTCAACAAGCATTTCATCTGCAGGAGCGAAAAAGTTCTCATAGTCAAACCATACATTCCCTGAATAATAAAAAAAAAAATCTCGACCATTGAAACATATAGAACTTAAAGAAAACATTTTGTTCAAACAATGTTACGGCAGGAGTAAATAAATACTTCACCTCGACGTGTACCAATCCCGTAATTAGCAGCTCTTTATCGTCTTATCGCAAAGATCTTTAAATTGTTTTCCTAACTTACTGTCTTCCCTATCTGAAGTAACTCTTAAAACTTTTAATGCTTTCGGAAGATTTTCCAGGTCGACCAAGCGCAATCAATATATTATTTCTTTCCCTCGGTTGGAGAGGTCCTACTCTCCTACCGTTCTCCAAATCTGTATAACTATGTACGTATGTTTTAAATGTCCTATTATTAATTTTCAATTTGAATACTGTTTTATAAAAAAATGGAGTTATTTATTGTTTATTTGCAACAATATGGAGTTTAATAATGCAACATTCCGGAATTTATTATGTTAATTAAGAAGCAGTTAGACAGCCTCCGTGGCATAGCGGTAGCGATAGGCGGTAGGCGCGATTTTGATCCCCACGCAGTGCAAATATTTGTATACAATTATATGAATGCACTTTGCACTTGCACTGGTTTGGTCGTGCCCCGAAAATCAAGTTAAATTGTTGGTCCCAGTTGCCATGCGAACATCTAGTGGCAGTCGTTACGGGTTGTTGGAGCTCTCAAAAGTCCAACAATTGGTCTAACTGCAATGCTTCGATATCTCCTTCGGGCTGTGAAGGTCAGACGGCAGTCACTTCACAGAAAATATCGAAGTATAGCCAAAATCAGCAGTTAGGCTGGTAAAGCGGACCCCAGACTTCAAAGCTGAAAAAGCCTCGGATGCGACTGTGATAACGCTAAGATGATGATGAATTAAGAAGGAATCAAATGTCAGTGGTACTGCTCCTTTGAAAGTTTAGCAACTAGAACTTTACCAACTCCGACGACCTGGAGCCTCTTCTTACAGTGAGTACAACAAGACACTGAATTTTATAGCTAGGATATATGCTGTCCAATTATTTTGATGAAAAAAGCAAAAGCTCACTTGACTTGAAGAGGAGAACTGAGTATCTTCCTCAGAGGTGATGCACGGGGTAGTTTAACACCTCACTACCCCGTGCAGGAGGCGAGGCCCGGACAGACCGGGTCGGCACGAGGGCGTGGGGCCGCGGCAGAATCAAGGACTCCCGCGGCTCCGTGCGCACGTGACCGGAGAGACACCGGGGTGGTTTTTAGTCAGTAGGAGTCTGACAAACCCCGTCGCCCACCCCAGGGCGGCGGACATCCATTGAGGATTTTCCAACACGGAACAATAAAAAAAGGAGAACTGATTATATTGATTATATTGTTCACTTTGATATAAATTCTAATCGTCATATTGTCATTCATGAACTTTATCACTAGCCTTATAAAGTTCTCTGCTTATACTTGAAAAAATCATCTCAGATGGTTCTTTTGAATATTGAAAAGCAAAATGTCAAAGAATGCCGAGCGATAAGAAAAAATATTTTTAATTAATTAGATAACGAGATTCTGTATAAAAATTAAAAAGTAATATTTTGTTATATCTTCTGAGCAAAATGGTTTGTTTATAAACTCATTTAATCCCGAGAGAAATATTTATTTCAAAATGTAAAATAATACATAAGCAAGTAGGAAATATTTTCAGAAATTCAGAAGATTCAAGAAATACACATTCAAATCAGGAGATTATAAAGAACAGTTTATGAAATTTCTCTCTTAAAAAACAACTCATTGAACCAAAAAATTCTGAAAAGCCGTGAAAATATCAGTTAAGTACGGTTGTTCTCATAAAATCTGGGCAATGCTTTCGGAGATGGATACGTGAGTCCTTTGTATTAGGGTTACCCTCCGAAATTGTATGCATCTGGCACCCTTTTTTCGGTCAATTCTATGGAAATTGTGGTCCTTGTCCGGGCAAATGATTGCAATTTAACACGAAACTAAAATAAAATCTTATAAAACCGTAAAGAAACATGGCCTAACATTTCGATTGTATCTAAAGAACATACTGAAGGTAATAACGGAAATTCAGGAGGTGCTGGTGGCTGAATGGCGAGACTGGCTATCACGCCATGCCTCATCACTATTGAGGCAATCCAGCCGGTACTGGCAGACTGGCTCATAGTTCCTTCGAGAAGGACCTGTATCTTAAAAACAAGGAGACAACCGCCTGATATCACCACTGCGCCGTCCGCCGGGAGGACACGGCGTGGCAAAGACTGGTAGTGTGGTGTTTGTGAGGCACTTCGTGCTCTCATCTTAGGAAGTGCAGTGACCTGTCACATCCAGCTGTAATCGAGTCGATATTACCCTAGAGACGCGATGGTTCTCTTTTGCGAAACAACTGTTTCAGGCAGCGCAAGGGGAGGAAGGTCTCGTCTACTCACCCAGCCCGCATAAGGCGTTCCGCGCATCAAAGCACGGTCGGAAACGGCAACTTGCAGTCCTCTAAATCACATCAGGACCCGAGGTGCGGCGCCTTCCATGCACGAACCTCTTAGACGTAACGGTAGGAGTCAAAGAGTCTCCCTCCTGTCCCTTAACCCGAGTAGACCTATAGTGGCGGGCCGGCACTAGTCGGGGGTTGCGGAAGGTCTTTACGTTCCCGCGACCCCTAGCGTAGGTACGTGTGGGATGGAATACCAGGGTGATTTTTAGTCAGTAAAAGTCTGACAGATCCCACCCATTCTCGAAAATATGTTACATTTCCAGAGGAACTGTTTGTTTTCTGCGAGGTTCGTTGTCGAGGCTTTCAGCATAATTATTTCAGACCAGCATGTTTGCAAATTAATTCCATTGATTTACATAATGATCGGCGCTCGACGCTCGATTGTTGATACAATCATTGATATAGAAACATGTTTACCAAAACAGTATATAGTAATATTACCTCTTCAAATGAAACTCTGATACCTACGAGTCGGAGCAGTGAAGACCACGTACTGTTAACTGCAAATGTGCAGGTCACGTATCACGTAGTGAAGTTCGTGACTATATTATCATATTATTCAGTTAGGTCAGCATCTCCTCTAAGGAATTAAATTTTAAACTGAAATGGTTAGGTGAATTTTCAATAAAATTATGGTTCCTTGGTGTATGAATACTACAAGAGTAATCAACAAGGTATATACAATATACTATTTCCAAGACGAATGCTGTGACTTTCTTTTCAAAGTACTGTTAAAGGAATATCGTCATCGTTTACGGCACACAGAAAAGTACAGATTCATTTGAAAAGGGTTGAATCACACATATAAAAATACAAGGCACATTATTAGCAAGGGGATAGATAGAGCTGAGATGGAAGAGAGTTGGAAGATTCCGATCGCTTTGTTTTTATAGCCTTATAAACAGCTGTAACAGATGCACAGCTTTAATTTAAGTTTTACCTTTGCAAGTGAATTAAAAAAACTAAGTAACTAATGTCACAAATTTTTTATTTAAAAGTTTACGACGTTAAACGACACACATCGAAATAAAATTAAAATTTATAGTTTATTTTTATTTATATTTGAATGTGTGTCTTTTTTTTGAATAAAACAATAAAAATTCGATATAAAAAAAATCGACAGGACATTAGTGTTAAAGACTAGCAGATGGCCCCTTCAGTCGACCATTTCCAATTGGCACACGATGCACCAAACACCTGTATAATATAATGAGGTGGTGTGGTGTGGTGGCGCTGGTGGGTTAAATGATGGTTTACCACAGTACGTAAGGTTTACTATTAGACGAGTAAACGAAACTTCGCCCTCAAATTACTTCTCATAATATCAACAAGACATTCGAGGCCAAAGTATTTTGTAACAGATTTTTCCTAACATAATTAACTTATATTTGTCCCACTGCTGGAACGCAGACCTAAGAAATATAGTTGGCCGTAATTCGCAAGCCCAGTGCGAATCAAAAGATGTTACTTTTCTTCTTTCTTTTGATTCTAGAACAAAGTTTTCCTTCGCTGTTTTGAGAGCAGTGGTTATGAAATATTTTTCACAAAGTTAAGCCCATGACTGAGCCACCATTCCTCTCTGATACTGTGATGGAAATTGCATATGGAAGACTATATGAAACAGAGATGTTTGGTGCAACTAGAAAAGTATTCAACTTTATCAGTTTAGTATGACTACTCGCTGGTTTCAGCAGAAAACACTAAAGCTATATTGCGAACGATTGTAAAATGAAATCGGTTCATATCGTTCAAATTAGGACAGTAAGGACAAATGATTTCACCACAGTCTTTAACAACCCTTTGTAACATCTTTGTAAATTACCTCATTCAATGTTGAGTAATATGCCAGATATTAGTTAAAGTGGGATTTTTAATTCGAGTCAGAACAATGACAAGGGCAACTGTCACTGATACGACAAATGACTTAGACATTTAACCATGCATTATTTTATTAGGTATCAAAGTGGTCTTTTTACTGTAATAGTATTGGAAACTCTACTCATAAATAAATGAATATGCTTCATTGAAGGAAGCGATCACCGCTGTTAAACCTTCGCCGATTCTGTGCTTCCAGAAGACTCCTACGGTCATCACAAGGTCATATGTCCAACTCGTGCTAAGCTTTTTATATATGGGAAATCATTAAATGACCTCTACCGTGGAGTGGAAAGACTTTTACTGATTTTAAACAAGTTGTGTAAGCAGCATGATATAGATCCATTTTTGAGTAGTGTGTCCTTGGTTAGGAGGTGCTTAAGCCGAAACTTTTTCATTTAAAAAAATTTTTTTTTTGTTATACGCGTACTCACTTACCTAGTGTCCATAGGATGCTTTTAATAATCTGTCATTTATAAGTGAGGACTTGTTATTGGTTGTCAGTCCAACTTACTGTTTCTTAACTGATTTGTTTAGCTGTAAGTCCTCCATGCTTGATAAATAAATAAATAAATTGTAAACTAGCGTTTGACCGCAATCCCGCCTGATGGTAAGCAGTGACGCAATCGTTGATGGTAAAGCGTTTATTATGATAGCCTAGAAGACACTCAAATTGTAGTCCGACGGAAACACCACCGCTGGCAAATTTGAAACGCTTCGTCCAAATCGTAGTGGTGTTAACAACGTAAGGGTGGAAACTCGCCGTACGACGGGTCATCCGATGATGGAATGGAGATAGGGGAACTAAATCATGCAATTCCCTCGCACACTCACTAAAATGAATCCTATAGAACATCGAAAGGCTGGCTACTCTACACGCCTGTGCTCAAGGCTTTGGAGGCCATTTTGAGTAAAATCTGGATCGCCAATCAGCCTTTTCGCATGCCTCTCCACTGACCCCACCCGTGTTCCTTCACATGCCCTCGCCCCAGGGGCCACGGTATCTCTTTCGAAAAACCCTCGGCATCCTGTGCGAGACCTTCCAACGCTATATCTTATGGTACGACGTTTCCACTCCAGAAACTTTCAACCCCATCGGCTATGTGTTCAGCGAGCAATGTACATCTAAATCACTCCGCATGATTAACGCTATCTACTAAAACTCACACCTTGTTAGCGATATTTCAGAAAAAAGCGATAGAAGCTAGAATAACGCAAAAAGTGCGAAAAAGTAGATTGGTATGTGAATTGAAGACTACAGAAGATTTGTGAATGAAACTGGCAGTAAACAAGATTTACGTCGCTTTCTGTTACGAAATGAATATTTAGCAAGTTGCGAAATGACACTTTCTATTGAATCCGAACTGAACTGAAGACGTCAAAGAATTTCATAAGCAAAGTATGTACATACTCTTTGACTTTAGATCATACCCCCATAAGACGCTATAGTATATACCGAGTAAATGCATTCCCCCATAGCTACATAAAATGCGATAAAATATCCGGAAATTTTAAAAGCGGGTTCTGTTTTTTCCGCATAAAGCCGTATTTCTTTTGTGTGACGTATAGAAATCCAGCACAGAAAGAAACCGTATAGTCGGATGCTCATTATAGTACATCCGTAGAGGATTTCCATCATTCCCCATGTATACTCAAATATAAGATATATATTTTTATATTTTTGGGTTGTACAAGAAGCTATGCAAATATTATGAATTCGAAAGTATAGAGTTTCTCACGAATTTATAATATTATATCTGTCTGTTACCTTATCATGCCTAAACCTATTAAACGGATTTCTATAAAAGAAAGGAAGACTATTGATGGCAGTTTTTTTCCCGATAGCACATTTAAGTAGAATAATTTCCAACACATGAGCAAGATACGCGTACAAAACAGCTGGGAAAAGTAATAGTAGGTGTAAGTATGGTGATAGATAATCGGATTTACCTTATAACGTATTTAGTATCAGAAAATAAATCAGGGATAAGAATTTTTTTCTTAAATAGAAAAGCGGGTATTCTATGGGGATCATACAATGTATTTCGAAGAAATTCCCACACGTCCAGGTGCACAAAGGCGATCATTGTGGACGAGCTCAATCGAGCAGACGCAATCCAAACCTTTAACGATACAATATTGAAACTTGGGGAATTCAGAGAATAGAGGATACAGAAGCGGACCGTTAGTAGACAAAACATAGGTTTTGATAAGTAAAAGCCTTACTATCAAAGCCCTTTACCACAAAACATGACAATTACAATTTACTGGTAAATCTTACAAGTGAGAAAACTACAACACTTTCAGCCTCACAATTTTAACGAAAAATAGCTTAAAGATTGTTTTTGATTATAGTACAACTACAATATGCAACAAGATACGACATGTTCATACATATTTATAACTAGCTGCGTCCCGTGGTTTCACCGCGTGTGTTTCGATGGACTATCAGGGTAAACAAAATTCTATGATAAAACTGTGTGCCGAAATGTCATCCAAATCCTACAAGTTTTCGCATTTATAATGTTAGTAGGGTTTCGGTGTTATATCTTTTTATGAGTTGTGTTTTTTTATATTTTTATATATTTTTTTTTTATATGATGCAACCGTTACAAATTAACAATTTCGTAGAAATTTCTTGCTTTGACCCTGGTGAATTCTCCCTATTATAACAAAGTGTATCGAAGTAGATGTAGGTATATGTATGTGTACGCACATTCTACAGAAATCTATTGAAGTTTAAACATTCAGCAAAACCCTCTAGAGATGCCCTTAGATGGAAGTATAATGGATCACTGTGTATCTCAAGGGATACTGCGTGATTTGAACAAAAGCAAAGAGTTATCGAATTAATTGTACTGTATAATCAACAGAGATATAAAACAGATTGAAATCCTAATATTTAATAAGGTAGAATAGAATAATTCTTTATGTAAACAGAAAGGAGGAACAAAATACAGATGTTAAGTTTTCCATTCCATACATATTATTGCCAAATAAATACACATTATTGCCAAATAAAATCAATTCGATTCAACCGTGTCAAAATACAATTTAATAAATAATTTCAAAAAACCAACACAATTCATTATGTTAAGTTGTCCTATTCAGGCTTTTACACCATATACCTGCAAGCTTCATAGACACATGTTATTTATTCCGCCTTGCCTTAGCTTCCCACGGTAAACGTTTTTCTTCAGAACTCAGGTACAATTCAGCTCCAAATTGGAGTGATATATGCTTGCTTTTACCAATTCTGTCAGTTTGAGATGAAATCCTTTTCAAAACATTGTAATCACAAGTTTTGTATGCATATGAACGTAGAACGATTTTGACGGCGGTCGCAATCGCTAAAGTACTGAATATAATCGAGAAAATATTCAGGATATGCCACGCGGTGGAATCAACAAACCCCAAAGTTATAAATCACTCCCATCATTGCTTCAATGAAGACAAAAATTCTTTAACTCCGGATCAGCCCACTAAAATACGTTCTATTCTCCAAACAGATTTCAGTTCCATTTACTTGAAAAGTCCGAGTTTATTCGGGTAACGTCGCAAGACAAATGTGCCCAAGTTTCAGCATCAGACAGCCAACAAATGCGTCTATACATCACAAGGTCTGTTTCTGAATGTTGATAAAATACTTGAAACCCTAATAACGAAAGGGTCAGCCTCATAAACCTGTCTTTCCAGATTTTAGATGTTCCTTTGTTTCCTTTCATAAAGCTCCCGCCCGTAGTCCCTATTGGACTGTTCTCGAAGATAGGCCTAAGATTTGATTTTATCTTCATAGAATATTTTACGTAAAACATTGTTGATTTCCGTCGAAGTCATGGTGGCCTAGTGGTTAAAACACCAGCCTCTCAAGTATGAGTGCGCGGGTTTGATTCCAGGTCAGGCAAGTACCAATGTAACTTTTCTAAAGTTATATGTACTTTCTAAGTATATCTCGGACACTAATGATTGAAGGTGAAGGAAAACATCTTGAGGAAACCTTAACTTTAAGTCTGAAATCGCCAACTCGCATTGAGCAGGCGTAGTGATTACGCTCAATCCCCTTCTCTGTATTAGAGGAGACCCGTGCCCAGCAGTGGGACGATAAAAAGGTTGATAATGATGATTATTGTTGATTTCCTGCGTACTTGTTTTGTTAGTGAGCCACAGGAAAATATCAAAACAAATCTATCATAAGCAAACACCATATTTATTTATTTTTTGCTAAAATATATTTCGTATTGTGAAAGCAAAATGTACATCCAGACACGGTGCCTTCGATTCCCCTAGCTGAAATCATATTCTCCGCCTGTCACACATACTAGTTGATACTATTTTACATTACCGCAGCGCTGATGTCACGCAACGTTGCAATATATCACGGACGTGTCTCAGAAACTGCGAATGTTTTTACCTCTTCTGAAACTCATATTCCGTTCGAAATATGCGAGGTGTTCAGAAATACAATGAAATAACTTTGCAGTTAAGTGAAACTTTATTCTTGTAATTTCTAACGGTTTCGACAAGACATTTTCTTATTTCGATGGTGATTTTTTTTTTTTAATAATTATAAACTAATGCTGACTGCAATCCCGCCTGATAGTAAGCAGTGATGCAATCGTTGATGGTAAAGCGCACTAGTTTATTAAGCCTATTCACTTAAAAAACTTAGGAATAGGACGGATGACGGCAGTTGAGCGAGGTGATGCAATGTTAAACCCAAGACCAACATTACCAACGAAGCTGCGCGAGAGGGAAATTGATCTGGAGAGTCTCCATGACCAAACTCCCGACATAACAACATTTGGCGCATCGTACCCGGCACACATCGCACAGACCCGTCCTCCGTACGGCTTCACCAGACATCATGCCGGAACACATTTACTAACCATATGGAAACCTGACTAAAATAACAGTTTTTCTATTCTATTTAGTCAAAATAATTGTGTGGCTTTATAAAAAAGTAACTGTCGCCCACGACTTCATCCTCTTTTTTTTTTATTATAATTGCGATTAAGTTTTATATCATATTTTTTTGTAACATGAACCGCTTACGCAGTGCACTCAATGTAAGCTTTCGAAGATGAATAATTTTCCCCGATTTCCCACATATTTCCAGTTTTTCCACGACTACTCACGACTACTTCGTTACTATTGGTCGCAATGTGATATGGAATATAGCATAAAGCAAACAGAAAAAAAATAACTTTTCAATACGAATCAATAGTTCCAAACAACGCGTTGGAACAAACAAAATTTTCAACTTTATAATATTATTAGTATAGATATGGAATCATTAACTAAATGCCACTAGAACATTTCCACCATTTCATTTAAGTTCTGAAACCCTTTTATCATAACATAAGGCACTATCTCACAAGAGGGAACTACTTCTAACACGAACCTCGTAACATAATTTACTGTCCAAGAAATAATAAAGTTAGAACTACAGGGAAAAACTCTCACACAACTTGTGCTGTAACGTTTGTAGCCAATTCAATACTGCTCACGAACCACTGAACAAACCAGTTGCCAAATTAATTGGATATGAAAATTAACTGTAAAATAACTGTGAATTGAACCTGTCAAAAGGAATTAAATTATTAAAGACTAAATGAAATAATCCGTTAATAGACATTTGCTTGTTAAAGATGCTACTATTTTTTTTTATATTATAAACTAGTGCTTGACAGAAATCCCGCCTGATGGTAAGAAGTGATGTAATCGTTGAAGGTAAGGCGCGCTAGTTTATTAAGAGCCTATTCACTCTAGCTTTGAAGACATTTTAATTGTAGTCAGACGGAAAGACCACCGCTGGCAAATTATTCTAGTCCCTCGATGTACACGGTATAATAGTCGAGGTGAAATTTTGTCCGGATCGTACTGATGTCAACAACGTAAAGGTGTATACTCGCTGTTTGACAGCTCATCTGATGATGGAACGGAGATGAAGGAATTAAGTCGTGTAATTCCCGCAAAGTTATTGTGAATATGAAGACTATTGTCGGTTAATTCACTTATTTTCTCTGTCATGTTAGTTTTTGGCAGTTTGACTAATTTATGTGGCCTAAACAAATTTCCTTTCTTTGTTCGTCGAATTGTTGAGCTCCTTAACTTTTTAGTTGAGCTGCATTATTATCGACAAATGCATACACTCAGTTGGAAATGTTCTCACAATTTAGGCATTGTTTTCCACAAAAGATTATCTTAAACATGGATTCTAGATAATCTTCATACGATCTGCTCGTAATAAGTGTTACTATTTTCTAAGTGCTCGTACACATCTACTTTTAAGTTATATATGTACCTTTGACTTGTAAACCATCTTTGTACAAACGTACTTACAGAAAAAAATCGTTTATCATTTATAGTCACCGCCTAAGAGCCATGAGGATCTATGAATTCAATTAAAGGATTTTAAAAAGACAAATGAGGTGAACATTTTTCACGAAGGCAGTTAAAGAACCGCAAGAGACATCTAATAAATGACTTCATTTTGGACCCTATCCAATCATTACTTTTCCACAAAATTAATGATTCTTTTTATTGAAAACGTTCAGTAGCTTACAATTCCAAACAGGTTCAAATTTTCTTCTAAAAAATAGGCAGAAATCGAATCTTTAAAAGAAATATTTAAACTGTTCATGAGGTCGATCATGTTAAGCTACGCTTGCTGCAGTGAATACAGTTTTTAAATTCAAGCTTATAGGTCGCTATGTTATGCCAAGAAGCATACAAATATACATAGTTGCATGTAAAATATATGGAATGTTAATTAACCATGCTAGAGGTAAACAAATTATTAATTATATTATGTCAAAATGAAATTAAATGATGATAAATAAACAAAAACATACACCATAACAACAATTTCGGCATATAGGATCAGATAGGTAATCGTTCCATGTAAAATCCTACATATACAACAACATAGTAGAGAAAAACTAAGTAGATGATGATTACGAAGACATCGAATAAAGTCATGAATGTTTAGTTTTAGGACAAGTCGCACTTTTGAGTTTTAGTATAACTGTTATCATTCATCATTTCAGCCGAAAGCCGTCCACTGCTGGACATAGGCCTTCACCAAGGATCTCCACGACAACTGGTTCAGCGCCTCCCGCATCCAGCAGTTTCCCGCGATCTTCACCAGGTTGTCAGTCCACCTTGTCTGGGGCCTACCCACGCTGCATCTTCCGGTGCGTAGTCGCCATTCGAGAACCCGTTGACCACATCGAGCATCGGCTCTCCGGGCAATGTGCCCGGTCCATTGCCACTTTAGTATTGCAATACTTCGGGCTATGTCGGTTACTCTCGTTCTTCTGCGGATCTCCACATTTCTGATTTGATCACGCAGTGAAACCCAATAACTGTTGGGTAACAAGGACAGTTGAAATATAGAAAAACTTTCCTTATATCTATAGTTGAGACACAAGCCTCTTATATATCCATAGCCACATCTTTATAATACAATATAATATCTTTGTTGTTACAGGCTCGAGTTACTCTGTAGAATCAATGCATAGCACGCGCACGCCGGGGACCACAAACTTGCGGCGGACACTTAAAGGCTCCCGTGGGCATGATAACGGCACCTAACTTTCCCAACCCTTTCTCCGTCCTGATAAAGTGCTAATGGATAATAGAACATGACATAGTGAATGGAACTATATCGATGTACTTTACTCAGCAGTATAACTTATTCTTCTTCATCTCAGCTTTAATCCCAGTTGTATCCGAAGCTGTTCAGCTTTGGATACGACTGGGTCTAGGATCCGCTTTACCAGTCTAACTGCACATTTTGGCTAAACTTCGATATTTTCAATGAAGCGACTACCGTCTGACCTCCACAACCCGAAGGCGATATCGAAGCATTGCAATTAGAACAATTATAAGATTTTAGAGGGCTCCAACAACCCGTAACGACTGCCATTAGATGTTCGTATGGCAACCAGGACCAACGGCTTAACATGCTTTCCGAGGCACGACCAGACTAGTGCAAATATTCATATTCATGCATACAAATATTTGCACTGCGCGGGGATCGAACCCGCGCCTCCTTGCGCAGCGGCCGCGATCGCTACCGCTACGCAACGGAGGCTGTCGTTTGTATCCAATATAACTCTCGAAAATAATACTTATATAGGAACGTAACATAAATATCGGTAGATTTTTATTTTAACGGAGAAAATTCTGCTCATTCCTGCCTTGTTCGGCTCACTGTGGAAAAGAAGGGTGGGTAATTATTCAATGTAACGAGGTTGTCGTCGAGTGTACCGCGATGGGGATGAGCAAAAAAAATGCTGTTGACTTTTTATACCCTTAAAGCGAACATAATACTTTATAAAAGAGTTAATTTTTTTCCTTGTTTTGGAATGAGTTTGTTCTATGATTTCATTTTTGTTTGAATCGAACTTTCTATAATTTTATAATTATTATTCTCTCCCTCCTTAAACATTAAAATTATAGTTTGTTTGGTCCTGATTCGTGTTTATGATCATAAGTATATACCTATTTATTTACATTAGTTTAATAATCATACTTTATGCATGTACGTATTTATTGTTATATATATAACGGATTACCATGGCCATTGGAATTCGTAGAAACTGTATTGTCTCCAACACTAGGCTCAGATGTAGCAAAAATGAATACAACTAATTGTTTTTACGTACATTTTTATTATTCTCGATTAACAGCGATCACAATCACAATAAAATAAACCCGAACATCTCAATTAATTACGGAAATCGTGCTTGCAAGATATTCTAGTGAAAAACAACATATTCATCAAATTCTCCTTGACAATCTGTGTTCACAGCCGCTCGGCTTTTCCTTTATGAAAAATGTCATGGCGTCGTACAAGTCGTTACACTGCTTTTACAACAAAAATTTGCAGGTATCAAATAAAGGTAATAATTAGAGTTACAAACTATAATTTGTTAAGTCGTTTTACTATTTCTAACACTCAGTTTTAACATTGAATTAATTATTCATTGCTTAACATGTTTAAACATTTATATATGCGCCATGCTTTTTCTTTTTATCAAGAGTCTATTTCTAGTAAACAAATATTAATCCAAATCCATCCAGCGACATGCTTTACAATACGTATGTCGCTTATTAATCATGAAATGAATTAACTATAGATCACTATTTTCTTAGACCTCAGTTTGGAAAAACCTTCAATTATGGGTTGCTATCAAAGCATCCGGAAATCCTAACCTGGATTTCTACATTGAAAAGGAGCAAACTGACAACCACAAATAAATCTAAACTAATTTACAGCTAGCCAGTCATATTAACTGTGAAGTCTGAACTTAAGGTTAATATTATAAAGGTTTAAGTTAGCCTTGCATCGACACGGCCATTCTGCGAGACGGTGTGTGTGCTCTGCACCAGTCGCAATTCTACCTGGTCATATTAACTGCTAAGTTTGAACTTAAGGTTAAAAAGTTGTCAAGTTTCCCTTGCGCCGACATATAAGTACTAGCGACTCGCCCCGACTTCACACGGGTGCATGTATTATACATATAAACATTCCTCTTGAATCACTCTGACTATTAAAAAAATCGCAACAATCCGTTCTGTAGTTTTAAAGATTTTAGCATATACACTATGTAACAAAAACCCTGTTGTTCCTTTCAGGGACATAATTTTACCTACAAGCACATCAGCTAGTAGGTAAAATTATATGTCCCTGATTAAATTATGTAATAAATATTTTCATCATTAACAACTTCAAAATCTTCATATAGACAATCTATGCAGATTGCGGATAATGTCTGCGTCGTCGATGTTAGTGTTGAAGTCTGTGAATTAACTTGGAAATCATTTTTCTGAACGCGTCTTTCCTGGGTAGACATTTTGCAGCGGTAACCGACATCCACGCGGGCGGTAGTATAATTAATTAGTTTTTTTTAAATAGATAGAGTGATCCAAGAGGTTTATATGTATAATACATGCACCCGTGCAAAGCCGGGGCGGGTTGCTAGTGTCAAATAAATCCTTAATGTTATAGAAATTATCTTCATTTAGCCATTTCTACAGCTTATTTTTGAATGAATTTGCATTGTTTATATATTTTAGCTCATTGGGGATTTTGTTGTAAATTCGCATCACAAGGCAACTTTTAGCACACTTGGCTAATTTGGCATTATTCTTCACAATAACTCTGTCTTTATCCCTTGTTGGATGAGTGATTACTTGAGATGCTTTTTTGAACAAGCCTTCTTATTGCTGTAAACGAAAGTTACAGATTACATATACATATGGAAAGTGCAGGAAATGGTAACAGACCTAACTTTTATAAGTGAGAAAACTCTGATATACCTGAAAATCTCTGATGTCAGCTCGCGGCGACCCTAAAAGATTTAATTTACTTTTCGTTAACAAAACGAATATAGAATTTACAACAAAAACGAAACAGCTAAATGAAATAAGTAATTTTTTACTATTTTATTACTTTACACCAAAAGTCATCATAAAAGTTCAAAGAACCAACCTGACTAAAAGGGTCTAAAGACTAGGTCTCAAATAGAAACTTATTAGTTTTAAAGATAATTAGCTTAAGTTGATATGCCTAAATCAAATAATTGAGTATATCTATTTTTTATTTTAAAAGTTATTAGTAATTTGATTTCTATTCTATTTCTATATCTATTTTACCGTCACTATCGAAAATACTGGAAAAAATGATAAACACAAGACTTATAAATTATTTAGAGAAAAACAATTTGCTTTCTGTTAACCAATATGGATTTCGGCAAGGCAAGTCCACAGAACAAGCCGTAAATAAGTTAATAGACAACATTACTTCAAATTTAGATAAAAAGAAAAAATGCCTTACCATCTTTTTAGATCTGACCAAGGCTTTTGATACAATTTCTGTCTCACTTCTATTGGACAAGCTCGAGAAGCTGGGTATAAGAGGAACGCAGCACAAACTCCTAGCAAGCTACTTATCAGGGCGCTCTCAATCAGTTCGAGTTGATAAGTATAAGAGTTACTGTCGCACTATCACTCACGGAGTACTACAGGGAAGCATACTGGGACCTACATTATTCCTCGTTTATATAAACGATATCACAGGTCTTAAACTTACCCAAAGTAATATCATATCCTTCGCAGATGATACTGCTCTCTTTTTTTTCGGTGATACATGGGATGAGGTTTTTGGTGTCGCTCAGTTGGGTTTTAATGTCGTAGGAGGGTGCCTCCAGAGTAACATCCTTACATTAAATGTAGAAAAAACTAAATACATCTGTTTCGGTATAAGGAGGTGTAAAGTCGAGCAAAGCAAGCAGTGACTCCAGCCAAAATATCATAGCGCATGAGTGTCAATTTGGAGAAAAATGTGCTTGCCACTCACTGGATCGTGTGTCAAATATTAAATATCTTGGCGTTACAATTGATAGCAATCTCAACTTCAAGGAGCACATACGACTGCTGAGCAGTAGGATAAGGCACATTGCAGATCCTGAGTTGATAAAACAAATATACTACGCACTTTGTCAGTCACATCTTACGTATTGTATAACATCTTGGGGAGGTGCGGTAAAGACTGCAATAAGGCCTTTAGAGATTGCTCAACGAGCAATTCTTAAGGTGAGCCAATTTAAATCAATATACTTTCCTACTGCTAAACAGTATCAGCTCTGTGAAGTCTTGACTGTTAGACAGTTATTTATTTTGAGTATGATTCTGTTACAGCATGGCATACAGGTATATGACCCACGTAATCTCCAAAAACGAAGAGCAGAGCTAGTATGTAGCAGCTTGACTCTTTTCAAAAATAAATTTTCCCCTGACCATTTTTGACCCTTTCTTTATAATAAAATAAACAGGATTATAAATATATACACACTAACTAAAACTGAATTTAAAAAAAGGTCTCTAAATATTTACAAAATCTAAATTATGAAGATACTGAACTTCTACTGCATATAACTCAATGATCACAATATAATGAAGTTGTCTGGTTGAAATTTACAAAACTCACTCGGTTCTTCCAAACGGTAACTTTCTCAAGGTACACACATATTCACGCACACCTCATACATACACACACCCTCTCAACTCACACACTCACACCTCATTCCACACACTGAGAGGACACGTATTCAATACTGTACATATTATATGAAATTTTGTAAAATAACACTGATATAAACGTAACACATACCTTGTAGAAAATAATGTAAATGGCTACGATACATGTAATATTATCCGAGGGGATTGGCGCTGATAGCTGAAATACAGGCCTTGCCTTGTTCGGTTACAGATGCTTAACTCTTTTGTGCTTAAAACTAGCCTATTTTTGTTTGTAAAATATGTTTGTATCCTCTTTCAAATAAATAAATATTCTTATTATTATTTATTCGCACTTGAATGGAATTTAATTAACAGTGTGATATAATGTCAATTTTTAAATATTTTAATAATATGAGCTATAAAACTTATATATTCATCTGTATGTATATTCATCCATTTCCACAGCATTTTGGCGTCACCACACAAAGCAGACATTCGCTCCCTACTTATCAACTACAGCGGATATAGGCTGGGACTTCTCCGAGCCGTACATAACGCTATTGAAAAACATCGACCCATGAAACTCTCGGGTTGAAACCAAATCAAATATTGACTGTGGGATTGTCCATGTGTGTCGCATGCATACTGAATGGCAAACTGGATATTCAACGTAAGCCTTTTCGATTTTCGCATTCAAATAGCAAATCGATTTTAAAGGGTCCTACGTGTGATAAAATTGATTAATTGAATTGAATTTGTAGTGACTACGTCCTGAGTAATTGATAATATAATCTAGTATCACTGGTATCTAGAGGCTGCACATATTGATTGATAAATTGATTGCATGAAATTAGTTGAAAGGATATATTGTGTTCTATAAAATAAACTGGCAGCTAGTAGTATAGGTATATTTGATGTTCTTTTGAACATAAATATGAATTTGGTCATGATGTTTTTAGTCTAAGGACTCGTTGAGTTGGGTCAGGGTTGCGGGTTGGTTGAATTCTGTCGTTCCCCAAACATCAGGACCCGAGGTGGCGGCGCGAAGTGTTCCGCGCGCGCTACTCTTAGACGTCACGGGAGAGCTCTACACCTCACTCCCCCCCCTGACCCGAGGAGGCTCCACGGCTGCGGGCCAGCACCAATCGGGGGTTGCGGAAGCAGTATTAGTTCTCGCAGCCCCCGGTGTAGGTGTGAGACGGAACACCCGGGTGGTTTTTATTCAGTAGGAGTCTGACAGACCTCGTCGCCCACCCCAGGGCGGCGGACATCCATGAGGAGTGGCCCTGGCGCACGTGCAAGTTTAGTGAAGAAACACGGGTGAATTTTAGTCAGTAAAAGTCTGACACACCCTTCCGCTCCACCCAGAGCGGCAGAGGTCATATGATGATTTCCTACCCAGAACAAAAGGATTGAAAACATAGGTAAGCTCTATTCGTGGGTAGAAAAATTAGCTATATTGTTATCTATAATATTTTCTTAACGTGACCTATTGGCCGTGGTTATAAAGCGATTGGTACAATGTTTTTACTACATATTCATAAAGAGTTTTCAAATTCATCATTTAACGGCTCACTGCTGGGCACAGGTATCCTCTAATACAGAGAAGGATTGCGCGTAGGTAATCGGAGTTGGCAAATTAACTAAATAGTATAAGAGGGTCGTAAAACTTTTATAACAACAATAACGTAACAAAAATAATTTTCTCAATCATGCTTTTTGTAACAAAGTGACGCAAACGTTGAGAGTGTTATAAATCGTTTCCATCTTTTTATAAGTACCAAGATAATCTTTATTTTGTTTAGCTATAGGTAATTCCCGCCTCTGCGTAACAAATGCAGTTATACTTTAAACGGAGAAGGTTCGATTTTGTTGAAGTAAAACATCTTATGGGAGAGCAAATAGCTTCGCAATCTAATGCGTTACGTGGCCAGTGTGTCTCGTTTCTCTTTCTCTCACGCATACGTCAGCGATAAAAAGGAGGAGCCTGCCTTCTTTTCTCTTACTCTAACCCGCAGAACTACCCGTATTTCGGACAGATGATTCCCCCTCCCTCTACTCAGTGTTCAATCACAGAATAAAGTGGAATCAAAATACAGATGACAGTGATTATGTATTCTAAAACTTGAGTGCTCCGGAATAGATTTTGTTATTAATTCTGTGGGATATTCGAATAAAATTGAACCACCACATTCGGGTCGGTAAGGCTGACTCGGGCTCTGGTCATTAGCGCAAAATAGCGTCAATTTCCTAGTTCACAAACTAAACTAAGTTTTAGTTCAGTGCATCCTTTTCTTTCTATTTTAATTTAGTCCCGTCAAATTAAAATTCTAGATACTTTAGGCGTACGTAATTAAAAATTCTGCTGCTTTCGGGAAGCTACGTAGAATCTTCTCGTCCGAAATACCGCAGTGTCTCAAGACAAAAGTCTTCGACCAGTGTGTGTTGCCAGTGATGACTTATGGAACTGAGACGTGGTCGCTAACAATGGGCCTTATAAGAAGGCTCAAAGTCACTCAAAGGGCAATGGAGAGGGCTATGCTTGGGGTTTCACTGCGCGATCGAATCAGGAATGAGGAGATCCGCAGAAGAACGAGAGTAACCGACATAGCCCGAAAAATTGCAACACTAAAGTGGCAGGGGGCTGGACACATTGCCCGTAGGACCAATGCCCGATTGGGCCAACGAGTTCTTGAGCGGGGACCACGCACCGGAAGACGTAGCGTGGGTAGACCCCCGAGAAGGTGGTCCGACGACCTGGTACAGGTCGCGGGAAACCGCTGGATGCGGGTGGCGCAGGACCGGTCGTCGTGGAGAACCTTGGGGGAGGCCTATGTACAGCAGTGGACGTCTTACGGCTGAAATGATGATGATGATGATGAATTAAAAATACTTCATTAACGGTATTATTTTTTCTAAACTGTTTCACTTTTGCAAAAATAAACTTGTAATGACCATCATACGTTTGTAACACTCGCCCCTCACCACCATTTATTTTTGCTTCGTATTAGAAGTATAATTATCGGTAACAACCAACCGTTTGACTACAAATTGCCTCCGTACGGAACAACTTTTGTCTGTAACAAGCGAACCTTTGTGAGAAAAACTGTGAGACGAGTTACTAACTGTGCGGAGTAGTCTGACGATGTGCTGTTAGACGATGAAGATATGAGTTTAAATATTATGTACATAAGCACGTGACTGTTTTCAAACCTATTTCATCCAAGCAAGCTGTAGTGTTAACCTAAATTGGCCCTTATTCGTGTAAAATGCAGGTACACATCTATGCGATTGAATAACAAACCGGACAAGAACGCGAGTCGACCGCGCACGCCGAGGATTCCGTACAAATTTATATTTAGGTATGTACGGCTTTCGGATATTTCTAACTCTACAAACCTTAGCTTACTTTAAATAGTATGCAATCCTTCTCCCCAACACTATATCCATACACAGCAGATTCACATATAACGCTGCTACGTAGGCAGATCGTGAATGCACTCAATCTTTCTCTGCAGAATTCCACAAAACAAGAAAAATATTGACTGAATTTTTAAGCTGTGCAGACACAAACATAACTCACTATTTTAACCCTTCATTATTAATCGCTCAGTGGGCTGTCTCTAGGTATCATATAGTTACAGAAACAACAATTTTGTCGGCTAGGAATCACATCAAACAAAGCACAATAGCCAAAAACAAAAATTACTTTTTAATACAAGAATAGGTATCAGCACTCACACATAACACAGGTGGCTATACATATAATAGCAACATAATTTTTTAAATAACGGTTTTTTTTCCGTGAAGAAAGTTGTTCAATTCGATGCTCTATAACACATACTTCAATAGGACGTCATCTTTCTTTTCTTTCTAATACATACTTTTGAAACACCGAAGCATGAAAAATACCTCTTTATTTTGAAAACAGATTTTTTTTCAATCAAGAGACAGGAAAAATCATTTTGACGTATGACTTACAGAGCGTATAGATATTGTTTCCTTCCTGACTGAATCTTTTAATGCAAAAGGGAGGCCTTTGTCCAGCAGTGGACTTCTATAGGCTGAAGAAGAAGTAGATTGGAAGTCGACCCTTAGATGGTTTTTGTTCATGGCTTTGAACATGGTTATTGCTATTTTTTATTCAGGTATTAACTAAATATTTCATTCACCGTTTCCTTCTTCAGGTTTAGTAATGCAAAGCGAAAAAGTTTAGAATGTTATAATCGTTTAACTGCAATTATTCTAAAGTACATTCGGAAACATCATTAAATGATGTTCTCAATAGGCTAGGAGACTTGATGGGCTTCTGGAGGAAGGTGGGCTGGCTGGAATAATCCGCCAAAGGCCGCCATGGTCCACGCACAATGGTCCACTGGAGGGACTGAGTGCGGAAACCAAACCAATAACATAGAACATCATTAAAAGAATATGCCCTCTTAGTTTCTATCGTTAATTATCCTGCTTAAAAGCATCAAAATATATCCAATGTCCTAAATCTCAATTATACTTTCCCTAGAGAAATTTATTTCTTTTGTCTCAAACAAGTCCCTTTTTAAACAGACTTCTACAATCTTTTTTTTTTCAAATGAAATTGACCCTGAACGATTTTACCTCCAGGCTCTCGTTTTCATGCTTGTTTTATGTTTTACTTAGTTTTCCGTTTCAGTTTTTTTCCCGACACCTTCATCAGTTCACCAAGCCAGGAGCCGGCCGCCAACCGTTAGTAAGAACATTCATAATCTCCATAAAACCATTAGTTCGTTTTTGTAAGATGGGAAGAAACATGGTTCATTATGACAATTTGTCATTATTCGGACAATTTGTGTGCACATAACTTTTTACAACCATACTCGTCGACTCGGATAGGGATTTTATGTCAATTTAAAGCGTACATTCAGCAAAATTTTGTATAAAAACCGCATTGGTGTGTGGAAAAAGAAAATTTAAAATACCAGCCAAGCATAAAATGAAATGAAATTTGAAATGACATGAAATTTATTTTTATTAATATTAATGAGTTAGTGCAAACTAAATTTTTTCTTCTCTTGCCAGAGGTTACAGAGCTAAAACCAATATCAGCGTGCTGGAGTAGTACTATATTAAAAATAAATAACTGGCGTATTGTTAGCACTTTGCATTCACTGTAAAGCTGGTGGGTGGGAAATCAAAAAGGACGAAAGCTAGCGACCTTCAGGATTGCTCTTTGGGCTCGTTCCAAGGGCAGAAATGTAGTTTTAGTGGCACCACCCCAAGATCTAATACAATAGGTAAGAATGTACTGACACAAAGCACCACCTGCCGAATTAAAGTAAAGTCTGCTATGTTGCGCAAATTGGAAAAAAACATGGATTGATTATCGAAATTCAGGTTTTTGAATTGATTTCAATTCAGCTTTAACTACGTTATTGAAACAAATAAAATTTTATCTCTGCGCTAAATTAAATATTTTGTCCATTATAATTGTTTCACATTAACTTTTCAGTGTACCCTAATTGCGTGACAATATTACTATCAGTTCTAATCATTTTGAGTTCCATATATGTATGTTCGAAAAATGTATTTGCTCACTATATAAGTGTATACTTAACAATGTATACTGAGTGTTATGAGCTGTCAAAATGCAACCCATTGCTACTGATAATGTGTTACGTAAGTACCCTACTGTTCTGTCAACCCATTTGATTGAGACATGACATTGATATTTCCCAAGAGAAAGTGTTTATCTCACACCTAACCGTACATGTAAAGTTCGCTCACATTTGCTTTACTTCTGGCAGTAGGAACAACACGATAAACTTATTGTAACAAGTATAAAGATGACAATTATCTTGACAGAATTGACAGTGAATACAACCTTACTAGAAAGGTAATAGAGTTCACACTCATTTGGACAGTGATACAAAATCAGAGGTAAAATAGCTACACGGTCTGTAGCGTAACGACTCAACCATTAAAACATGACGCGCATATTCAATTGGTTCGTGAAAAATAATTAATTAATTAGAATTTATTAATTAGAATTCTGTAAAATATTATTCCCAGATTTTTTATGAACGGTTGAATCCTACTGTCAATCTGTGGAACTTACAACTGAATACCCATCGATCACTTGTGATCGATGTGAATACCCAATGAAACGTGTGGCAGTTTCACAGCTACGCCTCAGCAACGTTGAGTACTATTTCCAAATTATTTATAACGATTTCTTTATTTAAAAGTTAATTTACAATTATTCAAATCAAAATTGATCGATGTGTTGTGTCATACAACATAGAGTAGAAACAAAAATACAATTTATCATTCTCTTAAAGTGCTCCAACCACTACCGTTGGCTCAGTTCATAATACATAATATGCTATACTTCTTAACTGATTATTACAGAGGTATTTATTTGTTTGTTGGCATGTTGAGGGTAATCTCCATTTAATAGTGAATGTCAATGCTATCGACTGGTCCTAAGACCTGTAATACAAATAAATATTATTTCTTATTCTTTCTTCTTCTTATAGACTTAGATACTTTGAGTTAAACTGTAATATTCTATGATACACATGTTAACACACACTCGTATTTTGTAGGTACAAAAGGAGAGGCATTATTTATTACGTCCCCTGCATTTAAAACGTACGTAAAGTATACTCTGTCGATGAACTCAAATAGTACGGTTTATCATAATTTGCTTAACAGATCATCAGTTTTATACAGGCAAAAGTTTTGTTTCTGTATTCTCTCTATACGAACCACCAGCCAGGACTGGAAGTTTCTGGACTTAGGCTTTTCAGTTCACGTAGTTTTTCAATTGTATTGTATTTATTACATTTATAGTGACCGAAGTGGCGAAAATTCACAAGAGCAGTGTACGCAACCGATTGCTGTGGCTCGTCTGTCCTTTGTTTTATCTGTGGTAGTAATTTCCACAACCATAATTGGCGACTGTGTAAGACCGAGGCGATTGTGTTATACTTTAAATTTAAATATACAACATGTAAATAAACTAACGCACTTCCTGAAAATAGTTTGTTCAGAATCGTTTCCTGAATCGGTTTATATCATTTTTAATAAAGGTAATTTTTTATTCCAAATATAATTAGAACTACGGAAATTATTGTTATATTAACCCTGTTGTTTGTACAGGCTTTTAAAATCGCAGTTTTACTTGTCTTCACACAAATTGAATCAGTCAATACAAAATAAAGAACCTTATTAAAAACCTTATTCCAAGAACGTTAAGGTCTTCGCTCTCCAAGAATTGGTAAAAATAATTAAATAAATATCAATGAATATACATGTTAAATTAAAAATTCAGTCTATCTATTATGATTATAACATAATATTCTAATTGGGGTGTTTGAGGGTGTGCGTTAATTACATTACATTACATTGTATATATAGAAGCTGTTCATGTACCTTTTGGAGATATAAATATCTGGCATAATATACTACGTCTCAAGGAAGTACATTTTTTTTTTTATATAAATTATAAACCAGCGCTTGACCGCAATCCCGCCTGATGGTAAGCAGTGATGCGATCGTTGATGGTAAAGCGCGCTAGTTTATTAAGAGCCTATTCACTCTAGCCTTGAAGACACTCAAATTGTATTGTGACGGAAACACCGACGCTGGCAAATTGTTCCAGTCCCTCGATGTACGCGGTATAAAGGAGGAAGCAAAACGCTTCGTCCGGATCGCAGTGGTGTCAACAACGTAAGGGTGGACACTCGCCGTACGACGGGTCGTCCGATGATGGAACGGAGATGGGGGAATTAAATCATGCAATTCCCTTGCACACTCACCAGAATGCATCCTATAGAAGACCGAAAGGCTGGCTACTCTACGCCTGTGCTCCAGGCTTTGGAGACCGTTTCGAGTTTGGTATGATTTGGTATGATTCACCTTCTCTTCTATTCTTGGAATAAAATACGCCATTATTACCTATAAATGAAAGGATTACTTTTCACACTCAACGTACTTGTTGATTGCTTATACATATTTGATAGTATATAAAGCTACGTACCGCTTTGAGAATTTTTGGTTGAAACCTAGTATTCTGATTTTCAAAACCCTTCAGTCTGGGTTCAGCCACACAATAACTTGAAATCTAAAAGGCCCTTCTGAGATAAAGGATGATCCATGATTTATGTCTGTAATTGTTACAAAGCGACGAGCTTGAGTTACGAGCTTATATAAATGTATTAAGATTTCTTGAAAGTAAGTATGTAGTTGTAAGTAAGAGGTTACGGAAAATTTGATACTAAACGTAGAAAAATATTAATAATATTATAACCTGCCTAGTACACGAAATCTTTCCTTAGCAACAGTCCCTTAACAATGTGAACTTCTGGGAAATAGTAATTTTATAATTTTTCCTATATTTTTCAATTACTCGTAATGGTCGGCTGACTGTAGATTAAACTTGTTCCTACGGACAGCGTTGCTTGAACCTTCATAATATTGTTTACTAAACTTTACTGTAAAAGGCTATTAGAGGGGAAAATTATAAAATCAAATTAATTTTAGGTGTCGTTTGAAAGTCAAAGCGGTTGTTTCGCGGAGTTTGGACCCATTTTGTTTTGAATAAATACAATATTCATGAATCTTAAAGATTTAAAATATTATAACAAGATATCCTTGGAAGAGTCACGTTGTCCCGCGGACTATCTATGGAATGTGGATTTTTACTTGTCATTGGATAAATGAAGTGGGCTGTGTTTCACCAGCTCGTTTCATCTATCCAATGGTTACTAAACCTAAGTAAAAAAGCATGTATCCTGTTGACACGTGGTAGAAGTAAAACGTTAAAAAAGTTTAGTTTCAAGATAATGACACGAATGGAAAATTTCGGAAAGAGGATAGTTGTTGTATGTAGGTTTTAGTAATGACTATAGTAATACAATGCTTCGATATCGCTTTCGGGTTGTGGAGGTCAGACGGCAGTCGCTTCACGGAAAATATCGAAGTTTAGCCAAAATCGGCAGTTAGACTGGTAAAGCGGACCCCAGATTCCAAAACCTGGAAAAGCTACCTAAAGCTGATAGTTTGTTTGAAAGCGCTCATATCTAGAACCCTGTAGAATTTGCAAAATGATTAATGGTTTTAATGGCCCAATTCTTAAGGAAAGCTATGGGCCATTGAACATTAGGCTTGGAGCCGAGGAAAAAGAAAAAAGTCAGAAAAAACTCTAAGCGAATACAGAGTTATAACGCGGGTAAGTGATGCGACGCGGCGGGATGGGTCGAGGAACAAGAAATTTCACGCGCAATTCTCACGGACGGACGCCAGTAGGCTACGAGTATATGTCAATATTTTCCTACGATTAAAGCATGAGTTTGTGTAGATACCTTCAATATCTCAGTATTGCAATTATGTAACTATTTCAGCGTTAAACAAACGAATGCTATAGGAATTAACACTATTTTGAGCACATTCTAAACTCACTTCATTTTAATTAAAAAAAAAACTTTTACGGTGAGATTGTAACAGAATCGATAGGCAGTTTTTAATTATGATCAATATACAGTATGTTAAGAAAACCCTGTCCGACCCGTGAAGATGTTGTTAGGTATCGATAACTGATTCTACTAATGGATACAAAACCGGGCTAAACTTAAAAAAAATCCCCCTAAAAAATAAATATTATTTCGCAAAAAGAGGTAACTTAATAAATGTCCGTTAGGCACCCTTCCCCGGGCGGCGGGCGGCAGGGCACGCGGCACGTGGTCGCATCGCTATTCGCTCATAATAATACCGATGTTGTCACTTTTTTTAAAATTACCAAATTTCGGGGTAGTTGGAATTAATTCGCGGGAAAAAAGATTATTTCAAAATTCATTTGTATTGGTACTATGATGATTACGTAAAATTTTATATTATATTTGGTCATGTGTTTACCTAACCTTTATTATCCTTATGGGTCGGACAGAGTTTTCTTAACATACTGTATTTGTTTGCGTATTCGCATTAACTATCATCTCATATCGTACACTTTAATTATGTCTAACTCAGCTTCATAACGATAAAAAATACAAATTGCCTGACATTCGTAAATAATCAGCTACTATGATCTACTATATCTATCTTTGTTCCAGTGTCAGTTGTTGTGCAGGGCGAACAGCGCTATCCCTTTTACACAAAGGCACAATAATGACACGCCATAGAGCGGCTCCAGAGCGTTAATCCACTTTGATCACTTAACGATTCATCCTATTTAACGTAATTTTTTTAATTTTAGTAATTTTAAGAACCTGTCAAATATTCTTCATACTTCGATATATTTTATTTAAGCTAAACCTGGATATACAGAGCCAAAGCCAGACAGTGGCTTTGGTTCAGTATATCCAGGTATAGCATTAACGTTTCGTATCGAAAGCATCTTTCGCACTATTATGCACCTTATGTCAATCGCATGAGGTTCAATATTGCGTGACATGCCTTGCGGATTTTTAAGCCCTATATCTTGAGACCTAGGCATTGTAAAGGTAGGTCTGAAAATGCATTGCTAGATCTCAGGTGATCTATCTAACAGAATAGGTTTCATCAATATTGACAACGAAATGTTGATTTCAAAATTAATAGAAACTCATCTCCTGTGAAGTACCTGTAACTACCTGCTGGATTGTTAACAAGGATGTTCTCGAAATTACGCGCTATTATTATTACTTCTAGACAGATCTGGAATATTCGATTAGCTGGCCTATATAAACCGGCGTGACTCAGCGCTTTAGACTATCTGCATTTGACTATCGAAGCGAAACAAGCGATAATCGATCTATCGAGAACATCCACAGCGACAACTGCAACGTTCAAATCCAGGACTTTGTGAATTAACTTTAGTGGTGCTGTTGTGTGTGTTCGACACGAACTTCGTGGACATAAGGGAAGACTTCAATGCGACATCAGTTACGTTCTACTTGTCATTGCCCACTATCGACTGTACAATAAACTACATAATCTTAAACCGGCATTTTAATACCCCCAGCCCGAGTATGTTGACTTCTTGTTATTTCCTCTTCACTGTTAAACTTGAAGTTTTTGATATTTCGGGCATGTTTGGCGCAATAGTTAAGCAATTGACTGCTGCGCTACGTGTCGCCGTTTCGATTCCCGCACGGAAGATATATTTGTATGACCTACAAGTTATTCTTCGGGTTCAGGCTGTGTGGTCTGAATGTTTGTAAACGCACTCACGATACAGGAGGAATAATTCCTTGTGTGTTAAATTATGAGAATTGGCATTATGCTATTAACATTACTCAAATACATTCTATTATGTAATGAAGATGATATAGGCTAACGAAAAAAACATTCATTTTGAATCTATAACGATACATGAACTTTATTTTAAATATGATATCATAAAGTGATGTATGTTTGTGTTAGTATATTGTGTACATACTAACACAGTTAATTCGTATAATTTACAAAAAGATAATTACATTGCTAACACTGTTACCTACTCTTACGTTTACTTCGCTTATTGCGTCGTATGGAATTTCCAAGAGGAAATTCCACTGAAATACAAAAGTACTTTCAGTAATTAGATTCACACTTAACGCTATTTTCTTGATAAACACGAGAGAACGATTCTCTAATTAAAATTAATGATTAATTTGATTCAATTATTAACAACTTATTACATGCACTTAGCGAAAAATTACAAGATGGCAGTATAACACGCACAAGCAGAGTTTACCACGCAATTAAAATATGTATCGTGGATCGTCGAAATTATTTGAAGAAAAGTTGCTCATTTGTGTTACACTGTATTCGAGCGAACGCTATGACGTTACTTTGTGATGGCGGCACATGGCAGAGTCATTTTGGAAGGTAGGGACAGTCGAACGGTCATTTAAAACGTAGTGATTACTTGCTCTGTGCGGTCACTTTGCAATGAGGAGCGGACCAGGGCACTTCTCCGGAGCGAAACTTTCGGTTTGCCTACTCAAATTGATGTTGTCAAGATAGAGGCTACATCTACACCTCGTGCTTTAATTCAAAGCGGTACCTACGAAATGGACCCCTTACCACCACTCTAAGATGCTGACGACCCTACAGCGTCCATCTCTGCCATATGTATACACATGAAACTAGTAAATATACAATGACCTGACATGATTTTTCAGGCAGTTGTGCGCCAGACACAACACCCTTCTGGTCAAAGGGTCCTCCATTTTCCATTAAGGGTTACTAAATTTACACCCGTTTCCTATTATCTCTGTAACCGTTAGCTGTGTTAAAAAATATCCTAATCAAAATTCCGAATACTCGTATCATGAAAAATATATTTTTTGCTCGACTACGCTTTGATAAAAAAAGAAGGCTTATGAATATTTCACTGATAAAATATACCTCAGAGACCTCTGGCCAACTTTGTACCCTTTGTTCGGCTAACTTCCTGAAACACAAAACTGAACCCAAAACTCGTTACTCACACAATAGGCTTTCAACATACAATATAAAAAGCTACAAAATTATTTGCTGTAAACCAACAAATTGCAAAACAGCAACACAACCGTAGTGTCGGCGAGTAAGTTATGACATCGTAAATTAGTCGAATGTCAGCATTGTCTGAGCATACCGTCAGCATGGTCCTACTATTCTAGACTATTACGGTATTTGTAATTAGATGGAAAGAGGAGATTAGAAGCGAGAGCTTGATGAATTGCTATCATTTAATGAGGGAACATTTGTAGGCTTAAGGTCAGCATTTAGTTTATGGACTTTATCGATATAGGAAGATAGGGACAATTTACGTGGGTGTGGGTAAACAAATGATTATTATAACTGACTGAAACATAAATCTCATGTATATACCATAATCTTAATTTTATACAGCATCTTTCCTTCTTTTCTTTTTAAACGTCTCTCCACGCTAGGTATTTTTCCTGTATAGTGAGTGCAAATATTTAAATTCTTATACAAAAATATCCAGACTAGTAAGAACTACTTGTAGGCCGTATAAATATTTGATTTGTGTGAGAATGGAACTCGCGACACGCAGCGTAACAGTCGAAACACGAAGTCAATCAGTGAAGAAACACGGGTGGGTTTTAATCAGTAAAAGTCTGACACGCCCTTCCGCTCCGCCCAGCGGGAGAAGTCATTTAATGAATTCCCATCAAGAACAAAACAAAAAAGGATCTACTCTTTAAACTCTGTAATCTTCTACCATAAAATGCCAGCTGACACATACTCGCATATGGAAATATTTTAGTACAATCCTCACTGTATATGAATGCAGTTTTTTTTTTTTCTGAAAAGTCATGCAAGTCAGTTCTTTCAAGTCAAGTCATTTATAATGGTTTTTCATTAAACAAGTTTTACCCTCTATTATTTTTTTTAATGTCAAATGATTTTTCAGGTTTTGTTATTATAACAAAATATGATAATATATGTGTGTAAATTCAAAGGTTTCTCTTCTCGGTGGTAGGCCACAACATCGGCCGCCGGCGTAGTTACCACCCACTAGACAAAGCCTTGCCGCCAAGCGATTTGTCGTGTTCCGGCATGATGTCTGGTGAAGCCGTACGGAGGACGGGTCTGAGCAGTTGTGTTGCGATGTGTGCCGGGTACGATGCGCCTAATGTTGTTGTGTTGGGAGTTTGGTCGTGGAGGGTCTTCAGATCAATCTCCCTTTGGCGCAGCATCGTTGGTCGTGTTGTTGGGTTTAACATTGCGTCACCTTGCTCAACTGCCGTCTTCCTTCCTATTCGCTCAGTTTGAGTGAATAGGCTCTTAATAAATTAGCGCGCTTTACCATCAACGATCGCATCACTGCTTACCATCAGGCGGGATTGCGGTCAAGAGCTAGTTTATATATATTAAAAAAAAAAACTTATGTTTTAATTGCTAGTTTATTGCTGGTAGAGTAAGCACAAACTAAAGAGGCAGTGGGCTTGTCATATTTGTCGAAGGATCGGAGACCGGTGAACAGAGGACAACGGAGACTACGTATTGGCAAGCATAGCGGGGATCGCCCCAGTTAGATGGAGAAGGTCGCTGGTATAGACTGGATATGAAAGGAGCAGGCTGTTGTAGAGCAGCATGGTAGAGGCCTACGCCCAGCAGTGGACTGCGATAGGCGTTGATTGATTGATTGAGTTATTATTGAAGTTGTGATTTCAAGCGAAATATTTCACACTAAAATGTCTTTTACACAAACTATGTGGAGATAGAGGGCTGCAAAACGAACATCCTGAAAGATCGTCGAACAATATGCGTTGCAGTATAATGTGGCGAACGCAATGGCGGCCGGCACTGAATATCGGAAGTGAGGCTCGAGTGCAGCGTGTGGGGACGCGAATACAGATGTATATAAACTGTACTCTGTAACCATATGTGGTCAGGGTCGTTATGTAAATTAGTCTCATAAAATAATCTGTTATTTGCAATTGTGTTTCTTTATGTCATGGTGGCCTAGTGGTTAAAACACCACCCTAACAAGTATGAGTGCGCGGGTTTGATTCCAGGTCAGGCAAGTACCAATGTAACTTTTCTAAAGTTATATGTACTTTCTAAATATATCTTGGACACCAATGACTGAAGGTGAAGGAAAACATCTTGAGGAAACCTGGACTTTAAGTCTGAAATCGCCAACCCGCATTGAGCAAGCGTGGTGATTACGCTCAACCCTTCTCTGTATGAGAGGAGACCTGTGCCCAGCTGTGGGACAGTAAAAAGGTCGATGATGATGATGATGAAATCAGCTTCTGGAAAAATCACTCGTTATTCTAAATATCGACGATTTTCTCAGGGTAGCTGATACAGGCTGGATGTGACTTGCCAAGAATTGAGCTAAACACCGTGCAATTGGAGAGCATTGAGTCCTCCAGTTGACTGCAACAGGCTGATTAAGATGATAAAATTCAAAATTATTATAACATTAATTACAAATTATTGTTAGCCCAAAAATGTAAACAATTCAAAGTCTTATCTGAAACATTAATTGATAACTTCCGAATCAGTGAAGCATCTATTACATTGATGCTTTCTATTCAGAAAGGCATAACACCGACCACCAGCAGAAGTTACCACCCACCAGACAAAGCCTTGCCGCCAAGCGATTTGTCGTGTTCCGATCATGATGTCTGGTGAAGCCGTACGAAGGACGGGTCTGAGCAGTTGTGTTGCGATGTGTGCCGGGTACGATGCGCCTAATGTTGTTGTGTTGGGAGTTTGGTCATGGAGGGTCTTCAGATCAATCTCCCATTGGCGCAGCATCGTTGGTCGTGTTGTTGGGTTTAGCATTGCATCACCTTGCACAACTGCCGTCTTCCTTCCTATTCGCTCAAGCGCTAGTTTATAATTATTAAAAAAAAATATATTAAAACATTCACAGTCCTATCTCAGTATCAATCTATTAAAAATGTCGCCGACTTGAGCCTGTAAACTAAAATGTGAACTTTTAAATTACAAGAAGACCAAATCAAAGAAAAGTTCTTAAACATTTTAGTATTTATTTATTCCGCGTCCGTTCTGTTTTTAAAATGAAAATCAAAATATGAATAACTCGAATCAGCAATGTGTAATTAAATAACTGAGGAATGCGAGACAGAACTGTTGGTTCATAAAGTTGGACAAAATTAATATTCAAGAGCATTTAATCCCGAATGGGTGGATTCTTTCAAGTCAATGGACGATAAAATCAGAATCTTTAGAGGTTTAGATGTTTTGAAATTCTGATGGAATTTGTTGGTTTTAATTAAACTACGATCAGCAATTTTGTTCTAAGTATTCCAAATATATCAAAACAAAATGGTTTTCACTTAAACATTCTATTATGAAAACCAATACATAAATTTAAAACTATGATTTTGCGTAAGGGCTCAGTATCGGTTTCCGTAGCATATAAATACTTACAGGCTAATCTGGTGGATATTCAAATTTAACAGGACAGCTGCCGAAATGTGTTATAAATTAGACCGGATTATTTTAGAAGATTTATATTATTAATTCAGAACATATTTTAGGTACCTATTTGGTTTTTACAATATACAGATTAACAGAAAACTTAACGTCTGCCGTGTACCTACGGAACGATAGGCTTGGTTATCATATAAAAAGCTTATTTTACTTAGTTAAGTGATAAAAGCACTTTTTCATTGGATTTATAAAATCAATACTCTAGACCACATAGTTAGGTGGGTACTGCGATCAAAAATTTCTTAATGCTCCTGTGTTTTGTTTTTATTTAACTTTAAAGATATAGAAAGTAATACATAAAATAATAGTAAATATTAATTCTTCTCATAACGCTTTATACACAGGTAAGCATGATATTTTATGTGATGGAATTTCATAGCAGTTACTAAAAATGACTGCACTATATTGTAGTATTCTAAGAAAAAAGACAATTTTTTTATATTTATAAATTAGCGCTTCATTGCATTCCCACCTGATGGCAAGTAGTGATGCAATCGTTGATGGTAAAGCGCGCTTGTTTATTAAGAGCCTATTCACTCAAAAAAAAACTGAGTGAATAGGGAGTAAGACGGCTATTGATCGAGTCGATGCAATGTTAAACCCAATAACACGACCAACGATGCTGTGCCAGAGGGAGATTGAGCAACACAACTGCTCAGACCCGTCCTCCGTACGGCTTCACCAGACACACGATGAACACAACGAATCGCTTGGCGGCAAGACTTTGTATGGTGGGTGGTAACTTCTGTCGGCAACCGATGTTATGGCCTATAATATGTGAAAAGCTTTTCACAAATAAACTAATTTGTATTCCACTTTACAGGAAATTGGTCTGTAATGCATGGGAATGAACACGTAACAGTTAAAAGACACCCTACTTATCTATTCCGTGCAAATGAATCAATCAGTAATTTACATTTTCTTGTCTTGGTTATCGTGATTGTCAATTGTTATTTTAAATTGGACCAACAGAGAAGCTTTCAAAATGAAAATTTAAAGTATACAAAGAATTATTTTAAATTAAATTGTTTTATAAATTCCTTTGCAATGGAAATGAAACGAAAATATCTTATGTTACGGGCGACAGCAGGTCCAGCTACCCGAAAATGTCAAATGTTTCCAATGAGCCTTAATACTTTAGCGATAAAGTAAAAAATCTAATAAAAACATTTGGGACATTGTAGTAACTTGATGTGCTATTGTGTGTACCTAACAGAAACAAAAGAATTTGCTAGCAATGTGCTGAAATTAAATTATTTTAGACAAATATTTTCTACTTCTCAGTAATTTTTGTGTCCAAATCCAAATTCATTCAATAAGAGTAATTATAATCGGCGCGGGCGGTTCGTCATGTTACAGTATTTGGTCTTATACTTTGTTTGTTTAAATAATTATAAACTAGTGCTTGACTGCAATTCCGCCTGATGGTAAGCAGTGATGCAATTGTTGACGGTAAAGCGCACTAGGTTATTAAGACTATTCACTTAAAAAAGTTTTGAAGCACCATTTTGAGAGTACTTATTGGTTATGAAATAATGTACACAAAGTGTCTGTCTGAGTTCGTACACTCTCTTTTGTGAACTCTAGGAAAAAATAATACTGCTAAACAAATGCTTTGGTATTTAAAGTTTTGACTCGCTTTATAGGTGTAAATATAACCAACCGTTTATTCACATAGTACAGAAAGACAAGAACACTAATTTAACACGTTGACTGCCAGACTAGAGACACAACAGAAAATCTATAGATGGCGGACACCGGTGACTGTGGTGGCAGACTTCTTAAGTATCATATTTGGACGACATGAGACAAAATTAATAACATTCAGTTCGCAATCTTTTTCATCGCTTTGAATACATATAAGACAAAATAAACAACGCTTGCCCTACTACAGGCTAAATAAAATATAAGACTAAATAATGTAACATGACGAACCATCGATTATAATTACTCTTATTAAATGTTAATAAATAAATGAATTTGAATTCGGACAACAGAAATTTCTGAGAAGTAGAAAATGTTTGTCTATAAGTAATATAATTTCAGCAGATTGCTAACAAATTCTTTCGTTTCTGTAAGGTAAGTACCATAAGGCTGTTGTGATTGATGTTTGTTTCATTTCCATTGCAAAGCAATTTATAAAATCATTTAATAAAAAAAAAACCTTGTTATTGTTTTTAAAATACCAATTTTATGTTTCCTTGCGTTTACTGCAGACCTCCATCACACTTGATGATAAAGCGCGAAGCTAATCACATGTGTCTTATGTACACTCGACTGCTATCTTAACCGAAACATTTAGGATGGTTTATGTGAATTACGTATTCCGGGCAGTGCGGCATTCGGAGAGCCTGTCCATAACGACGGAACGATATTGTAGTTGAGCTTTTACCAATGACTTGTTTGTCTAATTGCAAAAGATTTTCTGGCTAGATAATTGAGTGTTTGGGAGAATGTTTTTAAAACTCACAGTTAACGCTATTAAAAATCTTAAAAGCAGTTGTTTCTATTAGAAATTATTTGTCCAAAAAAAAAAACATTAAACAGAAAATCGCCATTTGGTTTGTAAATTTCCACGTTTCGCGGGTTTCTATTCCGCCCGAAATGTTGTTCAGTATATTTGAAATTCAGCACACATAACAAACTGCCTTTATTTATAGGCAGATGTATTTCAGTATAAAATGAACAGACCTCAAACTTTTATTCCGAACACAATTTTGTCTGCACTGTTATATGAGAATGTCCTGGGAGAGTAGAATATGCTGCAATAGTCTTCTTGAGATGCATATAATCATAGACGGTAGAGGAAAGACAAGAAATTTCCATTTCCAACGACGTACTTTATTGTTACCCAAACGACACTGAAATCAACACTACGTCATTAATAATACTTTACCCTAACCCTAATAAAATATTTACCACTTTTTATTTTTGTACTTTGTCGGCATAATTGATGAACTTATCGGTATCAAACTTCAGTTCTTTAATCCTAACGATCACTGAGATTATCCGCGGAGGCACAGACAGACTGACTTGGCGAAACTATAAGGGTTCCTAGTTGACTATGGAATCCAAAAATAAACTAGAGTTCAATGAAACTAAAGTCCATAGGTTAAATCAAAACTCTGTCATCGAAGTCCTCTGCTGTAAAACGCTAAAGTTGTACAATAATCGTCAATGTTAACAATCGACATCAAAAATCTACTAAAACAGTTCGAGTAATAAAACATATCTGACGATTATTTCGGAGTTACTCAGATATTCTCATCGTAGCACAAACTTTCGACAACTTACGTCATCGTGGCAGATATCGTATTCAACTATTACGCCGGTGGCGAAAAGGTTTAGTGCCACCACAAACCATACATCTTCCACCAGAAAGCGTTTGGTTTCTTTGTATATTCAATGCGTTTTGATATCCAATTAAAAAGTCGCCATCGAACGAATTTATGTTGATATTCGCAATACAAATAAATATGTGGAAATTCCTCAGCGCTCACATGAGCAATTGATGTTGACCTGACGTAGATATTCATGTACTGTAATCATGCGTACCTCGTTGCGACCCCGCAACTTCATGCTTTTAACAAAATTTACGAAAATTATCGACCGCAGCTCTTCGATACGTCTAGTCGCCGAGCCATCGCAATCCTGTGTCTCAAAGTGTGCGCCATGTCTTAGCATCGAGGTTTCTGTGCCAAATGTCAATGTAACATTTAAAACTTCTTGAAATTAGATTTATGGAATAACTTACTAAGGTCCGTATTCCAGAAGGAAACTCAAGCTCTCTGCTTAAACATTACTTAAAACTAGTTTCAACCAATCAAAAGGCTTCAAACGAGACTTAAGTAGAGCTTGAGTTTTGAGTGACGTTCTATAATATGGACCTTAGACATAACTGATTTATTACATCGTTTGAATTTATAACAGTCACTTTTGTTTGGTACACTGAACCATTAAAAACAGACCTGCAACGCGACTCTGTAACCATCTCAGTAAGTGATGCAAGTGTGGGGTGAGCTGTCATTCCAACTAATACCAAAGAGTCGACACGATTGATGCAGTGGCTGAGCGAACGACTGCAGCGCCGCGTGTCGCGGGTTCGATTCCCGCACGGAACAAATATTTGTATGGTCTACAATCAGTTATGACGTCTGGCTGTTTGTGCATGTGAGTTTATGTATATTTTTTTTTTATGATTTATAAACTAGTGCTTTACAGCAATCCCGACTGATGTAGTTGATGTTGCAGTGATGCAATCGTTGATGGTAAAGCGCGCTAGTATATTAAAAGACTATTAACTCTAGAACTCTTAAAGACATTCAAATCGTAGTCCGACGGAAACACCGCCGCTAACAAATTGTTCCAGTCCCTCGAAGTACGTGGTATAAAAGAGGAGGCGAAACGCTTTGTCGTAGTGGTATTAACAACGTAAGGGTGGAAACTCGCCGTACGACGGGTCGTCCGATAGTGGAACGGAGATGGGGGAACTAAATCATGCAATTCCTTCGCACACTTACCAAAATGAATCCTATAGAATACCGAAAGGCTGGCTACGCCCTAACGCCTGTGCTCTAGGCTGTGGAGACCGTTTTGAATTAAAGCTGGGTCACCAATTATCCTCTTCGCAAATCCGAATTCTTCCGAATCCAAAGTGGCCAGGCATCAGCAAATCGTTAATGTGCAGCAGGGGCAGAATTGCAGAGAGGACAGACCCCTGAGGAACACCGGCTTTAGTCGACATGGGCTCAGATGAGCAACCGTCGACAACAACTCGGAGGAACCGTTCAGTCAGGAAGTCTTTTATCCAGCCAGTCAAGCCAGGGAAAATACCGTACGCTGGAACCTTACTCAGAAGGCCAGCGTGCCATATCCGGTCGAAGGCCTTCGGGACATCAAGGGCAATCGCTTCCCCATTCTTCTCGATGGCCTCGCCCCACATGTGAGTGCCATACACTAGTAGGTCCCCAGTTGACCGATTGCGGCGAAACTCGTACTGTCGGTCACTGAGGAGATCGTAACCTTCTAGGTATGCCAAGAGTCGCGAGTTCAAAACACGCTCGCTTGTTATAGGCGGTTATCGAAATCGGCCGTTAGTTGGTAGGATCGGCACGAATACCCTTTTCAGGCACGGGCTGGACGTTGGCAAGCTTCCAGGATTTGGGCACTATACCAGTCCTAAACGAGAGGCGATACAAGCGTGTCAATACAGGAGACAACTCGGGCACATATGCCTTAAGAACAATCGCTAATGTACCATCCGGACCACTAGCCTTATTCACGTCCAGACGACAGAGTACTCTCAGAACCTCCCTGTTCCTAATGTGAACCTCGGGCATTGAAGTTCCGCAATGAAGCAAATTAGGTGGAGTAGTACCTACTGCTAGTGTCAATTACGGGCAAAGGGAGAAGCAAAGAGACCAACTTTCTCTCTCTTCGCATGAGCCAGTGCTCCATCAGGCCTGGAGAGCGAAGGCAGTGTGGGTCGACACAAGTTCGCCTCGACCGATTTGATAAGGGACCAAAAAATCTGCTACCGGATGGCTGCGCAGATAACTTGTTGTCAATATGGGTAATACGATCGAAGCGAGCCCTCTTATGCGCCTTTTTATAGGACTTGGCAGCACGGTTAAAAGCTCACTTCATTGAGCTTAGATCCGGAGCTCTCCGGTCACGAGCATCAACCCAGTCGTCATTGAACCATGGGCGAGCTGAGCCATCGGTGGGCACGTCGCTGAAAGGGATAAAATACTCCATAGCTTGACGTACCACATTGGTTATAGCTTTCGCACAGCTCGACGGATTGTCAGAAGAGAAGCAGACCTGCTGCCAAGGATAAGACGCCAAAAAGTGGCGCATCTCATCCCAATCTGCTGACTTGTATCGCCACATTTGCCGTTCACCACGTGAGTGACAATCTGGTGGGGAGAAGGACGTAACAGACTTCACCAGACAGTGGTCTGAAGTTCCCAACGGTGAGAAAACTGTTACAACACATCTGTCCGGATCAGTGATCAGCAGAAGTTCCAGACAATTGGCAGTATGACCAACTACATCAGGCACCCTAGTCGCTTGCTTTACCAGCTGGGAAAGGCCCATTGAAAGCGCAAAGTATCGCGCTTCTCTTCCAGCGTGGTCGGTCTTTTGGTACGGAAAGAGCGACAAACTGTGGGCTAGGGCGCCGGTGCAGCACATTTTCAGTCTCAAGGTGATGATGGAAAATAAGCTTCCAATAAACTGACGTGTAGATAACGTTTTGCAACAAAAAGGTACAAAAGCGGATTTAATAAAGGTGTTAAGACCGCTTTTGTACCTCTTTGTCACAAAACGTTTCCTGCCACGTCGTAACCCTTGGTTGACCGGTAGAGGATGCATTCTCTACCGGTCAACCAAGGGTGGAGAAGAGATTAGATGACAGGTGCTTTGAGAGAAACTATAATAAAAATGCGGTTTCTGATATTGGCATTATTTGGCTTTATACCTACAAAAACAAACTCGCTCGCTTACAGCTCTTTACAAAACTTTATGAACGTATTAAGCTGAGTATCTGTCAAACATGAACATGATATTTCAACCCTTTTCCCCGTAAGTTATTTCACATGAAAGCTTCTAAGCAAAATGTGATGTTTTTGTCGCAGCCCACTAGTTAAATAAGCCGTTTAATCAACTGTCTGGCCTTTGGAAGTAGTGCTCCCCTCGCTTCACTCTCTAGGCTCACATGCCAACCCCATTACACAATTATTTTGATCGGAGTGCCCTGGCGTAATACCTGCTACCAATTTAGCTCGCACGTAATTGGTTAGAGTTCCAACCTAAACTACAAATTATGGAATGACATTCAAGCCTTTAGTGAAACAGCCGAGTAAAGTGAAGCCGTATGGAGGACAGGTGGGAGCAGTTGTGTTACGATGTGTACCGGATGATGTGCCTAATGTTGTTGTGTCGGGTCGGGAGTTTGGTCGTGGAGAGTACTCCAGATCAATCTCCCTCTGGCGCAGCATCGTTAGTCGTGTTGTTGAGTTTAACATTGCATCACCTTCCTCAACTGCCCTGATCTTTCCTATCCACTCAGTAAACCATCAACGATTGCATCACCGCTTACCATCAGCCGGAATGCGGATGGCGGAATTGCGGTCAAACACTAGTGTGTTTGACCGCAATTCCGGCATTTTGCTTGACATTTTATTTCCGTTTTTTTATAAAAAAAACGCAAATAAAATGTAAATATTCTTTAAAAAGGATACGGTATCACATCCAATTTTAATTTATAATATTTAAAATATAATAAAATATAAAACGCTTAATGAAGCTTCGATTTAATTATTGAAGTCTCAAGGTCAGTTTTGACTAGAAAGATACTAAAATCTTAAATTATTAAATAATTTACTCTCTGTAAGTAGGTTTGTGCAAACACTTTTACGTGTCAATATTTTTTTTTTTTTTAACTAGATGAGTTCGCCATTTCCTACCTGACTACTCTGAGAAGAAAGGTGGAAAGTTGGAAACAAACTCAGACATCAGTATTTTTAAAGTCTAGACATACTTAACCTTAGTCATATCGTATGAAGACCATGTAGAATCGATGTCTGACATGGGCTTTTAAGAATAGAACCAAACAGGACGCATTTGTCAGAAATCATGCAGTTCAACTCAAAACTAAGAAGGTACCAAAGAAAGATGAAAATAAAAGTAGATAAAACGATCGAATTTTTTTTTTTTTTTTTTTGAGTTTAAACTTCTGGTCACGTAGAAAATGATGAGTATTTAAAGATCCAGTAAGTATCTTGTTACTTAGTAAGTAGAAGGTAAGTAAGGTCTTACATCGACTCATAAAAGCTGCCTCAAGTTAATCACACTTTTAATAGCACTTCGTTGCTCACCAACTTACACCAGTACTCATCTCGGGTAATTCATCTAAATGTAAATGACATCGTCCAGGAAAACTTCACTATTAATACTAACTGCAAACTGAAAATTTACAAAATGTACTTGAGTTGTGGAAGTATAATTTCACAAAATAATGAGTTTCGTTGAAACGAAATCCGACCAACACCGTCATCATTATGAATATCTACATTTTAATTGTTTGCGCTTTTAGTGAATATCAGTTTTAATTCTCTAAATATTATAAAGTTTTGTAGTTTAAAAGTCTACGATAATTTTCGAAACTACTTATCGGATTGCAATAATTCTATCATTATACGTACTACTATGGAAAACTGCAGTACTATTGCCGAGAGAAAACGTAATATCTATTCAATTTTTGACATGACTCTTTGATTTATTTTATAAAGATCTTAGATTTGCCCTACTCACGCACGAAATACGTAAGAATTGAACGATTACTACCTTAGGCCATAACATTGGCCGCCGACAGAAGTTACCACCCACCAGACAAAGCCTTCCCGCCAAGCGATATGTCGTGTTCCGTCATGATGTCTGGTGAAGCCGTACGGAGGACGGGTCTGAGCAGTTGTATTGCGATGTATGCCGGGTACGATGCGCCAAATGTTGATGTGTTGGAAGTTTGGTCGTGAAGGGTCTTCAGATCAATCTCCCTTTGGCGCAGCATCGTTGGTCGTGTTGTTGGGTTTTTAACATTGCATCACCTCGCTCAACTGCCGTCTTCCTTCCTATTCGCTCCGTTTTTCTGAGTGAATAGGCTCTTAATAAACTAGCGCGCTTTACCATCAACGATCGCATCACTGCTTACCATCAGGCGGGATTGCGGTCAAGCGCTAGTTTATAACTATTACAAAAAAAAAAAAAAAAAAAAAAAAACACAAGTTACGGCTTTTTCGACAATCTTGGACTCAAGAAAGCACAAAAAGTCGTAGAAGTAGTAAAATATTTCATCTTTACATTTCCTTAATAGGTATATAGATCTGCTATATGCCCAGGAAATTAAAAACAATTATTATTAATATTTTTGGCAAATCTGGTTTAAACTAGTATTAAGCTGATCCAGTTTACAGTCCGGATATTAGACTGAAAGCCGACCCGTGTTGGCGTCGGTTTCAGTTCAGTTGGAAAACGCTGGTTTAATTAAAACGACGCGACGGGCCTATTGAGTACACCAGTATCATGAATCTTCAAGATTAATTATGTCCAAGAAAGAGGTGGTAAGACGCTTTAGATGCATACTGGAAAGTATTTGAAAAAACCGATTTGGGAAGGGCTTTTGCACAACGGTGTGATATTAAAAGAGAAATTTAACAGAAAGGAAAGACAATTTTCTGTAAGATTTCCACAATATTCAATAAAGAGACATGTATTTTTCCTCAATCATACTTCTTTTAACAAGCAAACTGCGGGATTGTTTCACTTCACTCTTTTATAAAATTGTGTTAGGTACAAAATAAACTGTAGCTGCGAGTAGGTACAGACGACAGCATATCAGGCACTACAATCTGTCAAAAATCTTTATTAGATTGTCATCTTTATTTTTAAAGCATTAAGGTAAAAGTTTGATTAGGATTATTTGACAGTTTCGGGTAGTTTGACCTCCTGTCGACCATACAATGAAATCTAGCATATACATAATAGGGATTTTTCTGGGTAAAAAAAATGATTCTATTTAGTCCGTCATTCGGATTATAGAAAAATATTGGATTCGTATATTTTGTTGTATAAAATCAATAAAAATTTACAAATATAAAAGGCATCAAAGAGCATTAGTGGTGGCTGGTGACGTCACTGCTTGCTGAAAAGTGTAGCATGCAGTGACGTCACACGAGTTTTCAAAGCACTGTGTCGTCTTGATTTTTTGTTTATATGAAAAAAGAAAAATACGGGTCTAGTATTTTTTTGAAAATCTGACTGACGGACTAATAAGCTTTTTTTTTGTCAACTACCCTACCCATCACATCATACCTGTCGCATCCGTAGCTTTTCAGCTTTGGAGTCTGGGGTCCGCTTTACCAGTCTAACTGCTGATTTTGGCTAAACTTCGATATTTTCCGTGAAGTGACTGCCGTCTGACCTCCACAACCCGAAGGCGATATCCAAGCATTGCAGTTAGAACAATTGTTTGGACTTTTGAGGGCTCCAACAACCCGTAACGACTGCCACTAGAGGTTGTCGTATGGCAACCGGTACCAACGGCTTAACGTGCTTTCCGAGGCACGACCAGACCAGCGCAAATATTCATATTCATATGGCTATTGGCTCATAAAATTCCCACTACTCGGACACAGGCGTCCTCTCTCAAAGGTCTTTGCGATAGTGGGCTGTATAATGTATTACACCACGCAGACCCAGTGCGGGTTGGTGGATGACTTTTTCTGGTTCTTAACCGAAATCTTACATAGAATATTTTCACCTCTGTAAATTAAATCAAATCAATAATTGACTTCGTATTCAATTTACCCGTCAGCTGTTTGTTCTAATATTTCATTTGTTTTTAAACAAATTCGTCGCGAGGCGTTTAAATGAATGAAGTCGTTATTATATGCCATCTCGACGTCTCCCATTGAATGTAAAAATTTTGTTTCGTTTTTTGTAATACTGTTTTGCTTTTATTTTCCTTATATATTAAAACATAAAGTTAAAAGCGGATATTATTTTTGCTTTGCATAATTTGATTTATTCAGTTTTACGCTTTGTTTGTTGATTTAATGTCAAACAGCCTGATATTGTTGTGATAAAATCTAAATTGCAAAGGTATACTGGGTGGATTTTTGGGGAAGATTTTTTGGGTGGTTAGTGTACAGCAATGGGGTAAGATGGACTGGGTTGGTTCGCATACCTTTCAAATCAAATCATTTATTTTCCAAACGTAAGTAGGTAGAAAACGAAGAAAAAAGAAAGAATAAATACAGATTGCGACTGAAATATTAATTAGTGGTGATTTACAATGGCATTTTAGCTGCAGGTAATGCCTACGATTTGATACTAATCGTAAAGCCTAATTAGACGTTTTTTGATATATACCTAGCTGTTGCCCGCAACTCCGTCCACGTGGACTTCCGTTTACAGTGCGCGTTGGTTCCAATAAATTATAAAGAGCTCAGTTGATATAAAATAAGCGCCTGTACATCCGTGTAAGCTCCCGTTTTCGCAACATTTTTTGTTATTACCCTGCTCCTATTGATCATAGTGGGATGTTATATAGCCTATGTCCTTTCTCAGGCTCTAGACTGTCTGTGTACCAAATTTCATTAGAATCGGTTCAGTAGTTTTGGCGTGAAAGCCGGACAGATAGACAGACAGATAGAGACACTTTCGCCATTTATAATATTAGTATGGATTATAAATCCCGCCCAATGGCAAGCAGTGATGCAATCGTTAATGGTAAAGCGCGCTAGTTTATTGAGAACCTATTCACCCAAAAAAACTGACTGAATAGGAAGGAAGACGGCAGCTGAACGAGGTGATGCAATATTAAACCCAACAAGACGACCAACGATGCTGCGCCAGAGGGAGATTGATCTGGAGATCAATCACGAACAAACTCCCGATATAACATCATTTGTCGCATCGTACCCGGGACACATCGCAACACAAATTTTTAGACCCGTCCTCTGTGCGGTCAGACATAATGCCGGAACAGGACAAATCGCTTGGCGGCAAGACATTGTCTGGTGGGTGGTAACTTCTGCCGGCAGCCGATGTTATGGCCTACCACCGAGAATGTACAATACTTACAATACAATTTGAACAAAAAGGTAACATGGTTTGAATTGACGTAGGTTAGTTGTTGTAGTTTGAGTAAGATCAATTACAATCGGAACTAAAAGCGTTTAGAAAATTGTATACTTCTGTTAGACTTTTTAAAACTGCACTGACGAGAACGTATTGATTTTTTACCATCTCCACCGCCGCCTCCCTATCTGTTAGGTACAACCGTCGAGAAAAGACATCAAAATATAATGTTAAAATTTAGGCTCACAGGGGCACTCCATAATAATGCTCAAACAAAAAAATAGCCCATTCGTCCTACTTAACATAAAACCAACATAAAAAGCCGTCATTTCGTCACATATTTAACACCTCGCTATGAATAATTCTGCTCCCTTCGGGTACAAATTATATAGCTTCCTGAAAGACATAACTCACCGGCAGGAGTCCCAAGTTTCTCACTTTTAACATTCTCTTCTTTACGACGTTACGTTGGCTTTTAGGTTACTTATGTAGTCTATTCTTAATTACATGTAATGGAAATTCTGATGTTAGACGTGCCGATCGAAAATCAAAATAATGTTACGGACTAGGGGTACTAAAGTGCCGGTTAAGGGTTACGAAATTTACTGACAACGATGGTATAGTCGGAAGTAGGCATTGACAAATAGAACGTAGCTGAAGTCGCATCGAAGTCTTAACTGATGTCCACAAATACCGTGTCTTACATACACAATATCACCACAAAAGCCACCTCGAAGTGCTCATCGCAGTTGTCGCTCTAAATGTTCCCAATTATTGCTTCTTGCTTATTGCTTGTTATTCGCTTCGATAGTCAAATGCAGACTGACTGACGCGATTTCTAGTATATTCTTGTTTACAGGAAACTCGATGTCGACCTTCCTTTTATTGTCAATATTGATGAAACTTGTACTGTTTGATAGGTCACCTTAGGTCTAGAAATGCACTTTTAGATAGTACCTCTACAATACCTAAGTCTCGAGATGTAGGGCTTAAAAATCACTTAAGACATGTCACGCAATATTGAACTTTATGCCATTGACATAAGGTACATTTGTAGCCATATTTTGTTACACGTAAAACCTCCATAAGCACTTTTGGAAAGTCAGAAACTATGTAGATGGTTCCCATTGAATTCCGTTTCGTGGAGATGAGGCGAAAGAAACTTGACGTTGCAAATGGCTAATCAGAATAGCAAATCGCCTATGTTATGAAGCTATTTAATATGTTGTAATAAAGTACGTGGCATAATTAAGTGGAAGTTTGGAAAAGGCTTTTATTCTTTGGCAAGTTATTATTTCATTCATAGAAAAAAATAGTTTAATATTCGTGTTAAAACTCGCATGAAAATGTCTAGTTACGGCCTATGAAACGTTCTGCATACAAATAAGCTTGTTGCATAATGCATGTCTTCAGACTTAAGAGTTTTATCCCGATTTACAAGCAACTTGTGCTCTGGGAATTATCAAACAACTCGGCACTCGACCGGACGACGATAAAATTCGCAAACATTTAAAAAACTGGTTGTTTTAAAATGGTTTTACTATCAACATTTAATGAGTTAAAAGTTATTGCTGTTGTCGTAGATACATCGTGTCGTTGCACTAATTTGACAGGACTAAAGTAAGTTTATTGTTTATGATCAAGCGATCGGGCGCCATTATCTATAGATACTAATATAAAAAGCTGAAGAGTTTGTTTGTTCGAACGCCCTAATCTCAAGAACTACAGGTCCGATCTGAAAAATTCTTTTTGCGTTGGATAGCCCATTAATCCAGGAAGGCTTTGTGTGTGTGTTTGTTTGCATGTATATATTAAAAAAATAAAATGATACATTATTGTTTTAAAAGCTAAGGTCATTTTTATGTTATACTTAGCTGTGATATCCTGTTACTGGCTTTTATGAATTATATTTGTTTTAGTGTAAGCATCTATGTAAATCGCTGTTGGATATCTTAATAAAATAAAAATAAAATAAAATAACATCACGCTGCGGCCAAAAGGAGCGGAGCATAGCTAACTCCACGCGAACGAAGTCGCTGGCGGCCGCTAGTTCAAGATATTAAACCTGCCGGGGCCTACTACTTAAACAAGAATACTATTTATCTTGAACTGACCTCAAATGCGTATAAACTAGCAGTTTTGTTGAACTAGCAGCACTCCCCAGTGTCACCCGCGTAGGTTTCAATTCTATGAGAATATCGAGATAAAAAGTATCCTGTAAGTATGTTTATACTTAACGACTTACTTGTTTTACTTAACGTACTGAACGAATTTGGATGAAATTTAGCCCACAGATGAAACCATCTGTGGGCTATTTCAAGTACTAATTTTCAGTACGTTCAGGCGTAAAAGCGAAACAAACTATACTTCACATCTATACTTTAATATATAAAGCTGAAGAGTTTGTTTGTTTGAACGCCCTAATCTCATGAACTACTGGTCCGATCTGAAAAATTATTTTTGCATTGTATAGTCCATTAATCCAGAAAGGCGTTAGGCTATATAACATCACTCTGCGACCAACAGGAGAGGAGCATAACCAACTCCACGCGAACGAAGTCGCTGGCGGTCGCTAGTTACAAGTACATATTATAGTATGAATATAAAACCACTGAACCAGGACAATAAAAATGTGCAGTAAGACTTGTTGAAATCAATTACTTTAGTTCTGTAGATAAGTAGGTACTGAACACAAGGGAGATTTTACCTTTCCTTGGTCAAACAGATTATGTGCACGGGAGACGATGTTGTTGTATTCTTAGAACTATTTGTCATACTGATTGGAGTCTTCAGTGCATTCCAAACGGAAAATATGACGAGAACGTTAGTTATGTAATTATTGATAACAGGCAATAAGGAAAACGTTTATATTTGAAAAATTCTTTTTACGTTGGATAGCCCATTAATCCAGAAAGGCTATATAACATCACGCTGCGACCAATAGGAGCGGAGCATAATAAATTAAAAACGCGGGTGAAACCGTGTGACTCAGTTAGTGTATAATATTAGGAAGGATTCCGTGGCGAGTGTCGTTTCTTTGATGTCTAGCCGCCTCGAGGGACTCAGAGCCGGCTGAAACACGATTCAAACGACATCAAGTGGGACACGAGATAAACTTAAAAAGAAAATCTGTGCCATTTGGGGGACAGAAATGTAGGTACCGGCGGAAGCTCGTAAAATCATGCTGTCTCGTAAAATATTGATTTGCAAACCATACTTATAAAGTATATTTATCTTTATGTTTCAGAGAGTGTGTTGGATGCAACACACCTCTGAAACTTATGATGAGTGAGGTGTGGAGCCGAGGGCTATCGGCCAGGCTCTTCAACCTACATAAATCTAAATTATATTTCAATGACCATTAGGTAAATTAATTTCAGAGTGACTAACAGTAATGAAAAAGTTATAAAAACGTTTGTAGTTGCAGCGTAAACTGATCTGTATGGTTTTGGAATTAAAGTTTTCTTTCCATTATATATTTGTTTAAATTAAAGGCTAATAAATCTCGAACGCAACATATATGTAAGTGAACTCATTCTTCATAGTCAAGCTCAGCAGCTTGCATGTCGGTTGTCGAATTGGAGGTGTCAAAAAAAAAAACTCGAATATGTACCGGCTAAATAAGGCTCTCCTCTTGGTAAATATTTAATACGAATACTGAAAACTTGACAAAATTCTAACATTTTACCACATCTTGTTACGCTGAATTGCTATTTCTAATTTAGATAAGAAAAACGTTGAGCCCTGTTATGAGGTCGCGGCCTCGCTCCGTATTGAAGCGTCGAGAGCGGCTCTGTCTCCATAAAGCTCCTCAGGAAAGACTATTTCTATTCCGTTTCTTAATTGGTGGGAATCTTTCCAGAAAATTTAATTTTTACAATGTATTTGCAGCTTTTGACAATCATAAGCGTGACGTTTTAGATGTACTGTTTTATTTTTTTTATGTACAAAACACGGTGCCCCGGAATGAATTATGTGTCCTTGCTTTATTTACAAATATTTAAACTCGTCTACGTGCACAGCCAGACCCGGAACAATTACCTGTACGTCATTCAAATATTTGAACCCGCAACATACAATGCAGCCACTGCGCGTACCGTCTCATCGTGCGTGTATTTAGTAGATCATGTTATGGCTGTGTCTCATCCGTGTCTCATGTCGTGTGTAGGAATGGCGAGTCATAGCGGCTACAGGCAGTCCGCATACTTGCGTCATGTTAGGTCCGTTCGAGTGTGAAGTACTGCAGCCACATTTGGGCTACTGTTACAAAATGCCATCTGATAACTTTGGATTCGGTGTAGAGGCATGCGAAGAGGCTAATTAGCGACCCAGATTTAGTTCAAAACGATCTCCAAAGCCTGGAACACAGGGGAAGAGTAGCCAACTTGTCGTTGTTCATCATTGGACGACCGTTTCGCCTCGTCTTTTATAACGCGCTCATCGAGGGACTGGAACAATGTGCCAGTGGCGGTATTTAAGTCTGACTACAATTAAAGTGTCTTCAAGGCTAGAGTGAAATGGCTCTTAGTAAACTAGCGAGCTTTACCATCAACGATTGTATTACTGCTTATCATCAGGGGGGATTGCGGTCAAGCGCTAGTTTATCAATTTATTAAAAAAAAAAATAGACAATCTCTGATTCCGAGGCAGATTTATTCATCGAAGAAGCCATAGTGTAATATTTTATAGAACATACAAAATAGCAAAACAATGCCGTTAATGTTCGATCTCAATATTTCAACCAGTGGCGTAACTACAACGTTCGAGGCTCGTGGCAAAATTCATCGGATGGGCCCCCCTATTACAAAATCAAAACATTTTTCTATTTATTGTGTATGTGTTATATTTATGATAAATGTTGGGAATTTATATTTTCATCTGACTGTGGGCCCTTTCCGGCTGGGGGCCCGTGGCATTTTGCCGACTTGCCACCCTGTAGTTACGCCACTGATTTCAACTAGCGTATACTATTTATGTAGGTAGACGTCCAATAATAATATTGTTTAGATTTCTTACTTGCAAAACCAGCGTAGCAGATCGCGAGGGTCAAATTAGGTAGCGCGTAGCAGATAACTTAGCAGCGTAGCACTTGTAGCAGCCGCGTAGCCGACTCGATGATTATAGTATAACAACAAAGTATATAATACCTACAGTTCTTCGATTAAAAGAAGTGCAATTTGACACTTTTAACTTACTGAAGAATAGGGATTGGGTTAAAAAAATCGATTACTACAATATCCGATTTATACGAGACATTGATTTCAATTCTTTGTAATTTCTAATGGATTAAAGTTACAGATTTATTTATTTTATGATTGTAAATGTCTGAGTTTTAGATGAAAAATTTTCTCAAAATCTTTTGTTCCATCCAAATCTAAGCAACATTGTATTACATACAATGTTAAATATTATAAGTTTTGCTTTATACATTAGTAATTTTGAGTTTCGTAATTTTAACAGAGATAACGATATACTAAAATTTAGCGTTCTTTGTTCGACATATAAGTGTTTTGAGCGTAAATAAATGAAAAAAATAATTACATAATAAAGGACGCTTTCATTGAAAACGATCGTTATTAGTAAGTTCGATTATTCGGTCATTTTTAAGGATTATTAGTATTCAAGTGAATTTGAAAGAGTCACAACACTACGGTATAGTACCTTACTACGTGACTTTGACACGGCGTCGAGAAAAATACTATTTATTGTCTATATAGGATATTAATTGCTTTGTTAAAAAAAAGAATATGTAAATTAAGTTATTAAGAACTGTGCAGTTAGTGTGATAAAATAAAAATAACTTTAAAATTACGTGGTTTTGCGGAAGAAATAAATGTCAATTTTTGAGTTACGCATGTACAAAGTTGTGCCGCCCTGAAAAGTATGAAACGTCAAATTGCACTTCTTATATTTGAAGAACTGTAGTTTATTAACAAAAGTAAGTGCTTAGTAGCCGGCCCTACAGACATCAACCTCGCGACAAGTGAATTCTCCTATGCCGGAAATCGAAACAATTGACGTATGTTTGAGGAATAGTGTCAAAACATTGTTCAACGTAACTTGAAACGACGTAAGTCGAAATGACGTAAGTCGAGGACTCTGTAATTGTAATTTTAAGCATTAGGATAAGGTTTCTGAGGGTCTATGCCATCCTAAATCAAGTTATTAATATTATTATAAAGGCTGCGACTTATGAGTTAAGTTAGTAAGTTCGTTGGACCGAAACCAAGCAAGCCCTTACTAGTCACTACTTACTAGTTACTTTAAAATGGTGAAGGCAAACATAGTTCTCGGTGGTAGGCCATAACACCGGCCGCCGGCAGAAGTTACCACCCACCAGACAAAGCCTTGCCGCCAAGCAATTTGTCGTATTCCGGCATGATGTCTGGTAAAGTCGTACGGAGGACGGGTCTGAGCAGTTGTGTTGCGATGTGTGCCGGGTACGATGCGACAAATGTTGTTGTGTTGGGAGTTTGGTCGTGGAGGGTCTTCAGATCAATCCCCCCTTTGGCGCAGCATCGTTGGTCGTGTCGTTGGGTTTAACATTGCATCACCTCGCTCAACTGCCGTCTTCCTTCCTATTCGCTCAATCTGAGTGAATAGGTTCTTAATAAACTAGCGCGCTTTACCATCAACGATCGCATCACTGCTTACCATCAGGCGGGATTGTGGTCAAGCGCTAGTTTACAATTATTAAAAAAAAAAAAATTGTGTAGATGCATATCAGGTATGACATACACGAACCGGCACTGGGCCCGCGAGGTTAATTATAGGTACAGTATGTTAAGAAAACTCTGTCCGACCCGTGAAGGTGTTGTTAGGTATCGATAACTGATTCTACTAATGCATACAAAACCGGGCTAACTTAAAAAAAAATCCCCCTAAAAAAATAAATATTATTTCGCAAAAAGAGGTAACTTAATAAATGTGCGTAAGCACACTTCCGCGGGCGGCGGGCGGCAGGGCACGCGGCACGTGGTCGCATCGCTATTCGCTCATAATAATACCGGTGTTGTACCGGTTTTTTAAAAATTACCAAATTTCGGGGAAGTTGGAATTAAACGCGGGAAAAAAAGATTATATCAAAATTCATTTGTATTGGTACTATGATTGATTACGTAAAATTTTATATGTCGGCGCAATCACAATATTTAATCACTTAAATAATTAACATTCATAATTTGAAGGTTCTAAAATCAGTAGATTAATTACTTTACAGTTTATTACGATGTCAAATTAACGTTAAACAGCAAATCACTATCTTTGTTATTGTAATATTTGCACGAGAGTGGGGGCGACGACTATAAATACGACCGCACGACCGGCACTCGGGCATTTCGTCCGAAATGAGATCCTCCATCTAGATCTCAAAATCCCCACTATCCAGCAGTACATGAAACGCCTATCCAAGCGTTTCTTTGACACAGCCGCTGAACATCACAACCCTCTGGTTGTCGCGGCAGCAAAGTACACCCCCTCCAAAATAAGTAAGCTTCGCCGACCTAGGCACGTTCTCACAGACCCTGATGACCCCATTACCCTCCTCCAAGAGGCCAATAGGGCCACAAGCACAAAACACAAAAAACCGACCTACCGACCTCGCCGCCGAGGTCCATCGCGACGCGTTCAACGTAGTAATCGCCCTCCCCGTCCCTTGTCCGATGAAGGCCAGCCCGCGCCGCAGCTGAGCCAGTAAATACAAACTCCCGACTATGACCTCTGAGTTTGTTTCGGCCGTTTCTTCTCAGAGCTAGTACTAGGAAACGCCGTGGTCATCAAACCGAAATAAAAATAAAATAATTCGATCCAGCCGTCCCTTGCTGTTTTCTCCAGCGACACCCTAAGCCGAGGTTCGTACCCCACAGGGGGTGCCCTTAGCGTGTAGTCGCTTAGCTTTTAGTAGCCCTGGCTGGAGGCTTTAAATTCACTTAAGGCAGCCACAGGATAGTCCGGTTAAGTAGTCACGACCTCTCAAGGTCAACTACGAGATGCCATATCAAAAAAAAAAAAAAAAAAAAAAAAAGGCACTCGGGCATTCAGTTCTGAGCCACCGAACAGTAAGGACCTAGTTGTGACGTCACTACGTTGTTTGTTGAATAAAAGAAGTTGTTGCGGAATTTGTGAAGTTTCCTTTGGAAGATCCACAATGAGTGATCGTCGTGAAGATAACCTTTGTGACGTCAGCTATGCTGACGTCACACTTTTTAAAAACACCACGGAGGTTCTCCCTCCGTCATCAGAAGTGGGATTGCAGGAAGCTCCTACCCAAACCATTTCCTCATCAGACCGTTCACCACCTGATCAATTGGAACCAACTATCACCCAGCAACGCGAGCCCGTGTTGGTTACCAATGCACCGTTAGAAGCTGTGTTCCAATCAAGACCGCAAATGTACCGACCATGGAATGCAAATGGGCAGCATACCACCACAATTTATGATGCAAATATAGGAAATGATGCAGATAATGTCGAAGCACTTATGTACTACGCCAGCCGAAGCAAAAATAAGGATTAAGGACGTCTATCTACCATCATTTGATCCAAATACTCTCATCGGTTTACGAGAATGGTGCCAGCATATCGATCAAGCGATCGAAACGTACAAACTGGACGGATTTCGATGTCCGTATGAAAGTCTGCCTACTCATCGAGATCCTGCAGCAGAGCCTATACCATTGACGTACGAGGAAACTTGCGAAAACAACCAAGCAACCACCCATCAGAAGAAGGGGTAAGTAACTAAATTCAATCGTTTCAAATAGCCTAACAAATGCAATAGGAATTCTCCGAGACCCTACGAGATTCTCCGAGACCTTATGAGATTCTGCGAGACCCTACGAGATTCTGCGAGACCCTATGAGATTCTGCGAGACCCTACGAGGTTCTACGAGATTCTGCGAGACCCTACGAGATTCTGCGAGACCCTACGAGATTCTGCGAGACCCTACGAGATTCTGCGAGACCCTACGAGATTCTGCGAGACCCTACGAGATTCTGCGAGACCCTACGAGATTCTGCGAGACCCTACGAGATTCTACGAGATTCTGCGAGACCCTACGAGATTCTGCGAGACCCTACGAGATTCTGCGAGACCCTACGAGATTCTGCGTGAACCTACGAGATTCTGCGAGACCCTACGAGATTCTGCGAGACCCTCCGAGACCCTACGATATTCTGCGAGACCCTCCGAGACCCTACGATATTCTGCGAGACCCTCCGAGACCCTACGATATTCTGCGAGACCCTCCGAGACCCTACGATATTCTGCGAGACCCTCCGAGACCCTACGATATTCTGCGAGACCCTCCGAGACCCTACGATATTCTGCGAGACCCTCCGAGACCCTACGATATTCTGCGAGACCCTCCGAGACCCTACGATATTCTGCGAGACCCTCCGAGACCCTACGAGATTCTCCGAGACCCTCCGAGACCCTACGAGATTCTCCGAGACCCTCCGAGACCCTACGAGATTCTCCGAGACCCTACGAGACCCTACGAGATTCTCCGAGACCCTCCGAGACCCTACGAGACCCTACGAGATTCTCCGAGACCCTACCAGATTCTCCGAGACCCTACGAGAACCCTCCTAGAACCCTCCTAGAACCCTCCGAGAACCCTCCTAGAACCCTCCTAGAACCCTCCTAGAACCCTCCGAGAACCCTCCGAGACCCCTCCGAGAACCCACCGAGACCCTCCGAGAACCTGCCGAGACCCTCCGAGACCCCTTCGAGAACCTCCAAAAACTTGCATTACCTTATTGATATTCTTAGACTGCCTGTTATTACATGACTACTTAATATAAAGCAACGCAAGTTGTTCTCAGATATCCAACTCAGAGGAAGTTCTTTCTATTCTTACAGATATCGCGGGGAGAATCAACGAGGCTGGTGCAGAGCGCGCACCGCCTGTCAGAATGGCCGTGTCGGCGCAATCACAATATTTAATCACTTAAATAATTAACATTCATAATTTGATGGTTCTAAAATCAGTAGATTAATTACTTTACAGTTTATTACGATGTCAAATTAACGTTAAACAGCAAATCACTATCTTTGTTATTGTAATATTTGCACGAGAGTGGGGGCGACGACTATAAATACGACCGCACGACCGGCACTCGGGCATTCAGTTCTGAGCCACCGAACAGTAAGGACCTAGTTGTGACGTCACTACGTTGTTTGTTGAATAAAAGAAGTTGTTGCGGAATTTGTGAAGTTTCCTTTGGAAGATCCACAATGAGTGATCGTCGTGAAGATAACCTTTGTGACGTCAGCTATGCTGACGTCACACTTTTTAAAAACACCACGGAGGTTCTCCCTCCGTCATATATTATATTTGGTCATGTGTTTACCTAGCCTTTATTATCCTTATGGGTCGGACAGGGTTTTCTTAACATACTGTATAGCATGCCCTCTTTCACAGAAAGAGGAGCCCTGTGGCCCATTACTGGCCACTTTATAAGCGACTATGTTGTAGTAGATTACAGCACTTGGTAGGAAAATATAAATTCTTGTTTTATGTCTATCCCTCAACGTTACTTCGTCGTACCTGAAATATGAGCTTCAGAATATTCTCCTTCACGAGTGTAGGCAAACGATAAATTATTTGCAAGCGTATTCATGAATACCTCGGTTATAAACTTGGGTCTAAATTTCGTGAGAACTTGCTGTAGACTTAACAACTGCGTTAAAACAGAACAGAGTTGTATGTAGTTGTTGTTTCGGAACGTCAACTTCAAATTCAAAGGTGTTCTGACGTGGAAACTATTCATCAACAAAAGGTTATGTTGTTGATGAATAGTTTACACGACAGAAAAACTGTTAGTAAAGGCTCGATAATTCGGTAGGAATGTTGTCAAAGTCACACAAACAGAAATTCAGATAGGTATAGGGAAGAAAGTAACTGTGAAATGTAAAGGTTCAAAATGATAGCATTGTTTTACCAATGTTACGATTTCGAGACATAAATAAAAGCACAATTATCTGGTAATGAAAGCTCTGAAAGCATATAAAAAACAACCGCGGACTCGGACTTAAGCAGAGGATCGTGAATCATTATTAGCTTACATAGCCAGAAAATAACTAGTTTACTATACCTTGAATATTATGCTTTGTACTAAAGGGTCACTCCAGTATTCCGCGCTGCAGCGTAGTTGCTAGAATAATTTTCAGTCAGAACAAAATTTATTACAAGCACAACAAGACATAGGCCTCCCGGATCTCCACGACAACCGGACCTGCGCCTCCCGCATCTAGCGGTTTCCCACGACCTTCACCAGATCGTCGGTCCACCTTGTCGAAGGCGTACCCAGGCTACGTCTTCCGGTGCGTGGTCGTCACTCGAGAACCCGTCGGCCACATCGGGCATTAAGATTGATTTACACGGTGCAATTTAATTGCCTATGAATTCAATTAAGTTAAAGCAACAATAATAGCTGCATTGTCTAAACACCATTTAGACGATGTAAGTCGTCTGCTGCATCAATTTTATTGTATACCATAGGCAATTAAATCGCACCGTGTAGCCACTGCCACTTAAGTGTTGCAATTCTTCGGGCTATGTCGGTGACTCTCTTCTTCAGCGAATTTCCTCATTCCTGATTTGATCACGCAGTGAAACCCCAAACATAGCCCTCTCCATTGCCTTTGAGTGACCTTAAGCTTTCTTATAAGGCCCATTGTTAGCGACCACGTCTCAGTTCCATAAGTCATCACTGGCAACACACACTTGTGGAGGACTTTTATCTTGAGACACTGCTGTATTTCGAACGAGAAGATTCTACCGCTTGTCCTTCTATTTATGCGCGTTATACCATATACAATGTTGCTGATCAGCTCGTTGAATGTATACGTTTTAAAGGGTAGGTAGATTTTTGGGCCATACATGTAAAAAATAGGAACAGTTGCAGAGGCTTTTTAGTCATAATAGACTTGTTTAAAGTCACCTACCATTTATTTCTGCCGACTGGTAGTTTATATGAATTGTAATATGTATATAGTTAAAAAATACATTTTTCAGGTCAAAATTAGATACTTACAACAATTTGATGGCCAAATTACGATAGGCAACCCTATTCTGCGTATTTTCTGAACTTACGCCATCTTGTGGCTAGTTACATAATGTACAAGTGAAAATAAGGCTTGCTTTGGGGTCATTTCTCCGCTAGATGGCGCTGAACTTACTTCCATCCATGAAGGCGTACAAAGAAGTCTCATTTTACCTGTTTTATATTAGCTGCCTTCGGTCGTATGTTTCTATTCGCATTGGCATTTTTCAAGCACTTCTTGGCATTCGATTCAGCTGAAACTAGCTACTCTTGCTTGACTTTGGTGACAACACAAATATGATACAATGAAGCTGGTCTGATAATAGACCCAGGTGTCCATAGGAACTATTCAACGAAAAATAAGACACCACCATCGTATTATTTGGACACGCATACAATCATGTAAATCATTCTGTTGATCCAGACAGATTTTACCCATAAGTATATTTTTTAACAAAATAATACTAACAAGAGAAATAAAACGCTTGTGAAACGAGTAATAAAATATTTTTTTATTAAAGCTCAACTAGCATAAATAAATATAAGAAGTTGAGAACAACAAAGCAATGACGAATCGGCAAAGAATAATATTAACAAATTGTTCGCTATTATACATTTTTGACACAATATACATATATAACAAATTCATTTTGTACAGTGACTTACATTACACGTCCAAATACATATATACTAAAAATGACATTTTATAGGAAATAAATGGCGATTTTTATTTTATGTTACTTAAATAAGTGCATTATTAACATTTAATAACAATATTTAAGGCTGGGTCCTCACTTGTAGCAAACACGCTGACAACTGTCCGAACAATAGCAAACACACTGACAACTGTCCGAACAATGTGACTTACGTAGTCGGTCCCATAATGAATTGAAGGCCTACTATGAGTTTTCATTGCGAGACTCGATCGTCGATATCGAGCGCGTTTGACCCGCTTCAAGGTTGTAAGAACTTTCAACTAATGAGAGCGCCAAACGCGTTCGATATCAACAATCGAGTCTCGTAATGAAAACTCATACTAGGCCTACTGGCCTAATATAGTTTCTACACGACATGTCGCTACATGTTGTGTTGCATTAAACAGTACGTGTATCATGTACTTAATATAACAAATACGCATCGACATAAAATGCTTAGTCAGCATTTAGTAGGCATTTGAATAACGAGAGTCGCGTATTTTTTCAAAAAGTTGAAAACTGATTATCGAAGCGACATATGTTGGTATGGGGTACGAACCTCGGTTTGGGCGTTTTAGGCTGGAGAGAACAGCAAGGGATGGCTGGACCGATTTTTTTTAGTAATTCGATTTGATGACCGCATTTCCTAGTACTAGCTCTGAGAAGAAACGTCCGAAACAAACTCAGAGGTCATAGTCGGGAATTTACATTTACTGGCTCCAACTGCGGTGCGGGCTGGACAATTAGGATTACGTTGAACGCTTCGCGATGGACCTCGACAGCGAGTTCGAAAGTTCGTTGTCTTGTATTTTGTAGTAGTGGCCTTATTGGCCTATTGGAGGAGGGTTATGGTATCATTAGGGTCAGTGAGAACGTGTCTAGGTCGGCGAAGCTTACTGATTCTGGAGGTGGGGAGGTGGGGTGTGTTTAGCTGCGCAACAACCAGAGGGTTGCGATGTTTGGCGGCTGTGTCAAAGAAATGCTTGGAAAGGCGTGTCATGAATTGCTGGACAGTAGGGATTTTAAGATCGAGATGGAGGATCTCATTTCGGGCGAATCAAGGGGCATTTGTTGCAAACAATATCAATTTTATTTTTCAGTAGATACATTCTATTTGAAAAATAAAATTATTTTTGTTTAATTTCCTTTATTAGTTCATAGTCCTGCCAATTCATTGTGGAAGCGACTTCGTACATCTATTGTTATCTCATGTTTCATGTTGTGCCACATTTCGCTACATGCATTTAACATGTTTGACGTATTGTTGGCAAACATGGTAAAAGTGTGGACCCAGCTTTACACGAACACATTCATAATATAAAGATCAAATACTTGAAAACGTCAAGCCAACAATCCAGATTTAATGAGTTCAGAATTAACTTCTGAACTCCTAAATCAAACCATCCTGCATGTTTTTGTTAAGTCTTTGTTTCTTTCTTTCTTTTATGGCTTCGCACGGTTTGTGCATTTAGCCAATGTCACGTGATGAATTGTTCATATCGAGAAAGACGACCGCGTGACCCGTCTTACGATGGAGGTTTGAGAGAAAGTCATGATGTGGCCACTATGCCGCGATATTTCACTGTTCTTTATGAATTACTAGCTTTCCGCCCGCGGCTTCGCCCGCGTTAACTTCGGTTATATCGCGCGTTTTAGATTTCTCTCGGGAAAATCAATTTTTTCGGGATAAAAAGTACCCTATTATTTAATCCGGACTTCTAACTTTACGCCTGCAAAATTTCAAAGCAATCGGTTCAGGAGTTACGGCGTGAAAGTGGTACAAACAAATTCACTTTCCGATGTATAATATATATATACACATACAAATATTCCAGTAATCTCCCTTGGGAACTTGATGTTTTTTTAGGACCAAAAGTAGCCTATGTTACTCTCCGTCTTTTCAACTAACTGTATGCCAAAAAATCAGGTCGATTGATTGCTTAGCTACGGCGTGAAGGAAGGACAAACAAACACTGTTAGTAGCCCGCCCGTGTTAATTTAGATCCCACGGGAACAGATAAAAGGTGTCCTATGTCCTTTCTCGTTCCGCAGACTATGTGTATGCAAATATTAAATATTATTAAATAATTATATTGTTATTTCTTGCCCGTGGCTCCGCCCGTCGTTGCTCCGTCCGCGTTAATTTCGATCCCGCGGGAACAGTAGCTACTTTCTTCCGGGATAAAATGTGATATCCTTCCCCGTACTCTAGACTATGTGTATGCAAATTTTCGTGATAATCGGTGCAGTAGTTTAAGCGTGAAGAGGTAACAAACAAACAAACAAACAAACACACTTTCGCATTTATAATATTAGTTGGGATTTACTGAATACACTTTTTACTACATAAATCACGCACTTTTATTTAGTAAACAACACTAAATAATTTTAAAAGTCCAATGAAAAATAAGCGTGACACTCAGCTTGACTTTCTCGCCAAAACTCTCTTAAGTCTGTAACTTTTTAAATGGGCATGAATTTCGAATTTGGAAAAATGATTACACCCAAATGACGGCCAGTATGTCAGCTTCAAAACTAATAAAAACTTTTACGTTGACACAGCCATTAATGTTGTTCTTTATACAAAAAGTGGAAATGCACGGAAGCTGGATTGAAGAGTTCGGAAGTGTATTTATTATTTTCGTCAGTTTTCACGCAGAATAAAGATAGTCATAGGCAACGAAGTAGGTTTTATTGCGAATAAGCCTGGATACATTAGCTGGCCCTACAAACGTTGTCCTGTCATCCATAGAAAATGGACAACATCCTTTTTACAATTTTACTTTCCATATATTCAACTTACACGTCAACCATTCAAAAACAAAACAGCCAAATTTTTCGAGCCGCTCTCAGGTGATTCGCTTCCAACCGAACAGCATTTCACATTTATTTTGAATATTGGTGTATTAGCAAAAAATGGCTAAAAACAAATCATTTTTTACGTTAATAAATCAGTAAAAATATTTTCTTATGCCAATATCTTTTATTATAGCTGCCTAAAATATTGGCACTGCAAACCACGTCACTGGCAAATTGCAGAATTCATTTGAGGAGTTTTATTGAACAAGCTGTAATCGTGTCCAGAGAAGGTTGCCAGGAGAGTCCTTGAAATGAACTTTTCTGTCCACGAATATCTCCAATATAATATTAAATAATGATACCTATGAGATGTCAAGTCGATATATTCAGAACTTTAGCATTACATTTATAGCTGCTACTGGTAGACTATTGGAAGTAATATTAGCTATCACAAGGCACTGATATCGTAAATTTTATACGCGATGATTAACATTGATACTCGAATTTTTCATATTTTTTTAGGGAAAGTCTAGTCTAATTGAATATTTCTGAAGGCTTTACCATCGATGCCAGTTCTGATTTGTTTAATAGATTGTGCTGTGTCTCCGGTACATATTAAAATGGTTTGATTGCTGTTGCTGATTTTGAACTTAAAGTGTCACAGTATTGGCATCGAGAATAGAACCCCGGATGTAACAATTCTATTTGGGATACAATCGTAATCTTGACTAAATTTGAATTACACACAAAAACTTGCCGTATTTAGTACCTTTCTTTTCAAAATTAAGCATCCATATAGGCGCCGAATTCCTTGATCACAAACTAACAAAAATATAAGTTCAACGCACCTTTTTCTTTCTTTCTTTCTTTTTCATTAAGAAAAGGACAGAAGATAAATATTAGTTTAGTAAGGTCAAATTAGTCTGAGCCTGACGTCAACATTTCAAACTTACATGTGTTTAATTCTTTAATTACTAATCACGTCTTTGGAGTATTTAAATTTGTCAGGACTAAACTAATTTAGCTTCCGTTCATTTCTTAAAGAAATAAAAAGAAAAAGATGCTCTAAATTTAAATTTAGTTTACTTTGAGAAAAGGTTCGCCGGAGCCATTACAAAGTTTAATTTATACATTTATAATGAAAATACAGCTATCGATAAACGATTAAATACAATAAGGTTCAAAATTCATACATTCGTGATAGATGAGGTAAAGGACTGGAAGTAGCGGTTATATTTACATATCAAGTTGTCTGCATGTACACCAAACGGGTTTGTCGGCGAATGAATAGACAATCTATCATTTCTTCCATAGTAGCACCAACATAGTAACAGGTTTTGTAGGGAATAGATAATCTGTCATTTATCTACTCTTCCATCGACAAAACACGTTTCTATGCTGTTTTTGCTACAAGTGCTAATAAGGGAGACATAAAAATGGACACTACAACAATATGCCACAATAGTATAGACATCGATTAATATTTATAATTAAATTATAATTATATAATTTTATTGACATTGAATAGGACATTTTTATTTTGTATATTATGCTATCTATATACTTTTATATTATTTATTTATTACTCGGATTATTCACATTTTTACATGAGCTTTTTACATCTATAAAAGCCATAACATATGATACGTTTAAACATCCACAATCTTAGACTATAAACGGTATAACTTACATAGAAGACTACTTATATTTTAAGTTATTTATGTAGTATTAGTGTAGCCGATTCTTTTGGTCACAAACCAAAGTAAATTTAAGTTAAATTCATCTTTTTCTTTCTATTTCATTATGAAAAGGACAGAAGATAAATATTAGTTTAGTCCTGTCAAATTAAGATACTCCATAGACAATTTAGACACGATCAAAAACATGACTACTAAAAGTACTTAAATTACCCTCTGGCGTGGACTAATTTCATAGGACTAAATTAATATTTATGTTCTGTCCTTTTTTAATTAAATAAAAATAACAAGACGCACTAAATTTAAATTTAGTTTAGTTTGTAAAGAAGGGAATCGGGACCATTACTATTTTTTTAGATAAAGTTTAAGCTCAACAACACGTACAAATGTATTTAGTGCCTCACAAGTTATTTATAATATATACACCATGTATAACGATTATAGGGACGTTGGTAAAGAGTATAATAACATGTGTCCAATCGGATGACTCGGTTCTATAGCTTGATATACAAAATATTGTTCTAGTGACGATACTAATGTTTTAGATTAAATTTTAAACAAAATGCGGAACCGCTGTAGGAGACTTAAGGTATAGACGCTTAGGAGACTGTTTCCTTCATGTACCGATATAAAGAAACCAGTTTTTAGATATTAAGGTGTGTTATTTGGGCATTGCGGCCACATACAAGTGTCACCATACTTCAAGGAAACCAGTATGATTAGCAACACCCTAATTACGTAACACAATCAATTGGAATCATTCTGAAGCCAATTGCTAATCCATTGCTCCATATGTTGAGAAAGTGTGTCTGCTCGACAACGTAAATAACGCAATGAATTGGTCACATGTTTTCAAACCCCAGTATATAACAGTATCGATATATTATTACAATAAAATTACATTATTATGTTTCATATTCATATCACGTTGAGACGATGAGTCGCGTGAGGCTGAGATTTCTTAGTTATAAAGTTTAGATACTAGTAGTGTGATCACAACTTAGTTGATAGCCCTCGCTTAAAAGTTACATAGGTACTACTCGAATAAACTGATCAAGTTTAACGAATACGAAAGTGCAGAACGGCACTTCGGGTTGCTTCGTGTAACCTCGGCTCTCCTCGGGCGAATCATGGGATTCGAACTTCGAAGCAATCCACAGTGCGTAGAATGAGTGTAATCACGTACTTAGGACTTCAGTCAATTACGACTAATGCTTCGTTAAATCAACATCGCGAGTAGTGTGGTGCAAACTTGAGATTTACTTATTGCTGCACTAAGAGCGGTGGTGGTTTCATAATTTGCTCTATTATTTAACCTCTTAAATCTTTAACGCCTCATTAAGGGACGTCAACTTTAGTTAAACATTGAGATAATTAAGAAGACACACATATGTATAGATAGAATTACGTAACATTACTTTTATATGTTACTTTTACACATATATGTGTGTGTGTGTGTGTGTGTGTGCTCACTTTTCGTTAGATAATGGCGCCGATTCTGTTGTTCACAAACTAAACAAATTTTAAGTTATGTGCATATTTTTCTTTCCATTTCGTATAGAAAAGGATAGAAGATAACATTTAAGTTTAATCCTGTCAAATTAAGATACTCCACAGACAGTTTAGACGCGATTATAAACATGGCGACTAAAATATGCCTGTTTACGTCAGGAGGGCACTAATTTGACAGGTCTAAACTGTCATTTTATCTTCTGTCCTTTTCTTAATGAAATAGAAAGAAAAGGATGCACTGAACTTAAATTTAATTTAGTTTGTGAACAAGGATATCGAGGCCAATGTTTACCTTTAGATGTTATAATAATAATATAATAGTAATAATAATAATACATTTTATATTATTATTATAAGTTGATAATGCAAGCTGTTGTTTTGCAACATCGTCAAATGTCAAGAGACTGTTATGAAAGACATGAATGATCAAATCACGATATGGACTTTTGGGAGACGCTGCAAGACGTTGAATGGCAGCGAGGGTGCGGCGCGCAGTGGTGACAAAATTATGGTATATATCGTATAAGCGGCCGCATTTTTATATTATGTAAGGTACAGGGGTGGATTTTTAGTCCGTAAAAGTCTGATATGTAGACTACGCTACACTACGCTCCGCCCAGAGCGGGAGAAGTTAAAAGACTTCTCGCTTTCTGGTGAGGAAAAAAAAAGACTTCTCCCGCGCTGGGTAGGCGCCAAACAAAATGGGGCAGTTATAGTGCCGTGGTATCAGACCACGTTGTAACATGGATGACCCACACAAATTAGACAAAAAAACCTACTCATGTTATTATTGATTCGTGTCGAGTAGATAAAAAAAAAACATTTTATTATTGATTCGTGTCGAGAATCAGCAGCATAACTCTTTGAATTTGACGAGGATTGAAAACGACAGCTTGTATACAATATGTAAAGAAAACCCCGTCCGACCCATAAGGATATTAAAGGTTAGGTAAACACATGACCAAATATAATATAAAAAAAGTTTACATAATCATCATAGTAACAATACTAATGAATTTTGGAATAATCATTTTTTCCCGCGAATTAATTCCCCGAAATTTGGTAATTTAAAAAAAGTGACAACACCATTTTGACGGTATTATTATAAGCGATGCGACCACATGACGCGTGTCCTGCCCCCCGTCACCGCGTATGATTGCCTACCGCACAAGTAGTAAGCTACCTCTTTTTGCGAAATAATATTTATTTTTTTAGGGGGATTTTTTTTTTAAAGTTTAGCCCGATTTTGTAGGCATTATTAGAATCAGTTAACGATACCTAACAAAACCTTCACCGATCGGACAGGGTTTTCTTTACATATTGTATATGTACATGTCGCAGCCAACAGATTTAATTAGCCGTTTAGTGAACGGCCTACCCTTTTAACTAAATAACAGCTTTTCAACTAAGAGTCTGAATGTTATTCAATAAATTATATTAAGGTTAGAACTGTAAAATATCACGTACAGTACCCGGCACGTATGTTGGCAAGATTTTGAAGTAGTGGGGGTAAATTTTGCGCATGGTCCACTCGAGAAAGAATGAACGCAAGTGTAATCGGGAGCAAACAAGACGTAGACGCGGTGCGGGAGGCAAAGATCGACTGACGCAGAAGGCTGTGACAAATCGCATGTATTCGTTACTGAGTAACGGGTGCGCTATCTAGTATGAAGTAACGAAACGTTACACTTGAATGCATTTCGTTACTCGTACTTTTCGTATAAGCACCTACACTTTTTCAGTTCACTCAAGTATAATGTATCAGAAAAGTCATGAAATTAATTAATGGCGCCACTGGCGCTTCCGTCATAGAGTATTGTAGCCTCATTGGCTAAAAATCCGTTTTCATGACTTTCTTGACGCATTATACCGTTGATGCGTATGTATATCGAAACATCGTTACTACTTTAAATTACCTAATAGGATTTGTTGCTTTTTCATTAGTACAATCGATGCGTAATGTGTTGCGATGTAGTCGTATGATATATGATATAGCAACGAATTCAGTCGTATTGCGTACGCGTACTGTACGCGTACGCAATACGGCTGAATTCGTTGCTATATCATAACATAGCGTGTTATAAGGTCTCAGAAGTAACGAGTAACGTAACGATACGACAGTAACGAGTACTAATTATTAAAGTAACGAATACATGCGGGTACACTTTTTTTCGTTACTTTTACACCTCTGTGACGCACCAATGGCGCGCTCGGATCAGCGCTACCTCATACCCCGCATCCCGCGCGCACCACCAAACAGATCTAAAAACGATTTCTGCGCATCTAACTGGACATGACAAATTGGTCGCAGTAACTAAGCCACGGCACCCTGTTTGGTTAGAACAGTGATGAACCGCTTGCGAGCCGAAAGAGCGACGCGAGGCAAGCACTATTTCCATAGGCCAAACAGTTGACTAACGGCTAATTTAATCAGCTGGTAACAACATACCCTCGCTAATTCTAATTTGTATATAGTCTGGATACGGGTTGGCAGGGGCATGTACCATGGATTCAGTAAGTACATGATTTTGAAACCAACAAACCAAATGTCAAAGCTTTTGTCGGCTATTTAAAAAAAAAAAAAACATTTTGACCGCGGTACTTTATGTCTATGCGCAATGGTGAGAGAGAGTGCCCTCTCTGTGGGGATATGACAGTATGATTCTGTTATGTATGTACTTTTCTATGAAATAGCAGATTATATTTTGTAGGAGATGAAGAACTTAATTTGTATCATGTGCTGAATTCATGATTACATTTTGTCGATGTAATACAATCCTATACCCTGATTGCGTAACAGACTATTAAACTATCTATTTGAAGCATTTTGCAAATCCATTGCTCCTTATATACAACAAATGTTTCTGCTCAACAATGTAATTAACGCAATGAATGTTGTTGAAATGAAAAAATTAAACCCTTTATTATCGACAGTATGTTACACTTTTACAATGCCGCTTTAAGATTTCTGCAATGCAAATAACGTGTACGTGTTCCCGCACGTTTTGGATGTGGAAGTGCAAGATGATCACGTCACGTGAAAAATGATAAAAGTGCACGTTGAATGCCATTCTAAAATATGAAGCTGACAAAAAGAAAACATTATCTTATCCAGTGATTTCTATTATCAATCCTATATCATTAAGGTTACGAATCTGCGGATTTAAAAACAATGTGCCCTAGATTTTCCACAAATAATTAGTCCATTGTTAAGTAGTAGGTAATTAATTAGTCATGAAGTAGATATAATATGTATAGTAAATAAGTTATACTTGAGACGTTCGAACGGCAAAAAGTCTTATTAGATCTTCGTAGTGCAATACACATGAAATGAAGAAATCTAGCCTCGATTTTACAGCATGAAATAAAACCAGTTTCACACGCATGGCCCGATACGTCATAATATAAATGCGTTAGTGGAGACAAGCCCTAAAATGAAAAGGCCTACAATGGGCTTGTATCCTAAAAAATAATTTAATGTCCATCAGATAGATTTATAAAAAATATTGAACACGTATTTTTTATTTTTTCTTTCATTCAAATACTTATGAAGATATATCGCATTGAAATGTCGCATGACGTCACGCCGTGGTACAAAATACAGCACGGCGTAACGTAATTAGCACCCACTCCGTAACTTTAATACGCTATATCTCAGTAGTTTTTGGTAATTTCGACAAAATAAAAAATACGGGTCTTAATTTTTTTTTTTATTATCTATAAGACGGACTAATTATTATTTTTTTTTATTTTCATACCTTGGATACATGCCTATTCTACAAGGTAAAAGAGACGTGTGCTATACGTGATGGCAAACTGTAACCATGAATTCACCACGTGAGAATCTTCAATCGTGACATGGAAAAATAACTTTAATCTTTAAAGAATAAAGTTCTGTTTACGCTACAACTCAGTTCTATAACTTTTTTAATGGTACTAGTCACTCTGACATCAACTTAATTACTATAACAACGTCAACGTCAATTTGAAACATAAAATTTGAACATATACAAGTTTCTATATTCAAAAAACGACTGCTACATAGAACAATACAATACCTACGTGGTCAAAATATATGGAAAAGGTTTTTTTTTTAAATAACCTATATTATGTATAGCATATGTATTTCGACGCAGTGAATCATGTACCGAATCCTAGGTGGATGGTGCCACTCCGTACAAAGACACTTCTTATTGCTAAACCCTAGCTAGCATATAGACAGTAAATAATCATAATTTTGAAGCCAAGCACATCACTTTAAGAATACAGTATTCTAATATCACGTAGTGGCCTCACGACTGACTCACCGACTGTACTTGAGTGTTCAGTGCGGCCGCGATCAGCGACACGATCGCACGACACGACCGTTGTCTTGATCGCCGACGACCGACCGCTGTGACGTCAGCACAGCGCAGGCGCATCGCGTTCATTGTAACCGCGCATACCTGAAAAGATTTAATATTCCTGATAAGTATATTTGTATTAAATGATAGCAGTTATTAAATAGAGGGGTTACTCGTGTGACAATCAGACACTCTTGAGTGAAGACAAATTTCGTTATCAAATATGGAATACTAGCTTTTGCTCGCGCTTTCAAGCGCTTGGCCGTCGGGAATTATGGCACGGGTACCGGAAAAAATGTATCCTATATTGTAATCCAGGTTTAAAGTTAGGTTAAATCTACACGTTTGCTCAATTTTATCAAAATCCGTTCCGATTTCAAGGCGAGAAAAGATAACAGACAGACAGTTACTTTCATATCTATACTAATATATAAAGCTGAAGAGTTTGTTTGTTTGTTTGAACGCGTTAATCTCAGGAACTAATGGTCCGATCTGAAAAATTCTTTTTGCGTTAGATAGCCCATTAATCCAGAAAGGCATTAGGCTATATAACATCACGCTGCGACCAACAGGAGAGGAGCATAACCAACTCCACGCGAACGAAGTCGCTGGCGGCCGCTAGTTACAAATACATATTATAGTATGAATGTAAAACCACTGAAACAGGACAATAAAAATGTGCAGTAAGACTTGTTGAAACAAATTACATTAGTTCTGTAGATAAGTAGGTACTGAACACAAGAGAGATTTTACCTTTCCTTGGTCAAACAGATTATGTGGACGGGCGACGATGTTGTTGTATTCTTAGACTCCACATTTGTCATACTGATTGGAGTCGTCAGTGCAATCCAAACGGAAAATGTATCGAGAACGTTAGTTATGTAATTATTGATAACAGGCAATAAGGAAAATGTTTATAATCTGGTGTGAGATTAATGTGACATTATTTTGATAGCTTCCGTGAATCGAATGAAGAGAAGAGCAAACTATATGAACGAGAAGGAAATGAATAAAATCGCTGAGCTCAAGTAACAAAGGAGGGAGATGATAATGACGAATGTGAGATCAAACTATTTGAAGAGAAAATGGTATACCGTTGAGCTACCAACGAGTGGCTGTCACTAAACTAAACGCACGACGACATCGCGGGATGCCGAGACAAAAACGTCGAAGGGTTTGTCTCACATGAAAAGGACTGGCCGAAAGAATTGTGTGAGATGGAGAGGGTGGCCTATGAAGAGGCTTAGGGAGGCCTTGAAAGGACAATCTACAGAATAGTCTATATAATTAATCTAATAGTCAAATAGTTTACATGAGATGGTTAACCGCGGTAAAGGTGGAATGAGTATGCCTGAAAATAGTAGATATAAAACGCATATTACAGAGATTTGAATGAAAGTAGTAGTAGTAGAAGTAATGGATCACTAAAAACCGCTGGCAGCGATGCGATGCGACGCGACGTGGTGTGTCGAAGAAACAAGAAAATTCACGCGGACGAAAGTCGTGAACAGATAGAAGCTAATTTAGAAATACAAAAGAATAAAATCACTTGGAATTATAAAAAAATGTAACACTTCAACTAATAATAATTCAAGCGGACGCGGGTTACAGGTCAGTAACATTGTTATCAGTGACACAACATTCAATATCATTGCTGGTAGTCTGATAAAGCGACCGTAGCACTATATCGTCCGACGTTACCCTGTGACAATTAAAAGCGTAGTAATGGCTATTTCATGTGACTTAGGCCACGTCCGCACTTCTGTTCGGACGTCGCCTAAGTCGCTTGCTTAACGCCTAGTGCCTAGCGGCTTGCTTTCTGACTATTTGCTTGGATACACACACGGTGGGCGCACTAGAGCCACTAGAGGATTATTTCAATGGAGTTGGAACTATTATGTACTTGGCAGAATAACTCATTGCTTGAAAACTTAATCCAGCTCCATTATATACATTCACAGCAGTAATTCCTCATTGTAAAAAAATTGGTGATAATACTACTTCGACAGCTACCTCTTCCCATAGTATCTTTAAGATAACTATATTTAATGGAGCTCATGAGCTGGATGCAACAGAGATTTTCTTATAAAAATTGAAGCAATTTATATTTCATCCATTATTTTCTTCTAAAATTCCTCGCGCCTCGCTACAAAAAACGTTTGTTTACATGGATGCACGCTAAGCGATTAACTAGGCGCCAGTCGCGTTCATTTTAGAACGTTCCTTTTACTAGGCTACTCGCTAGACTCTAGGCGCTAAGCAAGCAACCTGCCTGTGCCGACGTGCCTTTAGATTGTCTATGGATAGATAATATATAAAACGTTATTTTTTCTTTATACGAAACCTGAATATATGTAGTTTGATCAGAATAAGCAACTGAATCGATTCCAATTTTTCCAAATACATTCAGAAATTATTGCAGTGTGTTTACCGAGCACACGACACAGCTGACGGCGGTAGATCATAGTACTAGGGGTACAGTGAGACAGGCACGCACCGCGCCACTGCAGGCACGGTGTGTTGACCATAATTTTGTTGGGACAACCAGATAAGATAACAAGCTAAAAACTTAGTGATTTTGCATGACATATCAAATTTCATGTGACTTAGATTGTTTATGGATAAATAGATAGCATTGGTCGTAGTAATTACACCTTTGGAAACTACTGTAGTCAGTGGCCTTCGAATTGGTTGGTTGTACAATACTTTCTGGACCAGTCAAGGTCACAACCTAAATCTGTGGAAAGGTCTGTTCGAGTAGAGTTCTAGTGTTCAGGAAGGTATACATGGCCACACATCAAGCTATACATAGCCAGTATCAGCTGACATGTAACTATACTGAAAGCTTCAACTAAACCTGGAAATTCATAACAAAATTATTACTGATATGCAACATATGTAAATTATTGTATTGTTTTTATTATAACGCCTGCTATTAACTTTGATAAGATAAGCAAAAAGCGATGCAACATGTTTATGATTTAACGAATCTGCTCAGAAGATGCCTGCTTTGAAATACTTTCATTATAAATTCGTCTATTATTTGTCAAATCAAATATTACAGACCTAGGAAGTATAGACTCCAGCATACCTTACTACTACAATCTATCAAATGTCTTTGATAGATTTTCAACTTTATCCCCAAATTATTAAAGTTCAAGGTTGATTGGGAAAATCTGACAGTTTCGGGTACCTTGACCTGAACGATGTCTCCAAAGTACGAACGTATTACGGTGATAATTTTTTGCCTAAATAACGAATAGATTCACAAACAACTTTTAAAATTTCATAGCCTATAAACAGCCTATAATGAGGCCACTGCTAGGAAACGGGCCTCCCCCACAGAAGGAGTGAGCCGTAATCTACAACACGGATCCAATGCGAGTTGGTAGATGTCACATATCTTCATATTTGAATTTTAGTTCTAGTACTCCCAATTTCAGTAGCAGTAAAGTAGCTGTTGCGATACACCTCGTAACACATGGCCATTACCACTGAGCCACCCTGTTCGTAAGGTCTGTAAAAGATCGCTCTTAGCGATACAACCGCCCATTGTGTCACCCTATGTAAAATCTTTATATTTATGTTCTGTAATCTATATGATGTACATAATAAAGAGTATTGCATGACCCCACTCGGAAAGTAGTCACCCATCCACGGACCAGCCTCAGCGAGCGTTGCTTAACGTTGAAGATCCACCCGCACGGCTGTAATTAGTTAGTCCCACCTACTTGACTATAGGGAGCGGAATTGGAATAGAATTGAACAGAGAGTTTCTTGACATTAATATTGGCAACCGATTTAAAAAAAACAAAATAAAGAAGTATTTCAAAGTAAGAATTATGTCTTAACGAGGGGAGGAGTCTAGTGTCGAGGAATTTGTAAAATAGGTATTTGAAGAAACTATTGCCGTCGCACTGCTTCCAACCTCTCCCGGTAAAATGCGAAACATTTGCAGCTCCGGCTGATTTTACCTACAAAAACGTTGACCAAAAGACGTTTCTTATTCCGCTGTTCTTTTCCAAAACACGACTGATCTCAATTATTTTTATCACAATTTAGAGGACAAGTAGACCTATGCTTCTATTATTGTCTTTTTTGTCAAAAACTTATCACGTTTGTTAATAGTCATCTGAACATCACGATAAAAATGGGTTATTTTTTTGCGATTTTGAAGTATCGTATTTCTTTTATTTATGAAGGTTCGGAAAAAATCAAATGATAGGGGCACGTATAATCACGGTGAAAATTTTTAGAAATTAGAGAATTTCTCTAAAAGCATTATCCACGAATACGTTTGCATAGAGAAAACACCACTAGAGTTCCCTCTCAATAAAGTAAACAAGTAAGCATTTCTCTTCTAACCCAGACTGTTCTATTTGCACATCATAAGATCGGCACACACTCTGACCGAATCTGGACCATAAAAATATGCATTACCAGTCTAGAACTTCATAATAATATGATAGTAAACCGCGATGACGTCAAAGACTAGAACACTAATAAAAACATGCTACCGGACTATCCTATATAAACGTTAACACATCATTGGTACATAAAACTGATGAGCAGCGAATGAACTATATCAATGGAAACATTATATTTTCTATTACTTTTCCGAGTCAACAGTTATTTTGAGAGGAACAAGCATTCGCCAGTGAGCTGTTTACAATAAAATTTTGAAACACAATCCATCTACACGCATTATAAAAGCCCTTTCCGAATTATATCCCTACCATTCATGGGCTGCTAAATATACGTAAGAACAATGAGATGCAATTATAATTGGATATCAAATTGGATATTGTTAAACATTCGCCTACATCAGTCCACTGCTGGACATAATCCTTTCTAATAGCACGCATTCAGCTAGTTTTTTTTTTATAAATTATAAAGTAGTGTTTGACCACATTCCCGCCTGATGGTAAGCAGTGATGCAATGGTTGATGGCACTATTCACTTTAGCCTTGAAGACAATCAAATTGTAGTACGACGGAAACACCGCCGGTTCTCGGCAACTATATTCCAGCTGGTACCAGCCACCCTTCGCATATTTTCGCCTGGTTGAACATGATCTGGTCTTCGAAGAACTTTTTTCGGGACAACTTTGCATTTCATAAACAGACTTGTATAATTCCATTGGCGATGAAGTTCACCAGTGTTTGTTTATATCCAGCATGCGTACTTCAGTAGTCAAACGAACTGGATGGATAGCAAGTACCAATCTGTTCGTTGGTCAACTATGGACTGTGTGGTATATCCACAAGCCAGAAGTTGGTATATGTATTGCGAATTTGGGGATCTGAAGTTATAAATTCAAAGGTTAAGGTGGAGGTATGAGGAACAGGGTGTAAAGTTCACTCATCCTCCATAGAAAAGGGAGGTGGCTCCGACCAGACGGGTGTCGTGTCTGGCGGGCACTTGCTCCATGGTTGATTTTGGGAAGTTGTATGTATGCTAGTTGCACGGTAAACTCTGATTGCGGAATGTAGTATTCGTATGACGTCAGTATGACGCGTTGTTTCTTTGTGGCGTTTGTAGTTACCGCTAAAAATCCGACCTGTCTATACTGTAATAGTGAAGTAGAAAATTTAGTTGAAGTGTCATTCCACCTGGTGCTAAGGATTGACACTGTTGACAGCTCCCTTCCAGCTCACTTCACCTAAGTGTCACAATAAGGGTTTTATACAATCGATCAACAATACACACCTGCGCTGCTTCGGCCGCTACAACTGGAACAGGTCATCGTGCGCCCTCTCAAGCCGTCTGAGGGAGGTGTCGACCCGCCGGCCCTGGGTGAGCCCGACCGGCGGCGGCGGCAGCGGGGGCGGAATCACCTCGTTGTATGACGTGGAAGCGCCCATGGACGCCGATTGCCGGAGCCGTGCCGTCGGCCGGTGCCGGACGAAGCCGTCCTCCAGGTCTTTTACAAATCTGGAAATGAATTATAAATATGGATTAGAAATGAGCAGCATAAACTATATGGAAAAGTGATGTTCGCTTAATATTGGTGCATGGTGCAGAGTCCCTAGTTCAGAAACAAAATTGAAGTTCAATGCAGCTTATTCTATATTTTTATTTATAAAAGGCCAGAAAATAAATAGTAGGTTATTCCTGTCAAATTTGTCAACGCCTGGCGTAATTTGACGTATTTTTAGTAACCATGAACATTGAACACGTCTAAAATGTCTAAAGACTAAACAACTAACTAACTTTCTCGGTGGTAGGCCACATCGGCTGCCGGCAGAAGTTCCCACCCACCAGACAAAATCTTGCCGCCAAGCGATTCGTCGTGTTCCGGCATGATGTCTGGTGAAGCCGTACGGAGGACGGGTCTGAGCAGTTGTGTTGCGATGTGTGCCGGGTACGATGCGCTGTGTCGTTGATGTTGTTGTGTCGGGAGTTTGGTCGTGGAGGGTCTCCACATCAATCTCCCTCTGGCGCAGCATCGTTGGTCGTGTTGTTGGGTTTAACATTGCACCACCTCGCTCAACCGCCGTCTTCCTTCCTATTCACTAAGTTTTTTTAGTGAATGGGTTTAATAAACTGGCGCGCTTTACCATCAACGTTTGCATCACTGCTTGCCATCAGGCGGGATTGCAGTCAAGCGCTAGTTTATACTTATTAAAAAAAAGACTAAACAAATTTTCTGTCCTTTTCTTTAATTATGCTAACAGGAAACCAATATAGATGTGGTTTTCCATATCAGAAAACTGGTATTCATCCCATTTTCCAAGACTATCTTTGAGAATAAAGAACTGCGTCTTTATTCAGTATTATCAACAGAAAACAACCTTGGACCTTTGTCTTAATAAATCAATGTTTATCATTAGAGAACTCAAGATAACGGATGTTATATTTAAAGGGAATGAGACAACATCCACACGCCGTATTTACGTTTATTTTCCAAGAATATTGAAATATTGCAGCCGAAGCTGAAAATAACCGGTTTTATTACGGTTTGGTCCAAATTTAGCCGTCATAATGTTCCAAAAACCCATGCAGTTAAAAGAAGACGTCATTTTTCTGAAAATTGCCAGTAATAAGAACACCGGAATTCGGAAATGACGCGCTGCCGACAGCCGCAATCATCCCAGTATTTGTTAAAAGCGGATACTGGCAGCAGGCCAGGTTACGCGACAAATCTGAGAACATGCAGAACCGTTAGCTGAGTTATATATTTGCTAAGCTGAAATGGAAATCAACGAAAACTTATTGGCATGGCATTGTCTTCACTGTCCGTAAGGTATTGTCCGACGTATATAGTTTTTCACACAATATTGGTCTTATGCTTACGTCAGCATACTCCATCATAGACAGTATAGAGTGTCAGGAACATCGACTTGCTAACTGCAACCATAAATCCAGCCAATAATTCTAGACCCCATAGCGTAGAAAATTTTCGTAGGATAGCACACACTAAGGTCCGTATTCCAGAAGGAAACTCAAGCAATGATCTCTGTTTAAACATTATTTAAAACTAGTTTCAACCAATCAAAAGGCTTCAAACGAGACCTTGAATTTTGAGTGACGTTTTGTAATACGGACCTAATTGTTGTTTCTTAACAAAAATGCAAAATAAACAAAATGTATAGCAGCATAGTTAATTACATTTTCGGCAAAAAAATCAGCAACAACAGGAGAATCATAATCACCGAGACTTAGATATCAGGTTGCCCGTCGTAAAACAAGAGGAACACTAGGAAGTTAAGTATTGCGAATTGCTTGTTTTTCCTCAATAAATAATAAATAAATAAATACGGACAAATCACACAGATTGAGCTAGCCCCAAAGTAAGTTCGAGAGTTGTGTTATGGGATACTAACTCAACGATACTATATTTTATAATAGATACATATATAGATAAACATCCAAGACCCAGGCCAATCAGGAAAAGATCGTTTTCCATCATGACCTGGCCGGGGATCGAACCCGGGGCCTCCACGTCGCAGGCAGGCGTGTTGACCGCTGCGCCACGGAGACCGACAATAAAATTACCAAAGCTCAATTAATTTAGTGTATGATTTGCGTTGTTCATAAAAAGATAATTTTTTGGATATTTCCTCAACCCTGAATTAGATACTACTACCATGAAACTAGATTAATTTCAAATGATTTTCCCTAGTGTTTGTATTGTTACTTGATAAGCATTAGAAGCATCGACGTTGCCGAATTGGCTTTATGTGAATTCCGGTTATTAGAGATCGTATAAAGCCTCATACCGTCACCGATATACGATGCCACAGGCATGATCACGAGGTTCCGTTCACAGGATCAGTAGTAAACTGACCCCCACACACAACACAAAGAATCTTATTTTTAGAACTATTCGACGGCATAAACGCGACTGCACAATTGATACGAATTTCAAACCCAAGGCAAACTAACTTCTATTAGAGAAGCGAAAGGTTCGGTTTGCAATGACGTATTTGTTACGGATTCGAAGTGCACGGCTGTGTGTTAGTTATTAGGTTTTTGTGTTTGTATATTGAAAGCAATGATACTATACAGGGTGTATCTGAAATCGTAACGCAAACTTCGAGGGAACGCTACACCACATGCCATTAATAAAATTATGATATTCATTTATATCGTTAATGAGCGGTAACAGAAATAACAGTGTTTAAAAAATGTGTCAGCTCGGCCTTTGAACGTTGCAAGCGTGCCACCGCGCGTGTTTGTGGGTATCACGTTGACCCCTGATGTGAACTCCTTTAAAACGATTTAGCAATTTTGCGTGTAGTTTTCACGTTTGGGTCACAATGGTGTGTAGCACAGAGCACTTATGCACCTTGTTCAAGGTTATATCGGAACCACCAAGCAATATTGTCCAAGGTTAGAAACAAAATTGATTGTGCGAACGCCACACTTGTCCGCCACTTCTTTCGCGTGCATGTCAGAAAACAAATTAGATTTCATGGATTTTGTTTTTCGTAGCTTTGATTTTATACATGAGGTAAAGTGTAATCCAAAAGTTTCAAATGATGTTATTTCACATTAATCAAACATCAACTTTATTTCAATGGTAATTACTATTGCACTAAAGTTATAGCAACTAAGTAACCCACCAATCGCTACACTTATTAATTATACTCCATAGTAATCATGGTTAAAACTACCGCAGTTCATTTCTATAGACATTACACCGACCTTGACATTGTCACGCTTACTCGAGTTCTGACATTCATTAATAGGTTTTTAATTAACTCCTCTCCATTAGAGGCTTAATAAAGCCGCAAAATTAAGTAATGTAATTATATTGTCTTTGATAAATTACAGAGTCTTTTGTTCACCGTCTCTGGCATTTCTACCCACCGCCGCTGACGCGGGGAGGCAAGATAATCTGCATAACATCTGCACGAACGATTTTAATCAACCGACAAGACTCGCGAATACCTTGAATATTGATATAACAGACAGTTCTACTTATATTTTACTAGCTACTGATCTAGTCGTCCCCGTGAAATATCTTGTTCTCCCAACCAGCTTCCATCGCGTCGCATCGCCTGTACGCGCTATTACATAATATCGATTTCGGTTAGCTTCTCTGTGACTACCGTTCTTTTTCTTTTTGCTCTGCTACTATAGACTGCCACTCCTACGATCATTACATACTCCTTTTTCCTCGTATACGGTCATAAATTGGCACCCTATCAGTCTCAATATTAATTATTTTCAAAGAATACTGCTAATCCATTGCTTCGTGTGTTCAAAAATGTGTCTGCTCAACAACTTATAACGCAATGAAGGCTGTTGAACTGCCAAATTAAAACCCATGGCTACTGATAATGTGTTGTGTTACGCACGCGAGTTTCGTGTACTACCCACCCATCTGACGTTTCAAAACTTTTCAAAAAAAGAAAAAGAGATTTTGAAAAAAATCCCGGCGTGTTCGAATGCTTTCACAAAGAGATTAAAAACATCAACTCTTGGAAAACCAACGTCGAACTATTAACACACTAATTACGAATAGAACGTAAACAATCACTCATCAAAGAACTATTTGACCTTAACGTTGACGTAATTCGAAAGGGAAGACAAAGTTGCACTTCCGTACACTCACATTTTGCTGAAAGCAGCATTAAGTAACAATGTTACGGAGGCAAGTCCACAATTTATCGGGCACTGTTCCAACCCTGAACTAAAGTAATTGTGAAAGGAAAACGTTTTCTTTCCTAACACTTGGAATCGAGAACTAGATATTGGATAGTGGTCGTGTCTGGAATAGTCTGAATAAGATGCAGTTAGAAGATGCAATACTGGGATACTACGATCCCGAAATACCAGTCCCGTATATAAATCGAGCGGTAAACGCAGTGTTGTTCGGCACGCGGAGAGGTGACACGAGAACTGATTGGCGTTTTAAAACTGCTTGTCGCACTCATTCTGGAGCTCATGCTTTCGAGGTTTTGATTAAGAAAGAAATGAATTTGTTTGAGTGTGGTAGATTAAAAGGCAAATACCTTCATTTTCCCTACAACACTTTATTAACTGAACAGTTGTAAAAACAAGAGTGGAAGCAGAACATTTTCTGCTGCTGGCTATGTGGCATGTAAACTTATACATATGTCGTTTGGCAGACAAGACTATTAACATGCTAAGTTTTATGGGCAGTTACTTTCAAAATAATGCCTAAACTACCTATTGTCTACTTGTAAGAATTTTTATTCTTTTGTTATAGCTTTTTATTAATCTCTCATTTTTTTTTTCATTTTTAGTTCTAGATGCATTTAAGACAGAATTTCTCTATTACTTTCAAAAACAGGCGGGATTAAGCAAATACCAATAAACCACGGGACTTAGGCCTCTCAGTCCCGCAAATATCTGGATTAAAATTTTGTTGCGGGGTTACATTCCCAAGCTGCACTGCTAAGCATATTTCTTGGTCATTCATCTAGTCAGAGGGGCTTGGTAGGGATAGTCGTTCCATATAAAATACTTGTATACAGTCGCCTTCTGCCAGACTGGAAGTCGAGCATAACATGATTGAGAAAGCCTAAGGCAGACGATAAGCGATTTGGTAGTGGTCAGCCAAGGTGATTGTGCAAGGTTACTTTTAACCCCTTTATTAATAAACCCAATTCCTGTCATTGCCATGAATGACCATTGAGAGTGACCACTATTTTTGTATTGCTTCAAATGCTTGTAATAAAGCCTGGGTTGGATTTCCGCAAGATTCAGCTCGAGCTCTGCAATTCTGTACTTTATGCACACATCCGAGTCAGTCAATTGATAAGCCGGTACCAGACACGGTTTATGCCTGTCTTAAATCATCCTTAACCCATGCGAATGCACTGCACGGGGACGAATAATGTCCCGTCTAAATCGGCCAGATCGATTTAGACGGGACCACAAATATTAGATATTAAAAGAAGAAAAGCTTTATGCACGCGTTGGAAAGCTATTTGATGTTTTAAAATGTTGGTAAGAAGTCCGAATTTGATTTGCATGGAAAGAAACGAAATGTTGTTAAGAAAATAATACAACTCGCGAAAAATTTAAAGTATCCTTTTCTAGAAGTTTTTGTATGAACTCAAAGACCTATTTATATTTTTTTTTAAATATTAAGCAATTCTGCCTAGTTACAAAAGAATGGTTTGTCGGCCAGTAGCCTAACATGTAACAGTTAACAAGAATGTAATGAAAATATTTACTCACCAAACTGCTCATCGTTATCAATATCTGTTCAGCTATGTTTTATGTTTCAGGTGCTGCGGCCCGTTAAATATGACCGCGAAACGAGTTTTATTATGTTTACTAGTGCTAAAATAAAATTTAACTACATCTATATCTTCAAAAATACATAAAATTGAAGTATATTTTGGTTATGGCAATATAATAGCTATTTAGTAAATATTGTTATAAAAAACACCTTGACTTTTCTTTTTACGGTAGGTACCTACTTATATTTATTAAAAAAAACATTATTAATTTATCTGTCTGTTCCAGCTAATCTACGAAACGGACTTAACTAACAATAGAGATGTTTCCTGGGTAAAAAAAAATTGATTCTATTTAGTCCGTCATTCAGATTATGGAAAAAATATTGGATACGTATATTTTGTTTTATCAAATTAATAAAAATTTAAAAATATAAAAGGCATCAAAGATGAGCGGTAGCTGGTGACGTCACTGCTCGCTAAAAAGTGTAGCGTGCAGTGACGTCACACGAGTTTTCAATGCACTGTGTCGTCTTCATTTTTTGTTTATATGAAAAAAGAAAAAATACGTCTAGCATTTTTTTGGAAATCTGACTGACGGACTAATTAGTTTTTTTACTGTCAACTAACCTATTATTTGACTGTAAGAAGAAAAATAAGCTACTTTTATTTCAGAAGAAGAATTAGTGTTCCGTGCGTTGGCGTTAGAGTTCAAGTTCTTTTTGGCTGGACCTTTGCATGTTCCTCTAAGGTGCATATACAGAACGTCACACAAAACTCAAGCTTTACTTATGTCTAGTTTGAAGCCTTTTGATTGGTTGAAACTAGTTTTAAGTAATGCTTAAACAGAGATCAATGCTTAAGTTTCCTTCTGGAATACGGACCTAAGAGAGCGTACTCAATATCAGTATTGTCTAATACTTATCGGACCCCCTCGTATGGGCCTTATGTTCAGAAGTAGTGCTTGCGATTTGCTATCATTAAGATTAACGTAGCCCTCGTGTGGTCAACATACATTGATATTCGCAAATAATGAGTCGTCGAAATAAATCTATTAATACTTTATGGTGTAATTGAGTTTCTTCCTCGTCCCTTGAACTAAGTACGATTATAACCAATTTTACAAGTTATTACTTTACAAGTTATGACATCACAAGCCCTGAAATAGAATAGCCTTTTCTGTGTCGTGTGAGTGGCCTATAGATGACATTCAGAGCACCTATGAATGTCAGTCACATTCGTCTCACTCGAGCAGACGAATTACGTTAGCATGTCTGAATAACATTAGTCATCAATCGATATTGTTTGTTTATTTATCTAGTTTGACGACACTTTAAAAGAACTATACGGCGACTGATACCATTCGCATCTTTTAGATCCAAACTTTGTCTTTCGGTCAGGGTAACTTTCGAAATTTAATTTTTCTTACGTTCTTTGCAATCTGCAGATCATTATCACGTTGTAGGCGTGATAATCTAAATATGATTCGCTGTAACAAATATTTATTTATGGATAGCTTAAGGCATGAAATTATGACATTTGAAACCAATTGTAACCGATGGAATTGCACAGACGCCAGCAGGTTAAAGTAACCGAAATGGTAAAATTTTAGCCGACTAAGCCAATAAAGTTAAAAATCTTTTAAGTACTAGTATATACCACATACTGCTATATACCACATACTAGTACCTACATATACCTCTCTAGTTTTAATATGTTTATTGGTAGGTACGTAGATTACTTGGCTTTAATTACAGCACATGATGGTTTTAATTGGACAACATTTTTGGACATGACTCATATAGTTAAAATGTCACATGAACTCTTTGGAAATTACAGAATATTCGTATTGTAATGATACAGTGTGTATCTGACATCGTAACGCAAACTTCGCAAAAAGGCTAGACCGCATGCAACTAATAAAATTATAATAGTCATTAATGTCGTTAATGAACGGTTACAGAATTCAGTGTTTAAAATAAAGTGTCGGCTCGGCCTTTGAACGTTGCAAGCGTGCCGCCGTGCGAGTTTCTAGGTATGACGTTGATCCCTGATGTGAACTCGATTAAATCAGCTGATAAGATAGTTTTTCGAGTTTTGTTTTCATTGCGCTTTTTTATGTAATTAGCAAATTAATTAATTTTTACTTTAAAATCTTATTGGGTTACAAAAGTATAGCAATTATGAACGGTCTAAAGGAAAAAACTACATGTAATTTTTTCAGAATCATGTACTGGATCCATGGTACTCGTTTGTGCGTCAATGTCAGATAGTCCTTTATAATAATTGAAATAACTGAAAATGTTAGTCATGAGCTCTTCAGAAATTACTTACTCTGTTCATCATTGTTTTGAAGACCTTATTAATAATATATTAATCTATATATGTTTGTGTGTGTTTAATAATAAGTGGTGATGGTGGGCGAGTCCATTTAGACTGTTATCGATATAAAATATGTATATCGATGTTATGTTAAGAAGAATGATCTACGTATATTACGCATTTAAATTGCAAACTGTACGTAAAAGTAAACAGCGGCTATTTAAAAACCTCAATCAAAACAAATCATGTAATCTGCTTTCACGATTTATTTGCCAAACATGTAAACAAATATGAGTTTTTGAAAAAAAAAAACTTCAATTCCTACACAATAACGTTCAATTTACGCTGCAGATCCTGTACCATTTGCAATGCTGGAAGTCACTCTAAAATCAATTTAACTGCGACTAAAATAAAGTTTGTTATTTATTTAACTTTAAATAACAGCAATTGGAAACATAAATTTACTCTTCACCCGAAAACATCAATGTAATATTTATCTTCAAATAGTTCAGTTGAAAACACAAATCATAAATTAAAGGTTAATTAATCAATTTTATATCAGACGGCACGTCATAACATCCTCAAGCAAATGCCTATGGTCGTGATAATTTCAACAAGCAGCCATACTTGTATGAGGTATTAGTATTAAGCAGAATATAGTTCGAGAAAAAAATTCATGACATTTCTGAAAAACGTCTTTTTTTTTTAAATAATTATAAACTAACGCTTTACCGCTATCCCGCCTGATGGTAAGCAGTGATGCGATCGTTGATGGTAAAGCGCGCTAGTTTATTAAGAGCCTATTCACTCAGAAAAACTGGACGAATAGGAAGGAAGACGGCAGTTGAGCTAGGTGATGCAATGTTAAACCCAACAACAAGACCAACGATGCTGCGCCAAAGGGAGATTGACCTGAAGACCCTCCACGACCAAACTCCCAACACAACAACATTAGGCGCATCGTACCCGGCACACATCGCAACACAACTGCTCAGACCCGTCCTCCGTACGGCTTCACCAGACATCATGCAGGAACACGACAAATCGCTTGGCGGCAAGGCTTTGTCTGGTGGGTGGTAACTTTTGCCGGCGGTCTTTATGGGCCACACTTATACCAATACATTAAGATTTTCAGCATCATTTATCATTCATCATCAGTTGGAATCATTTTATATCGTATTGCTAATCCATTGCTCCGTATGTTCAAAAAATGTGTCTCCTCAAAAATGTAAACAACGCAATGAATATTGTTAAACTGTCAAAATGAAACTCATTGCTACCTATAGTGTGCTACGCAATTACCCTGCTGAATGATTATGGTTACATGTATAATATAATAAATTAAACGAAGTCAAATCAGAGGCAAAATCTAACAAAAATTACATATTTCTTCCACAGAGTGTATTTGCCAAGGCGTGTCCCGATTGCCCTACTAATATCCCATGAGTTAGCACCGCAATGTGAAAGATAACAGCTCGACAGCTGCATGATAAGGCGAATGACTTCGGAAGCTATATCATAACTAATATAAACTCTTTACCTAAAACATAACATCACGTCTGCATTCCCTGAAAGTATGGGCAGAAGTGCACCTAGGTGTACCCACTTTTGTCACCTATATTTTAAGTTGTGTAATGCTACTGCATTTAACATTTAACGTACACGAAAAGTGAAAAATGTATGTTTTGTCCCAATAAATATTATTATTATTAAGTTCCGTACATAACTTATTGTTATGTACGGAACTTAATAATAATAATATTTATTGGGATCATTTTACATATATCGTATTGCTAATCCATTGCTCCGTATATTCAAAAAATGTGTCTCTACAAAAATGTAAACAACGCAATGAATATTGTTAAACTGTCAAAATGAAACCCATTGCTACCTATAGTGTGTTACGCAATTAGTGAAATGCTACTGCATTTAACATTTAACGTACACGAAAAGTGAAAAATGTATGTTTTGTCCCAATAAATATTATTATTATTAAGTTCCGTACATAACAATAAAGGAGGGGTCTATTAAATCAACCAGCGAAATTCGCCTAACACACTAAAAGTGAAAATGGCTTTCATTTTGACAGTTCATTAACATTCAATGTGTTTTACGTTGTTATCCAGATAAAATTTTCAAACATAAAGCAATGAATTAATATCCTTCAAAATGATTCAGATTCGTGCGTGCAAACAAATACAGACCCTGGCTACTGATGTACTCCTGGTGGAAAAACCCAAAAAACCTTTTATAAGTACTGTATATTAGTTAAGTCAGTAGAATATTTGTGTCTAACCAATATTCTCTGTATTTGCATACGTATTAGAAACTTTAATAAAGGCAAACGGGTCATTTGTCACATGATGATATGACGCAGTTTCTTCGTAAAATGTTTTGGACTTCAAAACTAGTACGAGTATGCATTTCTAGTCTTAAAGTTTGTAACCGTGCGTGTTTATGCTGTCACTACTATAACGTAGTGCCATCATCACTTTTGATCGAAGCAATCGTTGATGGTAAAGCGCACTACTTTATTAAGCCTATTCACTTAAAAAACTTAGGAATAGGAAGGACAACGGCAGTTGAGCGTGGTAATGCAATCTTAAACCCAAGACCAAGACGACCAACGATGCTGCGCAAGAGGGTTGATTGATCTGGAAACTTTCCACGACCAAACTCCCGACACAACAACACTTGGCGCGTCGTACCCGGCACACATCGCAACACAACTGCTCAGACCCGTCCTCCGTACGGCTTCACCAGACATCGTGCCGGAACACGACGAATCGCTTGGCAAATAAAGACACACACAAAGTCTTGCCACTTTGTCTGGTGGGTGGTAACTTCTGCCGGCAGAAGTTAGTTATCTTTATCAGCATATCATAGTCTAAACAAAAATCCAATAGAAAATAAGATGTACCTAGGTTTGGAAAACATCTCATTTTATCCATTTTTTAAAACAGATAATAGTCAAACCTTGCTTAACTTCTTTACTTATTTAAATATTAAAGTCCAGTCGTTTTCAAGTTATGCACTTACCAACGAGGAGTATATATCTCATTTTCTTAGACTAGCTAATAATGTCCGACACGCGTTGCAACGGCCCTTTTTACTGGACATTCATTGCATTCGGCCGGGCCAATATCGAGTTTTTCAATTCAATCAATTTATTTTTCAATATTATAAGATGGGCAATAAGGAATGAAATTGAAAAGATTAAAAAGAAGGCAAAGTCGCATAATACTTCATAAAATGCATCACAAACTTCAATAAAAGCAAAACAATCCTCTAAAATATCTTTTTTCTTACTCCTCCGCTATTCTTTTCTGAATAAATTCGTTGCGGGACCCAAGACAGTTGAATCATTTCACCGGGACTCGTCGAGCTTCATTGCTCGGCGTTTTTCTGGCGGTAAATGGCCGATGCGTTATCCCTTTGACGACAGTATCCTTATATTATTATATGTATAACTGTCTAACAACTGAAGATCACGTCCCTTCTTTTTTTTTTTAATTATGGCAAGTAAAGCCCATTCTGCCAATGTCAAAAATGAATTCGAAAACGAAATGTGCATCATCATGAACAAGCCTTTTTTTATCGTCCGACTGCTGGGTGCAGGCCTCCTCTCATACAGAGAAGTATTGAGCGTAATCACCACGCTTGCTCAATGCGGGTTGGCGATTTCAAACTATAAGTCCAGGTTTCATCGAGATGTTTTCCTTCACCTTGTAATCAGTCATTGGTGTCTAAGATATACTTAGAAAGTACATATAAATTAGAAAAGTTACAGTGGCACTTGCCTGACCAGCGGTCGGACCAGCACACTCATACTTGAGTTGAGAGGCTGGTGTTTTAACCACTAGGCCACCACGACTTGACGAAATGTGCAAAAAAGAAAACAAAAGTTGGATGCTACAGTAGCGCGATTCTGTAACTAAGGTGAGGTGTCATTCCAACTAATACTAAGGATTAACACTATTGACAGTTCACTTCACCATGTGAGATTTATACAGGATCGATCGGCAGTTGACCTTGTAGATCACGTCAATTCGTCGATCGATCAGTTTACACACTATCAAGCTGAGATACCATTTGCGCGAATTCAAATACATACATCACTTCAAAAACTTTTGATGAAAAGTAAATAATCTATGAGCATATCAACAAACGAAAATGGGTTACTATCCTCTTTTTGGCGGGCGAATTTGGGCCAACGTGAACAGGATTACGCCCATTACCACGCTCTTAAACTAGTTTTAACATTGTAGTAATCGAGTTAATTTGTTGGCAATAGGTAAACTAATTCGGGGTGACGGTGTAGAAGACATAAATCTAAAATGCTGCTGATTCTACTCAGTACGACGACAGCAGATATTTTAACCAACTAAAATTTTCGGAAAATTTAAAAAAAAATGCGAGTAGGCGACGCCCGCTCCGAGAGCGGGCGCTCATTCAAAACGTTTTATTTTCATAGTCTGCATTACTCATATATGCATTGATGTACACAAAATTCTATATCAATGCTCATATGAAAACATTTTCTTTTCAAACTATTACGGACAACTTAGGGACCACTTTTAAATCCAGGTCTGGCTTCCCTCTTCTAGGATCAGACCAATATATTTAATCACCAAAGCCCATTGTGGCCATAATAATCAAACTCTACAGTTACAAAATTGGGAAACTTAATAAACGCATATACTCATCATCATCTCAGCGTTAATCCCAGTTGCATCCAAAGCTTTTTTTTTAGCTTTGGAGTCTGGGGTCCGCTTTACCAGTCTAACTACTGATTTTGGCGAAACTTCGACATTTTCCGTGAAGCAACTACCGTCTGACCTCCACAACCTGAAAGCGCATTGCAGTTAGACCAATTGTTGGACTTTTGAGGGCTCCAACAACCCGTAACGATTGCCATTAGATGTTCGTATGGCAACCGGGACCAACGGCTTAACTTGCTTTCTGAGCCAACCAGACCAGTGCAAATATTCATATTCATGCATACAAATATTTGCACTGCGCAGGGATCGAACCCGCGCCTCCTTGCGCAGCGGCTACCGCTACCGCTACGCCACGGAGGCTGTCAAAATAAACGCATATACTATACATATACAATGCGTGATAGATATCTCATAGCAAAGAACAAGGCTAAGCAAAGCTTGTAGGTTCTCATACGGCTTAATAACGATATTCTAAAACGTATCAAAATCAAAAGTCATTTATCAAATTAGATTTTTTGATTCTCAAATCAACACTTTTTGAACGTCAATATACATAAGACAGTCCTGCTGTTAGTTAAGCTGGACAAGTATCCGTTAGGAATTTACGACGCAGTTAGCATGTGGGTGTGCAACTGCATCTGCAATGACAATAAGAACACATTCATACTATCGTTGGCTAGGTTTTCTTTTACACTTAATCATTGCCACACGGGAATCACCAGATTTCAAATTTAAAAAGAAACAATCCGTTAAAATAGTCGCAAGTTATAAGGTAACAAATATTTAAAAAAAAATACAGTCGAATTGTGAACTCCTCCCTTTTTAAAGTCTGCTAAAACTGCGTTTGCACTGAAACAATCTTATGTATGTAAATCTAGAAGTATCTACTTATTTCACCTAGACATTGGTTAGGCCAAACGAATTGGACTAATAGAAACGAAATGACGTAAACATTTCGTACAATAGGAATTAGAGCAAGGTTACACAACGGAATGTAAGGAAAATTTTAATCTTCAATAAAAAAAAAAGTTAAGTCCTTTGTGGTGCACAATAAAGTGTCTATATCAGAAGCCGGCATGTAATTTTAGGGGGGGCCGGCTACTGGGGAAAAATTTTTAACCTTGAACAACTAGTGGCTAAATTAATAGCGATATTTGTCCATTCTGCCGCTGCATCAATTTCAAGTGGAAATAGCTTGCTCACAAAGTCTTGGAATCTAGTAGCCAACTCATTCCTTAGACCGACACAGTGTCGATACCAGAAGGGGAATTACGTAGAACTGTATCAGTAACAATGGGTTTCATTATGACAGTTCAACAACATTTTTTTTTTTTTAATAATTATAAACTAGCGCTTGACCGCAATCCCGCCTGATGGTGAGCAGTGATGCGATCGTTGATGGTAAAGCGCGCTAGTTTATTAAGAGCCTATTCACTCAGAAAAACTGAGCGAATAGGAAGGAAGACGGCAGTTGAGCGAGGTGATGCAATGTTAAACCCAACAACACGACCAACGATGCTGCGCCAAAGGGAGATTGATCTGAAGACCCTTCACGACCAAACTCCTAACACAACAACATTAGGCGCAACGTTCCCGGCACACATCGCAACACAACTGCTCAGACCAGTCCTCCGTACGGCTTCACGACAAATCGCTTGGCGGCAAGACTTTGGCTGGTGGGTGGTAACTTCTGCCGGCGGCCGATGTTATGGCCTACCACCGGGAAAAATTCAATGCGTTATTTACGTTGTTGAGCAGACACATTTTCGAAGACGTGGAGCATAGGATTAGCAGTATGCTTCGAATTGAATCCAACTGATAGCAATAGTGTTTTACGTAAATAGGGTGCTGACTAGTAATCTTGATTGATATACAATTTTACGTATTATAATATTTGGCAGCTCGATTCGGTCCGCCTGTTGTTGACCGTTGATCTTTTTGCATCTATGTTGAGATTGCCTTCCAGCCTAACCTGAATACTAGTATTTTAAAATATAGATATAAATAAAGAAAAGTTAAACTTGAATAAAAATGTTAAAATATATTATGGTTCAATGACAGATATCAATGGGACAAAGTTTATTTTTGTATACAATATATTTCGGTCGCGGACTTCATGAGACATCACAATCATTATTAATCTGATACGCTTTAATCCGGATTTGAATGTAAGCAAATGAAGTATTTGTGTTAGTGGTGCCCATAGATTAGGAGAACCAATTTAATTGAATTAGTTTCTCCTATGTTAGTGTTTAAATTAACAATATGACAGTTAAATGAGGATTAAACTTCGAGAGAAGCCTTTTCATACGTAATATAGGTGTGATTTTGTGTTTCGTTTTAACGTTGCTTACATTTAAGAGACGTTTAAACGGCAAAAATGGCGCCGAATCTGTTGTTCACAAACTAAACTAATTTTAAGTTAAGTGCATCTTTTTTTTCTATTTCATTAGGAAAAGGACAGAAGATAAAATGTCAGTTTAGACCTGTCAAATTAGTGCGCTCCTGACGTAAACTGGCGTATTTTTAGTCGCCATGTTTATAATCGCGTCTAAACTGTCTATGGAATATCTTAATTTGACAGAATTAAACTTAAATGTTATCATGGGTAATATAGGTGTGACAGGTAGGCGCGGGTTCGATCCCCGCACAGTGCAAATATTTGTATGCATGAATATGAATATTTGCACTGGTCTGGTCGTGCCTCGGAAAGCAAGTTAAGCCGTTGGTCCCGGTTGCCATACGAACATCTAGTGGCAGTCGTTACGGGTTGTTGAAGCCCTCAAAAGGCCGCCGTGGTATATTTTGTACCACTGCGGCGGCGTGACGTCATGCGACATTTCAAATCAATATATTATCTTCCTAAGTATTTGAATGAAAGAAAAAAATAAAAATACGTGTTCAATATTTTTTATAAATCTATATGATGGACATTAAATTATTTTTTTAGGATACAACACAATTACAATTTAATATGAGCCACGAATTCTTATAGACACGCTCGCACGCCACTCGGCAATGGAAAAATATTTCTAGAATAACAAGAACACTAATGGCATTACTATATATTTACATAAAAATGGTACATTTAGCATACCGATACTTTCATAAACACGAAAATAAATCGTCAGTCGAAAGGCATACATAAACAATCAAGAAAGGAAGCGGCTAACGGCTGTCATGTGACTGCGCTCGCACATACATAGAAAGTGTTGCGACGACCTTCGCAGAAAAAATGTACCAACAGTTTTTATTGTTAAAAGCAGTAGGTTCCATGCTATTAGACGACTGAAATAAATATGGTAGACTAAGAAAGAAAAAATCCTTATATTTCAATAATATTGTCAATAATTTTGTTTTTTATTATTAGCATTATTTTATTTTTAGCAAAGTGATGTATGAACGACAGATGTAAGAACAAGTATTTATAGCACAAAAGAGGTGCATTCGTGCAATATGTAACTTGCACCCTAGAGACAGTTGTAAACCGTTCTTTCAGTCATTAAATGTTCTTACATTTCCAGCTCTTTATATCTAAGAGGTGGCGGTGTTTGTAAAAAGTAACTTACAATTATTTACAATAAAGCCCCCAGCAGATCCAAGGTTGAGGAAAAGGGTCTAATATACTAAGAATTGAGCATACCAACACTGCCCTTTTACGGAAAAGCGTTTATGAAATGGCTCCAAGAATATATAACAAAATACCTCATGACTTAAAAATACTAAATATAAATGCCTTTAAGAAAAAGCTGAAGGAACTGTTAATAAAGAAATGCTACTACTATATTAATAAATTTTTATTATGATTATAATTCATATAATTAATTTAGATTTAAAAAACAAAATTGTGTAATATAATAAATAATGTTTTCGAAACAGACTGTATAATATGTATGCATAATAGAGGAAATAATTATAATTACAATAGAGATTAACATCACTATACTATATGTATAAATATAATAGAGTAAGAAAGACCGATAATTAATATAAATTTAAAAAATAAAAACTATATTATATGTTAAGCAATGATTACATATAAGTGATGGAATTAGTATTATACAGTATGTTACGAAAACCCTGTCCGACCCGTGAAGGTGTTGTTAGGTATCGATAACTGATTCTACTAATGCATACAAAACCGGGCTTTACCAAAAAAAAAAATCCCCCTAAAAAAAATAAATATTATTTCGCAAAAGGAGGTAACTTATTAAATGTGCGTTGACCACCCTTCGCCTGCCGACCGCGGGGGGCGGGCGGCAGGACACGCGGCACGTGGTCGCATCGCTATTCGCTCATAATAATACCGGTGTTGTCACTTTTTAAAAATTACCAAATTTCGGGGAAATTGGAATTAATTCGTTGGAAAAAAAGATTATTTCAAAATTCATTTGTATTGGTACTATGATGAATACGTAAAATTTTATATTATATTTGGTCATGTGTTTACCTAACCTCTATTATCCTTATGGGTCGGACAGGGTTTTCGTAACATACTGTATAAATGTGATAGTATTATACAGTATGTTACGAAAACCCTGTCCGACCCACAAGGATAATAAGGGTTAGGTAAACAAATGACCAAATAAAATATAAAATTTTGCATAATCATCATAGTAACAATACTAATGAATTTTGAAATAATCTTTTTTACCCTGTAACTTCCCCAAAATTCGGGAAATTTAAAAAAGTGTAAACACCATTTTAGACCTTATAATTGTCGGCTTTCTTTTGATTATTTTTTTAGGTTCTTTAGCGGCGTCAGTGTGTCTAGCCGCCGACGGCGGCAAAGGAATAATTAGAGCTGTACTAATTTTTGCGTAATAACATTTTGTTTTTGTCGCTATTATTCGAAACTGTACCTGGCCGAATGATTTGTTGTAAAAACACAGATTACCTAATGGTAAAAGTACTTTTTTTGATTATCGATTAATTACTCATAACAATATTGTAACACAAGTACCTATTATTAGTAAATAGGAACTAGAAAGGTCTTATGAAATACGATTTTAGGAGAATATTATAAACAATGTAAAGCATTTAAGTTCACCTGATTTAAGTTATGTGAAAGTTCTAAAATCTAAAGAATGCCATGCGATGTTGAATCGATGCGTGAAATTCTGAAATACAAAATTGATACCAAAAATCGATACGAGAAATATTTTGAATACTTTCACACCTCTAGTCAAAGGGCACCGCCGTGCAGTTAGAGTACATACCTATTTTTATGAAATAAAAATCATTTTTATTTTAAATTTATTAGTTTCGCGTAGACATGGCGTCCGTGTAGACGTATCGTTTATTGTGTGATCACATAGTTTTCTAACGTAATGTAACCTGCTGATGGAAGGTACCTAGTGAAACTGCAATTGTGTTGTGTTGTGATCAGGTGTTGAACGATTCGGATGTGACTACTTCTTGGTCAATGTGGTGCCAGCATGACGGTGCCCCACCATATTTTTGCCGACCTGTACGTGAGTACCTCCACTATCAGTTCGGCGAGCAGTGGATTGGTAGGAGTGGACTAACGCTGTGAAACACCGTGCTAATCTCGTGGGACGGTGCCAGACCGGTATCGTTCTTAGTGAACGAAATATGGAACAACATCTCCGCCACAGCCATTGTGCTCATCGAATGAAATTCGAAGATACATTCGGAGGGTCAGACGACCTTTCTACTTAAAAAAAAGTTCTTTTCACGAGCTGCCTAAGTAGGTATCATTGTTTCTTTCTAGAGTCGATAAACGTGGTTAGACTACCAATACCTACATGCATGAGGTCAACTGAGGTCATGACCTGTGCCTGTGTTGCCATGAAATTACCTATTTATTTTATTTAAGTTATTTATTTTTAAGGGGGTATTTTTTTTTTAGTTTAGCCAGGTTATGTACGCATTAGTAGAATCAGCTAACGATACCTAACAACACCTTCACGGGTCGGACAGGGTTTTTGTAACATACGTATACATAATGATAGGTTAATAGAATATAAGTAATTCTCGTTTAAAATAATTTTCGTATGCCCACAGGCACAATGTAGCGAACTTCCTGCAACCCTAGCACCTTTTGTATTATACACCTGAATAAAAAAGACGATTTGATTTGATCTAATAAGGAAATCTGACAGGTTGTAGTAGCTTGATGTGCTGTCGTCTGTACTATAGTTTTCTATCACTACATACCATAAAACAAGAGGGTTTTGGCGGGAAAGTCAAGCTGAGTGTCACGCTCATTTTTCATTGGACTTTTAAAATTATTTATAGTGTTGTTTACTAAATAAAAGTGCGTGATTTATGTAGTAAAAAGTGCATTCAGTAAATAATTCATAAAGAACAGTGAAATATCGCAGCATAGTGGTCACATCATGACTTTGTCTCAAACCTCCATCGTAAGACGGGTCACGCGGCCGTCTTTTTCGACATTGAACAATTCATTACGTGACATTGGCTAAATGCACAAACCGTGCGAAGCCATAAAAGAAAGAAAGACCATAAAACCAAGTCGTCCGCCTTGTCTGTCTGTGCGCGGTAACCTCAAAAACTGCTGCGCCGATTTACATGCTGATTTCACCAATGGGTAAAGTGGTTCTCGAGGGGGGTTTTTAAGTATGTCATTTATTAAGTTTTCGTATATGTGTATTGACTAAAATATAATGACAGTTGTTTAAGGTGTTATTGGAACATCATGGGAACATTCCTATGATTATATTACATGTTATGTATGTGCGCGCATATCTTCCGGTCGACTGCACGAAAGTGATAAAAATATTTTTCTAGATACGCCCGGCGGAGCTGGTATAACATTACAATAATTATGATCGAATTATGAAATTGCAATTTTATTTTAACTACTATTTTCTTTAGTTAGCGACTGTACGCCTCCCGTAGGAATCGAGCTATAAATTTCCTGAAGCTTAAACTACATACATTCACAAAAACAATGTTGTAACGAAGTTCGCCAGGTCGCTAGATGTTACAAAATTCTAAAACATAAATTTTCCAATAATTTTGTGTTAAATGATTATTTTTGCTGCCTATTCATTTAAAAAAAAAAAAACTTAGTAAATTGGAAGGAAGACGGCAGTTGAGCGAGGTGATACAATGTTAAACCCAACAACACGACCAACGATCCTGCGCCTGACGGAGATTAATCTGGAAACCCTCCACGACCAAACTCCCAACACAACATTTGTCGCATCGTACCCGGCTCACATCGCAACACAACCCTTAGACCCTTCCTTCGTACGGCTTCACCAGACATCATGCCGGAACGCGACGAATCGCTTGGCGGCAAGGCATTGTCTGGTGGGTTATACCTCTGCCGGCAGGCGATATTATGGCCTACCACAAAGTATTTTTTTTTTATTTGCCCCGTGGAGAAAGTTGTTCAGTTTAATAATCTGTACTCCATCTTAATTTGTTAGAGTTTCAGCTCCCTCCACGCCTACTTCACCTAAGTCAGGGTAGGCGAACCTTTTGCATCAACGTGCCATTTTTTCTAAAAAAAAGTTTAATGGGGTCATTCGCGTGCCATCAAATAATTTAGACTTTCTGATTATTTGGAAAATAATAATTATAAATACTATCAAAACTCTTTATTAAATAAAGTAAGCAAACGAGGTACATTTTGATATGTTTTTATTACATGAATAAATTAAATTTCAGTAAAATTAGTGTGACTTCTGTTGCTGCAGGTTAGATGACAAATAATTTATGTTAGGGTTGTAAGATTTAAAACTTTTAGCAAAATGCATGCTGAACTAGATTCATCTGCCAAACGGTTTCTAACCGAGTTTTTAATGTTATTGATCTCTGAAAATAATGACTCGCAGGCATAGGTAGATGAAAACACATCGATCGTCATAAAATACCTAATTCTGCGACGTGACCAAAATATTGTGTCGCGTGCCATCAATGGCACGCGTGCCATTGGTTCGCCTAATCTGACCTAAGTGTTCACTATAAAATGGTTACAGAATCACACTGCTGGGCTTATGTATGTTCTTCTTCTTCTCAACCTATAGAGGTCCACTGCTGGACAGAAGCCTCCCCCAAGGCTTTCAATCCATTGGGAGGCATTGCCATAATCCCCACGCTTGGCAGGCTGGTTGGGGATCGCAGTAATTTGTTATTCCACAGGAGAAGCGCTGCTGCCCGCTTCCCTGGTGAGAGTTCCCATAGTCGCCTCTTACGACACCCACGAGAGGACATGGGATGGTACTATTCTATGCCCGGTACCACACACATCGGAACACAACGTACCTATGTATGTTGAGAGCAACAAATTAAAGTTAGTAAACTAAACGGTAAAGGCTAAAATCACTAATCTTAAAGGATTTCGAAGAAACAATACGATTAACAGTGTTTCGATGGTTTCGATACGTCTACGACTCTAGCCTTAATATTTTAGCAGAAATCCCACATCGAAAACAACCTAAATTCTACCTCTTTTGGCATAATGGACTTATTTCACTGTCATAGTTATAAGTTAATGATCCATTTTCAGGGGCCCATTACTAGCTGTGCAAGTCATCCCTAGCCATTTATCTAAGTATTTTATAAAAACAAAGGTCAGGCAGGGGTTAGTTACTCCTTCGTCATAGATAACCAGCTCACTTTAGGCACCCAACTCCACAATTCAAGACTTTTGTTCCCATGTCTTGTAATAGTCCTAAACAAACTGGGGTTTGTCCTTGTGTGGCTCATTTCAATGAAAATGCCTAACAGGCATCTGAAAGTTGATTTCGGCCCTTCATACGTCTTCCATAGATCTAAGACCACAGGGTCCCGACACGATTGGCTCTGTGGCTGAACGTTCTACAGTTGTGCTACGTATCGCGTGTTCGATTCCCGAACGAAAAAATATTTGTATGGCCTATAAGTAGTTGATAAGGGTCCGGCTGTTTAGGACACAGAAGTAATTCCTAGTGTGGGGGCAATCTTTTTATATAAAAGAAAATAAAATAATGAGTAACAATTAATTAACTTGTCGTCCTCCGTGGCGCAGCGGTCAACACGCCTGCCTGCGACGGGTTCGATCCCCGGCCAGGTCATGATGGAAAAACGATCTTTTCCTGATTGGCCTGGGTCTTGAATGTTTAACTATATATGTATCTATTATAAATATAGTATCGTTGAGTTAGTACCCCATAACACAAGTCTCGAACTTACTTTGGGGCTAGCTCAATCTGTGTGATTTGTCCGTTATGTATTTATTTATTTATATAGCAACTAAATCTAACTTTAAACATACCTTTTCGATAGAATCGCGATGAAGTATCTTTCCAGAAAACATATAATAATTATGTATGCAACCACAGTTTCTCATTCAAAGTGAATAATATTGTTTTCGAGAGATAAATGTCTTTAACCAGAAACAATGCAATATAAAACTTGAACCACTTGTATAGTGCATTGTTATGAGTACGAGTTAGTGATAATATGGTATTTTAGCGCAAAGAGCTCTAATTTACGACGCACTAATCAGCTGACGACCATGTTAGCAGCAGCAATCAATTATCTAGCAATGTGTTAACTTACGGGATACTACACCCAGTTAACATTAGTTCATACTTCTTGCTCTTCTCCCAATTTATTTGGTGTCGGCGTGACTGTATTCTTATTACATTCGTGTCATAATATCAGTAGCCACTCTTTTTTAACCATATTCCATCTTATTCATAAATGCTGCTTAAAGTTAACTAGTGAATAGCGATTCTTTAAACATACATTTTTGACCTTTTAACATTACTTAGCTTAAATCATCCTTTATGAATAAACACCACAGTTTTTTAAGGGGTTTATTCATAAACGATGATTAAAGTTAAGTTATTAAGTAAGTAGAAGACAATAACGCTGCAAAATAATAAACTTTATTACAGAATAGTACAGACGACAGCACATCAAGCTACAAAGGCTCACAGTGGATTGGGAATATTTGACAGTTTCGGATAATTTGACCTGCTGTTGTCTGTACAATATTGATTCAACAAACATTCAACCATAGAAACTACCATTGCTTTTCTGATCATGGCATGGCATCATTTAATCATGTAATTGATATTTCATATTTATACCACTTCCCCTTTGTACAAAGACAGGTATAATTAGTTACTATAGCTACTACCCTTGGTTTTAACTGCATTGTTTGTTGATAGCCTATATCCTTCCACAGGGTACAAAGTATTCCACATTCAAATTTAAAAAATCGGGCTAGCCACTTTGGATATTGCCCGGATCAAACAGGAATAGACAAAAATGCAAAAAAAATATATCATTACATGTACCACAGATATACTTTTTTATATGTTCTCTCAATATCTTCATTGCTTTACCATAATGTGGAGTTGTTCTAAACCATTTAAATCAGTATGGACCCCTGAGAGTGCAGCAAAATATTTTCATATGCACTTGGAAAAAAGTTGTTACTTTGACATTACAGACACTACCATTTTAGATATTTGTACAAAGTATAGATTTAGGTTGCCTAGTTGCATAGACAAAACAAACAAATAATAAATAATTTATTAACTTTAGTACTACTGTTCATAAGTGTGTCAATTAAAAGCAGTGCAAATTTATATTTCTTGTACAATCAAAAGTTATTTATTGAAGACACATTTGAGTTGCGATCTGTTATTTCATTAGACTGAGGTTTTCTCTTTATGAGATTGCTTTATTTGCACATTTCTCTCTTATTTCCATAAGGTAAAACAAAGGAAGACATGTTAGAATATTCTATATTTAAATAGATGCAATACTTGCTGATAACATGCAGTACATACTTACAACCCAAACATCAAATAGGCATACTGTTATCAATGTTACACAAACACACTTTATCATAAGAGCAGGCACCTTCCACATTTGTTTACTCAATATTGAGATTATTTTATCATAAAAAATATGTTGTATTTTATAATTCTTAAAAGTAGGTACTTCAGCATAAGTATTTAAAATATTGGTACAAATCTTAGGGAATGATTTAAAAATGTTAAATTGAAATCAATAGCTTCTTATGAATTACAGTGCTTCAGTTATTTTGTTTCAACCCATATTCATTTAATTTGAAGCAAAAAGGTTTTATTCCGTCTGTATCAATATCTTATTATTAATTGAGAAGCTTTTTCAGAATAAAAATGGTGACTTTAAGTACTTACTCGCTAGTTTCCTTGGTCTTCTCTACATGCTTCTTGATATCAGCAAGTGAAGAGTCCAGTCTATTGAGGAACTCGTCGAAGCTCTTCTTTTCGTCCGGACTGCCTGGGGAGAAGTCTGCCGAGGGCATGCCCGCGATAGATGCCCGGTGATTCGGCGGGGGCAGCTCCGTCACCCGTTCACCATTCTCGTAGAAAGGAGAATCTTTGGTGACGGGGATCAATAAATATTCTCGCAAAAACAAACTGTCCGTAGCGAATAAACGATTCGCCCGCCTAATTTTCTCCATCTATAACAACCAAACGACACATTCAACACTCTTCCCGTTTAAAACCCGAAGAGTTAACGAGATAATAACACTTTTATTGCGATGTTGGTACACTTACGGTAACACCATATTTGAGGGCAAGCCCCTGCAAAGTATCGCCTTTTGCCATCACATGCTTGATGTATTCTTCATTCCTTTTCATGTGGTTACAAGTACTTCCATATTTTTTAAGGGGGCGAGCGGAATCCCGAATAGAAACTCTTTCATCAAAAAGACGTTCCTCCTCCATTTTTGACGTGTGTAAATGACAGCGTCGAATAGACTGAAGTTAGATTCGAAAAAAAGTCCAATGACCTTTCGTTTTGATAAGTATCCACCCATTCATCCAATTACAACAAAAATATATATTCTGTTAACATTAATAATAATGTAACATTTTGTTCTACTAAAATGTATGTACAAAATTAAATGTTTTCGAACAATTAATTAATTCAGTCTCATTAATTTCGAGACAGGATTACTGCCATCTGTACAAAAAGTGTAAACTAACTCGAACATTAGGGTTGTTATACCAGTTGTACAGCATAATGACTGGTATTGTTACAAAAGATGGCGCTGTACAATGTTACCCGCGTTGTCGATAGATGGTGCTCTACGATATGCTATAGCTAGCTCAACCCGGGCAAAAACGTGCGACCAATCACAAATCTGGAACCTTTAGTTCATTCCACCAGATCAGAATAGGTCTTTCTCCTGTTCATAGTGTTCAGTTTGTTCATTCTTTCATTCAGTCTCACAGTGCAACTGGATGGAAGTAGTGCTGTGTTATGTGATGCAGATTAAATGAAATTTAAAAATTATTATGAACTGAAAACATTCTCAATCAAGTGTTTTGACTTAAATATTTTAATTTTATTGTATTGACGGAAGATTCGTAGAGGATCAACTTTTCTCATTTTGTATTGTGTTTTGAACTTTTATTCGATTTTTATTTATGGTTTGTGTACATACACATGTGATCAATAAAATAATCGCGACATTACTTCGATAAAAGGGGTATGTATGAATGAAAGTGTTATTTTTTTCACGTTTTATAAATTAAAACTGTTGTATTTTGTCGTTTGGTCATTGGAGAGCTTGTTTTCCCCTGCCGAGCGCACACCGCCCCATTGCGAAAAATATATTATTGCGAGGGTTGGCCGCAGTCGGCCGCGCGCGCTCCGTTCACGATTATTTTATTACTGGTGGGGTCTAGTTTTTATAATTTTGTTGAATGCTTCGGATACAATGTACTGTAGACAGCTAGTTCTCATTTTCTGGGTGATAAGTTGATTATTACCTACGGTCTACCCACACCCTATCAGTGTCCTATATTTGCTTTGGTATTATCGTGCGTGTAGGTATTTAGATGGATTTATAATCAAAATACCTGCACTCACAAGCCCTATGGGGAATGAATAACACTGGCTAATCCAGACTCTTGAAGTCTACCTAGGTCACCTGGAGAATCTAGCTGGCATAACTCATCTTTCTAATTCCGTTAGGTAATAAGATAAATAACTAGATAACTCGTGATTAAATCAATTAGCACAAGGGGCAATATCCCTATCAAAGTGATATCGACCTCGTTAAAGCATTACATTGTACCCCACTTCAACGGATCATATAGGTACCTAGGCACCTACCTACCTTGGTTAGGTAAGAAGGTACCTAGCTTAAACAATTAGCTAGGTATAACTTTACTAGTCTATAGCTACACCCATACCTACAGGGTACGTTCAAGAATCGACGCGTGTCACACAGTCGTCAAATAACTAAAACCATTTTCTAAATCTAACGTAGGTACTGCTTAGGTCCTAAGGACTCGATTAAATACACGTCATGATCATAATATACCTACTATGTGGTTGGGGGCGGCTTCAACTGAATACCAGTATTTTAGATGGAGCGACTGCTTATCTGATCACATCCACAACCTATTTACAGGGTAGGTAATGCGTTCATCATCATATCTTAGCCTTTATCCCGGTTGAGTGCGCGGCTTTCGCGTTGGAGCCCAGGGTCCGCTTTTCTACACATTCTCCTACATTTCGCGCGATCTTTAGCATCCTGTGATAATAGATTGTTGACACGCATGTCATCTCTTACAACGTCAAGCCATCATTTCTTTGGTTCACCACGCTTTTTCCGTTTGCAGAGGCGCCCACAGGCTAATGCCTTGCCCCTTGATAAGACTGGTTAACAAACTTCGGGCTTCAGACCGCCTGTTACGACTGTCAAAGATCTACAATTGACAGTCGGAACCAACGGCTTAACGGTGTGTAAGGATGATCACCAATCCACAAAACAACCGCGGCTAGCTTAGCTTAACTTGATCGTTCGACTTCCGCCGTTGTTATTATTTAGCTCCTTGGGCTCTCACTTCACAACTACACGTAGCAAAATAATAAATTGTCTTTCACAATTTAAAACTATGCTTTAATAAGTACCTACCTACCTGCTCCAAAGCCGTCAAAAAAGGTCATGACCCCAACTTATGCACCCTTGCACCAATAACATAAATATCAAATTCCGAACAGTTGACTCACACAAACATCCCTCCGGCTGTTGTGGGAGTATTATTAAAAAATGCATTTTAAATGAAAAAAAAAATGCGCGTGAGTTCGTGAGTCAGTGTAGACGGAACCAGTTCGAAATGAGTAAATCTTCAAGATCAGCGTGTCATTATCGTGAGTCATATCACTAGAATCCGACCTCCGACGAAACTCCTATCAGTAATCTGTGTAGATTAATAGGTAAACGAGCTGTAATTATGAGTTGAGCTTGTATGACGTGCTTGCTTATTAACGTAATTCAGATGCAGTTGGGTTTTACGAAAGGTTTGCTCTTATTTCTTAAACGTGGACAATGTCAGAATATTTAGGTCGACGCACTATCGTGAACTGTAGATACGTATCACTTTCATTTTATTTATATAATATATAAATTTGTGATAAAATCTATAAAAATAAATAAAATATAGAGTGTCTGTTTGTAATATTAGAATAGCAGCTATGATAAATAAAAGTAAAACTTTTTTGTTTTGTTCTTCTTTCTTTCTTTTTCTATTCGGTTGTTCCGGATAATCTCCGAAACGGCTTGAACAAATTTTCACGCAACTTTCACTGACACATAGCTAATGTAATAAAGAGTAAGCATACCGTCTTATAGGATAGGCAAACGTTTATTTATACTTACTAAAAAAAAGCCTTTTTAGTCTCGCTCTGGGCGGAGAGGAAAGGCGTGTCAGATTTTTACTGACTAAAAGACTAAAACCCACCCGTGTTCCTTCACTTGCCTGTAGGCCAGGGCCACGGTTTCATTTTTAACCAACCCGCAACCCTGACCCTCAACTATAGTTGTTGGAACGATAACCCACTCGACGCTCACGTCACTTCAACTATCACGATGAGAATGGTTACTGAATTGCACTGCAGACATCAAGTGTAACATTTTTTGCACCTTGTCCTTTCAACAGCTGACCGTCTAACAAGCTTACCTGCAATACATCATATTTCATCGGTCCTTGAAGCCGTAATACAACACTTGGTTATTTAAAAATAAACCGACTGTTGGCCACCGAGAAATTGCTTTGAATAAAATGCTCATAAACTAAACTATTCTGTCATTTTAATCCCACTAATTTAACAAACGGGACATCAGAGTCGAAAATATAACTGTAGGAGGCGTAAAAAACCGTTAGACACAGTTGTCACTATGTGTAACGGTTTTTTACCGACTAATTTATTTTGTCAAATCAATGACGCAACACAAGTTTTCTACATTTGTAGGCAAACAGACACTAAAATCATTAACCGTCGATCGTGCTTATACCAGTGCCAGCTTACAACAATGAACAATCCTTTCGACCAAATGCGTCAAGTGCCCGGGGTCCAAAAACAAGCGGCTCGATGTCTCCATGACGTCATAACACCGGTACTCCGTGTACGCTGATGATGCGTCAGGCCATTCACGGATCTTTCGCTCGACTTCCAAGAAATATATTACTGAATGACCGGGGTGTTGCGTTACCCATACCTTAGGTTAGTTGTGTAATGATGTTTAACCGAGTGCTCACCTGATTTGAAAACAGAGTGATGTTGCTTGTTTAGAACCCAACTTTAGAAGTGGTATGGAATGGCCATTGAAAATTATGATTACAGTTATATGCAAAGTTAAAAAGGAATATAGCAAGAAATTAGTTACTGGCGTGGCTTTAGTTTTAAAATAAATAAAAAGAGAAAAGCCGCAAACTTATTGTCGCGATTCGCCAAGACTTTTTCAAACTTCAGTGGACAAAGTATGATTTAATGAAAGTAAGTAGTTTAGTAGTTATGAAACTTAGTTCATTTCACTCGAGTTTTTGTAACTTGTAATCAAACTTTGTAAACAAACAAATCTCGATAATTATGGAACATATTTCAGAATTACATAATTGACTTGTTTACTGTTTAGCTAGCACAGTCTCTACGTGGCTTTTGCGCTTAGGTACTCAAAAGAGGTGTTTGTAGTTGCCTGTGAGCATAGCACGTCTTGGTTGCCTTATATACGAGGGTCAAACTGAAAGTTCTTAGAACTGGCCACTTATAAACAATATAATAAAAAAAATATTCTAAAATTTGAAAATAGAATTCTTTGGCAATATTACTGAGTATATATTTCATTCATTTGTCATTAGTTATACGATTTGGCGGCAAATTGAAAATTGTCTGTGTCACGTCAACATGAATTTAACACGAGAAAATTTTCGTGCAATGATTTTTTATGACTTTCTATGTCATTTAAGTCAACAAGAAAGTTATGATAGACTACGATTGGCCTTTCACGATGAAGCCCCATCTCGTGCAACTGTTTACAACTGGTTTAATGAGTTTAAACGTGGTCGCACTAATCTCACTGATGATTTACGTGAGGGACGGCCTTCTACGGCGACGACTGAAGATAACATCTGTGTTGTGCGGCGTATGATAGAGACTGACAAAAGAGTGACCTATCAGCAGATTCGGACAAGCTTAGGCATCGGTATGAGTCAAGTGCACAAAATCCTCCACGAACATTTAGCGGCCAGGAAGCTTTGCGCCCGGTGGATAACTCATAATTTGACTGAGGCTCAAAAACTCCATCGTGTGGATTGGTGCCGTAAAATGATTGAAAGATTTAACGGAGGTGACTCAAATGCTGTGTTCGACATACTAACAGGTGACGAAAGCTGGATTTACTGTTATGATCCTGAAACCAAAAGACAATCTGCTCAGTGGGTGTTTCCTTTCGAGGAGTTGCCAACTAAAGTGAAGAGAGATCGAAGTGCGGGAAAAAAAATGGTGGCCTCGTTCTTTGGAAGGATAGGTCATTTCGCAACAATTGTGTTAGAGGATCAAAAAACAGTGTCTGCAGAATGGTGCACTACCAATTGTTTGCCACTTGTCTTGGAAAAAGATTTCCAAAAATTAAAGAAAAACTTAAAGGAAAGCGGTTTATGAATGCTGAAGAAGCGGTGGCTGCGTATCGCGATGCCATTGAAGAGACCCCTAAGGACGAGTGGGCAAAGTGCTTTTCCCAGTGGTTCCATCTCATGCAACGGTGTATTGACGTGAATGAACAATATTTTGAAAAGATATAATGATATAATAAAACTAATAACTGGCTAATGTTATCAGTTTTTGATTTTCTAAGAACTTTCAGTTTAACCCTCGTACGTGCGACTTCTGGGTTAGTAGGCTTACACCATAGGTCTACGAGCTTTTCCTAAAACACAGGCTTTTTTGTAACCGTAGTTTTCACAGAAATGGGTGGGCGTTTCCTACACAGCACCTAAAAATAATCATATAATGTATATGATTATTCCAGAACCCAAACTAAAAATGAACAACAAAATTATTAGACTGTAGTTCCTAGTAATTATTGTATTGACAGCTCGTCTACTTTCAGATGGGCCCGTATTTTGAGTGACGGGCTTGACAGTCGTCGTCGTTATGTGCTTCGAAACTTTGAATTGACCTTTCTCTCTTATTTCAGAGCACATTTACTACTCCATCAAAATTCAAATGTCAAAACCGATCTCTTAAAAGCTAACTTATTACTTCGATTCTTGCATAGTCTCTTAACTTGTAAATATACTTCACCTGTCGTACATTACACGGATGTATTGGCAGCTGAATGTGCATCCATCAATCAATAGTCAATTTCACAGCGTAAGCTTAGCAGGCATCATGCTCCATCTATTGTAATATGCAACGGTTGATTACACACAACACAGTGTGGTTCAAGAAGCATCGATGCTGATAATCACCGCGTTGCAGCATACTCTTGGCTGGTCATTGGGAATTTGTTATGCATATGACCCATTTTAATCCATCCCAAGATTGTCTTTAAAGGATCGCTCATAGTAATTCCGCCCATCGCGTCACCCTTTGTATATATTTTTTAATGACCGAGTATTCTAAGTAGAAAAAGTAGAGTAGGTAGTATTTTCAGTTTCTGTTTTTAGGGTTCCGTAGCCAAATGGCAAAAAACGGAACCCTTATAGATTCGTCATGTCTCTCTGTCCGTCTGTCCGTCCGTATGTCACAGCCATTTTTTTTTTTTAAACTATAAGAGCTATACTGTTGAAACTTGGTAGGTAGATGTATTCTATGAACCGCCTTAAGATTTTGATGCAAAAATAATAATAAATATTGGGGGCTCCCCATACTTAGAACTGAAACTCGATTTTTAAGCTATTGCATAGCTTCTATCGCGGGCCTTGAGCGCGGGGACCGAATCCAGAAATTCCGTAACGAAAAAACCTCACGCTCCCCATCGTCTAACGTCGTTTCAGTTCGGCAGTCTTCGGCACGGTATGTTTGTGTGCGTGCGACTACATCTTTTGAAAACAATTTATAGATTTTCAAAAAGAGCATGCATATTGCAAGGCGCGAACTCAGTTCTACACACTTGCCATGTTACTGATAGTCGCGATGTGCTAAACTTGCGATTAATTTTCTCTCTGAAATATGTCTTCTATAGAGATATGTCATAGACGTCATCGACGTTGTCATGGCTACCTTAAAAACTTTTCATATAATTAATTATTAAGTACTTTTATTCAAATTAATTTAGTAGTGTTTTTATAAAATAGCTTTTTTTTTTTAACGGAAAAGCTAAGATGAATGTCACGCTAATTTTTCATTGGACTTTTAAATTATTTATAGTGTTGTTTACTAAATAAAAGCGCGTGATTTTATAGAGTAAAAAGTGCTCACGCGGCCGTTTTTTGAATTGTTGCAAGAATTCAAAAGACTGTCTTTAAATAGTGTTCAGACGATTGCTCAAAGTGTATTAGATTTCATTAGTAATAGAAATGGCATTTCAATAATGACTTTCAACTGCCAAAGTCTAAATAGTCATAAATACGATTTACAAGATTCAGTTAAGAGACAAACAAATGTGTTACTTCTTACCAAAACTTGCATGACGCATGATAATCCAATTGAAATACCTAATTTTAATTGTATTGTTCAGTTCGAACGAGATACTGTTTCAAAAGGTGGGGTAGCTATTTACCAAAATAAAAATGATATTACTAATATTATGACTCCGAATATTGAAATAAATATTGCACACGTTAGCGATGTTAATGTTAGGCGCTCAGTTGTTGGAGATATTTGTGCGTGCTTATGCAAACTTAGAAATGGCCTACAAATAGTTATGGTAGCAATTTACATTTCTCCGAATCCAAAATTGGACGAGGTAGAGCATTTTATTCATCGCACTTTACTGGAGTACACTGAAGAAGGCTCGAAAATACTTGGTACAAATGGTAATAAATTTCCATTTATCTTGGCTGGCGATTTCAACATTAACTTCGCTGATAAAAAATCAGAGCGGTTGACAACTTTTCTATCAAAAACATTGAATTTGAAAATGAATAATGATCCACAAAAGTCCACAACAAAATATGGGACCACCATTGACGCGGTATTTTCTAGGTATTTATTTAGAGGATATTAAGTCGCAAACTTATGTTTCTTATTTCAGTTATCATAAACCTATAGTTTCAATGATAAATATTCCTGAATAACCAACAGCTACTGTAAGGTAATAAAACCCACATGTATTGTAAAATAATAAAAATATTTTAAATAATATTAACTTTTTATTTATTTAATAAAAGAAAAATTTGTTTTCTTATCGGTCACCACACTCAAAAAGTGTAACTTGAATTAATATCAAAGAAAAAGAAATAAATAAATACAGACAAATCACACAGATTGAGCTAGCCCCAAAGTAAGTTCGAGACTTGTGTTATGGGATACAAACTCAACGATACTATATTTTATAATAGATACATATCAGTGGCGAAGGGTGAAATTTTGACAAAGGGAAGCCGGTCCAAAAAAATAAACACTTAAACACTTACCTACTGCAGGATATCTTGGAGGAGGTCTTCAGATAAGAATAATATGAAAAGCCCCACCTTCACCATACAAAAAAGGACTGATGATTTGATAACAGTGTCTTTCAAGTATGATAAAAGCGGCTTTGTGAAAAGCCTTTTTCGACGTGCATCTCTATACCACACATGCATGCTTGTTAGTAAGTACTAAGTTAAGTACCTATTGTCAGGGAATAAGAGTCAAGAAAAAATAAAATAAAAAATTACAAAAATAATAAAGTGTTAAAAACCGAACCACACAAACACCGATCCAAAACCAACAAAAATATTAAGCAAAAGTAGTGGCGTGGTTTCTTTGTCTCTTTCTAATAGAGTAGAGGAGAGTACTATAAGCCGCCCGCGAGTAGCCTCATATTTATCAAGTTTTACCGATGGTTAGCGAGTATTAGAAAGAGATGGTCTGACACGCTCTCTCTTTACGCCGCATAGTAAAACGTTGATATAGGTAAGCTGAAATTCGTCGGCTTCCTTCAAGAGAACTACGAAAAGAATTACGAAAAATTGAAGCGCTGATTAATTTACGACTATAAAATGAAATGTGATACTTAGGGTATTGCTAAAAATTGCGATTGCTATTGTAAATCGCGCCGGTATTTGATTAATAATACTTTGTTAATGAAATAGAATGTAAATACTTTTGTATGAATATGGAACTGATTTTTGAAAGGTAACCCGGTGGGAATCGGCTTGTATGGACTCTTCGCCACTGATACATATATAGATAAACATCCAAGACCCAGGCCAATCAGGAAAAGATCGTTTCCCGTCATGACCTGGCCGGGGATCGAACCCGGGGCCTCCACGTTACAGGCAGGCGTGTTGACCGCTGCGCCACGGAGACCGACAATACTGCATAAATAAAATAAATAAATAATTATAATTGCATAAATTGATACAAAATGCTATGCAATAGCTTTACCGCGGCAGTCCCCGAGTGCCACACGTCTTTTTTTTTTTTTTTTCATCAAACATACGTGTGGGGTAGGTATCTATGGATAGTCTTCAAAAATGATATTGAGGTTTCTAAAATATTTTTTTTTCTAAACCGAATAGTTTGCGTGACAGACGCTTCCAAAGTGGAAAAAAGTTGGTCCCCCACCCCCTCTAACTTCTAAAATAAGAAAATGAAAAATCTAAAAAAGAAACATATCATGTACATTACTATAAAAACTACCAACGAAAATTGTTTTGAACGAGATCTAGTACGTAGTTTTTTTTTAATACCTCGTAAATCATAAACCGCTTATTACCGCGTAATCTTTCATACAAATAACTTATATCCTTTAATTTCATAAATCAATGGTACGGAACCCTTAGTGCGTGAATCCGACACGCACTTGGCCGGTTTTTTTAATACTCAGCCTAGCGAACGCGGCCGCTGCGCAAGGAGGCGCGGGTTCGATCCCCGCGCAGTACAAATATTTGTATACATAAATATTTGCTTTGGTCTGGTCATGCCTCGGAAAGCACGTTAAGCCGTTGGTCCCAGTTGCCATACGAACATCTAGTGGCAGTCGTTACAGGTTGTTGGAGCCCTCAAAAGTCCAACAATTGGTCTAACGGCAATGCTTCGATATCGCCTTCGGGTTGTGGAAGTCAGAGGCAAAAATCAACAGTTAGACAGATAAAGCGGACCCCAGACTCCAAAGCTGAAAAAGAATCGGATGCGACTGTGATTAACGCTGAAATGATGCTACATATTCAGCCTAAATGTTTCCACTACTGGGATACGAGCTCTGTGAGAAGGAGTAGGCCGTAATCCACCACGTGGACTCAGTGCGGGTTGATAAATATGAAATGTCTACGAATTTTTTGTTCTATGACATGCCGGTGATCCTCACGATTTTATCCTTAACCGTGTTGAGAGCAGTGACGATATAAAGTGCCTGGCTAGGTTTGAACCTACGACCTACAACTCGTCGAGGCCGGTCATTCCGTGCCACTAAGTACTCTTGTGCGACAACAAATTAAGTTATATAAATATCACTCCCGAAAACAATTTCAAGAATCACAGCCCAGAATTGGACTAACGAGATTTCTCCTTTTGCGTACAATTTTGAACGAAGTGCCCTAAATGATTACGATCAATTAGTGCCAAGTGCAAACCCGCTGACAGCTTTCGCTCCGCAAATCAAACCAGAAAGTCTCATCATTAATTTAACAGCTGGTTTTTGGAGTGAGAGTTCATTTAAGGATCGTTTTTGATAAGGATTGGATGCCAAGAAACCACTAACTACAATAAATTTAAAAGAAAAAGAAAAAAGATAAGCAACTCCAACTTTCTACTCAAGAGTAACCCTATCAATATTTTCTTCGTAATAAAACAAATGGCTGAACTTCGACCTTTTGTCCTTTTTCCAAACTGTCGTTGTTGGAGCTTTTAATCAGCTGGCACACTATTTTCTTTTTTATAAATTTATAAACCAGCGAGTGACCGCAATCCGGCCTGATGATAAGCAGTAACGCAATAGTTGATGGTAAAGCACACTAGATTAAGAGTCTATTCACTCTAGCCTTGAAGACACTCAAATTGTAGTCCGACGGAAACACCGCCGCTGGCAAATTGTTCCAGCCCCTCGATGTAGCGGTATACTGAATAGGTAGTTCAATATCAAGACATGTTGGTATATTTGCATTGAGAGAGAGTGCAGACGCCTCTGGTCTGGAACCCTTTATAAATAGGTGCAGTTTTCGTCGACTAAAGTAAAACGCGATAAATGAAAAACAAATACGTTCATAACAAAGGCACGTGTAAGGGAAAATAAACTGTTTTTAAAAGCATTTTGTAAAGTAACGCCTGCTTTAAAAGGTTTTCATTTGACATCATAATTATTTACGGAGAAGCTTTGTAAATACAATTCGGAAAAGATTTATTATTTGGGTTCCGTTTAGTAAAAACAAATTGTCTTTATAACTTGCCTGTTGCAAAACGGTTTCCCTGGCTTCTTCTATAGCAACTCTGTAGCATAAAACCTACATGCGTATTGCGTGACTCAGTATCAAGCTCAATCTTAATTACATATTTTGAAGGATACTAATAAAACATTATGTTCTATGTTAAAAAAAAAAATGTGTGTAAATTTTGACAATTCTACTAAGTATATTAAATACATATGGATTGTCAATAGGAGACACACTTTCTTTTTTAACAAAGCTATTCCTGCTGTCCGTGTGTTACGGAATTACCCTTCTCATTTATACTTGAAATAATCTTTTATATCTACATCACTTAGAAATGTAAACAATGTACGCACACACCAGCTGTAACTAGTATAAGCGGACTTCTGATTGTGCGAAAAACTTATAAGTATGTACAGTGCGAGGTCAGCTAAAACTGGAAATGTATAGCTTGATGTGTAGCTGTGTGTATTTACGCCTTTAATATACTCCCTTAGTGCGACCACTAGGAACAATGATATTGTATAATTAACTTTACTGCAAAGTAACTAAGGAGATTGCTTTTATCCATCTTGCAGCTAACGCAGTAGGTATATTGTCCCTTGTGCCTTAAAATAGATAGTGTATGTATTTGTCTAAAATACACGACAAGTTGACTTCCACCAGACGCTGAGCAATAATTTTAAAAAAGTGTACACGAATATTGAATTGTAGCACACAATTTTATATATTCCGCAACTTCGCTCCAACTCTCGCAAGTCTCCGACGCGCTTGGATGGTTGAGCGAAAAAAGGAATTAATTTTGATCCGCATCGATACTATGTTATTATTTCTTCAAAGGTTAATGCAAACTGTTGGTTAAAGATCAAGAGACCGTTAGCGGTAGGCTGACGAAGTATGCATGTCTGTTAAAGTGTTTCCTATCGCCTCGGGCAAGGGGTATTGTCCACCTCGAGCCGCCCATAATCTTGGGTAATATAACAAATGCGAAAGTCTTGTTAGTTTGTTATTCAATAGCGTAGCGAGGTAAGGAAAGCTGCGGAGAAACCTTAAAGGCTACCTAAGTCTGTAGCGCAAAGCACTTTGTTTCCTTCCTTCTTGTTTCTCGTTATTGTTATGGTTCTTTGGTCCTTTGGCAGTTTTGCTTGAATGAGCAACTTTTTCTCCGTGTGGATTTTAGTTTTATGAAATGACACCTGGGAATTTTGTCTAAAAGATGAGCCCCAGCATTTTTCTCTGTAAAATATTTCCTCAGATTCGTTCATTCTTCAACAGCCTGTAATGGAGCAGTGGGCGTCCATTGATAACGGTCCCAACTTACGTGTTTAGGTCTTGAGTACGACCCAGAATGGTTTGTATATAATTACTCTTCACCACATATCTCAAAACGATGAAAAAATAATCGTGAAGAAGCCGACTAGAAATTCCATATTATGTGACATAGATATCATATAATTATCATATCTACCAACGTGCATTGAGTCTGCGTGATAGATTACAGCCCACTCCCAAAAAAGGCCCGTGTCCCGAGATTATAGACTGATTCTCTGAACCTAAGACTCAGTGAAAGACATATAAATAAAGCTCCAGACTTTAAAAATAAACACTAACTCCGTCATTCAATCACGCTGTTATCAATGTCAGAAACACCAGGCGGGCGTCTCCGGGATTGTACCAAGAGTATAAAACTCGGGTCTTACAAAATGCTTGTCAGTGAGATAAAATCGCCGTTTTGTGCCCATAATAGGCATGAGACTGGAAGTGGACACGACGGTGACCCGACCCGGGGCACTTGCCCTTACTATCACGACATGGAAGTGACTTTATGTCACATCTTATTGTGTACTTACGTTGTCTTATTACCTTTTCATTGTGAGGTGTTGTGTCTATAATTTAATGGCCAGTACACGCCGATCGTTTGGTCGTGTTGTTTCATTATTTCTGATGTGGTAACGTAATAAGGTAAGAAAAAGTACAGGGGCACAGAATATTTTATAAAATTCATAAATGCTTACGTTGATGGAATGTTCTATGAAACCCGACCCGCCTGATGCCTAAAAATTCAATTTAATTCACGTTATTGCGGTGCTAAAAGTCTTTTGGGCATGCTTCGTTTAGCTTGATGTATTTTTTATCTGGGCATGTTTTTCTGGAACAACATAACAAGGGCACATTAAATTCAGTCATCAATCTTAACTTGCAAAATGTTAATGCTGGCAATAAGTCAGTGCTAATACCTGCGTAAAAAGTCTGAAGCCTAGTACTTACTATTAATCAAAAGAAAGTCTGCGTTATGGTAATAAAGTACTTAACAACTGATTTTATTACATCAGGAATTATTTACTATTACTCTAACAGCAAGTGCTGCTTTAAGATTTTAGGCTACACTTAGTTTTGTAGCGACTTCAGTGTTAACAGGAATTGTGTTAAAAGTTAAGACTGAACAGTTACGAGTTTCGTCTCGTGTTTTAAGTACAGCTTTATCGTTTCCTTGAAAATGGACATACCACAGTACAGTTTGTACTCGGATATCTATGGCTTGTACTGCATACACGAAGTCTTGTTTGCTGCTACTATTTGTACTGATTTTCTGTAAATGCCGATCTTATGTGTGGCAGGCTGGAAATAAAATAACTCTTGTTTCATTGGTAGAGTCAACCAAGTTTAGAAAGAGCAAAAATTTTTATGTATTATTGTGTAGTGGTGATGTAAACATGTTCGCTTGGAATAAATGCAGAGAATATAACGTTGTACGATTTGTACATCTTCAGAACCAAACAATACTAGTTTCCTCAAACTAGTATGGTTTGGTTCTGAAGATGTGACCAATTTTATGCAGTGCAATATTGCTGTTTCTAAATTTGAAAAGGTTTTGGTTTGCGTCTATCTATATTACCTTGAGGCAGCCTCTTGACACATCTTCCTTGGCTGTAGTTTCCAATTTATTTTTTCACATTTTTGGCACTTAGGTACGTAGTTCTTGTCCCTTCGTTGGGTTAGAGTTGAATAATTATGGCGAAATAGCGTCCAATACTAATGACAACAAACAAATTCATATTTCAACTTCGCAAACTTGAATTTTATCACCTCGGAATATTCGGCTGTGGCAACTCTATAATTTACCGGTAGGTAGTCGTTTACAATATAATGACAGGACAGATGTACGGATCCCTCGCTTCACAACAGGTGTGCACGCGCCTTAATTTTTTTTGTGACTCCTTTATTTTCCGTCTCGCTCTTTTGAGGTAAAAGACTATAAAAAGAGTGGCGAAAGTTGATATCGAATAAAAATGTATTAAATACATATCATTCCATGTCAACTTCCAAGAATTTTTAATGACATCTATGATGGATGACAATAAAAACTTATGAGAGTGCAGAACTTTTAAACAATTCTTTATCCTCTTGACGTTAATGTCAATTGGAACCGTTCGCTCATTTCATTACTTTGCAAAAAGTTAACTTCATTTTGGAATAAGCTGTCGAACTTAAAACAACATTGCCTGCATACCTGCAAAAGTACCGCGTAAATATATCCGCTAATTAAAATTAACTTGATAAAATGCAAACGCCATTTTCAGTCACATCTGGTCACATCATAATTACTGTGAACAGCATGTTTCGAATATTTGCATCGTCTCTCAAAAAAAAAAACGTGAACCGGTTCTTCCTGCAAAAAATCGGTGAATTATATCGATATTAACGTGCATCGATACCGCGCAGGCCTCGGCGTGCGCTGCCCAGCTCCATGCATCGGCAGCTGTGACAGATTTTGTATTTTTTGCACGAATACACCAGACATCGATTTGCAATTTTCGTGCAAGTGGTTCCGACCTTTAATGTTCCTACCTGCTGGCCACAAAATATTTATAGTATGCATCTGCATTCAGTGTGAAATAATCCAATATTAACTGCTTTTCAAGTTGTATAACCAGCTTATTAAATACAAGGTGCAAATACAGTGTTTCAGAATGGGGTATTAGCAACCGCACGAGTAACATTAACTAATTTAGCTTCAACATATTTTCGACGTTCTGAATCGAATCGTCCTATTCAGTAAGTATCTATAAAGAGTTCAACAAAACTCAAACCTAGTTGGGAATGAAATTCAAGGCATTTTTACACAGGATTATCTGACGAAAGGTCCGGACGTCACACAAAAAGAAGGTTTAGGAAAATAAGCTCGCATAACTCTGGTAGAGGCTTTCCGTTGTTTTGTTTGCCATACTTACTTAAGTTCCTGAGATATAGAAGAGATTTAATGCAACAAACAACGTTACTGAGTTATTGGCCTACTATAGGTCTTCTACTGAATCCAAAATACTAACATGAATGATCGCAGCAAATTGGCTGATGGCTAACCTTTGAGCGATTTCCAGAAACCAAAATTTATCGTAGTCCATTACGATAAATGGTCTCTGAAAATCGCTCTGAGGTTAGCCATCACCTAATTTGTTGCAATCATCCGATTAATTCGGTCACATATGCCGTAAACATCTGGTTTACATCTTTAATGCCAAGTCTCCTACAACCCAAGTCTCGCAGGACATCAAAGGACATCAAATTCTCCATCGAACGGCACATAATGCCTTTCGGCCAGCAACGCGACGGAGTTACAAATCGCTTTTAATGTTGAGTCTGCTGCCTCGGACGAATATTCAGCAGGGGTGTTACTTATTTTTTTTTTTTTTATTGTGCTTGGCAAAAGTTTTAGGTGTAACTTTGAGAAAAGTTACGAAGTTTTGGACGACGATGTTCCCTTCGATACCAATAAAAACGTTTTTGTCATCTCATTTTTAGCCAGATTCGCTTTTTAGCCCAGTTAGTAAGCAACGATGGTCTACCGCTTCAACTCAAGAATCACAAGTAGGGTTACGCTTATACCCAAACAGGCGTTATATTTTGTGTAAATTATTTCAACACCACATTATTTCACACTCTTGAAACGTTGAAGGAAAACTTTCTGAAGAAACAAATATGTCCTTGAATAAAAAATTCTAAGACCCTTGATATTGTCCAACTCGCACTTACGGCCGACTCCTTACCGAGAAGGCCTGTTTTTATGTTTCTGCCCAATCTACCTTAATTTATTTCATCTTTCGTTTTTTTCCACCTGCAGTTATGAATGAACTAACGCCACGATGTATCAATTTGTCAGCAATTTTCGAACTTAAATCATTGCTTGTGCCCACATAAATCTTGTGCACGATTACGCCTCGATTAGATAATTCCTTCCAACTGTAACTAAAAGAAACAGAGACCAATTACAGGTTATTACTTAACGTAGCCATGGATAAATAAATTTAACGATTGTGATCAAGCGTGTCTGGCTTTCTCGTAATCTGGTGGTGGATAATGTCCGGTTATGAGCGTGGCATCAATCATCCGCAACATGGATGGAAATCGTCGCATAATAGGCCACTACTTTAGTATGACCTTCGTGGACCTTCTTTTATTATGGTATTGAGGTAGTCATGGTGTTTCTTTTAAGTAGATACAATAAGTATCTATTTTCGTAAGGCCATACCATAAATGGGATATTAAGCCACTACTAAGACTCTTTGAGAGGGAGTTGTAATGGGGGCCCAGTGCTGGTTGCTTGACGAGGTGAGATGACGTTTTCGAATTTTTTGAGTCTAGTAAATGCCTGTTTCGTCACCGTTTTGAGAGCAGTGGTTATGAAATTATTTTACACAACGGAAGAGCACTTCGAACGTAGGGACGGCGTGTTCAAACCTAAGCTTACCAGCTTGGGTTTGAACATACGGCCTGGAATCTGGGTAATTCCGGGCCATTATCACTGGCCCTCTGCCTGTAATGCTAAATTGCTAAGTAGTATAAGTGTGTTACGTCTTTTTTAGCAAGGAAAAAGGACATCAATGCGTTGTGATAAAGAAAAGGGGAGATTTTTTCAGGCAATCTTAGACAACCACCACACGTCATCTGTATAGCTTTTCCCAACTATTCTGGGATCGGATTACAATCAAACTGGACACAGCTAAATACGTACCAGTGTTTTGTATGGATCGATCACCTGTCTGACCTCCACAGCCCAGTAACTGGGTAATACAATACGCCTTTGTAAGGCTGGCTATTAGACTTTCAAACTTGTGGCAACACATAATAACTGTCAAAAGATTCACGAGTAAAAGCCGGGAACGGCGGCTTAACGTATTTTCTGAGGCACGTAGAGGTCTCGTTATGTTAAGTAGGTCACCCATCCTCGGACCAATGCAGCAAGAGTACCTTAACCTCGGATCAGATCGTGCGGCTGCTATCATTTAGCCACAAATCCCTCCTTCCCTCCAATCTTAGACAACCATTAACTACAATTTGCTCCTAGGCAAAAAGTTTCCGTGCCTTGACATACAAAAAACTTTATCTCACTAATTACTATGAACCCTAAAACAAAATAATAACAGCTTCACTGGTAGTATAGTGGTGTTAGAAATAAGTCTACTTTTAGAGAAATATTCTTTTTTTCTCTTGGTCCCAATCCTTAACTCGCCACTAAGAGGCTAAAGCCAGGCTAAGCGATTAAATGAATCCGGGAAACACCACAGACAAGAGTAAAAAGATCCTACAGTTGTAATCCAATCAAGTCCTGGCAAAGTGACAGTCCTTTAAACTCTGTAACCCGAGACGAGTCAAACGTAAAGTAGTTCATTCACGAGGAGACAAAACATTTTAGGGACATGACATGGATACGTAACATATATGTATGTGAGTACTACTTGAAGCCAATGTACTTAATCTATCAACATGGGCGATTACAGTCCTCTGCAGCAAATAGGGTTCTCCGAAGTTCTATATCCAGTCTACCAGCTTCCTTCAGTCCATTTAGATGCCGGGCATCCACTTTACTTTTCAAATCGTGGTCAATATCCAAATCCCCGTGTACACTGCCATCGCTTATCGGTTATTTAGCTTCTTGGTGACGGACTTTATTATCGTCTAATTCTTGTCGCCAAGTGTGTGCATGGCTTTAACTTGAGACGGCAGTCTATTTTGGGAGCCAAATCGTTTATTTTTATATCCCGCCTTGTCCTACCAATAAATAAACGAAAGCGCCATTTTATTTTTTAACCTTCGTTTTCTTTAGGAGGATGTAGGAAATGTTGGCAGTATCTACATGAGCGACGTTTATTGCTTTTTATTAACATAGTATAAAGGTTCAACTATTAAATTAACTTCTGTATGTCTAGTTATAGAATGTAGGAGTGCATTATCAAGATTTATGTCCATATTTAGTCTGAGACGATGTCTATTATTGGTTTGGTATTCAAGTACAAATTCTTCTCATAGTTTACTTCTTATTTAACAAAATTTGCTTATTCTGCAAAAATCTCACAGTGCAAACTTAGGAATTGAGCTGTCAGCAGGAACAGAAACCGTGGCCCTGGTCGTCGCTAGCGACCCGTGTTTCTAGTATAGTCAGTAAATGTCTGACACGCCCTTTCACTCCGCCCAGAGCGCAAGAGGTTATTTGATGATTTCCCATCCCAACCAAAAAGAGAAGTCTGTCAGTAATAGCAATCCCCGACCGGCATACCTACGCACTTTATTAAAGTTTTTACGTTGAGATTTTTACAGGATACCCCGGCTATTTCTACACATAATATACCGATTTGTTTGGTATGTCAAAAACGTTACGCTTTACCAAGCGTAACTTTTATCAAACTTAACGTAACACATGCGTGTGCATTTAAAAACATCACGCGTAGTTAACGCTTTACTTAATGTGATAACACATAAAAATGCATGTTATTGTTTACATAATAGTTCAAAAGAATCGAACGAGGTCTGTAGAGGCAGGAGATCCACTGGAATTGATTGGAAGTCACGTCATTGTATTCACAAACTCGGAACAGACGAAGGCGAGTTTTGTTATGTCACTGGCTTAAGATGTAACAACCAGCTTTTGAACCAGAATTGCACAGGATAGATCAAATAGCACAGAGCACCGTAAATAGGTTCTAAGATCACAGGCATTCTTAAACTAAACAGAATCACTCTAAGCACTATCGAACGGAGACCTGGAGAGGGCATGATCTCCTCTCAGTATTAACAGGTTCAGAAATCTTCTATATAAATAAAAATGAATTGTTCTTCGTTAGTCTGGTTAAAACTCGAGAACGGCTGGGCCGATTGAGCTGATTTTGGTATTAAAATGTTTGTCGTAGTCCAGGGTAGGTCTAAATAGTGAGCAAATAAGGAAAAATGATTTAATAATAATGATGATGCTTCATTGTTTCGACTTCTCCTCTACACTTTTTTGCTACCCTGGTACCCTGCACCTCCAAAAAGTAGACAAAATAAAACTTAGTAAATAAGATCATGTCACATTGCCTTTAAGGCGGAACATAGTTCGCCGGGTCAGCTAGTTATAAATATAGTTTGACTTATAAACTTTATTAGGTTCGCAACAACAAAATATCGTACCTATGAAGTCCATCCTAAAAATACATTACCGGACATCCAGTATCTCGCATTATCATGCGCCCGCGCCTCGCAACTTATCGCAAGCGCGAGCGCCAATACGCATTCCTCTCTGCGGTTTGAATAAGGATAATTTGCGACGCTGAAATATATCCTGATATTAGTCTAATTGTGGCTCATGGGTAGTATTGGGTAAATCATAAAATAATAATGATCATCATCATCATCATTTCAGCCGAAAGACGTCCACTGCTGGACATAGGCCTCCCCGTCCACCTTGTGGGGGGCCTACCCACGCTACGTCTGCCGGTGCGTGGTCGCCACTCGAGAACCCGTCGGCCCCATCGGGCATCGGTCCTACGGGCAATGTGTCCAGCCCACTGCCACTTTAGTGTTGCAATTCTTCGGGCTATGTCGGTTACTCTCGTTCTTCTGCGGATCTCCTCATTCCTGATTCGATCGCGCATCCCAAGCATAGCCCTCTCCATTGCCCTTTGAGTGACTTTGAAAATAATGAAATTTTGTAATTTTAAAAATATTTATTTTAGCCATTCATCATTAGCAACCTTTTTTCGTCCCACTGCTGGGCACAGGTCTCCTCTCATACAGAGAAGGATTGAGCGTAATCGCCACGCTGGCTCAATGCGGGTTGGCGATTTCAGACTTAAAAGTCCAGGTTTCCTCAAGATGTTTTCCTTCACCTTCAGTCATTGGTGTCCAAGATATACTTAGAAAGTACATATCACTTTAGAAAAGTTACATTGGTACTTGCCTGACCTGGAGTCGAACCCGCGCACTCATACTTGAGAGGCTGGTGTTTTAACCACTAGGCCACCACGACATATTATACATTTTAGCCATTAGTGGTTTTGAATTTATTCCACACGATCATAAGCATTAAATAGGATTTTCCATTGTATCTTCCTTAAAACCTATAATATTATTTACTAGCTGTATCAGCGACTTCGTTCATAGATGTCTCAAGTCTAAAATAAAAGTAGCCTATATTAGCCTGTATTTATTTTGCTTTAATGCCAAAAACACATTTTTCTTTATTTCTATACCTACTATAACATCGCTATCATCCGTAATAGATATCCATCTGGTGTCTCTTCAAGAGAACTTCTTGATCAAGAGTTTTGAAGTTAAAGATATCCATCAAAATCAATGCAGCCGTTTCGTAGTATAACTAAGTGAACAGTTTATTTATGTTTAGATATTTATTTTATTTATTTATTTAGTTCAGGCTAATTTCCTAAAAGGTAAAATTTTTTGATTCATATATATTATACTTAGTCCATACTTGAAAGTATTACAATGCATCTGTAATGCAGTTGATTTGAAAGTAATTAAAATACGCAATATTGTATTGACAAATGCCTCAACTTTATTCATTGGTTGAACCCTAAATTACCTCAATTCTTTATGGAGCTATTTGTAGGCGTTAGTATAGATATATGTACTTTAATATTAATTTATTTAAATATTTACAAAACAGGTTCTAAAGACTCTTACCCAGCAACAAATTCGTATTTTTCTTAGATAACGTGTACACAAACATGCCGTAATCCCAATATTTCGTTAAAGACAGTTCAATAACAAAAATGACACTATTTTTACGGTTTCGCAGTCAACTGAGAACCCTAATAGTTTCGCCAAGTATGTCTGCCTGTCCGTTCGCGGATCTTAGTGACCTTAGCACTAGAGACCTGAAATAAAAATACAAAGTGAAAAAAGATGTGTTTGGGTACCTTCCATACACTTAATGTGGGAGTGTTTTTTTACCACTCTAACGTGTGATATATTATAAGTAGTTATAGGTAGGTAGCTCTTTCTTTAGTTTTCGCCGTTCTTCGTGGGCCTGTTTTTAGGATCCCGTACTTAGTATGTCAACTCAATGTAACAAAGAGCCCATTTTTTACTCTTAAGTGGGGACACTTATTGTGAAAGACGGGAAACTACAGAACCCTGCATTGAGCGTAGACCGACAGGCTCTTTGCCGGTTTTTATCGACATGTGACAAATAGAGCTAGACAAGCGATAAACGCATTAAATCACGTTCCATTACAAAATCAACACTATGGCGCGCCTAATTGGTCAAGCTAGAACTAAGCTGCAAGCCTTAAGGTTTCATAATTGATTACCTAACTAGGTTTCTTTTGCATGACTATAACATGTAGTAATATACGATATGTAATGAGAACCCTGTCCGACCCATAAGGATAATAAAGGTTACGTAAACACTTGACCAAATATATTATAAAATTTTACGTAATCATCATAGAAACAATACTAATGAAATTTGAAATAAGTAATCTTTTTTCCCACGAATTAATTCCAACTTCCCCGAAATTTGGTAATTTTTAAAAAGTGACAACACCGGTATTATTATGAGCGAATAGCGATGCGACCACGTGCCGTGTGCCCTGCCGCCTGCCGCCCGCGGAAGGGTTGCTTACCGCACATCTATTAAGTTACCTGTTTTTGCGAAATAATATTTATTTTTTTAGGGTTTTTTTTTTTAAAGTTTAGCCCGGCTTTGTATTCATTAGTAGAATCAGTTATTGATACCCAACAATACCTTTACGGATCGGACATGGTTTTCTTTACATATTGTATATTCCCTCGCGGACTTTTTAGTAAGAGATAATAATGAGTACTGTAATCATGTACTGTCGTCCTCCGTGACGCGGTGCTCAACACGCCTGCCTGCGACGTGGAGGCCCCGGGCTCGAACCCCGGCCAGGTCATGATGGAAAACGATCTCGTCCTGACTGGCCTGGGTCTTGGATGTTTATCTATATAGATATGTATCTATTATGAAATATAGTATCGTTGAGTTAGTATCCCATAACACAAGTCTCGAACTTACTTTCGGGCTAGCTTAATCTGTGTGATTTGTCCGTATATATTTATATTTATTTATGTTGTAAAATTTTTATATATCACAATAATTAATTTTAAAGACAAAATTATATTTTTTGCTACTTTGGGTTACATTACTACAATATTATTGGAATCTCTACTTTTTATATTACTTATAACCTATATTATTCATTAATATTATAGTTTAGAGGTATATCTTTAAACTCATCCTCTATAGAAAACTGAGAATCCTACCAAAGCGGTGTTGTCTCTGGTGGGCATTTTCCCAACGGATAAAACTCCTGTTCGGGGCCGTCCATTAATCACGTGAGGTCGTTTTTCTTATTTTTTGACCCCCCCCTCCCCCCTGGTGATATTTGGTGAGGTTTGGGACCAGCCCCCCCCCCCTCCCCCCCTGGATCACGTGTATTTTTTTTGAAGTCTATGTAAAGCTATTTTTGACTGGAAAAAAATATAAAAATTGGTTTTGATTCATATAACATTTATATGTATTTGCAATAAAATTATGAAAAAATAATAATTAATTAATGTTGTCTTCGTCCCACGGAGTTGCAAGACTTTCATTTATGGTTACAACCGGTAAAGCTTCTTCTTCACTGGCAGTTGCTATTGGGAAAGAGGCTTGAACTTCGGTTTCGTCAAGCCACTCGGCATCATCATCCTCGCGCACTACGCAGAGAACCTCCCTCCCTCGTAGCGTGAGGATACGCGATATTAGAACAATAAAAGAGGATATTAGAGGACTTCTTTGCTTGGTTCTTACGGCGGAGATCTTGTAAAAAATGATTCGCCCACTTCGTAAATTCTTCTTTTTGAGTATATTTTTCTTTCGAATTAGCCCATATCTCATTGAATTCTTTCTGAGCCACACTAGGTTTTTTTCCTTTCTTATACTCCGCAAATAGTTCTTTATACAGTTCACCTAGTTGAGACATTATTTTAACGTAAAAATTGCAAGGTAAACGGTTACGCATGCATTCGGCGGTAAAACATCGAAGCATCTGGCGACTGACTGTCCGGCGAGCGAGCCCAGTGGTCGGCGCGGCGCGCGGGGAGTCGTTGCCAAGCAACGGCGGGCGAGTCAATCAAGGTCATACTACAAATCGCAAAAATTTTCGCGCCGTTCAAAATTTCGGTTCAGAAATAGCGCTTTTTGGAAAAAAATTAATTAAATTTATACACGTGATGTCTAACGAGACCCCCCCTCCCCCCTCGTGATATTTCGTGATGTTTTCCGTACCCCCTCCCCCCCCTTTTGAGCCTCACGTGATTAATGGACGACCCCTTCCCTGAAAAGTACTTCAGGTCATCAGCATCTTGCCCTTGATCCACGTTGCTTGAAGTCGATGCAACACATCCAAAATTTCCCTCTTAATAATCAGTATGTCCTTCTCTTTCATCTCAATCTTCACACAATACATCCATCCATTCTTTGACCTTCCTCTCCCTCTCCATCTATCAGAGTTTATATTCATCACTCTTTTAGTCACATAAGTTTTCTTCCTTCATCATCACATTAATCCAAGGGTTACCATAAGGTAACCCTTGGATTAATGTAATGAATATTGGTGGTCAGATTGGGCATAGATAACTATGCCCAATTTGACCACCAATATTCATCTAAACTTAGTCGACGTTTCTGCGTGTGTGAAAAGTAAGTTTTCCGTTTAAAAAACTCTTACTGTTCCTATTGGTCAAGCAAACTTGTCTATCATCAGTCATCGTACCCTGCATCACATGTCATCATAATCAGCTGTTAAAATCTCTAATCCAATAGGTACTGATTATCTTTATTCAACTACCCCAATAATAATAATAAATTTTATTGTCAGACCATGGTTCATAGACATAGAAGAAATAATACTAACAATAAAAATAAAATTGAAATTAAATCCTACTTCTGATTTAATTATAATATAGAAAATAAAATTAAAAATTTAACAACTCAATCCACGAATCAAACATAAAAATATAAAATGTGGAAGAAATATTATGATTAGCAATACTATTATATTTAATTTAAATCAAATTTGGAATTATTGTAAATAATGCTTAGTTGTTTGAACCAATATTAAATCGGTAATAACAAATATTTGTCGATGTTCGAGTTAAACTCGAGTCCTTTACTTTTAGCTTGTTGTGACAGTCCTCGAATCTTTACACTGTCTTCATGCGGACAGTGACATGTATTCGTAAGAGTTGTCTGCCTATCGTAAACTGCAGCGGAGGTCATAAAAACTCTTCACACAGCATTTAAATCTCTCTTGTGTTTGAGACAGATCTGGAATTGCGTGTAAATAAATGATATTGTTCTGTATGGACTATGGAGTGAATCGGAATATTTTACATGTCTTAAATACTACCTACGCGCATCGTATTTAGTGTAATATAAGTGTTGTATGAATGAAAGACAAAACATCGTACCTTTGGAACAATAGAGACCTAATTCGATTCCGGCAGTACTTCACACCAGGGCAGCTTCTAATGTTGTACAAACCACAGGTCCGTTGGTGTGTGGAGTACTGCAGCCACATTTGGGCTGGTGCTGCTAAGTGTCATCTGGCCACTTTGGATTCAGTGGAGAGGCGTGCGAAGAGGCTGATTGGTGACCTTCATTTAACTCGAGTTGGTCTCCAAAGCCTAGAGCACAGGCGTAGAGTAGCCAGCCTTTCGGTGTTCTATAGGATACATTTTGGGGAGTGTGCGAGGGAATTGCACGAATTAATTCCCCCATCTCCGTTCCACCATCGGACGACCCGTCGTACGGCGAGTTTCCACCCTTATGTTGTTAACACCTCTACGATCCGGACGAAGCGTTTCGCCTCCTCCTTTATACCGCATACATCGAGGGACTGGAATAATCTGCCGGCGGCGGTGTTTCCGTCGGACTACAATTTGAGTGTCTTCAAAGCTAGAGTGAATAGGCTCTTAATAAACTTGTGCGCTTTACCATCAACGATTGCGTCACTGCTTACCATCAGGCGGGATTGCGGTCAAGCGCTGGTTTATATTTTAATAAAAAAAAAAAAAAAAATGATTTTAATGTTGACTCATAAAATTACCTTGCAAGACCATTTTCATCGACTGTTAATAAAACAGAGACTCGTCCTTTTCCTGAAAAACCGTCTCTGTTTTATTGTTCAACATTGTTGCAACAATTTCAACATATTGTTACGGGCTAGGGGTACTAAAACGCCGGTTAAGGGTTACGATGTTTATTGGCAACGAAGGTACAGTCGATTGTAGGCAATGACAAGTAGAATGTTGCTGATGTTGCACCGGAGTCTTCCCTTACGTCCACGAAGTCCGTGTCGTAAACACACAACAACACTACAGATGTTTCTTCACGTAGTACTCAATGTTCTCGTTACAGTTGTCGCAGTAGGTATTCTCAAGGATCGCTTCTTAAATGTCGCTGTTTCGTCTCGGTAGTCAAGTGTAGACTGACTCGGCGTCGGCGTCACGGCGCTATATATAGGCCAGCTGATCGAACATTCCAGAATCGTCTAGACGTAATAATAATAGCGCATAACTTCGAGTACATTCAGTAGGTACCTACGGTAATTCCCGGAAACGGGTTTCTAGAAATTTCGATGTCGTCACTTTGTTGACAAAATTGATAAAACCTGTACCATTCAATAGGCCACCTTAAGTCTAGGAATGCGTTTTTATATTACACCTAGACAATGTCCAGATCTCGAGTAATAATGCTTAAAAGTCACGCACTGCATGTCACGCGATATTGAACCTTATGCCCTCGACATAAGGTGCATTCGTAACATTGCCCCCTTCTTAGTCATGCTCGTCCCGAGCATGATTTGATCCATAATAGCGAGCTAGGCGGTCTACGTGTACGATCTTCAGCTTCCCTCTAGGTCCTTTCTTTATCCGGTAGGTGACATCGTTTATCCTCGTTACTATCGTGTACGGACCCTCCCATTTGGCTTGAAATTTCGGACTCTTTCCTTTTCTCCTAATGGGATTATGTAACCATACCAAAGTCCCCTCTTCAAATCCAGGCACGTTAGCTTTGCGGTCGTATCGGATCTTCATTTTCTCGCTGGTTTTCAGACCGCTCTCTCTCACTAGCTCATGTATTCCATCTAGTTTACGTCGTAGGTCAGCCACATAGTCGACGGCTAGGATAGGGGTATCGGGGGGTGTTCCGGTTAGTGCATCTACGGGTAGTCTAATTTCTCGGCCGAAGTTGACTTTCGCCGGTGTACAATTTGTGCTATCATGTGTTGCAGAGCGGTATGACATTAAGAAGAGTGGAATGTATTGGTCCCAATCCCTTTGGTGTTCTTCCACTACTTTGGCCAAATGATTCTCTAGCGTCTGGTTGAATCTTTCGACCATTCCATCTGACTGAGGGTGATATGGTGTTGTACGAGTCTTATGTATCCCGAGTAGTTGGCAAACCTCTTGAAATAGTGAAGACTCGAAGTTTCTACCCTGGTCAGAGTGCAACTCCAAGGGGACGCCAAATCGACAGAACACCTCGTGAACTAGCTTTTTGGCAACGGTATGAGCTTCTTGGTTGGGTACAGCAAAAGCTTCTGGCCATTTGCTGAAATAGTCTTGCGTGACGATGATATACCTATTCCCCTCTTCAGTAATAGGGAATGGCCCAGCTATATCGACAGCAACTCTTTCCCATGGTGCACCAACATTGTACACTTTCAGCCGACCTCTGGCCCTCGTTTGCGGTCCCTTTACTGAGGAGCAGGCTACACATTTCCTACACCAGTCCTCTACGTCTTCGCGGCAATGCACCCAATAGAACCTTTTTCTCACCTTCTCCAGAGTTTTCTTTACTCCTAGATGTCCTCCGGATACTCCGTCGTGCACCTGTCTTAGCACCGACGCAACCTTCTCACAGGGGACAACTATCTGTAAGGCGACCTCCTGTCCACTAGGTGATTCCCATTTCCTCTTCAGAACTCCATTATCAATTATCAGGCTGTCCCATTGAGCCCAGTAACTTTTTGCTGTTGGGCTAAGCGCTGATATTTCACTCCAAGGGGGCCGCTGGCCACTTTTCTTCCATTCGATTACTGTCTTCAAGTCGCTATCTTCCTTTTGTGCGTCTTCCAATGATCGATTATCCCAGTCTTCATCCAAATCGTTCACCTGGATAATCCTCACGTTCTCTGTCTTTTCCTGTTTGCGTTCTTCACCTCGGTCCGTACTACCTGAAGTAATCTGGCGGCGGCGGACCTTTCGTTTTGCCTTTTTCTCGAGGCGCTTCTTCTTACGCGCCTCGTCCTCGACTTCCTTGTCCCGCCTTGCTTCCGCCGCACTCCACGACTTTCCGCGCGACCGCTCGCGCTCTTGTTCTCGCTTGCCGGAACGTTCGCGTTCCCGGTCCTTGACACGTACCCGCTCTCGTTCAGCGGGTCGCTCGCGGCGCCCACTCCGATCGCTCCGCTCGCGCCAATCGACGCGCTCGCTCGGGCGCTCGGGCTTGACCTTGGCGTCGCGCTTGCGCCACAGCAACACCTCTGCGTCTTTACTTGCCCAAGAAGCACTTCTTCCCTTAGTCTTCCTGGGACAATCAATTCGAATGTGCCCCTTTTCGCCGCACTCATAACAAGTTGGTCCTCGTCGGGCTTTTATTTGTGCGGTCACTTTTCGAATACGGTCGTGTTGTCGGCCATCTTGACGTACAGCTTCCACCTCCAGAGCATGTGTCAAGGCTGCCTTCAAGGTCTGATGGTGACCCAGACGTACTGCAGCTCTGACTTCTGCATCTCGAATCCCATCAGTAAAGAATCGCAGAGTAGTAGCGTCAATCAGTCCCGGTGTTGATGCATACGCCTTGCGAACCAAACGTTCTATTTCCGATGCCCACTGTTGCAGACCCTCACTGCTCTTCTGTGTGCGGTCGCGGAGTTGGGCCCTGTAGACATGTTCGAGCTGTTTCTCTCCATATCTAGTCTCCAACGCTTCTAACAGACAGGCTAGGGTATTGCAATCGCCGGAAACATTTTCGAGGATTTGTACCGCATCACCACGCAAAGCAAGCATAAGAGCGGTTACCGCTTGATCGTCGTCCCAGTTGTTGCCTTTTGCGACCTTTTCGAATTGAAGACGGAAGGCCACCCAAGACGTTGTTCCGTCAAAGTGAGGTACTTTGAACGTCGGCGAAGCACTGGGTACAGGTATCACACCTTTAATACCTCCTTTCTGCACCGTTTTATGGAGAAACTGTATTTCTTTCTCGCACTCCATGATGGTACTGTCTAGTTTCTCCATACGCGCATCTTGTTTGTCTATGCGCATGTCTTGCTGGTCGATACGGGCATCCTGTTGCGCTGTTTTTATTTTAAGCTCATTAACCTCTTCTTTGGTTTCTTTCCACTTTTCATTTAGTTCTAATACTAGTTGCTGGGATTGTTTTATTTGTGCCTGAGTTTCTGCCTGGGATTTGTCTATTTTTGCCTGGGTTTCTGCCTGGGATTGTTTTAGTTCGGCCTGGGATTCTGCTATACCTTTTATTTGAGCCGTCAACTGGGCCAGTAACGCCGATAAATCACATCCGCTGGTTCCGGGAATAGTGGTGGTACTAGGCGCACTCACATTCGTCGGTGTTACGACGGCCGCATCTTCTACGCGTACAGGGACACCAAACGATTCTTCCTCTTGACGTGCCAAATCCATCGCTGCTTGTCGTCGCGTGCGAACTCTTTCGTCTTCCCTTGGCGTGACCGGCATTCCGCTTCTGACACCAATTGTTACGGGCTAGGGGTACTAAAACGCCGGTTAAGGGTTACGATGTTTATTGGCAACGAAGGTACAGTCGATTGTAGGCAATGACAAGTAGAATGTTGCTGATGTTGCACCGGAGTCTTCCCTTACGTCCACGAAGTCCGTGTCGTAAACACACAACAACACTACAGATGTTTCTTCACGTAGTACTCAATGTTCTCGTTACAGTTGTCGCAGTAGGTATTCTCAAGGATCGCTTCTTAAATGTCGCTGTTTCGTCTCGGTAGTCAAGTGTAGACTGACTCGGCGTCGGCGTCACGGCGCTATATATAGGCCAGCTGATCGAACATTCCAGAATCGTCTAGACGTAATAATAATAGCGCATAACTTCGAGTACATTCAGTAGGTACCTACGGTAATTCCCGGAAACGGGTTTCTAGAAATTTCGATGTCGTCACTTTGTTGACAAAATTGATAAAACCTGTACCATTCAATAGGCCACCTTAAGTCTAGGAATGCGTTTTTATATTACACCTAGACAATGTCCAGATCTCGAGTAATAATGCTTAAAAGTCACGCACTGCATGTCACGCGATATTGAACCTTATGCCCTCGACATAAGGTGCATTCGTAACAATATCAACATTGAAATCTTCAAATTTCGAATAAGGTCTCTATTGTTCTAAAGGTGCGACATGTTGTTTCCATAAAATGTTTGTTATGTCAAGTTGCCTTCTATATTTTTTTATAACACGTTGTCCCACAATAGGTAATTTCTTTGCCATTCCTCCTGTATCGTGAGTGTGTTTACAAACATTTAAGCTCACATACAAAAACGGCCAGACCCGGAACTACCTGTATTCCATACAAATATTTGTTCCATGCGGGAATTGAACCAGGGTTACGCAGCGCAGCAGTCGATTGCTCAGCCACTGCACAACCGTGTTGTCATTCTATATCTATAGTCTATACCTTTACATAATTATTATAATCTAAAGTCGCTTTTCGAGTCTGTCTGTATGACGGCGTTGCTCTTTCACTGCAATTTGAAACTATTTTAAAGATGTTAACGTCGCGTCGTTACGATAGATAATATGGTCGTTACAAAATATATATCTATATATACATAGAATTATGTGTAACAAATCTTCACGTTTTAAAAGCCGTGCGAAGTAGGGTGGGTAGCTAGATTCCAATAAATCAATCTTGCTTATATGTATAAAGCAAGTTGAAGCCCATCTCATAGACAGGCATCATTTTATCATTAAGATGTTGTCCTCTTCTAGACATAGGAACAATGTCACGAGGTCTCATGCTTTACAAATCCCTCGTGGATCTTTAAAAGTACCATATGTATTTCGAATACTGCGGACACGACCTTTTCGAAGGCCATAAAGTAAATTATATACCCTCTTGCTCATATAAAAAAGTAAACACCAAAAAGTTCTTTCTGCAAAAAAAATAATTGTACAGCAACTGCTCGTCAAATTTTGCAAGCTGCTAAAGATCGGACAACCGAAAAAAAATAATAAACAAGGCAATCAGATCGTTACTGACCCTAAAATTCTGAACGTCAACAAATTACGCAAGGAACTACATTCGCAACTATAAAGATAAATACATACATACTATATTTTATTCGCTTTTAATTCGCTTTTTTTTCCATTTTTATTTTATATTTTATTTTATAAACCTATATTAACATACGGACGACAACACATCAAGCTAATACTGTCAGATTTCTTTATTAGATTTTCAACTTTAATTCTAAAGTATTAAGGCTCAAGGTTGATTGGGAATATTTGGCAGTTTATGGTAGATTAACCTACTGTCATCTATACAAATCAAACATGCAAGATTTTAAGATTTTAAATGAGCATACGAGTAAGTTAAAAGTCAGCACATGTTATGCCCAACGAGGCGTACAGAATGTTTTGATTTTTTTTTTTTGTATAACAAAAAATATAATTAATTAAGTAATTGAACCAAAAGCTAAAGTCTGGTTCACTAACATTCATTATACATACTATGATATAATTCAACTCAATCAATAACGAAAAGCAAATAAAATGGCGATTGAAACACATCAATAGATTCAATCAACTAATTCAGCCCTTATTCCCATTCAAACGAATCAATCTTCATTAGACGAAAATTCATATACATATGTATACTCTAAAAACAAATCGTTCTACTAATGAGAAATTGATTCTAAAAGTATTTTTATGGGCTCTAACGTTAGTTTTTTAAATAAACAATTAAACATTCCTGAGAATCCCCAAGATAAAATGCATACATGCAGGTGCTGCACACGGAAAACCATTATTTTATAGCAGTACATTTTCCTGGTACTAAAATTAACATACACATTTTATTAACGGACATAGATGAAACGACCAAGCCTATATTTTTATGTTAAAATTAATTTAGTTGCAATAATGTTGATAATTTTGGCGCAACTCTGTCCTTCCTTACATCCCGGGCGTATTGACCTAAAAAACATCAGAGTCCAAATTATGGCTAATAAATTGTGATTACACACGTGGTCAGGACGTTGACCTGTATGCCCGAAATTGTAACCCCCTCGACGAACACATGGTTTGCTGAGGCCCAGACTGTTTGCACATAACTAGAGTGCGTGGTTATGGTTGGGCTATTGTTAGATGTATGTAGTTACGATTTGTAGGTCAATTAACGACCTATATTGGTTGTAAACTATTGCAAGGGCGTATTGGTTTGCCCAACAAGTACTTATCGGTCTCTGATTGATTATAAACACCAGCTGTTGCCTGCAACTTCATCTGCGATCCAAAATGAATACCCAGATCATTGTTCATTTCATCAAAATCCGTATATTATACTTAGTTAAGAAAACAGCGATGAAAAACCTCGATCGTACAAGGTTTTCACAACAGTTAAAAAAATATCTTTTCAGTTTGAGGTTTGAGCAAAGATTCCCAATATCCGTTGCGATACTTTAATTCCAGGAAAACAGATGTAAACTTATCGCAAAAGGCGTTCAAGTACCTCATACTGAATGTATGAGGTACTTGAATCTCATTCAGTAGGACATATGCAGGGTACTAGAAGCGTTCACAAACTGTAGGAGAGCTCTCGATGTCATTTACGAGTACCCAAATAGAGCTCCGGTTGACTCGTCTATTCCAGTCCGCTTCAATTCGGAAACAAGATTCTTTACAATTGGGTTAGCTACCCTGTGATACATATTTGGAAAACGTTTTAAGGCATGTATGGAAAGCTAAAATAAAAGATAGTTAATAATAATAATATAACGTTAATGTAAGTTAGTTTTTGCTGAAGCTAGAAAAACTAACCGTAACTAATAGTAGTAACTTTTATGCATAATATAATCTTACATCAACCTAACTAATACTAGTAATATAAATGCAAAAGTAAGTTTATTTGTTTCGCTTTCACGCTAAAATGGCTAAACGAATTTGGCTGAAATTAGGCACATAGTTAGGCCACGACCTGGGTTAGAACTTGAGCTTCTTTTCATCCTGCATCGCAGAGGAGGAGTTGTGGGCTGCAGCTGCAGCAACAGCTAATGTTTATAATCGATTAGAGCCAGATACGTAATAGTTGGGCAAATAATTAATTAGGAAGTATGTCGTCGGTAGTGTGCTCAATTTAAAAATCTCCTTCAAACATTCTATCAAAACAGTTTCGAAGCATTTCATTAGTTAATTAGTTCAGCTGAAATAAACAGGAAAGGCAGCTAGCTTTAAATAACTAATTACACATAGTTTTTCCTTCACGATTCAAATTAAATTTGAATCGGTTTTGTTCTGCAGTACAGAGCCGAATCTACTTAGTTGCTGTATTGCCTCTAATAGTAGTCATTGTTTCTACAAAGCTTTGTTCAGTCTCGATATAATGAATCGTAATATGGTTGTCATTCGTGTTTTAAAAGAAGTAGCTGATTGCAACCAATTCGGGAGGTGTGGTCGCAACAATCAACGGCATGATTCGGCATTTTTTTAATATCTCATTGATTGTGTCGCTTTCATGTATCATTCCAATATGAACCTACTTAGTACGTTCTTACTTTGTTACTCTTATTATCTTAAGTAGGTATTCACGTCAGCTTTTTGTAGATATCTTTCTTGTGCCATATCGCTCTTACAAGTGCCAACCCATCGATCAATCATACTTTATCAAAGTTACTTACTATGGTTTTTCTTGTAACGCTTGCACAACCCTCTACTTAAATGTTAATACATATTACTCAATCAATGTTTAAAACTGTCGTGAACCCGAGTGTAATAGAATGGCCCACGTCGCGTGGTTCCGAAGTCCCGCTCGATGGCCCATTGTAATGGCTGTCGACACGCAACTTCCACACTATCTTACGATGTGTACGAGTATACTACTATGAATCTTTACTTCCGAGTATGCGAGCTAATTGTTACGTCAAACTGTTTTTCCTATCTTCGATTTTAATGATCCTCTCTCTTACACATATTATACAGTTTATTTGTTTTTTCGCGCACATCATGCGATGTTAGGTTTTTGTGCATTCAACGTGATCTTTCATTGCATCCATCTAAAGTTAATATGTTCGTGACTTTTTTAGTCACTTCATTAGATCTTTTCAGTAATCCATTAGGTGTTTCGACGTTGGCATATTTTTTGTGTTTGTTGATTGGTAAACATGACAGTGTGTTGACAGCTTGAATGGATAGGCTAGGAAAGCAGAGGTTGTGCCGTTTGCTTATTAATGTTGTGTTGTAGCTGTATGCAAATTACTGGCGTAGTCACAGGCCATCTACGTAGTGTTGTCTCTAAAATCTGGATTTTCTCACCAGTCCTATATTTGTCCATACATAACAGTTTGTTCTGAGCTCGTATGTTTGGAATATTAATGCTATGATAATGAGTTGTTACTGTTTCTTAGGAATGATTGATGATGCTGTACGTGTGTGATAGGTATACATTTTGTGAATTTGGACAATAGGTATGTAGCAATTGTTTGCTACGTCTGCATCTGGCTAGCTTTTACCTATTTTGGGATCGGCTTCTAGTCTAACCGGATTCAGTATTTTACACGGAGCAACTGTCAATCTAACCTCCCGAACACAGTTACTGGGTAATCCCAGTAACTGTGTTCGAGATACGAGAGGGTTCCGGAATTGGTCTTTTAAGGGGAACTGGGACCACCCCTAGACGTAGATGGTGATCTGCGGGGTGGTTTTAGTGAGATAAAAATCCCACACTACCCGACCTCATTCCTCGGGGGTCGGGTGCCTTTTGAAGGTTTCCCCCCGAAAAAACAAAAGGTTTGTAGCAATTGCTTGCTACATTTGCATCAGTCTAGCCTTTTCACAACTATGTTGGGGTCGGCTTCCAGTCTAACCGGGTTCAGCTGAATATCAGTATTTTACATGGAGCAACTGCCAATCTGACCTCCCGAACCCAGTTACTGGGCTCTTGGTAAGATTGATTGACAGACTTTCTGGCTTTTATCTCCCTGTAAAGACTGTCAAAGAATAGACGAAGTTGCAAACAGAAGCTGTAGGTAATTATTACGAATGTATAGAAAGTAATGTAGTAAGTAGGTAGTCGTGGTGGGCTAAGTTACATGTACTTTCTAAGTATATCTTGGACACCAATGACTGACTAATATGTGAAGGGAAACATCTTGAGGAAACCTGGACTTTGTCTGAAATCGCCAACCCGCATTGAGCAAACGTGGTGATTACGCTCAATCCTTTTCTGTATGAGAAGAGACGACAGTGGACGATAAAAAAGTTAATGATGATAGAAATTAACCCACTTCATTTGAATAGAGTTGGATCTAATTTCAAACACCATTGAACACAGACTAAACACACTCGATATCGGACATTCAAGTACATGCAATTGTATATTTATAATAACTAGGCATATGTGTTGATGAAATAAATAGTGCCAGTACTTAAGTACTAAATTCTGTGGTTTTCCTTCCTACGTCGCTGACTACAACCTTCCTGCTCCATTCCACATATGGAAATTAATTTCGCTACTAAATCATTTTGTACTGCGCGGTTATTTTTATTTTATTTTATTTTATTAGGTTCACCAACAATTGATTACACAACAACAATCAAATAATACATTCAAAAGGTAAAGTAACAGTGCATCAATTACTTATAGCTAAACACAACATGCATAAAAAAAATGAATTGTGGAGATAAGCTAACTTACTTAACAATAAGCGCTAATATTGACAAAATTATTACAATGGTATAAAATTCCGAACAAGCATTAAAAAAGCAAAAGATTGTGGTTTTTTAATTTATAACATTACTAGAATTCAGTGAAATAAATATAAATTAGAAGAAATTCTTAATAAATTAATAAGTAACATTAAGTAAATTCAAAATTAACAACAATAAATTGATTTCAAGAAATTGATAATATTAATATATTTAAATAAAAAAAAAATAACATGCAAAATTAACAAAATAATAAAATTTCTGACTTCTGATGATTCTGCCCAAGAATGGATCGCTTTGTTTTGCCAAGACTATAATTTTGTATCACTTAAACTAACATTTACTCGTTGCTTAGGCCATACCAAATTATGCGATTGCCAAAACGGAACTGTAGGGTAATTAGGTTCCATTTTGACAGTTGAATAACATTCATTACGTTATTTACATAGCCGACTAGACAGTAAGTAGAGACATTTTTCGAACATAAGAACCAATGGACTAGCAATAAGCTTCAAAATGATTCAGACTGATAGTAATAGTGTATTACGCAATTAGGGTGCAGCTTTGAAAATTCTCGGATGGCAATAGGGTATTAGACTAAAAAAAACGAATTAGTCCGTCAGACAGATTTCCAAAAAATACTAGACACGTAATTTTTCTTTTTTCATATAAACAAAAAATGAAGACGACACAGTGCGTTGAAAACTCATGTGACGACACTGGACGCTACACTTTTTAGCGAGCAGTGACGTCACCAGCCACCACTCCTGATCTTTGATGCCTTTTATATTTGTCAATCTTTATTGATTTGATAAAACAAAATATACGTATCCAATATTTTTCTATAATCTGAATGACGGACTAATTAGATTTTTTTAGTCAAATACCTTATTGTATCGATTATTATTAAAGCTATGAAAAATATAAAAAAAAACTAAACTTCACTAAAATTCATTTTATTCAACTAAAAGATACCATATCAGAATACATACAAAAGTCAAAGCTGATGCGTTTAATTTAGCAAAAGTACCATACATTGTCGCAAAATAATTCAAAGTTCCTTCAAATTCGGCTTCACTTTTTATTTGCGTTGTTTCTTTTTAGGGTATCAATGTAAGGGTAGTTCACATAATATATTTGTCAATCTGGACCCCAAACACCATAAAAGCTGCCCAAGGGGGTAATTTGCCTCGCAAGCACTTTGCATTCCCTTCAGCGACGAATTTGAAAAGAAACGAGAATCTTTTAGGTTCCCATAAAATAAAAACAGATTTTAAAATATTTTGCATGTTTAAATTATTCATTGTTAAAGGGTTTTTCGAACTTTATAATTTTAATATGTAGCTTGCTTTAAGTGTCAATAAACATTTTGGTCAGCTGCTTCGGGACAAGTGGCAGTTTCCTGCATATATTTTAAATGCGAAAGTTGCTGAGTACAGATGCATGTTTGTTGCTCTTTCACGCAAAAACTATTAAACGGATTAGCATGAAATTTGGCACACAGATGGTTTATAACCAGGAATGACACATAGGAACCCGATATCCCCGCGAGATCGAAACTTACGCGCGTAAAACCCCGGGGCGCAACTAGTATAATTTACATATAGCTAACAAGCTTCTGCCCAAGGCTTGGTTCGCGGTATATTGCCGCCGCAATCCATTGGCCTATTACATTCTTTTCACAGCGTTTTCTCTGGCGTTTTTTTTTTTTTTTTTTCTTGATTCACGAGGGTTCTAGCTTATATCGCCTATATACAGTATGTTAAGAAAACCCTGTCCGACCCGTGAAGGTGTTGTTAGGTATCGATAATTAATTCTACTAATGGATACAAAACCGGACTAAACTTAAAAAAAAAAATCCCCCTAAAAAAATAAATATTATTTCGCAAAAAGTGGTAACTTATTAAATGTGCGTAAGCACCCTTCCACGGGCAGCGGGCGGCAGGGCACGCGGCACATGGTCGCATCGTTATTCGCTCATAATAATACCGGTGTTTTACCGGAAAAAAGATTATTTAAAAATTCATTTGTATTGGTACTATGATGATTACGTGAAATTTTAAAATAAACCTTTATTATCCTTAAGGGTCGGACAGGGTTTTCTTAACATACTGTATATAGCTAAAAAATGGGCTATCAAATGCAAAAAGATTTTTTCCGTATTCGACGATACTACCACTATCAAAAAGTAGCGCGTAAAAAACTAAAGAAACTCTTCAAAAATATTATTATCGTAGATTTACTTTATATCAAATAAAAAAAAATCGAATCCGTCTCGCAGTTCGAGAGATTAAGCGCTTTCAAACGAAAAACAAAATCGCTTTATTATTGTTTCGATTAGCAACTAATCATTGGGTTCCTTGATGAAATACCAAAGGAATATTAATCTTTGCTCCTCCTATTTACTCGACCAATATTTTGTTTGCCTAACAAGACCAAATTTGTTGTTTGTATTGTCTACTCCGATTCTGTTCGTTCAATTCGTTAGACTTGTTTGCGTGTTAAAACAAAGCGGTTTATGTTTTGTTTGGTGGTGTACGTAGCTTGGCCGTTGACCTCTGATCCAGGCTTGGAAATGATCCAACTTAACGTATTCGGGTAATCCAACTAATTCTATGCTGAACACAAAGGATAAATATTGAATAAATACAGAATAATATACATAGATAAAATGGTCATATTCACTTGCCCATCGTATTACCTAGTAACTTGGTGTGGAGGTCATTTAGACAGGCTGTCCATGCTATATTCACATTACACACACCTTACACGCTCCACATACATTCGGTTGAACTGATCTTCGCCTCCTGGACTTAGGAATAGCATAGTTATTCAGCTTTGTCGACACACATACTTGTGCACTAACAAGTAAGTCCCACGCCGAAGGCTGGTCTCAGCCAAGATCGGACGCTATGACCAAAATTCAGGCAGGATTTTTTTTTTTTTGTTAGGAAGATTTGTGGTCGCAAAGCGTACCCTAAATACACAGTTCTCTTGTTTGGGTCATGAACCTGAACACTCTTCGCATCATCGCCATTTTGTTGAGCCGAGATTTTATGAAATGTGCCTATTTCAAGTCTGTTCAAGCCTCAAGACTCTAAACAAATTATTCCTACCAGACTGGTACCGGACTTTATTTAGTAGTTTCTTTGGGAAAAGTCTGATGTTGGAAGGTTTCACTTGAAGAAGCTCCCTTTACTTTGTACTGTCTGTAACTGCCTTGATGTTTAAAAAGCACCAAGAGTGCTGTTTTCTTCTTTCTTATGACGTAATCGATCCCGGTTCAGACTTCCCTTTGCACCGGGTCGACTAGGCCAAAGCGTTTCCTCTGACATACTCCTCGCATAACATACATACTAGTAGGTATACATATAGATGCAGTCCCTAAAAGAGAATGTATATATATAGCAGAGATCGTCGGGTGTACGTAGTTGACAAGAAACCGATTAATGTTTCTGATTTAAATTTATTTTGACAATTTGTTTGTTTTCTATTAATTAAATCTTTTACTTTAAAGCGTCGTCAGTTGTTTTACTAAACTTCAACTATATCCAACGATCCTGGTCACTTATCTCGGTGCAGCTTCTACAAACACGTTTAAGTAGGTCGTGTCCATGAGCATTATCTTTAACTTGACCCTCAATTGGGGTCCTGTTCAAACGGTCATAGCACTTCTTTATGGCTCTGACTATGTCACCCATGCCGTTAGGACAGTGTCCCCAACAATTTGGGACCCACTTGGACCTGTGCGAGGTGTCTCTAGTGAGGTTTAGTGATACAAGGGATATAATCCTTTACCCAACCGTGAGGAAATAGTACAGTCATGCACATTCAATTTGTGGACGAGGATTGTGATTGTCAAAGGCTTGTTGATAGCCCTTGTCGGTATTCTGGTTGTTTGTTTTTCTTTTTTTTTTTTTTGCAGAAATTAAATTAAATTAAGACTGCGACTATTACTTAGTGTTGATTATTTTAGTTACTATTATCACAATACTAATATTAAAATGTATGTATTATGTTAATGAAGCTGTCCCAAAAATGAGCATTGTGCAAAAATAATCAACGCGTGGGGGCTTGACACAGCTGGTAGGCGTCGTGGCAGACTGCTTAGAAGAGTTCGGGACCAGGTGGGCAAAACAAACGATCAGTCGTCAATTTTAGCCCTGGATCGACACAGCTAGAAGTCATGGGAAGAGGCCTTTGCCCAGCTGTGGCATTATACAGTTTAAAAGCAATCCATAATCATGTTACCCGTGGGTACAAGTCCCACTTGAATTTGACACTGGTCCAGTACTAGAGAAACCATTCCTCATACGAAGTTATATTTATTCTTCTCTAACGCTACCATCTGCACCCACCACATTATTACCCCACTGCACACTTACTGAAGAAGTAAGGATTTTTTCTATAAGTACTTACATTACGATCGAATATCGGGGTTATGGTGTGGGAAAAAAGTCTTTATGCATCAAAAAGCTCAGATAATTTGATATTCGTGCAATGTATCAGATATTTGCGTGTTATGTTGCATTCTTCTTTGTATCGACGCGAGGTACTCGACGGAAATTGCTCATTGCCCCCACACTTTTAATGACTACTTCCTTAATGAAAGCTTAATGAGTCCGCATGTGTGCAGACGAATTGTTCACAATAATTAAGGTTTTTTCGGACTTAGAATTTTGTGGAAATGTTTAACGAGTTATGATTATAAAAATGTTGAAAATAAAATATAATTATTTTTTGTAATTATTTTTTTATTCCTTGTTCTTCAGAGTCAAATAGCTTGTTAATGCGACTCCTTGGCGCCCCTTCGGCAACGACAATAATAAATTATAATAGTCTTCCTCGCGACACATTCCAGGTTTATCCCTCATTTCCTGGCGTTCTACATTTCTGCGTAATCCTGCAATGGCAGTCGAAAGGAAAAGTTATTCTTGTTTGGTATTAAATTCCCCGGCAAACTGCATTTAGGAAAAATATGTCTAATAATTTGTTTTTGTTTGTTTATTTTATCTGTTATATTTTTACATTTAATGTTTTTGTGTAATATGATTTTTATGCTATTAAGTCCAACTCTGTACTTATTTTCTGTGATTCAACTGTTCGATTCGAAATTATTGTCTGCTGCGCGGCGTGTCGCGGGTTCAATTCCCGGCCGAAACAAATATTTGTATGACCTACAAGTATGTAGCTGTTCCGAGTCCGGCTGTAATGTGTATGTGAGATTAAATGTTTGTTCACGCACCCACGATACAGGCAAATTCCTTATGTGGGGCAACGTTTAAAAAAAAATACTAAGTAAATATCTGTTCAGAAATAGGTATGTACTTAATTCGGATGTTAATAAGTATATTGCCCCCAAAAAGAACGTTTCATAAATATAAAGTAATAGATGATCCTTCCGGACATTGTTTCAATCATATTCAAATCAATACGTTTATAAGCAAATCACAACCGGGAACGTTCGGAAACACTGGTTCGCATGACGTAACCAAATTAAAAAAAAAAAGTGGAAATACGTATTGGATCCCGCTATTTTCCGGTGCCCGCCCAAAAAGTCGCGTTGACCAAATTTTAATAATATTAATAACTGTGTAATGAGGTTTAATACATTTAAATGCACGTGGACATATCTTGCATTTAAATATGTTGGCACTTTGCGAATTTCCTGCACGCGTACTAATTTGTGAGCCGTGTCGGTATTTCTCAATTATAAATGTCGTTAGTCTTATACCAGTTATTATTTTCGCAGTGCCTGTTTATTCAATCGATATTCATATTCTGTTACAAATTATAATTAACTTGAATCTATGCGGAAAATCGTGTAAATAAGTAGATTAATTTCAGATTCTAAATGACCTCTTACTTAATAAAATCAACCTATACACACAACAGGCACAATGTTTTTATTACTTATGTACTGAGGTACATAAGTAATAAAAACATCTCAGCATTAATCCCAGTCGCATCCGAAGCTTTTTCAGCTTTAGAGCCTGGGGTCCACTTTACCAGTCTAACTGCTAATTTTGGCTAAGCTTCGATATTTTCCGTGAAGAGACTGCCGTCTGACCTCCATAAACCTAAGGCAATATCGAAGCATTGCAGTTAGACCAACTGGGTTGTATCCTAAAAAATAATTTAATGTCCATCAGATATATTTATAAAAAATATTGAACACATTTTTTTATTTTTTCTTTCATTCAAATACTTAGGAAGATATATTGATTTGAAATGTCGCATGACGTCACACTGTGGTACAAAATATAGCACGGCGTGACGTAATTAGCCCCCACTCCGTAACTTTGGTACGCTATATCTCAGTCGTTTTTGGTAATTACGACAAAATAAAAAATACGGGTCAACATTTTTTTATTATCTATAAGACGGACTAATTATTTTTTTTTTGATTTTCATACCTTGGATACATCCCTATTGTTGGACATTTTGAGGGCTCCAACAACCCGTAACGACTGCCATTAGATGTTATGGTAACCGGTATTATGTACCTAAATATTGTGTCTAATTACTCCGTCGAAAAGGAAAATTTTGAGTAGGTATGCATGTCATTGGCTTGGTTTACTTAAAAATCGATAAAATGTACACATACATACATGAAATTTCTGTAAAATCCTTTCATCCGTTTTGAAGTAATTTGAGGACAAACACAGACAGGAGATTTTTATACATATAATACAAGAAAGGTACTACTAGCTGCGCCACGCGATTTCTCCCATGTAAGTAGTAGTAATATAAAAAAAAAAGAAAAAAACCTATTCTCAGGCCCAACAAATGTACCTATATACGAAATTTCTTATAATTTGTTCAGCCGTTTTGGAGAAGTTTGAGGACAAACATGAGAATTTTATACAATAGAAGTTACGAGTAATACATATGTATAGTAAGAGAAGTGTAAAAGAAAAGTAGAGATATTGCACTTAGAGCACTGATTGTGAATGTTGCAAAAGTGCCATTCGCGGCAACTTGGAATGGCACTTTTGCACTTCCACTAATCGTACTGAAATTTCATAACGTGCCGCTTGGAGAAACAGTTTATCGTTACTGTTTTCAGTTCACGAATAGCCTACTTGTATTTTTTGTGCCTAAATAAATCGGGATAACGGCAGAAGAATAATAATGCATTACTCCGTAGTCGTTGGGTGTCTTATGAATATTTTCAATATGTAGTAATTTTGATGAATATTTATAATACCTATTATCCGATATTGAAAACAAACTTCTATGTATGAATAAACAATTTGACATCGTAGGTATCATCATTTCCTGACTGATAACAATATCCTGAAATCAGTGTCCGTCAGGAAGTTACAATATTTTTTCGCAAATTAGTTCCTCGAATAAATAAGTTCTGATGGCTAACTCTGTTTAAAATACTGGTATTCAACTATATGTGATTAGACCACACATGGGCGTACCCGTGTAAATCTCGCAGAACATGTATAAACTCTCCTTATTACTAAACAAATTATAAACGGGGACTTATCTCCAACTCTTAGCTAACCCACTGACAAAATTTACTGAGTAATGCCAAAAAACCGCTTGCAACTATAGCGCACAAAGATTACTCACTCTAAAAATTTTACTTGTCTCCCCCTAGGCCTGACTCATGGACAGAAGCTGGGTAAGCCCACGAGACCCCAAAATAGTTGGTAAAACACTAAGCAGAGTGATAGGCAAAGTGTTCTTTTAGTTTCCATTCATTATGAACGTTTTTCCGCCATAACATTCATACTGTCGCCGTCAGCGACATCCGTAACATCAAGAAATATTAAATAAGTATAGTAAGTTATTTCTCGTTGAAAAATCGATCTACGCCGCGGACGTCATCTTCGAAGTAGGGCAGACTCGAATCCTTTTTGCATCAATATACCTACATATCCATACTGTGTATAAACTTCGATCATTTCTTGGTCTGCGGGCCTTTCATGCTTTCGTTTGTTTCTTAAATTACTTCGTACTTCCAGACAGAACTACCGGCTAAATTAGAACAAATTATTCTGCTTAAAATACCACAATTATTGAGGAAGGGTTTAGGCTATTTAACATCACCCCGCCACCCTTAGGAGCCGTCTAAAAATAGAAAGAACGCTTTGCGAAAACGTGAATGCGACGCAAATAACTGCGTTACACACTGTCGGTACTCGGTAGTAATGGGTTTCATTTTGACACTTCAACAAAATTCACTGCCTGTTTTAATTTGTTGAGCGGACAAATTCTTCAAACATATGTTGCAATGGATTAGCATTACTCTTCAAAATTATTGTAATTGTTCGTAATAGGGTGTTCTTGGTCCAACAATCTCTCACCAGAGGATGCTAAAGATCACGCGAAATGGGGACCAGGATAAACACCGAGATGATGATGAGAGTATTCTTGGTCTATATGCGACGGGGTGGGACGGGGTAACAACCAATTCCCAGCGGTTGAAACTGCGGGTAGAAACTGATACTTACATTCTAACACGACTGCAGTATACACCGCTATCTAACTAAATAGTTCTGACCCAGTTCTCCACTTACATATTTTAGCAACCTCCCAATTCGCCAAAACCTGTTTCGAAATTTCACTACTAGGGTAATAGGGTAATAAATAGAGCTTTTGTGTGTTGAAGTGAAGGCGCAAGATGCCAAGTTAGCAACTGAGTGAAAATGTTTCAATTAAGGACTTGATTTAACATAATATGATGCAATTTTTGAATTGGAAACCTTTTATACATTTCTCGGTGGTAGGCCATAACATCGGCCGCCGGCAGAAGTTACCACCCACCAGACAAAGCCTTGCCGCCAAGCAATTTGTCGTGTTCCGGCATGATGTCTGGTGAAGCCGTTCGGAGGACGGGTCTGAGCAGTTGTGTTGCGATGTGTGCCGGGTACGATGCGCCTAATGTTGTTGTGTTGGGAGTTTGGTCGTGGAGGGTCTTCAGATCAATCTCCCTTTGGTGCAGCATCGTTGGTCGTGTTGTTGGGTTTAACATTGCATCACCTCGCTCAACTGCCGTCTTCCTTCCTATTCGCTCAGTTTTTCTGAGTGAATAGGCTCTTAATAAACTAGCGCGCTTTACCATCAACGATCGCATCACTGCTTACCATCAGGCGGGAATGCGGTCAAGTGCTAGTTTATAATTATTAAAAAAAAAAAAAAATACAAATTCAAGTGTCTGTTTGTAACGTCAAAATAACAGTTTTTTACTAAATGCATCTGAAAGTATATTATACAGTATATACTTATTCATAACAAAAAACTTTTTTTTTTATTTTAGTCATTGTCTGTCTGTTTGTTCTGGCTAATCTCCGAATCTTCCGGACCGATTTTATGAAAAATATAAGAAATAACCGGAATATTTCCAACAAAACCGGAGACATAAGTCAGTCGTTGTGTTGTTTTATAGAATAGTACTTTAACGTCCAATATGGCAAGGAACTGTTCTAAACTGAGCAAGAATTCGATGTAGGATGATGTACTCATATACTAAACGGCCTGGGGCAAATTCGGAAATTCAATATCGACCCGCCAACATCAGTAGGCCTAGTATGAGTTTTCAATACGAAACTCGTTCGATCGTATCGAGCGCGTTTGGCGCTCTCATTGGTTGAGAGTTCTTACGACCTTGAAGCGGGCCAATCGCTGAGTCAAACGCGCTCGATACGATCGAACGAGTTTCGTAATGAAAACTCATACTAGGCCTACTGAACGTTTACTAATTAATTACAAGATTCTGTAATATATACTCGATAGTTGGAACTGCAATATCGAATATACAGCCCGCAGCAGTAGGCCTAGTATGAGTTTTCAATACGAAACTCGTTCGATCGTATCGAGCGCGTTTGGCGCTCTCATTGGTTGAGAGTTCTTACGACCTTGAAGCGGACCAATCGCTGAGTCAAACGCGCTCGATATCGGCGAACGAGTTTCGTAATGAAAACTCATACTAGGCCCACAGGTCAAACTACCTGAAACTATAATTTTCTCAAACTTAAATGCTTTAGTGATAAAGGTAAAAATGTATTGAAAAAATTTTGTTAGGTACTTGTTCAAGGAGCGAGCGGAATTAAATATTATTTGAAGAATGTGTAAACAAAGTTTGCAGTGGTCAACTTAAGAGTTATAAATTTGGAAAGGGTGTATCTGACATCGACGCACAAACGAGTACCACGGATCCAGTACATGATTCTGAACCCCCCAGTGGTGGAATTTTTCGTCGGTTTTTTTCTGATTTAAAAAAAATTATATGCAGTTTTTATCACTTTAAACCGTTCATAATAGCTATACTTTTATAACTCAATAAGATTTTAAAGTAAAAAATAATCAATTCGCTAATTACACAAAAAGCGCAATGTGAACTAAACTCGAAAAACTATCCTATCAGCTGATTTAATACAGTTCACATCAGGGGTCAACGTCATACCCACAAACACGCGCGGCGGCACGCTTGCAACGTTCAAAGGCCGAGCCGACACTTTTTTTTATACCACGGCGTGACGTCATGGAACATTTCAAATCAACATATCTTCCTAAGTATTTGAATGAAATAAAAAATAAAAAATACGTGTTCAATATTTTTTATAAATCTATCTGATGGACATTAAATTATTTTTTGGATACAACCCAATTATCCTATCTGTAATTCGTGGTTATAATCCGTATCTGTGCCAAACATCCAAATCCCTTTAAAGCTTCAGCTTTGCGTTGCTTGTTGCGTTCGATCCCCTACGACCTACAAGTAGTGGTTTCGGGTCTAGCTGTTTGTGTATGTGAGTTTAAATTTATGTACATGCACCTAAGATACAGTAGGCCTAGTATGAGTTTTCAATACGAAACTCGATCGTTGGTATCGAGCGCGTTTGGCGCTCGCATTGGTTGAGAGTTCTTACGACCTTGAAGCGGGCCAATCGCTGAGTCAAACGCGCTCGATATCGTCGAACGAGTTTCGTAATGAAAACTCGTACTAGGCCTACAGGAGTAATTCCTGGTGTGAGGCAAGTTGCTTTTTCTTTTTTAAAAAAAAAAAAGAATGTAGTTTTTGCGCGAAAGACGCGCTTAGAATAGAATAACACACTCTTTATTATGTACACCATATTAATTACAGAGCATAAATATTAAGATTTTATAAAAGGTGACGTTTGAAATATTAAGTAGGACAAATTATATACACCAAGCCAAACCGCACCAAAACCAAGAGCGTTGATCTAGTTATTTACAACAAAGAGGAATATTTCCACATTGTGAACTTCAACGCAGAAACTCGGTTAAAATATTGAGGCTCGAAACTCCACGATCAAGGACTCAATATAAATATCCATTACCAGTGAAAATTTTCCTATCCCGCTGCGACCTGGTTAACGGTATAGGGAAATTATTGATATTTGATATTACAATACTGCAATGGTATTACGTGTTTGTGAGATTATTCTCTAAATCTTCAACGATAGCAGGTGGTGGCATCAAAGTTGTTAGAACTTTGTCGTGTCCATAAATAAGGCACCTCTCTGCTACGTTAGAAAGATTAATGACTATATTATACGAGGGGTGCATAAGAGCGTAGGGATCCCTGGTCGGATTTTGGAAAATGTAATAATCGATCCCTAAAACACTGCTTCATCGGCTTCACAAGATTAAATTTGACGGCTCCCAAACACATTAGTTGCTATGAAATAATGTGGGGTGATTTCTGGTGAACTAACATTTTGTCCGACTTAATTTTATCATAGGTATAATTAAATATGCCTGCTGAGGCTGCCTCTATTACAATCAGATAACTCTTATCCTTGCAATAAATTTGGTTTCTGTCAAATAAGAAATTAATTTCCAGTAACAACAAAACATTTATCCAATTTACCCGTAAAAACAACAACAAACAATAAATAAATTGCCTGGACTGTTAAAAGCCGAAAGCACTTATGTGATTATTTTCTTTTCAGATCGTGAACGATGAGACGGCCGTAACGAAGTTAATTCATCGCGACACGTATCAACCGAGCAGGTGGGTCCGAGGGTGCAGTACGTCGCGTTTACGTATCACCTGCTTCTAAGAACCACTCATTTGTTATCTGTGGCACGTTCACATTCAGCCTCTTTAAGAATTGACCTTTTTAAACTCGATATTGCTTTTGTTGTTATTAAAGGAGACTTTTAACTTTGATAACATTCTAACAAGGTTACCTTTCTAGGTTATTGTTGATAAGTTTTTACTGGCTGCATACTGTATCACTGACGTCACTGCAGCGGAAAACGATATGTACATTTACAATCGCAAAAATTCCTTATTTGGATAGTCGTTCCATACTTGAACTTGCATGCCCTTCTTGAAAACAAAGGTCCTAGTTAAAAGCTTCGCCTATCACCCATCGAAACGGTATAAGGCCGAGGCCTCAATGCATCGATAGAGCCTTACTGGTTAATACAATAAACAATAGGCTGATTGTAATTCCGGATGGCACGTCTTGAGGAAGTTGTACTAATGTCGCGATGACGGCGGAATCCATACTTCTTGTCATCGTCGACACACTCTTTAGCGCCCACCGCTATGGGAAATAGCTTCCGTTCGATTATTTCTAAATGGTTTTGTGGTTTGTCATGGGAATGTTTTTTTTTGTGAACTAAATTAAATGAGATTTAGAATGAAGAAAAGTTGTCTGCATAAATATAAGAACTTGAATGGTTAAATATAGTAATAGTCATTTAATGAAATTATTCACATGAGAAAGGGTCAGTATATTTTTATGTTAAAATTCGAATTTTCTTCGGTAATGTGATGTACCTACGTGGAAAATTCCTTAAATCGAATAGTACAACAATACAGACAACTTAATGAAGCAGCAATTACATTTTTTTATTAGTTTGGTAATTAGTTAATAGTTTGGTGATGCTTATGTATGACACTTGTTGCTATGAACAGACGTTGAGAACTTCGTCTCCATGATAGATATAAAATATGTGTTTGTATTTCAGACATCAGGAGGTCTGTTCTCGTTATTATAATCGCCGCTAGCTTCGCAATTTCATCTCAACAACTATATGTCAAGTAGAAGTGAAATTAGAGGTATTTTTGACAGATTGCGTTCTTAAAATTACGAGTATTGCCCCTCAGTGCACTTCCTCTGTAGGCAACACTTGGCAATTAACTTAGTTTTTTACACATCTATAAACACAAGATTTGTTCGTCAAAATATCGTCCTCCTATTACTTTTATGATGGTCCAGACCCACTAAATTTATTAACAAACTTTATCACTTTTGAACTCGCGCCTTTAAAAAAAACACAAAAAATCACACGCGACATACGGGTTCACTAACCCTAAACTGCTGACGGGTATAATAGAGGCGCGCACGCCTCCTAGCTCTACGACCACTTGAGTGCGGCCCAGATTTTTTCTCCATTCATAACAGGCTGGTCTTTCTATTAATTATTAATTACTGCTGAGACGAGCTGTTCGTGACGTTATTTCTAATGATAGCAGAGTCAGCGATCTTTTGACATTTTGTAGATGAAGATTTATTTATACTAATGCCTTTGCACTAGGAAAATATAAATGCTGTGCATATTTTTTTTATTTAAATATAATTTCATCATCATCATCATCAACCTTTTTATCGTCCCACTGCTGGGCACGTGTCTCCTCTCATACAGAGAAGTATTGAGCGTAATCACCACTGGACTTAAAGTCCAGGTTTCCTCAAAATGTTTTCCCTTACCTTGTAATCAGTCATTGGTGTCCAAGATATAATTATAAATATAATTTATTGTAATTATTTTATACGTCCCATTAACTGCCCCAACGTTGTTTCAATTTCATTTTCAAATTCACAACTACGTAAAATATCTTGAAAACTTCTGGGACGTATAAAATATACTTAGTTTACGTCGGACTACTTAAAAATTCAACGTAGGAATTCATATTAGCAAAGCTTTCAAGCGTGCCTAAACCCTCACTTGCCACTTAGGATCTCACAGACCTAGTTCGTGAGCATCCGCGACCTAATTTTCGGTATTCTCAGCGTTTCCCGCAGTCTCGTTCATTGACTTATTTAACAAAGTCCTGTGTCATGTAAATGGAGAAATCTGAACGTTTTGTGTTGTGGGAAAACTCAAATATTTGTGTTTGGTAACTTAAAATATTAGGGACTTTTTTCTTCTCATTGTGGTCTGCTCTTTCTCCGTTAGATTGGTAGAAAACTTATTGCTTTCATCGGATTTTTAGAGGAAGCTTGTGATAGCCACAAGAATTTGACTACTCATCAAAACTAACAAATCTGTCGACGTTTGGCCGTTAAATCCTGCAGAGGCTGGAAGTGTGCCGAACTAGGACACGCTTTGAGAGTGTAACCAAGTACACTGCGGGCTATCCAATGCGGGTGCCGTCAGTCTCTTTGATGCGTGTTCACGTGTTATCGTGTGGAACATTGGCCGTCTAGCTTCTACATGCAACGGTTCTTCATTTAAATTGTATGCTGATGTTCACATGTTTATTTCTTTGAATGTACCTGGCTTTTCGCGGAACCATTAGTATGACACAGTGGGTTCGTTACATCTACAGAATCACGACATACAAATGAATAGATCATTTGCTACTTTTCTATCCAGACAAAGCTTTAGAGATTGATGTCATGTACAATTTAATCGATTTTAAATCGAGTTGCTTTAGATTACCTTCGCTCATTGAATTTAATAGCTGTAGGTGGGCGTATGAAAATACATCGATTAACTCTATTCAAAAGCCTAATTACCTGACGCGTCATTGAACATGAAACAATCTACCTTTAATTACTATAATGTAGGAGCAGTGTATTAATTATGAAAGTAAAGTTATCATCGTTTTTGCTGATCTTGATGTGTGAAAGGGTATGTTTTTGTGATGAGAAATAATTGCTCAATGTAGTTTAATGGCAATTTTATACTTCAAATTAATATAAAATAGACAGGGTAAGTATCGACGCGCATTCTGTACTCATGGGTCGAGTACGTGACCCTGAAATTGTTTGTAGGTTATCAAAAAAAATATGGTTCATAGAAAAGTGAAAATTATAAATATGAGACAGCTTTTTTTTATATCCTTCGATAAATTTCAAACCAGAGTTCAGAATCATGTACTAGATTCATGGTAGCAGGAAGCGTGGAGATATTCGGTCACACCCTGTATACATATATTGCAAAATGTTCTAGATTTTGCGATTTAGTTTCTCGGTTAACTGTCTATCATCAATCATACAATAAGCATGTTAGAGACATGTAATACATTGTACCCTTGGTCAAATTTTTTTGGAATTATAGAGTACTTCCTAAGATAGTGGTTCTTAGGCAGTATACTACAGTCTGGACTTTTTTGTACAGAAGAGTATTTAATATACATTCTAATAAGAGTAGTAGAGTACCATATAATCCGACAAAGTACACATACAATGATAAAATTCTACTTACAGTACTTCAGAATACTTATAACATTATAACACATATGTACTCTGAAGTGCAAATCATATCTACTTTACTAAGTAGGTATGTCAAATTTGGTAACATGCCACTAGTATGTTATCTTACGTTTTATATACGCCGTACAAGGTGCACCTTGTTCAATGATGCAGATTAATTAAAAAATATTCAATATGTACTAATAAATAATAGACCATGTCGGATTACAGGGGGTGCCGGATTAGACAGGACCCGGATTATCGCGTGCCCACTGTATATGTAGCTGAAACAACTCTTTAGCATGACCACAGGCATGACACATTAGCCGTTAGCCAGTTGTATTGTCACAGTTCGTGTGGAGCAGAGGTGCGGCTTGCCCTTTATTTATATTTAAAATTATGCGTAATCATTTTTACCTGTTGACCTATATACCTATTAAATTTGCTGGAAGGTGACTTCATCATATTTTAAGTAAAAATATAATTGAGGCTTAACTTTCCACGTGATATTTAAATATTTCAAATGCTATGAGTGTCTGATATATCTGGCTTTATTTACCATAGATAAAATAACCAAACCCTTTGTTCGCAAAAACGGTTTGTTGGTACTTCGGTGCCGATAATTAAAACAGAATATTGTTAATTCTCTAACCTAATTTGTGTATGAATATTCCCAAATGTTCCATATGGCCTCAAAATAGTTTAGCTCCGAGTAATCATATTCGACGGAAGTACCTACGCTTTATACAAAGGGTTTGGTTCTCGGAACCTGTGTTACGTCTGATAAAGATCCTTAGAATAAGGAGCGAGGTTTTTTTACTAAAAGCATAGATAATTCTCAGGAGTGTAGCTATTACACTGAAAGAAAAAAAAACTTTTATTTGAAACACACGGTGGTAGGCCATAACATCGGCCACCAGCAGAAGTTACCACCCACCAGACAAAGCCTTGCCGCCAAGCGATTTGTCGTGTTCCGGCATGATGTCTGGTGAAGCCGTACGGAGGACGGGTCTGAGCAGTTGTGTTGCGATGTGTGCCGGGTACGATGCGCCTAATGATGTTGTGCTGGGAGTTTGGTCGTGGAGGGTCTTCAGATCAATCTCCCTTTGGCGCAGCATCGTTGGTCGTGTTATTGGGTTTAACATTGCATCACCTCGCTCAACTGCCGTCTTCGTTCCTATCCGCTCAGTTCTTCTGAGTGAATATTAAAAAAAAAAAGTGAGCTTGGAATGAGCTGTCTGTGGAGGTATGAGGAACAGTGTACACACCAAAAACACTTTACTCGCTCATCCTCCATAGAAAAGGGAGAATCCTCCGATCAGACGGATGCTATATCAGGCGGGCGCTTGTCCGCCGCCGGTTGATTGAATTGTATGCATGCTAGTTGCACAGTAAACTCTGCTTGCGAGATGTAGGATTTGCGTGACGTCAGTATGACGCGTTGTTCGCGTGAGCGTTGTAGAGACCGCTACATACTAAAGTGTCAATCCCTAGCATTAGTTGGAATCACAGCTCCACTCCACTCTTACCCAGGATTCACGGGGAGATGGTTACAAAGTCGCACTGCTTTTGCCGTTATTACAGCACCTACCAAAGCAAAGCATTTTTTCCTCAGATTAAGATCTGAGGAAAAAATGCTTTGCTTTGGTAGGTGGACAGTGGTATGAGAGTGGTATGATAAGTCATACCACTCTCATACCACTGTACATTTATTTGTATATATATATGTATATACATATACTAATCATGTACCTACTTATGTATGTAGGTACAAAAAAAATCGGTTGTGTCGATGAACAGCCTGTATAGCAATATCGATTTATTCCGAATATACATCACTGCTCGTACATGAGTTTAAATTTAGTCTATTTTAAATGGGGTCACAGATCGCCAGGTAATACTCGAATCTGGAACGTGGACTATAGGAAGTTTTGACCTAATTGAGGCAACAAAAAGGAAATACTATTAATATGATATAATGTGTCAGTTGGGCGCGGTTTTAAACTTCGTTTTTAACGTGAATTTTTTCATTTAAGTTTGGTTAGGTACGGTCACCCACAAAATTTGATTAACTCTTATTTTTGACAGTTTATAATAGAAGCTAAGAGTTAAAGTGAGAGAATCAGATGATCTCTAATTAAATGTCACTTCGGTTTTGTAAATAAAATTAATAAAACTAAAGTGTGAATCGACTTTCGAATAGTCTTAAAGAAGAATCGGCTTTTATTGCTGACTGTACTAAGTCCTGCATTTTCATTGCTAAGAGACAACAATGAAAATGAAGGACCTAGTACAGTTGTTTAACAACAAGACTAAAAATGGCAGAAATTAACAAACAATGAGTTAAGAAAATTATGAGTTTGTTATCTTACCTGGTTGTCTCAACAAAAATATGGTCAACGCACCGCTCGCCCGCCCTATGGGACCTATCTTACTGTGCGTCTAGTACTATGATCTACCATCAACTGTATTATGCGCTCGGTAACCACACTGCAACAATTTCTAAATGTATTTGGGAAAAAATATACCATGGTGTAAAAATGATTGGAATCGATTCAGTTGCTTATTCTGAACAAACTATATTCAGGTTTCGTATGAAGTAAAACTAACGTGTATATAGCGGCCACCGTAATTTTACGAATCCTACTGGCGATAACGTTGTATACCAAAGACAAGCGTGATTTTGCAAATATTTCTACTACCAAGTTCAAGCTGCAATGGAGAACAAACCAGGATATGTGACTAGTCCTATCACCTCTGATCACGACACTTGTATATCAATTGTCCCGACAACTTCACGCATGCGTAATATAACACACTCCATACAGCAAGAGTGCTTTTAAATTGGCCATGTTTATTTAACATTCTAGCTAGAATTATATCTAAGTTAGCAATTTTCTGCTGGGTTTCTCTTTTGAAGCCTTCCTGAGTCTTTACGTAACGAAATTTAGTTTATAAAATACAAGCTTCTTCCGAGAATTCCGGTACTGTGCCTTCAAGTTTAACCTAATTGGTTAACTCGGCTTGCTGCAGCTCAAGGATTGGCTTAGCAGAATGCAATCAGTGAGGTAACTGGGTAATACCACGTAATACACTTTCTGTAACAACGGCTTTCATTTTAACAGTTCAACGACATTCATTGCGTTATGTACGTTTTCGAGCAGATAATGTTTTCAAACATAAGAAGCAGTGGATTAGCGAAATCCTTGAAAACTATTCAGACTACGAATTTTACCAATGAAATTAAATGTAATGTCGTCCAAGTCACCATAATTGTGGAATGTTGAAAATCGATTCCCAATCAGTAATGCCTTGTCTACAACACTGTTGACCAGCGGGAACAAAAAATTCATTCGTTTATTATGTTGATGAAAAACACTTTTTTTTTTTTTTTGTTTAATCTGATTCGTAATACCCTTGTCGTTCGGTTTAACCAAGGAAACTGCCTTTTCCCAATCGCATATTCATCAATTAGGTAGTAACCAGGGCCGAAAGGTTGAAGTTTTCATGAATAAAATTTGATTTGATATGAGAGTTGTTTGTATTCTATAAATTCAATGAAATTTCTCGTAAATATCTATCGATTTCTTACTAAACTTCGACTATATCAGAGGACCTTATTTACTTATTTCTGTTGGTGACCGTACAACTGAACTGCAGATCCCATTGAACACGTGTAAGCTTAGTCAACTCTTGAACTAAACATAATAGGTCCAGAAAATGTTCCAATCCTCAACACAAAACGAATGAAAAGTTTTGTTCCCAATCGTCAACAAAGTTGATGACAAGGTGTTGCCGAATGGGAATATTCGATGCAACTGACAGCTCGTGACGTGCTGATCGCGTTCTAACTTAATTGGTTTTGCCACATAGTCGAACTTAAACATGAAGTTAACATTAATGAAAAATATAAAAAAGTATCCTACAAATTTTCGCAAAATTAATGACCAAACAAATGTTATTGTAATACATTTATAGCCTATTAAACTTTTAATCGGTCCGTATAGGAGCTTAGCCAACTTGACGGTTTACGTTCCCTAAACGTTCACTGCCTACTTAACAACCCGTAACATGAGCCGGTGTTAAGTTTAGAAATGCCAGCAATAATTAAACTTAGCTGGAGGCTAGAACACGTCTTCTCGAAATTGTGACAGCTAGCCGCATCTGGATAAGCAGCCCGTTTAAATAATTTCTTGCCGATGGTTACAGTTTTACTACACACATCAAAAGTGTCTAGGGATCAACATATATTTTTGCAATAACTTTTCTCCTGATTGATATTAATTAAAATTTTCTTTAAGGATTCATCAAATAAAGTGTTTTCGTTTGTCACAGTAACGATAAACCAAGTCACCTTTGCATTAATAAAGAAATTTGCCATTTTCCTAATAAAGGGATATTTGACATTTGAACCACTAACACAAAAGTTCGAAAAAAAGACTGAAATAACAGTTTTCTCTAAAATTTTATTGGGTAACTTAAACAATTAATAATCCGTGTTTCTACCGCGAACACTAACAACACAAGAACATCGGTTTGGCATACTCAAAATGAGTTCATCCAAATCACGCTGTGGAATGGCCGCCCATGTTCGTTGCAACAACAAAAAAAGGTCTTCTTGCGACTGGATACCCTCCATATTCGGCAGAGCTCTTCTCTGTAGCATATCCCATGCATGCTCAATCGGGTTCAAGTCTGGCGACTGAGCAGGCCAGGGCAGGACATTGATGTTAGCTGCGGCGAGAGTCTGTCTTACAACTCTTGCGGTGTGCGGTCGTGCATTATCATGCATTAACTGAAATAAGGGACCGATTTGCACTTGTAGAGGAACGATGACGTCTGATACAATCGTCTCAGCATAAATTTGAGCGTTGAGGTTGCCTCTGATCCAAATCAACTCAGTTCTTCCGCCGATCCAAATACCCGCCCATACCATGATGGTTCCACCACTATAAGGATGGACTTCCTGGCAGGATTTTAATCGCTGTTGGCGTCCAGGGGTTCTCCAGTGTCGTATACATCTTGTATCCGGTCTCATACCAAAACGAGACTCATCGGAAAAGCACACGAAACGCCATTGTTCTTCTGCCCAATTTCTGTGTTCAAGAGCCCATTGATATCGAATCCTACGATTGTGCATTGCTATAGGTGGTACCCGTAGCGGTCTTCGGGAATGAAGGTTCACTTCATGCAAGCGGTTTCTGACTGTTTGGTCGCTAATTAAGTTCCCTGAAGAGTGATGAAGCCTCACGGCTAGCATCATGGCGGTTATTGTTGGAGCTCTTCGAGTTAAGATTTGAATGTATCGGTCTTGTCTCCGTGTGGTGCAGCGATACCGTCCTCCATGGCGCTCAGCCACGGTACCAGTGCTTCGGTAACGTGTCCAAAGTCGACTGATAACACTCTGACTTGTATTCAGAGCTAAAGCCACAGTACGTTGCCGGGAACCAGCTTCTATCATTCCCACGGCTCTGAGCATTTCTTCCCTGCTTAAATGACGTCGCCGCTCCATAATAACGTTGGTTTTAATCAGTAGTAGGGAAACAGTAGCACTAATAATGTCTTCAATGCGTTGTTTGTTTTTATAGGGAAAATATTGACAGCTGATTTTCATCTTTTACTCGAATTTGATTCACAGTTCCTGATTCAAATTATGAAATGCACCAAAAAGGATCCATATAAATTTATAAAATCATAAATTTATTACAAAGCCACATCTCAATCTCAAGAAATCCGCATAAAAATGCTTGATCCCTAGACACTTTTGATGTGTGTAGTTTAGTATTCCTTCCTATCCTCTTATACAATGTTATTTTGAAGTGAAACTTCTTTACGCACGCTTGACTTGGGAGTAAGCTGGCGAACGCGTGACGTAAGCGTTACGAAAAGTGATCGGGCAAGGCGAACGGAAGTTAAGTGGTGGATATAAGCACAGAGGCGCCCGTGGCGCGAGCTTGGTACTACAAGGTCTACAACGTTTTTTTTTTTTTGTATATGCGAAACCTGAAACACGTGTCCAATATTTTTAAGTAAAGAATCTGTGTACAAAAGGAGACGGGCGAAATTGGGCCTGAACTGTACACAAATGAATTATATGTCAATAATTTTCATTTATTTTTTTGTTTTCAATCATTTTTTATTAATTCTATTTTCCGCGTAATAAAAAAGATAATATTTAATGAAATAATACTGACTTTCTTTACTTTCACTTTTCAACAATGTTACCAGATGAAATGCGAATCGTTAATAAGTTATAATCGATAAACCAAATTATTACAAAGATAAAAATAAAATTAAAAATGAATCAGTATATTTCTACAGATTCGGTTTAGAAAATCTTTTAATATAAGGTCTTAATTATATTATATATTATTTACTTATTTAAAAAAACATCTTAAAACAAATTGATCAACGAATCGATTTGATAGTCGATCAATTATACTTTTTATTATACAGGCAACGAAGTAAAACTTCTGTCAATGTAACATCAACGTCAAATGAAACATACTCGTTATTGTATTTATGGTTTTATTTTCGTAAATTCGTGTGCTTTTATACTTATTTTCAATGTATCAACTGCGGCATATCGCAAGATCCTCCTGTTGGGTTACGACAAATAGAAGAGGAAAGCATTCTTTCAGTTATAAAGCACAGTCAGAGATATGGGAACCTCCAGTGGTAAGTACATAGTTTATTTCATTAAAACTTCTTGTTGTGATATTTTTAAGTACCTTCCAGCAAAGATACCTATATATTGGTATATTATTGAAATAAGTTTCAATAATAATATACCTGAATTACTCTAATGCCTTTGATTTATTTGAATTCCAAGTAAGATTTACAATTTGATTATTAATTACGGAAGATAGTTATTTTTATAAACTTACTTTAACAATTCAGCAATGTAATGAAACAATAGTAACATTAAATAACCATATTTTATTAAAGTATTAATTTACTATAATCCTAGTATTGCCATGATGTTAGTAAGAATCTACATAGATGCAATTCTGAAAGATGTCACTGTAATTATTATTTATGGAAACTGTAAATAACAAACTAATATTGTTGTAGGTCAATAGATCTCATCACATTTGCCAAGGATGCAGAGATTTAGTTGTGAATAGCTTCGGCACAGATGAGCAACTTTAATCTCCAATAACTGGACATCGCCAAGTGTGTGTCAAATGTGGATGTTTAGTGTAGCGGACAAGATCTCATTTATTGCACACTGACACCGAACGTGAAGAAAGACTTCAGATTCTTCTAAAGTAGTCATTTCTGAATGGATATTGTCTCAGACCGTAAGCTTTTCTTAGGTTTACTTACTTGTTTTGTATTTTATACTACCACATGGTAATTAATTTTGGGTCAGGGTTGCGGGTTGGTTAAAAAAGAAACCATGACCCTGGCTGTCGCACAGGCAAGTGAAGAAACACGGGTGGGCTGAAAGTCTGACACGGCCTTCCACTCCGCCCGGAGCGGGAGAAGTCATTTGATAATTTCCCATTACACAAAAAAAAGGATAATTATTCTATGTATACTACTATATTTATTTATTTTTTCGCACTAATCACTGAAATAGCAGTCAGCTTAGAGAATATTTTTTTGTAATAGTGTCACATGCATGAGAAAAAAATATATGGAAAAAGAACAAAGGTTACTGTCATATAGTTAGACCAAAAGTTAGTGTGTAGTGTAAGTTAGTGTAATAAAACACAAATAATTATATTGCAGCCTTTATTTCACGAAGGTGTAGATTAGAAGAGAATTGCGTTATTCAGGGCTGTTCCTATAGTCATATATGTATTACTTTTTTTTTGAAAAAGACTCATGATATATTTTTTTCCAGATTTCAAGAGCTCGAGCTCTCATATGTCATCGTTGCTGGGTGAGAGCTGATAGAAATGCTCATCATTAAATGACTGGACCATCTGGATCTTCAGCATCAGTAGATGTATCAAATGAACATGATGAATCAACTTCACAGTCTAATATCGATGTAGCTAACAAACGAATATATAAAAACCAAAGACATCATGATCGTGAACATATGCATTCCTTTTTGCCACCGACTTTCAAAATTCGTTTATATTTCACTTTGTAATACTTTTTTTTTGGAAGTTGGTTGTTATGTTTGTATAAAAAACCCTCTGCTTTGGTAGACTTGCCTTACAATGCATTTAAAGCGCAAATGAAATCCAAGCTTTGTTTAAAGGCATATTATTCTGTAAATGACATCTTTCTCCAGAATTAGCTTACTGACATACGAGTTCATATAATTTTCTTTTTCACAGTGCATAAATATGTGAGCTGTCACACCCCTTATACCTGGGGCTTATATTTAAGTAATTAGTTTTTACTTATTTACATTTCCATTTTAATGATATTTTATTTTTTGTTTTTGCTTTGCTGGTATTTTGGCGTGGCTAGCTGGCATATGATAAATAATTTCATTGTTGTTGTTTTCTGGTCTTCATTACTGTACCTACATAGTATTGTATAAAGTCTTGTTTTTTTAAAATGAACAGACAGCTGTGCCGCTGGAGAGTTTGTTCCACCACTTCTTCCCAGCGAAAGCACTAGGAAGTGTTGATGGGTGGGCGTTTTGGGGGACTGTCTTATGTAATAACGATGTTCAAAAAGTGCTGATTCTCAACCTATTTTGAATAATTGATTTTTGATTTTAATTCTTTTTTTTTTGTTCACCCCGCATACCCGCGCCTATGGTGGCCGGGAGTTCGATATTGTCGAGGGCGTTTTCTGCTTCGGCTAGAGGCGTGAGGACGCTGAGAGACCCGCTCCCTCAAGAGCTTCGCCTCCTTTTCCAGCATTAATTGTATATTAATACGATCAATAAATCAATATAAGAGAAATGCGATTTTTATTTCCGTTTATTCTTTTCTTTAATTAGATTGTAAATGGTTTTCCTAATTCTTTTTTAACCTCCTTTGTAACATTTAATATGCAGTTACGCGCCGCCGGCCCTTTGGAATCCACACTCACGATGTGTTAATGTAGTAAAAATACATTCTGATAAAATCTAGTCTACAAAAAAGTCTGAATAGGTAATTAGTTAAATATGCCATATGAGCGCTGACAGCTTCTAAGAAAACTTATAAAAAAGCAAATGAGGTTAGTTTTGTGCAAGCTAATAATACCCTATTTCTGTTTTCTCCCATACTGCCATTATAAATAAAGTTTTATTTTGTAAATAGTAATAATATTGAAATGATTTAATGCAATAATCGTTGCTGTACATTTAGGCCCAACTTTCTATGAACTTTCGCCCGTCTCCTTTGAAAAAGATAGAAAATTTTATCTTTTTGAAACTCATAACTCACTTTGTGGTTTTTCACAATAAAAAACCACAAAATTATGAGTTTGTTATCTTACCTGGGTTGTCTCAACAAAAATATGGTCAACGCACCGCTCGCCCGCCCTATGGGTCCTATCTTACTGTGCGTCTAGTACTATGATCTATCATCAACTATATTAGGCGCTCGGTAACCACACTGCAACAATTTCTAAATGTATTTGGGAAAAAATATACCATGGTGTAAAAATTATTGGAATCGCTTCAGTTGATTATTCTGAATTCTTATTCTAACTATATTCAGGTTTCGTGTGAAGTAAAAATAACATTGTTTACTTTCACATTTTTATATACATATTTAATAAAAAAAACCTATTATTTTGATATTACAAACCATTTTGATAGTATAATAATGACATAACGAAAGCCAAACAAGGCGTATGGCAGATAGAAGAGCTCTCTAGGAGCCCCGTGCCGTCGTCTAAAGCATTGTCTCTGAAGGCAGCCATACAATAGAGCGCCCAGACTCAGGATATCAAACCGTGCCTTTCAAAACTATTGTAGACCTAGGCTTGAACGATTACATTTAACTGTTCCGAAAATAAACAAAAACTTTCGTATTTTCTCTTCTCTTTGTATTATTAACAATGGTTTTAGGCATACTTTGTATAATTTTAGTCTTAAAGCTTTCTGCTTATTACCTTTACTCATAAATGTTGCTTAAAGTAAAATAGTGATTAGTAACTTTTTAACCATACATTTTTGACGTTTGAAACATTAAGCACCTTTGCACCTTTTTTACCTCTTTATTTTTTTACCTCTTTATTTGGAACAACAATGACGCCGATTCTATTGTTAACAAAATAAACTTCGTTTAAGTTTAGTGCCTCTTTTTATTTCTGCTTCATTAAGAAAAGGACAGAAAATAAATATTATTTTCATCATCAACCTATTTATCGTCCCACTGCTGGGCACAGGTCTACTCTCAAACAGAGAAGGATTGAGCGTAATCACCCCGCTTGCTCAATGCGGGTTGGCGATTAAATATCACTTTAGTTCTGTCAAATTAAGATCCTATCGTAAGACAGATTTGATTAAGTCAATTTACGTCAGTGTGGTACCGGGTTTAGAATAGTACCAACCCATATCCTCCCGTGGGTCGTAAGAGGAGACTAAGGGAACTCTCACCAGGGAAGCGGGCTGCAGCGCTTCTCCTGTGGAATAGCAAATTACTGCGATCCCAACCCGTCTACCAAGCGTGGGGATTATGGCAACCCCAAATGTAATGGAAAACTTTGGGGAAAGCCTTTGTCCAGTAGTGACCTCTATAGACTAAAGGAGAAATTTACGTCAGACGCTGATTAATTTGACAGGACTAAACTAACAGCTACATATTTATCTTCTGTCCTGTTCTTAATGAAATAGAGGGAATAAGATGCATTGACTTCAAATATGATTTAGTTTGGGTACAAGAAAATAGTCGCTATTGTTGTTTGAAACAAAATGCTTTCAGCCTAAAAAATTCAAAGTGTAAGCCTAAAAAAACACGCTTCAATCAATTGAACAATTTTTTTTAATTTTTTTGTAGTATTGTATTGTTATCGTCCCTTGACGTAAAAATAAAGTTAAAAAAGGTAATAAAAGCGTGTTAAATATTGACAAGATTTGTTTATTTTAATGTCTAAGCAGATAACCTTACCGAAGTATTAAAGTAATTGACTAGGCAACCACAATGTTACAAGGAAATACCTAGTAGGTATGTCCACCTATTTAGGTTACTCTGTGAATGCCCTACATACCTAATTTTGGGCATCGATACATTTATCATTTTTTTTTTGACGTGACAACGTCTTATAAATTGGTTTGCCGGGTGACACTTCAAGAAACTGCGTTACGCTCCGCTCACGTTATGCGCTCACAATGAGAGCGAGTGAGAGGCACGCGTCCCTTCCACTCGGGCATGGTTAGCCCGCCTAAGAGCGAGAGAGAGAGAGTGAGAGAGATAGGCATACACACCGGTTCATATTAGTATACGAATGAATATTCACATTAAAATTATTTTACCACTCAAAGTCGTTGTCACGTAAAACTTTCGCCCGTATACCGACTTTACAGGCAACCAATTACTTTTTGTTTCTATTGTTGATTGTGCATTTTTATCAATCACTGCTTACCATTAACCACTGCCTATTATGATCGCCGGAGAGTCTTCCACGGCTCGAACACTAAGTAATGTTTTCTCGCAAAGGGAAGCCTTTCTGCCACAATCACGAGGCCATTCAAGCCGAGTCTTTTTTTTTCCTATTCATCTCTCAGACTTCACTCCGTCATTACTACGCACGTCACAGATTACAAAGATGTATTATGCGACGAATCCGCACATATTATCTCCAATCAAAAGCTCGAAATAAGGTTATATAGGAAAACAAAATGAATAATAAAACATACTGGCAGCATGGAAAATGTTTTCTTTATTGTACAAATTAAAAGTAGAAAAATCTTCTTTACAAAAATGTTAACCCTGTCGCCGTCGCGTAATTTTCTGTAACGACATTAATGTCACATGTAAATATGTACTACACATCAAACTAACACGAATGTGTGACGCGTAAAAAACTAACATCAAGCTGTATTAACATCTGTCCGTAAAAAAAAGTAACAAGCGGCATTAATGAGTGATGAAATAACTTTGTCCATTTATCATGAGACCGGAACATTTTTTATGTAATTAAAGATCGGTGTTATGTGTTAAAATGACTATTGTTAAGTTATTACCTACCGTAATGTTTCATTTTAGATCGGCACCATTCGTCATAGTGATTCAGCATTTTTATTTAATACCAGCTTGTGCTCGCGATTTCCACCGCATGAAATTTTGGACTTCCACCGGTCGCGTCGCATCGCATCCTATGTAGGTATTTTTTACCAGTATTACTATGTAGTTGTTTGAGCCTAGGGTTCTATCCTTCTTTTTTCCTTTTTCTCGGCTCCTAGCAGGCGCGACATGATGTTAAAAAATAACCTATAACATTTGTCAAGAATTAGGCAATCAAAATTAAAAAATATTAGCACTCAGGAATTCCGCCGGTCGTCTAATCAAAATCAATGGTCTATCTATGACCCGAGGGTTAGGATTCAGTACTTGATGACGTTCTTTTTTCAATTCAATGTCAGAATAGTTCTGTAGAGGAAGCCTAAAGTCAAGAGTTAAATGCTTTATTCAATCTGCGCCCGCCAACGCAATTGTTTCTACATATACCTACGCTTAATATGACCACCCTTGATGCTACTGAATTTGTGTATTCTAGTCTTTAATACCTTTTATTAAAGCCCAATGAGACACCTAAAAAAATTTGTAAGCATCCCACCGCACTAGGATGTGAGAATGGTCAGCCATTTCTATGTGTGGGTTCCTAAATAGACGTACACGTATGTTTTCGAATTAGGCGAGAATTTTACTACATTAGAATAAATTAGGTCGCAGACTAACTCTGACACAGATATAGAATTACTAAAACGTCCTTAATTCAGGACAATTTTGTAAAGAATGGAAATATCCGAACTAGGATGAAGAAATTGGGCCTGTTAGCTAAGGATTTATTTTGGTTAAAATTCTTTTATGCTATACATAGACAGTGGCTTGTATGAAATAAAGCAAATATTAACATTCCAATCAGCTTAGTTACCGACAGTACGTCGAAACAGGTCCTTAAGATATCGGCTCCGGCGTTGACCCTCGAGAATGCGAGGATCACAACAATTAAATTACTCACACGATATTACTATGTTTGTCAGCTGATAGTAATTAATTGATTGATGTATTAATCAGTTCATGTACTTATTTACCTTCCAACAAAACACGGGATTCCAAGCATAGATCTTCCTATTTTAGCCTCTGAATTAAATAAGGAAAAAGGAATAATACAATGCGGACAGTTCGCCCAAGAATATCCCCATTCAATGGTTCCTTCCGGATTAAACATTCGGCTCAGCAGTCGAGACTTTTGTCCCATAACCGCGTCTCACTTTAATCCCGAAGCAGAAAATAAGATAGAAAGATATGAAAGAACTTTATATTTAATTAATATTTGAATGCGGTTTAATTATCTCATTTCACTCAAAAGGCCATAAAGAGGATGTATTTAAAACGGTGCATTTGTATATGGCATCTATTTCAGTTGGAGCACGTGCCAGTTTTTACGGCCATTAGATAACAGGAGATAAATTACGGAGCAGCGCGAGCGCAGCTACCGCGCGCGCGTGCCATGGCGGGATTATAAAAATAAAAATCAAAACTTTTTGGACGGATGTTTGGGTTCACGTTACCACAGAAAGTTGACTAATCGGCGGGATGAATTAACGGTCACTTTAGCGAGGATGTGGTGACTACTTTTGATATTATTATATGCTAGACTAATGAATTCTTCAGTTCTTTTTTTAAACCCCTCTGTCTACACGAACTGACACTCCTCTTTGCCGAGAAGGCATCGCTTTGCAACGCTAGCCTATTATTTTTCTTTATGTCATCGTAAGATAATCTTTCCTTTATACTGCCGCGTACAACTGAGTCAGCGCCTCCACAACAAACGAAGCGAACATGGCAGAGGAAATGTAGTGTCTGTGCACCTCTTTTACAATGAAACATTGTCAGGTCACAAAAATAAAATAATCTCTTTGGCCAAAAAATATTTTCCTTTCCATTGGAAAATATCTTTCCCCGCATACAAAAGGTCCTTCAGTGGGACCAAATAACACGATCACTTATTACATTCTGTGGACACAGACGAATGCGGGTCAAAGGCCAGACAAGGCCGAAAATCGGGCATGAAGGACGTCGTAAATTTCTTATACTTGATTAGTATGACACAAATATGGACCTTTATCAGATCCTACTAATATCTCACAGCATGCATCTGATACCAATATATTACTTCAAGCGACGGCCAATCTGACCTCCACATATCAGTTATTGGGTGATACGACACTCTTTGGTAAAACTGGTTGTCGGACTGTCGGGCTTCTAACGACCCATAACGAGTGCCAAATATCTAGAAATGACAACCGAAACCAACGGCTTATCAGATCCAGTATCCTACTAATATTATAAAGGTGAAATATTGTACGTTTGGATGTTTGTTATTCAGACAGAATACTTTTCATCTTCACAGCACGTTTCCGTGGGATCATTTGTGAACATCACGTGGGAGGCTGCTGACAAAAGTTAGAAAATTTTCCACACGCGACATATGACATGCGACAAGCCTACAAATTACCTGGTGACTGGTAAACGCAATCAGAAAACCAATATCCCAAATTCCCGGACGCTGTAATTAACTTTGGGACTTGCCTCCCTGGGCGTTTATTGTTTTGTCTACATCATTATCTTATTTTAATAGCTTATCTATCATCAGGCTATAATTTATTTAAATGGCTATTGTAGAAAAGTCTTTGGTATTTTTTTGCAACCAAAAGTTCTAGTAGGTAGGGAATTCCAACGCTTTTGAGGTTCCGTATAAAGACCACCAAAAGAATACAATAAGACTCCAAATTAATATTCCCAAAATCAAATTATTTACACGTCAATCAGCATTTGAGGGTTGCACTAATTTCAAACGAAATTCTATAAATGACATGTCAATGTTTGACAATTAAATATTCTCTTTATTATGGACAATAAATAAAAGACGATCACAAAATCTGTGCAAAATTATCGAACCAGTCATTTTCTATTTGGTAAATGTTTGAAATAAATTGTGATATCAATTCCTCATCGAAAATTGACCTAAGGGTTTGAAAAGTTTAAACTAAAGTTTAAACTAAATTGTCCAGAAGGTTGGAAAAGTTTAAACTAAATTGCTTGCTATCCACAAAGCTAATAGAGGAGGCAGAGTGCATTGCCCGTTGATGTGTTGTGTGTTTCATAGGCGTGTTCGTTACAACCGACTATGTGCCGCACAGAAAGGCTTGTGACGGAGGAAAATGCACCGGTTTATGAAGCTCCCGGGGAAAATGGTACGTATTGTTGTATTCCCACCGCAGATACATTTGGATGTTGTTGGTTGTTGTTTTGGATGTGGCAGCCGTCGAGATTCGTATGAAAAGGTCCAAAATAAATAAATAAATAAATATATACGGACAAATCACACAGATTGAGCTAGCCCCAAAGTAAGTTCGAGACTTGTGTTATGGGATACTAACTCAACGATACTATATTTTATAATATATACCTACATATATAGATAAACATCCAAGACCCAGGCCAATCAGGAAAAGATCGTTTCCCATCATGACCTGGCCGGGGATCGAACCCGGGGCCTCCACGTCGCAGTCAGGCGTGTTGACCGCTGCGCTACGGAGACCGACAAAAATAGTAGTCAATTTTTGACATGATTTAGAATGTTACGTTTCAGAGGAAATTATTGTGTCGAACAGTTTTCGTGTCGGTCAGTTCTTAATTAAACATTTAATATAATCGCCAAACGCTCTATATGCCTATAATATTCTTACTGTTGGAACACAGCCCTCAGGCATTTATAAGTTTTCGGCTATATTTCTAGGTTTAGACGTGGTTTAATAGTAATACGCTAATAATTCTCAGAGGAGATATACGCAGATGCTCCTTCAAGGATAAACATGGATATCGTAGATGTACGAGTGTGTCATGGGGGGAAAGTTTACGACCCCGTCTTGTTATAGGCTGCCAATTTGTAGTCTTAGATGAGTATTTTATATTTTTACAATGCGAATTTGAATTCTGTAAATTCGTTCCATTTAAATTATATGAGACCACATGTGACATCGATGTTGGAGACTTACCCGATATTTTGGGTGTTACCCTTTACAATATTTTGTGAACAATTTCCACATAATAAACAATATATAGGTATTTTATCAGTTAGTTATTAGTTAGAATAATAAGCATATATGAAAATCAAAATCAAAACATTTATTTCAAATAAACCAGTTACAGGCACTTTTGAATTGTCAGAAGGTCGGTCAGTCAGTTTAAAAGTAAGTAAAGTTTCTTTATACCCGCCAAGGCACAATAGATTTGCTTTTTTTTTTAGAAGTTCTATAATTTTAAAAATCAACTGTTGTGTAGTAGTATACTATGTTAAAGGTAAAACAATAGTTGCCCATGCTAAAACGAAAACTCTTATCAGATTTACGTGTTTTCAAATTCATTTATTTGCATTATTGTAGAAGTGGATGGGATGTTCAAAAGCATTCAGCTTGAATATACTTTTTAATAGAAACTCTGCCGTTTATAGCCAAGAACTCTATTCTTTTTATTATCTATTCTACTTCTTAATGTGTCCACCTTGCACTACACGACATTTCAAACAGTAGGAGAACTGGGACACAGACGACGCATTTTTAAAAACATATCTTGAGCTTGTTTTAAATATATTACTTAGTAGGTGTGTGTACCCAGGGGCACAAAGTATTAATTTATTGCCTGAAAATAACGGCGTTTCTTTCTCTATACACAGAAAAGGATCCATAAATCAGGTGGCGGAAATAACATATTTATGTTACGGAGCTAATGATGGTGACGTTTTAATATTTTTGTTGATATATATGGTGTTGTTACTTATGCCTTAGCTACTTTCGAGCTTTAAACAAATGTAACTTACACGAAAGAAAAGAATAATCGCAAGGTCTCAGTCGTAGAAGAATATAATACAGTTACATTCCAAAATGTCATGACTGATTGCACGGTGCAATTTAATTGCCTTTGACATACAATGAAATTGATGCAACAAATGACTTGCATTGTCTAAATGGTGTTTAGACATTACAACTTTTATTGATGGTTCAACTTGATTAAAGCCATAGGCAATTAAATTGCACCGTCTAAATCAATCTTTAGATTGTATAGCACTAGTCAAGTCTTTGATCGTTGCTAGGCTAACCACTGTTATACATATACAACGTGTGACATAAAAGGTATATGCATACCAAGGGCATGGCATCTTTACATGATATCAATCGATATTGGAAGGGTTTTTTAATCCTATCTTTAATATGTTAAGAAGTTACGAGAAAAAACATGGCCTGTGACCATACTAGGCGCACAGAATTTTTGAAGACATTTATAGTGATTTTGCCAAGTAATGTGACGTGTAACGAGTAGTTATTAAGTATGTAGTGTGGTGCACGTTTGTTAGTTTGTTATGGTTTGAATTTAAGAAACACACGGAACCGAAAATTTAGTATAAATTTTTTGCGTATTTTTTTTTTTTAGTTGAAATCCTTCCGATATCATTTGATATCATGTAAAGATGCCATGCCCTTGGTAGTATATACACTTTATGTTACACGTTGTATATTTGCATCAACTTATTATTTATTAAATAATATACTACTTACATAATAAAAGAAAAAAATAAGTGATAAGAATAATTCTTATCCACTTCCATTCCACTACTCTTGCTCATTTAGTAAGTTCAAGTAAATCAAAATTGGAATTAGGTACATTAATGTTTCTCTCTACAAAACTGCTTTTGTATTATACTATATGCATAACCTATCACTCTAATTCGTTGTCAAAATGTTGTCGCATATTATATATAAGTTTTATATAATTCTAAACATTTTTTTTTAAACATATTTCCAATTTATTATCGCCTGAGGAATAAATACAAATTGTACTTATTTTCTATACAAAAACTGTCAAGCCGACATTTAAGCTTTGGATAAAAGTTATCGGCGTATTGAAAACACAACTATTTTCTAGGTAACTCTAACTTAATACCTATGTCTGCTAACATAGCTTTCACAAAAGACTTTGGCGTTCAAATTACAGCCAATTCCTTTAACCCTTGCTAGTCTCGCCCATGGATAGATTTACACAACACTGCTCCTCTGTTACTAAGTGTTTCTCTTTTTATTGTGACTCGCCGAGTCACTGAAACACGCCTCGACGACGCGGTTGCTGTGGATATTATCAATGACTAGCTGTGCCCGCGACATTGTTCGCGTGAGTGTCTGAAGACAAATTGGATTCTCATCGGATTAATTTTTTTTTTTTCTAACACTGTAGGTAATATTTTAGAATAAAAACTTAAAAAAAAAAAAAAAAAAAAACAACAGACTTCCAAAAAACACTACAAAGTGAAAAATAACTAATTTCGGAAGTCGGTGTGTCAAAATTAGTTGTTTTCACTTTGTAGTGTTTTTTGGAAGTCGGTTATTTTTTTTTTTTTTTGTAAAAAATAGTTTTTATTTACACTCTTTAGTTATGAAAAGTTCTGTTCAGCTGCATCCGGTTAGACTGGATGCTGACGCTAAAATACTTAATGAAAAAACTGACAAACGCACTGGTTGCCCCTACGATTTTTGAAAGTTCCCCTTGATTTCTCTGGTCTTCCATCATCAAACCCTACTGTCCTTATTATGGGACCACCTTGGGAATGTCTTCAGTAATTTTGATAATTATTTTCCAACAGATAAAGAAATATCAAAATCGCTTCATAAACGACGAAGTTATTCGCGATAAACATTAAAAAAAGCATATATACCGATCGAATTGAGTAACCTCCTCCTTTTCAATAACCCATGAAAAGCAATTTTAAAAGTTTCGTCATAATCGGTCCAGCTGTTTTGAAGATTAGCCGGAACAACACACACACACAAGTTTTTTAAGGAAATAACTGTTATTTTGACATGTCATAGAGATACGTATGTTCATTTTATTTATCAAATATGTAGGTATAGAAAAGATTTCATTTCATTATGGGAGCTTTACGATCTGTTTAAACACCGCCTTATTTATAGCTTTAGTTGTCGTTATGTTCTGGAAGTATTGTTTCTTATACGTCTTTGTAAAACATTCCTGCTTCCGTGGTATTATTGCCGTCTTTGAGTCGTTATTGTATATCATAGCTTTCAGCTAGTTTTAATGTTATCTACAATACACGATTCTTTATTCGGTCAATTTTTTATTAGGTGCTATTAACTCCTCTTTATTCCCCTGCTCTCACTCTTATCTTTGATTGAATTGGAAGGCACCACGCATCACCAGCAATAGGTCCTGGCATTTCTTAAGACAAAAACGAAGCCTCATTAAGTCAAATGGAAGTTTTCAGTCGGATCTCGTTCTGAATCTTTCACTTGTTTTTGACATTTGTTTGCCGAAAATAAACTTTGAGAATTAGATTATTATTGATAGCCTTCTACTATCATTAAAGTCAGTATTCGTTCTTTCACAAATAAGTAATTTTCTCTTACTTTCGCTTTCGCATAGTTACTGTAATTTAAATGTATTGCAATTCGACACTTAAGATGTTAATAGAAATAAAATATTAAGTTCCAGATCAATGAAATGAAATGGAGTCGTGTCGCGCATTGTAAAGACAAACTTAAAACCAATTGATCCCCAATAAAGAGCATTCAACGCGGTGAAGTGAGCCCTCACTAACAACGATAATCCGAAGGCTCGGACAACAAATACGAGTTTATAACAAAGTGGCTGATGTATGGATTAGTATTGATTACAGTGTAGTGTTAATTGTGTATAGCAGCATTAAAGAGCTATGGTCGAAGTTTCTCTGCACGATCGAAACAGAAATGAGGAAATCCGCAGAAGAACCAAAGTACCGACATAGCTCTTTGAGTCGCTAAAAAAGATGGCCGATAGGGCAGTAAGGTTCTGGAGGGGCGACCACGTACCGGAAGACGCAGCGTAGGGAGGCCCCCAACAAGGTAGACCGATGACCTGGTGGAGGTCGTAGGAAGCCGATGGTTGCGGACAGCACAAGACCGGTAATTGTGGAAAGTCTTGGGGGAGGCTTTTTACCAGCAGTGGACCTCTATAGACTGAAGCAGAAGTAGCAGCTCCCCAGTAAAATGGTTTTCGTTTTGCGATTGCGTGAGGCGTGTCTTTTTTTATTTTTGCTCTTGAAAGTCTTGTATGCGTCCTCGGATGGTCCTCTGATTCAACCTAGTCGTCTTCCACATTTGAGCCACGGCGCTATTTAATTTACTTGTCATCATCCTCCTGCCCTCACCCCAATTTATTTAGGGTCGTCGCAACAAATCCTTTTCCTCCATACTTCTTTATTATTTTACAGCTTGGTAATCAGTAATCAGTAGTAAACATAATTATCATCATTCATTCAATCCATCTTTTATTTACGATAAACAAGACTGCAAAAAATATTTTAAAAAACTTTTTTACTGAAGTAGTATATAAGTAAATATTATACTATTCCGTAACGCAATCTATTTCTACTGCAGTTTGTTTTAACTATGTACTGCATTGTTCCGTGTTTAAAAAGATTTCCAATATCCTGTAATTACTTTACGATTTCACGCATACTTTATTTATACCAAACCTCTACAATAGTATTGTTGGTTTGTTGGTGCCATCCACATCCGCGTCGCGAATGAAGTTTCAAATTCTGCACTGAATTAAAATTTTAACTGAACATGCAACCAGGCCCGTCCTTGCACGAGTACAATGTTGCGGTATAGCAAGGAAACATGAGCTTTGCCGACTTGCCGTAAATCTATGAAACACGAAGTTATTCGCTTGTCAGCTCCGCGTGTAGATAATGGAAATGTAGCATAAATGGAAAAACTGTCGGCATCAGGACGCGATAGTGTGAAATATCTGAAACAATGTTCGTATGATGATTCTATTTCGCACTTTGGTGCCATGGAAAATGACTACCAAAAATGGAACTCGCAAAAGTAAATCATGATCTTTAGGATGACAGTACACGATGGTAGAAACATCGCCACGAAAATTTAGTAACACAATTCATAAACATTAACAGCAATTTTTGTAAATTGAGTTAATAAAATTTTTGTAGAGAAGTGCCAATAACTACACGGTCAAAATGTATGGAACAGCAGCGTTTACAAGCTTGCAATGTTTCAGAATCTCAAGTACTGAATCTATCATAACTGGTTGCGCGTTGATGTCTCGCTATCCACATATACCATATATTTTAACACTGCAGGAGTGTCACCAGTACGCTGTAAAGCTGTTCGAAATCCAATACCCGTTTTGAAGAACATTTAATTTGCAGACTCGATAAGCCTCCAGGCCTCGAACACAAATTTGGATGCCGGTATTGGTTGGTTAACTGTGCAAATGATTGTGTGGGGTACGTCGCCTTCATCTCTTTCGTTTTGTGGCACCGACACAAACTTTTATGTTTTTGAGTTTGTGCTTTTAGGATTTTCTGCTTTTCGTCATTGATCCGACAGTGGTTTGATCAAAAAACTAGGTAGATAGATACTCTGAAACGCATATCTAAGAATTAAGTAACTGATTGAGATAATATTAAGAATTCAATTCAATTGTTTTCCAAATCTATACGCACGTGTTTTAGGTATACACGCCGTAGACTGTATCTGTAATTATGCAATTCGTTTCAAGACAGTGGCTTAGAAGGTTTCTAAGAAACCATTTTCGACACCTCCCCTCGTTGACCGGACGCTCACACCTAATAGTTAACCTAACCCTCACACCTAATAGTTAACCTAACCATCCACCCGTGAAAGAATCCACCTCGGTTCACTAAACATTACCCCAGCAATAAAACAGAATAACAAACTTATCGCTGAAGGTCCCAACTTCCAATTCTCAAATAATTAACAACGATCTATATCGAACCAGTTTCGGAACAAAACTACTTTTTGTTAAGAAAATACCTATCTGGGGGCAGCATTATTCGCTCCACAATATCCCAAAATAACATTGGCAGGTCCTTGAGAGCTGCATTGTCTTCCAGATTAGGTAAAGGCATGTTCGAACCCGTCCCTCTCTCTCCTGCGATGAGGTCCTCGTCGCCTCATCTTGCGGGCTCACGTGTCCTCAGACAGGACTGTAAATTATGAATGCGGCGGTGGCGTGGAGATGCAATGTTTTAAAGAAATGTATATAATATATAAAACTGCAAATAGTGCAATAATACTTGATGAACAGGCGTTCTTTCGCAATCTTCTTTCACAAAATACTCATTACATTTTGGTGGATTTCTTTCAGCCTTCTGATCAATATATCTTTCAAATTTAATTAAAACTAGTAAATTACGCGTATTTTGACTATTGTTTGTTGCCCCTCTACACATGCATCCGTCACGAGAGTAATTAAAATGGCAGACAGTGTTTTTACGACTGATGCTTCTTCTTCGTAACATATCTTAAGTTTAGGACATCGTAGTGGTTTTATGAGTGCTAAAATACTGTCTCGACTACATTCTCAAGCACGTGGTCTGAACACTTAATTAACATAACTAACAAAGAGAAATTGATTTTAATGCTGTAAATGTAATCTATACTAATATATAAAGCTGAAGAATTTGTTTGTTTGAACGCGCTAATCTCAGTATAGAGTCCAGATTTATTTTTTCAATGATTTTCTTTATGTAAATATTCTCGCATGATAGTGCCTCTAGTATCTAGCATAATGACAATTTATAAAAGAAACAGCGATAGGCCTTTTGAACATTACAATTTGATGCCCTTAATCCTTCAATACCGCAATTACCGCAATTAATTATTAATTATTTCAATACCGGTATTGGTCTTCTACAGCTTCTTTAGCTATATGGCGCGGGAAGTCATTCAATATGACATCGCTCAGGGGCTCGGCCACAATTCCGATACACGGAACAGCATTTCTGCCAAGTTGTCTTTTTCTTTTTAAAATCCCTAAGTCGAAAATGCTTTCCACAAATATGTTTAAATTTGTGCAATTTTTCTATAGGCACATAGGCCAAGTCCTCGCTACCCGTTATTTTTACCAATTGTTTGCACCTACAAAGTAAAATGATTGATGAATACCATTAACGCAAATACTATATCTATTTCTATTTGTCACAGCTCAGTCGCTGAACTGAATGAAAACTGAATTTAATCATGTTCTGAACTTATAAATAACACTGATACAAAAAAGGGATTTATCGATAGTCGATTAAAAATTGCACCACATCAGTGTTTACGACGAAAAACATATTTGCAGATTTATTTTCAGAAATATGTCCTAAAATTGCATATATTATAAGAAATGTTGATTTAGAGTACCTACCTATACTTAATTCGTAAAATATACCAACTTATCTTCATCCAGTGGATATTGAGCCATATATGTTCCTTTTTTTGTTTTCAACCCGACTTGGCCTGAGTCCACATATCTCACATATTACAACTGGCATGTTTATATATAAAAACTACGCAAATTAAAAATAAATAAATAAATATAATACGCAAATTACTATTTATATAAAACTAGCAGCCCGATACGTGCTTCGCTACGTATAAACTGAAATAATAAAACAAAACTATTCAAATCGAATCAAATCATTTATTTCAAATAAACCAGTTACAGGCACTTTTGAATTGTCAGAAGGTCGGTCAGTCAGTAAGGTGAAGCTAGTCGCCCATTCCAAAGAGTAGGTACCTATGGAGAAGAACGGGCAAGAAACTCCATGGACACTCTTTTAAATTATCAAGCTATTGATACAAATATTTGATCACATCATTCCTGTTGAAATCAACCGTGTGAGAACGACGCAGAAATATATTGTAAAAAAAATAACTGCTAGCAATTTTAAAACTTAATCCAAAACATTTATATTGTAAAACAAACGACTGGGGATACCCACTCTCGAACAGGCAACATAAAGTTGGTCACTTGAAAAACATAATTCCTCCAAATTCAGACCACAAACGTGAAATGTTTGCCCTTGGGCTTTGTTGATGGATATAGCAAATGATAAACGCACAGGATATTGAAATCGTTTGAACTCAAATAGCATATCAGTTAGAATCATAGGGATACGCGGTATCAAACAAACTTCTCTTTTTGATTTACCAGTTAAGATCGTAACTTCAATTAAATTTGGCAATAAGTTTTTCATTGCCAATCTAGTGATGCTGATCCACCGTTTATTGAATCCATTTGTTACAAAAATGGTGATAAATGAAGAACCGCTCGACCGATTCTGTTCAAATTTCATATAATCCTTCTACTATTTAGTTAAAATAAAGCCTAAACATTTGGTTTTGGATAGATGAGTCCGTTCTTGAGTTATAAAATTACAAAGAAAGTGGCATTGATTTTTATGAATATATATAGATGAGAGGATTACCCACCATTCATTGAATTCATTTGTTACAAAAAATGTGATAAATGAAGAACCGCTAAACCGATTCTGTTCAAACTTCACATAAACCAGCTACTAATTAGTCAAAACAAAGCCAAAATATTTGGTTTGGAAAGGTGAGTCCGTACTTGAGTTATAAAATTACAAAGAAAGTGGCATTGATTTTTATACATATATTTAGATATAATTATTATATTTTGTTTTAATGAACCATATTTCTTTTTTTCTATATCCTCTTTCACCTCTGCTTCCGCCTGGAGGTGAAACACGTCGCCTCCGCATCCGCCTCCGCCTCTGCTATATTGAGACGCATAACACATGCGAGATTTCAGCATTACGAGGTTTATTTTCTGAAGGCTATGTCCTAATCACTTACTGTTCCCCCAGTAATGGAGATCTATGATTCTTTCGAGATACCGGATACCTATCAATACTGAATGAGCGTTGTGATCAATCATATGGGCCCGTAAATGACCGCTCCCACACGTAATCTCTCTCCTGTGGTGCTACAATGAATGATTCCGGATAGGAAACATGGTCCAAACGTCCTTTCTTTATGACTGAAAAAACATTTGTACTTGCTTTTTCTTGCTTTTAGATGCACATATATCTATAAACTACGTATCTGAAAGGTGTAATCACATTTAAGTATAGTTAAGACCATAAAACTAAATAACTTTCTCCATGGGACCAACATCGTAAACGCTAAAGAATTGTAAAATATCTTCTACAAGACTTTAATACCCAAATGTATAGGACGGCTGAATTTTTTTTCGCGAATAAGATGTTGATCTATTTGGAAAAAGGTGGTCATTTTGATGGGCTGTACCACATCCTACATTATGATCGCACCTTTCTGATACAGATATAATCCAAAAGAAATTCCCGTTGCTCGACTCAACGCTCTACACTTCACATCGTCGCCTTGAAAAACATTCAATACCTATCCAACGTACAATAAAACAAGATAATTACACCATAATTATTTACAAGAGTAGCGACCTTTCATTTTTATGCCACGGTATCGTTTTGACTCCGTGCACACAAATGCCAGTAAAATCATAATGCATGTATAATGGCAGTTTAATTGTCAGTACGTCTCATCTGCGTACTGGCAAGCCTGGCTTTGTCTTCGCCGTGTACCGCTGTATTTATGCCAGGGCTACGATTTACGATGACTTGCCTAGGGTTCGGGATCTCTTAATCAATAAATGCCATAATAATACTATAATACTAGATAGTAGGGTAGTATAGCAGTATCTTACGATATAACCTACTTTAGATGGCTGATAGTTCATACCAGAAGGGAAATTCTCATAATTTTAAGAACTTTCAGTCTAACCTATCTCAATCTGTTAAAACTCAAAACACTACGTCGAATTTCTCTGAATTTTGGACAAGTTTGTCGCCGAGATGAGACTGCGATTAGATCAAACAGTTTTTAATTACGAAAATGACCTTCTGATCAAATGGAATTTAGTTGCACACAAGGTGATAATATGAGAGTAAAATTCTTATAATATTGACACTTGTCCAGTAGGTACAAGAGTCTGGGACTCATGGCTAATAACAACTTTATGATATGGTTGTACTATGTGGACAATTTTCACCACAATTTCTCATTTCTACATAAACTTAAGGGCCTGTAATGCCATAATCTTCGTTGAAGTCGGCCACCGTCGTTAGCTGTTACTGACGACCTATTGTACTCATTGAAGCGAGAAAGATGCCAGATAAGATTGTAGCCACGCATGGTGTACTGCTGAGCACCCTCTTAATGCACAGCCCAGTATATGAAAAAAGACATCAGGCTACATCGAATAAAATCTATACATCATAGATAAGACTGTTGTGATAACTGTTGATTCATTGAATTTTTTATCCTTATCTTAACGAATTAACCTGTGCACAAGTAAAGCAATACCTACTCAGTTCCAAATTCTGGCCTGATGATAACTTTCAATCTTCAAACCGTTCTTATTTCTCTTCATGAATCTATTTGTCAAGCGCATAAACTCAAACAAAACTAATGTAATTCGTATGCCTTGTTTACAAATATGTTTGTATAATAAATTATGTCGTTATCTTCGTGGTTATAGGGACCGATCTAAAGCAGCGATTCGAATAGTTGGTTCTCAAGGGACCGGGACGCCTGGTTACGGTCACTGGGATCCGTGTGAACATCGCCTTAGTTTTATGTCCATCTCTATTAGGGCTTTGTAGCCCGCTAATACATGAATATGTATACCTTTTTTATTATCTCTAAAAGTACACTATATTTACGCCTTACACAATTATGTATATTTAGTATGTAATAGACAAACCAAAAGCCTTATTATGACCAGTTTAAGTGAACCACAAGGAGATGGATATACATAAAACATTTATAACAAGGCGTGTCGTGGTTACTAATTGGCGACTAATCAGTATTCTGTGTTGAAACGATTAACACGTTAATAAACGTAACCTAGAAAATGCGCTGGTCATAAATTAAAAGGCGAAGAGCGCTTCATTATTGAATATTTCGCGAAGTTTATTAGTGAGACATCACAGGCAATTTTGTGGATATGTTATATATCTACATTGACAGGTTTGAATAAATAATCACGGCTTTATCAATGTAATGCAATAAGCTCTTTCACAATCCCTCCATTCCTTACAGTACAAAAGTTCTTTAAACTGGCTCAATCAATGTAAGATGAATTTCTACTAATTTATCGTCTTCATTTGCTACATAAGTACCCTAATTCGACTTCTTTTCGGATCGAAAATCGGATTAGACGATCACGGCATGTATTATGCCTTTATTAGAAACGTCAAATAAGTATTCTTCTACTGTCGCGAGTTTAGTTCATTCTCTAAGCCTGTTCGTGTTCATGTAATCTTTCTTTTTCCAAACATGTCATCGCCTGGCATAATCTGCTCGCGAAATGGTCAACGCCCTAGACGCTTTATTTTTAACGCCTACATTCAAATCTGTCTGCACTAAAATAAGAAATGCTAAGCCCACTTAGGTCTCCGGTGGCGCTGGTGTGGGCTAATTTAGAAGGCGGATTGCTACTGCTACCAGCTGTCTCAATCTGGTCACCATACGTTAACGACTTTGTCACTTGTCAGGGTTGTCACGACCGTGATTAAGGGTTGTTTTTTTTTTTATTTATTCATAAATATATAAACTAGTGATTGACTGTGATTCTACCTGATGGTAGATTAAAGAAGGTTAAATTGAATAAGCTCAACCTAGTGCGTCTGCACTAGGTAGCTAACTAACTAGCTTAAAGACAACATTATAATCGGTTGGGAAGACCGCTGCAGTCAAATAGTATCAGCCCTTCTTAGTCTTATATAAACGACGCGGCAACTCGCCGTACGACGGTTTTTCCGATGATTGAACGGTGAAGGCGGAATTACGCCATCTAATTCTCGCACTCACTCCAAAATGCATCCTATAGAATACTGAAATGCTGTTTATGAATCTGTCTTGGTGTTTAGGACATTGTTTCACTGTAGGTGTAGGTACTGAAATGTGCCTATACATTCTACTATTGCGAACTTTCTGGGGCCATATTGGAGTAGAGTTCCACAAGACAGGGCACAATGGAAGGAGTTGGAGGAGGCCTATGCCAAGAGGCACACTGAGCTTAGGGATATCATCTAAATATTATGCAAAACTATGTAACTGTGCTTGTAACTGTAATAACTCTAAACTCGGAAATAAAGGCTATTATTATTATTGCGAACTTTCTAACTGCCTGTAAAAGCTAAAATCTTCTCCCTTCTCTTGTCCCAAGTCTTATTACACACCCTTATTGCGTTATAAGTACACTATCAATCAAAATCTTAATGAATTATTTTACTAGCTGCGTCAGCTGCGGTTTCACCCGCGTAGGTTTTGATGTGATTTTTATATGCTCTGCTACGATTAGTCGCAGCGTGATGTTATATATGGATTAATGGGCTATCCAATGCAAAAAGAATTTTCCAAATCGGACCAGTAGTTCCTGAGATTAGCGCGTTCACACAAACAAACAAACTCTTCAGCTTTATATATTACTATAGATTTCATTCGATTTTATGGTTACTGCTAACCCATTGTTCATGTTCGAAAAATTTGCCTGTCCAACAATGTAATAACTCAATGTTGTGGAACCGTCAACAAGAACGGATAATCGATAATCTGTTGCGTAATTACCTCGCAAATGTTGCCGATGAGCCCTCTTGTAATATTGTCATCCGACGTCAACGTCCCCAGATTTTTTGTGACAAGCTCTCTTATGTTCTTAAGTAGTTCCTTGTAAATAGGATTCATTACGTCCCTGGCAACTAACTTGTATAATTAACTCTCGGATTCCAAGACACTCAAAAATAAGGACTAGTCTGATACTACTATTGTTATGAAAACCTAATTCCCTTTAATATCTCAGTCTGTGTTATTGTCACGCTCTTCACATACCCAATACTACGCAAATAAGTTTGTTTTTGTATGGGAGAAAATATGGTCAAAATACAAATCTTCACAAGCACAAAGTCGCACTTGTATAAGGATCTAGTTTATTCAGTGTTTCGTTAATTTTAGTTTGTTTTGACTTTCAGCAGAAGCGTGATGATAATTACATACAAAGTTTTATTTTGTTAATAAAATATTACCTATATTAACAATTACAAAAATCTGGTTAACTATTCTGAACAAACTCCTTTCATATCTTGAATTATAAATGCAGTTACGCATTTTATACACACTTGCTGTTTTAGCTGACTTTGCACTGTATTGGGTTGTTGTAGAATGAACAGTCTGCTAATACCTACTGAGAAAGTGTAGCTTTATCGTAAGTATAACATCGATTGTATTACAAATGGAATGGCAAAAAGATTCGTATTCAAATTTTATATTAAACTCATCCATTCATCATCTCAGCGTTAATGCCAGTCGCATCCGAAGCTTTTCAGCTTTGGAGTTTGGGGTCTGTTTTACCAGTCTAACTACTGATTTTGGCTAAACTTCGATATATTCCGTGAAGCGACTGCCGCCTGACCACCACATCCCGAAGGCGATATCGAAGCATTGCAGTTAGACCAAATTGATGGACTTTTGAGGGCTCCAACAACTCGTAACGTCTGCCATTAGATGTTCGTATGGCAACCGGGACCAACGGCTTAACGTGCTCTCCGAGGTATGACCAGACCAGTGCAAATATTCGTATTTATGCATACAAATATTTGCACTGCGCGGGGATCGAACCCGCGCCTCCTTGCGCAGAAGCCGCGTTCGCTACCACTACGCCACGGGGGCAGTCAATTAAAGTTATCCATTAAATTTCCACGAAATTGCTTAATTTTGATTATTTTTTGCATTTTCTTTGTAACGTCCACGCCTACGAAAATAAGGAACCTGTTATTAAACTTTTTAAGTAATTTCTCGAAGAATTTCTGTCTATCGGCTGGAGTTATAAAAATCCTAAATTGCTTTGAGGAGTAAAAGTGTCATTATGTAATAAATAAAGAATGGCTCCCGGCCTATAAACGCTGTTATTTGCTGCCCACATAGCGCCAGCGCAGCGCCAGATCGGCTTCTCTTTTTACTCCGAACTCTGTTTTCTCGGCCGGGCGCCCGCACTAGTCCGCCCACGGGTTTGTTTTGTTCTTTATTTCTTTTCAATTTAGCGAAATGTCGCAATTGTTTAGATATCGGTACTGGGATTGTTAACTTTCGTCGAGTTTTAATCTTTTACTTTTATACATCTTTATATAGCTATTTGCTTTGAAATAAGTGTCCGATGCAACTTAGAGAATGTAACCAATTAACTGCTTTAGGATAATTAACCCTTTTCCCCACAAACTCACCATTTATCTATCTATAGCCAATGAATTGATATATCAATTGGAAAGCTTCAAAACTTTTTACACAGATTTAACTCAATGAACCCAAATCAACACTACGAAAACTTATAATAATATCCAATTTAATTTCCCTTTTGGGTCACGGTTGCATGTTTGAATAGCCCCATTAAATCAGGGAGTTTGAATGGGTGTTCCCTCCGCGTCAGACCGTCAGTACGAAGGGTCCCTTAAAGCAAGTTGCGTTGTATTCGTCGTGGGCCGCAGCGCCCGGCGCCACAGACCCGTTTCTTGTTTTGATACAAGTGACAGCGATTGTTCCGACAAAGTTTCCGAATGTGGGTAGGTAGTATGTTATTGACTTTACGAATTGTGCTTCACGAAGTTTTGTTTACATGAAAGTAGGCGCGTAGCAATCTAGAATATAATATGTAGGTAATACTTAGTACCTTTAAGATTCGAGTAGGGTGATATTGTTAGCATAATAGCAACGGAACTTTTTCCTAGGTAGACGTAATCCATGATCAAACATATTGTCGTTCTTACCATATTTTGATTAGTTTGAATTAGGGGTGATATTTTAAGTGCACGTACTAAAAAAATGTATTAATCAGTGTACGTTAATATCTTATGGCTTGTACCAATTTTGTTAATGCTATAGTCCTCCGGGAGTCCGCGGTCTTTGAACGGTCGTATACGAGTGTCACACGCCGTCTAAAGAATTAATCGATTACACACTAGACACTAGTCACACAAGGCGGCACGAAATTTATTTATTATCATTGTAAAAAAAAATATATGAAATTGTTTATTCTATAAAAAGTATATCGGAAACGCATCTTAAAAAAAATGGAAATCATGATTTTTGAGCATGACTCCTATTCAGTCTGACTACAATCTCTATTTTTCCTGATCCAAACGGGACTGCCTGGATAGAGAGGCTACGGAAAAGGACCGTGACGGACTAATTTCAAAACTGGTGTGAGGAGAGCTGTATGTAAAATCATTTAAATAATCTAACGATAATTGGCAAAAACCTTAAACTTAGTATCAAACAGTGATGAAATCCTCAAACTTCGCGAAAGATATCCCCCGGTCGAATGAATTTGATTAGACACATTTTTCAATAGAAGCTTTAAAAGCGTTGAGTCATATCAGAGTAATAGATTTACGTAACAAATATTTTAGGGGAGCTCCCCATAAATGAAATGACATAAAAAACAACGTTGAGGCTAAGCTCGAGTGCGTGTCTACAGTACTTAGATGCTTGGCTGCAGATAGGGTTATCGGACATCCTGGCTAGATAGAAGGACCTAGATTTCTATAGAAATCTTTTCCGGACAAATACAGTTTTAATGAGCTGTTCGGAACTGCTCCAGTACACAGAGAATCGCCGAATCTCTTTCGGTACCCTTATTTTAGATGTAATTTGCCTACAACAGTCGTATTAAAAATATTTTAATGACTAATTTCAAGAGCTCACTGTTATGTGTATGGAAGTGGCAAGTTGGCAATCCTTATTTATAATTTTCATTCAACAATATTTGTTCAAAGCTTTATAACTGGTAAACATGGCGCCGTGGAACGATGGCTGCTATTCAGCTTAAGATTCCATAAAATGATCGGATATTTAGGGTGTATAAATTCTATAAATAAATACTCAATTTAAAGGGCGAAAGTATGTATAATGAATAATACTAAAATAGCAGGTAGATAAAGACAAAATATCCCAAGAGAATTTTCTCCCAGCTTATTCGGGCCATTTTCCGTTCGTCTAAGCAGGATCTGGAAAGGTTTATGATAACAGTTTATATTTTTGAACACAGAGCGAACCACACTACTGAAGGCCGCAGAACTTGGAGAAAGTTCATATGTATAATAACATACATTAAATAGTGGAGAAATACTATTGTTACGAATGCACCTTATGTCGAGGGCATAAGGTTCAATATCGCGTGACATGCAGTGCGTGGCTTTTAAGCATTATTACTCGAGATCTAGACATTGTCTAGGTGTAATATAAAAACGCATTCCTAGACTTAAGGTGGCCTATTGAATGGTACAGGTTTTATCAATTTTGTCAACAAAGTGACGACATCGAAATTTCTAGAAACCCGTTTCCGGGAATTACCGTAGGTACCTACTGAATGTACTCGAAGTTATGCGCTATTATTATTACGTCTAGACGATTCTGGAATGTTCGATCAGCTGGCCTATATATAGCGCCGTGACGCCGACGCCGAGTCAGTCTACACTTGACTACCGATACGAAAACAGCGACACTTAAGAAGCGATCTTTGAGAATACCTACTGCGACAACTGTAACGAGAACTGTGAGTACTACGTGAAGTAACAACTGTAGTGTTATTGTGTGTTTACAATACGGACTTCGTGGACGTAAGTGAAGACTTCGGTGTAGCGTCAGCAACATTCTACTTGTCATTGCCTACAATCGACTGTACCTTCGTTGCCAATAAACTTCGTAACCCTTAACCGGTATTTTAGTACCCCTAGCCCGTAACAATTGGTGTCAGAAGTGGGATGCCGGTCACGCCAAGGGAAGACGAAAGAGTTCGCACGCGACGACAAGCAGCGATGGATTTGGCACGTCAAGAGGAAGAATCGTTTGGTGTCCCTGTACGCGTAGAAGATGCGGCCGTCGTAACACCGACGAATGTAAGTGCGCCTAGTACCACCACTATTCCCGGAACCAGCGGATGTGATTTATCGGCGTTACTGGCCCAGTTGACGGCTCAAATAAAAGGTATAGCAGAATCCCAGGCCGAACTAAAACAATCCCAGGCAGAAACCCAGGCAAAAATAGACAAATCCCAGGCAGAAACTCAGGCACAAATAAAACAATCCCAGCAACTAGTATTAGAACTAAATGAAAAGTGGAAAGAAACCAAAGAAGAGGTTAACGAGCTTAAAATAAAAACAGCGCAACAGGATGCCCGTATCGACCAGCAAGACATGCGCATAGACAAACAAGATGCGCGTATGGAGAAACTAGACAGTACCATCATGGAGTGCGAGAAAGAAATACAGTTTCTCCATAAAACGGTGCAGAAAGGAGGTATTAAAGGTGTGATACCTGTACCCAGTGCTTCGCCGACGTTCAAAGTACCTCACTTTGACGGAACAACGTCTTGGGTGGCCTTCCGTCTTCAATTCGAAAAGGTCGCAAAAGGCAACAACTGGGACGACGATCAAGCCGTAACCGCCCTTACGCTTGCTCTGCGTGGTGATGCGGTACAAATCTTAGAAAATATTTCCAGCGATTGTAATACCCTAGCCTGTTTGTTGGAAGCGTTAGAGTCTAGATACGGGGAGAAACACCTCGAACATGTCTTCAGGGCTCAACTCCGAGACCGGACACAGAAGAGCAGTGAAGGTTTGCAACAATGGGCTACGGAAATAGAACGCATTGTTCGAAGGGCGTATGCATCGACACCAGCATTAATCGATGCTACTACGGTGCAAGCTTTTACTGATGGAATTCGAGATGCGGAAGTCAGGGCTGCAGTTCGTCTGGGTCACCACCAGACTCTGAAGGCAGCCTTGACACACGCTTTAGAGGTGGAAGCTGTACGTCAAGATGGCCGACAACATCATCGTATCCGTGAGGTAACCGCACCAATAAAAACCCGACAAGGACCAACCTGCTATGAGTGCGGCGAAAAGGGGCATATTCGGATCAGTTGTCCCAAGAAGTCTAAGGGAAGAAGTACTTCTGGGACGCAGGTGGAAGCAGAGGATTTAAACTAGGAACAGCCAGGGCTATGGGGCGAGTACTGGCTGGTCGACGTGAAGCCCCCATTATAACAGTATCACAAGTGGGTGACGGAAACAGTCTTATTATAGAAGGAGAATTGAATGGTAAGTCATGCAGTTTCACATTGGATACTGGTGCATCAAGAACTATTGCACGACCGGAGCTATTTCCTCGGACCATAGCATGGAAAAGAGGGTCTTCACAATGCCGATTACAAACCGCCACCGGCCAACCAGTGCTCGTCCTTGGTGAAACGAATGTGACCTTGAAAATGGGTGATAAGACATTTACACATCCTGTTTTAGTAGCGAATATTACAGATGATTGCATAATAGGATTGGACTTTCTGAAGAAACAACAGTGCATCCTTAATGTAGCAAAAGGAGTATTGAGTTTTCCAGAACAAGAAGTATTTCTTCAAGGTGCAAAACAAGGGTCAGTGTACTGTTTAAGGAAAACTGTATTACCACCAAGATCAGAAACTTTAGTAAATATTAGATTTTCACCAATTGGATGCCGCAAACGTTGCATTATAATAGAGGATTCTGGAGATCACCCAGACTGGATAACGGCGAGGACACTGATGATGATTTCCGATAAACCAAAAATACGCATAATCAACGTTAGTAACAAAGAAATAATTCTCGAAAAGAATCACATGGTGGGTGTGTGCGATAATGTAGCATCTTTGAGAAAAACAGAGGTGCACGAAAAGGAACGTGATAAGAAGTGGCAGGAACATGTATCGACACTACTCGAAAGTTGTAGGGGCAATTTAAACAAGTTCGAAAGTCACAAAGTTAAACAACTGTTGCATAACTTCCATGACATCTTCGCGAAGACCGACGGTGACGTGGGAAGGACCGGGCTAGTCAAACACCATATAGATACGGGTGATACACAGCCGATAAGACAGAGACCACGTCGTATCCCCTTTGCAAGAGAACAGGAAGTCACGGAAATGTTAAGAGATATGGAGAAAAATCGGATTATCGAAGCATCTACCAGCCTTTGGTCATCTCCAGTTGTCCTAGTCAAGAAAAAGGATGGCAGTACAAGGTTTTGCGTTGACTACAGGATGTTGAATGATGCCACGAAAAAGGACAGTTATCCTCTGCCACGTATAGATGACACTTTGGACTTGCTAAGTGGCATGAAATGGTTCTCCACAGTTGACCTCAAAAGTGGATACTGGCAGGTGGAAATCTGTCAGCAGGATAAAGAAAAGACCGCTTTCTCCACTGGTCCTGGTAACGGTCTCTGGCAATTCAATGTCATGCCTTTTGGACTGTGCAATGCTCCAGCTACATTCGAGCGCTTAATGGAGCGCATTTTGGTGGGGTTGCTTGGTGATGCATGCCTGGTCTATTTGGATGACATCATCATTATGGGACGAAGCTTCGAAGAGCACCTACGCAATTTGGAGAAAGTGTTCCAAAAACTGCGTGAAGCGAATTTAAAACTCAGTCCTAGTAAGTGTACACTATTCCAGAAAGAGGTTGGATACTTAGGACACATTATTTCGGCGCAAGGAATTCGAACAGACCCTGAAAAAATAAAAGCCGTGTCGAAGTGGCCTACCCCTCGTAACAAAACTGAGGTACGCTCTTTCTTGGGTCTGTGTGCATATTACCGTCGGTTTGTGAAGAATTTCTCCGAGTTAGCGAAACCATTGCATCGCTTAACAGAGGAAAAGTGTCAATTTCAATGGAACTCTGACTGCGAACAGGCATTTGCGGTACTGAAAACTCACTTGTGTGAGGCTCCTGTATTAGGCTACCCTAGTAGGGAAGGCCGATTTTTGATAGACACAGATGCCAGCAATGTTGGTATTGGAGGAGTTCTCTCTCAAACACAAGGAGATCGGCAGGTCGTTATTGCATATTTCAGCAAATGTCTTTCCAAGCCAGAAAGAAATTACTGTGTTACCCGTCGAGAACTTCTAGCCGTTGTTAAGACCTTACAACACTTCAAGAAATATTTGATTGGGAGACAGTTTACACTTCGCACCGATCACGCTGCCTTACAGTGGTTGCTTCAGTTCAAAGACCCAGAAGGACAAGTAGCAAAGTGGATAGAGCAGCTGCAAGAATTTGACTTTGTCACTGAACATCGAAAAGGCAAGTCACACAATAATGCTGATGCTTTATCTAGACGGCCTTGCGAAGAATCTTGCCGACATTGTGCCAAACAGGAAAAGAAAGAGAACGTCCGGATTATCCAGGTGAACGCTTTGGATGAAGACTGGGATAATCGATCATTGGAAGAGGCACAAAAGGAAGATAGTGACTTGAAGACAGTACTCGAATGGAAGAAACGTGGCCAGAGGCCCGCTTGGAGTGAAATATCAGTGCTTAGCCCAACAGCAAAAAGTTACTGGGCTCAATGGGACAGCCTGATAATTGATAATGGAGTTCTGAAGAGGAAATGGGAATCACCTAGTGGACAGGAGGTCACCTTACAGATAGTTGTCCCCTGTGATAAAGTCGCATCAGTGCTAAAGCAGGTGCACGACGGAGTATCCGGAGGACATCTAGGAGTGAAGAAAACCTTGGAGAAGGTGAGAAAAAGATTCTATTGGGTGCATTGCCGCGAAGACGTAGAGGACTGGTGTAGGAAATGTGTAGCCTGCTCCTCAGTAAAGGGACCGCAAACAAGAGCCAGAGGTCGGCTGAAAGTGTACAATGTTGGTGCACCATGGGAAAGAGTTGCTGTCGATATAGCTGGGCCATTCCCTATCACTGAAGAAGGGAATAGGTATATCATCGTCATGCAAGACTATTTTAGCAAATGACCAGAAGCTTTTGCAGTACCCAACCAAGAAGCTCATACCGTCGCCAAAAAGCTAGTTCACGAGGTGTTCTGTCGATTTGGCGTTCCCTTGGAGTTACACTCTGACCAGGGTAGAAACTTCGAGTCTTCGCTATTTCAAGAGGTTTGCCAACTACTCGGGATACATAAGACTCGTACAACACCATATCACCCTCAGTCAGATGGAATGGTCGAAAGATTCAACCAGACGCTAGAGAATCATTTGGCCAAAGTAGTGGAAGAACACCAGAGGGACTGGGACCAATACATTCCACTCTTCTTAATGTCATACCGCTCTGCAACACATGATAGCACAAATTGTACACCGGCGAAAGTCAACTTCGGCCGAGAAATTAGATTACCCATAGATGCCCTTACCGGAACACCCCCCGATACCCCTATCCTCGCCGTCGACTATGTGGCCGACCTGCGGCGTAAACTCGATAGAATACATGAGCTAGTGAGAGAGAGCGGTCTGAAAACCAGCGAGAAAATGAAGATCCGATACGACCGCAAAGCTAACGTGCCTGGATTTGAAGAGGGGACTTTGGTATGGTTACATAATCCCATTAGGAGAAAAGGAAAGAGTCCGAAATTTCAAGCCAAATGGGAGGGTCCGTACACGATAGTAACGAGGATAAACGATGTCACCTACCGGATAAAGAAAGGACCTAGAGGGAAGCCGAAGATCGTACACGTAGACCGCCTAGCTCGCTATTATGGATCAAATCATGCTCGGGACGAGCATGACTAAGAAGGGGGCAATGTTACGAATGCACCTTATGTCGAGGGCATAAGGTTCAATATCGCGTGACATGCAGTGCGTGGCTTTTAAGCATTATTACTCGAGATCTAGACATTGTCTAGGTGTAATATAAAAACGCATTCCTAGACTTAAGGTGGCCTATTGAATGGTACAGGTTTTATCAATTTTGTCAACAAAGTGACGACATCGAAATTTCTAGAAACCCGTTTCCGGGAATTACCGTAGGTACCTACTGAATGTACTCGAAGTTATGCGCTATTATTATTACGTCTAGACGATTCTGGAATGTTCGATCAGCTGGCCTATATATAGCGCCGTGACGCCGACGCCGAGTCAGTCTACACTTGACTACCGATACGAAAACAGCGACACTTAAGAAGCGATCTTTGAGAATACCTACTGCGACAACTGTAACGAGAACTGTGAGTACTACGTGAAGTAACAACTGTAGTGTTATTGTGTGTTTACAATACGGACTTCGTGGACGTAAGTGAAGACTTCGGTGTAACGTCAGCAACATTCTACTTGTCATTGCCTACAATCGACTGTACCTTCGTTGCCAATAAACTTCGTAACCCTTAACCGGTATTTTAGTACCCCTAGCCCGTAACACTATTATTTTTGAGGTTTCTAATGTGATGTCGTAAATAATTACGTTATTTTTTGTTTTACGTATTTTACGGTCAGTTATCAAACGCAGCCTGAACCCTACGAGATTTATTAAAATAATATACTAAGACTTAGTATACCTGACTTAGTAGACCTTTTCAATGTTTTCAATACTTAGTAACTAAGTATTGAAAACATTGAAAAGGTCTACAGAAAACTCCGCTATGGTATATGTCTATACCACAATATTTTTTTAACATTACTGTTTATGACAAATAATTGCATTCCTTATCAAATTAAGTACCTTAAATATATTGTTGATTTAATATAGATCTATATGGCCCTTTACATCGTGTGATTTAATTGAATATTTTCGAAGATATATTACAGATTTAAAATTTGTGGGACGACATAGCGTTTGCGGTGTCACCGACCGGCCGGGGCAACGAGAGCGGACGGCCGCTGTGTTTTTTTTATATACAACGTCTACAATTTTTCTGTAGTGTATTTAGTATCAGCATTGTACCCGTACGAAGCCGGTGCGGGTCGCTAGTTACCTATAAAAAAAGCTAGTATCATATAAGTATCGCTACGCGATATCAACCGCCTCTCTAACAAATGCTCAAGTGCACAAACCTAATCTAAATAAGGAAACCATGGAAAGTTAAGCGCCTGTGCTAAGTTTAGTAAATAAATTCACTTGAAGATTTAGATCTCTTTGTTTGCGACGGAACAATAACTTGTATCACAGCTCTGTATGTTCTATTACTAATATGGCAACCATGTTCGAGTTACGGATATTGTATGTTCATTTACATTTATCGGGGTACACCTTAACACGCACCATTTCTGAAACTACATACGTAACTGGATCTTTAAATTGGGATAATAAAACCATTTTATGAAACTGCTGGTTTATTGCGTAACGCACTAAAAGTAGGAATTGCTTCAATTTTGACAGTTCTGCAACATTCATTGCGTTACTTTCGTCGTTGAACATATTTTACGGACATATGAAGCAATGGATTAGCAATATACTTCAAAATCATACAGATTGTGATTGAAAGTTTTTCATAGTCAGGGTGTCTTCTGTGTCTGGCTACTGTAGTCACTGGACTATTACCACTCTTCCTGTATAAACTTTAGCGTTGCAATTAGCAACACGTTGTGGAAATGGCTTTTAAACATCACTGTTATGAACAACAATCAAAGCTTTGTCCTTTCCAGTGTAGCAACACTACATTAGTGATATGACAGGAAGTTTTATCATACAATTGTCACAAACAACCTTGTCATGACCCATGTTAGTCATTACCACCCAGTTTTATGGTCATCGGTGTATCGATTACGCCAATAATTGATCTTAATTGCTGCAGGACTTGTTTTTCCATGGTTCAAGGAGTCTTTGAGGATTTTTCTTCATTAAATACACATTGCTCCTTATTTTCTCGAATGTAAGGCTGAGATGTACCTCATACTAGTTCGGTAAGGACCGCCCGGGTCGACGGCGAGTTGATCCACGCGCGCCTTAAAAAGATGTCAGCACACTGACGGGGTCCACTAGGAGTACCGTTGCCTACCAAAGCCACAGGTTATAGAGATACGTACTGTAGCCCCAGGCACAACCAAATGAAGGAAAATGGGTTTTAGTCAGTTAAATTCTGACACCCCTTCTTCTTCACCCAGAACAAGGGAAGTAAATTAAATAATTTCTGAACCAAAATAAAAAAGGTGTACTTCATACATAGTTTCGCCAATTATGTTGTAAGTCCATGTAATGGACTGGCGAACTAATTTCCATCAGCCGGCCACAGAACAATCTTAAATGGCAGTGGCCAGGGCATATTGCTCGTAGAACAGATGGCCGATGGACGGAAAGGTTCTGGAGTGGGACCTCGTACTTGAAGACGTAGCGTTGGAATTCCTTCCACAAGGTGGACCAACGATCTTGCTGCAGCTATCAGCGACAGTCACGTAATCGGTCGAAGTGGACGTGCCTTCGGGAGATCAAATTCCAGCAAAGGACGTCTAAATCGATGAAATAATGATGATTGCACGTCTAAACCCCGAACTACTACTGAGAAATTTCTGATGTAAAAAAGTACACGATAACACTTAGCCCGACCTGGGATCCGAAAAACAGCTTAGCAGCTAATCAAGCAGTTAATCTAATCTTGTTCGTATGTAATACTACGTAGCTTGTATCTATCTATACATGAGTCTAGAATCTTATCCCATAAACATTTATTTTGAATCAATATGGACAATGGTGTCAATAATTTCCATTCAACAACAAAATCTGTGTTGATATCGACACAAATATCATTGTATCCCTCCATGTCGGCGGCATATTTTCCATGGTGCTTTTTGGTTGATTACTTTTTAGATCCACAGTTATTCGACTGCACCTTTCCCGGAAGATTTTATTTGCACTATAATCCTGAGTTCTTGGCCCTTTTATATATGTAATCAGCACAAAAAACAACATAAAAGCGGGCATAAACGTTAAAATATCCTCGCATCCTGTTCCTATTGTTTTCAATCCTCAACTACCGCCCGCGATGAATCACGGCCATATAGACACAGCTCAGTGCTGTAGTAATTGTGCAAATAATCTGTAATATTGATAAGTAGCAAGTGCGAGGGCCCCAATGACGTATTTATCCGCAAGTGACATTTCCGTCCGATAAGTTGGTGGGAACGTCCGATCCAACACTTCAAGAATAGTTGTTATCTGTAGGTTTATATGTTAGGAATATCATTCATGGAAGTAGGATACACCTACTTAAACAGTCTATCCACTGGTTTGTTCCTGTCATAGCAAACAATTTGCACTTTAAAGTCCTGGAATTCCCGCGAGTCATGCAAATAGATTGGTTTTGGAATATTCCGCAGAACTGTTCATCTTTTTTTGTATTACTTTAACTAGAGAGGGTGTTTCATGAGTTTTCGTATCGTATAAGATCATCTGCCATTGATGTAGGGTATTTTTGGTTGGATTCCAATATTATTGTAAGTCTGGAAATTCGATTTTTTTATATTGAATGTGACATATAGATTTATTGTTGTAGCTAGTAGTAATAAGTTATATTTTACTTAGTGATTATTAATGACATTGTCCCAATAATAATATTCAGAGACGTTGATGACGTTAACGTGTGGTTTTCTCGTATCGTGTCGGATATCACTACCCATCAAGTATGCTAACTTAGAACAGCAGGGTAATTGCAAAACATACTTTCAAGTTTCAATAGCAATGTGTTTCGTTTTGACAGTTCAACAAAATTCTTTGCTATATTTAGTTTATGCTCCTGTAATAGAAAACAGTAAATTAGCAATATGTTTCAAAATTATTCGAATTGATAGTAAAGTGTGTTACAATTAGGGTGCAGGTTATTTAATTTAAACTATGATAGACCTTATTTCATACCTTATTTTATTGATGCATGGTTTCTGGTAAAGCTTTTAATAATTTGTACATGCTCAGATGTAAAGTTGATGATAAATCTTCCCTCAAGATATATCATCAACTTTATTATTAATAAGATCACTGTTATTGCCCTCTCTTTGCTTTCCTATAACACCGACACTAATACGTACGCGTACATTTGTAGAAATATCATAACATTTATAGCTCGTAATAAAATATTCATTTCACCCGTTTATTTACCAAACATATTCGTGTGTTAGTAATAAAAACAGTTATCAATCGAGACGATAACGTCGTATTAGGGAGCCCGGGGGTGTAAGGGCGAAGTCAGATCGATGTAAATTGATTATACGAGTATCGTGGATGCTATCTTCAAAGACACTCTATAAAATGGTGACAACTTTACCGTAGTATTTTTTGTACGGAATGTAATCTCTTTAGAGAGTTTTACTCACAAAGCTATCATCTTAGTGACACAAGACACAACTGAAATTTGACTAAAGCTACTGATGCAAAAATAATAGGGCTCATTTCACCATAATTTTTGGATTTAAAGATTCTACGTGACACTTGAGGTAAATGTCTAACAATTTACTTTGCTTTAATGCTTCTTCGCTTTGCCTTTTATAAAATTTAAACTGATGCGATTATAGGCATTTCGCGGCAAATAGAAAAAGGCTATGGTAATGTTAATTCTTTATGAAGGCTATAATTATAGCAGTTTAGAGGAGTGCATAATCTAATTGTACGTTAAGCTTCTGTGTTCTATGGGAAAATAATAATTAGGCTTCTGCATCATTATTTCTGGATTTAAAGATCTACCGAGCTCTAGAGGAAAATGAAGAAACAACAGTTGACTTTTGTTGTTGAAAAGCTAAACAGCTTTTATTCAAAATTGATGGAAGACTTAAACGGGTATTATAATGAATGGTTGGAAAAATCATAAATAATGTAAACAAAAGAGACAAAATAAAAGAGCCTGAAATATCGCGGTATATTCAAGTAAATCACCTGCCATTACAATTCAGTTTTTGCACCTTTTAAAACTTAAGCAATATCGATTTATTGCCCTTAGTGCCTCAGTCCCTAGGTGTGGAGCCCAGCGACTTTGAGACAACATTGCAGCCATCTCAGCTTTATTTTTATTGACGTAAACAGACAGACTGAGGGGAAAATATTTTGCTTAAATATTGTGTCTCTTGTTAACGCGGTTTTGGAGATAGTAACAGCATTTATTTTAAAAAAAACTAAGCCTTTTATTGTATATTGACTATTCTGTGTGTAAAACCTACGGATGTGTGTCTGGAATAAATAAATGAGGATTTTGATAACAAAGAGACATTGGTAAAATTGCAGGGATGCCTAGCGTTGGTATTTTAATTTTATCAACATAGTACACCCCCTCGCTAATAGGTGGCAACATTGCCCTTTTAGGAGCTGAGCGTGACGGTCTTTTAATTTATACCGTCAAAGTTAATTTATTTTAATTAAAACGATTATGTTATACTTATGAACCACCTTGTTACCTATATTAATTTTCTCGCACAAACATTTCATTATTTACTTGAATAATTTAATTAGCGGCCTTTCACAACTCTTGGCCTTTCACATCCCTTGGCAAATAGACACTAATCCCTTCTGAAAACTAGAATATATAACAATACAAAGATTAATGAATCTTATTCATACTAATGATCTCGTTTCACTTTAGCCCTCGTACTACAATACCTGTTTTATGAAATTATGAGCCATATATTCAATAGCGTCTGCCCAGGATTTCGTCTGCACGAGAGTTTGTTCCCCCGATCTATTCCTTTGCATCTCATCTCTTCTGTTCGTGGTGGAATGTACATCTGTCCGTGCTTGAAAACATACCTGTGGAAGTTTCGCTCAATGTTCTTTCTCATCTATTTTATTTTGCTCTGCCCTAGCCTTGATGTTTTATACTCTATAGCCTTCCTCAAGAATTAGGCTATGTAACGCAAAAAATTACTGGTAACAAACAAATTCTTCTCTGTATTGTGCAGTTCATACATATAGGCAGCACCATGTAAATTACTAGTATGTATTCAGCTGCCTCCAATCATATGTTAGTATAACCACTATGTTAAAAGTGGAGAAAAGGCTAGGCAGGTGAACATCATGGTATGAAGATTTATTTCATAATCTGGAACTTCGACATTTATTTGCGAAAATGAATGTTTTCAAAACTGTCACTAAAACTCCGTTTAGATTTCTAAAGTAATAGCAATAACTTACTTACTATATTCTGTAATCCGTGGAAAGGCTTTCGCTACTTTTATACATCTATGACATAAATGGATTCTCCAATTTAGTTAGTGCTTTCTATTTTAACCACGTCTTTAAAGGCTAGACTAAAGCAATAAGCGAGGGAAGGGTCTCTGTCAGTGTAAAGTGTTGTAGTAAAACGCTGGGAATATTGCCTATTAACTCTGGTTACGTATTTCTGGAATCTCGAAAATCGTCTATACCTAACGTAAGTGGGATCTCTCGTAGAATATGTAATAACTATATTCTCACCAAGCTCCATAAAGAATAGAGGTAAACAAACCAATTTAGGGTTATCACAACTCACGTTTTACAAATCTCCTGTTATTTACATGATTATCGCTTTTAATGCAGCATATTTCATTAGGATCACTAAATAACATGCATAATAACTTGATATTTCAAAAACCCATTAAAAAGTCTACATTAATTTTACGTGATAGCTCTACAAAAAAAGAAAATGGTTAAAAACCAGGTATTTAACACATTTTGTAGAATTCAATCAATGAATAAAGTTGAGGCATTTGTCAATACAATTTTGCGTATTTTAATTACTTTCAAATCAACTGCATAACACATGCATTGTAATACTTTCAAGTATGAACTAAGTATAATTTATATATGTATCAAAAAATTTAACCTATTAGGAAATTAGCTTACATGTGTCATATTTCATTCAAATCGGTTAAGTGTTCTATGCAAATCATAAATATCTAAACAAATAAACTATTTACATTAGTAGGAAGTAGAATTATTATTTTTATGAATCTATCTAGAAAAGGTTGTTAACATCTATCTTTTATGCGTAAACTACTCGTTGCCTAGCAACGGTTTGTTTACCTCTATTCTTTATCGAATTTGGCCGACGTATAGGTGACTTGTGCGAAGTATTCGCACGGTATTTTCGAAAAACCATTGAAATGTGAGTAATTTTGCCGGTCCAGCGGTTCAGTTTTTTTTTAAATTATGTCTCATTTACGTAAAATGATAAAGTATGAAGGAAGTTATGACGTAACGACAAAAAAACACCTTTGAGAAATAATATATACGATAATTGTTACAGAAAGCCACAATAAATTTAAGACTGTTTTTCAAACAATTCATTCAATTTTTGATTTCAAAATTGCTAATGATAACAATAGCTTTCAAGCCCAGATTCCGTTTTTTCTAATTATTATTTCAGACTTCATGACATTTTAAACCCTTTGTAAATTAACGTTAATAAATAAAAGATCCCCTTTAATCTTAACTCAAACTTTGTCTTATAGAAGACAACTTTTCAATTTATATTTTATTAACCAGCGAGTGGTTATTGTATAATGCTGAGATAAATAAACAGAAATGAATAAACAAAAATGACAAGAAGACGCCGCCGTAAACAGTATATCTTACTAATTTTGTGTAGATATGTTTGTCAATCTTTTACGCAAAAACTACTGAACACATAAGGGTGAAATTTAGCACACAGCCAGGGCCAACGGGTATCTCTTTCGAACAATCCGCGGCAGGTGCATCATACTTACTTACATGTTATTGTTAAGTAATATAATCATAATATTGATATTATTACAATTTCCTAGAGGGAGGAACTCCACCGTTACCATATACATTTTTCAAAAGTATAAAGGTTTCTTGCCCATTCTTCTCCTTAAGAAATTTACCAGTTGGAAGGGATGAAATAAATCAATTCCATTCTATAAACATGAAAGTTTACATGGATGATTATACAGTGTGTATCTGACATCGTAGCGCAAACTTTGCGAAAAGGCTACACCGCATGCCACTAATAAAATTATGATAGTCATTTATGTCGTTAATGAACGGTTACAGAAATAACAATCACTGTCGCAAGCGTGCCGCCATGCGGGTTTGTAGGCATGACGTTGATCCCTGATGTGAACTCTATTAAATCAGCTGATAAGATAGTGTTACGAATGCACCTTATGTCGAGGGCATAAGGTTCAATATCGCGTGACATGCAGTGCGTAACTTTTAAGCTCTGTAACTCGAGATCTAGACATTATCTAGGGGTAATATAAAAACGCATTCCTAGACTTAAGGTGGCCTATCGAATGGTACAGGTTTCATCAATTTTGTCAACTAAGTGACGACATCGAAATTTCTAGAAGCCCGTTTCCGGGAATTACCGTAGGTACTTACCGAATGTACTCGAAGTTATGCGCTATTATTATTACGTCTAGACGACTCTGGAATGTTCGATCAGCTGGACTATATATAGCGCCGTGACGCCGGCGCCGAGTCAGTCTACACTTGACTACCGATACGAAAACAGCGACACTTAAGAAGCGATCTTTGAGAATACCTACTGCGACAACTGTAACGAGAACTGTGAGTACTACGTGAAGTAACATTTGTAGTGTTATTGTGTGTTTACGACACGGACTTCGTGGACGTAAGGGAAGACTTCGATGCAACATCAGCAACATTCTACTTGTCATTGCCTACAATCGACTGTACCTTCGTTGCCAATAAATTTCGAAACCCTTAACCGGCGTTTTAGTACCCCTAGCCCGTAACAATTGGTGTCAGAAGTGGGATGCCGGTCACGCCAAGGGAAGACGAAAGAGTTCGCACGCGACGACAAGCAGCGATGGATTTGGCGCGTCAAGAGGAAGAATCGCTCAGTGCCCCTGCACCCATAGAAGATGCGGCCGTCGTAACACCGACGAATGTGAGTGCGGCTAGTACCACCACTATTCCCGGAACCAGCGGATGCGATTTATCGGCATTACTGGCTCACTTGACGGCGCAAATAAGGCTGAGTATAGCAGAATCCCAGGCAGAAACCCAGGCACTGATAAAACAATCCCAGGTAGAAACCCAGGCGCAAATAAAAAGCATAGTAGCAGAATCCCAGGCAGAAACCCAGGTACAAATAAAACAAACCCAGGCACAAATAAAGGAATCTCAGCAGCTGGTATTAGAATTAAACGAAAAATGGGAAAACACCAAAGAAGAGGTCAACGAACTTAGAGTAAAAACAGCACAACAAGATGCACGTATGGACCAGCAAGATACGCGCATAGACCAGCAAGACGCTCGTATAGACAAACATGATGCGCGTTTAGAAAAACTAGACAGTACCATCATGGAGTGTGAGAAAGAAATACAGTTTCTCCATAAAGCTGTGCAGAAAGGAGGTATTGAAGGTGTGATACCTGTACCTAGTGCTTTGCCGACATTCCAAGTACCTCACTTTGACGGAACAACGTCATGGGTGGCCTTCCGTCTACAGTTTGAAAAGGTCGCAAAAGGCAATAATTGGGACGATGATCAAGCTGTAACCGCCCTTACGCTTGCTCTGCGTGGTGATGCGGTACAAATCCTCGAAAACATTTCCGGCGATTGTAATACCCTAGCCTGTTTGTTGGAAGCGTTAGAGTCTAGATACGGGGAGAAACACCTCGAACATGTCTACAGGGCTCAACTCCGCGACCGCACACAGAAGAGCAATGAAGGTTTGCAACAATGGGCTACGGAAATAGAGCGCATCGTTCGAAGGGCGTATGCATCAACACCGGGACTAATTGACGCTACTACTCTGCGATTCTTTACTGATGGGATTCGAGATGCAGAAGTCAGAGCTGCAGTACGTCTGGGTCACCATCAGACCCTGAAGGCAGCTTTGACACATGCTCTGGAGGTGGAAGCTGTACGTCAAGATGGCCGACAACACGACCGTATTCGAAAAGTGACCGCACAAATAAAAGCCCGACGAGGACCAACTTGCTATGAATGTGGCGAAAAGGGGCACATTCGAATTGATTGTCCCAGGAAGGCTAAGGAAAGAAGAACTTCTTGGTCACGTAAGGAGGCCGCGGTAATGGCGTGGCGCAAGCGCGATGCGAAGGTCGAGCCCGAGCGCCCGTGCGAGCGGGTCGAATGGCGCAAGCGGAGCGATCGGAGCGGGCACCGCGAGCGACCCGCTGAACGAGAGCGTGAACGCGTCAAGGACCGGGAACGCAAGCGAGAACAAGAGCGAGAGCGGTCGTGCGGAAGGTCGTGGAGTGCGGCGGAAGCAAGGCGGGACAAGGAAGTCGAGGACGAGGCGCGTAAGAAGAAGCGCCTCGAGAAAAAGGCAAAACAAAAGGACCGCCGCCGCCAGATTACTTCAGGGAGTAAGGACCGAGGTGAAGAACGCAAACAGGAAAAGACAGAGAACGTGAGGATTATCCAGGTGAACGCGTTGGACGAGAACTGGAATAATCAATCATTGGAAGACGCACAGAAGGAAGATAGCGTCTTGAAGACAGTAATCGAATGGAAGAAACGTGGGCAGAGGCCCGCTTGGAGTGAAATATCAGCGCTTAGCCCAACAGCAAAAAGTTACTGGGCTCAATGGGACAGCCTGATAATTGATAATGGAGTTCTGAAGAGGAAATGGGAATCACCTAGTGGACAGGAGGTCGCCTTACAGATAGTTGTCCCCTGTGATAAGGTCGCGTCGGTGCTAAGGCAGGTGCACGACGGAGTATCCGGAGGACATCTAGGAGTGAAGAAAACCCTGGAAAAGGTGAGAAAAAGATTCTATTGGGTGCATTGCCGCGAAGACGTAGAGGACTGGTGTAGAAAATGTGTAGCCTGCTCCTCAGTAAAGGGACCGCAAACGAGGGCCAGAGGTCGGCTGAAAGTGTACAATGTTGGTGCACCATGGGAAAGAGTTGCTGTCGATATAGCTGGGCCATTCCCTATCACTGAAGAAGGGAATAGGTATATCATCGTCATGCAAGACTATTTTAGCAAATGGCCAGAAGCTTTTGCAGTACCCAACCAAGAAGCTCATACCGTCGCCAAAAAGCTAGTTCACGAGGTGTTCTGTCGATTTGGCGTTCCCTTGGAGTTACACTCTGACCAGGGTAGAAACTTCGAGTCTTCGCTATTTCAAGAGGTTTGCCAACTACTCGGGATACATAAGACTCGTACAACACCATATCACCCTCAGTCAGATGGAATGGTCGAAAGATTCAACCAGACGCTAGAGAATCATTTGGCCAAAGTAGTGGAAGAACACCAGAGGGACTGGGACCAATACATTCCACTCTTCTTAATGTCATACCGCTCTGCAACACATGATAGTACAAATTGTACACCGGCGAAAGTCAACTTCGGCCGAGAGATTAGACTACCCATAGATGCACTTACCGGAACACCCCCCGATACCCCTATCCTAGCTGTCGACTATGTGGCCGACCTGCGGCGTAAGCTCGATAGAATACATGAGCTAGTGAGAGAGAGCGGTCTGAAAACCAGCGAGAAAATGAAGATCCGATACGACCGCAAGGCTAACGTGCCCGGCTTTGAAGAGGGAACTTTGGTATGGTTACATAATCCCATTAGGAGAAAAAGAAAGAGTCCGAAATTTCAAGCCAAATGGGAGGGTCCGTACACGATAATGACCAGGATAAACGATGTCACCTACCGGATAAGGAAAGGACCTAGAGGGAAGCTGAAGATCGTACACGTAGACCGCCTAGCTCGCTATTATGGATCAAATCATGCTCGGGACGAGCACGACTAAGAAGGGGGCAATGTTACGAATGCACCTTATGTCGAGGGCATAAGGTTCAATATCGCGTGACATGCAGTGCGTAACTTTTAAGCTCTGTAACTCGAGATCTAGACATTATCTAGGGGTAATATAAAAACGCATTCCTAGACTTAAGGTGGCCTATCGAATGGTACAGGTTTCATCAATTTTGTCAACTAAGTGACGACATCGAAATTTCTAGAAGCCCGTTTCCGGGAATTACCGTAGGTACTTACCGAATGTACTCGAAGTTATGCGCTATTATTATTACGTCTAGACGACTCTGGAATGTTCGATCAGCTGGACTATATATAGCGCCGTGACGCCGGCGCCGAGTCAGTCTACACTTGACTACCGATACGAAAACAGCGACACTTAAGAAGCGATCTTTGAGAATACCTACTGCGACAACTGTAACGAGAACTGTGAGTACTACGTGAAGTAACATTTGTAGTGTTATTGTGTGTTTACGACACGGACTTCGTGGACGTAAGGGAAGACTTCGATGCAACATCAGCAACATTCTACTTGTCATTGCCTACAATCGACTGTACCTTCGTTGCCAATAAATTTCGAAACCCTTAACCGGCGTTTTAGTACCCCTAGCCCGTAACAATAGTTTTTCGAGTTTGTTTTCATTGCGCTTTTTTGTGTAATTAGCGAATTAATTAATTTTTACTTTAAAATCTTATTGGGTTATAAAAGTATAGCAATAATGAACGGTCTAAAGTGAAAAAAACTACATATCGTCGGGGATAGTGCAAATCCGCGAATCTACCATATGTAAAGGCCGCGTATCTGCAATAGATCAAAGGAGACGGGCGAAAGTTCATAGAAAGTTGGGCCTGAATGTACAGCAACGATTATTGCATTAAATCATTTCAATATTATTACTATTTAAAAAATAAAACTTTATTTATAATGGCAGTATGGGAGAAAACCGAAATAGGGTATTATTAGCTTGCAAAAAACTAACCTCATTTGCTTTTTTATAAGTTTTCTTAGAAGCTGTCAGCGCTCATATGGCATATTTAAGTAATTATTCAGACTTTTTTGTAGACTAGATTTTATCAGAATGTATTTTTATTACATTAACACATCGTGAGTATGGTTTCCAAAGGGCCGGCGACGCGTAACAGCATATTAAATGTTACAAAGATGGAGGTTAAAAAAGAATTAGGAAAACCATTTACAATCTAATTAAAGAAAAGAGTAAACGGAAATAAAAATCGCATTTCTCTTATATTGATTTATTAATCGTATTAATATACAATTAATGCTGGAAAAGGAGGCGAAGCTCGTGAGGGAGCGGGTCTCTCAGCGTCCTCACGCCTCTAGCCGAAGCAGAAAACGCCCTGGTCGGGAGACAATATCGAACTCCCGGCCACCATAGGCGCGGGTATGCGGAGTGAACAAAAAAAAAAAAAGAATCAATATCAAAAATCAATTATTCAAAATAGGCTGAGAATCAGCACTTTTTGAACATCGTTATTACATAAGACAGTCTTCCAAAACGCCCACCCATCAACACTTCCTAGTGCTTTTGCTGGGAAGAAGAAGTGGTGGAACAAACTCTCCAGCGGCACAGCTGTCTGTTCATTTTAAAAAAACAAGACTTTATACAATACTATGTAGGTACAGTAATGAAGACCAGAAAACAACAACATTGAAATTATTTATCATATGCCAGCTAGCCACGCCAAAATACCAGCAAAGCAAAAATAAAATATCATTAAAATGGAAATGTAAATAAGTAAAAACTAATTACTTAAATATAAGCCCCAGGTATAAAGGGTGTGACAGCTCACATATTTATGCATTGTGAAAAAGAAAATTATATGAACTCGTATGTATCTTATATTTCTCCAGAATTAGCTTACTGAAATTCTGGAGAAAGATGTCATTTACAGAATAATATGCCTTTAAACAAAGCTTGGATTTGATTTGCGCTTTAAATGCATTGTAAGGCAAGTCTAGCAAAGCAGAGGGTATTTTATACAAACATAACAACCAACTTCCAAAAAAAAAGCACTACAAAGTGAGATAAACGAATTTTGAAAGTCGGTGGCAAAAAGGAATGCATATGTTCACGATCATGATGTCTTTGGTTTTTATATATTCGTTTGTTAGCTACATCAATATTAGACTGTGAAGTTGATTCATCATGTTCACTTGATACATCTACTGATGCTGAAGATCCAGATGGTCCAGTCATTAAATGATGAGCATTTCTATCAGCTCTCACCCAGCAACGATGACATATGAGAGCTCGAGCTCTTGAAATCTAAAAAAAAAAATATCATGAGTCTTTTTCTAAAAAAAGAAGTAATAAATACATGACTCAGTAGTCTGTAAGCAATTCTGTAAGACCTAATATTTGTAAATAATGTAACTTCTTTGCTAGATACTAACTTAGATACACTGTTTGTTACGGTCCCACAGACAAACCGTGAAAACGGTTTTGCGGTTTTGTGCTTTTATCTCAATGTATTGTACACTAGATTAAGAAAATAAATAATAATAATAAAGTAAATCTCTTCTAATCTACACCTTCTGGAAATACAGGCTGTAATATAATTAGTTGTTTTTTTTACACTAACTTTTGGCCTAACTATATGATAGTTTCCTTTTCCATTTAATTTTTTCTCATGAATGTGACACTAATATACAAAAATGATTCTCTAAAGCTGACTGCTATTTCAGAGATTAGTGTGAAAAAAATATAAAAAATGGTAGTATAGATAGTGTGTGTGTGTGGTAGTACAAAATACAAAACAACTAAACCTAATAAAAACTTACCATCCATTCAGAAATGACTGCATGAATTCTTCTTTCACGTTCGGTGTTAGTGTGCAATGAATGAGATCTTGCCCGCAACACTGAATGTCCACAGTTCACACACACTTGGCGATGTCCAGTCATAAGAGATGGAAGTTGCTCATCTGTGCCCAAGGCAGTCACAGCTAAATCTCTGCATCCTTGGCAAATGTGATGAGATCTATTGACCTACAACAATATTAGATTGTTATTTACAGCTTCAACAAATAAAAATTACAGAATTAGGTATGATGCAGAAACAGCGAGAAAACTGTATCTTTCAGAATTGCGTGTATATTACTTCTTACTGACATCGTGGTCAAACTTGGATTATATTATATTAATGCTTTCATATAAGGTTATTCAATTTAACTATTGTTTCATTGAATTGTTGAATTCTTAAAGTTATAAAAAAAGAACTATCTTCCGTAATTGATAATCAAACTGTAAATCTTACTTGGAATTTAAATAACTCAAGTGCATTATAATGAGATATATATATACATAGGAATATTATTATTGAAACTGGCTTCAATAATATACCTATATATAGTTATCCTTGTTATACTGTACTCGAAAACTGCTTATCACAAAATGAAGTTTTAATTAAATACATACGTTTTAAATAAATACCTACCAATTGAGGGGCTACCCAATGCTGTATAACTGAAAGAATGCTTTCCGCTTCTATTTGTCGTAATCCGATAGAAGGATTAGGTACTCTGTTGTATGCCGCAGTTGATGCAATGAAGACGTTGGTCACTCATTTTATGTTGAATCGAAATAAATGCGTGGGTCGTCGGTCAAAACAATAACCGTCAGAATCCTAAATGCGTAGCCAAAGCTGCAAAAAAATATAATAGCACACGAAAATACAACAAAATATGGCAAATTCAAAGCCGGAAGGGAATGATATCAGATATGTGACGTTTGTCGTCACGTTGCCCACCAGAGTTTTAGTTGCCTGTATAATAAAAAAGTATAATTAATCGATTATCAAATCGAACCGTTGATCAATTTGTTTTAAGATGTTTTTGTTAATAACGAAATAATAGATAATATAATTAAGTCCTTTTATTAAAAGATTTTCTAAACCGAATCGGTAGAAATATACTGATTCATTTTTAATTTTATTTTTATTTTTGTAATAATTTGATTTATCGATTATAACTTATTAACGATTGGTATTTCATCTGGTAACATTGTTGAAAAGTGAAAGTAAAGAAAGTCAGTATTATTTACGTTAAATAATATCTTTTATATTCCGGCGATATCAGAATTAGTAATAAATGATTGAAAACAAAAAAATAAATGAAAATTATTGACAAATAATTCATTTGTGTACAGGTCAGGCCCAATTTCGCCCGTCTCCTTTTACAGGGGAAGGTTAAAACTTAATAACTTTTTTAATTCAATGAATTTTAAGCTTATTTTTACATAGAAAGTAATTATTAATATGTTCTTTATCTTGATAGAAAAATAACATCAATTATGTAAATAATTAAGATCCTACGACAAATACGCGGATTTGATTTAATTATAACATTAGAACTTGAGAGGAATATACGCGGTTTTGAAATCCATCATCACCTCATCATTTCAGCCGAAAGACGTCCGCAGTGGACGTCTTTCGGCTGAAGATGAGAGATAGGCCTCCCCAAGGATCTCCACGACGACCGGTGCTGCGCCTTCCGCATCCAGCGGTTTCCCGCGACCTTCACCAGGTTGTCGGTCCACCTTGTCGGGGGCTTACCCACGCTGCGTCTTCCGGTGCGTGATTGCCACTCGAGAACCCGTCAGCCCCATCGGGCATCGGTCCTACGGGCAATGTGCCCGGCCCATTGCTACTTTAGTGTTAAAATTCTTCGGGCTATGTCAGTTACTCTCGTTCTTCTGCGGATCTCCTCATTCCTGATTCGATTATGTGGTGAAACCCCAAGCATAGCCCTCTCCATTGCCCTTTGAGTGACCTAGAGCCTTCTTATAAGGCCCATTGTTAGCGTCCACGTCGCAATTCCATAAGTCATCACTGGCAACACACACTGGTCGAATATTTTTGTCTTGAGACACTGCGGTATTTTGGACGAGAAGATTCTACGTAGCTTCCCGAAAGCAGCCCAGCCGAGTTGGATTCCACGATTGACCTCTTTCTCGAAGTTTGACCTTCCTAACTGGATAGTTTGTCCCAGGTATACGTAACTGTCAACAACTTCGAGAACAGATTCTCCAATCTTTATAGGAGTCGGTACAACATGGGCATTAGACATGACTTTCGTCTTGTCCATGTTCATTTTAAGATTGACTTGCTCGGAAGCTCTACTGAGGTCTTCGAGCATTGTACTCAGGTCTTCCGCGGTCTCAGCCATGACTATGATATCATCAGCAAACCGAAGCTGTGTAATGTACTCGCGATTGATGTTGATGCCCAGTCCTTTCCAGTTCAGAACCTTGTAGACATTGGAGTGCAGCGGTGAACAGTTACGGGAAAATAACATCTCCCTGTCTGACACGACGCTGCAGAGGTATTGGTTTCGAGGTCTGGTCCTATATTCGGACGGGCATGGAGGCGTTTTCATACAAACCCTTCAGCGCTTCAATGTACCGATAGTCTACTTGGCGCCGCTAGAGAGACTGCAGTACAGCCCAGGTCTCGATCGAATCAAAGCCTTTTAAGTAGTCCACCAACGCCAAGCAGAGGGGTAGGTTAAACTCCTCGGTCTTCTGTATAGGTAACCAGCCGCAGCGTATGTATGCATAAATATTTCACGATTTTCAAATTTTCTTTCAATTATAGAGTAAACGGAATCCAACTCTATCTGGGTGTGACCCTTTTCTAATTTTTTTTGTGTAATTATAATGTTTTTTGCATCTCCAGTAGCAGGAGAGCGGTAGAAGTCACAACATTTCCGTTTTGTGTTTGTCCATTTTATTTTGTCTATCATTATTAGTGCCCAGATTGTAAATTATGAACCATAAGCTTTGTGTTGCAATACAGTACACTAGCTTTAAATAATAAAAATGGACACAATTTCACAGCTTGTAAGTCAACGTCACTGTTGACTTATAAGCTGTGAAATTGTTTCCACATGAAAAGACTTTAGACAAAGAAAGAGCGAAAAATAGAATACTGCTTTGTTTTTTTTACTTCTTTTTTAATATTTTCTTGTATAGCTAAATCTTTTTGTGACAAGTGTTGTTGATATATTTCTTCACTATATAATATTACATACTATATGCAAATAACATAGATTATATGCATCTTTTTTTGGTTGAATATCTTGAAATAGTTTTCTGGAAACTACCCTATTATTGGTTCTAAATATAATTTCGTACTTTCTTTTCTGCAGTTAAAAAGCATTTTGGGCATATCCCTAAAAAAAATTGCGCAAATTCTTTTAACATAGGCCACGCAATAGGTATTTTCCCTCTTGTTCATTGTTGTTTCGTTTCTCAGTGTCTCTCCTAACCAGTACTTTACTGTACACTTCTTAATGTCTAATGTCCTTAAGAATCTCTTTAAACATTCTTTATATTTTTGGTCATTTAATTTCAAATGATACACCTTTTTACTAATTTTCGTTCATTTACGCGGTGTTGACACTTGCTCGCGATGGATACGCAGTGTTGTTACTGGGCAATTTCTGGCTTCCAATTAGTCGAAATGAACTTGTGTCAAGACGGTGGCAGCCAATTAAGATTTTGCGAGATTTGGCCGCGAAAACTGTAATTGGCTACCTTTGTCAGATACGCGGGATTGTCCAATGCTAGTTACGCGGATTTGCACTATCCCCGACGATATATTGTTTTTTAAATCATGAAAAAGCCGGCGAATAATTCAAACACATTCAGAATCATGTACAGGTTCCATGGTACTCGTTTGTGCGTCGATGTACAGACTTTACAGACGACAGCACAAGCTACTACAATTTTTTTTAAAATTATTTTAAACTAGCGCTTGACCGCAATCCCGCCTGATGGTAAGCAGTGATGCGATCGTTGATGGTAAAGAGCGCTAGTTTATTAAGAGCCTATTCACTCAGAAAAATTGAGTTAAACCCAACAACACGACCAACGATGCTGCGCCAAAGGTAGATTGATCTGAAGACCCTCCACGGCCAAACTCCCAACACAACAACCATTAGGCGCATCGTACCCGGCACACATCGCAGCACAACTGCTCAGACCCGTCCTCCGTACAGCTTCACCAGACATCATGCCGGAACACGACAAATCGCTTGGCGGCAAGGTTTTGTCTGGTGGGTGGTAACTTCTGCCGGCGGCCGATGTTATGGCCTACCACCGAGAAAAATCCGTCAGATTTCTTTATCCAATTTTCAACTTTATCTCTGAAGCATTTGGGTCTAAAGCATCTAGGTTGATCGAGAATATCTGACAGTTTCGGGTACCTTGACCTGCTGTCGTCCGTACATATGTTGATTACTTTTTGACTACTGTACGGATTTGTATGAAATTTGGGAACACAGATCCTTTATAACCAAGATTAAAGTACATATCTATAGGATAATTTTATCCAGATATTCACAAGGGACGACACGGTTCGTGCATTGGCGCAGCGATCGGCTGCTTCGCCGAGTGTCGCGGGTTCGATTCCCGCAAAGACCAAATGTGTATAATTGAATGGCCTATATAACCTAACGCACCAACGATACAGGAGTAATTTCTAGTGTGTTGCAACGTCTTTTTCCTATGCGGGTGAAACGGCTTAACCAGTACAACATAAAACTCCTTCCCTTCCGAATATACGCTCATCATTAGGCAAATAGCCACTTGTACGAACTTGGGAAAGTCCCACGCAGGCTTTTCAGTGTCGTATGAATGATATATATTTCCTGAAATAGTTCAAGGATTCTTATTTGATGCGCCCTGAGTCAATTTAGATAGAAATGCTTGATGTTCACGTAGGTTGGTTATTTTCTTCCAATCACTTGTTTTTACTAATAATTTACATACAAATAGGTACGCAGGGCTACACATAAAGCTATACATACTTAACCAGTATAGGCTGACTTCTGGTTGTACGAAAAACTTTGATGTATAGCCGTGTGTACCCGACTAAGTCATGTCAGATCTGATATAAATTAGTATTACAAAGTAGCGTTAGTAATAATATTATTTATTTGCAGTTTTCCGGGTTTAATTGTGGCTTTTACAACGCACACATAACTGAACTAGGCTTTATATGTATAGGGAAAAATTTCAATACACAACTCGATAGAAACAACAAAGAATTATTAATAATTGTACCTACATTTAAATGGTAATAAATAATAATTTAATAATAATATTAAATAGAGGTTTATATTTTTATAATACATATTATTATAAGTTCTGTAAACAATAAAGAGCTTGTAGATCTTTCTATAAAATTCTCCTGTCACAGTGTTTGTCCTGAAACTTGGTCGCTCACAATGGACCTCATACGAAGGCTCACGGCCACACAAAGGGCAATGGAAAGAGCTATGCTCGGAGTCTCTCTGCGTGATCGAATCAGAAATGAGGCCATCCGCAGAAGAACCAAAGTCACCGACATAGCTCTGCGAGTCGCTAAACTTAAGTGGCAGTGGGTAGGGCACATTGCTCGTAGAACCGATGGCCGATGGGGCAGTAAGGTTCTGGAGTGGCGGCCACGTATTGGAAGATGCAGCGTAGGGAGGCCCCCAACAAGGTGGACCGATGACCTGGTGAAGGTCGCGGGAAGCGATGGCAGCACAAGACCGGTCAACGTGGAAAGCCTTGGAGGAGGCCTTTGTCCAGCAGTGGACATCCATAGACTGAAGAAGAAGAAGAGTTTGTCCTCGAACTCCTCCAAAACGGCTGAACCAATTTTAATGAAATTTCGTGTATACATTCGTTTGGCATGAGAATATGTTTTTATCTTTTTTTTTATATTACTACCACTTACGCGGGTGAAACCGTAATTAATATAAAACTAACGTTTGTTTTTCTTTATTTTCAGAAAAGATGGAGGAACGGGAGAGTGCCGCGGATCATGGGGTCCCCGACATGACCATGATGCCGCAGATCACAGAGCAAGCCATCAATGACAACCTCAAAAAGAGATACATACACGATTTGGTTTACGTATCCTTTTAAAAATTTCTATCCATATTCCTTTGCTCGTATCCCAGTTTATTTGAGATCTGCCTAACATATCTTCTACCCCACTATACTCTATTAGATGAAATTTCAGTAGTCATCCTCTCTTTAGTTACCTGTATAATACATTTCACACAGTCCTCCCATCGTTTCTTCGGTGTTACCTTAAGACTGATTACACGGTGCAATTTAATTGCTTATTGGCATACAATAAAAGTGATGCAACAAATGACTTGCATCGTCTACATGGTGTTTAGACAATGCAACTTTTGTTTCTTCAACTTAATTAAAGCCATAGGCACCGTGTAATTCAGTCTTTACTTAACGATAATATTATAACAATTTCATAACGATCTACACTTTTTTAAATTAAAAGTTACAATTGAGGTTAAATTGCGCACTCGGATGTTATATTCCCTCTAAAGACTGCCAGACTATATGGTAACCTAACTGCCTCGCAATGATGTCAGCGGTTCAAGCTGCCACTGCAACTTTCATGGCATTTGAATTTCTGAAATCACGCAATTCTATTTTATGGTTCTTCGTCTAGACTTAGGAACTTTTAAACAGTTTTTAATCTACCTAAAGAAAACTACAAAAGTTTACCACTGAAGTTTTGCGAGATTTTTTCCTTAGTATTCTGTACAGACATACACAGGATCCATTCTAGTCGCAGTGAATCCCTATAAGGAGTTAGGATGTTACACAACGGTGAGTTTTTATCATTATTAATTAATAAATACTAGTGACTCAAAATATTGAGATTGCAAAGGTATAAGTATATAGTGTACAGACTCCAGCAGGTCAAGATACCCGAAACTATCAAATTTTCCTAATCAATCTTCACCATTACTATCAGTTGGAATTATTTCGAAGCATATGCTAATCCATTGCTCCATATGTTCGAAAAATTTGCTTGTTCAACAACGTAAATAACGCAATGAATGTTGTTGAAACTGTCAAAATACCTACCTGACTCAACTACTACCAAACCGGTTGCTAAAAGTTTGTTATGAAATTACCCTGCTGGAACCTGAATGGTTTGACGATAAAGTTAAAGTTTTGACAACTTGATGCGCTGGCGTCTGTATTATACACATAAAATTTCCGTAATAAATTGTCTAAATGAAGTCAGACACCGTGTTAAAATCTGTACCATATAGTTTAAAAGACCAACAGTCACATAGATAGAAACGAAAGATTTAGAAAACTACATTTAAAATGATGTTATACAAAAACTTGAAATGGCTTTGTCATTAGCACACAAACACTGTCATTACACGGCCATAAATTAAAAAAAAAAACTCATCAAATGTGACACTAACATTGCGTTTAGCGGTTCCTTATAATTGTGTTCACATTTCTTTTGATACCGATCGCTAGATCATGACAATAGCCCGTCAGTTTCCATTAATTTCCTTAAGCAGATAAACAAGAGGAAATTATACATTATTCAGTGACTAATTATCTATTTATGTATGAAGACTGCATACTTAACGTGAGCCGTAAACTCTTGATACACTCGACTGGTTGCCAATTATAAGGTAATAGGTATTTGACTAAAAAAAACTAATTAGTCCGTCAGTCAGATTTACTAAAAAAAAAAAATACTGGACACGTATTTTTCTTTTTTCATATAAACAAATATAAACAAAAAATGAAGACGACACAGTGCGTTGAAAACTCGTGTGACGTCACTAGACACCACACTTTTTAGCGACCAGTGACGTCACCAGCCACCACTCCTGATCTTTGATACCTTTTATATTTGTCATTTTTTATTGTTTTGATAAAACAAAAAATACTAACTACTAATTACTTTTTTTTGTCAAATACCCCATTGAAAACGTTATACGAAAAGATAAACCAGTTCCTTCTCCCTGATATCCTTTTTGATGGAACGAATATACTTTTCTTACATGGGAATAGTATGGGGGGAGTTCGCGCAGTTCAATTTTGGGCCCAAGTTTTTTTGAACTGTTTGCCATCGATACGCTATGCAGGGGAATAATAATAAAGAATTACTTATAAAAATTCTTGAATAATGGTGTATCTAAAATGATTTTTGGGGACTGCATAGAAATAAAATATAATTCAATTTCTTTTTTCTTGTTCGCAGGATCATATGCAGACCTACAGAGGCAAAGCCTTCGGTTCACTACCGCCACATGTGTTTGCGCTGGCTGAGTCAGCATACAGCTCATTGCAGGTATGACAATTACTTATCATTCAAAAAAAGAATACAAAAACAATATTTGTTAGAACGCATAATTGCCTTGAACAACACAGAAGGTCATATTATTCATAATCTATTGAGGTTTTCTTGTCACCGTATTTCTAAGGAACATGAATCAGTTTTCTGTACTCTTAAATCTGTAATTGCATCTGTAGATATACCTTCTCATGACTCATGTGAACGCAATGATATAAATGTATAAAAGTATTGTTCTAATAAAGCTCGTTTACTATTATGTAACTAATATCTCAGTGATCCTTTGTATTGTCTTGTTCACCCTAAGGCAATATTGTTCTCTAACACATTACGAACCATTTTTCAACTATTACTTTCATTGCTGCATACTTATGACAACGGTAAATCCTCTTATCCGAACAGAATGGCGAGAAGAATCAATCGGTAGTAATCTCAGGAGAAAGTGGTGCCGGCAAGACTGAGACTACCAAGCTGATCCTACAGTACCTCTGTGCAGCCGGAGGCCAGGCCTCGTGGGCCGAACAACAGATCTTGGAAGCCAATACTGTGCTTGAGGCCTTTGGTAAGTGTTAACACACCTTACATGTACTTAAAAAAAATATCATCCTTCAGAGATAAACATTATCGCGTGACTTGTTGTTTTTCTCGGTGGTAGGCCATAATATCGGCTGCCGGCAGAAGTTAGTCACCCACCAGACAGTCTTGCCGCCAAGCGATTCATCGTGTTGTTGATGTCTGGTGAAGCCGTACGGAGGACGGGTCTGAGCAGTTGTGTTGCGATGTGTATCGCTGCCTGGTACGATGCGCCAAATGTTATTGTGTTGGGAGTTTGATCGTGGAGGGTCTCCAGATTAATCTCCCTTTAGCCCAACATCGTTGGTCGTCTTGTTAGGTTTAACATTGCATCACCTCGCTCAACTGCCGTCTTCCTGCCTAATCACTAAGATTTTTAAGTGAATAGGCTTAATAAACTTGCGCGCTTTACCATCAACGATTGCATCACTGCTTACTATCAGGCAGGATTGCAGTCAAGCACTATCATCATCATCATCAACCTTTCTATCGTCCCACTGCTGGGCACAAGTCTCCTCTCATACAGTGAAGGATTGAGCGTAATCACCACGCTTGCTCAATGCGGGTTGGCGAATTTAGACTTATCAAGTCCAGGTTTCCTCAAGATGTTTTCCTTCACCTTCAGTCATTGGTGTCCAAAATATACTTAGAAAGTACATATAACTTTAGAAAAGTTACATTGGTGCTTGCCTGACCTGGAATCGAACCCGCGCACTCATACTTGAGAGGCTGGTGTTTTAACCACTAGGCCACCACGACTGCAAGCACTAGCTTATAATTGTTAAAAAAAAAAGCTAGCGTGGTTATTCCGCAATATACAACCAGGATAAATGGCTTTCGTTTTGACAGTTCAACAAAATTCATTGTGTTATTTACGTTGTTGAGGAGACGCATTTGTCAAACATATGAAGCAATGCATATGACAGAAAGTGTATAATAAAAACGTACATGACAGATTCCAGCTATGTCTCTGGGATGGCCACGCACCCTACCAAGGCTTTCTTATTACACATGTACCTCCTAACATAGTCTTATTTGCTTTAAGGGAGGCCCCAATAACTATTTTTCTACATTCCGTGTCAAGATTAGATAATTACAAGACAATTAAATAGTATTTTTAGTTTTGAATGTATTGTATAGGACAAATGTATAGTATAGTATGGATGAATGACAGACTAGTGTAACCGTAAGTGAGGTTTCCTTATTAAAATAATAAAACACTGGCAGCGACCCGCAGAGGTTTCGCTCCTGGGAGAATATCCGGATAAAACTTTATATGTACGATTCTGTGGCTTAATCCTGCTTATAAACTAACCTGCGTGCCAAACTTCATCCAAATCGTGCAATTGCTTTTCCGTGAAAAACTAGCAAACATCCATCCATCCACATAAAATGATATCGTGTAGGATTTGTATAAAGTCTATAGGCGACCTGTTACGATCGGCAGGGTAATTGCGTAACACATTATCAGTAGCAATGCGTTTCATTTTGACAGTTCAACAACATTCATTGCGTTGTTTACGTTTTTGAGCAGACACATTTTCGAACATATGAAGCAATGGATTGGCAATTTTCATCAAAATGATTCGAAATAATAATAGCGCTTTAAGTCAAGTATCTTGACTTAGCACACGAGATTGTCGATATGTGGGATGTGGATTCTGCAACCATTGTACCGATAGTCGTGACAACCAATGGCTTAATTGCCGAGAGCCTCGACCAACACCTCAGGAGGCTCTCGTTAGGCAGCTGGATCAGAGCTTGATTCAGAAAGTAGTACTTCTAGACACTGCTCGCATTGTCAGGAGGTTCCTCTCTCTGGAGCCCTGACCGCCGGTAGCTTGGACCCTGTACCCGATACCGGTGGGCTACTATTTTTTATATATATTTTTTTAATAATTATAAACTAGCGCTTGACCGCAAGCCCGCCTGATGGTAAGCAGTGATGCGATCGTTGATGGTAAAGCGCGCTAGTTTATTAAGAGCCTATTCACTCAGAAAAAATGAGCGAATAGGAAGGAAGACGACAGTTGAGCGAGGTAATGCAATGTTAAACCCAACAACACGACCAACGATGCTGCGCCAAAGGGAGATTGATCTAAAGACCCTCCACGACCAAACTCCCTACACAACAAGATTAGGCGCATCGTACCCGGCATACATCGCAACACAACTACCCAGACCCGTCCTCCGTACGGCTTCACCAGACATCATGCCGGAACACGACAAATCGCTTGGCGGCAAGGCTTTGTCTGGTGGGTGGTAACTTCTGCCGGCGGCCGATGTTATGGCCTACCACCTATTTTTAAATTGTTTTTATATAGAAATATTTAAAAATGTAAATTAATATGTGAATATGGTGAAATAAAAGGAATTAGGGTGCTTGTAGACTTATTTACTTATTTAGCCACCGAGTAACATAAAAAGCTAGGTAGCAATTATTTAGTAGTCAGATTTCGAAAGTAATGTCATATTCATGTTAATTTAGATTTTTTGACGAGCTTTCCAAATTTTATCTACCTATGTCACTCACGCCTCCTCACTAATAACGGCGTGAGTCCTGTCATCAACTTATGCTACTTGTCGAAAAGATATTACCCCTCGTTCTATAAAAGGGAGGGGCTGACAAACTAAAGCAATAAGTTCTTCAAGCCGCACCCAAATTGAAACCTCCAAAAAAAGGTAATCCATACTAATATTATAAATGTGAAAGTGTGTTTGTTTGTTTGTTTGTCCTTCCTTCACGCCGTAGCTAAGCAATCAATCGACCTGATTTTTGGCATACAGTTAGTTGAAATGATGGAGAGTAACATAGGCTACTTTTGGTCCTAAAAACATCAAGTTCCCAAGGGAGATTACTGGAATATTTGTATGTGTACACCAAATATCCTAATATTATGAATCGGAGAGTGAATATGTTTGTTCCGCTTTCACACCACAACTACTAAGCCGATTTTTGAAATTTTGCAGACGTAAAGTTAGAAGTCCGTATTAAATAATAGGGTACTTTTTATCCCTGAAAAAAATTATATTCACGAGGGAAATCTAAAAGCGCGATATAACCGATCTCCACGCGAGCGAAGCCGCGGTCGGAAAGCTAGTATCGTTATAAATCTGATAATTTGTGGAGTCATTTCGGATAGTTGCGGCTTCGTTATTCTGTTCAACCAAATAGATTCACTTTCATTGAAAGGTGCAACAATGAAGGGTGGGGCCTACATTAAATGATTCAGTTTACAATTTGATTGGTTCAAACTAAAGCAAAAATGAACATTGTCATTCTTGCGTTGTTTAGGCGTATTCTATATTATACTAATAGCCGTAATACTAAAATGGTTTATCACTATATTTACAGGAAACGCTAAAACAGTTCGTAACGACAACTCTTCGCGCTTTGGTAAATTCGTCGAAGTCCGGTTGGACCACCGCGGCGGGATCAAAGGCGCAGTGTTACGAGACTTTCTACTGGAACGAGCCAGGATCACTGGACCTGCGCCCAGGGAAACTAACTATCATGTCTTCTACCAGCTCGTTGAGGGTGCCAAGGTAAATCGTACCTTTATAATTTGATTAAAGGCTGAGCTGGACATTAGGAATTCAACGCCAATAAAAAAGTCTTGTCTTAACTTGAGAACAGAAGTGTTAATTTCATTAAAGATAAAAGTTTTGGCTCTCTTTACCTGGTTCCTAATTATGCATCATTGTGCCCTGTTCATTGTCATATCATATCCGTCGACCGCTTTAGAAATCTCTGATGTATCAGGGTCTGTTTCTGTCGCCTACTGAAAGTAGGCCCTGGCAGTCTCTCAAGACTAAACTCGTACTTAATACGTCTTCATCTTGTATTCCAGCATAACGCAGAACTCCGCAACATCCTTCACCTGCGCGAAGATGTGCAGTACAAATACCTGCGCCCTGAAGACGAGGAGGCACACCGAGGGCGCGGTGGGGAGCAGGGCAAGCTGGAAGCCCTGCAGCTCGCACTCACCGTGCTGCAGGTGCCGCCGCACATGTGCGAGGGGCTGTTCAAAGTGCTGGCCGCTGTTCTGTGGCTCGGGAATATCCAATTTCAGGTATTATTAAACTGAGCCTAATAAGGTCCACCTTGTCGGAGGCCTACCCATGCTGCGTCTTCCGACGACCTGGTGAAGGTCGCCGGAAACCGATAGATGCGGGAGGCACAGGGCCGGTCGTCGTGAAGATTCCTGGAGGAAGCCTATTTCCAGCAGTGGACGTCTTTTTGTCCGTCTGAACAAAGTCCCCGACCTTATGCAAATTTTCACATTTGAGTTTGGTAGGTGTAATGTTTTACCAAGATCTCAATTATGCAAAGATTACAATTGATAGTTGAATAATTGATGATACTCACCGCGAGAAATTTGCTTCTCGAATGTGTTTTTCATACATTCGTTACGCTAGTTTCTGTTACGCAATAAACATTCATTCATCAAATAATACACATAATATGTTAAAACATTGCATCTTATAATTATTATTGCATATAGACAAAGTTAAATTAGAAACATTTGTGAAAGAAACTTTCGTTTGCGAGTTCATTGGGTAAATGGTTATTACGAGATAATACTATTTAGAAAGTAACTCTTAACACTATTATACTTAATTTCTAGGATGTAGACGGTGAGCGTTCAACCTTGGCGCCAGAGGACACGGAAGCTGTAGATGCTGTCGCCAGTCTGTTAGGACTACCCCTGCCTACCGCGAAACGAGTATTATTGGAACGACAGATCAACGTGCGAGGCAATGTTACAGACATACCACTGCGATTACCTGAGGTACATGCCTTACCTTATTTTAGCCTCTATATCTGTCTCATAGCAAATATGATCTAGGATACATTGTTTTACTATTGCGCTTGCAATATATGCCGTAAATTCACGTAGCATCTATGACTTCTACATGCAGAGTTCTGTATATGAAGATACCGGTAAACGTGAAAGTTTTTTCCCAATGATATTACCACCATTAACTGTCTCACTGTAGGTGCGATTCCACTTCTCATAAATAGGTGGCAGGAGCATTGCTTGGGTTGGCGAATTGCACCTAACTTTTCTAAAAATGACATTTCCTCTACAGGCTCGCGAGAACCGTCACGCGATGGCACGCGCGTTGTACTCTCGAACATTCGCGTGGCTTGTTCGTCATGTGAACAGCTGTTCGGCGCCTGGACGTGCCGCGCGCTCCCTCGGCGTACTCGATATCTTCGGCTTTGAGAACTTTGCGACGAATTCGCTAGAACAACTGTGTATTAACTACGCTAATGAAAAGCTGCATATGTTCTTCAATAATTATGTGTTTGCGTTGGAGCAGGATATTGTGAGTATGCTTCACGTTTGTAATAGTATTACTTATTTTATTTCAGAACTTGATCTTACTGGGTTTTCCTAAATAATTTTGGTAAAATTATGACTTGAATATCAAATGAGAACATAGACATACCTTCTGAATCATAGCCATGCGAGTACATACCTACAATACACCACATTTTTATACCAATATTTTTGTTAATTCCAGTATCGTCAAGAAGGCATCGTGTACAATCAGATCCAGTTCACGGATAACGCGGCGTGTCTCGAACTGTTGGAAAAACCACCCCGAAGTTTGCTCAAGTTACTCAGTGAACAGTGTCATATGCCTAAGGTGAGCACCCCAATCTCCAAGACACACCGGCTTAGGCTCTACTAAACATGGATTTTATAAAAAAAAAACAGGTTCAAATCACATAAATGGTTATTGAATTATACACTTAACCATTATAGAAATGCAGTTCTTTATATAAAAATGATAGCTTAGTTCCGTACTAAGTTGTCACTTTTGTATTAAGAACTTTCGAAAGTTCGAAATATATACCGACAAAGGGTAAGTCTGGAACTAAAGTTAAATTTCATTTTGTAATAAGGGGGTATGGGTTGTCTGCTAGCAATCGCATTTAACGAATTCTATTAATTAGGATGCTTATGCGAGATAGGAGCGGGGTTTACAATTTAGGCCAGGCCGGAAATGTCTTTAAATATAATTCCATAGAATTTAAATATTTGGTTTCTTCTACTCGTCACTGGGCAACTCGTTTTTTTTTTTTCCCAGGGCTCTGACGGCGCTTACCTAACAAATATCCAAGGCGAATTTGGTGACCACCAGTCCTTCGTCAAAGGCTCCCGTCGGAAATGGGAGGAAGAGTTCGGAGTACAGCATTACGCTGGTACCGTCAGCTACAGTGTCTACGGCTTTGTTGACAAGAACCGGGATACGCAGCAAGATGCGTTTATAGATCATCTGAGTCGGTCCGCGAACCCTTTTGTGAGAGAGCTGGCAGATTATGTGCAGGATTTAGCTCCACCTGGACAGGTATGTCATTTACGACCTTATTTTAAAGCTATCAGAGTTCATTCTAAAATTGATAACATGTTTATTATGATTTTTTTTGTTATTTCTCGTAGGATACTTCGCTGTCTAGTCCTAACTCTACTGGAACTACACAGCGCGGAACATCCAAGGGTCGCCCAACTGTTGTGGATACGTTCAGAGCACAGTTACAGTCGCTCGTCGATATGCTTCAAGCTACTGACGTTTGGTGGGTACCACATCCATGACATCAATTTTACACTATGGTTAAATTGTAATTTGAATCCAGGCAGCAAACTCATTTGTCTTACTAAATCGATTTTGATTTTACAAAATATACGGCTAAATTAATACAAGAAACCCTCATAGGTACGTGCGCTGTATAAAACCGAACGAGAATAAAGAAGCCGGCAAGTACTCTGAGAATCTAGTACTGGAACAGCTGAAGTACCTCGGCATGAACGAGATCGTGCGCATCCGACGCGACGGGTACCCCATCCACCTGCCCGCGCCGCACTTCCAGGCGCGCTACCGCTGTCTACTGCCGCATCCCAGGCCGCAGAACCCGGAGATACAGTGAGTAATCAATTAATCATGCATCAACATTATTATATTATCGGAGATCCGCCCCCACCTTCTTCATAATATTGCTTAAGTAGCTTACTAAAATAATGTTCTGTTCACGAGTTCTCTTTTGTGTTCTAAATCGGAAAAGGGGAACCGTTTTATCCCAAATTTAACTCTAGCGATGCCGCGGGCAAAAGTTTGTTGTAAATATTCAATTAATTATTAACCATAAGCTAGTTCAACCCAGCAAACTCGATGGATATCGATATTTTAACATAATAAAAATCGGATGAAATATTTTTATGGGGATAATGGCCCCGATTCCCTTGTTTACAAACTAAATTAAATTTAAGTTATGTGCATTTTTTTTCTTTCTATTTAATTAAGAAAAGGACAGAAGATAAAATGTGAGGTTAGACTTGTAAAATTAGTGCGCTCCTGACGTAAACTGGTGTATTTTTAGTCACCATGTTTTTAATCGCGTCTAATGTCTGTCTATGGAGTATCTTAATTTGACAGGATTAGACTATAGTGTTATCTTCTATCCTTTTCTTAACGAAATGATAGAAAAAGATACACTTAAATTAAAATTAGTTTAGTTTGTGAACAACGCAATCGGCGCCATTATCTACAGGTACTACCGAAGTCGTTAAACGCCAAAAAAATATATATCTCCGTCTTATCTATTGATTATCGCGATTTTACAACAAATTTTCGCAATTTGTTGTAAAATCGCGAATTATATTATTAATTTGTGTTGCAGAGCTATCACAGCGATAGTGAATGCGCCCAAAGATGACTGGCAGATCGGACACACGAAGATCTTCATGAGGAGAACCGTACACGCGCCGCTTGAGGCAAAAAGGAATGCGCTCTTGCAATCATCTGCATTGCTCATACAGAAGGTAGTACCTCACTTCCTCAACCCTACACGAGAATGTGGAACATTACAGTAAAGAAACCGCTATATTGCAGATAATTTAGAAAGATGCAAGCATGGGGGTCTCTATACGGCCTTTAAAAACTTCTTTACTGTATGTGCTAGCTATTGTTACTGCGCAGCGACTCTCCTACACAGCATTCTAAATTCCGTTACGTTATTCCTTATTCCTAAAAATTTGAATAAAGAACAAACCAAAAACGTCATATTGACTTCACAAATTACTGAAAATTTTTCTTTGTATTAATCCTTTACTATAAACTTATTTATAAACCACAATTTTAGTTTTCTTCTCAGCAATTATGATTATATTAACGCATTCAAATTTCCACAGTGGTATAAGGGCTCAGTGAAACGCCGCCAATACCTAACGTGGCGCAATGCAGCCATCGTCCTACAAGCGGCCCTCCGTGGCTGGAAAGAACGAGCCGCTTTCCTGCGCCTGCGCCGCGCCGCCCTCACTTTGCAGAGGCATTTGAGAGGCGCCTTCGCCAGAGAAGTGGCTGCTGCTCTGAGAGAGATGAAGAGAGTCAACCAGGAAATTAAGTTGAGGGAGGAGAGGAACAGGTAATTAAGGATTGTTGATAGATTTTATCCAAAAGTTACAAATAAGGTATAATAAAACAAAGTTGGCATGGATCAGATTTAAAATGAATTGACTTATATGGGTAACCGTTATTAGTAAAATAGGTAATATAAAAAATAGCATATCGCTTACACACCTGATACACACAATGAAACAGGAGCTGCTCTAAAAATAATCAAAGCCCAATTAGACGATCACAGTTGCGACAATTTCTACTCAATAAAACTGAACTAGATTCCTTCCTACACATAATCTTTATAACATACAGGCGTTACGTGATTTAATACCATCGTGACCCCTATGTAAGAGAGAGACTGAGCTATAGAAGACTGATAGCACTAGAATCATAATGGCATTAATCCTCATCTACATTCCAGTCTTCAAGAAAAGGCAAATCAAGAACGGGCAGAACTTGAGAATATGGCTGACCAGCTCCGTGGTCTATCCTGTCCGACCAGCACTCGCGCAGAGTCTGTCAACTTGGACAATTTATTCGACTTCTTAGCAGACGTGCCCACACAACGAGGGGCGCCGGATGGCCAGCCGGATACTCATCAACCGACTATCGCCGAGATCGGAGATTCTATGGAAAGGCTTGCGGATGATTTGCATCAAGAGGTGAGTTGAGATGGATGATGTAGGTTTTATTTTGCACATTATAAAATAAATTGCGATTTGGGCCACAATCATCAGCAAAGGGAGGTATTTTTTTATGTCGGCGTCAGATTTCCGTTCTAATCTTCCTATACTAAAGGTAATAGGACCAAAATTAGATCTTCGAAACATTACAATGCCAAATATTTTTCTGAGAAAATATCGCTTATAAAAGACCTTTTCGTCCACAGTTGGAACACGTCTTAGCCGCCGAAATGAACGAGCTAAGCAAGTCCCACACGGAGGCACAACGCAAGCCGGACGGCGCTCCCTCTGAGGCCATTCCGCCCCCTCCCCCCTCAACTCTCGCCATACAACCCTGCGTACCCCCTGCGCCGCCCCCGCCCGCATCTATGACATCATCATTGAATGGTGTCATGAGTAATTCGATGAACGGCATGTCTCCGATGTCGAACGGGGACGCGATGACTTCATCGCTGATCCTACCGCCTCCGCCGCCGATAGAGCCGCTGACGGAAGAGTCTCCGGTGTTCCCGCCGCCCCCGAACACGTGCACGTTACCGGAACCGGCTGGACCGCCGCCTCCGCCCCCACCTACTGCTAAAGGTAAGTAATGTTAAAAAATTTCTATAAAAATCGCTACAGGTCTTTCATTTTCCTACTTTTCGATCCAGCCGTCCCTGGTTGTCCTCTCCAGCGACGCCCTAAACCGAGGTTCGTTACACACGGGGGGTGCCCTTAATACGTAGTCGCTCAGTAGTTTCTTGTTGTCTGGCTGTCCCTGACTGGAAGCTTTAATTTTGTTTATTAGTCACGGCCTCTCAAGGTCAACACTAGTATTCTATAATCAAAAAAAAAACTTTACATTTATTATTTATGTACTACTCAAAAGCCCAGCAGCTCAGAAGCTGTTTTTGGTTTTTAATACAGTTATTCAACCTTCCTTATTCACTTGATTTTTGCCTTTAGATTCAGGGCATGTGGTTGACGAATGGTAACGAAGGTTGTCGAATTAGCTTCAGTTTAAGATGGTACCATTAGAATTGGAACCTAAATAACTTTTCTATACCATTTTTCCAATGCCACAGACACAACCCCACCAGAGCTAACCAACGGTATAATCCCCAATGGGAAGTTATCAGTGGTTAAAAGCAAGGAGCCGATTTATGAAGCTGTGATACCAAGACCGGCGCAGGAACAGAACAGCGAACCGTCACCGTTACCGCCGCCAGCTCCACAACAACCCACACCTGAGAACAACGGGTATGTTGAAATGCTTCGACTTAAGCTTTAAAATTAAAATTAGTGTTTCCCCTAGAAGTCTACAACACCTAATATGGGCAACTGGCATGGCTGCATTTTCTGACTAAGAAATTTCTTAACAAGTGCCTATAATTGATTTAATAGACATAAATGCTGTAAGTTTAATGTTGAGAATTAAAACGGCTACTAATTGATGATTTCTTGTTTTCAAGCAACAATCAATTTTATACGTACATTAAAAAAGGTTCTCACGAACGTGCTTGAATGAGTATGTGCCATTCGTGTATTGTGGATAGTACGGGCGTGCAAAAACAAGCTTATATGCTCAGAAATTAACGCTTAATTATTACTGTCCCTTTCCCTAACTTGATTAACAACGAAGGAGAATATAATTTTCAATAACAACCAGTATACTGGGTACCTCTCAATATCCTTAATCTAAGTGTATTGAGACACATTGCCCGTAGCACCGTTGCCCGATGGGGCCGACGGGTTCTCGAGTGGCGACCACGCACCGGAAGACGTAGCGTGGGTAGGTCCCCGACAAGGTGGACCGACGACCTGGTGAAGGTCGCGGGAAACCGCTGGATGCGGGAGGCGCAGGACCGGTCGTCGTGGAGAGCCTTGGGGGACGCCTATGTCCAGCAGTGGACGTCTTTCGGCTGAAATGATGATGATGATGAAGTGTTCAATACACTTCATCATCATCCCATAGATACCCATTATACTGAACGTGACCAATTTTCGTTATTTTAAACGCAGTCGCGAGTCGCAGTATCATAAAACGTCAAAAACTTGTCAAAATTTAAGGAAACTAGAAATATTCTTGACAGATAAATAAATAATAAACTAAGGTCTGTATTACAGAACCTCACTCAATCTCAAGCTTTATTTAAATCTCGTTTGAAGACTTTTGATTGGTTGAAACTAGTTTCAAGTAATTCTTGAATCTTGAGTAAGGTTCAGTAATACGGTCCTAAGATTAGACTATGAACGTAAAATACGTGAATTACACCTCTGGTCAAAATGTGATCTAATTTTGATGTTAATTAATGCCAATAATTTAATAATTTGTGTGAATGCCTAAGTTTTAAAATTGGGCACAACATACTTTACTATTTCAAACATTCCATCAAGCAACAGGTCCTTCTCATATATTGATCAAAGCCAATCTCCATTTGGTCATAGGCCCATTCACAATTCGCAAACTGGTGAGAAGGGGTCACAAACTCTAACCTTAAGGCCTCAGGATCTAAATTCAGAACCCCGTATAGGAAGTGGAAGATTTTGAAACATGTTCCATTTAAGTAACACTGAACGAAGTCAGGAGAACACTACGCGCTACGGATCTTTATCTCAGTGAAGTTAGCTGTGGTTAGTCACTATGGTGTTAATTCCAGGTATATTCTCTAACTTAGAAAGAAACCTCGAGGAACAGCAGCCAGACACGTCTAGGTCAGTTAAGATCTAGACCATCTTCTGTTAGGTGCGCGTTACGAGTTATTTTCTGCTGTTTACAGACATCTGTTAGGTATATCGTATAGAACTTTACGATAAAACCTCACCTGCATATACAGGGTGTATCTGACATCGTAACGCAAACTTCACGAGAAGGCTAATGCACGCATGCCACTAATAAAATTATTATAGTCATTTATATCGATAATGAGCGGTTACATAAATAAGTGTTTAAAAAAATGTGTCGGCTCGGCCTTTGATTGTTGCAAGCGTGCCGCCGCGCGTGTTTGTGGGTATGACGTTGACCCCCTGATATGAACTCTATTAAATCAGCTGATAGTTAAGTTTTTAGAGTTTTGATCACATTGCGCTTTTTGTGTAATTAGCGAATTAATTCTTTTTTACTTTAAAATAATATTGGGTTATAAAAGTATAGCAATTATGAACGGTTGAAAAAAACTGCATATATTTTTTTTTAAATCAGGTAAAACCGACGAAAAATTCCACCACTGGGGGGTTCAGAATCATGTACTGGATCCATGGTACTCGTTTGTGCGTCGATGTCAGATACACACCTTATGTATAATGAGAGGTGTGGTGCACAGCAGTTAAAATATAAAACAAATCGAAACATGCCAAATCAAAATAAAAAAGTTCTTATTCTTGGGTTGGCGATTTCAGACTTAAAGCCCAGGTTTCCTCAAGATGTTTTCCTTCACCTTCAGTCATTGGTGTCCAAGATATACTTAGAAAGTACATATAACTTTAGAAAAGTTACATTGGTACTTGCCTGACCTGGAATCGAACCCGCACACTCATACTTGAGAGGCTGCTGTTTTAACCACTAGGCCACCACTTTTTAAATTTCTCATAAGAAAAGGAAAAAAATAAACCACATCGTTAAAGATTTCACTAGGATGTAAATATTATAACCCACAACACTAATTGAATTTACCATCTTAGCAGTTGTCATTATTTACTCATTTGCTAATTATACGAGTAAAAGGTAACTAAATTTTCTTTTGAAACAATACAGTACATATATTTATATGTACTGTATTGTTGTTTAACGCGTAGTTGCTATTGACTTGCCTTCAAGAATCGACATGTAATAGTACTCTCATATTTTCATTTTACCCTCAACACTGAAAATTATCTCTTCTACTAACGAACTAATTTATTTACAAATGCCTTCTTCGTAAGTAGTTCTAATATTTTAGTGTACCTAAGTGAATCGTATTCTCTTTGGGAAATAAATAATTATCTGATACCCGTAAGAAAACTGTGACTATCCAACACACAATGGTCCCCATACTCCACTGGAAGGACTACTAAGTGCGGAACCAAACCACAAACATACATAACGCACACACGTAACATAGAACATAGAAACTGTGGCCCGTATTCCAGTGTTCATGTTCAGAAATGGAACAAATTTTAAACACAGTGCATCTTTTCCTTTTTTTTTCGTTTCATTTTTATGAAAAGAATATAAAATGTAAAATTTCAAATAAATCAGCGCCTAACGTAAATTGACGTATTTTTACGCCAGTGAAATATTATATACCCAGATATTTATACCAAGTACCCCCTTGGTTATGACGCCATTTTTCTAAATGTCTATAGATGAATATAAATGTCTGTGTGTTTTTTTTATTAAAAAAGGTCCTTTTAAAAAAAATACGTGGCGCACCAATATGGCAAGCTTAGACTTAGCAATATGGAGAGCTTGCTATATCGGTTTTCAGAGACTGTATAACGAACGCTGAAGTGTTAGTCATCATTGTTTCGTTCTGAAAAAGAAATGGAACTAGTCATTCCATAAACTGGTTCAATAACCTTACATTACGGCCTCGGAAACATTAAATCAAATAGTCTAGTAATTAACGTCGTCTCATTTAACGTCACTCGGATGCAGTTATACAGAAAGGACTCAAAGCACAATGTAATTCAAGTCCTGCTTAGTTGCGTCCACTTGTAACTTATTGATAAGGCTTCTTTTATTCTATTAGTTAGCATCTCAAATTATGGGTTTAATAAACTTTTTCCTCTACAGGTTCGTCCACAAAGAGATTGAAATCGAGCCGGAACCATCAGATGCACCGCTGCCACCTCTGCCGCCAATGGACAACGGCTCATCTGCACCACCAGTACCCATGGACACTTGCATCAGTCCGCCACCTACGATGAACGGGGATTCTACAGTAAGTCTCATGAATATTGTCGGAAACGTATAAAATAGTATAATTGTATAGTACAGACGCCAGCACACCAAGCTACTACAATCTGTCAGACTTCCTTATTAGATTTTCAACTTTATATCTAAGCATTAACGCTCAAGGTTGATTGGGAATCTGACAGTTTGGGGTAATTTGACCTGCTGTCGTCCGTACAACGAGCTGATGTACACACGTCCAAGTGCGAATTTAATATTAATATGTAATATTAATTTCTTCCAACAGAGTATAGACCGTAACGCCCGTCGCAAGGAGCGCGTAGAGCGTCGGTTACATCAAATAGAAGCTCAAGCGACCACTTTACCTCCCACAACCCCACCCGCTGACGCCACCAATGACTTGTCCGAGTTCGCCAAGTTATACTTCAACGACCATCCTCGCTCACCCGAAGGTAAATTAGACCATAGTTCTATAGAGATAAGGTACTCTGTTCAATCGTTTGCAAATACTATCACATCAAAGTTATTTGAACTCTGCGATTAGTAGTCTTATGGTGCGAAATGAAATCTCATATTACTAATTTTTTTATTCATCAGGTACTATCATGGCGACGTTAACACGCAAGAGCAAGTCGATGGAACTGCTAACCAAAGAAGAAATGATCACATACCATAAAGGGAACAATATTCCAACCTCACACATACAGCTGCATGATCCTGACAGTGTTACTGCGGCTGTCAATATATTTAGAGTAAGTTTGTTCACACATCTTTTGATTATTCGATACGTTTAGAAACTGTTTCACTGTTTAAATCAAATATTTGGTCATAACTTTTGAATAGTTATCAGCCAGATAAGTTAACAAGAACATATATGAGATTTATATTAGCCTCATCTAAGTTAGAGACATTTCGGCCAAAGCAGAACTTGCCGTTTCGCAGTTTCATCATCATCAACCTTTAATCGGCGTAATCTCCACGCTTGCTCAATGCGGGTTGGCGATTTCAGACTTATCAAGTCCAGGTTTCCTCAAGATGTTTTCCTTCACCTTCAGTCATTGGTGTCCAAGATATACTTAGAAAGTACATAAAACTTTAGAAAAGTTACATTGGTACTTGCCTGACCTGGAATCGAACCCGCACACTCATACTTGAGAGGCTGGTGTTTTAACCACTAGGCCACCACGACTGTCGCAGTTTATTATAATAATATTGTCATTTGTTTTTACTCTTAGGATCTATGTCGATACATGCGTGGAGAGCTGACGGCAGAAAAGGAGACCCAAGTCATACAGTCAGTCATCGGCAAGGGCATAGAGCGAGAAGAGTTGAGAGACGAGATTCTGGTTCAGTGTGTTAGACAGGTGAGTGTTCTTTAGTCACCATAGCATACGTTAATCCATACGTTTCACGTGGTGTATTTGGCCAGTGAACTGTTCTATCGTGAAAATAGTGTTTTAAATGTTAGAATCCCGAGTTAATGTAGGCTAGCTCGGGAGCTGATAGAAGTACTGATGCATTCCGATATTGAAGCCTGCTGTTAAATTTTAAATTTAAACTACAGATTTGAATATCAAAATCTCTTACGTAAAATAAGTTACATATACCACGGTAGTATAACTTTGTTTCCCTGTCCAGTTAACGGAATGCCCAGTAGAAGAATGGGCGGAGCGGGTATGGCTGGTCCTGTGCCTGTGCGCGGTGGCATGGCAGCCGAGTCGCGGTCTGGCACGCTACTACAGCGCGTGGTTGCGAGCTCGTGCACGTCTGCTGTCGCCTGGCTCGCCCGCCTCACCCGCCTCGCCCGCCTCGCCGGCCGCTCGAGAGGCGCATTGTGCGCAGTGGTGTCTAGATAACTGTCGCGGAGCCGCACCCAGACAACTCCCACCCAGTACTGTAGAGATCGCAGTGAGTATTTGATCTACAATAATATTGAGAAGACGTACGGAAGACTGGTCTGAGGAGTTGTTGCAATGTGTGACGGGTACGATGTTGTTGTGTCAGGAGTGTTGTGGAGGGTCTCCAGATCAATCTCCCTCTGGCGCAGCATCGTTGGTAGTATTGTTTGGTTTAACATTGCATTACCTCGCTCAACTGCCGTCTTTCTTCCTATTCACTCAGTTTATTTTTTTAGTAAATTTGCGCCATTTACCATCAACGAATTGCATCACTGCTTACCATCAGGCGGGATGGCAGTCAAGCACTAGTTTATAATTATAAAAAATGTAAACAAATATTAGTTTATGAAAAAATAACTTTAAATGCTGTGCTCAATAAAGTTCAGTTTACAATAAATCATAAAACACTGTCATTCTGAAATAAAAGTTGCAAGACCAGTAAAATAAAGTTTGTATTCATTTAACTTTATAATAACTTCATTTTGAATAAAAAATCATGTCATTCATGGTAATAGCGCCTAAAATTTCAATTATTTATCCCAGGCTATGCGTCGCCTCGGCACCATAGTGTGCCGCTTCTTCTTCCTGGACGGTCGCACAAAGGCCATCGATGTGCACCCGGCCGACACCGCGGCCGCTGCCGCCGCCCGCTTGGCCGACAAGCTCGGATTATCGCCCCACTCACGTGCTGGCTGGGCGGTGTACCAGCAACGAGCGGGGACGGAAGAGCATGTGCGAGCCACGCATTATTTGTATGATGTTATTGCTGCGTGGGAGATGTAAGTAGCAGACGAATTTTTTTTATTTATTCTTTTAGCCAACTAACTAGCCTCTAGTCAAATATCTGACAAATATGTTGTCAAATAATTATGACGAAACTGTATCCAGTACCTACTAACGTGTCGGAAATTACTAACATAGCTTCATCAGTAGGGTAATTGCGTCACAAAAGTTTAGTTTCATTTTGACAGTTGACAGTACATGGAGCAATGGATTGGCAATATACTTCGAAATGATTCCAACTGACAGTATTAGTGTGTTACGCAATTAGGGTGCGGGGCACTGGACCATATTAACCTTGCCTTAAAATGTTAATCTGGTATGAACTAGGTTTTGTGAAATTCCGCAAATCATGTGTTTTAGGCACACAAAAAAAAAAAAAAAATCTGCACATATTCCGGGTCTGTTTTAAGGAAGATCTTTTAACGTGAATCATTATATCGCACAGGCAACAAGGTCCAGGAGGCGGTTCCGCAGACAATCGCTTTGTGTTCAAGCGTCGTCTGTTCCGCGGCGGACGCGAGCTTCCGCACGACCCCGTTGAAGTCGCGCTGTTGTATGCACAAGCCGTGCACAGCGTCGTCAAGGTAAGAAGATGATAATCTGAAATAACTGTTTGGGGTTTATCTATATAAAACAGTTTTTTTTTATGCAAAACCCGAATCACGTGTCCAGGATATTGTAAGTAAAGAATCTATGCACAAAATTTGAAAAAGATATCATGATAAATCACAAGGTTATGATCTTGTTATCCCACTTGGCTGTCCCAACAAAAATATGGCCAAAGCTCCGTTCGGGTGGGGGAGCGCGGGGCGTTGGCCTCTGGCGTCAGCTGTGGCGCGCGCGCAAGTACTTCGATCTATCGTAACCGCTCGGTAACCACACTGCAACAATTTATAAATGTATTCGGGAAAAAATGTAACTGGTGTAAAAGTTATTGGAATCGATTCAATTGTTTATTCAACTAAATTACAACTAAAAAAAAATAGTAAAGTGCATCTTTTTCTTTCAATTTCGTTAAGAAAAGTATAGAAGATAACATTTTAATTTAATCCTGTCAAATTAAGATACTCCATAGACAGTTTAGACACGAAAAAAAATATCTGGCGTTGTTAAAATGAGCTTTAAAATACCGTCCATTCCTTTCTAATACAGTGAACTGTAAATTTTTACTTATTAGTTAAGCCAACATTACCAAATAGTTACTATTATATATCGTTGTATGGCTCAGATGGACGAGTTCCCGGTGTCGGAGAAGGTGGCCTTGCAACTGGCGGGGTTGCAGGCTCAGGTGTCGCTAGGCGAGCCCCCACCAAGTCCGCCGCCACCCCACACACGCGCGTACTACGCGCAACCCGAGCAGTTCCTGCCGCAACGTATAGCGAGGGCTAGGACGGCGCAGCAATGGGTCAGTAAAACATTCACTACAAATTACTTAAGGAAGAAACGCGAAAATCAAAACGCGACACGATGTGCTGTGTCGACACCCGACGCTCACCATGCACGTAGGCAACACGCCACACGATGCTACAACACGTATTGTGTAGTGTAGTCTCTCATGAAATGCTGAAGTGTATTGACGTGTCACGTGGCCATGGATTCGATTCTGCTTGAAGACAAGCTACATAGATGAGGATTTTGCAGAAGATTGATATAGATGCAGATTTTGGGGATATATTTTGTACAGAAACAGTTAATAAAAAAGACGTACTCATATCATATAACAATGAGTACCGTTTTTCCCTAATTCTATTAATTCTTTATCCGACATTTTAAACCAATTTTTAATAAAAATATCTTTTCTTTTATCATACCCTTAAAAATGTTCACGAAAGACTGACGCGTGGCGTCGGGTGTTAACTAGAAACACACTGCGCTGATTCATCGGGTGGCATGTCCCCCCCCCCCCCTTCCCCTGGCAACACGCTGATCCAAATCCGTTGGATGTTGCGGCGTATGGTAACGTAGCGTGTTGCCTATGCGGTTCTGATCATTAAACATATGGAATTGATACGTACTCGCATGCGTCGGATGGCGTGGCGTCGTGTCACGTTTTGATAGTATGTTTCGACCTTTAATGTGTAAAACGATTGACGAAGCTTCATAAGAAACTGAGATTTGTTGTAAGCTCCACTTACAAGTAAGTGGAGCTTCGTATTTTTTATTTCAGCTGTTTAAATATAACCATCCCAAATCTTTTTTACACTCTCATAGCAGATCAATATGCAGAAAGTGAAATGTCATGCGAATTCGTGCCCGAACTATTAACCTAGACCTGTCCTGTAAATGATATTGCATCTCTATAAATAAAATATACAGATAAATCTGTACTTTTGACAAAAAAAAATGCTAATAGTTTAAGCTGACATGACACTTCGAAATACGCAATTTTTCTATCTATGCGCACATACAATATATGACAACAAAACCGAGTTGGGTTGCGTTTAGATTTATTTTTTTATTAATTGATATATTTTGAGGCGCAAGACCAGTCATTGTGTAAATCCTTGGGGGAAAGCCTTTGTCCAGCAGTGGACGTCTTTCGGCTTATTTTTGATGATGATGATATTTTGTTCCCTCCAGGCAACCATCCTTGCGCAAGCGCATCGTCAATATGGCGCCGGGCGGGCAGAACTAACCGCTAAGGCGTTGTACCTATCCTGTGTGATGCAATATCCGCTATATGGAGTCACACTGTTCCCTGTTACCTACAAAGGCTATTGGGCACATGGTAAGCGACATTGTACTACAAAATAATTAATAGACTTACGATTGGTTCTCGTGTAACTCTTCCACCCTTACGTTGTTGACACCTCTACGATACGGATGAAGCGTTGTCGCTTCTTCTTTTATACCGACTACATTGAAGAACTGAAACAATTTGCCTGCAGTGATCTTCCTGTCGAGATTGCAATTTAAGTGTCTCCAAGGCCAGAGTGAAAAGGCTTATAATAAAGAAATGTGCGTAACCATTGACGATTGCATCACTGCTTTCCATCAGGCGAGATCGCGGTCAAGCACTAGTTTATAACAGTAAAAAACAAAACTTCAACGAGACAGTTGTCTCAAGTACCTACATATCAAAGCAAACCCAATTATCTTGGTTCATCACTATCGAAACAACGTAAGCGCTTTTCCATTGTTGGTGATGTGCGTTAGCTCGGTTTCATGTTGCGATATCATAAAATTCTCTTTCTCATTCTTAAGCTATAGGTGGAGAGAGAGGAGGCTTGTTAGACTTTTACTGACTAAAACCTACCCGTGTTTCTTCATTCACTTGTAACAGAGACATCTCATTCGAACAACCCGAGGCATATTGTCTCCCTTAATTAATTAGAAAGGTAGGAACGCGTTCAGAAATTAACAATCTCCTCAGGTCCCAACGTTCTGCTCGGCGTGGGCTCCGAAGGTGTGGTCCTCGTCCGTCCAACAGATAAGGTGGTCCTCGCTGAATACCCGTACACCAACATCGCAGCCCTGCTTATGGACCACGTGGACAACGGCCTGACCATTAGCCTCACTCACCACGGACAGCACGACGGACACCGGTATGTTGTTAATGTTCACGAGGAAGATCTGAACCAGCATGGAACGGATGAGGGTTACCGGTATGATACACACTTGATTAGTATAAGCTTAAACGTAACGAAATATCGCCTGCTGCTGACGAGGAACTAACAAAACACAGCTTGCAATGTCAACGAGGTGCGAGAAGACTCTCTCGGTGGCAAATGTTGCCAGCTAAATCTCTCGGTAACATAATGTTGCCAATTACAAATGCTACAGCTCAAAGATGCTCTACAGCCAACGCTCGCGCCTTTCTGTAGTTGTTGCATTTCACAAACGATTGTCATTTCAACTTAAATCTTATGTCACTGACATAAGTCTTTACGTACGCTTGTGATTTGTAACTACTACACCTAGCTGTTAGTTCGCGAAACATTATTTATGTACATACCTATCTCGGGTCACATAACTGATTCGTTAAATCCAATAGGTGCATTGTATTGGAGTCTGCTCAAAAGAACGAAGCTGCATGGTTGATGGCGGCGTACAGTCCAGTTCTCGCTAACGGCTTAGCAGACGAGCCCCCTCGACGCGCGGCTCCTACTTCAGAAAGGTCCCGCTTGGCTGCCGCTCTCAAGAGTGCCAGACGAGCTCTGGTTGACTCGGGCATGCTCAGGAGACCCACTGAAGCTACTACTGGAAACTTCTTGAGGAATACTCTACGAAGGTTGGTATTGAAAGATCCAACTCAAATTTCGTTTTATTCTTTCATTGCTAGTTAAAAACAATGTAACTGGAATATCACAAGTCTCGCTAGTCCAGCATTGGCGTATAACGAACTTAAAAAAAAAAACGCAGACCCAACGCTTGCGCAAACCGCCTACCTACTCTAGACACACTACTAACAATTAATTCCACAGGTTAAGCAAGCACAGACTAGAAAAGATGCGTCTGGACATGGCTGCAGAGAGCCAGGGCGAGAGCTACAAGAGCTTCCCGGCCGGCTACTGGTGCTGGTCGCGCAGCCTGCCACATAGCCTCACCAAGCTCAACGAGGCTGAGGAGGTGGCCGCCATGCAGATATTCAAGGTAACACATTTTTTATTGCTTCTTAGTCTACTACTGGACAAAACTCCTCTACTGTGAGGAACATGGTTGGCTGCTCTTTGTGTAATGCTGGGGCTACATTAGCGGGCTACGGCGATGTATGTGGCAGGGTACATCGTTGCAATGCAATGTATTCATGCGCAGACGATGTAGCATCGGGGCACTGTCGGTAAAGTGGCGCGCTTCAAAGGAATTGTCGCGACAATATTCGCTTGAGTTATCCCACCTACGTCACTTCACTGTCGTCCAGACTAAAGCAGGTCTGACGTTCTTTTTGCATTTTTTTCTTTGTTTTAGTTTTGTTACAAATGCAATAAATAATAATTTACTGACATATAATACAAAGCCACTGCTTCCTCCGTCGTCTCGGCCGCACAACTAAACAACGAATATTCGCCGTAGGTCGCTTTCTGAATCTTCGCCCGCCAATGTACACAAGAACATCGTGTATGTCCAACAACGGATGTATTGCGCGCCAACGCGATACGAATCTTCGCGCGCTAATGTAGCCCCACCATTAGTAAGCCATTTCGAGTCGAGGCGCTCAATACTTGCGCCCACAGCCTTTGTAAGGACTTAAAAGACAGTAACCCTAAATTCCTATCATAATTTTCCACAGGATATAATGAGCCATGCAGGTCTAACAGCCACCCATGAAGGCAGCACTACCAACTTGGCCAACAACAACGTGCCCCAGCACGAAGCCGACAGCGACGACCGCGTGGCGCTGGCGCAGGCGTTACTACAACGATGTCTGCAGAAGGATACCTTGCTCTGTGAGCTGTATATGCAGCTTATTAAACAGGTGAGGATTGTTTGCTCGCTTGACCTCGGCGCTGGCGCTTTTTTTCTTTTCTTCTTTCTTAGAAAGGTGTATAGGACTTTGATGTTGAACAGTCGCTGCAAAATATATGTGAGCTCGCTCTACTATTTTTGAATTAGATTAGATTCACAAGCAGCCATAATATAAATTGAAATAAATTGGTCAATTTTCAACAAGAATCTATCTAAATAATATTATTGTCTTTTTTTTTTATTTGGTGAGAGCAGGAGGTCGTGTCAGATTTTTACTGACTAAAACTCTTACATGCATTTTTATTAGCTTCACTTGTATTTTTGCTTGTAATTACATGTGTTAAGCACGGTATTGTTTTCGAACAACTCGTGGCCCTGACAGATAATACTCTTCACTTAATGTGTATCTAAAAGTAATCTATTATCAGTGTGACGGTACAATAGGCGTAGTGGTTAAGCAGTTGATTTTCGCAAGGAACAATTTTGTAAGTAAGTACGTTTTTGTATAGGCGAGTTTAAATGTTAGTAAACGCGTTCACGATGCAAGAATTTTTCTATCGTGAGACAATGTTACCAAGTCTTCATCATCAACCTTTTTACCGTCCCACTGCTGGGCACAGGTTTCCTCATGCAGAGAAGGATTGAGCGTAATCACCACGCTTACTCAATGCGGGTTGGCGATTTCAGACTTAAAGTCCAGGTTTCCTCAAGATGTTTCCCTTCACCTTCAGTCATTGGTGTCCAAGATATACTTAGAAAGTACATATAACTTTAGAAAAGTTACATTGGTACTTGCCTGACCTGGAATCGAACCCGCGCACTTATACTTGAGAGGCTGGTGTTTTAACCACTAGGCCACCATGACATTTTTGCCAAGTCTTAAAATAATAATATTTCCAAGTATATATAAGAAAAAATCAAAAGCAACAACAAATTCATTCGCATCGCTATTAACAGTTAACGTGCCCAAATGACTGGCAGCATGTTTTATATCCAATAAATCCGCCCTCTGGTCACGTGAAGAGATCAACTACTTGGCGATGTTAAGTGTTTGTGGTATCGTCCAGACGACGGAGCACCCGGAGCCGTCGTCCCGCGTGTCGGCGCGGCACTGGGCGCTGCTGTGCGCGGCGGTGGGCGCGGCGCTGCCGCCCGCCAAGCCGCTGCGCCGCCTGCTGCTGGCACACCTGCGGTACCGCGGCACCGCGCTGCACGCCGGCGAGGAGGGCAAGTTCGCGCGCCGGGCCGAACAGGTACACACCTCATGCCAAATATATCCTCTTTTATAACTCGCGCGAGTTATCTGTGCACCTCTAATGCAACTCCTCCCGCTTCCCCGCGCGGCGCCCCGCATTCGCCGTAAGCGATGAGTAGCGTTAGCATCTTTGTCTAAATACAGTTTAAATCCCCTGTTGTTGTTACTGTTTCTGTGGAGTTTTTGCTTTAAGATTTTTTTAGTTTTTGTTTTTTACTTTTTCGACTCAGTGAAGCCTGTTGGTTGCACCAACATTATATTTCAGTCCATATGTATCAATGTAATTGCAAATTGAAAAATTGAGTAGACTTTCCCTAGTAAAAATATACAAACCAAAATCAACTTAGAAGAATCGACACAATATTTTCAGTTTTTCCTAAAAATCCAAAAAAAAAACATACTAGAGTTATACTTTTAATCGGAAGAAGCTTTGTTTATATGCGAAAAAAATATTTGTGAGCTGCCTCGTAGGCACGTTAAATCTGCCCAGACAGGGTCAGACTCTTAGCCTAACCACCGCTTTGCTTGACCTTAATAATTGCTCAACAGATAGCCCATTGGCCTCCATATCATCCTTTACATCAACCAGCTTACAATTCTGCACACAGTGTTCACCATCCCTTCTGTATATATTATCACGTCAACGTCTAACGGACGCGTCCGTACGACGGTAAGACCACCTCCAACATATTATAACAAAAAAATTAACTCGTTTTCCAAATTCTAAATTAGTACACTAAAATAAAAGCGTTCTTTCTGTTGCACAGATACTTAAATATTTGTTTCTGATTTTCATTAACAGTCTTTTTATTATATCTGTTCAATGAAATTGTGTTCTAGCTTTTCGTCTAAATGTGTATGTCAGTTTTACTGCAATCTATTTTGATACCATACCTACACTTCATTTCAAATAAGAATAAACATTTAAACAAACCTTTTTTACAGTCCATTCAACCGTTTTTGTCTTATATTCCGTTAGCATAAAATGACATTTAAAAGAAAAAAAAAAGTGGTTGCAATGCCAACTCTTTACTGCAGTTACCATTTGTCATGCCACCAATGTAATAGAAATCAACATCTGATGAACGGACTGCAAAAAATGTTTATTTAGATGTCTAACCTTATTCCGACTGAAGTTTATCTACATAGTTTTGTGTCTTTAGCTTAGTGGTCGCAGGCGTTGCTACTGGGTTCGATTCCCAGTAATTTTTCCATGAGCAATTTTTCAGTTGTAGTCCGGCTTTGTGTTCACTTGAAAGCTATATAATAAGCTCTCTACTATTATTTGAGACTAACATAGCTGTTTATATCTGGTGGTAACATACACCTCTGCCGCTAACCCATCGGGGACCAGCTTGACGTCAATATTGTCGTATATCGCCGGCATTGAGTTCAGTGTGTTCCCCCCCAGGTCGCTCTGAGCATAGCGCAGGTCCCCCGGCGGCTCGCGGCGCCCTCCAAGGAGGAGGTGTTGTGTGCGGCGGCGCGGCGCCCCATGCACGTGCGTGTGTTGTTGTTGGACGGCAAGCAACATGGCCTGGTGTTCGGGCCGGCCGCCACTGCGGACCATCTCGTGACTATGTTGAGGGAGAAGATTGGACTTAGCGATTCTGCTACAGGTCAGTACTAATCAAAAGGGAGTTTTTTTTATATAAAAATGCCTTTCTTTTTTCTACCTTTTTAAATCTTCTATTTTGTTTTATACTATTCCATCTATACTACAAAAATTGAAGTCTTAAATCTATGTAGATAGATGTTTCATTATTTTATGCTGTTACGAGTCTGTTGAATAAAAAAAATACAGGAGCTCAGTGGAGTCAATTCAGTAACATACTATTTAATGGATGACCCTTCGACCGGTACATGCTAAATACTTCGTTAGGGTAATAGTAGGTAACTGCAATTTAAAGAGTCTGCGCTTTCAACACAAATTTTATCTAATCCAAAGCAATATAAAATACCTAAACGTATTGCCTACTTATGTCTGTAGGTTTATAAGGTTCCTTTTTCTTTATTTATATTTCCTTTGTGTGACCCAAATAAAATATTGTTCTTTCTTACATTCTTTCTGTCTGTCCACTGTCATCTCTATTGTCGACGGCGCAGAGGGAGGTAAATAATTGTTAATATCGACAAACTACCAAACTTATTTGGTTTGACGCGGCTGTACTTCTTTTAAGATTGGTTTGGTTGCATGGAAACAGGTTACGCGCTATACGAGGTGTGTGCGAACTCAACGCCGGCGGGAGCCGGAGAACGTGCGCTGGCCGGCAGCGAGCGAGTGGGCGATGTACTCGCGCGCTGGGAGAAAGCCGGGGCTACTGCCGCCGCTTGCAGGTAACCCAGTCTTCATCTTAGACATGTTATTCATACATACTAAGCCTTAGTGGCGTAGCGGTAGCGAACGCGGCCACTGCGCAAGGAGGCTCGGCTTCGATCCCCGCACAGTTTGCAGTGGTCTGGTCGTGCCTCGGAAAGCAAGTTAAGCCGTTGGTTCCGGTTGCCATACGAACATCTAATGGCTGTGGTGACAATTGGTCTAACTGCAATGCTTCGAATATCGCCTTCGGATTGTGGAGGTCAGACGGTAATCGCTTCACGGAAAATATCGAAGTTTAGCCAAAATCAGCAGTTAGACTGGTAAAGCGGACCCCAGTCTCCAAATGATGATTAGGGATTAACGCTGAGATGATGATGATGATGATTCATACATAATAAGCCCAAAGAAAACAAAAAAGCAAGGAAGTTTTTGTTTCTTCGATATTTATTCAAGATGTTTTCAGTAGACTTCTTTTTTTTTTTATTCAATTGAAAACGATTCTAGTATTGTTTCAGGTTAAATTTGCATTGGACCGAATATATATCTATGAATTGTCAAGAAAATGTTAGCACTACCTGCAGGGTAATTGTGTAACACAATAGGTATCGGTAGCAATGGGTTTCCATTTTGCCATTTCAACAACATTGATTGCGTTGTTCACGTTGTTGAGCAATGATATCTTTGAACATATGGAGCCGTGGATTAGCAATATCTTTCACAATGATTCATTCGAGAGCGTTACGCGATAAGGGTGCTGTGTGACTACCATGAGTCTTCATTACAAGACTCGATCGTCGATTTCGACCGCGTTTGGCGCTCTTATTGGTTGTGAGTCCTTACAACCTTGAAGCGGGCCAATCGACGAGTCTGAATGTTACTCATAGCACTAGCGACACTGGTTCATTTACTATAATCAATGCTTATGACTTCATTTAAACATGTATGATTTAGAATGACGTCACACAGTCGTACAAACTGAACGTGTAGGTTTATAAAATTTCAGTTCAATCCATTAAAGATAAGTTTCTGATAATTGAATTCCATGATGTGATCCGAACATATGTATATATATACATACATTACAAGTTAAATGAAGCTTGTAAATATTAAAAAATAAGCACCAATAATATACTTCCTAACTAGGATTTTTTTTTATTAGGCTGGTGTTCAAGAAACGCCTGTTCTTGGGCGAGCGACCGCTACAGACGTCATGCGCAGCCGAGATGGAGCTGTTGTACTACCAGGTCCTGCACTCCGTGCGACACGACCGTCTGCCCATAGAGACTGATGAGGCTGTGAGTAATCAGTCCTATTGTTAATAGTGTAATCTTATTACTTTGTAGTATAAAGTATTTTATGAAAATTTTAATGCCAGAATTTAAAATCATTTCTTATTTGTCAGCTTGAGTTATTTTAATGTTTATGTAATTTATAGCCACTATTTTAGTCTATTTGTTTTGAATTGTTGGTACAAGTGGTGTTACTTATTACTTTTGGTAAAAATAAGGTCTGATTAGGGCTTGTTTACATTTTCGTTAGATGCTTTTGCAATAGGTGGTAATTTCTCAGTTTTTAACTGACGTCATACAGCACATCAAGATTCTACAGTCTGACATATTTGTTTATTAGATTTTTATTTCTAAAGAATGAAGGTCGAGGGTGCAAATATTTGAGTGTTTCGGGTGGCTTGACCTGCTGTCGCCCTTGCATCAATTATGATGTTTGATATACTTTTCAATTCTAACCTGTGTCTATTAAGAGTTTTTTTTTTTACATTAACGCGATCGAGACGTTAATGTAAAAAAAACGACAAAAAAAGCCTTAAAAAAGACGTTCGCGAGCTGTGATTGAACCGCTCGAAGGTCACACCTCTTGGGCGGACTAATTAGAGCGTTTAATGTTATAAACGTGTCGATCGCGCCTGCGAAAAATACTTTCCCTAGGCCCTCGAAAGATCCGGTTTGTTTTCATATTTATATTTGTATCAAAATGCCGGTTAAGGGTTTCGAAGTTTATTGGAAACGAAGGTACAGGGATGTCACGCAATATTGAACCTTATGCTCAGGGCCGTAGCTACCGCCGTATCTGTTGTATCAATTATACGGGGCCTCCAACTCGCGTAAGCAAAAATTAATAAAAACTTCCCAACTTTTTTTTATTTCGCAATTAATGACAAAAGTCAAAAAAGCAACTTCTCTTTTTCCCGCGTAATGGCCTCTGCACACTGCGCGCGACGAGCGACGGGTGACGAACGATATCCAATGAGTGGTCTGATTTTCCGAACGGTTCCGGGGGAAGCGAAGTTCTCAAATTTTGGAAAAAGTGACAGAATAAATATTTCTATAAATTTTATGCATTTTTTTTCTTTTGTGAGAATTCTTTACCCCTCGTAAGGGCCCCAAACAAATTTTTATACCGGGCCCCGCTAAGGCACGCTACGCTTCTGCTTATGCCATCGACATAAGGTGCATTCGTAACAATAGGTTGTGTGTACAGGTGATGCTGGCGGCGCTGCACGCGCAGGTGGTGTCTGGCGAGTGCGCGGGCGGCGGCGAGGAGTGCGCGGCGGCGGCGGGCGCCGTGCTGCCGCCGCGACTGTCGCAGCCCGCCCTGCCGGCGCCGGCCGTCCGTCTGCACCACCTGGCACTGCGCGGCACCCCGCCGCAGGCCGCCATGCAGCGCGCCCTCACGCTCGCCTCCTCCTGGCCGCTCACCAGGGCCACCATCTTCGACGTAATGGTGAGTCTATACGTTGGATTACATCTACGTTATTTTTGTTTATGCGAAACCCGAAACACGTCTCAGTATTTTTAGGTAAAATATCTATGTACAAAAATTTAAAAATATATCATGAAAAATACTAAGTTACGAGCTTGCTATCCTACTTGGTTGTCCCAACAAAAATATGGTCTACAGCGGCGCCGCGCGGGAGGCTGTCTAACTATGCGCACACGCCTAATGCTATGATCTAACCGTCAAGTATATTGTACGCTCGGTAACCACACTGCAACAATTTCTACATGTATTTGGGAAAAAATATAACATAGTGTAAAATGATTGGAGATGATTCAGTTGCTTATTCTGAACAAACTATATCCAGGTTCCGTATAAAGAAAAATAACATTGTATATGACTACCTTAAAAATTACGGTTTCACTCGCATGGAGATATTGCTCTAGAAACGTGCATTTTACAAATAAACCGACTTATCTTTCTTCCTTTCAAGATCTCTATTAAAATATTTTTTTTTTGTAACACAGCAATCATTCACATCGAACTGGCCACGTGCACTGTGGTTGGCAGTAGACGCACGCGGTCTAACCCTGCTACGGCGCGGCACCCGGGCGGCGCTAGTGTCGCACGACCACGACCAATTGTTGGCCGTGTCGCCCGCACCGCGAGCGTTGCTGCTCGTCACGAGAGCAGACCGCAAGCACGCCAAACTCGTACTCTCTACTGATCAGGTATGCAGACTGTTCCATAAAAAAATTCTTAAGAGGGAACCCTAGTGGTTCTTTCTCTATACAAACGTATTCCGCTGTTTTCTTCGTGGATAATGCTTTTAAAGCATTTTTTTTTCTACAATTTTACACCGTGATTATACGTGCCCCTATCATTTGATTTTTTACGAAACTTTAATAATAATAAATAAGAAATATGATACTTCAAAATCGCGAAAAATAACCCATTTTTACCTTGATGTCCAAACTACTATTATACAAACATAAGTTTTTTAATAAAAATTAAAATAATAGAAGCATAGGTATACATTACCTCTAAATTTTGATATAAAATTAATTGAGATCTATCGTGTTTTGAAAAAGAAAACAGCGGAATACGAAACTTCTTTTGGCCAATGTTTTTGTAGGTAAAATCAGGCCTGAGCTGCAACTGTCCTTTTCGCACTTTACTGGGAGATATTGGAAGCAGCGCGACGGCAATAGTTTCTTCAAATACCTATTTTCCAAATTCCGTAACTGTAAATCGCAAGCACAAAATGGAAACATAATCATTAAAAAAAAATTATTTGCTGACTGCCTCAGGGGTTTATGGGGTGTAAATAAAAGTAGCTATACCAATCCGCTTAATTAAGTGGTCAGCATCCTCCAGTTGACTGCAAAATGCCTTTTACAAAAAAAAAAAAAACTAAATCGTGTCCTCCCTCTCAGGCGTACCAGATCGCAACGCTGATCAAGGACTACATCGAGGCGGTACGCGGGCCCGTGTCGCCCGCAGTGCCGGCGGCCGGCCCGGCTCCGGCGTCGTGACACCCGGCCGCCTAGTGCCAGTGCTTCCACGTCAGGCGTTGAGTAGCAAGCCAGCTCAACACGGCGCAAACGAACGAATGTTCCACTCGCGACCCACACTACACATGCAACGTGATTTGAACAAATCGATTTTAAAACATAGGAAAAAAAATAACTTGTCTCGAATTACAAAAAAAGATTCAATTCATTCAGCAATGAAGTACTTACAATATTGATGATCAATATAACATGTTCGAGACAAGACTAGACAGTTAAATTATGTTATAATTCGAGTCTTCCACTGAGTTTTCTTAGTAAAATCTGTATAAAAATCACGTGATTGTTGTAGTTGAAGCTAATTCTCGAATCGTTGTTCAATTCACTCCAAGGAAACGTTAAACAAGTAGGTCTATTAGAGATGATATGTCTCTTTGGAGTAGATGCGCTCGTGAGTCGAACATGGGAAGGAATGCCAGTCACAGAAGAAGTGAATGTTGATGGTGAGTCATAGTAAATGGATCTGAATGCAGAAGCATTAGCTCAAGAGTCCCAAACAACGCGGGCCGCGCACTCTTTACACATTTAAGTTTTATTACAATTAGTTAAATATCATTGTGAACGATAAGCATTTACTTCACAGCAACAGGTCTGGTCAAGTGGTGTTCGGTTTTGAGTGACAGAATGGACGATTTAAGTTGCCAGAAAGACGGGGAAGCAAAAATAAAATTAATCCACATACCTTCATAGTCAGTAAATAGAACAATTTTAACCCACTATCGTGTAATAGTTGTTATATTCCGAACTATTAGATTCATGAAAATAATATAATTCCAGTATTATTACTGTTAAAAGTATAGACTAAATGTTCCAGTTAGATGTATTGACTGTTGATGTTAAGATTTATCTGGTAGATAGTAATGAATCTTATTCCCCTTTAGTCTTTGGTAATGTAAGATCTTCTTGTATTGACATATTGAACTATGTATGTGATGTGAACTCGTGAACTATATAAAATGTCGATGCAAGCGGCTAAGCCAACCCACTGTAAATCATTGTATTACCTATGTATGACTTTAATAAGATTTGATTGTAGAAAATACTATACATAATAGTAAATCTGTGGAAGATACAGTCGACTACAGGAGTGAGAATCTAAAACACCCAGATTCTACATTGCGAAACTAGCTGCCCAAACTTAGTAATTCATGAATAGTTTAATAATAATAACTGTAATATACGCAACTGGTTCCGTAATATAAATCCGGCTTAAAGGTGTAAATTGTAAAGTCAGTTCAGATAAGGACTTATCAGACAGAACTTTGTATAGTGAAGTGGATCTAGGTTCAGTGACTTTAATGGGTAAGTATTCTCACTCTACTTGTCTGTACTTACACGATTATCTCTGCTAATATTTCAGATTCCTACTGTATATCCAATTTTAGTGTATTCGCTCCAAATATCGCCCCAGTAGATACCAATCATATGTAACATTATAATGTACCTTACTTAGTCTGCCTGTAATACATATGTATCCTGAATTCTTGTTTTGTGCCTTGTATAAAGCTGACATAATTATGCTGACTAGTATCCTATGAATCTCTATAAATTGTATTTATCAATTAAAAATAATGAGTAACACTATGTTATTGGCTATCAGCATTAATTATTTAGGCGTATTAAATTCAGTGAGCGATTCGTGCAAATTTATTGTGACTGCAAAATAATTACAGATTGTTTAAAAGTATATCTTCTATCATGCATATTACTGTTTATTGCACAATGTTATGTCTCAATATTTTATTATAGTAAAAAAATATATGGTATAGTAAAGCTAATTGGAACGTAAGTAATTATTTTGTTAGCAATAATATGTTAGACGCTGCGCATTTTGTTCCTTTATGGAAAGTGGTCTATTTTTGACACTATGTCCAACTTACAGTAAGGGTCAAAAGTGGAGTACCACTTTTGACACTTTTGTTAGTGAAATAAAGTTCAAAAGTGTAATACACTCTTGACCCTTATTGTACGTAATCATGGGAGTAAATAAAGGTGGCGATGAACTGTGTTCAAACGGTACTGGTTCCGTATTTTGACGTTAATGCCGTCATGATTGCAGTGTAAAAGAGAGACAGAGCTATACATTTTAAAGCATCATCCCTTTTCGCATTGATGATAACATTCATATTTCGTAATAAGGCGCTGTAGACATAAGTTCATCGGCGTTCCTTCAGCTCCATCGTATCGGTTCTTGTACTGTAGAACACAACTGTTTGTTACTTAGCATATAAAGGAGCAGAATCGTAGCGAATTAAATTCGATTGAGAAAAGATAGCCCTTTGTTATAAATGGACGTGTTGTCGCCTAATATTGATATAATGTCTATTATACCTCGTTCTTATATAATTGTAGAGAACATGCTACGAGGATATTTTGGACTTCTTTGGTGCTTAGATACCCAGGAGTTTCTTAGCTTGTTTCTGATCTCATATTGAGTATTATTTATTTAGATGCCATATTTTGATTTACGAGCAATATTTAATTAGGTTCTATTTATTTTTAAAGTTGTATTTTGATAACTTGTATATAATTGGTGAACCAAAGACTTTGATTCGTCCCTTTAAATACTTTATCTTTTATGGATTCCAATTAGACGTTTGTAAATAACTATAGTAATAGCATACCCATTGACGTGAAATTCTCGTAATTATCATAGAGGCTGAAATTATATTAAATTATTGGAGAGTTTGGCATTCGATAAGTTTTTGGCTTTGGCTTATTATTAGTCAATTATTTCATCTAATTAACTAACACTTGTATGTATTTACAACACGATTATTTTAATGCTCGTGATTGATACAGGACTCGCTTTATTTATTTATTTTTTTGCAAAAACCATGAAATCAAGTTATTTTATGGGTTTTGGAAAAAAAAAGTATTGTAACTATAATTTACTAGCTAGTACCTACTGAAGTGTAGTAATAGCGAAAGGGATTTTCCGAGAAAATAGGGAGTTCCCCAAGTTGTGTGCCAAGCATGAGCGATTATCAGAGGTCAGAATTAAATAATTATTTAAGTAAATTGCATCGAAATGTTTAAATTAATATTAATCTTTCCTTGTGGCCGACAATTTACAAATAAATAACAATAAAAATTAAAGTGCTTGTGTTGTTGTGCGAACTACAAATGTGGCAACATCGCGCGTAGTGCGTGTTGGTATATTGTGGAACTTCGGGCATCGAATATCGTTATGCAAGTTTGGCAACGTCACGCTTTCAACGATTTAATTTGGTGGAAAAGTAAATCATTTTTCATTTAATAATAACAATACCGGGATTTTGGCCGTATAAAATCTATGTAACTACATAAATAACTCTGCCTAATTCCGACCTCTGGTGAGTATACTAACATTGAGCACTAATCTATGGACAACATTTCAAAATAATTGTAATTTTTTCTCATAGGAGTAAGTTATTTTAATATAGGATAATGAATGTCAGTGAAACATCACCAGCACAATTATCATGTTTCATTGCTTACCACCACCACTCATACTGCCCAAATAGACTGAAGGTGTCCAAATATTTTATCATTTTTGATGGATTGTTTTTGTTACATTGTGTATGGAATTTTAACCTATTATTTGAATGCCAAATAAATGATTACAAAGTGATGTTTCTATTTTATTTAATAAATTCCTTTACTTATTACAATATTTATAAAAATCACTGTGTCACTAATCCTAGGTAATCGTCCATCAATGTTCCAATGGCGAACTGGAAAGAAATAAAACAATTTGAAAAAGACAATCATAATACGAAATGTTCATTAGGCCCGGCGCTTGGCACAGCCGAGGATTTTAGCCGCTTGTTTTCGTCTCATGTCTTCACCTAGCGCCTTAACCCTTTAACCGCCGACATCGTAATATAATAAGCAGAGCAGAGCTCTGAAATCTGTGCCCGAACCGCCAAGTTCTTGTAGTGCACAAACTCCATATAAAATGTGTCAATTATAAGAAGTAGGGTATAATCGTTATTGTTATTGGCATTTTTCAATGTTTTGAATGATAAATTTCAGGGTCCGAAAATATCCGATATTTATAACAAATATTAAAATATCGGATATTTAATCTCTCGTCTTATTACTACTTATACGATTTGCACAGGTTCATGACAATTTATTATTATGAATTATATTATTATAGCCTGTTGACATTCCTAAAGGATTACTTACAGGAATTACACTTCACTTCTAAGGAGTACGTTTACAGATGATAGAATTGAAAATTATTTTACATTATTTTATATGTATTTTTTTTTAAATTTAAAAATATCATTACGCGGTACCTCACTAGTGCAGACATACGCCGGTCGCCGTCACCGTATTATTACGTGCGGCCAAGGAGCTTCAAGGTTAAATCGCGCTGTATTGTGAGATGCCTCAGCGCCATCCCCATCAAATCACGGGAAAGCTTTATCCCTCAGTGCAACTAATGTTGTAGGTACTTTTCGTGTTTCGTGAAGACGAAGAGTTATAAAATATTTCGCAATCGTGAATTGCGAAGCGACGACAGTTCTCAACATAGAAAGTGATGTTGATTTGAGAAGTTTAATTTATTTTTTAAATCGTTATTTTAATATGACAAGATATTGTGTTCGTTTGTAACAGACCTACTAAGGTTCATCATGGATATTAACCAAAATTTTAATAATACATTAATAGGCTGGAATTATTTAATACTAGTCGCAGCCAGCGACTTCGTTCGCGTGGAGTTGGTTATGCTCCGCTCCTATTGGTCTCAGCGTGATGTTATATAAAAAGCCTAAAGCCTTCCTGGATTAATGGGCTATCCAACGCAAAAAGAATTTTTCAAATCTGTCCAGTAGTTCCTGAGATTAGCGCGTTCAAACAAACAAACTCTTCAGCTTTATATATTAGTACAGATTAGTATAGATTAAAAAGGTACCTCGGTAGGTAGGGTGTAGTGTTATTGCGTTTAGATATACACCTATATTTTTAAGCAGTATAAAAGTTAATATTGTAAATAAATAAAGAATTTATGCATCGATATTGAGTATTCTCAACACTGTTCCAACTTATACCTAAAGTGACGTGGCGTACGTCACGGCGATCAGTGACATGGCGGTTAAAGGGTTAAACATCCAAATGAAAATTCTTAAAAAATGGTCCATAAAATGACTCTTACTTCATAGTCGGTAAAAAAGCCGCTTTTCCCACTCACAAACAAAAAATACGATAGAGAGTCGGGGCCCAATAAAATAAAAATAATTGTTACTGGAGGTTTCTACCATTGGTTTACGAAATTGTGTCAATTTGTGTCCAGAGGCATTTTGTTTAGATATTATGTTCTGTTTACGTCATTAAATAATCATTAAATAAAACTATTGTATACTCACAATGCCCGTGGCGTCAACCCTGGTGCCGACTATCTTGAGCCGGATCACATCCTCTTCCTGTATGACGTTGTCTTCCTGTTTGCTCTTATAACATGGAGGGTTCACGTTTGGACAGAACTCCATATCAGCTGGGATGGACTGAAATATAGAATTTCAACGATTTGATCATTAAAAAAAGACCCTTCACAGAAAGCTAAGCTTTCCTCAACAAGATGTTAAGGCGGTTACAGATTACTACACACATCAAAAGTGTCTAGGGATCAACATATATTTTTGCAATAACTTTTCTCCTGATTGATATTAATTAAAATTTTCTTTAAGGATTCATCAAATAAAGTGTTTTCGTTTGTCACAGTAACGATAAATCAAGTCACCTTTGCATTAATAAAGAAATTTGCCATTTTCCTAATAAAGGGATATTTGACATTTGAACCACTAACACAAAAGTTCGAAAAAAAGACTGAAATAACAGTTTTCTCTAAAATTTTATTGGGTAACTTAAACAATTAATAATCCGTGTTTCTACCGCGAACACTAACAACACAAGAACATCGGTTTGGCATACTCAAAATGAGTTCATCCAAATCACGCTGTGGAATGGCCGCCCATGTTCGTTGCAACAACAAAAAAACGTCTTCTTGCGACTGGATACCCTCCATATTCGGCAGAGCTCTTCTCTGTAGCATATCCCATGCATGCTCAATCGGGTTCAAGTCTGACGACTGAGCAGGCCAGGGCAGGACATTGATGTTAGCTGCGGCGAGAGTCTGTCTTACAACTCTTGCGGTGTGCGGTCGTGCATTATCATGCATTAACTGAAATAAGGGACCGATTTGCACTTGTAGAGGAACGATGACGTCTGATACAATCGTCTCAGCATAAATTTGAGCGTTGAGGTTGCCTCTGATCCAAATCAACTCAGTTCTTCCGCCGATCCAAATACCCGCCCATACCATGATGGTTCCACCACTATAAGGATGGACTTCCTGGCAGGATTTTAATCGCTGTTGGCGTCCAGGGGTTCTCCAGTGTCGTATACGTCTTGTATCCGGTCTCATACCAAAACGAGACTCATCAGAAAAGCACACGAAACGCCATTGTTCTTCTGCCCAATTTCTGTGTTCAAGAGCCCATTGATATCGAATCCTACGATTGTGCATTGCTATAGGTGGTACCCGTAGCGGTCTTCGGGAATGAAGGTTCACTTCATGCAAGCGGTTTCTGACTGTTTGGTCGCTAATTAAGTTCCCTGAAGAGTGATGAAGCCTCACGGCTAACATCATGGCGGTTATTGTTGGAGCTCTTCGAGTTAAGATTTGAATGTATCGGTCTTGTCTCCGTGTGGTGCAGCGATACCGTCCTCCATGGCGCTCAGCCACGGTACCAGTGCTTCGGTAACGTGTCCAAAGTCGACTGATAACACTCTGACTTGTATTCAGAGCTAAAGCCACAGTACGTTGCCGGGAACCAGCTTCTATCATTCCCACGGCTCTGAGCATTTCTTCCCTGCTTAAATGACGTCGCCGCTCCATAATAACGTTGGTTTTAATCAGTAGTAGGGAAACAGTAGCACTAATAATGTCTTCAATGCGTTGTATGTTTTTATAGGGAAAATATTGACAGCTGATTTTCATCTTTTACTCGAATTTGATTCACAGTTCCTGATTCAAATTATGAAATGCACCAAAAAGGATCCATATAAATTTATAAAATCATAAATTTATTACAAAGCCACATCTCAATCTCAAGAAATCCGCATAAAAATGCTTGATCCCTAGACACTTTTGATGTGTGTAGATTAGTCATACTTAATTACGGATTTTACTCTATACTCCAGATATGCTTACGCACTGACGACAGCATATCAAGCTACTACAATCTGTCAGATTTCTTTATTACATTTTCAACTTGTATCTCTAAAGCATTAACGCTCAAGGTTCATTGGACACGCCACAATAGCGGCAGTAAGTCCCTTTGAGGAGGGGCTAGAGAGGCGCCACGGCGCCCTCACCTTCCGCCTGACGCAGGTCCTCACCGGACACGGTTGTTTCGGGAGGTTCCTGTTTCGTATAAGGCAGGAGGAAACTGCAGGGTGTCACCATTGAGAGCACCGCCGTGTCCTCGTAGCGACGCTCCGCGGCGATCTCTCGATCTGGCCTTGGTCCGGAGCGAGAGTGCATGGCAGGCCTTAACCTCTTTTTGCGAAGCTGTGATGCTGGCAAAGGAGGAGGCGGAGCGCGTGAGGCAGCGAGAATCCCAGCGCCCTCACGACACTAGCTGCCGCAGGAGACGCCCTGGTCGGGAGACGACACCAAAGTCCCAGCCAGCATAGGCGCGGGCCTGCGGGCGATGAGCAGTGGGCAGCTCGCTGCCCGGTTAGGACCAGGCTCGAGTCGACGGCGCGTCGTGTTTCACGCGCGCCTCAAAGAGATGTCAGCACATCGTGACGGGGTCCACGCAGACCGATGCCTCCTGGGTCAAGGTTGCGGATTGGTTAAACAAGAAAGCGTGGCCTTGGCCGTCGCACAGGCAAGTGAAGAAACACGGATGGGATATAGTCAGTAAAAGTCTGACTGACCCTTCCGCTCCGCCCAGGCTCAAGGTTGATTGGGAAGATTGACTTGATGTCGTCCGTACCACCGATTGGATCCCACAGGCCCATCGCAGCTTTGATATACATTAAGTTTTGACAGACCGAGACGATCGCGATGGCGGGACTAACGATCGACTGTTCTGACAAAAGTGGGAAGAAAAGAAAGTCTGCTCTGGGGGTTATTACGACGTGTTGTATTTTTTTTTTTATATAAAACGTTGCCCCACACTAGGACTATTACTCCTGTTTCGTGGGTGCGTTAACAAACATAAATATAATCACATACACAAAGAATTTTTTCCGCGGAAATTGAACCCGCGATACGCAGCGCAGCAGTCAATTGCATAATCATACTTAATCATACGTAATAGTCGTCAAAACCATCATAGTTTCAAGTGCCAGACAAAGATGGAGCTATACACGATAAATAACGCTATCCCTTTTTCATAACGGTTTAATAATGGTTTTAACATGCTAATGTAAGGCCCCTGATCATCGCTTTCATTTTCGTTGGTCGCTTCCTGTCGCGTCGACAGAGGTATTCCCAAGAAATAAGTAACTTGGTCGGCGAATAAAATGCAATGATGTGCCGACAGAGGGCGCGTTCAGGTTTCCTACTGTGGGCTTTCCTAAAAAATGTCCACGACGATTGCTTATAAAACGTGCCCTAATAGTTACACCTCGCCAAATCTAGACTGTTCCTTACGTTTGAATAAGACAAAGACAATTTATTTTGCAAATATGGGTACAATAATGTAATACAATAATTATGTAAAATACTTACATGATGAGAAATAAAACAGCTCAATGGGCCAATTTGTGCAAACATTCCAACCTGAAGAAAAGACAATATTCTATTACAATTGATGAATGAATAAATAAGTACTTTTTTATCTATGGTTGTCAAATTAATAATAGAAATATGGTCCATTCACTCAGCCTTTTCCAGACCAACTTGATGCAAATATTTATCAATATTTTATCTGAGCGTAATCACCACGCACAATGCGGGTTGGACATTTCAGACTGAAAGTCTAGGTTTCTTTCAAGATGTTTCCTTCACATTTTAATCAGTCATTGGTGTCCAAGATATACTACAATCCTCTGTATGAGAGGAGACCTGTGCCCAGCAGTGGAACGATAAAAAATGTTGATGATGATGATTTTATATGACCTGACCTCCACCATCCATAAACTGGATCCCATGGGTTTCATTGTTAGCCTTTCGGGCTCCTGATAACCCGTAACGATACCAAATAAGCATGTAAATGTGGTCGCCTATACACGGTAAGCATAGATTGAACCTCTCGATCTATACTGCTGTTACAAATCCTCATTTCATTTTAGGTGCAGTATCCTATTTTTTGGATGGGAAATCATCGAATGACCTTTCCCGCTCTGGGAGAAGCGGAAGGGTGTGTCAGACTTTTACTGCACTAAACCCTTGCTTGGTCCTTCATTTGCCTCTGTGCCAGAGCTTTTTTGTTTGTTTGAACGCGCTAATCTCAGGAACTACTGGACCGATTTGAAAAATTCTTTTTGCGTTGGATAGCCCATTAATCCAGGAAGGCTTTAGGTTATATACCATCACGCTGCGACCAATAGGAGCGAAGCATATCCAACTCCACGCGAACGAAGTCGCTGGCGGCCGCTAGTTGTCAATAAATGTATGCAAAATAGTGATATTATTACAACTTGCAAGAGCGAGGAACTCCACCATTATCCTTTTCTAACCAAAAATTATTAATATTCAAAAATAATAGTAAATGTATTCAATAAAAACCATTACTGCGCTAGCAAAACTTACTCAGTAACAATTTGTAGTGTTGGGGTTACCAAGATACAGGCTGTGCCTAGTTTTGGACCTGATGTTAATTCAAACTAAATGAAAAGCACTTCTGCTGTTTGTAACTACATGTAATTCCTTGTATTTTTAAGCAAGTGTAAGCCTAATAAATAACCCTTTTCTTTTTTATTCTATTAAAATAAAATGTAAAGGTGGGGTTTCTTAACCATTCTTCTTCATAAGAAATCTACCAATTGGAAGGGCTGTTTTGAATTAATACCATTCTATAAATATTATAAACAGGAATGTTTGCATGGATGTATGTTTGTTACTTTTTCATTTGGGACTGAGTTGGTTTATACCCAGGATTAACAGATAGGGTAGTTTTAACTGGATATTCCCACAGGAGCGAAACACACAATTTCTGACTTATACAAAAAATTTAACTTAGATTTTATTACAAGCCCCTCTCTTAGCAATGAACGCCTTTTTACAACGTTATTTTTTATTAATACGAAACCTGAATTTATGTAGTCCAGAATAAGCATGTGAATCAATTCCAATCATTTTTATACCATGTTATATTTTTTTCCAAGTCCATTTAGAAATTGTTGCAGTGTAGTTACCGAGCGCGCCACGCAGCTTGCGGTAGATCATAGTACTTGCGCACGCCCACGCAAAGGTGACGCCACAGGTCAACGCACCTCTTACCCACCCGAGTGGAGTGTTGACCATATTTTTGTTGGGACAACCAAGTAAGATAAGCTCATAACTTTGTGGTTTTTCATGAGATCTTTTTGAAATTTTGTAAATACGATTCTTTACTTAAAAATACTGGACAGGTGTTTCGGTGGTGGTTCCACATAAACAAAAAATAATATTGTATAATGGTTATATTCACTACTTACTTTATTAACTTGAGTGACAATAGCATCAAGAACCTCTCCCTTGAATGGCCGGAATACAATAGCCTTGTACTTGACTGGGTACACCACAAACCCCTGTCCCGGCTGGATCAGACCGGCTCCTATGCTGTCTATTGCAGTTACTGCTATTACAAACCCATATCTGAAAATAGAAAAGCGGGTATGTAATTCAATTTAAATGCAAGAACTATTAGTCTAAGATCCGGCTGCAGAATCAGTGTACCCATCGAGTGTTTGCTGAAAACCAAATTTTTACACATATTTATGATTAGGAGAATTTATATCCACCAGGTTGCCTATCAAAATGTGGCCGTTAGTATTTTTAATTAAATTATTAATAATTCATAATCCGTAAGAAATTTCACTGACATGTTTTTTCAATGAAATGTCGTCTATTTTACGGCAATATCTATGAAGACTGAAAAATCATGGTTGCCGTTGCGCACCTGGCCGCACCTCTTCGCAGCCAGGTATACACAGGTATGATTTTGTTACATTTATACACCCACAACGTACATTCATATTTTATAAATCAAATTAAAGCTATTTTTTTTCTGTTCATTATTATATACGGTTGCCTAATTAAATTTGGCCGCAAATAAGGGTTGCTGGCTGTTAAATAAAGAAAATATTAAAAGAAGAGTGAAAGAGAGCTAGCGCGTTACACTACTATTCAGACGAGGATAGCAATTGCAAAAAAAATAATAATAAGGACGAAGTTTACATCAATTGTACGGACTTATCAAGAAAATTAGGTGCAACTTTATGTCTTGCTTTGCCTGCTTTTCACGCATTTACGGGTTGCGACTACACAGCTGCATTCTTTAGCAAAGGGAAAGTTAGACCCTTGAATGTATTTATGAAGCACCCACAAATTCAACAAGTTTTTGCGTCTTTGAAGAACCCTAATGACATTTATAACGAAACCAAAATCGATGCAGTTCAACATTTTACGTGCCTTATGTATGGACTCCCAAAGTGCCAAAGTGTAAATGCCGCAAGATGGTTATTATTCAACAAAATGTACGCTTCAAAAGAAAGTAGTGAAAAATTTATGAAAAGAATTAAAGGTTTTGACTCGACGCACATTCCACCGTGCTGGAAATCTTTAAAGCAAAAATTATTGCGGACAATCTTTGTTAATTCGATGTGGTTAAATGCTACTGAGCCGGATTGCATCAAGTTCAGCGCGGAAAATAATGGCTGGCTGTTGATAGATGAATTTTTAAAACCAACATGGTTCCTGGGAGACTCAACTCCAGCGCAAGTTGAGAGTGTGCTGTGTGATTCCACGAACAAGCCTTCCGATAATAACGACGATACCGACATTTGCGATGAAAGTGATAGCTGCGATGATAGTATGACTGAGAGCTCCGATGATTCAGATTTTTTAAAAAGAGTCACGGAAATATAAAATACATTTTAAAAATTTATAATTTACTTAAATTTATGAATATGTAAAATAAATCTAATACTTAAATAAAATCAAATCTTTTTCATACAGTACTTGCACAACACATTTTTTTTTACATAAATAACCTTGGTTTTATTCATCAACAATATCCATTTACGGATATTGTTGATGAATTAAATTACATTTTACGGTACGCCTCAAAATAATAAATACTCCAAGACGTTTCTTTTGGAGTATTTATTATTTTGAGGCGTACCTACTATTGTTTGAATCGGAGGTTGAGAACACTAGCATCTGACGCATGCGCAATGGCTTTAAACTGTCCGACAGCTGGCAATCGCTATCCTCGCCTGAATAGTGGTGTAACGCGCTAGCTCTCTTTCACTCTACTTTTAATGTTTACTTTATTTAACAGCCAGCAACCCTTATTTGCGGCCAGATTTAATTAGGCAACCGTATATAATAATGAACAGAAAAAAATTAGCTTTAATTTGATTTATAAAATATGAATGTACGTTGTGGGTGTATAAATGTAACAAAATCATACCTGTGTACACCTGGCTGCGAAGAGGTGCGGCCAGGTGCGCAACGGCAACCATGATTTTTCAGAGTCTTCATAGATGTTACCGTAAAATAGACGACATTTCATTGAAAAAACATGTCAGTGAAATTTCTTACGGATTATGAATTATTAATAATTTAATTAAAAATACTAGCGGCCACATTTTGATAGGCAACCTGGTAGATATAAATTCTCCTAATCATAAATATGTGAAAAAAATTGGTTTTCAGCAAACACTCGATGGGTACACTGATTCTGCAGCCGGATCTCGTACTATATATGCACTTGGAATTGGAAGCCCCTGAACCATCTCAGACACAAGTGGGAAGATGTAGTTTCAACCTGTAATTGCACTAGGCTTTGGAGACCGTTTTGGGTTAAATCTGGGTCGCCAATCAGCCGCTTCGCACGCCTCTCCACTAAATCCAAAGTAGCCAGGTGACATTTTGCAGCACCAGCCCAAATGTGGCTGCAGTGCTCCACACACGAGCGGACCTGTGCTTTGTACAACACTAGAAGCTGCCCTGGTGTGAAGTACCGCCGGACCTTTGCGATGACGCTAAGAAATGATCAAAATTTATGATAATAGTGTGTTATGCAATAATTACAATGCCAGTTAAGCAGAGCTACCTCGACAGAACAGTAGTCGTGTGTAATTATGGAGTCCTATCAGAAACCATGCTTCACCTCCCATCTTGCCATTTGTGTCCCATAACATGGCCCAAATGTTTGCCACTTACATTGTGTTAGCAATGTCGAAGTAACCTCTGCCATTGTTGACACAATGAAAGTGACAAACATTTGGGCTTACAATATCTAAGATACAATTGTGTTATTTATAATCTTTATGTTTAGGTCATCATCATCATCATCATAATTAGCCTCTATTGTTCCCACCGCTGGGACGCAGACCTCCTCTCAGTGAGAGGGAGTAGGCCATAATCTACCACGCTGGCCCAGTGCGGGTTGGTAGATGTACATAAATAATAAGACATGTAACATCTATTAAGTCTAATAAATCATCTCTAGGTATTTTTTTTTATAATTATAAACTAGCGCTTGACCGCAATCCCGTCTGATGGTAAGCAGTGGTGAGATCGTTGATGGTAAAGCGCGCTAGTTTATTAAAAGCCTATTCACTCAGAAAAATTTAGCGAATAAGAAGGAAGACAGCAGTTCAGCGAGGTGATGCAATGTTAAACCCAACAACACGACCAACGATGCTGCGCCAAAGGGAGATTGATCTGAAAACCTTCCACGACCAAACTCCCAACACAACAACATTAGGCGCATCGTACCCAGCACACAACTGCTCAGGCCCGTCCTCCGTACGGCTTCATCAGACATCATGCCGGAACACGACAAATCGCTTGGCGGCAAGGCTTTGCCTGGTGGGTGGTAACTTCTGCCGGCGGCCGATGTTATGGCCTACCACCGAGAAAAATAGGTACACATTAAAATACATTTTTTTTTCTCTTCTTTATTTCTTATTGCAATCTCTCTGGGAGACATTCAACAATACTTTAGAAATGATGTATGGTATGTGAGGTACAGGTCCAGTGACAAGGCCTCCAAAATGGTGTTTTAAATAATTAAGTCTTAAGGAACTCTCTTCTTTAGTCTCCTTGCACTTGGAAGTAAATCGTCCACAAGGTGGTGTGCCAATATGTTAGGGTGCTGCTACAGTCTGTCTTTATATGTTATGATTCTCTCCTTTATTTCCTCTTTTACACTTTTGATGCCAAGCTCTCGGTGAAGTCTTTCGTTAGTGACATACCATGGTGCGTCTACTATCATCCTTAGTTTGATTGAAACCTTTGTAGGATTTCCAGATTGGAGTTGGCAGCCGTGCACCATAGCTGTATTCCGTATGTCCATATTGGCTTTATTATACTCTTGTATAACAAAAGTTTATTTCCCATTGAGGGCTGGCTGTTTCTATTCAGTCGGTCTAGATACTTTCCAAGATATTTCACTTCGTAAGATTGTGGAAGCTGGACAGCATTCAGTGTGACTGGGGGACAAGTCTGTCGCCGGGTAGTAAATGTTACCTGAATAGATTTTGTTTCATTGGCTTTGATGCGTCAGTCCTTTAGCCATGCCGTGATCTTATCCAGTCTGTTCTGTAGTTTGCGAGAAGCTTGAATTGGTGAGTCATCTGGTGCCATGATAGCTGTGTCATCAGCAAACGTGCCCATAACAAAATCGTCAGATATTGGCAAGTCTGCGGTATAAAGAAGATACAGAGCAGGTCCCATTACACTACCCTGCGGCACTTCCGCTTGAATTTCTTTAAGTTCCGTATTTGCTTCACCGTGACTGTGTGTGTGTCTGCCGAGCAGGTAAGACCTTATTAGGCTGTAAAAGTTGGTGGGCAGTATCTTTTTGATTTTGTACAAAAGTCCATGTGATATATCAAGGAAGGAAGCTGTGCAATATTCTTTTCGTTCGAATGATTTTGATATACCATCAACGAGTCTATGAATTTGCTCGACTGTACCATATTTTTCCCTGAATCCAAATTGGTGGTCGGGTGTGAGCTTGTTTTCCTTAATAATTGGATTTAACCTTCCAATGATCAATATTTCCATTACCTTCGATGTAATATTGACCTTGAAGAGTAGACAAACCTTTTGAACATAATGAACCAATGGATTAGGGTGCTGGTTTCCTAATCTACTCTGTAGAAACATTAATCGTCCAATGCATTTCACTACCGGTCTGACGGACAATAGGGTAGTTGACTAAAAAAAAACTAATTAGTCCGTCAGTCAGATTTCCATAAAATACTAGACACGTATTTTTTCTTTTTTCATATAAACAAAAAATGAAGACGACACAGTGTGTTGAAAACTCGTGTGACGTCACTGCACGCTACACTTTTAGCGAGCAGTGACGTCACCAGCCACCACTCCTGATCTTTGATGCCTATTATATTTGTCAGTTATTATTGATTTGATAAAACAAAATATACGTATCCAATATTTTTCTATAATCTGAATGACGGACTAAATAGAATCAATTTTTTTTTTACCCAGGAAACATCCCTATTGGGAGTAGGCTAATTGGCCGATATGATTTGGCATCTTCTGGACTCTTGCCTGGTTTCAGGATCATTATAATTTTCCATTGTGGAGGTACATATTCCCTTCGAAGAATAGCGTTATATAACTGCGTCAGGAATGTAATGCCCTGCTCTGGTAGCTCCTTTAGAATGGTTGATGTAATTAAATCGTATCCAGGGACTTTCCCTACTTTTAGTTTTCGGATTGCAGATTTGACCTCTCCTTTGCTAAGTTTCTGTACCTCTAGTTGATGCGACTGGTTCAGCAATTCTACCACCATTTCCGTCTTTGTGGAACCAATATCGGGGTTTGGTTGGAAGACTTCTTGCAGATGCTCCATGAATACGTTGGCTTTCTCGACATCATACCTAGCCCATGAATTATCTGCTTTGAGCAGAGATGGTTGGTAAGTTATTGGGCGTTTGAGACCTTTTGTCGCTTTCCACAATGAATAGTTCGTAGATGGTGTAGCGTCCAGATTTTGCAGGTAAGTTGCGATTTTTTTTTATTTCCATCATCGCTTAATAGTTGCTAGAGTTGTTTGGCTAGTCCATTGTATGTTGTTTTGTCCCCTGAGTACCGAGTGGTTTGCCATCTCTTTCTTGCTTTACGCTTTTCATTTAGTAACTTTCTTATAGATGGTGAGCATTGGAGTCCATATTGATTTATGGGCTTTGGTGGAGGCGTGGCTTCCCATGTAGCCTGTTGGACTGTGTTGTTAAAATGCTCAACTGCACTTATAATGTCTTCATCCCCCCGTAACGGTACATTGACATCAAGAGATTTGGTTATTAATTCTCGAAAGTATTCCCAGTTGGTTTTATGCACTGGTATGTTAAAATAGCTTTTACTTGTAAAGTGTGTTTCCGAGATTAACATGATACCAATGTTGTTTAATTTCATATATTTCTTAACCTCAGGTTGTGACAGCCCATTGGCGTTCCAGAGCACCATTTTTATGGAGTCCAGTGTTCAGTTAGTTTGGTCGTGAGATTCCTCCTCCTTTATACCGCGTACATCGAGGGACTGGAACAATCTGCCGGCGGCGGTGTTTCCGTCGGACTACAATTTGAGTGTCTTCAAGGCTAGAGTGAATAGGCTCTTAATAAACTAGTGCGCTTTACCATCAATGATTGCGTCACTGCTTACCATCAGGTGGGATTGCGGTCAAGTGCTGCTTTATAAATTAATAAAAAAAAAAGATTCAGGATTAGTTTAGTGTTTGTTGTTAATTGTTCCATCATCTGTCTCATTGATATCATTAATTCTTTTATGTCGGAGTTTTGGTCACTGTTCGTTTTATTGTCAGGATCATTCGCTTGCAGTGATGTTTTGTTTTGCACTATTTCGGCATATGTTGTTCCAGTTTTTGATGGACCATATAACTGTTTTGTCCTATCATGTGCCTGCTTTTGATTTCTGAACTTTAGCGGGTGCTGGTGGCAATTTAAGTTTCTGAAGTTCTCTGTAAACTTTGCAGCCTTTATAATTTGCTGGATGGTTGCCATCACACAGCTCGCACGTTAAGCTTTTGGCTCTAGTTTTTCATAGATAGTCCACTGACAAATGATCACCAGCACATTTAATGCATTTTGGGCTTCTCCTACAGTAAGTTTTTGTATGTTCATATTGAAGGCAGTTTCCACATTGGGGGATTTCCCACTTAGGTCTTGGCGGTTCGAGTACTACCTTGCAGTGGAGAAGATATTTTATGTCGATAATAGTTTTATTACTTTCTCTTTGCTTTAATTTCACTATAAAAATCTTAGAAGGAGAAGTAAAACAGAAATGTAGATAGTAGTGTGTAAGAACAAGAGAAAAATATGAAAGTAAAGTCTAAAACTATAACTATGTGGAGGCATAAAAAACGGAATAAACTTCACTCATCCTCCATAGAAAAAGGAGGATCCTCCGACCAGATGGTTGTTATGTCTGGTGGGCACTTGCCCAACATTTGATGTTGGAAAGTTGTACGTATCCTAGTTGTATGGTAAACTCTGCTTGCGAGATGTAGAATTCGTGTGACGTCAGTAAGACGCGTTGTTTATTTGTGGCGTTTGTAGGTACCACTATACTATAAATTTGAAAAGAATTCAACACTGCAGACTGTACAGGCTGTTTACATTTCTGGAATATATTATTATAAAGATACTTCGGTTTGAGCTGGATTTTAGGTAGTAAGCATAATGTAATCTAATAAGAAGTAAAATAAAAAAACATAATTCTCAGTCTTTCTTAGTACATAACCTTTAAAATTTAGTTTATCACTTACTTTCCCGTACACGTGCCCTCGACTTCAGTATATAACTTCTGTTTTACTATATCTAGTAATTGCGGCCCAAAATACCGAGGGTGCAATAGAATTTCGTGTTCTAAAGATATCTGAAACATTTGTTTACAAAACAAGTTATCTCATAACAGGCGAATTTAATGCGTGAAAAGAAGTAGAACTTATTCACTCACATGATAAAACATTTTGGAATTTAAATATATCGCTTTTAAGTATCGTTACTTCATATTACACACAATTATTCATAAAACTAAATTGTTCGCAAACGCCGCGAAGCGAACGACAAGCGTCTCACAAACAAAATAAATGTCAAAAAACGCGATGGCGAGGTGTATCTCACTCAGGCCACGCATATTGAAGGGTTCCGTAACTGTAATGAATACGTGGGCATGAAGAAAATATCTTTCACCTAGTAATATATCGGCACATCGATGTTTTTCATATTTTACAGAAACAAGGATCAAAGATCTTATAAATGTTTGAAATTAATTTATGACGTAGTTTTATGTTCTTTTACAGATTCATAACTATACTGGTAACCAAACCCTTCATCACATTTCTAGATAAAAACTATGATTTTAAAAAAGCCATTTTGTATGATTTCAATTGCATCCGAAAACATACTGTATCTCACAATCTACTGTATTGTTAATTATGGGACGACGATACTCCACAATTTTATGTGCATCGAACTATTTTTATATCCGTCAATTATGGAGAACTGACAGCCCTACTTTTGTTTCTGTTCACTACTACACTATCGTTAGTGGCAGCCGCGATGCACCTTATACCACTAAAATTTTCATCGAAAAAACGGATAATAAAATTTTAAGGTCTCCGTCATAAATCTCTCCTTCTCCGTCCTTCATAAATTATAGTACTCTGTGGACTCCGTTTTTGTCATTTCGCTACAGAACCCTGAAAATGAAAGTATCATTGTCACCATTTGACAGTGACGGATAACACTAGTGTTACGATGCTAAAAAAAAATCTCTATTATTTTTTATAAGACGCACGAAGATTCTAACTACTTTAATTTTTTAAATATTTTAATAAAATGTTTGTGTTTTTTGTTCAATTGTAACCTGTAAAAATATTACACAAAATCTTAATCGATTTTGCCGTCGTTCTCCTAATCGAATCATAAATTACAATATAGTTACTTGACAACACTAGTGATTACTCAAAAATGCCCAGCCAAATGAATGGCAGACCTGTGTATCGTAATCAGATTGTTGTAAAAAATGGCAAAAACTTACGATTATTTATTTAAATTGCTATTGATAGGTGATTCTGGTGTGGGGAAAACATCTATATTATTCAGATTTTCAGAAGATGCGTTCAATATTTCATTTATATCAACAATTGGTGAGTACTCTGATTCAAGTCTTTATACCAAAGGTTATTGTCAGATAATTTTTTACGTATTGTCATGGAACAGGATTTTTTGTTTCCATGATCATTGTGTCTATTTTTTATCGTTCTACATATTTGTGGCGGTTAGGGCGCGGCGCCTCGGTGTATGGAGCCCTTAACGAATTAAATGAAGCGAGAGTTCATGACATCATACACACTAATTAATTAGTTGACTCCCGAATAACTGAACTGTTGGTTGCAGGTATCGACTTTAAAATTCGTACGATAGACCTCGACGGAAAGAAAGTAAAATTACAAATATGGTAAGTTGATTTATTGTTAATTTGTTGTATTGCTTTTTCTTAGAGTTACTAACCAGTTACGAGGCGCGGTCAAGTTAAAGTTAGTGACCAGTTTTGCAATCGCAAATGAGTAATGAGGCTACAAGTACAATGTACCCACTTCCTTTCTTCAGCCTATCAACACAATGGCTCAAGCTGTTGTTCTGTAAGACATTCAGGGAACAAAACAACAATTTACATTTGCACTGTAGTTCTAGTCTCATAGTCATGCTTGACTATTGCAAATTTATGAGATAATTATATGGTGCTGGTTACCTGAAACTGATAATTATGTAAATGAAAAATACATTTCCAGCTTATTATTGTTTAACCCTTTAGTTCGCAGGTGAAAAAATACTTCAATTTTTTTCTTTTTCCGTTTTGAGGTGTGTATTTATTGTTTAAATAGCTCCATAAAATTGTTTGAAAAAATCTTACTTATATACTTTTCGAGAAAACATATGTTGTTCAGATACAACGTTGCGAAACATTCTAATGAATAGTATCAGAATATTATGTTGTACACTACCAACACTGCGGCTTGAATAGACATTTACACTTGCAATCAAAATAAAAATAAAAAGGGGACAAAACAATATTGTTGAAAAAAAAAACGCAAATTCAGCTTTCTTTTACATAGTTATCATCATTTAGACGTTGTTGGTAATGGTAATAACAATTTTTTTTTCCGAGATACACAATCTAAGGTTACACTTACTGAAACAAACACTGGTATACCTTTTCTTACAATACTTGCACCTGCCTTGAGATAAAAATATTGGGAAGTGGCCTATATCATCATAGCGAACAGAATTCGGCGGTCTTAGAGCAACAGGAGTCTTGATCTTGACAGTCGCTTCGTTTTCTTTTGACGCTATCTGCCGATTTCTATTTTTTTGGAAAAGTTCTCTTACCAGCTGAATGCTAAATTTTTTCAGAGTTGATGGATTCATGTTATTTTGCCCATCTCTCCCGTTATTGACGAAAATGTCCCTGCTCGTGTTCCTTTGTAAGAAACCATCATTATGTCCACACGGTAGCGCCCTTCTGGCACAAACTACATACAAACACTTCTTTCGAATCCTCTCAAGAATAAGTCTGAAAAAATAGAAGATTTTTTCACTTCGTAGACAACTACGAAGTGAAGAAATCTTCTATTTTTTTCATTTTTCTTCAGAGTTATAATATTAACAATTTTGAGAAACCTTAACGCTTTGCTCCAGTAGTCACTGTATGCTGACACTTGATCATGCCCATCAAGAGTTATGCCAATAAAATCACTTGTGTTAGTTATAGGTGCGTTTATGATTTGAACTAAATAAAATTCGTAATTTCTGTGATGAGATCCGTTGTCTTCTGAGAAAAAATGCTGGGAGAGGGGATGGAAGAGAGGGCTTTTCAGGCCTGCATCAAACGGTGGATTGTATTGTGGGAATTGTACTATTGCTGTAGCACGTAGTAGTAGTAGTAGTCTGATGGTGCATTTTCAGGTGGCACAAGTGCATTTATAGTACGTGTTTGGTGCCATTTTGGCTTAATCTGCAGCAAACAAAAAAAAAAAAAATATGCAAAACCGCACCCAAAGCATAACAAAAATTTCAGTCTCAGATAAAGATACCATATAAAAGATTTAAAACATTAATCCACTCTACTAGTTATAATAGATAATTCGAAAATATTAAAAATAGCTAAATTAGGTAATGTACAGCATTGTTTAGCAATGACATAAATATAGGAAGTACTTGACAAGCAAAAGAGCAGTGTTGCTTGTGAACGACATTCAGAATGATTAGTACTTTTCTGAGTACTCCGCAGTGTTGATCACGAACAACATATCATTTCACAGGCTCGTCAATTGAATATTTGTTGTTCAAATGAGATGATTTTTTCACAAATCAATAAACACGGTATTTGTTAAGAATATTTTCATGCATAGTATCCATAAACTAAATTGAAATTGTCAAAATCGAAAATGATTTACCTTACATCCGTGCGTGGCAGGTGTAATTGAAGACATCTTGTTAGAAAAAATAGAAAACATTCGCGCAAATTGTCGGTTATATTTTTTTTAGGCTATGTTTTATTTTTGCTAACTATTGAATTAAAAATAACCAAGTACATATCAGCAGAAATCGAACAGTATTTTTTTGTTAACTATGTCGTTCAGCTTCAACACTGCGGATTAAAGGGTTAAAACAATTTTACAATAATCATGTATTACATTCTGTATTGTATGTCTTCATGAATTTATGGAGTTTCCTATTGATCTGTTAATATCATGTTCCAGGGATACTGCTGGCCAAGAAAGATTTCGTACTATCACAACAGCATATTATCGGGGCTCAATGGGTATAATGCTGGTTTACGATGTTACAAATGAAAAGAGTTTTGAAAATATAAAGAATTGGATCAGGAATATTGAAGAAAATGCCAGTGCTGATGTTGAAAAGATGATTCTTGGAAACAAATGTGATTTAGAGGCGAAAAGACAGGTAAGAACATACCAATACACACTGAAACTTCTCTTGCCTACATGGGATATAATCTGTATATGATTTGCTTTTATTTTTTGGTTTTTGCATATTAAAACGGCAGAACAACTTTAGATGAAATTTGGCACTTGAGTAAAATATGAGCTACATTAGAAAAGAAGATAGTTTTAATTTCAATAATCCCATAGGTTAGATATGTGGGTGAAGCTGAATAGCAGCTATTTTATAAATAAAAGCAAGCCAGTGAAATTAGAAGAGTCAATGAAGTTCAGAGGTCATTGAACCCTCATTAAATATATACACTTATTTCATAGCTCTGAATGAACACCTAGTGGCAGTCATTAAGGGTTGTTGGAGCCCTCAAAAGTTCAACAATTGGTCTAACTGCAATGCTTCGATATCGCCTTCGGGTTGTGGAGGTCAGACAGCAGTCGCTTTACAGAAAAATATTGAATTCAACCGAAATCAGCAGTTAGACTGGTTAAGCCAAAGCTTCGGATGTGACTGGGATTAACGCTGAAATGATGATGATGATTTATTTTATAGGTCATTTTCATAATCAATGATTATCTATTACAAATGTAGAGCTAAAAATATTGTAATAATTTAATAATGAATCCCATTTGACCCTAGTTGACTAAAACAGGATAACGGTTTTTATTTATAAATAAGCATTTAGTATGTATTGATAATGTCATGAAATTTATATGGTTTGCCTACTGTTTGAGCTCTATGAACACATTAATGAACAATAATATTATGTTGGCATTGATAAGTGCAGATGAAACTGCAAATGTTTTACCAATCACACTCGTGACTCATGCTTTTGGCGGTATTTTATCTACAAGATAAGGGTAACTGGGGATTAACAGGGAATATGGCCATTAAGTATAATATTTATGTCATATTACAAAATCACCAACTCTAATACTTATAAAAGCATGCTTATTGATAATCTATAGAAATACATAAGGCATTGTAGTTTTTTTTTTAAAAGATGCGATGTCCCACACTTTGAATTACTTATCGTGCGTGCGTTTACAAACAGTTTAACTTACATTGACAAACAGCCAGACCTGGAACAAATATTTGTTCCAAGCGGGGATCGAACCCACGATACGCAGCTCGGCTATCGATCGCTCAGCCATTACATCAACCGTGTCGTCTCATTCTCTTGTTGTGAATTAAAATTAATTTTATTCAGTGCATCCTTTTCTTTCCTATTTCATTAGTAAAGTACATACTTAAGGTGAATATTAGTTTTATCCTATCAAATTAGTCCACCTGACTTAAATCGACGTAATTTTAGTCGCTATGTTTATAATATCGTCTAAACTGCTTATAAAGTATCTTAATTTGAAAGGACTAAACTTTTAAACTAAAATGTTATCTTCTATCCTTTTGTGGTCGTTAAGCCGTTGGTTCCGGTTGCCATACGCATCTAATGGCAGTCGTTACGGGTTGTTGGAACCCTTAAAAGTCCGACAATTGGTCTACCTGCAATGCTTCGATCTCGCCTTCGGGTTGTGGAGGTCAGACGGCAGTCGCTTCACGGAAATATATCGAAGTTTAGTAAAAATCAGCAGTTGAGACTGGTAAGCATACTCCAGACTCCAGAGCTGAAAAAGCTTCGGATGTGGCTGAGATGATGATGTTATCTTCTATCCTTTTCTTAATGAAATAGAAAGAAAAAGGTGTGCTGAACTAAAAAAAAATAGCTTAATTTGTGAATAATAGAATCGGCACCAGTGTCTCTGTGATAGTTCTGGTGGCTTGTTCTGACTAACCTGCAAAATGTGTGCACCCATTTTGGTAAAATTTAGTATAAGGGAGCACCAAGTAAACCAACTTTATCAACATACTATACAGGCACAAGCAATTCTAACATAAACTTGCTTTATTTTTCTAGGTTTCAAAAGAAAGAGGTGAACAGTTAGCTGTAGAATATCAGATTAAATTTATAGAAACCTCAGCAAAAGACTCCTTAAATGTTGAGTCAGCATTTTATACCCTAGCACGAGATATCAAGGCCAAGATGGAGAAGAAACAGGTATGTGAACTTTCTCCTTTTATTAAATAAAGACACTGTCATTTTGTCGTCCTCCGTGGCGCAGGTCATGATGGAAAACGATCTTTTCCTGATTGGCCTAGGTCTTGGGATGTTTATCTATATAATATGTATCTTTATATAAATACAGTATGTTAAGAAAACCCTGTCCGACCCATAAGGATAATAAAGGTTAGGTAAACACATGACCAAATATAATATAAAATTTTACGTAATCATCATAGTACCAATACAAATGAATTTTGAAATAATCTTTTTTTCCCGCGAATTAATTCCAACTTCCCCGAAATTTGGTAATTTTTTAAAAAGTGACAACACTGGTATTATTATGAGCGAATAGCGATGCGACCACGTGCCGCGTGCCCTGCCGCCCGCCGCCCGCGGAATGGGGCATAGGTGTGCATAGCGCACATTTATTAAGTTACCTCTTTTTGCGAAATAATATTTTTTTTTAGGAGGATTTTTTTTTTATGTTTAGCCCGGTTTTTTATGCATTAGTAGAATCAGTTATCGATACCTAACAACACCTTCACGGGTCGGACAGGGTTTTCTTAACATACTGTATAATATGTATCTATTATAAATATAGAATCGTTGAGTTAGTATCTCCTAACATAAATCTCGAACTTACTTTGGGGCTAGCTCAATCTGTGTGATTAGTCCGTATAATATATATTTATTTTATTATAAGCCTATAATGCTGCCACTGCTCGGACTCAACCATCCTCTCTGTGAGAGGGACTGGGTAATCCATCACGTAAAAGATACACACTAAGAATTACAAGCATATGAAAGGCTTATGTAGATACAAGGCTTGTGTCTACACATAAGCCTTTCATATGCCCTTAATTCTTCATCGTTCTTTTCTAGCAAGTGTCTATACATTAGTACATATTTTATTACCAAACAATTTGAAATACCTACCAAAATGGATCAATGCTCACCAAATTGTGTTTCATAAGGTACTGTAGAAATTAACCTTTCTTACTTTCCCATAAAGAATTCATGTTGAAAGGCTTTTATAAAAGTGCCTTTAAAGTTAATTTCGGCAGATAAAAAGCACAAATACACAATGGAGGGTATTTAGCAACTCGCTCGGTTCACGCGGCTGGTCTTTTAAATTGCCCATGAATAAGCTACTATTTCAGTGAAATAAGACTTGGGAGTGCGTTCATCCATTATGGTAGGCGAAATATTTTACTTCGGATTATTTTGGTGAACATTTGAATTGTACCCTATATAAAATACGAACATAAACAAGGAAAAGAAAAATGTGAGAGAATCATAACACCATGTACTGCTTGCTGTTTTTGTCTACCCTCACAAAAACCCTTGGCAATGAATGAACTGCGAATGCAAGAGAAAGTAGTATCTGTTCACCACACAAACATTATATAAAAAGATTGTGTAAACAAAATGTTTCTTTTGTTTACTGTGTGATTGATTAGTGGTGCCAAATATAATTATAGACTGTACTATATTCATGATATATTATAAATTGCCAACTATGCCATTTATAAGGAAAACTTGAATGCTATGCTTGTAAGTAGGAGACAGATTAACGTCACATGGCATTTGCTTATCAGTAGGGAACTGAACTACATACATATATTACAAGCATAGTTAATAATAATAATAATAATAATAAAACTTTATTGTTCAGAAAATCATTACAATATTTAAATAGCACTAGCCTCCACACTAGGATTCCCTGTGTCGTGGAGACTAGTCTCCTTCGTCTAACAACATTATTAGATAGGTTCATACATAGCATCGGTCGGTATTAATTTGGTGTGTCAAAAACAGGTAGTTCTTCCAGACAAATCTCACAAAATAAAAAAATATAAAAAATATACATCCAATCAACTTATTTAGTCTGTTTATTTAGTATTTTGTAATTTTGTGGTGTACCGTGTATTGTGATTGTGTGGATGTGTGATGTATGAGTGAGTTAAGGTGGGCTTAGATCAATCGAACGAAGTCCTCATATCACTCCCGCTGCCATCCATATTATACTCGTACCTGTGATATAGTCCACTAGAAAGGAACTCTCCCACACCGTTCGAATTGTGGAAATCTGTCAAAGTGGGGACAGAGAGCACTAGCTCGACTGGTCCAAATCAACCTTTGTGTGTTTGTGTGATGAATGTGTGTGTGTGTTTTGCGTTCAAGTATTAAGGAACTTCTCCGTGCTTTCATAGTCCATTCTTGCCAGAAATTTTGAGATATAATTTTTGCAGTTATTTCTGGTCATAGGTAGTATGTCCATTTTATTATTCAGCTTATTATAGATAAAAGTTATTGTCAGTATTCATTATTATTACATACAGCTAGCTACATATGATTTTTTCGAGTACAGTGCTGGTCCAGTGTGTTACTAGAATGTTCTAAAATAAAACCAGTACAACAATAACAGGCGTCATAGGACACTCTTTTCCTAAACTAGCTTCAAAATCTTGTTTGTATCTTATGAAAGGGAATTGTTTTACGAGTCGTTTCTGGTTCGAACCCTGGTAGGCGCTTTAGTGAATAATTTCACCACTCAAAACGGTTCAGAGAAACATCGTGAAGTAACTGGTATGTCCAAGAACCAAAAAATTCCAAGATATGTGACATTTACCAACCCACAATGGTCCTGCCCTGCGTCGTTTGGCAGTGGGAACATTATAGGCATTAGGCAGATATGATATGTCATGCCAAGAATTTAAATAAATGACTTACTGGCTGTTTTGTCATTCAGCTTTACACTAAGAAGTTGCAATACATTGTAAAATATGGCTTGATATGAATAGCCTTGTCAAAGTAATGATGCAACTGTCCAACGTACTTGTGTATAAATGATTCATCATTGTGTTACTATAGATATAGCTAATAGGTACATCATTTTCCACTTTTCTTAGCGTGAATTGATTAGTGATTAATATAATACGCATTAGTTAATTCACTCAGTTGATAATTTTAAACATCAATACCTACTTTGCAGAATGTATTGATGATTGTATTGATTTAAATAATACGTGTTACTGTAGATTCTTCAAAGTAACTAATACTTTCACCAAATGTGCAGAACTATTTGCATTGGTGTGTGACAATTGAATCAAGGTCTTATTCATAAGTGCTGACTATTTGCAATCTCGTACACCATCTACTGAATAAGTAAATTATAATGATGAGAATAGAACATAAACGTGACTTAACATGTCCAAATAAGTGCTATATGTGGAATGTAAATTGTGTAACCATTTATTAATTCTAATAGAAGGATATGACACTTCAGTAATCAAACGGATTGGTTGTCTCTCTCTCTCTCACTCGTTCTAATTGTTATCAATACATATATGTATGTAGTTGATTGAATAGGTTTTCACGTTAGACATATTGTTTACTTTTCATCCCTATCTACAGCGGTATATGGCCAGTCTTTTAGAACCAACAACTCGTAACTGCTGCCACTAGATGTTCGTATGGCAACCGGGACCGGGGCTTAACGTGCATTCCGAGGCACGACCAGACCAATACAAATATTCATATTCATGCATACAAATATTTGCACTGCGCAGTGATCAAACCCGCCCCTCCTTGCGCAGCGGCCACGTTCGCTACCGCTACGCCACGGAGGCTGTCGATAACTGAAGATGCATAAAAGAATAAATGCACGCTGGTCAATACCTAAGTGTATAACCTAGTTCGTTTTAACATGCTGACCCTGACAATTGGAGAGATATGATTGCGATCGATAAAACATAACAACTCTAAGGTCTAATTAACAGTTCACTAGTCGATGTATTGTATGTGAATTGTGAACACATATTTATGAATTTAAATTAAATAGGTAGTATTGATATTCGTTTTCCATTTTTAATTTGTTTCTTTTGTTTCATGCAATTCTTTACGAACACAGAAGGTAATGAATCCGAGTATACGGTACTATTTTTTAAGTGTCGTCTTTTTATCCGCTTCTTTGTAGTTAAAATTGCAAAACAGTAAAAATATTGAGTTGTAACTAATTAGGAGCTAGTTTTTTGTGCATTACTGAAATTATTTTAGCTACCTACTAAGTATGTGCATGATGTTTCTCTGTAGTCTGTAGCAATTATTTACGGCTTATTTTCTAAAAACGAAATCTAGGTCTTTACCAGCCTTCTGAGACAGGTTCTAAAAATTGGTTTCTTTACCAGTAAGGATGGGCGATTGGGATATTATAATTTATATACTGATGGTTGACAGTCTATATCCGATCGTCCAGCGTCGACGTCTGTAGGCCTAGTATGAGTTTTCATTACGAAACTCGATCGTCGATATCGAGCGCGTTTGACTCAGCGATTGGCCCGCTTCAAGGTCGTAAGAACTCTCAAGCAATGAGAGCGCCAAACGCGCTCGATATCGACGACCGAGTTTCGTATTAAGAATTCATACTAGGCCTACTGTTTTCAGTAAGCCTAGTATGAATCAATTCATCGAGACCGTCTCATTAACAGTTTAACATGGAACCAGTTATTATATTTGAAGTTTATTCCAAATAACGTACATTATTAATATAAAACTGACAACCTGTCATTCACTCTGAATTTTGAGGGAATGTTCTTCAAATACTGTATGATCAAAATATTTCTAAACGCTATCCACAAGTACGAAACCAACAAAAAATAAATTGATAGATGACCGTGCGACAGTAGTCCGCTGTACATTATCAGTAGCAATGAATTTGATTTGAAAGTTCAATAACATCCATTGAAGTTCGGCCATAGGAAGCAATGGATTAGCATTATCTTTAAAAAAATATTCAGGTTGAGAATGATAGTGTTTTGTGTAAGCCATGAGGGTTATCTAAATATGACGTTTTCAATACGATACGTTGTCGGATGTGTCAATAGCTATGCATTGACTGGTGCCTATAAAGTCAATATTTGTTGTAAGAACTTTAGTTCTTACGGCATAAGGATAAAAATATAACTGGTTTGATGTTTTAAAACACGTGATAAAACGGGCCTTGTCTGTGAAGGCAGGTGTTTATTAGCACGATGCAAAGATAAATACTAGGCGACAAATATTTGGTAACATGGAGCGTTTGCAATAGAGATAAATTTTCGAACACACGAAAATGCGATTTATTATTGCTAGTACGTCTACATTTTGCCCGAAATTGTCGCCTACGGCTTATGTTATCATCACACTATCGATAGTATTGTTTTTAAACTGTTTCACTATATCTTTAATGTTTTTATTGTGACCTTGAGATCATTTTTGATATTTTTGTGCAGTATCATAGAGCTGTGTGCCACTAATGTTTCATACGATTTTTTTGATTGATCATGCTTTTCATTTACTGCTACAACATACAGCGATTTTGTCATTGATCATCTCGATGAAAATTAAATTTACGAATTTGATTTTGTTAGTAACTTACTGAACATCATCTCAGCGTTAATCCCAGTCGCATCCAAAGCTTTTTTCGGCTTTGGAGTCAGGGGTCCGCTTTGTTAGAAACTTACCATTTTATGAAATTTTACTTGTTTTCGTAATATAATCGTACGAATGTGTGTATCCAGGAGGCGAGTAACCCAGCGGGCGCGAGATCAGGCGCGCACCAGATCCGTGCCAACGAGCAGCAACGTAAGCCGACGTCGTGGCTGTCGCGTTGCAGCCTGCTCTGACGGCGCCACGCCAACTCGCGTGCGCGTCTCAATCCCCGCCCCCCGCACCGACTCCGCGGCTAGTACCTGCGGCTCTCGGACCCTACACGCTCTATGTACAACGCGAGCAATATCAACAAGTATTAAGGCCCGTAACAAATGACTCTGCGCGCTCCTTTATCTATCACTATGAGTTATATCAGGATTGCCATCCAATAGCCATATATCAAGCGCGTAGGGTTACCTTTCGACACCCACCAACTATATTTTTCGATCTTTTTAATACTGGTGCGTCAACTCCATAGGGGGTTCAGACTTGCTTTTTGTATTTTTATATCCGCAACTATGATACCTACTTCGGCGTTTAGTTGGAACAAAACAGTATTTTTTTCGTAAATTACCTTGTACATTTGTTTACATTTAAAGTGACAATTTATTTTTTATATTAGGGCGAAATTAAGGTGTTATCATCATTACAAATAATGGTTGGAAGAAGGTTTATTTCAATAGATTGTTTAGCTGTACTTTTCCTTTTGCTATTTTAATTAAGATATATATTTTAATGTAATATATAATATTTAATTTGAATAAAGTGCTTTTTTACAAACTATGGTTTTTATTTCAAATATAATAAGACTGCAATGAATTAACAGTAATATTTTATTGCCAACATTATATACAAAAGAGATGAATATTTTGGACACTTTTAGAAAATGGAAGTATCACCTCTAGTCTCTGAGTACCTAAATAGTTACCATTATTGTAATGCATTTGGTACAAACTAACTAGATTAAAGTAGTAAATAAATGCTTTCATGTAGTTTGTACTTGTTTCACAGTTGGTTTGAAGGGCCGGAGTGCTAGCTTTTTTGCCCCCCCTAAGAAACTAACCGATGCTATTTTTAATAAATGGAACAATTTCTTTGCTGTGATAGTCACAACCTCTCTGGTGATCTTTGACCCCTTTCTCCAGTACACTATATAAATAGGTAAGGGTGGTAGATTGTCAGACCAGATACCCTCCCTGTAGTTCTTAGCCCGAGCTTCAGCAGATAATATAACTGGGGCCAATTTAGACTCAATACTATTTTTCTTAATGTTGCTGGGCACCACTGCTTTGGCAAAACCAAGTTCTACAAGCCTTTCTCCAATGTCTATGGTCTCGACTGTGTTTTTCTGAAATAAAAAGAGAAACAGTTACCAAGGAACAGAGTTTATTTTATTTACAAAGTAATGTAATTTGCCCAGTACTGATAACAAAAATAATAATTATTTTTACTTTAAAATTACTTTTACTATGAAATGCAGCTTCAGAAACAAATCTAAAGTAGCATTCAAGAATAAGTTATAGCTACTACTTGTAACTAGTTTTATAAAAAAATAGATTTATTTGTCACAAAAATGACGAAAGTATGTACATACAAAAAGATTACTACTACCTTCAATAAACAAAAAAAAGAAATATGTATCACAAGATCAAAACAAAAATAGTCACAGCTGTGCATCATATTATTATGACAAGGCTTCCCACAGAATATTGCTGTGCTATGGGGGATTTAGTGCTGATTTTCAGTAGTTACCAATAAGAACTCTCATATTTTTACAAAAATTTGTCAAAATCCATATATATTCTTACCCTTTTTTGTGGTAAATGCAGCAACACTTTCGAGACTAGGTCATCATTTTCTCTTGCAATAAGTGTAAAAGATAGGTTCTGACCTTTGGCCACACATTGCAGCCAGTTCACAGCATTCCCACTTGCAACCTCTACTCCCCATAACTAAACAAATCAGAGCATTTATAAATATATTGGCACCAATCCAACAAGGGCTGAATCAAGGATACTGTTGTAAACATAATACTAACCTTGACTGGAAGTGGTGGTTTTGAAGAATGCCATAAAGGTAAATATATAGGGGCTCTATGGTTTACCAAAACACGGAGTGGTGAATGCTGCACACCCACATAAGACCCTCTCAGTGTCTCATGTTTGTTAATGAAATGAGCAGGAACTGCACTTGCCTTTGAAAACTTGCTAACCTAATTAAATTTAAATATGAATGTTATTATGTAATATCAATAACAATATTAAACTTCAAAAAAATAGGGTACGTACCGGACGAATTTTATGTATGGATACTGCTAACCCAGCTGTCGCCAGAGCGTAAACAGCTATCTGTAAGTAATAGTTGGTGATAATCATCAGCAATCTTTATAAGATTTTTTCTCTAACCGTACTTACGTTGACTCCACGATAGTCCTGTTTTAATAAATCTTCAACGTTGAAAAAAAAACCATCTTCGTTTACAGGCATCTTGTTACTTTTTATACCAACTTATTATCATAATTTTCGTTTCATTAGATCATTAGTATTTTCAGATTTCAGATTTGTTGAGAACTTTCTTATGACATTATAAGCTAAATGTTGCAAGCTGTTGCAAACTTTAATGTTCGAACTGTTAAAGTAGTAGATTTGAATTATTAAAATAAAAAATGCAAATTATGTTAGCTATTTGTAATTAAGTTTTGATTGAATGCAATAAAACTATTAAATTTAATCAGATAATTAAATAGTATACGAAGCTGCTGCCATATGCAGTATTCGTTTAACAGTCACCGTCATCGTCACAGTCGTCACGTATTTTTTTTATTTCGGGCAACTTCAATTCCACGTCAACCGTATGACAGCTGGTACGCTAATCGCCGCTAATTATTAATTTTAGTGTTTTTTGGATAAATATTTTAAAAATGATTACGGTTCTAAACACAATCGATACGGGTCATGAAGACATGATACACGATGCTGAACTGGATTACTACGGGCTGAGGCTTGCAACGTGTTCATCCGATAATTCGGTAAAGATTTATGACATCAAGAGTGGTACACAAACTCTTGCTGCTGATCTCAAGGGTCACTTCGGGCCAGTGTGGCAAGTTGCTTGGGCCCATCCTAAGTACGGCAACCTGCTAGCGTCATGCTCGTACGACCGAAAAGTCATTATATGGAAAGAATCTGGCGAGTGGACGAAACTCTATGAATATACCGGACATGAGAGTTCCGTGAATTCTATTGCGTGGGCGCCTGCTGAGTACGGTCTCATATTGGCGTGCTGCAGCTCCGACGGCTCTGTGTCCATCATAACGTACTCGCAGGACGGCGGCAACTGGGATGTGAAGAAGATCCCAGGAGCACATGCCATCGGAGTGAACTCTGTTAGCTGGTGCCCAGCCATCTCTGCAGATTTGAACTTGGACCCTCTCAGCAATAAGGAGGCACCAAAGAGAATAGTAACAGGAGGATGTGATAACTTGATCAAAGTGAGTACACACCAAAATTTGTTATACCTGTAAGTTTATTCATACCTGTATCAACACAACACAATACAACTTCATAAGGTATGAAGTACAAGATACAGGTACCCATTAGGTAATAATCTAAGTAACCTTATAAGCTTTTTCTGTCATTAATGCATTTAAAGAATATATTACCCCTACAAACTAAAATTCTATTACAGATTTGGAGAGAAACAGGAGACCAATGGGTAGAAGAAAATAGACTCGAAATGCACATGGATTGGGTCCGAGATGTAGCCTGGGCTCCGTCTCTGGGGCTCCAACGGTCCATGATTGCTAGCTGTTCCCAGGACAAGAGGGTAGTAATCTGGACAAGTGATGATAATGTGTCCTGGAACCCTACAATACTTAACACATTTGATGATGTTGTATGGAGCGTGAGCTGGTCTCTCACCGGTAACATCCTCGCTGTTTCTGGAGGAGACAACAAAGTCAGTCTCTGGCGTGAAGGATCTGATGGACAATGGTTATGCATAAGTGAAGTAGCTAAAGGTTTGGGCCAAACACCAAATGATGAAAGAAGCACACTTTGAATATGTTTATTTCTGTTTGTTAATTTAATTAACTTGTGAATAATTTCTATACCTATAGTAATATACATGATATCATTAATTTACTGTTGTTTTAATAAAATTTTATACAATAATTTTACATACCATGCAGGAAGAAGCTACTTCCTGTATTATCATGTTAACAAGTACAATAGATGGATTGTCCATACATCAACTGTCATAATTATCTGTTTCATATATTTCTTTAACACATTTTGAGTCCACCCAGTTGTTATAGATGACATACGCCTGTGGCTTTAGTTATTACAAGTGGATTGCATTTGTGTTAAAGTAATCTACTAAGGTCCGTATTACAGAATGTCACTCAAAACTCAAGGTCTACTTAAGTCTCATTTCAAGGCATTTGATTGGTTGAAACTAGTTTTAAGTAATGCTTAAACGGAGAACAATGCTTGAGTTTCCTTTTGGAATACGGACCTAAGAGCCTGACCTACGTTATAGTATAAAAGCTGAAGTTTATTCTGTGTGTTCTTATTAGCATTGAGTACAACGCTTCTTTAAACAAAAAAAAAAAAGGTTCCCCACACTTGGCATTCCTACTGTATCATGGGTGTGTTTACAAACATAAACTTACATACACAAACAGCTGGACCCGGAACAACTATTTGTAGTTCATACAAATATTTGATCCGTGCGGGAATAGAACCCGCGACACGCAGCGCAGCAGTCATTAGCTTAACCACTGACCTAACCGTACAGTCAAATAAGTCGCGGCAATATGCTCTAGGAGAAGGAGATTTAAATTTCTCCTAGGTCTAGAGGAGTGTTAGATATTAAATTCTTAAATATTCACTCAAAATAGATATTTAAAGATAATATCCAAATTCCGTAAAAAAAAGGTTGGCCTAAAGCAGCAGAGGTCATTTGATGTTTTTTTTTTTCTGAAGTAATTAAGTTTCTTTCTTTTTTGGCTTCGCACGGTTTGTGAATTTAGTCATAGCCTAAATATACGTAGACGGCCATGTGAACCGTCTACATGAGAGGTTGGAGGCAAAGTCATGATGTGGCCACTATGCTGATATATCTAAATGTTCTTTATGAATTATTTACTAAATGCACTTTTTACTACATAAATCACGCACTTTTATTTAGTAAACAACACTCTAAATAATTTAAAAAGTCCAATGAAAATTGAGCGTGACACTCAGCTCTGACGGCACGGCATGGCACAGCAGGTTGTGCAGTGACATCCCGCGGCGTGCAGACGCGTGCTTCGACATCCCTATATCGCGGTGGTGGCATTACTATATCGCTTACGCACGTGCTAATCACTTGCCACGCTCAGTCAGTGTGAGACAAAAAATCGCGCGCGCCAGTGTGTTTTCACCCCCCCTTGCCCCGCGCACCGACCGGACTGCGCCCCACCGAAATGCTACACAAGTTTCAACCTTATTTCAAGTAGCTAGCAATCATAATTCCCCGACCCCAAAGTGACCCATACGTCTCGCGGGATGCAATGGCGCGCCGCGGCATCCAGTGGAATGAAAAAGCATGTCACTTCATGACGCGGGATTCTGCGGCGTGTCGCGTCATGCCGCAGGATCCTGTGGCACGTCGCGGCATCGTGGTATCAAAATAAAGTAACATAAATTCTAAAGTCATTGAAACAAAATTCAATATAATTAGTACTAACATCCTTTACCATGACACACCGGTCACCGTGCCATGCCGGCAGTGGGCTGGTGCTGAGCCATTGGCCTTAGGAGTAGAAAGTCAATGGCTTCTTATCTTAGTTAGGTAAAGGTATATAATTACCCTGCCAGGGGCCCTCAGTAAGCCAAAGAAAACACGAGTTTATTATAAAAACAATTTTAATTACACATAATCTTAATATTACAGCTTCATATCACGTATTGCTGAGGTGGTATTCAATCAGTTCTGAGAGTAGCGGCATCTTGTAATAATCTGCTATGGTCTTGAAGGTGTTGATTTGTGCGACGACTTCCTTCGTTGGCACCATGAGAGCGAATTCCCCCGCACACTCGCATACCATTGTCATGTTCTCGCGTTTTACCTGGACAAAGAAAAAATCATGATAAACTTGTCTTAGCAAAACAAAGACTGATAATGCACAGTTATATGGGAAATGGCTAATCACCAGTGGTGGCTGAACCTTAGGTGCGCTCGTGCACTGAACCACCAATTCAAAATATTTAAAAATTACGAAATAGCCTTCATCTCTACGAGGGTCAAACTGAAAGTTCTTAGAACTGGCCACTTATAAACAATATAATAAAAAAATAATTTTAAAATTTGAAAATAGAACTCTTTGGCAATATTACTGAGTATATATTTCATTCATTTGTCATTAGTTATATGATTTGGTGGCAAATTGAAAATTGTCTGTGTCACGTCAACACACGAGAAAATTTTCGTGTAATGATTTTTTGTGACTTTCGATGTCATTTAAGTCAACAAGAAAGGTATGATAGACTACGATTGGCCTTTCACGATGAAGCCCCATTTCGTGCGACTGTTTACAACTGGTTTAATGAGTTTAAACGTGGTCGCACTAATCTCACTGATGATTTACGTGAGGGACGGCCTTCTACGGCGACGACTGAAGATAACATCTGTGTTGTGCGGCGTATGATAGAGACTGACAAAAGAGTGACCTATCAGCAGATTCGGACAAGCTTAGGCATCGGTATGAGTCAAGTGCACAAAATCCTCCACGAACATTTAGCGGTCAGGAAGCTTTGCGCCCGGTGGATACCTCATAATTTGACTGAGGCTCAAAAACTCCATCGTGTGGATTGGTGCCGTAAAATGATTGAAAGATTTAACGGAGGTGACTCAAATGCTGTGTTCGACATACTAACAGGTGACGAAAGCTGGATTTACTGTTATGATCCTGAAACCAAAAGACAATCTGCTCAGTGGGTGTTTCCTTTCGAGGAGTTGCCAACTAAAGTGAAGAGAGATCGAAGTGCGGGAAAAAAAATGGTGGCCTCGTTCTTTGGAAGGATAGGTCATTTCGCAACAATTGTGTTAGAGGATCAAAAAACAGTTTCTGCAGAATGGTACACTACCAATTGTTTGCCACTTGTCTTGGAAAAAGTTCGAGAGAAACGACCTCGCAGTAGGATCCTCCTTCACCACGACAACGCCTCGTCGCACACCGCCAAGCGAACGATCGACTATTTGGCGACATCAAACGTTGAATTACTGGGTCACCCGCCGTATAGTCCCGACCTCGCACCTTGTGATTTTTATTTATTTCCAAAAATTAAAGAAAAACTTTAAGGAAAGCGGTTTATGAATGCTGAATGCGTATCGCCATTTGCCATGCCATTGAAGAGACCCCTAAGGACGAGTGGGCAAAGTGCTTTTCCCAGTGGTTCCATCGCATGCAACGGTGTATTGACGTGAATGGACAATATTTTGAAAAGATATAATAAAACTAATAACTGGCTAATGTTATCAGTTTTTGATTTTCTAAGAACTTTCAGTTTAACCCTCGTATTCATAAATTACGATATTAATATTTATTTTTTACCCATACAACTTAACATTTTAAAATCAAAATTTCAATACTAAGGTCCGTATTACAGAAGGTAACTCAAGCATTGTTCTCTGTTTAAGCATAACTTAAAACTAGTTTCAACCAATCAAAAGGCTTCAAACGAGACTTAAGTAAAGCTTGAGTTTTGAGTGACGTTCAGTAATGCGCACCTAAGTATTCAGTTTCTTTTGTCCGTGAGGAAAAAATCTCGTGCGGTTCGGTGAGCGCCCGCGGGCTGCTAATATGACTTATAATCAATGCGGTGAATGGCAAACTAGGACCCGCACCCCCGGCCATAGGCAAAAAGAGGAACTCCATTGGTTTTAGCCGGTGAAAGCCCGGCACACCCTCCGTCGAACCCCAGACGGAGGACGGTCTGGTAGAGATGTCCACTGGGAGACCAAAAAAAAAGGCGTGGTTACCGAAAATCTTGGGAGATGATGTAGACATGAAGAAAGAGCGCAGGGCATTGTCAGTTCAGGTAAACATGCTGACCCGCCAGTTCGCTCTATGTACAGACGCGGAGAAAATAATTTCATTCACAGCTCAGCACGTACACTCAGCGAGCCTATGGTTTAGATATACCATATATACAAAGCGCTTACAATTCTCTGCGCATCCAGTTTAACAATGCCGATGGGGCGCTTTTGCATCTGCCTCGCTTCTGCAGTGCGTCAACAATGTTCGCTGAGTCGTGCACAGATGGCTTTAATGGCACTTTTTTTTTGTTTTCTCACATCTTATACAGGCGTGTCCGGTGAGGACTTGCGTCATACGGAAGGTAAGGGCGTCGTGGCGCCTCTCTAGCCACTGCTCAAAGAGGGGACTTACCGCCGCTATTGTGGCGTGCCCAACTTTGATGCCATCTGGCGCAATGACACAGCCTCACTGCTAAGCAGATTGCGTAGGAGCAGTAACGTATCCTGCAGTAAGAGAGGTCCTAGACAGCACTCTGGTGTGGAGGCACACCCAGGAGACTAAGTCTCTCTTAATTATTAATTACTAGCTTTCCGGCCGCGGCTTCGATTTTTTCGATTCGAATTCGGTTATATCGCGTTTATTAGATTTCCCTCGGGAATATTATTATTTTTTTTTTGAGATAAAAAGCACCCTATTATTTAATTCGGACTTCTAACTTAACGTTTGCAAAATTTCAAAGCAATCGGTAGTTACGGCGTGAAAGCGGAACAAACAAACAAACAAACTCACTTTCCGATTTATAATATTATAGTAAAGATTGACATTGATTTAAGGTCGGGTAGTATAAAAAAAGATGCTAAACTCCACCCACTGTACATGAAGATGAGTTACAAACCTGATGACATCGTTTACATATCAGATCTTGAAGAATATAGGACATGGTCCGCCTGTTCATGATCTCAACAAGTCTCCACTCTAATTCTTGATTCTCGTACGGTGTGCCACACGTAGGACATAAGCATACTGGCCTGGAAATGAATGTAAAAAGTCAGTCAATATTATTCTCCTGTCCCAATTTATTTGCATTTAGCGCATCATGTCTTTATTCTTCCATACGTCTCTTATAGTCGATATCTCGGTGGGCACCCCTTTCTAATCTTAACATCATTCATACATTCCATCCATCTTACTTTCCTTCTATGGATATAAAAATTTTGAAAAATACGAAATAACAGTTATAAATAATGTGGGTGCTAAGTACCCACGCGGAACCCTTCTCGGAAGCGAGGTAGGTATATTTATTTATGCTTTCATAGGCCACCGGGCCCGGCAGTTGTCATCCTGCCCGGAATCAGCGCCAACTACCGGGTCCAATTGTGTTTTCAAACTATCTAGGAACCCATTGAAATATACATACATAAAATTTCAATCAAATAGGTCCAGCCTTGTAGGAGGAGTTATGTGATAAACAAACATAGGTAAAGAAGAATTTAGATAAATGTGGATTTAAAATCGCAGCAGATCGCAGGCATTCTGTTCCAGTGATTTAATCAAAACAGAAGTCTGCCAGTGAAACCTTTCTTATATGATGATTGTTGTTTTGATTCAATAACTTATCATATCCGTTCGATATGATAAGTCAAAAATAAAAATAAAACCATATTTTAAAAAGTTACAAAAAGTATAATTAATCAGAAAGTCCTATACGAGGTCAAAAGGCTCCTATCTCAGCTTAATGGTTCGACAATAAAAAAATAAATGGCGCAGCACTGGTAGAGGTTGGGCCATCGACTTATACTAATGGACATGCCTTAGAGATGAGAATTGTGGCAAACCGAAACAGGCGCGTGCGCTCCATAGAGGCAGATAAGCACTGCATACCCTTATTATTTTTTAAAAAAATATATAATAATTAATAAATAATAATAAATAAATAATAAATAAATAAATATATACGGACAAATCACACAGATTGAGCTAGCCCCAAAGTAAGCTCGAGACTTGTGTTATGGGATACTAACTCAACGATACTATATTTTATAATAGATACATATATAGATAAACATCCAAGACCCAGGCCAATCAGGAAAAGATCGTTTTCCATCACGACCTGGCCGGGGATCGAACCCGGGGCCTCCACGTCGCAGGCAGGCGTGTTGACCGCTGCGCTAAGGAGACCGACGATAATTTATAATATACTACAGTAAAATAATTTACATACTACAGTAAAGACTTCGTTAATCAGTTACAGATAAAACTGCTATCTATTGGGGCTAGTGCAAACTACTAACACACATTACAATAATGCCCGCGTAACTCGGCTTCGTCGCGACGCCCGCACCACTTCGCGTAGCGGCGTAAGCAGCTACTAAATGTGTCTCTTTCATTGCATATGTGTGAATAATAGTAGTTTATGAAACTGTTACATAATGAGGGATATTATGCACGAGTGTGAGTTTAAAAAACGAGCGAAGCAAGTTTTTTAATAGTATCACACGAGTGTGTATTACCTAATTATGTACAGTTTCATACACTACTTTATCTAATCTCATACATTTTAAGAAACAATAATAATCATGTGTCCAGCGAAACACAACAACGAACGCAATGCAAAGAAACGTATTTGCAGGGGGGGCACACTTAGTACTTTATGAATTTCTACAGTCGACAGCGACATCTAAAGAAAAGTGTGTGAACAACTGGGCAGCCATCTTATTGACCTATAAAGGTCTTGGTTACCAGGTCGTAAAATTTCAAAAAAAAAAAAAAAAGCAGCCATCTTATACCAAGTCATATTTTTTAATTTCAATTTTTAAGCTATGGAAGCAAGATGGCGGATAGAGAATCAAACAATTTTATTTTATTTATACTCGTGTTGAATGAATATATGAAATATTGATATGATGTACGCACGTGTTATTGGCAAAATTGTGGTGTCTCTTCCACAAAGGCCATTGATCAAGACTTGAAGTTGAAGTTCAATTTTCATGATTTGTTGTCATGTTTCAACTCCCGAGAAAATATTGTATTTTTGACTATGATGCTTTAGGTAAGTGTTTATTACTGTACCCTACCGTATTATCTATATAAGTAAAAAGGTTTTTATGTTCTATAATATGTTTTTTTTTTGCCCAAATTCTGATAAGTAATTATTCACAAATTTCATTCCAATTTCAGTTGCACACGGTGTACCCATTCTCCGACTCCCAAACCCTGAAAAGGACCCTGATTAGTTCGCTACTTTGATAGCCGCTGTTGGCAGCCAAGTTAGAGAAAGTGATCATATGAAGATTTATAAGAATATGTTCAAAAGAATATGTGATCACCATTTTGATCAATCAAGACAGCTGGAGGTCGTCTTATTTGTTCAGGAGCACCAACAGTTAATAAGAATCGTAAGTAGAATTAAGTTAGCTCAATATTTGTGTGAACACAACATTTATTACCATACCAAATTGTTCCAATTCATATTTACAATCATTTGTGGGGTGACTTTTCAAAAGGACTTATTTCTGTGTGAACTCTAAAGAGAAATAGCCCCTTATGACTTTGTGAAAGGGCTTATTTCTGTATGAATTCTGCAAAAAAAAATGCAGTCCTTCCGAAGAGTCTCTCCTCAATTGGATTTTGCTAATCAGTAACTTAAAAGTACCTACTCTGAAAATTGTGGAAGAAGCAGAAGTGTGTGTCTGACTTTTACTGACTAAAACCCACCCATGTTCCTTAACTTGCCTGTGTGACGGCCAGGGCCACGGTTTCTTTTTTAAAACACCCGCAACGCTGATCCAGGAGGCATTGATCTTCGTGGACCCCGTCACAATGTGAACTGGTAATAACCTTGCATTGTATGTTACAGGTATTCAACAAATAATCAGTACCTTTGTGGAGACAGACCATAAATACTAATTTCCAAACTGTTAATTTCTGACACTTTCGGCTAATTTGTAATATTATTTTATTTCTGTGTACTTCATAATTAACGTAATGTTTTATATAACGATTTTATGTTTACATACTATCAGCTGTGAAGTTTTCACTCATAAAATAAATAAATTACTGAATACTTTGTTTTAATCATCTGAAAACCCAGACCTATAATATACATTACATAGCTACGTACGCATAGATACGTAGCTATAACATACATAGCTACGTATGCATAGGTACGTAGCTATAATATACATATCTACATACGTATAGCTATGTACCTGTATCATTCAGCTACATACGTATAGCTACGCACCTACATTCACTAGTAGTTGTTCACCTATTAATCTGAAGACGGCAGCACTTTCCATACATGCATATTTTACCGCAGAGTTGGCACTCTTTAATTATATACTTACTATACTCTTTGCGTATTTGGCGCCAAAATTCTGCACCCTGCATGAAAGCGCCAAAGCGCGCGCAGCCACAGATAAAAAATGAAATAGTGCTATCTATGGTTTGTAATCTGTACGGTAATGAAAAAAAAAATATTATAACATTATTTTGTTAGAGAAATAATGTTATAATTTAATTTTTTAATTTCCTTTCGATATACTATGTGTAAAGTACTTCAATATAAACTCCTTTTTAGTTTTATATTTTTAATTTTTTGATATGAGAGTAGATAAAATTATTTGATTGTAGGTGTTAACTTTTCGTGTGTTGTCTTGCAATTTCAATCCGTTTATAAGCCCAAATAAGCAGTGCCTAAATTATACGCGACCGAATGAAGAAGTTGACAAAACTAGTACATTTGTTGTTTGATAAAATACCTTTTTATTTTATCAGCTTATGTTGTTTCGTTATTGGTGTATTTGGTAACATAAATATATTGGTTGTTTTAAGCGGAATTGAATGTTCATTTACTTTAGAGTTAAGATACATTTTTTTCTTTCTAGAACATGGATACATATAAATATTCAACGTTAAGTTTTGAGGAAAAAAATAAAATTGTGTGTGTTCGCGCTTTTGGTTTAAATCAAAAGAAAGGTTGTTTTAATAAAAACTATTATGAAAATTATATCTGATTAGCAGGCTGTGTAGTGTGTACACACAAATAAAATGTTTTGTTTCTTGTGTAGGTATATTATTATATGATAAATTGAAACTGGTAAGTTTACTTTTTTAAGTTTTACCATATAGAAGCACAGAGATTTCGGTAGTGTATGTATGTATACCCTACCCAAAATCTCTATGCATGCCCCTGCTCCGAAAGAAAAAGAAGAAACCAGGTTTTGTCTATCTTTATCTCTCTCAAAATCATCTATGAGGAAAGAGATAGTGCTAGACCGAAAGCATAGGCCATCTCTCTCACTCTTTTTAAACAAAAAAATTACTGCAGATTATACGCGTACGGCATGTCCATTAGTATGTCTATGGGTTGGGCGGATGATGATACTTACACGTCATTCAGCATGGTGATGTTGGTGTCGCGGCAGAGGTCGAGGTCACGACAGTGGTTGCACACCTTGCAGATGATCTCTGTGAGCACGCACGAGTAGCACGGGTCACGCCACTCCGCCGCGCTGCTGAACTCGCCCACGCCGATGAGGCGGAGTAAGTTGCGGCGGAGGAAAGTTACCTGGCCAGAATGGAAGCGTTCAATTGATGACAGATCTAAGACGTAAACGAAGCCATGGAATAAGAAATAGGTTAATAATAAGAACTAGTGTCGGTTTCAGTCCTTCGTACTCGTACTCAAGCCATGAATTTCCAGTTTTAACTGACCCAGTATTGTATAAGCTTTTCGTACGATCAAATGACAGCTTACACTAGTTAGTTTTAGCTTGATGTGTAGCCGTGCGTACTACAAAGTGTAAAATGAAAAAAAAATTAAGAAATGTTAAGCGAAAACCAAGTAATAGGGCAATGCGATGCTAAGGGGTGTGTCGAATAAGAGTTTGAAAGAAAATGTAATTGTAATGAAAGAATTTGTAGAGCAAAGAGCTCTGATTATGTCAGATGACACAAGCCGGTAAGAGTTTGGCTCTGCTCAGACTGGCTCACCAGTGAGACAGCTTGGGCGTCCATGAGGATTAAAGAAAAAAAAAAGGCGCGAGTCGAGAGAACAAATGATTTCACGCGGGCAGAACTAAAGTTACTGTATAAAGCTCGCTATTGGTAGATCATATCACCAATTGTGCTAGACCATGCTAAAATTCAGTGACCGAAAATCGCTGGTTTAAGACCATAAACTCGTAAGTATATTTATGTAGTACAATACAAACCTCTTCATCTAGTGAAGGATCAAGTGAGTACACTTTGCAGACCGCGTTGACGTACAGTAACGCCGGCGTACAGTCGCCGGAGAACGCGTCCGGCTTCAGTCCGGGCTGCTGGGCGATGTCGGACGGCCGGAGGGACGGGTGACGGGTGTTTATCTTTTCTGTCACTCTGTGGAGGACAAATAAGGTATAGCTGTACAAAGAACTCTAGGTGCGCAGCCAAAATCGGAACTAACGCCGCCATCTTAATTTCAATGCCTGTCGACGTCATTTGACACCATCAAATGATGGGAAATCATCAAATGACCTCTTCCGTTCTGGGCGGAGCGGAAGGGTGTGTCAGACTTTTACTGACTACAGATCCTTGTAGTACTCTAATGTCTGGTCGGCTTACTTTAGTATCTGAATAAACAACAAGCAATTTATGCAACGAAAACATACTGGAACAGCTTCTGAGAGATCTCCCCACGTATCAAGGCGGGTAGTTCGTTGGGCTGCGTGTACGCCGCGCTGAGGAAGCCGGCCACGGCCGCCGCGAAAGATTCGCGAACCGACGCCGGGAGAAAATTCGACAGGTTCCACTGCATTGTTATTGAACTCTCCTAAAATAAACAGAATATTGAAGCAACATGTTACATAAACAGTGCGAGATTTTTATGTAAAAGTAAGTTAATGTGTGTGAGAAAAACCTTTAGGAATTTTAAAAGACTCATCAAATTCGAAATAAGTGCGCACATAGGTAAACACTAAAAGCAACTGATGTCTGGTGAAGCCGTACGGAGGACGGGTCTGAGCAGTTGTGTTGCGATGTGTGCCGGGTACGATGCGCCTAATGTTGTTGTGTTGGGAGTTTGGTCGTGGAGGGTCTTCAGATCAATCTCCCTTTGGCGCAGCATCGTTGGCCGTGTTGTTGGGTTTAACATTGCATCACCTCGCTCAACTGCCGTCTTCCTTCCTATTCGCTCAGTTTTTCTGAGTGAAGGTAGTTAATAAACTAGCGTGCTTTACCATCCGACGGGATTGCGGTCAAGCGCTAGTTTATAATTATAAAAAAAAAAAGATGAAAATAAAAACGTCTTTCACCTCATCTTCGCCACTTTCTTCACTTGCTGCTGGCAGCTGTGATGACCCAACCTCTGTTAAACCGTCCGGTAGTTTGCCCTGTTTCCAGATAAAATGTTTAATGCGTTTTATAAATAAATACATCGACGGAAAGTAAAGGAGCTTTGTCCTTCTTGAACCAGTTAAGGCAAGTTCCTCCCAAATGCGTTCTGCATTCCAGTATAGTTCGCATAGATTTGAACATCCGTATTTGCTATAGTCAGTGCGGATGCGGATGTCATACAAGTTGCGACAAGAAAAAAATTAGTCGGAGCCGACGGTTGGCGCATGCCGTTCGCATATGACTATGACTAATTGAAGAAATTGCTGACAAGAGCCAACGAGTTTGTTGTGGTGCATCATTTATTTTTTGTAAATAATTAAAAAGAAAAACGGTAAACATGACGTCAGCATTATGCTGTGACCATATGTAAAAGAGAGCCCAGCATGGTTAAATTCGTGTTGGTTTGCACTGTGTATTACAAATCATATAGATAGATATTTTGAGTGTAATACCTGCACACCGGCGTGGTTGGCCTCGTCCAGCCACAGCAAGTACGACCAGCACTGTTTGTACCGGATGTCGACGCCGTGGAACAACTCCTTGTTGCGAATGCTTTGTACTACGAACTCCACATAACCTGCACACAGTTTGTGAGTAAAGTTATTCTTTAATAAACCAAGGTGATAATGACGATGATAACCTTGGAACCTGACACAAGACGGGGGAGTAACAACATAAAAATACACTATACAACTCAGATAGTTATGTTTAAATACATAAGTACTAATATTTATATTTTAAAAGCGACGAATTGATGTGATTTTTTAAGTGGCGATACTTGAAGGGGTGGAGAATGCAATCGGCTACTTTTTGTCTCTGTCTAACGCCCCACTTCCTTAAAATGTGGGGGGGGGGGGGGGGGCAGCAGACCCAGACTCCAAAGCTGAAAGGTTCGGATGCGACTGGGATTAACGCTAAGCTGATGATGGCAAGCAGTGATGTAAAAAATGAGAATTATGTAAAAAAAATACATTTTTTAATGTTGATTCGGTCGTTTTGATGATAAAGCGTCATAATACTAGACCATTTTACTCATGACGCTTTGCAATTAAATTGATACGAACATATGAACTGAAATATAATGTTGGTGCAACCAACAGGCTTCAACTAACGCGTCGAAATTGTAAAAAACAAAAACAAACTTAATAAAAAAAAAACTTAACGAAGCAAAAATTCCACAGAAACAGTAATAAGACCAAGGGATTTAAACTGTATTTAGACAATTGCAACAAAGATGCTAACGCTACTTAGCGCTTACGGCGAATGTGGGACGCCGCGCGGGGAAGCGGGAGAGGGTTCGCATACCAGCGAGGTGCACAGTATACTCGCGCTAGTTATATAGGGTTAGTATCGCCAACATCCCAAATCTTACCGATGCCATCCATGACAGTATTCTTCTTGGTACACAGCAGGATCTTATTGAAGTCTGCGAACACTATTTGCGAGCCGAGCCGCTTGAACTCCGCTACCAGCATGAGGAACAGCTTCTTCATCAGGTTGTATAGAGTACGTCGCAGGGCAGGGTCGTAGAGTAAGGAAGACGGAGTTTTTAGCCATCTGTTGAAGAGTTAAAGTAAAAACTTAGCCAAACACTGACTAATGAAAAGTAAGTCTAAACAAAAAAGATTCTTACAAGGATCACTATGACGGTTAATGCAACTTATGGATAATTACCAGTTACAGTACAGCCTGCCACCAAGACTGGCTTTTACAATACCAGAGGACCGACCATGCTGGGAGAGAAGCGCGAAACTTTGCGCTATCAATGGGCCTTTCCCAGCTAGTGGGACAAGCGACTAGAGTGCCTGATGTAGCTGGTCATACCGCCAATTGGCAGGACAGTTCTGCTGACCACTGATCTGGATAGACCGTTAGGAACTTCAGACCACTGTCTGGTGAAGTCTGTGTCGTCCTTCTCCCCACCTGATTGCGACTCGCGTGGTGAGCGGCGAATGTGGCGATACAAGTCAGCAGATTGGTATGAGATGCGCCAGTTCTTTGCGTCTTATCCTTGGCAGCAGGTCTGCTTCTCTTCTGACAATCCGTCGAGCTGTGCGGATGCTATATCCGATGTGGTGCGTCAAGCTATGGTGTATTTAATCCCCTTCAGTGACGTGCCTGTCGGTGGCTCGGCTCGCCCATGGTTCAACGCCGATTGTGTGCAAGCTGAAAAGCGTAAGCATACGGCATTTCTCACCTGGGTTGACGCTCATGACCGCAGAGCTCCGGATCTAAGCTCAAAGAAGAGAGCCTTTAACCGTGCTGCCAAGTCCTACAAAAAGGCGCTTAAGAAGGCTCGCTTCGACCGCATTACTCATATTGGCAACAAGCTCTCTACACAACCATCCGGTAGCAGATCTTTCTGGTGCCTAGCCAAATCGGTCGAGGCGAACTTCTGTCGGCCCACACTGCCTCCACTGATAAGGTCTGATGGAGCACTGGCTCATACGGCGAGAGAGAAAGCAGGTCTCTTTGCATCTCTCTTTGCCCATAATTCGCGTCTAGACACTAACAGTGTCACTCCACCTAAATTACCTCATTGGGGAACTTCAATGCCGGAGGTTCGCATTAGGAACAAGGAGGTTCTGAGAGTATTGTGTCGTTTGGACGTGAATAAGGCTAGTGGTCCAGCGATTGTTCTTAAGGCATGTGCGCCCGAGTTGTCTCCTGTATTGACGCGCTTGTATCGCCTCTCATTTAGGACTGGTACAGTGCCCAAGTACTGGAAGCTTGCCAACGTGCTGCCCATGTCCAAAAAGGGTAGTCGTGCCGATCCTACCAACTATCGGCCAATTTCAATAACCTCCATACTCTGTAAGATTATGGAGCGTGTATTGAACTCGCGCCTTTTGGCTTACCTGGAAGGTAACGATCTCCTCAGTGACCGACAGTACGGGTTTCGACGCAATCGGTCAACTGGGGACCTACTAGTGTATGCCACTCACATGTGGGGCGAGGCCCACGAGAAAAATGGGGAAGCGATTGCCGTTTCCCTTGATGTCTCGAAGGCCTTCGACCGGGTATGGCACGCTGGCCTTTTGAGTAAGCTTCCAGCGTAAGGCATTTCGGCTGACCTGACTGGCTGGGTAAAAGACTTCCTGACTGAACGATCCCTCCGTGTTGTGGTCGACGGATGCTCATCGGAGCACATTTCGACCAATGCCGGTATTCCTCAGGGGACTGTTCTCTCTGCAACTCTGTTCCTGCTGCATATTAACGATCTGCTGATGCCCGGTATCTATGGGTATGCAGATAACAGCATAGTTGTGGAGAGATACCTGCCGGAAGCTCGGGCTAGTAAGGAATCAATCCGGTTCGAAAGAGAGGCTATGGTAGAGCGTACGAGTGCTGCACTACAGGCAGTCACCGAATGGGGCAATGCCAATCTTGTAGCATTCAATGCCGCCAAAACACAGGCATGTCTTTTCACAGCCAAAAAGAGCCCGTTCATCTTGGCTCCTACTTTTCAGAATGCATCCGGAATGCACCGACCGCCTTCAGCTTTTGGGAGTTGAGATTTCCTCGAACCTAAACTTTGGGCGGTTCATTGAGTCCAAGGCCAAGGTGGCTGCCAGAAAACTTGGCGTCATCTCAAAAGTCCGGCGGTACTTCACACCAAAGCAGCTTCTAATGTTGTACAAAGCACAAGTCCGCTCGTGTGTGGAGTACTGCAGCCACATTTGGGCTGGTGCTGCGAAATGTCACCTGGCTGATTTGGATTCAGTGGAGAGGCGTGCGAAGAGGCTGATCGGCGACCCAGATTTAACTCGAAACGGTCTCCAAAGCACAGGCGTAGAGTAGCCAGCGTTTCGGTCTTCTATAGGACGCATTCTGGTAAGTGTGAAAGGGAATTGCGTGATTTAATTCCCCCATCGGACGACCCGTCGTACGACAACTTTTCACCCTTACGTTGTTAACACCACTATGATCCGGACGAAGCGTGTCGCTTCTTCTTTTATACCGCGTACATCGAGGAACTGGAGCAATTTGCCAGCGGCGGTGTTTCCGTCACACTACAATTTGAGTGTCTTCAAGGCTAGAGTGAATAGGCTCTTAATAAACTAGCGCGCTTTACCATCAACGATCGCATCACTGCTACACATCAGGCGGGATTGCGGTCAAGCGCTACTTTATAATTAATTTAAAAAAAAAAAGCATAAGTTAGGATTCCGTGTGCAGTTTCTGTCCCCAGGTGGCGGATAGGGGAACGGCCCCCTGATATTGGGGTTACCGGTATACCGGCGCGTATCAAAACTAGATATGGGGACCGCTTCGGCGGTCACACGGGTCACCGTCGGGCAAACCGGTCTCCTCACTGAGAGGAGCTGGGGGCCCCGTTTGCTTCCGGGCAAACGAGTGGGGCTAAGAGGAAGGACACCTCGCTAAAAAATCCTTGGCTGCTGCGTCTTCTCGCACAAGAAGACGTACCCAGCCCGACCCCTCCTCATGGAGGGACCATTGTGGGCCCGCCTTTTAGGCGGGAATCGCCGGCGGGGATTGGTAGTGCAGGCTATGCTATTTCCCATGACTCCGCCACTAAGGCGATGTCGTTGTGCCGCTGTGGTTTTAGTGGGTATTCCCGGCTTCAGCTGGGCGAGTCCCACACACGCCCGCCGCCTAGCAAGCGGCGGGTTTGGTGCGAAAAGGCATTTCCACAGCAGAAAAAAAGGATAAGTTTAGGATAACTTACGAAAGAAAACAAGAATAACGAAGAAATGGCTCAAAGGTCTTAGCAACCAAGCCAAAAACTTCTATAAAAAAACAAACGATAGTTATAGTGTGTTGTGCAATTAGGATGCTGGTGTCAGTCTCAATCTGTCAAACAGTAGGTACTTCAAATTTCATTACATTTTGACAAGTGTCTGACATTGGTTCAAGTCCAACTTACCTATAAAAGTGCGATATTTGGAAGTCAGCAAAGACATTCTTGTACTGTGTGACGTCACGCAGCCATGACGCGATCATAGTCCGCAGGATCTTGAACGCCGCACTACATTGAGCTGTTTCATCGTATGTCATGGAAGCGTTGGAACCTGACACAAGACATGAAATTCAAGTAAAACATAAAAATGCACTGTACAACTCCTCAGATACGTTTAAATCCTTGCTAATATTATAAAAGCGACGAATTGATGTGATGATTTAAATGGCGAAAGTTGAAAGGATGGCGAGCTACATCGGCTACTATTGTCTCTTTCTAACCCCCACCTCCCTAAAAATGGGGGTGAAAGTTTGTATGGAGGATTCCACAATTTTTAAGGTGGAAAGTTAAAAATAGGTATTATGATCCTAAAAAAAAGTGCATATTTTTTTTTAAATCAGCCCTTAATGGAAAAATTGAAATTGTGTGTGGGCCTATTCGCAGCTTTCGAGCTAAAAATCGGTACACAGACTTTTTGTTATCCTCTAACTTAATCAACACGAGCGAAGGAGCGGGCAAAAGCTAGTCAGTTATATTTCAATCTCTAGTTAGTATAGACTCACCAACATTAGCCATAGCATCCTGGATGTTAGCGTGTTGAGCTCCGAAGGAGGTGGCGACACTGGTGCCCTCTACCTGCAGGATGCTGTGAGCTTGTAGTAACGCACACACGGCCAGTGCGTCAGTCTCTAGTTCTACACACACAGTGCCATATGCAGCACTCGCGTTGTGCGTACAGCCGGACAGTTCTTCGACTTCGCTTACCAATCTGAATGAAAACGGGATACAAGAAATGCAGTTTAAGTAATTTGACTAAAGTATGGACGGTTAAGAAGCCGAAACGCCCGTTCGCACTAAACGACCAATTAATTTACGATGATTTACGGCCACACGTTTACGAAGTCGTGGTGGCCTAGTGGTTAAAACACCAGCCTCTCAAGTATGAGTGCGCGGGTTCGATTCCAGGTCAGGCAAGTACCAATGTAATTTTTCTATAGTTATATGTACTTTCTAAGTATATCTTAGACACCAATGACTGAAGGTGAAGGAAAACATTTTCAGGAAACCTGGTCTTTTTTTTTTCTTTCTTTATTTTTTTTTTTTTGGCTTCCCACGGTCTGTGCATTTAGCCAATGTCAAGTAATTATGAATTATTCATGTAGAAAAAGACTGCAGCGTGACCAGTCTTACGTGTGAGGTTTGGGGCTAAGTCATGATGTGGATACTATGCTGCGATATTTCACTGTTCTTTATAAACTATTTACGAAATGCACTTTTTACTACATAAATCACGCACTTTTATTTAGTAAACAATACTATAAATAATTTTAAAAGTCCAATGAAAAACGAGCGTGACACTCGGCTTGACTTTCCCGCCAAAACCACCTGGACTTTAATTAAGTCTGAAATCGCCAACCCGCATTGAGCAAGCGTGGCGATTACGCTCAATCCTTCTCTGTATGAGAAGAGACCTGTGCCCAGCAATGGGACGACAAAAAGGTTGAGGATGATGACGGCCACACGTATGCAGTTCCTATCTTGGACACCAATGACTGATTACAAGGTGAAGGAAAACATCTTAAGGAAACCTGAACTTTAAGTCCGAAATCGCCAACCCGCATTGAGCAAGCGTGGTGATTACGCTCAATCCTTCTCTGTATGAGAGGAGGCCTGTGCCCAGCGTGGGACGATAAAAAAGATTGATGATGGTAGACGAAAAACTATGTAAGAGTTGACATATATGTAGATCTTCATCAGTGTAGCTATCATGAGTTTACATTACGAGACTCGATAGTAGAAATCGAGCGCGTTTGACTGATCGATTGACCCGCTTCAAGGTTGTAAGAACTCTCAACCAATGAGAGCGCCAAACGCTCTCGATATGGAATATCGAGTCTCGTCTCATGGTAGCTACACAGAGGGCCTAATAAGTTTGTTTTACGTTAACGCGATCGATGCGTTTATGACTTTTGACGCTCTAATGAAGAATGTTCACTAATATTTTTTTTTAGCTCCGCGTAAACTCGGTTGAAAATAAAAAATATGAGTGAAAAAATTATTACGATACGTCGTTTAGTTTCCAAGATATTTAATTTCAAAATAAGTGCGCGATTCGGAGTTCCACCACGCCGGCGCTCGACGCGATGACGTCACAGCACAACGCAACACTCGATCAGTCCACTCGCGCGCTCCGGTAACGCCGCGTTGCCCGTACCTTTTACTATTAAAGTGTAAAAATGTCTGATCTACATGCTAGAAAATCATGTGTTGTGCCAAAATGTACAAATACAACCACCAAGACACCAGAAAAGTTGTTTTTTCACGTTCCAAAGCATGTTTTAAGGTGTTCCAATCACTGTTTAAAAAAATACCAGATCCCATTATTTTTAGACCTTTTATTTGAGACACCACACTTATAACATCTTTTTCTAAGATTTTTCCTCGCTTGATAGCAGCAGTTTCTTTAAATTTTAGGGCACCAAATATTTCTTCAACTACAGAGCCATTCTTTGTAGTACATTGCGCAACTTCATGCATTTTTGAAGCCGTTATACGTCCATAGCGCATCTCAAACCACAAATTCGAATTGGATTACGCCATTGTATCCTTTTTTATTTGTAAACATCTTGATTCTGTCATTTCGTTCTTACAATCCATACTAATATTATAAATGTGAAAGTGTGTTTGTTTGTTTGTTTGTCTTTCCTTCACGCCGTAGCTAAGTAATCAATGGACCTGATTTTTGGCATACAGTTAGTTGAAAAGGTGGAGAGTAACATAGGCTACTTTTGGTCCTAAAAAAGCATCAAGTGCCCAAGGGAGATTACTGGAATATTTGTATGTGTACACCAAATATATCCTTACTAATATTATACATCGGAAAGTGTTTGTACCACTTTCACGCAATAACTCCTGAACCGATTGCTTTGAAATTTTGCAGACGTAAAGTTAGAAGTCCGGATTAAATAATAGGGTACTTTTTATCCCGAAAGAATTTGATGTTCCCGAGAGAAATCTAAAAAGCGCGATATAACCGAAGTTAACGCGGGCGAAGCCGCGGGCGGAAAGCTAGTATGTAATAAAACTATTGACATCACGTTCTACACAAGATTTTTTGAAATTATTAATTAGGTAATGAATCGAAATCTTTTCAACATCTTTTTTTTCACATACATAATGTGAGAGCGAACATTTTATTTGAAGTTCTCTAAGATTATGTGTCACTTTGTCGAAAAAGTTACCTTTATCCTGTTCTACTTCATTATGTGTTGTGGAACTAAAGTCTTTAGCCTTAATCATTTTGAGTGTATTCCCGATCCCCGAGAGCTTCGATTTTTTCCAATAACACTTTATAGCAGTTGTTGAAGGCTCCTGGCTTCGGCGATGCAGCCACATTAAAAATGCTACGGCGTGCTTACAACCATCACTACTAGCGGCACAATCCTTACACATTACATTTAAAATTTCATTGTCTTTTTCATCGCATTCTAAACTGCAATGATATGGTGTTGCACGTACGCGATGTTCCGGTGTAATCCTACATTTGACCGTACAAATATTACCTACTCTTTTGACTTGAACGTAACCAATAGCATCATCACCGTAGTTGGCTCTTGCCGATCTGAAATAAAAAACAAATATGTATAAAAACATTTCACGTATTTGACAAATAATATGTACACATTAAAAAAGGTTTAGCACATCTGTTCAACTCACAGCAGTCTTAGCTAGAGTCATCGACCATTGGTCGATGGCTATAGTTATGTATATAGGTAGGTACAGTTCTTGAAAAATACGAGCGTGCGTGGCCCTTCATCGTGGTAAAAACGTTTCTGTTTATACTATAATACCTACATCAATTTATTTAGTTAAATAGATCAAAGCCAAATCGATTTTCAAATAGGTAGGTAGATTAATAAGATGATAGAAAAATTAACTCTTACCTCTGCATTTTTACTCCTCGCATTTCAGCGGCAACGAAATCACTATTCTTCGTTAAATAGTAGGCAACCATAAGTCCATCTATTTTAGGTAGGTTATCCGATTGCCCTTTTTCAAATCCGTCATCCATTATACCATATATACACTAATTAAACTGAATATTACTCAATGTACGGAAGAAGCAATATAAAACACTAAAAGTAACTCGGCAGGCGCGGAGTGCCAGCGAGCGGCCGGCGGTGGCGGGGGCGCGTTGTGTTATGACGTCACACGCTTTACGCGCGCTTGCTACGGAACGCAAAATTTACGAGAATTTGAAATGTCTATAAATTCATTAATACTTGGTATTTTTCAATGAAACAAAAACTAGTGTATTTGTAAAGATACAAGCCCTACTAGGACAATAGTTTTAAGCGATTTTGTATACCTATTAACATTCTTCATTGTGCCGCACCAAGGTCACCGCTTGGAAAAGCTTGATAAACCTTTTCTTCCTAATATGTAATTTCTCTACAGTACTGTGTTTTCGCTCTGCAGACCTTTCCTGCAAACTTTCTTACCATATATTTTTATATTTGAACTATCATCAACATTTTTTTTTTTTTATAAAAATATAAACCAGCGCTTGACCGCAATCCCGCCTGATGGTAAGCAGTGACGCAATCGTTGATAGTAAAGCGCACTAGTTTATTAAGAGCCTATTCACTCTAGCCTTGAAGATACTCAAATCACTCAAATCATCAACCTTTTTATGTCCCACTGCTGGGCACAGGTCTCCTCTCTTACAGAGAAGGATTGAGCGTAATCACCACGCTTGCTCAATGAGGGTTGGCGATTTCAAACTTACAGTTCAATTTCCTCAACATGTTTTCCTTCACCTTATAATAAGTTTTTCTAATTTGAACTATACTTTCGTCAAAATAAAGTTCGTAATACAAAAACTGTCTAAATATTTTAAACCACTTCTATAGAAAAACTCTGTTTTGCATAAGGTCAGAGTTGTTAACTAATTAAAACATAAAAGGGCCATTAAATGAACTAGACGGTAAAGTTACCTGTTATCATCAGTTTCCCGGCCTCCAAGATCGGGTCGATCTCTGTTAGAACACCACAGTACAAAATTATGTTTGATAAGATGACGTGCGTAGAACAGGTCAGCGCCAAACAGTGTGGGGTCCGCGGGCATGTTGCCTAGAGGCACGTGGAAGTACCTGTTTGGAACAAAATGTTATTTGTACTAGGTCAAATTAAATCAACGACTTTGATGTACTCAGAATACTGTGTTTTATGCATTGTAGCTTAAAGTTAATATATTGTTACGAATGCACCTTATGTCAATGGCATAAGGTTGAATATTGCGTGTCTTATCTTACATAACTTTTAAGCTCTATAGCTTGAGAGCTAGGCATTGTAGAGGTACGATATCTAATAGTATAAGTTTCATCAATATTGACAACGAAGGGTCTACATCGTAATTACTAGTCATCGTTAAACTCGTCTCCTGTGAAGTATCTGTAACTACCTGTAGGATCGTAAACAAGAACGTGTTGGATATTAAGCGCTATTATTATTCCTTCTAGACAGATCTGGAATGTTCGATTAGCTGGCATATACAACATGTAACATAAAGGGTATATACATACCAAGGGCATGGCATCTTTACATGATATCAATCGATATTGGAAGGGTTTTTTATCCTATCTCTTTATGTTAGGAAGTTACGAGAAAAAACACCGCCTATGATAGGCTATCTATACCATACTAGGCGCACAGAATTTTTGAAGACATTTATCGTGATTTTGCCAAGTAATGTGACGTGTAACGAGTAGTTATTAACGTATGTAGTGTGGTGCACGTTTGTTATGATTTGAATTTAAGAAACACACGGAACCGAAAATTTAGTATAATTTTTTTGAGTATTTTGAGTTGAAAATCTTCCGATATTATTTGATATCATGTAAAGATGCCATGCCCTTGGTATGTATATAGTATATACCCTTTATGTTTATGTTACACGTTGTATATAATCGGCGTGTCTCAGCGCGTGAGTCAGTCTGCTTTTGTCTATCGAAGCAAAACAAGCTATAAGTAAGAAGCGATAATCGAGAATATCTACAGCGACAACTGTAACAAGTACTTCAAGGATTACGTGAAGTAACTTCTGTAGTGTTGTTGTGTGTATGACACGGGCGTCGCGTCGTGGACTTAAGGGAAGACTTCGGTGCGAACTCAGCTACGTTGTACTTGTTAATGCCTAATATCGACTATACCATCATTGTCAATAAACTTCGTAACCCTTGACCAGCATTTTAATACCTCTAGCCCGCAACAATATTATGTGGTCAAATTTCATTTCGTATGCGGAGTATAGAAATCATTGACAATCTTCAATATGGAGGTAATAGTGCCGAACCCCTTGTTTACAAACTAAACTAAAACTAATTTCAAAGAAAAGTACGTAATAGTTTAGTTTAGTCCTGTCAAATTAAGACATTCCATAGACAGTTTAGACGTGATCAGGAACAGGGTGAACTAAAATACGTCAATTTACGTCAGGCGCAGACTAAACTAATAGAATAGAATACTCTCTATCTCTTTATTATGTACACCATATGAAAATAGAACATAGATATGAAAATTTTATAAAGGGTGACACATTGGGCCGCTTTCTCGCTAAGAGCGATCTTTTACATACTACCTTTGGAAGGAATACCAAGCGGAAGGAGAGACAAATATTGTAGGTACTCCATGGTGTATAAATAGGTACTTATCATCTGTCCTTTTCTTAATGAAGTAGCAAGAATAAATTTAGGAGAAATTTAGGTGGTGCTTATACAGGGTGTATCTGACATCGTAACGCAAACTTCGCGAAAAGGCTAGACCGCATGCCACTAACAAAATTATGATAGTTATTTATGTCGTTAATGAGCGGTTACATAAATAACAGTGTTTAAAAAAGTGTCGGCTCGGCTTTTGAACGTTGCAAGCGTGCCGCCGTGCGTGTTTGTAGGTATGACGCTGACTCCTGATGCGAACTCTCTTAAATCAGCTGAAAGGATAGTTTTTCTAGTATAGTTCAAATTGCGATTTTTTGAGTAATTAACGAATTAATTAATTTTTACTTTAAAATCTTATTGGGTTATAAAAGTATAGCAATTATGAACGGTCTAAAGTGAGAAAAACTGCATATTATTTATTTTTTTTAATCGGGAAAAAGCCGACATAAAATTCCACCACTGGCGGGTTCAGAATCATGTACTGGATCCATGGTACTCGTTTGAGCGTCGATGTCAGAGACGTCCTTTATTTAGTTTTATACCTTGTGAACAAGTGTATCGGGCCAACATCGAATGTATGGTTTTCCATTGAATTATAAAAAAGTTTCTACGACACCAACATAACCTCCTCCGTTTTTGAAATCGGTCAAAAGTAAGCTTACCTGCATTGTTCAATAGTGAGTTGCAAAACGGCGTCCAGTCCCAGGTAATGTCTGACAATAGCCCTCGCACCAATACGTTGCCAGTCCAGTGCACTGTACAAAGTTTCTACATCCCGAACGTGTATTGGCACCAAAGGGAAGTCCGATAAGCCTGAACGACGAAACATGTAATGAATATTTTAAAATCGCTTAACCAAACGGCACCGGCTTCAAAGTTCTATTTCGAAATCAACTTATAATGTTCCCACTGTTGGGACACAGAACTCCTCTCAGCGACAGGGAGTGGGCCGTAATCTACCACGCGGGCCCACCGCAGGTTGATAACTTCTATTTAGTTTAGGTAAACTAAAATTTTATATTCATCATCATCATCATCATTTCAGCCGAAAGACGTCCACTGCTGGACATAGGCCTCCCCCAAGGCTTTCCACGACGACCGGTCCTGCGCCTCCCGCATCCAGCGGTTTCCCGCGACCTTCATCAGGTCGTCAGTCCACCTTGTCGGGGGCCTACCCACGCTACGTCTTCCGGTGCGTGGTCGCCACTCGAGAACCCGTCGGCCCCATCGGGCGTCGGTCCTACGGGCAATGTGTCCAGCCCACTGCCACTTTAGTGTTGCAATTCTTCGGGCTATGTCGGTTACTCTCGTTCTTCTGCGGATCTCCTCATTCCTGATTCGATCGCGCAGTGAAACCCCAAGTATAGCCCTCTCCATTGCCCTTTGAGTGACTTTGAGCCTTCTTATAAGGCCCATTGTTAGCGACCACGTCTCAATTCCATAAGTCATCACAGGCAACACACACTGGTCGAAGACTTTTGTCTTGAGGCACTGCGGTATTTCGGACGAGAAGATTCTACGTAAAAAGCAGCAAACTTTATATTATCATTTCTTAATAATGACCGTATCTTTTATTATAAAATGTAATGTGTCACGGTTTGTTTTCCCCAAAAAACAACTCTATAATAATGACTAAGTACATTAGAAAAACAAATTACATAACTTCAATTAGAGCTATAAACTAGTGTTACGAATGCACCTTCTGTCGACGGCATAAGGTTCAATATTGCGTGACATGCAGTACGTACCTTTTCAGCCCTATATCTTGAGACCTGGGCACTGTAGAGGTACTTTGAGGACTACGCGAAGTAACTTCTGTAGTATTGTTGTGTGTGTACGACACGGATTTCGTGGACATAAGGGATGACTTCAGTGCGACATCAGTTACGTCCTACTTGTCATTGCCTACGATCGACTGTCCCATCGTTGCCAATAAACTTCGTTACCCTTACCCTGCATACCCTAGCCCGTAACACTAGCAGCTGTATAATACAATCAGTTATCCAAATCGAATCAAATCAAATCTTACCGGGCATAAGCTGCATTAATAAATGCGGCGACAGCGTAGCTTGCAACGCCAGCAATGTCGGCCCGCAACGTTCATCCTTGTAACGTTGCAGTGCACGTTGCAGGTGCCGGCTGATAGCGCGCGCTTCTGTTTCGATCACAACTTCCCAAGTTAGCTCTGCACCGGGGAGGGAAGACTCTTCAGTACCCAGGTTGATTCTGTGGGAAATACATATACCTCCTTATTCATAAACGTTGCTTAAAGTTAACTAGTGTTTAGCGGTTCTTTAACCATACATTTTTGACCTTTTTTACGTCACTTAACTTTACTCATTTTTTAATAATGTTTTTTTTTATTTATTAATTTAGAAACCAGCGCTTGACCGCAATCCTGCCTGATGGTAAGCAGTGACGCAATCGTTGATGGTAAAGAGCACTAGTTTATTAAGAGCCTATTCACTCTAGCCTTGAAGACACTCAAATTGTAGTCCGACGGAAACACCGCCGCCGGCAGATTGTTCCAGTCCCTCGATGTACGCGGTATAAAGGAGGAGGAGAAACGCATCGTCCGGATCGTAGAGGTGTTAACAACATAAGGGTGGAAACTCGCCATACGACGCGTCGTCCGATGGTGGAACGGAGATGGGGGAATTAAATCGTGCAATTCCCTCGCACACTCCCCAAAATGTATCCTATAGAACACCGAAAGGCTGGCTACTCTACGCCTGTGATCTAGGCTTTGGAGACCAACTCGAGTTAAAGCCTCTTAAACACTGTGGTGTTTATTCATAAACGATGATTAAAGTTACTAGAATGGGGCAACGATAAAAAGAAATCTAACGGATTATACTCCGGAGTGTCGGCAGAAGTGAAACCTTGAACATTAACGTTGTACGTTTTTGAATTGAATTTTCTGTTAGGGAGTAATTTCACACTAATTGCTTCCTTTATCACTTCCAACAATAGGGATGTATCCAAGGTATGAAAATCGAAAAATAATTAGTCCGTCTTATAGATAATAAAAAAAATTAAGACCCGTATTTTTTATTTTGTCGCAATTACCAAAAATTACTGAGATATAGCGTATTAAAGTTACAGAGTGGGGGCTAATTACGTCACGCCGTTCTATATTTTGTACGACGGCATGACGTTATGCGACATTTCAAATCAATATATCTTCCTAAGTATTTGAATAAAAGAAAAAATAAAAAATACGTGTTCAATATTTTTTATAAAGCTATCTGACGGACATTAAATTATTTTTTAGGATACAAGCCAATTGTGATAAAATACAATATTCATTTTTTTAGGAACAGGCACACATTTTCGCTGCGCGGTAGAAAGAGAGGGGGATATTACTTCCTCTCCTACGGCATAGCGGTTTACTCTACCTCCGTCTTACAAACTTTCGATCAGTTCACGTGACCTGAAGGAAGTTTAGCATTTTTTATCCATCCCAAGTACACGACGCCACTACGAAGGTTTCACTTGACCTTGAATCCTCTGATTTATGACCAGTAATAAGATATTGGCGCTTACTCTGTTGTTCACAAACTAAACTAATTTTAAATTGCACCGACCGCCTTCAGCTTTTGGGAGTTGAGATTTCCTCGAACCTTAACTTTGGGCGGTTCATTGAGTCCAAGGCCAGGGTGGCTGCCAGAAAACTAGGCGTCATCGCGAAGATCCGGCGGTACTTCACACCAGGGCAACTTCTAATGTTGTACAAAGCACAGGTCCGCTCGTGTGTGGAGTACTGCAGAGCCACATTTGGGCTGGTGCTGCGAAATGTCACCTGGCCACTTTGGATTCGGTGGAGAGGCGTGCGAAGAGGCTGATTGGCGACACAGACTTAACTCGAAACGGTCTCCAAAGCCTAGAGCACAGGCGTAGGTAGCCAGCCTTTCGGTCTTCTATAGGATGCATTCTGGTGAGTGTGCAAGGGAATTGCATGATTTAATTCCCCCATCTCCGTTCATTCATCCATCATAGGACGACCCGTCGTACGGCGAGTTTCAACCCTTACGTTGTTGACACCACTGCGATCCGGACGAAGCGTTTTGCTTCCTCTTTTATACCGCGTACATCGAGGGATTGGAACAATTTGGCAGCGATGGTGTTTCCGTCACACTACAATTTGAGTGTCTTCAAGGCTAGAGTGAATAGGCTCTTAATAAACTAGCGCGCTTTACCATCAACAATCGCATCACTGCTTACCGTCAGGCGGGATTGCGGTCAAGCGCTAGTTTATAATTTATAAAAAAAAACCTTTTTCTTTCCATTGATAAATTAAAATGTTATCTTTTATCATTTTTCTTTCGTTAAGAAAAGGATAAAAGATAATATTTTAATTTAATCCTGTCAAATTAAGATAACCTATAGACAGTTTAGACGCTATTATAAACATGGCGACTAAAATACGCCAGTTTACATCAGGAACGCACTAATTTCACAAGTCTAACCTGACATTTTATCTTCTGTCCTTTTCTTAATGAATTGTAAAGAAAAAGATGCACTTAACTTAAAATTAGTTTAGTTTGAGACTCGATCGTCGATGTCGACCGCGTTTGGCGCTCTCATCGGTTGATAGTTCTTACAACCTTGAAGCGGGCGAGTCTCGTAATGTAAACTCATGATAGCCACACTGATCATCGTACTTACTTGGCAGTCCTCTCGGCTAGGTAGAGTGTGTTCATGTTGGGCACTTGGTTGGTCTTGACGGTGTCCAAAACGTATATATAGGCTCGCTTTACCGGCGGCAGTATCAAAGCCCACATGCTGCGTGAAGAGTTTAGAGCTGAATGTTGGTAGAGGTAGATGTGTTTCACTGGAGCGACGCCGTCCTGTGTACGAGAGTTTTGAAAAAAAATATAGGTACTTTTACATTAATTATTATTATTATTATTATACAAGTCATATACTGAAGTCGTGGTGGCCTAGTAGTTAAAACACCAGCCCCTCTGTTCATGACTACCAAGGCGTGAACAGAGTCCGTGCCAGGGGACGCGCGGAGAGGGCGGCAAGCGGCGACTCGCGGACTTCTCTGCGACCCCAAGATGGGGCGCGAGGAGACGGTTTAGGGGCTCCTTTATGGCCCCATGACCGTGGCCTCAGTCTCTCGATACCCAAAAATGGACACCCGTCATTGGAGTGCACTCTAAGGGTGCCGTCAAAAAAAAATGTGGAACGATTCACGATTTTGCGTGTCATCCTTGCGCACGGGCCATGCTAATCTTCTCTGTATCGTTCCAATTTTAGTATATGTACTGCCGAAGCAAGTACAAGCAAGCAGCGGATGGTGGCCGGCTCTTCACTCTGCTACGGACTGGGTCGTCGACGCGCGCGCGCATTTGTCAATATCATAGTTTCCAACATTTTATTGTCTTAATCATTATATTAAGTTTTACAGTTCACCTGACTATTATTAATAACCTTAGTTAGGTCCTTAACACCCTCAAGTATGAGTGTGCGGGTTCGAATCCAGGTCAGGGAAGAACCAATGTAACTATTTTAAGTTACATGTACTTTCTATCTTGAACACCAATGACTGATTAAAAGGTGAATGAAAACATCTTGAGGAAATCTGGACTCTAAGTCTGAAATCGCCAACCCGCATTGAACAAGCGTGGTGATTACGCTCAATCCTTCTCTGTATGAGAGGAGACCTGTGCCCAGCAGTGGGATGATAAAAAGGTTGATAATGATGATGATTACTCATCATCATCATCTCAGCGTTAATTCCAGTCGCATCCGTAGGTTTTCAGCTTTGGAGTCTGGGGTCCGCTTTACCAGTATAACTACTGATTTTGGCTAAACTTCGATATTTTCCGTGAAGCGACTGCCGTCTGACCTCCACAACCCGAAGGCGATTGCAGTTAAACCAATTGTTAGACTTTTGAGGGCTCCAACAACCCGTAACGACTGCCACTAAATGTTCGTATGGCAACCGGGACCAACGGCTTAACGTGCTTTCCGAGGCACGACCAGACCAGTGCAAATATTCATATTCATGCATACAAATATTTGCACTGTGCGGGGATCGAACCCGCGCCTCCTTGCGCAGCGGCCGCGTTCGCTACCGCTACGCCACGGAGGCTGATGATGATGATTACTATACAAAGAAAATATAAAGGCATTGCGTTAGGTATTTCACTCGAACAACTAAAATAACGAAATTGACTCTGATTCCTATGTTTACAAACAAAACTTAATACAAGTTCATCCTTCTCTTCTTATTTCATTAAGAAAAGGACAGAAGATAAATACAAGTTTAGTCCTGTCAAAATAGTTAGTACCTGACGTAAATCCACGTTTTATTCGCCATGTTTCTAATCACGTCTAAAATATCAGTGAACATCTTAATTTGACAGGAGCAGACAAATTTTTATCTTCAAAATGGAAAAAAAAGATGGTCCGAAAATAAATTTAATTTAGTTTGTGAACGAATCGGTCACATTATAAGCCATATAAGTTTTTTATTTATACACAATCATTCGCCTAGCCCTTTCTTTACTATTTTGAAGTCAGTTTCCTGTCTAACCGGGTGTAGCAGATAACCAATATTCATAATATTCACTTAACACGATATATTTATCAACAGTTTTTACCTGCTTTTGCAAATAGGGTTGAAGAGCCACACTTTTAAACTGAAGTTGATTAAGTGCAAATGAATCCATGTTAGTCGAGCCGAATTGAATCATTCTGAAAAATACAAGAGTTTAAACATCGGTTAATAATTGAAATTTGACTTAATAACGTATAAAATAAGGTTCAAAATCGTACTTCCTCGCTTCAGTTGGATCAACAGTGCATATACAGCCCAGTTGGACCAGTACTCTGAATTCAAGAGCCATTTGCGTTTCGTATATTCCTTCTATTTCTGGAGCGCATAGTTCAGATGTTAGTTCTCTGTAAAAGAAATATTTACAAGAAAAGGTAACTCATTATTGGGATAGAATGAACATCTTGTTTATAGGAAAGTTTGTCGACCGCACGTCCTGAAGCTAGTGTAAACGAGGCATTAGAAAAGAGGTTCGTTCAAATCAATCAATTATTATTCTTTATTATACTGTATTTTATAAAGCACGAGTGTACCTAATTGTATATATGCCTTTTGATTGGTGCATTCTTGGTGTAGTTCATGAGGGGAACGGTGCCGATAGTAACTATACAGGCTATGCCTAGTTCGGCTACAGATGCTAAACTCTTATATTTTAATCGAAATTGTTGCCACAATAGTACTATAATAGGTTTTTGGAAATAAATTATTATTATTATTAAGTGCTGGACAAAGGCCACCCTCAAATTGGTCAGGTTTGCCATAATCGATGGCAAACCTGACCAATTTGAGTCAGTGATGGCAGGCGGGTTGGGCATCACAGTAATTTGATATTCCACAAGAGAAGCGCTGCTGCCCGCTTCCCAGGTGAGAGTTCCCTTAGTTGCCTCTTACGACACCCACGGGAGGATATGGATTGGTACTATTCTAGGCACGGTACTGGAGTTTTTCATCCGGATATTCCGACGGGATCGGAACTTATGTGGATAAAACCAAGGGGCTTGCTAAAGTGTAATACTAACTCCTGGTGCTGCCTGTACAAGTTCTCTGGCACGGTGTACTGGTACAGATGCATGACGGGGTGGGCCCGCGGCAGTATGCGGCTACACTTGCGCCAGTACTGTCCGCTGTCGGTGGCGCGACACACTCGCTGGTTCACGTAGAAGATGCGCGGCACTGATAACTTGATCTGATGCAGTTCAGACCCGACTAATGCCCACACTTTGAACAGTCCGGGTTCCGCTGTCTCGGCTAACTGTTTGGGTAGAAAATAGGTTTAATGCGAGTTTATTAGACAGAAATTTATTGAAATTGCTTGACTTCGACCTGCCGGTCATTCTGTATGTCCATCTCACCATGTGAAAAGTCAGGTAAAGTGAGTTTGGAATATGCTGTCAATAGTGTCAATCTCTAACTAAAGTTGGAATAACAGTTCACTCCAGCAGACAGGTCTCAACCTCGCACTTGTAGTTTGACAGTTGTGCGATATTGACAGTAATAAAGCTTAACTAAAGTATGTGGAAAAAAACACTTATAAATCTCTGGCTTAGGCCGTATAAGCCTACGCTTTGAGCGCACTCCTCCTGGGCACCCCAGGCACGGGCTTGCAGGCGGCAAGAAATTCAATGCGCAAATCCACGCAAAAAAAAAAGACAATCCAAAGCAATGATCTACGCGCGCCTCAAAGAGATGTCAGTACATTGTGACGGGATCATGTGATCGGGGTTGTTTGAAAAAGATACCGTGGCCAGGACCACGGTATCCCTCCTCGGCACAAGCAAGTGAAGGAACACTCATGTGTTTTTAGTCAGTAAAAGTCTGACATGCTCTTGTATTTCGCCCAGAGCGAGAGAATTCATTTCAGACTTCCTGTCCAATAAAAAAACAACTGGAAAACAACAATTCAGTTGCAATTCAATGCTCGTACTTGTCTTCATAAACTATTAAATCATACCTGTATAATCTGCCAGGGTGTGTTAAGCAAGGTACGTTGAGCTCTTCTGATGAATCCACCGAGAGTGGTCGCTGGGCCAGCCTTAGGTGGTGGCATCATATCCTTATCCAGTTTTCCTAAAAAAACAAGTTAATTTTACACTTAAATCAGAAACAATGTGTTTCGTATGTCTAGTGAGAAACCACTATATGATTTTTATACGCTAGAGAGGGACACTAACATAGTTCCGAATTTAAGGGGGTAAGATTTGGGAGTATTTGAATGAATGAATTACAACCGGATCGTTGCAATTCATTCATTAATTCAAAACAATAAAAAGTGACAAATATAAGAAGCACCCCAGATCAGGAGTGGTGGCTGGTGACGTCAGTGGTCACTAAAAAGTGTAGCGTCTAGTGACGCCACACGAGTTTTCAACGTACTGTGTCGTCTTCATTTATTGTTTATATGAAAAAAGAAAAAATACGTGTCTAGTATTTTTTGGAAATCTGACTGACGGACTAATTAGTTTTTTTTTTGTCAAATACCCTATTGAATGAACCTCAAAATTCGTATTAGTCCTGTTGCCTCATGTTTCATCATGATACCGAAATATTGCATATCAAGCAGTAGACCGGTGAGCACGGTATTTTTAGAGATGTGTCCTTAAGATCTTTGAGTAAACTTGCTAAGCTTTGGGAGTTATTACCTTTTTTACTGCGGTTGCGGAAACCACGCTGTTCCATTTGCCAAAGCCATTTCTTCTTTTGGAATAGTATCCACTGCAGCCGCTCAGCCTTTTAAGAGAAAAATAATACATTAATTTACGGATAAGTAATTTGATAATATAACTGTCGTTTATTGTGAGAAAGCTCGTGTAAGAACTCTGTATATTCTTGTAATGTACGAGAGCACGTCGTGCAACTGTATACTTATAGCTTGTCTTAAAAGTCGTGAAAATGGATCTTTTTGTAACTAACAATTTTAAAAGTAGGGCAACACTAAATCTTAGTAAATACAAGTACATCGAATGTCATCGACGATCATCGATTTGTTTTTTGACTTGTTATTTATTGAAATTTGTATTAATTCTCAATTCTATTTAAACAAAACATCGAAGAAATGTGTTAAATATGAGAAAAACAAACCGGAGTGGAGCTCGGGAAATTATTTTTAAAGTTTATCGTCAATGTTTGTTAGTACACCAAGCTGAATAAATTTTATCAAATATGGATGATATTTATGCTTGAACAGTTGTTAAAACAGGCATGTGTAATCATGTTACTGTTTGTTTTTATCTACTGGAAGTTTCAAATCTACTAAGTAAACGATTTTAAGACTTAAATGAGGATTGTTTAAATTTCTGGAAAATGTGAGAGTGAACCCTATATCAAGATATAGATGAGTCAGTTATTCGCCTAAGCGAAGGTGGCAGGCTGATGACAGTATTAGCGGAGACGTTGTTAGTGACGCAGCTGACAATGAAAATACTTTTTAATGAAGAATATTTGGAATCAGATGATGAAAGCAATTATTATGTTATGGAATACTTTTCATTGGTAAAAACACGTTAAAAATATAATAATAAATATGTATGATTTTTTTTTTGTTTTACTCATTTTATTTAAACGCCAGAGATTTGTGTTTTATTAAAACCATTTTTGCTTCTAGTACAAAATAATGTGCTAGTATCAAAATGATTTCAGACAAGTCAACAAGGTTGCTATATGCACGACCGCAGCGCCCTCATTTATTTTCGCGACTTTATAGAGAGACTATACTATTATTATTACTTATTTTTGACAGACTCTGATTTTAGGTTCAGAAGTAGATTTTATTAAAAAGAAATACAAAATGATCGAACTCTGTGTATATTTACAATTTTAAACGACATGAAACATTAATAAAACAAATACTGCAAACTTTTTATTAAAACAAACAAAGGGTAAAACAAAATGGCTTACGTGACCTTAATAATCACTGGCCCGCTGGGTCCTGGAGTGTACAGACGTTTTGTGTTAATTAGTGTCAGAGGAGAGGAGTTTGTATACATTTATCATCGTTACTAGAGTTTACACATGTTATCAAGAATTGGCCGCATGGGGTGCCGGTACCTACAGGCCGCGTAGTGAACAAGCGGGCGGCGCGGGCGAGCGGGTGTCCTGTGATGTTCCCGCTGTCCGCACTCCGCCGAACATGAATGAGAGCGTGTACGGTGACCATAACATCGATTTCATAATAAACATCTTTCGTTATCAATAACTATTTTTTTTTTTTTTTTTTTTGTATTAAAACAGATCAAAGTAATAATATTTTTATCTATAAAACTTATTTAACTATAAGTTGACTAAGTTTGCGCACTGGATATTTTTTTCCTGTAGATACACAAACCAGTCGTAGGAAAAACATGGACTTCATTATGCTTCACAAAATATTTAATGGTACTATAGATTGCAGTGAACTTTTGAGCTCATTACTAATTAAATTTCCCAACTAGGTCTCCCAGGCGTAATACATACGAGTTATTAAATTTCTGGCTCAAAAACAAACCTGGGTCATTTCACCGCTGTGCCAAGACTTTGTAGGCAATACAACAAGTTAGTCAAGACAACCAACTTAGAAATTTGTGAACCTCTTGCAAAGTTTACAAAGTGTCTCAACCAAACAACTAGTTGTTAGTTTTTGATGTTTATTTTGATCTTAATTGTAATTTATTTTATACATGCTGTGGTCTCCTGTAAGTGAAGGAGTAAACCTTCGTGATAATATTGTCGTCCACCTTTACTTTCTCATGATTTGTGTATATCCTTTGTTGGAGAACCTAAATAAATCCTGACCAAAGCGCACCGCCAGACTTCCAGGAACTCCTTTCTAAGCTAAATTTTAAGGTTAAAAGAGACTAAATATCGTAAACCTTGTATACTTTACCTTGGTAGTTCCAAAGGGCGGTGGTGCACCTAGCGCCTCCCTCCAACTCTGCGCCTCCTGGGGCGGAGACTGCTCACGTTTGCGTTTCACCGTGTGGACTATTGGACGAATTGTAGTGGCTTTGTCATTACTGCTCTTGCCTATGTCTTCAATGTCCACTTCAGTCTCCTAAAAAATCGGTTGTCTGTAAAGTTGGTTCACTGACGATAGTTGAACGTGACAACGTCACAAGGAAATACTGATGGAATGGTTGCATTTAAAAAAAAAAGAAGAAAATTTGAATTATATTTGTTTAAAATATGATAGATATCTTGTATGGATATAGAGAACACATTTTCACTTTTCACTGCACTTCATACTTAACGAAAACATGTAAATGTATATTGTTTAGCAGCTGTCCACGCGGACGCATCACTCACTCAAGTAGGAGACAGACAGATGTCGAACGCTGCCGAACGCGGAGGCTGATTGTGCCTCTTTGTCGCTCGTTCCGCGCTCTCGCTTGCACTTCTAACTTTAAATGGAACGCCTCAGAGCGAGGTAACGTCGCATGAGTTATGTTTTTTCGTGCGTGCAGCTGGCTCAATTGAATTATAAGACGTTGTCACGACAAAAAATTAAAATATCAGGACATATTCAAAAGTTTTAAAGGTCAAAGAAATCTGTCATAATTCTCTTGCCGCTATCGCAATGTATTTGAGGTCGGCGAAACATCCACACATTCACACATTCCATCTATCGTTTCTTTGGTCTTCGCCGACTAATATAGCCATCGACATTCATTCCCAAAACTTTTCACCTAACATTTTCCTCGTAAGACATGACAATCGATTTCCACACACCTTTTCAGTTACAGGTGCCACTTTCATTTCTTAATCTACCCATTCGTATAACACCATATATTCCTATTAGCATCATCTCAGTTGCATGCAATTGCCGGTCATTAATTCCTTTGCGACCCAACATTCAACCATACAAGATAGCAGAGGGGAAAATCCCGTAATATTAAGAACGTTAACAGTCTAATCTCAGTCTCAATCTAGTTAAAAACTACCTCTATTTCCATAAATTTTGACAAGTTTTTGACAATTGTTTGTCGCCGAGATGAGACTGAAACTGGATTTTGAACGTTTTAAATTACGACAATTGACCTAAAAGGTCTAAAAGAAAAGAAATAAGTATATTTTGAATTGAGTATAGTCTTTGGATCTCCTTGAAGACAGTATTTTATAATAAGCAACTGGCGACCCGTCCCGGCGTCGCACTTGTACAATGCTGTAGGCCTAGTATGAGTTTTCATTACGAAACTCGATCGTTGATATCGAGCGCGTTTGACTCAGTGATTGGCCCGCTTCAAGGTCGTAAGAACTCTCAACCAATGAGAGCGCCAAACGCGCTCGATATCGACGATCGAGTTTCGTATTGAAAACTCATACTAGGCCTACTTATACTAAATATACTACAGAAAAACTGTAAATGTTGTATAAAAAACATTGTGGGATATCACCAGGTCTCACCTCAGATATACATTTTTATTATAGTGTTACGAATGCACCTTATGTCGAGGGCATAAGGTTAAGTAACTTTTAAGCCCTATAACTCGAGACCTAGACATTGTATAGGTGTAATATAAAAACGCATTCCTAGACTTAAGGTGGCCTATCGAATGGTACAGGTTTTATCAATTTTGTCAATTAAGTGACGACATCGAAATTTCTAGAAGCCCGTTTCCGGGAATTACCGTAGGTACCTAGTGAATGTACTCGAAGTTATGCGCTATTATTATTACGTCTAGACGATTCTGGAATGTTCGATCAGCTGGCCTATATATAGCGCCGTGACGCCAGCGCCGAGTGAGTCTGCATTCGACTAGCGATACGAAAACAAGCGATACTTAAGAAGCGATCTTTGAGAATACTTACTGCGACAACTGTAAAGAGAACTTTGAGTACTACGTGTAGTAACATCTGTAGTGTTATTGTGTGTTTACAATACGGACTTCGTGGACATAAATGAAGACTTCGGTGTAACGTCAGCAACATTCTACTTGTCATTGCCTACAATCGACTGTACCTTCGTTGCCAATAAACTTTGCAACCCTTAAACGGCGTTTAAGTACCCCTAGCCCGTAACAATAGCTTCCCGTATACTAGAATTAAACAGTTATTTAAATTTTACATATAGGAAGGAGTTTTTGTGGGGAGTGTGTGGATATGTAAGTGTGTGGGAGGGTGAGTGTGTGCGGTGTGTGAGTGTAAGTGTGAGTGATGGAAAATTGGTGCATGTTATAATGCATGTTGTATATTAAATGGTTACCATATTCCCGTCTTCACTAGTAGACGGTTCCTCTCCATCCTCGCAATTCTTCAGCTCCTTGGGTTGCACGCTGAACATGTCGGTGATCTTCCTTGTCTTGAACTTGTCCGTCTTGGCTAGCATCTTCTTGTGTAGCCAGTCAGGGTACTGGCAGCGGGGGACAGGGTTGTCTAACTAAAATGAGCAAAGAGTTGTTGATGAAGTAGTTGAATTTACCAAAGATATGATTGGTTGAACAGTGGAGACATGCAGAAATTGACCAATCACATTTCTTGTCGTCTGTTATTGGTCGAATTTCTGGATCTCTACGGTGCGCTCTACTAGCTTCCGCTTCAGAGGAACCGAAAAATTTTAAGAATCAAAAATACGGCATCACGGTCATCATCAACTGGCTGGTTTTGTCTCACCTATGTTGGGGTCAGCTTTCAGTCTAACCGGATTCACCTGAATTTCACAAGGAGCAACTACTTGTTTGACCTCCACGATTCAGCTACTGTGTAATACAATACCCCTTGGTGAAACTAACTGTCTTCGAGAAAGACTTTCGGGCTTCTGACTACCGGTAGCGACTGTCAAAGATTCAGAAATGAGAGCCAGGATCAACGGTTTAGCTTGCTTTCCGAATAACAGGAGATTTTGGTATGTCCCATCCAGGGACGAACTGTGGCAACTTGTTATGTCCCATCCAGGGACGTACTGTGGCAACCTGGTATGTCCCATCTAGGGACGAACTGTGGCAACCTGGTATGTCCCATCCAGGGACGAACTGTGGCAACCTGGTATGTCCCATCCAGAGACGAACTGTGGCAACCTGGTATGTCCCATCCAGGGACGAACTGTGGCAACCTGGTATGTCCCATCCAGGGTCGAACTGTGGCAACCTGGTATGTCCCATCCAGGGACGAACTGTGGCAACCTGGTATGTCCCATCTAGGGACAAACTGCGGCACCCTGGAATGTCCCATCCAGGGACGAACTGTGGCAACCGTAGCTTAACCTAATCGATCGACTCGTGCGGCTGTTAGTACTTAGCCAGGATTTTAAATTGATATCGGAATGGCCACCAATCGGTTTGCTTTTAAGCGGAAATTGCAGAGTTATTTTCTTAACAATTAGGGTAGTCATCTCAACACATCTCTCCCAAATTTTAGTTATGTATATAGGGTGTATCTGACATCGTAACGCAAACTTCGCGAAAAGGTTAAACCGCATGCCACTAATAAAATTATGATAGTCATTTATGTCGTTAATGAATGGTTACAGAATTCACAGTGTTTAAAAAAAGTTTCGGCTCGGCCTTTGAACGTTGCAAGCGTGCCGCCTTGCAGGTTTGTAGGTATGAAGTTGATCACTAGTGTGAACTCTATTAAATCAGCTGATAAGATAATTTTTCAAGTTTTGTTTTCATTGCGCTTTTTTCTGTAATTAGCGAATTAATTAATTTTTACTTTAAAATCTTATTGGGTTATAAAAGTATAGCAATTATGAATGGTCTAAAGTGAAAAAACTACACATTTTTTTTTAATCATGAAAAAGCCGACAAAAAATTCCACCACTGAGGGGTTCAGAATCATGTATTGGATCCATGGTACTCGTTTGTGCGTCGATGTCAAATACACCCTTTATGTATTATAAGATATATTTTGGTAATATTATGCATGTGTATATTGCTTATTTAAGTATTTCTTTAAATAGTGTTAAGAGTTTTCTATTCCTTACAATTTTTTTCAACTGAAGCACCTGCCATCTTATCTCTTCACCACGCGTGGTTGACTGGTAGAGAATGCCTAAGTCCGCCTCTGTACAGTTCATGTGCAAAAGTGTAAATAAATATAATCTAAATATAAATTTTACTCACGCCCTGCATAGCAGCTGGTATGGTAATAATTTTCTGTACGGTTCCACTCAGCCGCTCGATGTAGTAACCCCAGTCAAGTACATCCCGAATGTCTATATCTTCAGTAATACTGTTGTCTTTAAGCCATCGTCGCAGGTGGTGACGCTTGACGGCGGCTGGTGATTGGAAGATCGCGAGAGGAATAGCGCGTTCTGTTACCGGGGCGCCTTCGGGCTTCTTAGATATTATGAATCTGGAACAAATGCGAAGGAATTGGTTACAGAGTAACATAGATTACAGACATAATTAGTAGTTCTCAATGAAAAACTAATTATGTTCATTCAGAACTACTAATTATGTTGGCAATCCATAGTAAAAAGGGAACATCTACAATTTATAAACATGTAAATAAACAGAATAAGTCCATCATCCTTTACAATTCGTATTATAGCAAAAGACAATTATGAACATCCATCCATCCGAGAAATTCAAAAGCACGCTGTTCTCATTTCCGCCATTATTTTTTTTTTACTTAAAACTCTCGCTACTCTTACGGTCTAGGTTTTCAAATTCTACTCGCATGGCCTAATTCCTATCTTTAAACAAGTTACTAAAATTTGTTGATATGTTACTTTGATGGATTATCGTTATTATGATGATTACGGTTGAATGGATTTTGATGAAAGGCACTTAGGTAGACCAGGACCTAAGTTACGTAACCCGGTAATACGCGGCTCTGGGAAAATTCCCTTTTACAAGACAGTCGAAGCCGCGAGCCAAACTAGTAAAAATAAACAACACCAACCTGCAAGCCAACCCCGCATCCTTCACCATCTGATCACCTAGAAACTCCGCCAGCCGCTTAGCGGTGGAGATAGATGTGGACTTTTGACCGCCATAGTCCTCAAGTTTCTTGGACATGGATCGATTCTCAGAGATGAGCTCGAACAGTTCCGAGTCAGGCATATTGCTGCCTTTACTGTACAGCACGTCGAGCCAATAGTCGGCTACCTTGGCCACTGCACTGTAGCACGACTTTAGGTCATTCCCCTTGAGAAAGGCTTCGAAAACTGACGATTGGAAGATCTTGATCAGTTGCAGTTCTCCACGGCGTTTCACTTCGAATCCTAGTGGGGATTGCGGCATTATTATTCAACATCTTGCTTTGAATGCTCTCGGAACATAAACTCTGTTCGGCGTTTGTACGTAGAATACAACGCTATTATATGAAATGCGTATGCATCCGTAAAGTTGAGCGGATGCGCACGCATTCAAAACAGAACCTGAACAAATGTGGTTCACATTCAGGGTTCGAAAATATCCGATATTTATAATAAATATCAAAATATCAGATATTTATGATATATATCCAAAATTTGATATATATCCGATATTTATATCCATTTCTTAAGACTATCATTTTATTGCCTTATTACTATACGATTTGCACAGATACATAACAATTTATTATTATTAATTATTATTACAATATAAAAACAACAAATTTTTAGTTTTTATTTGACAAAATAAACATAAACCCCTTATTCATAAACGCTGCTTAAAGTTAACTAGTGATTAGCGATTTTTTAAACATACATTTAGAGACGCTTGCACGTCACTTAACTTTAATAATCGATTATGAATAAACCCCTTAAACACTGGTGTTTATTCATAAAGGATGATTTAAGTTAAGTGACGTTAAAAGGTCAAAAATGTATGGTGAAAGAATCGCTAATCACTCGTTAACTTTAAGCAGATTTTATGAATAAGGGGGAAAAACAAAATCTTATAATTTACAAAAATCAACAAAAAAAAAATTCTTTTTCTCAGAAAACAAAGTCCTTATACTATAGGGAAACAAAATTAAAATATCTTAAAAATCCTAATATTTATACTCAGCTGAGTATAACTCGACTCAAATTAAAAAATCAAATAGCAAATTAGTCTTTTTCTAGTCAGCTAGAACTGTCAAATTGCCTGTTGACATTCCTAAAGGATTAACATTTCACTTATAAGGAGTCTGTTTACAGATGATAGAATTGAAAATTATTTTGGTTCTTTTACATTGCACTATTATTATTGATCGCTACTTGGTAAATTCGAATTATTACCGTCTGAAGACGGAAAAAGCCGGCCAAGTGCGTGTCGGACTCACGCACAAAGGGTTCCGTACCATTGATTTATGAAATTAAAGGATTTAAGTTATTTGTATGAAAGATTACGCGGTAATAAGCGGTTTACGATTTACGAAGTATGAATAAAAACTACGTAAGTACTAGATATCGTTCAACACAACTTTCGTTGGTAGTTTTTATAGTAATGTACCACATATGTTTTTTTTTTTATATTTTTCATTTTCTTATTTTAGTATGGATATATATCAATTGGTATACAATATGTAAAGAAAACCCTGTCCGACCCATAAGGATAATAAAGGTTAGGTAAACACTTGACCAAATATAATATAAAATTTTACGTAATCGTCATAGAAACAATACTAATGAATTTTGACATAATCTTTTTTCCTGCGAATTAATTCCAACTTCCCCGAAATTTGGTAATTTTTAAAAAAGTGACAACACCGGTATTATTATGAGCGAATAGCGATGCGACCATGTGACGCGTGCCCTGTCCCCCGCCGCCCGCGGAAGGGTTGTTTACCGCAAATGTATTAAGTTACCTTTTTTTGCGAAATAATATTTATTTTTTTAGGGGGATTTTTTTAAGTGTAGCCCGACTTTATATCCATTATTAGAATCAGTTATCGATACCTAACAATACCTTGATGACCTTACATATTGTATATCCTTCGAACCCTGTTCATATTAAATGGTAAATAAAAGATAGGTAGGCCGAAATTAGAGAGTGGATACTAATCCAAATATGAAGCATAAATTTTAGTTAAATGATATCATCATCATCATCAACTCAACGTTAATCCCAGTCGCATCCGAAGCTTTTTCAGCTTTGGAGTTTGGGGTCCGCTTTTACAAGTCTAACTGCTGATTTTGGCTAAACTTTGATACTTTCCGTGAAGTGACTGCCGTCTGACCTCCACAACCCGAAGGCGATATCGAAGCATTGCAGGTAGACCAACTGTTGGACTTTTGAGGGTTCCAACAACCCGTAACGACTGCCATTAGATGTTCGTATGGCAACCGGAGCCAACATCTTAACGTGTTTTCCGAGGCACGACCAGACCACTGCAAATATTCATATTCATGCATACAAATATTTGCACTGTGCGGGGATTGAACCCGGCCCCCCTTGCGCAGCGGCCGCGTTCGCAAGCTCTACGCCACGGAAGCTGTCAGTAAAAGTTAGTTATATGATATATTTTATTATAGAATGTCTTCTCGTTCTAAATACATGAACATAGTGAAATTAAATGCTTTGTATTAAATTGAGTTCAACGCTGATAAGGCTGACACAACACTTTTTGAACGTCAATATTTCATAAGACAGTCCCCTCAAAACGCCCGCCCTTCAAGTGAAAGTTGCTTTAATTCATTGATTTAAGGGGGATTGGTAATTTGGCATTAACATTCACGTTTCCGTAGTGTAGCGGTTATCACGTGTGCTTCACACGCACAAGGCCCCCGGTTCGATCCCGGGCGGAAACAGTATTGCTTTTAGTATTAATAAATCTTTTTTTATGCTACTCACTTATCCACTCTTTTTATTTTTTTATACGTATATAAAATAATAATAATAAAATGTATAACATAGCTAACCTTTCAACTCAGCCAGTGAGCCGTCGAAGTTAAACACAGCATATCTCTTTTTTAACCTTTTGCCTTCTTCTTTAGAAGCTGGCAGCACCATGGCCAGGTAAGGGCCATCCACCTCAAAGAATATAGAGTTTTCAGATCGTTGCTCGTAAACTTTCTGTTCGGGGTCCACTAGTTCGAAGTATTGGTCATTTGTGAAGTGATCCTGAATAGAAAATGTGGAGATAGTAAGTACTAAATATCATGGCAGAATGCAAGCTTGTCTTAGACATAACTAATACAGTCTCTGTAATTCCAATCAACGCAATACATAATTAACGACTGTTAAGTTCATAATTTATTATTTCAGACAGCCAATTACATCTACTAACAAGACAGCTGTGATTGGTCGTCTGAAATAAAAAAAATAGGAACATCCAATCAAATGAAAAATAATAAACTTGGAGAACCTGACTACAATAAATATTTTATTTAAATTTATTTGTTGTGCAATATCAAATGTCAAGATTGTTCTAAATACTGAAAATTCAATGTACCTATTTCAAGGATCAATTGGGTACAGACGGAATATTTTAGTTTCAATAGGCTTTCTAAGAGCCTTAATATTGACTTATTCAGTACCAGTGTATCGAAACTAAGATGGCTTTTGGCCATAGTCTTTTATCTTGTGCAGTTCATTACTTGTTTCTACTTTTTTTTATCGACTTTTTCTTCCTACTGCAGTCTTGTTATTAGCTGTTTTTTTTATGTTATATTCTTTATGTCATGGAATTTTTAGTCTGTCAACATTCTAAATAAAATAAATTACTTACTTTGACCATAGCGTTGAGCACCGCGTTAGGGAAGGACACATTGATCTTCTTCTTCTTTGGATGCGTTGTTAATACGGTCACGTTTTCAGGGAACGAGGAGGGGAGTATGCACCATATACCTGTGCAAATGTGTACTTATTTATACTATAATATACTGTAGCGGTACCTACAAACGCCACAAAATGAACGACGCGTCATACTGACGTCACATGAATTCTACATCTCGCAATCAGAGTTTACCGTGCAATTCGCATACATACAACTTGCCAATTTCAACCATTGGGCAAGTGCCCGCCAGACATAACACCCGTCTGGTTGGAGGATCCTCCCTTTTCTATGGAGGATGAATGAGCTTTACTCCCTGTTCCTCATGCCTCCACACTGGTGACCCCGAGCATGAAAACAGCGCAGCCTTCGTGCAACAACTTGAGCGTGACGTCATCATCATCACTCCCGCAAGCTTCATCGGCGAATCACCCACCCAGCCAGTACCCACGGCTTCAACGGGTATCCTGACCACAAGCATGCAGCGACCGCGCATTCCTGGTCATCACCCTCAACCTCATCAGCAACCTCAGCACAGCACACTGCACTTTCGGCCGGTCAACAAGCAGAGCCCTCTCTCCTGGTCGACGCAGCCTCAACCCGGCGCTGTACGACATCCAACGCACTGGAGTACAACGCAGCGCCCCACCACCCCGACTCACTGGGGAATCTTTAAAGACAGTTCCGACTCACCGTGAACTACGCGGCAATCGGTTCCGACTCACTGGAACCTCAGTTGGCCTAGCAAGAATCACAAGATACAAGACTCAGCCCACTATCGACCTCCGGTCTCCGGAGGGGAGTGGTGTAACGGTACCTACAAACGCCACAAAATGAACGACGCGTCATACTGACGTCACATGAATTCTACATCTCGCAATCAGAGTTTACCGTGCAATTCGCATACATACAACTTGCCAATTTCAACCATTGGGCAAGTGCCCGCCAGACATAACACCCGTCTGGTTGGAGTATCCTCCCTTTTCTATGGAGGATGAGTGAGCTTTACTCCCTGTTCCTCATGCCTCCACAATACTATAATAAACAAGAAACGTCCGTTGCCACCACACTAGGAATTTCTCCTGTATCGTAAACATATAAATTCACATACACAAACAGCCAGACCCGGAACAACCTGTAAGCCTTGCAAATATTTGTTCCGTGCGAGAATCGAACCCACAAATTGTAGAGCAGCAGACGATCGCCCAGCCACTGTGCCAACTGTGACGTCAATATCGTATCGTTTAGCTATCGTAATATTCAACTATCACTATAGTTAAGCGAAACTTTTGGGTTGGCAGTTGGTACGTACAATCGTGTATTGACACTTCTCGATTTCAAATTGTAAAAATTACTTACATTTATCCAATGCAAGCTATAACAAAATTATCAGTGAGAAAAGACGTCAAAATGCTAAAAATATTTCTAGAATAAAGTTCTTCGGGCGATTAAAAATTCAGTCCTAAACTCACAGACATTAAGACGGATTTAATGCTGCAGTTCAAAGTCGTTTAGATCGTTTTCAAATCTTCGATCAAGAACAAGACGTTTAGGACAACATGATACTGTTTTATAACTCACCGTCAGTATCCAGTTCCAATGGCCTGCCGACTTGTTCGATAATCTCCCTCGCTTTCATGATGATGTTAGCGCCCGTGTAGCACACGATACCTGCCATCTCCATACTGTGCCAACGAGCACTGGGAAGAAAAATTAAAATAAATTGTAGGATTTAATTGTATTTTTTTTTTTTTTTGGAAGCTATGTCATCAAATGACCCCTACCGCTCTGGGCGGAGAGGAAGGGCAGACATTTATTGACTAAAATCAACCAGTGTTCCTTCAATTGTCTGGGCCTACGGTATCTCTTTCGTACAACCTGTGACTCTGGCAGGCATCGGTTCTAGTTCACCCCGTCACTGTGTGATGACATTTCTTACATTTGAATTCAGAACCTCTGTTTATTTTTAACTTTTGGGAATAGAACTTCACTGTCATAAAAGACAAAGTTCAAATTTCATTGCAATGAACAAAAAACTTTTAGGGATCGAAGCTAAATTTAAGTTCAGTACATCTTTTTCATACTATTTCATTATGAAAAGGACAGAAGATAAAATATTACTTACTTTAGTCCGTAAAAAATATTGATAATGTATTACTACTCAATAAAATATTACTTTAGTTAGTAGCTAAAATATTGTATACACAGGTTAAATGTAATTAAAAACATGGCTACAAAAAAAAAATCTATTTACGTCAGGCGCTGATTTATTTGGCAGGACTATGAACTTTATATTTCTTTCAGACTTCATTTATAGTGCTGTCAGTTGGAAATAGCCAACGTTATAAACCGTATCTAAATCTTCTTTTATTTTAGAAAATAATTAGAAATAATACAAAAAACATCGCAAGCGGGCGATGCCGCGAGTAGAAGATAGTTAATTGAATAAATCAGTCTCCAGTCTTACCCTCTTCTCATGACGTATCCATAGAATGAGTTGAGAATACACTTGTGTGCAAGTTGTAGCGAGTCGAACAGTACTTCGCGACTCTTAGCGGACTTGATCTCGGCTGCATCGCCGCTTGCAATTGCTTCGGCCACTTTAGCCTTTGCTTGCTTGTTTAGAGCCTTGTATTCGTAACGTCGATCCCTGGAAACAAATTAGTAATAATACTAATAATAATCATTTCAAAAAACTTAGTACTATTTTACAATGATGTTAGCGCCGACTCTATAGTCTACAAACTAAATTAAATTTAAGTTCAGTGATTTTTTTCTTTCTATTTCTTCGTTTCGCACGGGTGCAATGCTGATACTAAATATACTACAGAAAAACTGTGAACGTGGTATAAAAAACACAACGGCCCGCCGCGCCGCCCTGGCCGGTAATCGAAAATATTCATTTAAATCATATGCTGTAAAGGGCGATATAGATCTGTATTAAATCAACAATGTATTTAAGGTATTTAAATTGAATAAGAATTAATGCTGTATAGGTTAAAATCGCTTCGAAAATTTGCCGGTATTTGTCGTAAAAAGTAAATGACAAAAAGATGATATTGTGGGATATCCATAAGAGTATCTCTTATGGATATCTCAATATAATTTTTTGCCATATACCATCGCGATTTTTTTGTAGACTTATTCAATGTGCACAATATTTAGTACATTATTTTATTTAGTTAATGCACATATAGTTATATTATTTTATTTAGTAATTCACATACAGTTATATAATCATTATATTTTTGTGTTCTATTAATTAACCAGCGATAACGTTCACCCGCACGCACAAAAGATGAAAATTGTAAACACCAAGCCACATTAGACGACTGAACACTGCCACCCAAAATACAAGCTTTCGCTTAGTTTGGGAGGCAGCATCAGTACCTATAGCCCATTACATTTACCTGTATCTAGATATAAAACACCCTGTGAACTGTAAACCTTGCGACAATAAAGATTTATTATTATTATTATTTTGATAAATCTTTTAGGTTTCAGTCTGCGTTTCACTGCAAACGCGGAAAAAAATTTAATTATTTACGACATCACATTAGAAACCTCAAAAATAATAAAATTGTGAAGAAATATGTACATATTTCTTCACAATTTAATGGATGTTAATATACATATAAACCGTTCTCTTTAATCACTCTATCTATTTAAAAAAAACGCCATCAAACTGCGTTGCGAAGTTTTAAAGATTTAATCATTCAAAGGGACATAGAGAAAGAAAAAGTGACTTTGTTTTATACTACTTTTTTTTTTTTTTTTAATAATTATAAACTAGCGCTTGACCGCAATCCCGCCTGATGGTAAGCAGTGATGCGATCGTTGATGGTTAAGCGCGCTAGTTTATAAGAGCCTATTCACTCAGAGAAACTAAACGAATAGAAAGGAAGACGGCAGTTGAGCGAGGTGATGCAATGTTAAACCCAACAACACGACCAAAGATGCTGCGCCAAAGGGAGATTGATCTGAACACCCTCCACGACCAAACTCCCAACACAACAACATTAGGCGCATCGTACCCGGCACACATCGCAACACAACTGCTCAGACCCGTCCTCCGTACGGCTTCACCAGACATCATGCCGGAACACGACAAATCGCTTGGCGGCAAGGCTTTGTCTGGTGGGTGGTAACTTCTGCCGGCGGCCGAATGTTATGGCCTACCACCGAGCATATTAGTGTAGTATACTATGTAGTGATAATTATCATTTCAGCCGAAAGACCTCCACTGCTGGACATAGGCCTCCCCCAAGGTTCTCCACGACGACAGGTCCTGCGCCTCCCGCATCCAGCGGTTTCCCGCGACCTTCACCAGGTCGTCGGTCCACCTTGTCGGGGGCCTACCCACGCTACGTCTTCCGGTGCGTGGTCGCCACTCGAGAACCCGTCGGCCCCATGTAGTGATAATGAAAAGGGCAGAATATATAATATTCGTTTAGTCCTGTCAATAAATAAATCCATGACAAGCATGGTAAATGCGTAACAGTAGTGTGTTACGAAATTACCTTGCTTTTCATGGACGCACTAGCAAACAGTATCAATTTCTTTCATTTTGACACTACAACAACATCAACAGCAAGTCAGATTTTAGGGTGGAATCGTCAAAATAAAAATAAATGCTAATCGCTCGCAACCTCGGCTCACTAGTCTATATTTGAGCCAAATTCGACAAAGAATAGAGGTAAACAAACTGTTGCTAGACAACGAGTTGTTTACGCCTAAAAGACAGATGTTAACAACCTTTTTTAGATAGACGATTAACATAAAAGTAATAATCCTACTTCCTACTATTACATTGCATGTGTGCAGTTGATTTGAAAGTAATTAAAATACGCAAAATTGTATTGACAAATGCCTCAACTTTATTCATTGGTTGAATTCCACAAAATGTGTTTAATGCCTGGATTTCATAATATCTTTCTTTTTTTGTAGGGCTAACACATAAAATTAATGTCACGTTTTAAACGCTCGCACCCTCAGCTCACAACTAGTCTATATTTGAGCCAAATTCGATAAAGAATAGAGGTAAACAAAGCGTTCTAGGCAACGAGTAGTTTACACCTAAAAGACAGATGTTAACAACCTTTTCTACATAGACGATTAACATAAAAGTAATAATCCTACTTCCTACTAATACATTGCATGTGTTATGCAGTTGATTTGAAAGTAATTAAAATACGCAAAATTGTATTGACAAATGCCTCAACTTTATTCATTGTTTGAATTTCACAAAATGTGTTTAATGCCTGGATTTCATACATATTTCTTTTTTTGTAGGGCTATCACGTAAAATTAATGTCGACTTTTTAATGGGTTTTCGAAATACCAAGTTATTATGCATGTTATTTTAGTTATTATATTGAAATATGCTGGAATAGGGATGTATCCAAGATATGAAAATCAAAAAAATAATTAGTTCGTCTTATAGATAATAAAAAAAAAATTAAGACCCGTATTTTTCATTTTGTCGAAATTACCAAACACTACTGGGATATAGTGTATTAAAATTACGGAGTAGGGGCTAATTACGTCACGCCGTGGTATATTTTGTAGCACGGCGTGACGTCATGCGACATTTCAAATCAATTTATCTTCCTAAGTATTTGAATGAGAGAAAAAATAAAAAATACGTGTTCAATATTTTTTATAAATCTATCTGATGGACATTAAATTATTTTTTAGGATGCAACCCAATTGTTAATAAATAGTTAGCATGTAAAAGTCGATAATCATGTAAATAACAGGAGATTTGTAAAACGTGAGTTGTGATAACCCTAAATTGATTTGTTTACCTCTATTCTTTATGGAGCTTCGCGTTGGCAATCTTTGTGCGCTATCGACTGCATGGTTTATTTAAAAGTTAGAGATTAGTCCCCGTATATACTTTGATTAGTAATTAGGGGAGTTCATACGTATTCTGGAAGATTTTCAGGGGAGAGCTGTCCCCACATCATTCATCATCATCATTTCAGCCGAAAGACGTCCACTGCTGGACATAGGCCTCCCCCAAGGTTCTCCACGACGACCGGTTCTGCGCCTCCCGCATCCAGCGGTTTCCCGCGACCTTCACCAGGTCGTCGGTCCACCTTGTCACCACCCACGCTACGTCTTCCGGTGCGTGGTCGCCACTCGAGAACCCGTCGGCCCCATCGGGCATCGGTCCTACGGGCAATGTGTCCAGCCCACTGCCACTTCAGTGTTGCAATTCTTCCGGCTATGTCGGTTACTCTCGTTCTTCTGCGGATCTCCTCATTGCTGCTCATGCTGTCCCCACGCCCATGTTTATTTGTTTTATTTTTTATGTTCCCGTGTGATAATTCATGCATTCCACAACGTTCCTTGATAAATATTTCACTGTTCAGGCCCCTCGTTTGTGGAATGCATTGCCAATTTAAATTAAACGCGCATAATCGTTACGGGAATTCAAGAGACTTGTGAGGGAACACTACTTGTCGTTATGATCTTGTTAAATAAACACTTTATGGCTATTTATACTATTAAAGTATCTATGAATTTATGTATGTATTTGTGTATCTACTTTAGTATATTGTAACAATGGTATTTGCACCAACGACAGTCCCATTTGTGGTTCAGGAAAATCTGTCCATTCTTTGGTTGCCTGGAAGTAATCGCATTAGCGATAAGGCCGCCCATTGTATGTTTTGTGTTCAATGTACTTTGTTCGATGTTTGATTGGTGTACAATAAAGAATAAATAAATAATTTCCTGCTTACACGCATGCAAATCCAAACTGGCAATTTAATAACGAATATAATTTACCTGAAAGCTCGTACAGTGTCGACGTAGAAAGAGTTCTCCTTCTGACAAATGGTGGTAGTTCTAACTTCTGTTTTCGTGACCTTCGTCTTCTTGTAAGCAACTCTGCAGTAGTCTGCTAAACGTTTCTTTTCGTAGGCTGCCTAAAGAGAAAACACATCATTAAACATAATTACGACTCATAAATTACTCCGCCTTGTGGTATACAGTATGTTAAGAAAACCCTGTCCGACCCGTGAAGGTGTTGTTAGGTATCGATAACTGATTCTACTAATGGATACAAAACCGGGCTAAACTTAAAAAAAACCCTAAAAAAATAAATATTTATTTTTTTAGGGTTTTTTTTAAGTTTATTTCGCAAAAAGAGGTAACTTAATAAATGTGCGTAAGCACCCTTCCGCGGGCGGCGGGCGTCAGGGCACGCGGCACGTGGTCGCATCGCTATTCGCTCATAATAATACCGATGTTGTCACTTTTTTAAAAATTACCAAATTTCGGGGAAGTTGGAATTAATTCGCGGGAAAAAAAGATTATTTCAAAATTCATTTGTATTGGTACTATGATGATTACGTAAAATTTTATATTATATTTGGTCATGTGTTTACTTAACCTTTATTATCCTTATGGGTCGGACAGGGTTTTCTTAACATACTGTATATGTGATGCTATATGCAATATTGTGGTATCTGTAATTGGGTGTATCTTATAAGACTAAACTAGCAACATTGTACTCGGTAGTTCGCTAATGAATCCGAATGGCAACACTGTTGGTACTCGGCAGTATAGCTCCCTTAGTCTGTCTATATACGGCCTTTAACCAAGTTGACGCTGTCGTTTCATTTTGTTATCCAAGAACTCCTCAGATATATTTACCGACAAATGGTGTTCCTTCACGAGTTCTACGAGAGCTGTAAGATAAAACTATAAATATAAATATATACGGACAAATCACACAAATTGGGCAAGCCCCAAAGTAAGTTCGAGACTTGTGTTATGGGATACTAACTCAACGATACTATATTTATAATAGATAAACATCCAAGATCCAGGCCAATCAGGTAAAGATTGTTTTTCTATCATGACCTGGCCGAGATCGAACCCGGGGCCTCCACGACCCAGGCAGGCGTGTTGACCGCTGCGCCGTGAAGGTCGTCAATATCACTATGATTTCTAACTAACCTGATCTTCCTTAGGTAGAGCATGGAAAGCTCTAGTCGGTCCGCCTGGGTGTAATGGCGGGAACTTCTCAGTCTCTAACTGCTGTTGAATGCGCTGGTACTCACTGCGCGTTGCCGGTACTGTATACAGAGACAAATGATCACGAGCTGTACAATATAGGAAACGTGGAGAGAAAGTCCTGGATACACAAACATTAAGAGGGTTCGGACGACAGCAGGTCCAGCTATCCTAAACTGTCAAATATTCCCAATCAATCTTCAGCCTTAATACTTTAGATATAAAGTTGGAAATCTAATAAAGAAATCTGACAGATTGTAGTAGCTTGATTGGCTGTCATCTGTTCGTAGATTGGTGCTATCTGCGCTCCGCGTCTCAACCGCATAAGTTTTGATCCCGTGGCAATATCCAGAATAAAACTAACCTATATGTTAATACAGGTTAGAATAAGCCATCTTGTGTGCCAAATTTCATACAATAGGGTATTTGATTTAAAAAAAACTAATTAGTCCGTCAGTCAGATTTCCAAAAAATACTAGACACGTATTTTTTCTTTTTTCATATAAATAAAAAATGAAGACGACATAGTGCGTTGAAAACTCGTGGGACGTCACTGCACACTACACTTTTTAGCGAGCAGTCACGTCACCAGCCACCACTCCTGATCTTTGATACCTTTTATATTTGTCAATTTATATTGTTTTGATAAAACAAAAAATACGTGTCTAGTATTTTTTGGATATCTGACTGACGGACTAATTAGTTTTTTTTTAGTCAAATACCCTATTCCAACTCGTTAGTAAAAAACATACAGCCATACATACGAACATTTAGTTTATAATTTTATTAGGATTTAATCAATGCTCTATGCTATTGGAAAGAGTATAAATGATAGTTAAACACAAATACACTTCCCTACTCCCCACAAAAGCATTCTTTCAAGATTGTTTAATATTATTGCACAATCGTCGTGATGGCCTAGTGGTTAAAACATCAGCCTCTCGAGTATATGTACAGTCTGTCTATAAAGTCCTGAAAATAAATGAGGGCGCTGCGATCGTGCATATAGCAACCCTGTTAGTGTGATCGAAATCATTTTGATACTAGGACATTATTTTGTACTAGAAGCAGAACTGCTTTTTAATGAAAACACAATACTATGGTCTCTGGCGTCTAAATAAAATTAGTAAAACAAAAAAAAAAGTCATACATATTTATTATTATATGTTTTGACGTAACCAATGAAAAGTATTACAAAACATAATAATAGCTTTCATCATCTGATTCCAAATATTCCTTGTTAAAAAGTATTTTCATTGTCAGCTGTATCACTAACAACGTCTCCGCTACTACTGTCATGAGTACCTTCGCTTAGGCGAATAACTGACTCATCTATATCTCTCACATTCACTCTCACATTTTCCAGAAATTTTTAAAATAATAATACGTAATTTCTATGAGAATATTGTTAGCACTAATTTTAATTCCGAACATGATATAATTCATTTTTAAAATCAACGTTAAATTAAATGACCTAAAGTATCAACACTGCTAGTCGCACTATAATATGGTCTACTTACATTTGCAAACTAACCTATAAATGTGCAATGTAAACAATCCTCATTTTAGTCTTAAAATCGTTCTAGCAAACATCGCCAATATACTTTAAAAAATATTTCCCGAGCTCCACTTCTATTTGTTTTGCTCATTTTTAATACGTTTCTTCGATGTTTTATCCATGTAGGTTTGAAAAGAAATAGTAAATGCAATAGATATCGAGTTACAAAACAAATATATGACAGCGGATGACATTCGATGTACTATAATTTAGTATTACCTATGCTGTGAAATTAATGTTTATAAAACTAAAATTTTTAAAAGTATTAACACTTTTAGTTCCAGAAGCATTAATTTCACGACTTTATAGACAAACTTTACTTTCTAAGTATATCTTGGACACCAATGGCTGATTACGATAGGTGAAGGAAAACATCTTGAGGAAACCTGGAAGTCTGAAATCGCCAATCCGCTTTGAGCAAGCGTGGTGATTACGCTCAATCCATCTCTGTATAAGAGGAGACCTGTGCCCAGCAGTGGGACGATAAAAAAGGTTGATGATGATTGCATAATCCGCAATGCTTTCGAAGAGGAGAGTTTGAGAGGAGTATTCAGTGTATTACGAGCTTTATTTTACAATAAAAGAATGTAGATAATTGAAATTGTAAAACAAGGCTCTGGTGGAGTCTATAATGTTAGTAAAGCTAAGAAAAGGGTCTCACAGTAATCGCCACGCCACATCCACTCCATATGCCTCTGACACGTGGCACCGGGTCGATTGTAGTCGCACACTGCGCATATGCTGGTATTCACCATCGCAGACGGCTGTAATCTGACAATTAGATTTTTAAGAAAAAGAAAATGATCTTTGCAGAAGACGAAATCTTCTCTTGTATGCAGATAAAACAACATGTTTATATCCTGTGTGTGTGTGTTCCGGGTCTGGCTGATTATGTATATGAGTTGAAGAAAGAAAGATTTTGTTTTCGTCCGTCATTTAGAATGTTTTTATGTACTGTGAAATAAATTGTTTTTTTAATATATCCGTAACCCGAAAGGAGTTACTGATACATAGATTATCATCAATTATCATCCGCCTAGCCCTATCCAGTCCAGTTCCAGTTTCCAGTCTAAAATTACTGCATAATAATACGAATGACAGCCGGGACCAACGGTGCATTCCGAGGCACCCTCTGTGTCTTGGTATATAAAAATAGTTACCCATCGACGCACTAACCGCGGTAATCATAACTTGATCGATCGACCCATGCGGCCGTTATAACTTAACCCAGTAGTACCTGTTAGTCAAAATAATATTCGGATACATAGCGCCGACATCCAAGTGATAAATAAGGGGGTTCTCATCCCTCCTCGGGTGGTCCTTCATGTGCTGCAACTTCGCCTTGATTTCTGCGCACACTTCGTCGAAGTTCGTCACCATATCCAGTGGGATCCCTTCTTCTACCTCAATAGCGTGTTTCATCGTCTTCTCAGTTGTGTCCATCAATTCTTGTACTGCTGATGGCACGATCTTGAATTTGCATTTAATGTCGGCTCTGAATACTCCTGCAAGTAAGGTTTTACTTTTAAATTAAAGTCTTAGGCGCAGCCACACATAAATGGCGTCGGGCTGCTTCCTATTCGACATTACGTGTATCCTTAATTACTCTTTATTTTTATGCACTTGATATAAAGGGCATGGCTAAATTACGGAATGGAAGAAACTCCGCAATGAAAACGCATGTATAAACATGATTCCTAGCACTATACAATGTTGAATAGCTGAAATTTTGTCTTTTGTAATTAAAAAGTTTTAGGAACTTTTCACATTTGCTCAATACTGAAAATAATATACCGTACCTCCTACGAAAAAGGCTATGAACTTTTATCCAGGCGTTTTAACCTTTAAATGCCTAGTTAAAAGTAAGTAGAAAAATCGGCGATTTTCAATGTTTAATTTAGCTTAAAATCGGTATGCTGACTAATAAATAATCTAGCCCATTTTTTTTTTATTGGATTTCTGTCCCAACTCTTTAAGAGAGAGAGTGAAATTTATATGTGACTATTCGCAGTTTTGAAGATCATCATAATATTTTTTTTTTTTTTAAATCTTACCGCAACCCCTAAAATAGAGGATGGAAATTTGAGAAAAGGGGACAATGGGGAAAGGGGGATATTATAGGTACTGACCAGACTCCAGAGCTTCCACGTGCCCACCGACATAGGTCTCTGTTTCCAAGACATGTCCATCAGCTGTCAACTTGTTGAGCTCCTCCACCTGTTTGTTAGGGAATACGATGTTTGCGTGGAAGGCTTGCACCATCAACAGCGACTCGCAGAGTGTACCTGAACCTTTGCGGAGCACCTGCAAGTTTACATCGTTTTCTTAAAGACCGAAACCCAATCTGCGGCAGCAGTGAGCCTATTCTAATTATATACGTTCTATATAAATAAATATATACGGACAAATCACACAAATAGAGCTAGCCCCAAAGTAAGTTCGATACTTGTGTTATGGGATACTAACTCAACGATAAAATAGGAAAATAATAAATAAATAAAATTTAAATATTTAATAATATATTAAATAAATAATTCTATATGGGGTTATCTTCAGTTCCAAGTAGAGTTGATATGATAGATTTTAATTTGTAAAGAAATATGGTCGTGGTAACATCATTAACCTAAACTATAGAGGAATCATGATATTAAACTCTATCTGTCTTATTACAACACGAAATATAACTTTAGTTCCGACCTTTGAATTAGTATTTGTATTTCGAACTTTATTTAGATTCAGGCTGTTCTTAAATTTGTTTTTTTTTTTTTTAACAATTTTAAACTAGTGCTTGACCGCAATCCCGCCTGATGGTGAGCAGTGATGCAATCGTTAATGGTTAAGCGCGCTAGTTTATTTAGCCTATTCACTAAAAAAAAACTTAGTGAATAGGAAGGGAGACGGCAGTTGAGCGAGGTAATGCAATGTTAAACTCAATGCCATGCGATGCTGCGCCATAGGGAGATTGATCTGGAGATCCTCCACGACCAAACTCACGACACAACATTTGGCGCATCATAACCGGCACACATCGCAACACAACTGCTCAGACCCGTCCTCCATACGGCTTCATCAGACATCATGCCGGAACACGACGAATCGCTTGGCGGCAAGATTTTATCTGGTGGGAAAATCAAAATTTAGTACCGAACTAAACTGTTTTATATAAAGAACTGTTAGGTTCAAATTATTTACGTGGTTTAAATCTGTGTCCAAACAAAGTCCCCGATTTGTAATAAGGGGGTAGAGGTAGTTAACTAAAAGTAAACAAAAAAAACCACGTGACTTTAATAACCGACTAAATAACGTAATACCCTAATTGCAAAACACACTGTTACTATCAGTTGGAATAATTTCGAAGCAAATTGCCAATCCATTACTTCATATGTTCGAAAATCTGACTACTCAAACGTAAATAACGCAATGAATGTTGTTGAACTGTCAAAATGGAACCCATTGCTGCTGATAGTGTACATATTACGTAATTACCTTACAGTTCTATTCAGTTGTCATAATACGTCGCAGTTGTGTTCATCGATTTAAAATGGTTATTAATGAGTTATAATGTTGCTAAGTTGATCGACTGGTAGCACATTCAGTTGGTTAACTAAGTGGTTTTTTGTTAACTACCAAAACCGACGGAGTATAGTTAGACAAGGTCCAGATGCTTTCAAAATGTCCCTGGCTTTTAAATCAAAATTTTGCCCTTTACCCCTATTAAGAAGGCACAATTTTTATCAAAAAGCCGAAAAAAGATGGTCATCGTTATGTCCAAAATCAAAATCAAAAGTCATTTATTCAAATTAGGCCGAGAATCAGCACTTTTTGAAAATCAATATTACATAAGACAGTCCCCCAAAACGCCCACCCATCGACACTTCCTAGTGCTTTCGCTGGGAAGAAGAAGTGGCGGAACAAACTCCCCAGCAGCACAGCTGTCTGTTCATTTAAAAAAACACATGACTTTATACAATACTATGTATAGTCCAAAGCTTAGCAAACTTCCGACAAATATAGGCATCCCGTACACCCAAGCACAATACCTGTACAGGGTGTATCTGACATCGTAACGCAAACTTCGCGAAAAGGTTACACCGCATGCCACTAATATAATTATGATAGTCATTTATGTCGTTAATGGACGGTTACAGAATTCACAGTGTTTAAATAAAGTGTCGGCTCGCCCTTTGAACGTTGCAAGCGTGCCGCCGTGCGGGTTTATAGGTATGATGTTGATCCCTGATTTGAACTCTATTAAATCAGCTGATAGTAGTAGATAGTTTTTCGAGTTTTGTTTTCAATGCGCTTTTTTGTGTAATTAGAGAATTAATTAATTTTTACTTTAAAATCTTATTGGGTTATAAAATTATAGCAATTATGAACAGGCTAAAGTAAAAAAAACGACATACATTTTTTTTTAAATCATGAAAAAGCCGACGTGAAATTCCACCACTGTGGGGTTCAGAATCATGTACTGGATCCATGGTACTCGTTTGTGCGTCGATGTCAGATACACCCTTTATATCATTATATGTTTAAGCCTCTTTTTAAAAAGTACAATATATTACCTTTAACATGTATGTATATTAAAGAATTGTGCCTACTAGTACGACAATATCCTAAAAATTTTATTAAGCATAGAGATGTAACCAAAAGGAATGTTGCATCTAGAGACAGACATAGGCTCTGCTTGCCACGATGCACGCTTAATTTGTATAAAAGAAATTCCTATGTCATGGCTATTAAGGTATATAATAAATTACCAAACGCATTTAAAGAACTACTTTTGCTGATATTTAAAAAGAAATTGATACAGTGGCTAAAAGAAAAACAGTTTTACACGGTAAATGAATTTTTGACTTATGTTGAAAGAAAATAATGTTAATAAATTTGGTTCTAATTATATTTTATTTATTCTTATTTGACATTGAGTTAATAACATTAATTATTATAAACAAGCTGACATTTTATAAATTGTTTTTAATAGCTAATATAATGTGACGAGTTTGAAATTTTTTAATTATATAAATTTAAATATTTGCACACCACATCTATTAGTAGAATGTAAATGTTACCTTTATTTTTATGAACAGCTTACTATTTTGTACACCTACATTCTTGCAAAAAAAAAGGATTATTATTATTACCACAATGAACTCTTAACTTACCTCATCTGGTTCCAAAGGGATGATGGTGCAGAGCGCGAATATGAAGGGGTGTATATACTTCATGTATAAATAGTAAGTCGCCACCGCGTCTGATACTGAATAGTTTGATAACACCTGCAAAATAATAATAATTATTATTTTTGTTATCCTTTTTTATTTATTTTGTATTTTATAATGCTTGAAAAGTTTATTTATACAACTAGCTGACCCGGCAAACGTTGTTTTGCTATGTATATTTTTTTAGGTAACATTTTTTTAGTTCAATAAAAATAATTAGGGTGGATTACCCTTAACATACTTTTACTACTTGCTACTTTTTATTGAAATTCAGCTGTAGTCGCGGGCGGAAAATAATCTATACTAATATATAAAGCTGAAGAGTTTGTTTGTTTGTTTGAACGCGCTAATCTCAGGAGCTACTGGTCGGATATGAAAAATTCCTTTTGTGTTGGATAGCCCATTAATCCAGGAAGACTTTAGGCTATATAACCATATGCTGGGATCAACAGAAGCGGAAACCTACGCGGGTGACACCGCGGAGCGCAGTTAGTATAAAATATATTTCTTTGTAATGAGGAATTGAAGAGAATCACTACATATTATAAAACAAAGTCACTATCTCATTCCCTATGTCTCTTTATATGTTGGTCGCCTGGAAGAGATCGCATTAGCGATAAGGCCGCCCATTGTATGTCTTTTTTGTGTTGAATGTTTTTGCTCGATGTTTGATTGGTGTACAATAAAGAATATATAAATAAATAAATATAAACGGAACCGGTTTTTTAATAGATAGTGTGATTAAAAAGTACTTTGTAAGAGATGACATGCGTGCCAACAATCTCACATCACAGGATGCTAAAGACCGCGCGAAATGGAGGAAATTGAGCAAGAAAGCGGACTCCGGGCTCCAACTTTGCCGCGGATGCAACCAGAATAAACGCTGAGATGATGATGATGATGAGAGTGATTAAAGAGGAAGGTTTGTATGTATAATAACTTTATCAAATAGTGGAGAAATACAATTATTTTTGAGGTTTCTAATGTGATGTCATAAATAATTACAATTTTTCCACGTTTGCAATGAAACGCAGGCTGAACCCTACGAGATTTATCAAAATAATGTACTAAATATTGTACACATGGAAAAGGCCTACAGAAAAGTCAATTTTTTATCATTTACTTTGTACGACAAAAATAATCGCAAATTTTCGAAGCAATTTTAACCAATACAGCATTAATCCTTATCTAATTTAATACCTTAAATACATTGTTAATTTAATACAGATCTAAATCGCCCTTTACAGCATATGATTTAAAAGAATATTTTCGAAGATATTACAGATTTAAAAATTGCGGTGGTACTGTATTCACAGTTTTTCTGTCATGTATTTAGTATCAGCATTGCACCCGTGCGATACCGGGGCGGCTCTCTAGTTGGATTATACAAAGACATTCATTGTTAAAAGTCACAAAATGTTAAGATTTGCGACAGGCACTAAACTTCTTTAGTCATGGGGAATTTGTGTAATATGACTTTGTATAAACTTTTGGAGGTACGGTAATTCTATGTGTGCTGTATGTATGTCTCTACATTCACCCCCCTTTTAAGCGAAGCGTATATTCTTTTTTACGGTGCGTCCGGTGCGAGTGACGTAGGATTCGCGGGTTGTACTCGAGGTCGGCGGGGTCAGCGGCCGCGGCTCGTTATTATTAGCGCTCGATGTATGTGTGCGATGAGTGTCACGTGCGTCTGTTGTTGGTTGGTATTACTTGGTAACTGGCAACTGTTTGGAGGTACGGTAATTCTGTGTGTGCTGTATGTATGTCTCTACAAACTCTTAATCAGACCACGCAAATAAGATTCCTGTGCTGTTATTCTGTAGGTACCTGAGGTTGTTCGGCCGCCATTCTGCACATTTCTTCAGGATCCAGTTCCACTGGGTCATATCTTAACTTAGCCTTGGCAACAGCTTTCAGACCTTGCGACCCCACAGGTAGATATGAATCTCTTTTTACCCAACTGAAAACGCAAAAATGTTGACTTGGAAAGCAACACAAATAATAAACTTCTGTGCAAAAAGGGACAGAGTATAGGCATTCTGTTTCTAAAAGAGATGAGTTTTGCACGATGATTTAAGTTACCAATAAGTACATTGTGACATTGGCTCTGGTCAGAAATATTAATTAGACTTTCAGAAACTCAGGAAGATTATTCAGTGTATAATACCTTTAAAAACAATTAGCAGTTATGAGACTGACCTGCAGAAAGAAAACTGAAATCATTAATAAAGACAGAATAGACAAAAAGTGAAAAACGAAAAACAATCACGGTGTCGAGTCGGTCACGCTGACGCGAATTTAATTCATTTTCTCCATCCAACTGTGGAGGCATGACGAACAGAGAGTAAAGTTCACTCATCCTCCATAGAAAAGGGAGGATCCTCCGACCAGACGGGTGTTATATCTGGTGGGCACTTGCCCAACAGTTGAAGTTGACAAGTTGTATGTATGCTAATTGCACGGTAAACTCTGCATGGTCAGTTTATTTGTGGCGTTTGTAAGTACCGCTACATAACAAAAGTGTTGACTGTTGCTAAAAAGTTTTCACTTCAAATTCCACATTTAGTTGCTTTTATACATTCTAGCCAGTGTATGAAAGATGATTTATTTTATAACAATACATTACCACAAACAGTCCATATGCATTGCTGGTCGACAGGCGTAGGTCCCGTCCCTTGCAGCTATTTTACTGAATCCTATTTCTTGCTTCATGTCCAAGCCGAGGGCGGCTGCACGCGCTTCCACAAAGGGCCAGTCGAAGAAATCACCTGAAATTACGAAGTTATTTATTTATTTATATATATTCTTTATTGTACACCAATCAAACATCTACATTCAACAGAAAAAAACATACAATGTGCGGCCTTATCGCTGATTCAATGTCTTCCAGGCAACTAAAGAATTGACAGATTCTCCCGAACCACAAATGGGACTGGCGTTGGTACAAATATTATTATTACAATATACTAAAACAGATACACAAGTACATAAATAAAAACATAAATACTGAACATAACAGGTAAGCAAATAAATTAGCCAAAAAGTGTTAGTTGAACAGGATCATAACGACAAGTACCTACTGTTCCTTCACAAGTCTCTTGAATTCCTGCAACGATTGCGCACGTTTACTAAGAAGTTATTATAGACAGAAGTTTTTTAATAGTTGCCGCAGATCACAACGAATAGAAGAGGCAGCGATAGATGGATCACGGGGCTGTGGGCCCACCCGCCATATGAATTACAAGAATACAATTGCAACAATTTGTTATAATAAATTCTAAGCTTGGGTGTGAGGCGTAATTTACATAAAAGTAGTTAGAAAGATGGCGACAGCCTCAAACATCTGATGGTTACTGGGAAAAATGGAGTAATCTTAAGTCTGTTAATGGACGACGTTCTAGAGGTCGCAGTCCAATAAGGTGGACTGACCAAATTCGTTCATCTCTGGACACCGGCCTGCATGATGCTATACTCGCGGTTAGGGATCATAACAGCGAAATATCGTAAAGATAATTCCACAAGAACGTCACGACCCTCAGTAATGAGGAGAATGACTTGAAAAGGAGTTAGATTTTTTTTTGATATTGTACCACACTACGACTTTCTCCTGTTTCGTGGGTGCGTTTACAAATACATAATCTCACATACACAAACAGTCAGACCCGGAGCAACTACTTGTAATTCATACAAATATTTATTCTGTGAAGGAATCGAACCCGCGGCAAGCGGCACTGCAGCCAATCGCTTTACCACTGCGCCAAATGTGCCATCGAATGTAGTTTGATTGTAGCTTAAATATAGAAAAACTATGAATTTTCAATGAGCCAGTAGCAACTTAAATGATTCTTACCGTTGTATGTAACAAATATATGAGGTTTGACATCCATAATGTGATCAAAGAACTTCTGTATCAAGGCCAGCTCGTTTTCTTCATTGAACACTGTGAAAAGTCTGTAAATGGAGTAAATATTTATATTAAAAATCAAAACAATTTATATTCTACAAGCAACATACCCATCATCCCCTAAGTTTCCTTCGAAAGGCAAGGTTGACATAGACACATAGTGTAAAATTTCAGCAGACATTGTACGGATCGGAACCTTTAGGTCAGAGATGGCCTTTAGATCAAAGATGGCTTTTAGATCAGAGATGGCCTTTAGAGAAGTAATAATGGTAACGGTCATAACTTACGAGTTACAGTCGTGGGTTAGAACCAAATCATAACTCATACAAAGTGACGTGCCTCACTTCTTGTAAATTATCTCAACACCACTTTATCTCATTACAACTACTTTCAAAATGGTGTAGTAAGACATCATGACGAAACAGTATCTCCTTGCACTAGAAATTCAAAGAGCTGTGATTTCTGCTAACACCCACAGGGCATGCATGGTAGATTATAGCACACTCCCATTTACAGAGAAGGGCCAGTGTCACAAAAAAAAAATGCTAAATACATTTAATATCTTACTTACCCCTCAAACTCCGGTTTAGGTGTATACTCAAAATCCTCAACATCTACAGAGATAATCTCCCTATTAGTGATCAAGTATCCTTGCCCATCAATCATGTACGATATCATCATTATCTGATCCGTCTGTGAGTCCGGAAACTTCAGTGGGAGCTTTGTAGTCTCTATATCAAAAGCCAGCACTATAGGGTCTGGTCTTTCTATAATGTCATCTCTTTTAGTAAATATTGGCGTCTCTGTCCCTCGGCTTTTGATTGTGTACCACGTGCCGCAGAATATTTGCATGTCTATTGACACTCGGACATGGTAGGGGACATCATGTTCTCTGCAAATATTAAAAAGCATGTTAGTGTTGTTAGATCGCACATTAAAACTAAGTAGGAATTAAGAGTATTGTGAGGACATAGTGCTATCAGAAAAAGAATCAGTAACAACCACTTCAATGCATTTCTTTCGCCATTTGTTCTCAAGAGTAATCGAATAGGAAATGTTGACTTCATTGATTTCACTTTTTCATATGACTTGTAAAAGTATCCTATCTTGCTTTTTATTAAAACCTACATACTTAAATCTTTGATGATGAAATTTGCCACACAGATGGCTTATAACCAGGTCAAATATCAAATATCAGGTCCTGATATTCTGGATCTTAAAATTCCCGGGATTGACACTTTTGCGGATGAAACGGTGGGCTGGAACTAGTCTACAGACTAAACTGTTCATTTTATTTCTATGTCTATACTAATAGGCAAGTTCAGAGTTTGTTGTATGAGTTATTAATCTCTGGAATTACCAGTCAGTCGTCACACTGGGACTTAGTACCCAAGCAAATGGGTCAAGAAATTTTACATGGAGTAAGTTGCATGTTGAAACTAAATATAAATGAAAAGTGTGAAGTGCAGGGCAGTGATTGAAAATTATCTACAAACACACCTGATATCAAGAATATTCTCCATATGATCAGTGGTCTTCTTAGCATGTTCAATAGCTGCTGCACTGGTTAATGCGTTGGTCAACATTTCAGCATAAATTTGATCCTTTTTCTCTCTCTCTTTGTTTTTGTTGACAGCCGTCAGTATCTCTCTCCTTACTTTCATCATTTCGTTTTGCGACATGAATGAGAGCTTTATGTACCGCTGCTTTATACCGGACAAGTGGTTTAACTGAAAAGGAAATGTTCTGTAAAAACTGGCTGAAACCTTAACACTCAAACATAAAGTTTATTACCATAATATTGACTACTTCAACTAATCTTTTTTTTTTAAATAAAAGCAAAATTTATTGATTAAAATAGAATTAATCATAATTATTAAGCAATAAAGCTCACTGGAAAGTGGAATAGAATTAGTCTATTTGATGAATTATTAGACAAGAAAGAAAAATGATATACATGTATTTCACATGACATAAAAAATGTAAAGTCAATTCATACCAAATCCAAATCTTCTTTCTCCACAACAGTAATCTTGTGTATAGTGCCTGCAAACTTCTTTGATATGAACTGTATGACCTCCTGCTCACACTCCTTGCGTGCCAAGATCAGGAAGTAGGGCTGGAAGGTCAAGGACACCTTGAACCTCGATCCATCCATCTCTATGAAGTAGTAATCCATAGCTGCTACAAGCCTTTTATCCTCATCTAAAATTTCAGCCTGAAAATGAAAGTTGTTTGCAATAACTTAATAAATAAAATAAATCAAGTTTTAAAGTGTAGGTACTTATATTGACACTATTCTAAGTAAAAACCTGGATCCATATATGTTTGAAATTAAACAAATTTGTATGCTCTTATAATAGTAAAATTCACACAATTAATGTTTAAGTATATAAATAGTTATTAAAGTATGGTATCACAAAACAAACATCACTTACAGTATGCATGTTTATCAAGTAACCCGTTCGTTCTTTGACGTCCCGTACTCTGTCGAATCCATATTTAGAGTCAATCCTGTCATTGTCCAGGGCCAAACGAATCCTGGTCTCCGACGATTCCTCCCTATACAGAAAAAGACAATAGTAAGTAAGCTGCAAGTATAAACATGTATCAAAGAAGTTAAACCTAGCAATTTACTGACCTGGGGCCAGAAGACGAGCCAGTGTCTTTTCTGTTGGAATCATCCCTATCTGACTTATACTTCCCTGTGTTTTGTAGAACCATAATGGCGTAATTATGTTTAAAACTTAATAAAAATAACCATCACCGCAAAACACTGCAGGTGACATTTGTATCATCGGCTGCTGCCACTGTCAAACTTTCGCGCCATTTCTTATATTTTTTTTTTGTTCTCTTTTTTTTTTTTTTTTTCTTTTCTTCTTTGGCTTCGCACGGTTTGTGCATTCAGCCAATGTCAAGTGTGTTGGGATTGTTAGGTACTAAAGGTAGGGAAACGGATTTAAAATTTTACGGAATTTTGGATAGGACGGAGATATAGGATCAGTTTTTTTTTTTTTTTTTTTATATAAGAATGATGTGAAGTTTACAATGGCAAATATTTACAACTTTATATTATTTAAGGTGATGAATGAGACTATACATTTATATACAGGAAAACTATTTGTACAAAGTAAAGATAGTATTGAAGTAGGAAAAGGAATATCAAGGGATAACAGGTTACAGAAGAAGGAAGAACGGTCATACAAGGGACAGGAGAAAAAGATATGGTTAAGGTCGCCTACATCTGTGCCACAAGAGCAAATGGGATCGTCAATAATGTGAAATTTGGAAAGATGGGATGGGGAACAAACATGGCCCAGTCTCATTCGTATTAGAATAGAGGTCTCCATTTTGCCAAATTTTGCCCTGCCAAACCATGGTTTTTCCGGAATCTCGGGTTGGACAAGAGAAAAGTAATGTCCTTTCAATCTGCTACTGGTATCCCAGGCTACCATCCAGGTGTCCCGGAGAAAACCCTTAGGCAGAGTTAAAAGGTCATAATTAAAAATTTTATATGGGACTAAGTCCCCACAATGCACCGCATCACTAGCTAGAGCATCGGCCATTTCATTGCCTTGGATTCCAGCATGGGCCGGAATCCATGCAAACTGTAGCGAGATGCCCCCAGTGGTCATTCTAAACGCAAATTCTCTTATAGATAAAATAATAGAGGTCTGCGACTTGTCTTCGTAAGGGGATTTATTAATGGCTAGAAGAGCGCTTCGAGAGTCAGTAAAAATAATTGCTTTTTTTAGTTTTAAAACACGAATGTATTCTAAGGCTTTTAAAATTCCGAAACATTCCCCTGTAAAAACGGAAGTCTCCGGAGGTAGTTTTATTTTTTGTGTGATCTTAAATTGGGAATGGTAAACACCTACCCCAACACAACCTGTTGGAGCACGTTTGGCAGCATCAGTAAAAATGTGGTGGTATTCTGAGTGTTCAGACAAAAAATAATTAAATTTTGAACAGTAATTGGGATCCGATTTATTTATACAATCGTAAGTTATGATGGGACTGAACTGAAAACTTTCATAACTACTGCAGAATATGGGGAGTTTATTGGAACGATGAACAGGTGAAGAAAGTGATAGGAACTTTTTATAGCTAACTAGTAAACATGGAGCACGTTTATGAGACCAGTAATCAGAATATTCCATCTGCAACATTAGCGAGTCCAGTTTGGGAATGAGAGGATGAATTGAGAGCTGAAGAATACGGAATAAGTATTTGTCTGATAAGAATTGTCTTCTTAGATATAGGGGTGCTTCCCCGCATTCAACTTGGAGTGCATTAATGGGACTCGACTTCATAGCACCTGTAATAATACGTAAAGCTTTTGACTGGATACGATCCAATTTTTTAAAAGCCATTATACTACCAGGTTCCAGAACAAATAATCCATAATCCAGAGTACTTCTGATAATAGCATTGTAGATTAGTTTTAATGAAAAGGGATGAGCACCCCACCACACACCAGAGAGGCAACGAAGCATGTTTAAGTGCTTTTCACACTTGTTAACAATATAATCGCAATGTGGAACACTGCTTAATTTACAGTCTAATATTACACCTAGATATCTGAATTTATCTTTTACCGGAATAGGTATTCCTTTATACAACAAATTTACAAAAGGAATATTTTTTTTTCGAGTGAATAAGACTGCTGCACTTTTAGACGTGGATATATCCAAGCCATTTAAGTGCAACCAAGACTCAAGAATAGATAAAGCAGAATTTATATAAGAGCAAGCTTGATCAACAGAGTGACTTGATGAATATAATAACAAATCGTCGGCGTATTGAAGAACATTTACATGATTGTTTAAGGACGAGTCCATATCAAAAGTATAAATGTTATATAGAAGGGGACTGAGCACTGAACCCTGTGGGAGACCTCTCCATATAAGGCGAGATACCTCATGATCTTCTATTAGAATGTTGACAGAGCGTGCAGTCAGAATTTTAATAATAAAATTCGACAAAATTGATGGAACCTGTAAGGCGTTTAGTTTATTTTGTAAAATTGATAATACTACATTATCATAAGCTGCATTTATATCCAGAAAAACTGCTACTGTGGAATGGTTACTAGAAAAGGATGACCGAATGTCCGATGTTAAAATGCTTAAGCAGTCAGTGGTGCTTCTGCCCTTTCTAAATCCATATTGGGATTCTGCTAAAAGGCCCTTACTTTCAACATACCATTCTAGGCGATTTTTTATTAAATGTTCTGCTAATTTCATTAAAATAGAAGATAAAACTATAGGACGATATGAAGAAGCATCAGATGGAATTTTATTTGGTTTAAGGAATGGCAACACCATTTGACGTTTCCATTCATCAGGGATATGTCCAGTGTACAAAACAGAATTAACAATATTTAAATAATAATTGAGGACGTCGTCATTTAGATGAGCAAAAAAGGAATATGGGATGCCGTCAATGCCCGGCGCGGAGTCCTTAGTTTTACAAATAACACCCCTTAATTCATTGAGCGTAAATGGCAAACCAAGCGTTGCAGAAGTATTATGGATGTTAGGTGCAAGAGGCAGGTTAGGTTCAATAACCTCAGGCACCCAAGGAGGGGCCAATATATTTAGGAAATCACTGGCTAAAGAATCGGGAATAGGAGCAGGGTCTTTATAAATAGACCTAAACCTACGAATATTACTCCAGACGATCGTAGGATGAGTATTCGGTGAAATTGATGTGCAAAAGTTACGCCATGATTCAAACTTTTTCTTCTTGAAAAGTTTACTAGTTTCATTAATAATATTAGTAACAATTACAAAATTATTATCAGACATATCCAAGTTATAATTGTGTTCAGCCTCTTTCCGTTTCTTTAACAATTCTGTGCACTCTGAGTCCCACCACGGAGGTGAAGGGATTGTACTAATATTTTTGTTTTTAACAGGGAAGACTTCATCTGCTGCTTCAATTAATATGTGCGCTAAAGCTTCTGCACAGGTATTTTCATTACTATCAGTAAGGAGAGGCAAGGAGCAAACCTTACTGTCAACAGTGGCTCTAAATTTATCCCAGTCATTACTATTTCGATTTGGTAATTTATGTTTTAAATTTGATTTCCGTTGTTGTGGTTTTGACTTGGAAAGAGGGTATTTAATAACTATTGGAAAATGGTCACTACCATAAGTAGAGGTAAGAGTGTGCCAAGTTAATAAAGAGGCTAAACTAGGAGAACAAATGGAAAGGTCAATTGCGCTTTGGTTTTGATTGGGTGCACACCGACGTGTGGCTTCTCCTGAATTTAAGATACATAAGTTGTGTAAGTCTATAATATCTAGTAATTCATCCCCATAACTGTTAGATGTTGAACAACCCCATGATGGGTGATGGCAGTTAAAGTCCCCTAAAACCAAAAATGGTTTTGGTAGCAAAGAAAATAGATTATTCACCTCTTGAAGAATAGAAGAAGAGGGGTGAGGAATGTAGATAGAAACAATACAAATATGATACAATTGAATAGCTAAAATCGAAATTTCCTCACTGTGAGGTGGTAATGTAATAGAAGTAAAAGGGATAGAATTCTTGATAAGTATAGCTACTCCACCATACCCATCAGATCTATCCTTTCTAATGGTTAAATAACCATTAATTTTAAAAATATGAAATGGTTTGAGCCAAGTCTCTGCTAAAGCAAAGACAAATGGATCATATTTGTTTAATAAATGAATGACATCACTTTTTTTGTTTATTAGACTGCGGCAGTTCCACTGGATTATATTGGATTGGTCCATTATGACTAGATTGAGATACATTGTATGATTGGGCAGCGTTGGACGGTGTTATGTTGAACTGGGAGAGAAGATTATGTAAAGCTGAAAGAAGATCATTAATGGAAAAATTTGTGTCTTTTATTTCATTGTTATTGTTGTTAGTCAAAGCACAGCCATTTAAAGGCTGAGGTATGGCAAAATCTCTAATAATAGTATTATGTGCATTTTTATTATACCCATGTTCATGTTTTGGAGGCATTCGTGGTTTTAGGAAAACAGTCTTTTTGTAACTATGAGAAAGATTAGCATTAGGGGATGTCTGTAACATATCTGAAGATGTTCGCGATGGAGAGGATAAAAGTACATCTGCATAAGATTTACTTACTGAGGGATGTAGTTTAGCTGCTTCAGCATAGGAAACTGAATTTTTGGCCATGTATGTTTTGATTGATTTTTGTCTAGAGAATTCTGGGCAAGATTTATCAATCGCAAAGTGAAATCCAGAGCACAGACAACAAGATGCAGTTTCTAGATCTTTATCACAAGTGTCCCCAGAGTGTTCATGACCACATTTATAACAGCGAGGTGTGGACCTGCACTGAATTTTAGTGTGACCAAACCTACAACAGTTAAAGCATTGAATTGTAGGGAATATATATAACTCTACAGGTAACGCATTAAAACACATAAATATTCTCTTGGGCAAAACCTGTCCATCAAAGGTAACTACTATGGACTGGGATGGTTTCCAAACAGCTGTTCCGTCAACATTGCTTTTGAAATTTAAACGTCTGATTTTTAATATTGGTCCACAACCTATTGGTACAGATATGTTATCGATTACTTCCTCAGGAGACCATTCTGCAGGAACACCACGTACTAATCCCATTCGTGTTATATTAAAGGTAGGGATAAAGGCTTTATAATTGTGTGTTTTTAGGCTTTCATGGACAATAAAAGAATTTGCGTCTAGATGATTGGAAAAAGAAAGTGCAATTTTATTACGACCAATTCTTTTAACGCTCCCATTAATTATGTTTTTGAAGGCGTTATTTTTTAAAAACTTACCAAATGTGATGGGGTGCAGTGTCGTACCATCATTAGGTGCTGTAAAGTTCTTTTGAACATGAATCAAAAATGGCGCGCTATCCGATTGTTCGTAGCTTGTTCTGCCAATCTGAGGGGCAGGTACCATAGAAGGAGCGGGGATGTCAGTAATTGCTATAGGCTGAGTAGGCATAGTTTTGGTATTAGGTACTGGAACTAATTCAACAACTTTAGAATCATTGCAGTTACAACCCGTGGAGTCCGATCCATGATTTTTGCGGGTGCGGCGACGTTTATTGCAATGCTTGCAGAGATGTAAACGTGACCTTTTTAAGTTTCGAGCCGAGGAAGAAACATCTGTATCCATACCCGATTCATTAGATTGAACTGTGATGAAAACGCCTGCCGGGGGAACTAGTTCCCCCGGGTCGGGCGGGTCGTTCATACTTAGAAACTAATATAAAATTATATAAGCTTACCACTACCGGAGAAATAAACACTAAAACTAAGTAAAAACTATAAATAAAAGAATATAAAACTATAATACTACTGTGACTGATCCTATATTACACAATTTTAAAATTTCCAACTTCGGTACATAAAAAAACGCGTCCGCCAAGTTCGAAGTTTCCCGCGCTTTTTTCTTTTTGTTCTCTTCTTCAGAGGAACGGAAAAGGCAAAGGCATAGTACGCCATACAGCCTAGTCTTATGTAACTTTTTTCTTCAGTAAGTTTATATCCTAAACTTATCCTAACTTAACTTAATCTAACCTAACTCCTTTCGATTCCCGCGTGAGGCCGATTAAGAAGGGTTTAGCGTAAAGACATGATGTTGCCACTATGCTACAATATTTCACTGTTATTTATGAATTATTCACTGAATGCACTTTTTACTACATAAATCACGCGTTTTTATTTAGTAAACGACACTATAAATAATTTAAAAGTCCAATGAAAAATGAGCGTGGCACTCATCTTGGCTTTCGCGCCAAACTCTCCTATTTCAACATGTTAGCAACAAAAATTTATTTTTTGTTTCACATCTTCGTACAATCTTTACATCTTTGTACTTCTGAACGGAAAAGGCAAAGGCATAGTACGCCATACAGCCTGGATTTCAGTAAGTTTATATACTAACTCATCCTTTTTTTTTTTTTTGACGCTGTGGGAATGCATTTACGCACCATACCCCGAAGGGCGTGTGTGGGACTCGCCCAGCCAAAGCCGGGAATACCCACTAAACCCAACAGCGGCACACCGACATCGCCTTAGTGGCGGGGTCATGGGAAATAGCAAGCCTGCCGACCAATCCCCCGCCGGCGATTCCGGGCCCACAGTGGGCCCTCCATAGGGAGGGGCCCGGCTGGGTACGTCTTCGTGTGCGAGAAGACGCAGCAGCCAAGGGTTTTTTAGCGAGGTGTCCTTCCTCTTAGCCCCACTCGTTTGCCCGGAAGCAAACGGGGCCCCCAGCTCCTCTCAGTGAGGAGACCGGGTTGCCCGACGGTGACCCGGAGTTCGGGTCACGTCAGCCACCTGGAGTGGTGGCCGACCTTCTGGGTTTGGTCCGCGCCGGTAAACCGGTTACCCCCATATCTGGGGGCCGTTCCCCTATCCGCCACCTGGGGACGCGTCCGATGGCAGGCCAGAAACTGCACACGGAATCCTTTTTTTTTTTTTTTTGTTCACCCAATCTCTACCAGACCGTCCTCCGTCGGGGGGTCGACGGAGGGTGTGCCGGGCTCTCACCGGCTAAAACCACTGGAGCGTTCCTCTTCTTGCCTATGGCCGGGGGTGCGGGGCCTAGTTTGCCATTCACCACATCCCCGGCAGGCTTGACCCGCCGGCGCGAGCTCGGCGGGTCCCTCTTCCTCCCCTCCTTCCTTCAGGTAGGCGTGTCGGAACTGCCTCTACACGCCTACTCCGGCCCTAGTGACGGACGTCGGACCCCCCCGGTCCTCGGCCCGTCGGCCTCTCGTTATGGAGGAAGCGGATCGACCTCGGCTTCCCTCCTCCTCCGGCCAGCGCGCCGTCGGCGGGTCGGGAGAGTGCTCAGTGCCTCCCTCTCCCGTTCGGCCGTCTCCTTCTGCGAGATTACATCCTCGCAGAAGGAGTCGACCGCGTCCCATGACTCCTCGCTGTCGACCATGACCCTGACCACGGCCGACAGCGAGAGGTCGGTTCCGCCGATTGCTGCGGTTAGCACACGGCGCGGCTCGTCCCATGCGGGACACTCCTCGAGGGTGTGCCGCGCCGTGTCCTCTGCCCCGCCAACGCAGTGATGGCACGCCGGTGTCGGCTCCCGACCGATACGACACAGGTAACTGCCGAAACACCCGTGTCCGATCAGCACCTGCGTTGCACGGAAGGTGAGCACCCCGCGCCTTTTCGGGTCGACCCATTTCTCCATGCAGGGCCTTACCGCCGCTATGAGGGCGTGCCCCGCACTGGGTTGCGCAAGTCTCGCAGACCACTCCGCCGCCAGGACTTCGCGGAGCTCGGACCGCTTCGCTTCGATCGCTCTCGGCGGAAACGGTCTTTCACCCCGCTCTCGGGCCTCCCCGCGCCACTTGTAAAGCGACGCGAAGGCTCGGGCCTCGAGATCCCAGGGCGCCGATCCGGCTAGGAGGCAGGCTGCCTCGTAGGAGACCGTGCGGTATCCTCTTATCACCCTGACTGCCGTCGCTCGCTGCGGCCCGTGGATGACCGCAAAGTTGCGAGGCGTCAGGTGATCCGCCCACACTGGGGCCCCGTAAAGGGCCATAGACCGCACGACTCCTAGGTACAACCTCCGGCACGATGAGTCGGGCCCTCCTAAGTTGGGCAGCAGTCGCGATAACGCGGCCGCGGCCGTCCTCAGTTTGGGGGCCAGTTGCCGGAAGTGGGGCCCGAAGTTCCACCTGCCGTCGAGGACGAGACTGAGATATCTCATCGTCGCCCCGACGGCAATGCGAACGCCTCCTACCTCGCTGTGTGAGCCTGCAGGTGGGCCCCGCCGAGCCCCGTGGAAACACAGGGCCTCGGATTTGTGAAGGGCCACCTCCAGGCCCAGACGCCGGATCCTCTGGACCACTTGCGCAACCCCTGCCGTCGCTAGGATGGCTGCGTCGCGATACGTCCTCCCTCGCGCGGTGACGAGCGTGTCGTCAGCGTAGCACGTGACGACGACGCCGTGGAGGAGCGCGCCACGCAGCACCCAATCGTAGCCGATGTTCCACAGGAGAGGGCCTAGAACCGACCCCTGTGGAACACCGCACGTTGTCTCTCGCCGATGCCAGCCACCACTGTGACCCTGGTAGATGACCTGTCTCTCTGCAAGGTAGGCCCCGACTGTGCGGCGGAGGTAGGGGGGCACCCCGTGGAATCGGAGCGCCTCCCTGATGCAGCTCCAGGGCAGGGTGTTGAACGCATTGGCGATGTCCAAAGACACCGCCAACACCACTTCGCCCCGGGAGACAGCAATCTCCGCCATGGTCTTTACGCGCATTATCGCGTCGACTGTGGAGCGCCCTTGGCGGAAGCCGAACTGGCCGTCCGCTACGTCCGGCCCGATCGTGTTTAGATGGCGGACGAGGCGGTCTGCAACTACTCTTTCAAAGAGCTTGCCCACCTCTTCCAGCAACACTATGGGCCGGTACGCAGACGGCGAATCCGCCGGGCGCCCCGCCTTCCTCAGCAGGACCAGTAGGCCCGTCTTCCATGGGCGGGGAAACTGGCCCCGCTCCAGGCACGCGCTGAAAAGGCCCATCAGTCGAGGCCCGAGAGCCTCCGCGGCCAGGACCCACGCTCGGCCAGGAATTCCGTCGGGCCCTGGGGCGGTGTTCTTGGCTTGAAGCCGGGACACCGCCGCTCTCAGTTCTGCCCGGGTCACGTCGAGTACGTCGTCGTCGTCTTCCGCGTTGGCGTTGGCGTCAGCGGATCGAGGCGGAACCATAGGCGGTGGGATGTGCTCCGCCCTAGCAGGGAAGAGGGCACTCACAACCTCTCGCAGCAACTCGGGCCGCATACCCTGGGTGAGCGGAGGCGCCCAAGGGCGCAACTTGTCCCGTACTGCGCGGTAAGGACGCCCCCACGGATCGCGATCCAGGGTAGCTAGCTGCCGCTCGCGGGCCTCTGCCTTCGCTTTGGCGATGGCCCCCTTCAATGCCTTCCTCGCTTCGCGTTAAGCCTCGTATAGTTCCGCCTCTCTGGCCTCAGCGTCTGGCGGGCGGTGCCGCCTTCTCCTATGTCGGGCATACTGGCGTCTAGCGGCGACACAGGCTGCACGGAGCCGTTCGATGTCCGGCGACCACCAGTGCACCCGGCGCCTAGATGGCTCTTGACGCCGTCTAGGCATCGCCGCATCGCAGACGCTGGTCATGGCCAGCCGGAGTTGCTCAGCCTCCTCGTCGATGTTGACAGGCCTGTCCGGTGTAGTCACCCAGGCCTGGACGATCGCGGCTTCGAGGAGCAGCTCCCGATCCAACTGCTTTAACGCCCAACGCGGACCGATCGAACCAGGGGTCGGTAGGGCCGGCGCAGGCAGAGACGCAGTGGGAAGGGCGGAGACGCTAAACCGGATATATCTGTGATCCGACAACGTCTCCACCCCCTCCATAACACGCCAGTCTTGGACACGGCGTGCGTGGGCGGGGCTAGCGAACGTGACGTCCACTATGGAGCCGCCCCGCTGGCGCACGCACGTGTACACCGAGCCCTGGTTAAGGACGGCGAGACCGACACACGGAATCCTTTTTTTTTTTTTTTTTTGATGTCGCTGGGGAATTATTTAAGAATTACAATTACGCATCCCCACCCGTCGGGGGACGGGTCCCTCGCCTCGCGGCGGACGGCCTCCCTCACTTCTGGGGCCGGACGCTCGCCCAGCGCCCTGCGCCCCGCCGTCCACTCGTACACTCTGGCGAGCACCCAGGCCTCGAGCTCCCAAGGCGGGGTGCTCGCCAGAGCGCATGCCGAAGCGAAGCCCACCGTCCGGTAGGCCCGCGCTGCCCGCTGGGCGATGGCCCTTTGGGGCGCCCGAAGGGCGGTAAGGTTCTCTCTCCTACGGAGGGAGTCCGCCCAAATGGGGGCCCCATAAAGGGCCATGCTCCGCAGTATGCCGGCGTATAAGCGCCGGCACCGCGTGCTGGGCCCTCCCATGTTCGGCATGAGCCATGAGAGGGCGCCCGCGGCTTTCAGCAGGCGCGTCGACAGCCCGCTGAAATGCGGGCCGAAGCGCAGCCTGCTGTCCAACATGAGGCCCAGATACTTCATCTGGGCCTCGACCCCAATCCTGACGCCCTCCACAAAAATGTGGGCGTCGGTTGGGCGGCGCTGCCGGGGGCCGTGAAAGAACACGGCCTCCGTTTTGTGCAGCGCCACCCTCAAGCCCAGGCGGCGGATCCTTCCCGCCACTAAGGATCCGCCCGCCGACGCCAAACTGGCCGCCTCCCGGAAGGTGCTCCCGCGGGAAGTGAGGAGAGTGTCATCCGCGTAGCAGATGACACTCGTGCCTCGAAGGAGGGTTCCCCGCAGGAGCCAGTCATACCCGACGTTCCACAGTAGAGGTCCTAGAACGGACCCCTGTGGAACGCCGGTTCCGACAGCGTATCGCCGCAGCTGGCCAGCTCCGTCTACGAGGAGGACAGCACGGTCCTCCAAGTAGCTGGCCAGGAGGCCCCGTAAGTACAGGGGCACTCCGTGGAACCGGAGCGCTTCCAGGATGGTGGAGTGGGGGATGGAATTAAAGGCGTTGGCAATGTCGAATGACACAGCCAACACTCCATCCCCCACTCCCACCGCCTCTGTCACCTGGCCCTTGAGACGGGCCAGGGCGTCCACTGTCGAACGACCAGCTCGAAATCCGAACTGGGCGTCCGACAAGTCCGGTCCCACGCTCCGCAGATGCCGCTTGAGACGGCCAGCGATAATCCCCTCGAACATCTTACCGGCCTCATCGAGCAAGACGATGGGCCGATATGCCGATGGGGTGTCCGCCGGCCGTCCCTCCTTCCGGAGGAGGCATAATTGGCCTTCCCGCCAAGGTTTCGGGAACCTCCCCGACGCGAAGCATGCGTTGAAGAGGTCCCGAAACCTTCCCTCCATCTCGGTGGCCGCGATGGCCAGACACACAGAATCCTAATTTATCCTAGCTTAACTTAAACTAATCTATCTCCTTTCGTTTCCTGCGTGAGGCCAACTAGGAGGGGGGGGGGGTTTGGGTAAAGTCATGGTGTGACCACTATTCTACAATATTTCAATGTTCTTTATAAATTATTCACTGAATGCACTTTTGACTACATTAATCATGCGCTTTTATTTAGTAAACAACACTATAAATAATTTTAAAAGTCCAAGGAAAAATGAGCGTGCATTTAGCTTGACTTTTCCGCCAAAAGCCACCACCATCATAGCAACAAACAACCAACAAGCGGACCCAAACCAAAGAGTATAATAACAGTATGAAACTATGTCAGCTTAAGTTGGCTTAAGTCGACTATGAGGTGCACTCTCTTAGACCTAATTTAAAAGCTACAAGCGATTAACAATAATCAGGATTCACATTATCAAAGTATCATTCTGTCTAATAGAGACGACTACAGATAAATAGATAGGGGTCCCACGGGGTGTCTATAAATCCGTGGGAAAAGGGTAGGCCTTTTGCACGAGATGCAAAGTGTACCGATACTCTTGCGTCAGCCCATTAACCTGGTGGTGAGTTTGAGGTAATGGGGATCCGAACCAAGCTACTAGTCTCGAAGAGTTATCCGAATTTTGAGAAGTATTTTTTCAACAAGTCCTAAAAAAACTCAATGTCTGTGGCTGATATACAAATCTTACTGCGCCAGAAAAGCACCAGTGTCAAGGAGTTTTTGGCGGGAAAACTAAGATGAGTGCCACGCTCATTGTTAGTGTCGTTTACTAAATAAAAACGCGTGATTTATGTAGTAAAAAATGCATTCAGTGAATAATTAATAAAGAACATTGAAGTACTGTAGCATAGTGGCTACATCATGACTTTGTCCTAAATCTTCCTCCGAGTCGGTTCACGAAAGGAGATAGGTTTAGGTTAGGTTAAGTTAGATTAGTTAGGAATGGATAGTTGCAAATTAATTACTGATGACATGGCAGTATGGTCTCTGACCTTAGCCAGTTCCAAATGGAACAAACAAAACAAAAAAAAAGAACGGTTTTTGGCGGGAAAGTCAAGCTGACTGTCACGCTCGTTTTTCATTGGACTTTTAAAATTATTTATAGTGTTGTTTACTAAATAAAAGTGCGTGATTTATGTAGTAAAAAGTGTATTTAGTAAATAGTTTATAAAGAACAGTGAAATATCGCAGCATAGTGGTAACATCATGACTTTGCCCCAAACCTCACTCGTAAGGCGGGTCACGCTGTAGTCTTTTTCGACATGAATAATTCATAATTACTTGACATTGGCTAAATGCACAAACTGTGCGAAGCCAAAAAATAAAGAAAAAAAAAACAAAAAAAAAGCACCAGTGTCAAACGTCAGGAGTTTTGGCGCGAAAGCCATGATGAGTGCTACGCTCATTTTTCATTGGACTTATAAATTATTTGTAGTGTCGTTTACTAAATAAAAACGCTTGATTTATGTAGTAAAAAGTGCATTCAGTGAATAATTCATAAAGAACAGTGAAATATTGTAGCATAGTGGCCACATTATGTCTTTACGCTAAACCCTTCCTTATCGGCCACACGCGGGAATCGAAAGGAGTTAGGTTAGATTAAGTTAAGTTAGGATAAGTTTAGGGTAAATTAGGATAAGTTAGGATATAAACTTCTGAAGAAAAAGATACATAAGACTAGGCTGTATGGCGTACTATGCCTTTGCCTTTTCCATTCCTCTGATCGGAAAGAAGAGAACAAAAAAAAAAAGTGTCAAACGTCAAACGTGTTGTCAAAGTCAAACTCACTCAAAATACCATGCAAGTATCATCATGTCGTTGTCCATGTTTTGATTGATCGTTATCGTCGTTAGAATATTGAGATTATAAAAATGAATAGGTCTTTTGATATTAGCTTTAGTAGTTATGAAGATCTATCCACGAATAATTCGCTCAGGAAAGGGGATGTAAGCATAAGTGATCAACTAACAGATTTTGCGAAGTTACGTGTATCTGCTCTAACAAAAGCCGCTGAAATGAGTCCCCTGGTGAAAGAAGTGACAATAGGACCTAACAGTCCACTGAAAAAAGATGAAGATAAGGAACCAGTAACCGTTATAGAAGAAGATATAGACGATGAAAACTTAATAGAAGATAAACTCAGTAAGGACCTCCGGTACACGCTCATCATGAAACAATGTGAAAACAAACTCCAAGAAACATCCGAGTGCATATTGAAAAACTTACTTGAAAATATGATAACCAAGCGCGCCGAGTTCATGACAAAGTTTTTGACAAAGCAAGGCGAAGAATGTAATAAGCGAGCATTGGAATTCAAGGCACGTAAACTTCAAATGCTTAAAGAATTGCAGGAAAATGATAATTTGTCCGTTTTAAAAAGTGCTCGTTTAGATGAACAGAATTGCCAGATCATAAACACACAAACAATACAAAACATGAACCGAATATTAGAAGAACAAAATAGGGCTACAGCTAGGTTTGCAGCAATTACAGACAGCCAAACTAAAATTTGTAACACTTATTGTGATATAACAGAGATCTCAAACAGTGATCCATTAGCTAAAACCATCTGTAATAAACATACATTAACAATAAATACTGTAATAAGTAATATTGATCACATTATGGAGATGTGTCAAACTGGAGGTGTGACAGACAAAGATGTAAAACAAGCTGAAATTTTAACATTGAATATTGAAAATATTAAAAGAAAAATCATAGAGAATATAGAAATAGTAAAAAGAGAAGAGAACTTGAAAAAACTGAAGGAGGAGGAAGAATTACAGAAGAAAAAAGATCAAGAAAGAGAAGCACAAATAAAAGCAGCGCAAGTTGCTGCGGCTGCCGAGGTGGAGAAACATAGATTAGAACAACAATCTAAGAAGTCTAAACCAGTGTTCTATTCAGCAGAAAATTACAAACACTTTGAGGATCTTAGGAATTATCTGGAGCAGTATGAAGCGCAATATCATGACTTGTTAAATGATGTCAACTTAAAGAAGTTCAGATTTGATTGTCAGAAAGCTGTCAACACACCAGTGAATGCATTGTCATCAGTCAGTGCATCACATATGCGCGATAAATATGACAAACTTTCAAAATTACTGAAAGGAGAAAGAGTACAAGTGCTAGACACTTATGTGACAGCAACACAGCATCCACAAGGACTATTTTATTGTACAGCATTGTTGGCCAAAAAAATTGTGAGACAGGGAGATCTACTAGTATCAAGTAGTACAGAAGCTGCTTATCCCCTTGCTGCTGTAACAGCAGCTTTATGTGCACAATTCCCACACTTTGGAAAACTAGTTGAAGCTAATTTCCATAAATTTTGTCCATATTTAGTACCAATGTTCTTGCCCCAAAAAGAAGGACAAACTGATAAAGAGTTTTACATGTCAAGAGGTTACACATATAATGATGAAGGAGTTGTTGAAAAACAGGACAAATTCCTGAAAAGGATGTCTGGTATCTTCAGACTACGTTGTGCCATATGGATAGCTTCAATGCCCAAATTTATGAACATACCAAATCCTCATGGTCTGAGATTTGGATGGCAATGGCTGGCATCTTTTTTGAATTTGAAACCTGAACCTGATATTTCTGCAACACTGGTGCATGATTTCTTCATCATGTGTGGATCAAAGTATGAAAAAAATTATGGTAAACAATTTTGGAAAGTATTAGAATTAACAAGTAATCAATATCTTAAAGTACTGGAAAATATTGATGAAGGTGGGCCTAAGACTAGGTTAGAAGTTTATCTCCAGGCTGTATTAAAAAGTAATGATGTGCCAGTACCCCCAGCATCATCTCAAATAAATTGGTGATATCCAAAGCTCTTAATGTGCATACACCAATGGCATGTGTCCACAGCAAAGCAATTGCAGTCGTTGATAGCACCCATGGACATGTGCCATTGTCTATGAATTTGTGTTGTAAAATGAAAGTATTTGACATGAAATGTAAATAATTAAGCCATTCGATACTAGAACTAATTTAAGAATGAAGATGCATGTGATTGTGAATATTTTTAAGAAACTTGCAACAATTTTTTATTAAAGAAAATTAAGTATGAAAAACACTTTATTTATATATAGGTAATAAGTGCGAGTCGGATTCGAGTACGAAAGATTCCCACTATCCCATAGCGTTTTTTATAAAAAAAAAACCGGCCTAGAGTGAGTTGTGCCATGCTCAGTGTTGTGGAGGACGGGGACCTACGGAATAGTTCCCCGTCCGTCACAACAAGACAACAAATGTCTGCACTTAAAAGTTAAAACATGGGGTATTTTACATTGAGTTGACATACCAAGTACAGAATCATAAAAACAGACCCACGAAGGTCGGTGAAAACTAAAGAAGGAGCTTATAGCTCTTTCGAGGTGCACAGTTAACTGTGCACCTCGCTGGCATGCGGCTCCTCTCCCGATTCCCCTCATTCGCCGTAAGCGATGAGTAGCGTTAGCATCTTTGTTACAATTGTCTGAAATCTAAATACAGTTTAAATCCTCTGTTATTACTGTTTCTGTGGAGCTTTCGCTTTGTTAAGTTTTTGTTTTTATCAAGCTTGTTTTGGTTTTTTACATTTTCGACGCATCAGTGAAGCTTGTTGGTTGCATCAACATTATATTTCAGTCCATAAATAAAGGGCGTCTCTGACATCGACGCACAAACGAGTGCCATGGTTCCAGTACATGATTCTGAACCCCCCACGGGTGGAATTTTTCGTCGGTTTTTTCCTGATTTAAAAAAAACATATGCAGTTTTTTCACTTTAAATCGTTCATAATTGCTATACTTTTATAACCCAATAAGATTTTAAATTAAAAAATAATCAATTCGCTAAATACACAAAAAGCGCAATGTGAACAAAACTCGAAAAATTACCCTATTTAACCCATTCCTCCCCACTGTCCTATTTTTAGGACACTATATTCAACATTTTTTTTTTCTATGTTAGGGTTATTATTTTTATTGGTTTTGATGAAATTCGTATTTTCACACTATTTTCCCAATAAAATATATTTTTTTCGCTCTTAAAAAAGTTATCGTATTTATAATATACATATTTTTAAATTGAGGAAATTCGTCAGCTTAAAAAGAGTATTATGATTTGATTATAAAAAACCGAAAATAAAAAGTTATCAGCTTCAAAGTCCATCAAATAGATTTTTAGATCTCTACTGAATCTATTATAATTAAAAACTAAAACAAAATATTATTTGGAAGCTTGTGATACTAATTCAAAAAAAGGCGTACTATAAATATGACACTGGGAACATGTCTTTACAAGTAGCCGTGAAAGCGTGTTCGATCCTGTTACGCTCGCTATAAGTTCAAACGTGTCTATTGTTTTGTTTCTTGCAAGTGTTTCGTAAACTTTACTTTAGTCGATAAGTCTTCGTCAAGCACAACACATCTCGTAATATAAAAAATTGAGATTTTTTTATAAGATTGAGGAAAGCAAAGGAGGTAAGCAAAAATATTAGATTTTGTTTCTTATCAAGTGGTTAACGATATATTTGTTTAGTTTGGGATGGTATATGTATATATATATTTATATATATATAATATAATTTTTATACTTACTATATATGTATAATTATTGTTTATAGATCATGGATGCAGTGAGAAGAAAATATAAAAAAGCATTGATGGTGTCTGAAATCACCGAGTATCTTCAAGATATTGAAGATTGTAGTGACGAGGAGTTCAATGACTTGGAAGTTGCGATATTGCCCCCGGATGAAGTGGATGAAATGACTGATATAGAAGAAGGTAATGACGACGATATGGGAGTTCTGCCAGTGTCAGATGTGGCTGGTCAAGTGGAATTTTCATGTACAATTGATAACGTCGAGGAAGATCTTCCTACTCAAACCACATCTCGGACCAACAAGACAGTCATTTGGCGTAAGTGTGAACCTGTATATTCTGAAATTCAGCCGGAATCTAATACTGCTAAACAATGTTTAGAAAATATGATTACGGAATTGGAAGGAAAATCTGCGGTAGAAATATTCGAACACTTGTTATGTGACCAGATTCTAGAATATATAGTGCATGAAACAGTAACCTATGCCAAAAATTATAAAAATGATTTGAACTTCAATCTTACCGTGAATGAGGTAAAAGTATTCATAGGAATTTTGTTTTTCTCTTCGTATCTCCACTTGCCTCAAAGCAAACTATATTGGTGCAGAGATGATGATGTACACATTCCATTTGTTGAACGAGCGATGTCTCGGAATCGTTTTGATAAAATTAAATCATATTTACATTTCAATGACAATTCAAGAATTGATAATAGTGACAAAGCTTTCAAAATTCGCCCATTTATCGATAAAGCTAATAAATCATTCCAAAAGTTTGGTGTTTTTGAATCCAACTTAGCTGTTGATGAAATGATCGTCAAATACTTTGGTCACCATGGTATCAAACAGTTTATAAAAGGTAAACCAGTAAGATTTGGATACAAGCTTTGGGCACTGTGTGGAGTAAGCGGATATTGTTATAACTTTTCGCTTTATACAGGAAAGGATCCTCAAATATCTTGTAATACTGGTGATGGCTTGGGTTCAAGAGTGGTAAAAAAGTTGCTTACAGTATGTACTGATCCTAGTGCACATGTAGTCAGTAGTTCCCACTGTCCTATTTATAGGACATGCTGAGTCAGCGAAACCGTTTTTTTTTTAATTTATTTTTTTGCCATATTATTTTTTCTTAACATATTAAGAGCCCTAATACAAGATTTCATCAAAAAAATCCAATATTTTCAATGCTTGGGAAGTAATGGGTTAATAGAGTTGACATCAGGGGTCAACGTCATACCCACAAACACGCGCGGCGGCACGCTTGCAATGTTCAAAGGCCGAGCCGACACATTTTTTTAAACACTGTTATTTCTGTAACCTTCATTAACGATTTAAATGACTAGCATAACTTGATTAGTGGCATATGGTGTACCTAGCCTTCTCGCGAAGTTTGCAATACGATGTCAGATACACCCTGTATGTATCAATTTAATTGCAAAACGTCATGAGTAAAATGATCTATAAATTATGACGATATTATAATAATAAAAAAAAAATTACAAACGGTACCGTCCGAATGACGTCACAGAGCAAGGTGCACAGTTAACTCGCGCGAGTTATGCAACAAAGTTCGAAAAAATGTTTCATTTGAATCCCACCACGAGTAGTGGGGGTTGAAAACTTGAAACATTGATTGATAACTGGGCAAAGCAACTCCTAGTTTCTTTGGCTAAATAAATGTCGCATGCCATTGGTGCCAATTCTCTTGTTCACAAACTTTTAAGTTTGTGAACTTTAAACGTGAATTTTAAACGAACGTTTAAACTTTTAATTTTAAGTTAAGTGCACATTTTTTTTATTTCATTAAGAAAAGCATAGAAAATAATATTTTAGTTTCATCATCATCATCAACCTTTTTATCGTCCCACTGCTGGGCACACTGGCAAATTAAGATATTCCATAGACAATTTAGACCCGATTGTCAACACGGCGACCAAAAATACATCAATATGACTCGGCGCAAATGGGCCACCGACAATAGCTACCGGTGGCCAGCGACGGCGACTTAACACACTTTTTAATATATTTTGTATAGACGCGTATCCGGTGGCTGCCACTCGGTAAAGTAGTGTCCCCGATTCGCCACTAGTGGCACACAAAACGCCGACACCCGCCACTGTCGGTTGGATTGCTCCACCCCTCGTGCAGTTAATTGTTCGACGTTCTACGTATCGCATGCGTACCATCATGGAGCACCAAATTCTCCGTGTCAGAATCCATCTTCAGACTGCGCAGCAGCGAGCGGGTTATAAAATATGGCGACTTCCAGACACCACCGGTGTCTGGAAGTCGCTCAGTCGCTCAGTCGCTCGCTTCTGACACTTTTAGAAATTTGGCGGTAGCGTGCGACAGATTCCGGTGGCTGTGGTCAGTGGCCCATTTGCGCCGAGCCTTAACCTACTTGACTGAACTTGAATTTAGTAATTAGTTTAGTTTGTGAACAAGTAAACCTATTCAACAACATATCACACGTTAGGGCGGAAAGAAAAAGTCTCTCCGGCCTCCGCACTTTACGTGTATGGGACCCCCTAATTAATAATTTTTTACACTTTTTATTTTATCACTTTGTAATTAATTTACACATTGGTACAGTAGACAGCACATCAAGCTACTACAATCTGTCACATTTCTTTATTAGATTTTCGACTTTATCTTTGGAGTATTAAGGTTCAAGGTTGATCGGGAATATTTGACAGTTTGGGGTAGCTTGACCTTCTGTCGTCTTATATTTATCACTGACTTCTTATACATATGCATTAATATTTTTTATATCCTTTTTTACCTGTATGAAAATAAACCATTTACTTTCCTGAACCTTTCCAAAATTTCTATTTCTCCGATATTTTTTCCTACCTTTGAAATTGGCATAAAGTCATAACTAGTGCCACACTACAAAAAAAAAAAAAAAAAAAACTAACCTATGATGCGTTTTGCATTTTCTATGTTGTGTCAATAGTGAATTTTGTGATAAATATAAATAATTTAGGTACACACCATAGTGTTGTTAACAGTACAGAGGAAATTTAAGAAAAATGGAAGGGCCGCCTGGCACGGGGCCTCCAAACAACAATGGATCAATGGGTCCGCCGGGGATGCCAAGCTTTCCTCCAATGCCGCCGCCGCCTGGCTCAATGGGGGCTGGGAGCATGCCCCCACCGCCTATGGTTCCACCTGGAGCGATGCCACCGGTTAGCACGTCTAGTGGACCTCCGAGTGGTCCGCCCACAATGCCTCCCGGTATGGGTCCGCCACCCGGTATGATGGGAAATATGAGTATGGGTCCTCCTGGAATGGGTCCTCCGCCACCCGGAATGGGTCCACCTCCACCCGGTATGGGTATGGGCCCGCCGATGGGTCCCCCAGGCATGGGGCCACCAAGAATGCCTCCAAATATGATGCGCGGTCCTAATATGAAAGGCAACTTTGGTAATCAGGGAATGGATATGGGCCCACCAGGCATGGGACCGCCGCCGAATATGCCTCCTATGGGCTGGGATGGCCAGGCTCGCCCAGGCTGGGGTCGACAGGATGGCCCCCCTGGTTGGGAAGACCATGGTGATGAGGGGGATGATGATGAGGGTGAAGGGGATGACCCTGGTGGGATGCAAGGAGCTCCAACTGGTTTGCCGTCACTGTTGACCATGAAGATTGATACTCCTGAAGAGTTCAGGAACAAGCCAGTTGGTGTGGGTGGTGTTGTACTTCCCAAGGCTTTGGAAGAAGCTCTGGCCTACAAAGATCAAAGACAGGCTGCTCTTGGAGGTGAACCAGATACAGGAAAAGGTATTTTGCAATAGTTTTTACAATTTGCCATTTACAACATAAATTGTTTAATAAACATTACACTCATCTTAGTATAATTGTAATACAAACCCCAGTTGCTTAGGAAATTGAAGACTATGTTGTTGAATTAATGTTCTTTGTGTCTTTCACACAATGCCAATACAGAAAACATTGACAGGGGTCAAGTAATTGTATGTATCCATGAGCTATGTAGCGTCTAATTTATATTGTCAATACAGCTAAAAGTCCAAGCTAACTGTGCTGTAATATCTATTTCAGAACAAGATCAGGAACCAGAAGCTCCACCAGCACCGGTGATCAGTACCGAGTATGATGCTGAAGAGGATGATGGAGACTCAGATGATGACAACATCCCTGATGCACCACAGCCACCAGTCATCTCTGTCTCTAGTCTAGAAGTTTGTGTATTTCTATCCTCATAGTATTTTTTTTTATATAGGGATGTATCCAAAGTATGAAAATCAAAAAAATAATTAGTCCATCTTATAGATAATAAAAAAAATTATGAACCATATTTTTATTTTGTCAAAATTACCAAAAACTGCTGAGATATATATAGTGTATTAAAGTAATGGAGTGTGGGCTAATTATGTCATTCCGTGGTATATTTTGTACCACGGTGTGACGTCATGCGACATTTCAAATCAATATGTATATCTTCCTAAGTATTTAAATAAAAAAAAAAATAAGAAATATGTGTTCAATATTTTGTTATAAATCTATCCGATGGACATTAAATTATTTTTTACGATACAACCCAATTATAAGGCAGTGCTTGACCACAATCACGCCTGAAAGTAAACAGTGATGCAATTGTTGATGGTAAAGTGCACTAGTTTAAGATCCTATTCACTCAGCTTTTGTGAGTTGGAGGAAGACGGCAGTTTAACGAGGTGATGCAATCTTAAACCCAACAACACAACCAATGATGCTGCGCCACAGGGAGATTAACCTGGAGACCCGCCATAACCAAACTCCTCATACATACATCATACCTCGTACATCATAATATACTTTCCTCTAAACTTGCTTGTTAGTGCTAGAACACATACATAGGTTGTCATACTGATGCATTAATGAACTGCAATTCTCTAGAATAAGCAAAATGTTTGGCTCACATACATTGTGTCAGACTGATGTGTCATTTAAAGATGCTTCATTTATTGTACTTGCATATTCTGTAAACTATCTAAACCCTCCAACACTCGAAAATATATTAACTTATCATCTACTATACTTTTTTAGCCTAATATGTGCCTCACTGCCATCCAAACGCTTTCCCTTTATTAACCACTACAAGTACACTGTTAAATTCTAGGGGCTGGCAAACAAAGCCAGTAAAAATAAAAGAAAGAAAAAAAAGAAGAAGGCAGCCAGACAGAAGAGGCGAGAGGAATCCAAGAAAAAAGATGACGATCAGTCTGCATCATCCAGTCAGGAAGATAGCAAGAAGTCCAGTGACAAGGAAAACATAAAGGAAGTTGAGATTGAGTGAGTAAAATTAGTAAACTTGCAATTTACTTACAGCAAATGTTATGGCTTTGTGATGGAATGACCTGTGCTGCACTTCGTGCTAATAGGGTTGTATAGATGAAGATGGAAGGCTATAGTTTTGCAAATTATTGCATCACCACTGCTCTTAAAACAGAAAACATTGTGGGGACATTTACTAGACATGTTGTGGATAAAGGCCTAGTCCCTCTTGGAGAGAGGTCTGTGTGCCAGCAGTCGAAAGTTGTATGATCTGATTATGCTTATCACTCAAATAATGTACACACTCTCCGCCAGATATGTCCAAGAGAACATCCAGTTCCATGAGTTGGAGCCAATGTACCGTCAATTCCACCGCATCCTAGAGTCATTCAAAATCACGGAGTTGAAAGAGGACACCATCAAAGAGGAGGACAAGGATGCTCCCAAACCTTCGAAGCCTCAAGAGAAAGTGCAGGATCAGTTTGCTGCTGATGAAGAGGCTGTAGAGGTAAGGATATATAAGGCTGCATTCTATCATCTGTGGCTAAGGCTGTTTCTACATTTTAGGCTGCCTGGATACCCTAATGGCCGCAACCGTCACTGCCAACCATGAAGTACTGGGCTTGATTCCCAGGTTGGTCAGTGTTGGGTTTTCCATCTGAAATTTCTGAATAAGCTCATCCCCTATTACATTCTTACAGGGACTTAATCATAACTGACGAAATGTCATGATATTATGATAATGTTATTATTTCTAGAAAAACGCTGCTGATGAGAAAGAGCGCTTATCGAAGCGTAAACTAAAGAAGCTGTCGCGGTTATCCGTCGCGGAACTGAAGCAATTGGTCTCTAGGCCCGATGTGGTCGAGATGTATGATGTTACAGCAAGAGACCCAAAGCTTCTGGTGCAGTTAAAGGCACACAGAAATACTGTGCAGGTGCCACGACACTGGTGCTATAAGAGAAAGGTGAGTTGCTAGAAGTAGACTTATCTTTTTTTTTTTGTGCTATGTCATCATATGGCATTTGTCGCTCTAGGCGGAGTGGAAATTCAGCCGTATTGCTACATATGCCTCCGCCACGGGCCACGGTATATCTTTCGAAAAATTGCTGCCCAGGCAAGCGTTGGTCCTAATGTACCCTGTTACATATGATTTCCTTAATTAGTGTACCAGAACCTCTTTCATATCACCACCGTTTTGTTCTGACCATGAGGTATCTTAGAAAAAAGGTGACTTCGAAGTTTTATTCTGTTTAAATGTAGGGGAGAGAGAGTCTCACTTAGTATCGACAAAATATCTGTTATACTTGTGCTAAAAATTTTGTTTTTTCGCTAGTCCACCTTAAAAATTATCATAGGAAGAGCTATAATCAATATACCATTATAAGAGTTTTAACTAACGACAAAATCAAAGGAAGGTTATCAAAGGTAGATTAGAACAGGCTATATTGAATTTCCATCTGTTCCCTTATGTCATATTTCAACAAATAATGTATCATTTAAAGCATAATTTAATCATTTTTCTGATCTGTTACCCAGTATCTCCAAGGCAAGCGAGGTATCGAAAAGCCTCCTTTCGACCTTCCAGACTTCATCAAGAAGACAGGTATTATGGAAATGAGAGCCTCCCTGCAGGACAAGGAGGAAACTAAAACCCTTAAAGCGAAGATGAGGGAACGTACCAGGCCCAAGCTTGGCAAAATTGATATTGATTACCAGAAACTCCATGATGCTTTTTTCAAGTAAGTGCTAGTTTTGTCATTAAGATTAAGAGTTTTATAGGGAATGAAGTCTAAAAGTCTTTGTCACAAATTGTTTTTTTTTTTTTTTTTTATAAAAATACTGTCTATGGATTTTGAAATGTTTCTGGTTCTTTTCTAAACAATATGATCATAAAAGCAAGTTGATATAACTGCATCATTTTTGATCATGTTACACCCAGTTTGAAAACTGGATCCTTTTTTCTCTAGCAGAAGAAAGGAGAAGGAAACATAAGAGAAGAGAGACATATTGGTGAGTACAGTGTGAGAGCATACAATTGTATATTTTCTATACTATTTCTGTGCGTAAAAATTATATCACATCAAGTTTATGTAACTGAGATGACGCACTACAAAGCCAGAGACTAAAACTTGTAACTTACACCATAGTAATTTATCTTAAGGCTCATTTTTCACTAATTTTCTGATTTTTGAAAATGTCTTTATTTTTTATACAAAAATTGGTAAATGTTAATTTTATTCTTTTAATAAAAGTTATCTGGCGAAGGAGAAGTCGGCCCTTACAGAATTTTAATCGTTTGAACGATTGAAGACTTTATCCATGAAGGAATAATTTCGGAATTTTTGACAGTCGTTTCTAACAAGAACTGGCAAACATCAATTTTATTTCAAAAATAAATTAAATTTTGAGAAACAATTGTCTGAGTGACTTGAACAAAAATGCTTCAATATTGATGAGTTCAACAACAACACGGTTGGCGCAATTTTTATTACCGCACATGGCTTTTTGTGTTTGTAAACGACACCCATGATACTGGAGAGATTCATAATGTGAGGCAACAAACTAAAAAAAAAAAAAAACTAAGTTTATTATTCTCGAGTATTAAAGGTCTATCAAATTAATGTTGTGTAAAAATAAACAATGTGTATTTCTTTTTTACAGAACTAAACATTATTTATTTTTTAAAGTCTTATAAAAACACTTTATGCTGTAGGTATGTCTATGTATCTTATTCTCAGTTTAGTCTAAAACTTTGTATTTACTAACTAAATTTTGTATTTAGATGGCAGACGAAACCTCGTATGACAATCCACGGCGACCTGTACTATGAAGGCAAAGAGTTCGAAACGCGACTCCGCGAGAAGAAGCCTGGTGATCTCTCTGAGGAATTGAGGACTGCGCTCGGTATGCCTGTAGGACCGGGATCACACAAGGTCAGTACAGGCAGATGGACCAACAAAAATAATCTTCCTGTCAGCGTTCGAGGAAAGATTCCCATTTTGAATGTATAAATCAGAAAATGATAAAGTTTCGTATGTCACGCATGTTTTTTAAAAGAGCGTCATTAGGCACACCTTTAATCTGGGTTTGGTTAATCAGGTCAGATATCAGTTTGGTGGTATGGTATACATAATAAAGAGTATTATATTCTATTGTAATTAAACTCACTTTCTCCCAGGTGCCGCCGCCATGGCTGATAGCCCAGCAACGTTACGGTCCACCGCCTTCGTATCCGAACCTCAAAATCCCGGGTCTGAACGCGCCTATACCTGAAGGCTGTGCGTTCGGCTATCATGCAGGGGGTTGGGGCAAACCGCCAGTTGATGAGACCGGCAAGCCGCTGTATGGAGACGTATTTGGACACCAGAGCAGTGGGCAGGATGTAAGTGGAATTATATGGGTTTTTATCTAAATCAAGGTAACAAAAAGATCCTTTTAATAAATACTAAAATATTTGTTTTTTTGTAGGATGTAGAAGACCAAGACATTGACAGAACGATGTGGGGAGAACTGGAATCGGAATCTGAGGAAGAATCAGAAGAGGGTATGTCTTACATACCTTGTAAATTTTGTTGTTTTTTTTAATTTTATTTGGAGTCTTTGCATAAAACCTACGTTGTTTCAACAGAGGAATCCGACGACGGAGGCGAGAAGCCAGGCGAGGGAGAGGTGGCAGCCGGAGTGGCGACGCCTGGTGAAGGCCTGGTCACACCGCTGGGCATCAGCTCTGTACCGCCTGGCATGGAGACACCTGACACTATTGAGCTCAGGAAGAAGAAGGTGGAAAGTGATATGGAAGGGTGAGTTACACTGTGGATGTAAGCAGCAAATTTTTTGCAATGAAATTTTCACTGCTATTCAACAAAATGGGCTTGTTGTTAGTGTAAGTTAAGCACAGTTTAAACCTCAAACAATATTTTTAATTGTCCCAGTTATAGTTGTTATTTTCTTTATAAAACATCTGAAGAAGTGATGGAACTTTTTCGAGGAAAGTTAACTAATATATATATATATTTCAGTGGTGACACCCCGGCTCTGTACCAAGTGCTCCCGGAGCGGCGCGTCGGCCTGACCCCCGGCATGATGGCCTCCACACATGTGTACGACATAGCCGCAGCTAACCCTGGTGAGTCAATAGTATTCAATGTAGTCCTCCTATTCGCTTTAGGTAGTGGCAACCCTTTCTAATTAAATTTCTTAGTGTGTTCTATCTAACAGAATATAGAAAAAGAACAGAAAGAAAAATAGTTTATTAGGCTGGAAAAATATGCACAATACAAAATAGATTAAAATACATTTACAACATATTTTTCTTTTGTTAGAATGTATTTTTATATTCTTAATATATTATCTTCCCTATTAGGTATTAATGTATAGTTCATTTGCTCTTCACAAGTAAAACTATGATTAAACCACCAACTTTTACAACTAGTAAGATGTATACTTTTCTAAATACAGGCAAGCGTGCAGCCCCGGCGGCCGCTGCAGGCACCACGAGCGAGGGCGGCGCCGGCGCGGCACTGGGCGGCGTGGAGGTGGCGCTCGACCCGTCCGAGCTGGAGCTGGAGCCCGAGGCCGTGGCCGCGCGCTACGAGCGACATCTGCGCGAGACGCGACCCAAGGCGCACGAGGACCTCTCCGACATGTTGGCTGACCATGTCGCCAGGCAAAAGGTAGGAGGTTCAAATGGTTGAGTAGCTAATTTTTAATAATATAAAATCACGCTGGTATACCCCAAAATTGTGAGGTAGAGGTTACTTTCATAGACTTGCATTTCACGAATAATGTTTCAGATCTTGAGGTGTTTTTATACTCATAAAATGACATAAAACGTCCCCCCGCGTTTTATAACCACGTCTATACGCTACACTAGTATATTAAAGGAATTTACGTCGTACTGAAACAATTGATGTAACTGACCAACTAACTATGTACTTATTTTTTATTTTTTTAGAACAAGAGAAAGCGACAGCAGAACACAGATTCCAAGCAATCAAAAAAATACAAAGAATTCAAGTTCTAATAGTGATAATAGACATATATTATTTTTAATTTATAAGTACATGTATCTGTAACTACGTTATTTTATTCTTGCGCAGTAACTTAAATAAATTAGACATTGAAGTTGTGAATGTGGCAGAATAAAGTATGGCTACTATAGACTATTTTATTCTTTCATTTTTTAACAGAATTTTACAACCTTATCCTATAAACCTTTCACAGGTCTCATATCCGCATTACCAAAGATTAACAATATAATAAGGTACTCATTACTATAAGGACCGGCGCTCACTGCCGGCATGGCACGGTGTGTCATGGCATAGGATTTTAATACTAATTAAGTTATTTTGAATCTTATTTCAATGAGTTTAGAATTTATGTTATTTTATTTTGATACCACGATGCCGCGACGTGCCACAGGATGCTGCGGCATGACGCGACGCGCCGCAGCATGCGGCGGCATGACGTGTTTTCATTCCACGGGATGCCGCGGCGCGCCATTGCATCCCGCGAGACGTAAGTGTCACTTTGGGGTCGAGGAATTATGATTGCTAGCTAGTTGAAATAAGGTTGAAACTTGTGCAGCATTTCGGTGGGGAGCAGTCCGGTCGGTGCGCGAGGGCAAGGAAGGGAGAATACAAACTGAGACATCCCGCGGTGTGCTGCGGCATCCCGCGGCGTGCTGCGGTATCCCGTGGCGTTCCTTGTCCCTCCTCCATGCGTTCCTTTTCATATATTGATCCATGTAGAAACGGGAGGAGACATTGTATATACACTTGTAGCAGCTGCAACACATTCGGACGGGAGGACCCGACGACCCGCTGTAAATCTCGGCCCGGAAGCACATCTGTTGACCATCGTCTTACTCTTTTTGACATTCCTATTAGTGTCCGACCGAAACTGGTTTTTCTGCCGAAACCGAAACTGAAACCGAATCTTCGGCCAGGGCTTCAGTTTCGGCCGAAACCGAAACCGAAACCGAAACTCACGTATCTAAGTATAAAATTTCTTAAAATACAGAAATTTGGAGAAATTTAGGTACCTATTATTTTGCATTAATGGCAACACAGTATATTAAGTTTGTTGTAATCATTTATTTAACATATTATAAAAAAATATATCTATTAATAACATTTTTATTATTTTGACAAAATAAGTTTTCATAGCAAAATTTTAATCATCATCATCTCAGCGTTAATCCCAGTCGCATCCCAAGCCTTTTTCCAGCTCTGGAGTCTGAGGTCCGCTTTACCAGCCTAACTGCTAATTTTGGCGAAACTTCGACATTTTCCGTGAAGCGACTGCCGTCTGACCTCCACAACCCGAAGGCGATATCGAAGCATTGCAGCTAGACTAATTGTTGGACTTTTGAGGGCTCCAACAACCCGTAACGACAGCCACTAGATGTTCGTATGGCAACCGGGACCAACGGCTTAACGTGCTTTCCGAGGCACGACCAGACCAATGCAAATATTCATATTCATGCATTCAAATATTTGCACTGCGCGGGGATCGAACCCGCGCCTCCTTGCGCAGCGGCCGCATTCGCTACCGCTAAGCCACGGAGGCTGTCCAAATAGCAAAACTTTAATCATTTCACAATAATCAAATCAATAATTTGAAATTATGTTTCAAAATAATATATAATAATAATAATTATTATGTTTCAAAATAATAAAAATGTTATTAATAGATATTTTTAGTTACCACATTATTAATTAGTTACTGTTTCATTAAATACTATGTATTGGTATTTTTTTTTAATATAAATTGAGACAACATCACATACATTGTCCTGGAACCCAAATTAAGGTTTTCCCTTGTGTTATGGATGACCAGAAACAATTTTGAGATCTTGCCGCGGGAAACGAAGTTAGGCGAACGCGATCGTGCGGAAACTTTCGAAATAAGTTTCTAATATCTAATAAGTAAGAGAAACTTATTTCGAAAGTTGCCACCGAAACTTGATTTTTGGCCGAAACTCGGCCGAAACCGAAACCGAAACCGAAATTTCGGTCGGACACTAATTCCTATTCACACCCTGGTGCATTCTTATTCACATTCCTGTTCATACTCTTGTACATATTTACCTATACATCACGTCATTATACACGTCATACACATTGTATTCTATTACATACGTACAATACACAACATTCAATTCATCTGAGTTTTAATTACGTAACACGCCCTTCGCGCTACATGGATCTCCGAGTTTTCTCTCATCCATAAGTTTCTGGAGCTTCCGGCTCTCGGAGTCTTCGTAAACGCTGATAAGTCTGGCCTTCAGGGTTTCGTACTTGTCCTCAGTGGGTGGTTTGGCTATAATGTCACTTACTTGCTGAACCGCGTCCAGGCCTAGTCGGGCGATAGCTGCTTGGTAGCGCACGTCGTCATCTTGCTTCTGTGGCGCCATTACCGCTTCGAAGTGCGTAAACCATAGTCAGGGATATGCTGACAAAAGTCGACAAAAGACGGCAGTGTATGTAGTGTGAGCGTGTCACTCACCCTCCTTCCTGTGGTGCATTGCTGGTCGGCATTCTGAATGGACTCTTCTAGTGTACCATGAATATAGCCTCTTGAAATCCTAGTGTCAAGAAGACCCGCTTGTGGAAAGCCACTAGAATGTGCTAATCACGAGTATCAGTAGATCACGTCGGTCTTGAAATCACGTCGGCCTTCGACGCGTTCCCATTCATCGATGATGTTATCGTTGCATCCGAAAATGAAGCAAGTCACATCGGAAATCTGCAGGAAGTTTTACGCCGATTAGACACGTATGATATCACTATAAATCCATCTAAGTGTGTCTTCGGCAGCGAGACAGTCAAGGTCCTCGGCTATGAAGTATCAAACAAGGGAATCAAGCCACTTCAAGACAAAATCACCGCAATCACTGTTTACCAAAAACCCGGAACCATTTAAGAATTACGTCGTTTTATGGGGATGATAATTTCTTACCGTGACAGTGTCCCAAACGCAGCCCACATTCAAGCACCACTCAATGCGTTTCTTCATAACTCAAAAAAAAACGAGACAAAACGGAAGTAAAGTGGGACACTCAGTCAACAAAAGCGTTCGAGTTGTGCAAACAGAGCATAATAAACGCTGCTTTATTGTCTTACCCATCTAGTTCACCAGATGACCAAATTGCCGTTTATTCTGATGCTTCAGGTAGTAGCGCCGGGGCGTCCTTCCAGCAATTGCGAAACAAAGAATAATGGGTGCCGCTCAGGTATTTAAAAAAAAAAAAAAACTACGAAACACAACAGCGATACAGCAATTTCGTCAGAGAGTTATTATCTATTTATATGGCAGTCAAACACTTCCGAAAAATGTTTGAAGGAAAAGAACTCGTCATTTATACCGACCACAAACTACTGACCTACGCAATTCGCAAACCTCCGTCCGATAACGACACACCACGGCGAATCCGGCAGCTATTTGTTCATCAGCGAGTTCACGACAGACATTCGACACGTGAGCGGCGCACAAAACGTTGTTGCAGACGCACTATCGTGCGTCGAAACCATCGACATGCCATCACCAATCAACTACGACAAGTTATCTCAAGCCCAAGAAAAGGAAAGTTGTATTCCAACATTATCTCGATAGACAAACATACAATTCAAGAAAATCGTCTTACCTGGTACCGTATATTTAAAGCCGATTTTCGTCGCATAGCTTTCATCGCCGTGCACAGCCCAAGCCATCCAAGAGTACGAACTACACGGAAGCTGATGCAAGAGCGATTCATTTGGCCTTCAATGAATACCGAAATCGGCGAGTGGACTAAAACATGCAATTCGTGTCAGCTCTCCAAGGTACGCCACAATCATGGTGACATCGCCACACTTCCACCGAACGAATGATTTCAACATATTCACGTTGATATTGTAGCGCGTAGGTCGTGTTACGTAATTAAAACTCAGATAAATCGAACGGTGTGTATTGCACGTAAAAGGGTACAATGTTATGACGTGTACAATAGCGCGATGTAAGGTAACTATACACAAGACTGTGAACAGGAATGGACTGTAATGTAATGTTGTTCATAATGGAATGGAATATCCTGGAGTATCCCTTACATGCTATGCACTCACTTTAATACTAGCTATCTCTAAACAATAGTGGGGTAACCAATAGCAAATCAGCTTGCTGTCCTGAGGATGTCCACGCGGTGTCGAGTGTGTTCTTGATGTTGATTCGTTGATCGAGGGAAACCGAGGTGCGTGATTGGTCGATGTAGAAAGCGCGCCAACTCACAGTTTGGTTCTCACGCACATTGACGATGGTCAACAGATGTCTTCCGGGGTGAGATTTATGGGAACCCTCGCTGCGGGGGTCAGGGTCGCAGCGACGCGCGCCATGCTTCCACGGTCCTGGTGTGATTTATAGGCGACCCTTCCCAGCGTGTAAGAGAACATGTGTAGCGTCTGCTACAATATTGTTGGACCGCTACCTACATCAGCACGTGAACACATACTTGCTCACTATGATCGACCAGTGCACACGATGGCCCGAACTGTACCACTTCAGGAGACAACCGCTGAAATCGTCGCAAGAAAACTTTACGAAGTATGGATAGCTTGTTACGGTTGTCCATTATGAATCACAAATCACAACTAATCAAGGACGACAGTTTGAAAGTCGACTATTCCAAGACCTAGCTCAATTACTCGGTGCAGAAAAAACCCGTTCTACTGGTACCCGTACTATTGGTTACCCCACTATTGTGCAATTGTTAGCTAAGTTTATTTAAGTGAGTGCATAGCTTGTAAGAGACATTCTTATTCAGATTCTTTTTCACATTCCTGTTTATACTCTTGTACATTCTTATACACGTCATACACATTGTACTCTTTTACATACGTATTACGTACAATACACAACATTCAATTCATCTGAGTTTTATTTACGTAACACGCCCTACGCGCTACACACTCATGCGAACGAACCAGATTAATCAGTTTTTCTTCATCCGGTTTTCCGTATTTTACGTTAAAGTAATATTACTATATCGCGTATGCACGTGCCAATCACTTGCCACGCTCAGTCAGCATAGAGTAATTTATATATATATATAACTGTCAGTCAGTGTGAGAGACCAAAAAATTGCGCGCGCCAGTGTGTTTTCTCCCTCCCTTGCCCCCGCGCACCGAAATGCTGCACAAGTTCCAACCTTATTTCAACTAGGTAGCAATCATAATTCCTCGACCCCAAAGTGACCCATACGTCTCGCGGGATGCAATTGCGCTCTGTGGCATCCCGTGGAATGAAAAAGCATGACACGTCATGCCGCAGCATTCTGCGGCATGTCGCATCATGCCGCAGAATGCTCCGCCGCCTGTGGCATGTCGCGGCATCGTGGTATCAAAATAAAGTAACATAATTTCTAAACTCATTGAAATAAGATTCAAAATAACTTAAAATCCTTTGCCATGACACATCGTGCCATGCCGGCAGTGGGCGCAGTGCTATTACTGCACGAAAATGTTTCATTGTACGGACGACAGTAGGTCAACCTACCCGAAACTGTCAAAAATTCCCAATCAACCTTGAGCCTTAAAGTTTTTTCGATAAAGTTGAAAATGTAATAAAGAAATCTGACAGATTGTAGTAGTTGGATGTGCTGTCGTATGTACGTGTTCAATTAAGGCCTCAAACACGATACGACGTCGCGTCGTACAACGATGCGGCGTCGATGTCGCGTAGTGGGCATCTTCTCAATAAAAGCGGTCCATTTCTCCGTATGTACTAAAACACCATATTATGCTTCTGTTATTAATAGGAAGACGACCACGACGCGACGTCGTATCGTGCCCTAAGTTCGTCGTTCGAGGCTGCTTCTACCTGCTACCTACGACGCATTTTATTTACGTAGCCTATTTCGATTAACTAAGGGTTGTTTGCACCCTTGGGCCTTTAAGACACCGTAAAAATCAGTATGATTTATGGCAACACACATTTTCAAACGTCAACCGACTAAAAGGCTCTTTGTAAGATCCACAACATTTGTTTAAAAAAAGAAACTGGACTTCGTACTTTGTTGGAAGTTTTTCAATTGTTTTTATTAAAATAGAATTAACTTCTGTTAATTTGTTGCAAGTTAAATTAACCGCACAAATAAGAAAATGTCTCGAGTTCTAGTTGGAGTCAAGCGAGTTATCGATTATGCCGTAAAAGTAAGTTTACGTCAAGTGCAAAGGTTACTTTGTTTTTTAATATTTTTCAAGTTCATTGGAATAAAATTATAATAATTACGTTAGTTTGTCTCACATTAACAACCCCTTGTTGAATTAAAGACATGTTTATGTAAATGCTTACCTATAATTTCATTCGATGGTAGAATTTCTATTACCCAATACATCTCCAAGTCTGATTCGTTATCATCAATAGCCTTGAACTGGCTATACAAAAAATACCAAATAGTGATTAGATGAACAGATATACACAGATATATACCGTGCCAATAGCCTTTAATGAATAGCTTATCTATTTATGGAATTAAGCCAATAAAATCATTATGTTTCTAATAACTAACCAAGCATGCAATATAATTATGTATATTCATGAAATGACAAGACTATTACATTAACTCTTTAGGTAAATAAAAATCTTATGTGATTAAAAAACCATATGTAAAGTAGTATCAAATAATATTCTAACATTTGTGCCTAGGCTAGGTAACATAAATTACCAACTGCAGAATATTGTTACCTCTTTTAAATCTTCCTCATAATTTGTAGATTCGTGTGAAGCCAGACAAAACTGGTGTGGTGACAGATGGTGTAAAGCACTCAATGAACCCCTTCGATGAGATAGCAGTAGAGGAGGCAGTCAGAATGAAGGAGAAGAAGATTGCCAGTGAAGTCATTGCTGTGTCATGTGGACCAGCACAGGCACAAGTAAGAATAAGATTAGAATTAATAGAATCAAGAAATTAGAAGAATAATTTTAAATAAAACACATCAATGAGAATACTATACTTAAATTCCACTACATTGGAAATGATGTTAACTTATGGCTCCTCTTTATCAAAATAACAGTTCTGTTGAAGAACTTGCCAATCCTTTAGTTTTGTAAAAAACGTAATTTTAATCATGAACTAGCTAAAGACCCAAGCAATGTTCTGTAGCATTGCATTCTACATTTGCTATGGTCTATCTTGACGGCAATTACCTCCCTCACGCGTCCAGTGAGTGATGATCTTTGTCAATCTATCAGGGTGCATTTGCAAGGTGCATTCTACAAATCTTAATAAAGTAAATTTTTTTCTATTCCTGGAATAATCAAAACAGAATTATATAACCAACCTCATTTCAGGAAACTCTCAGGACGGCACTCGCTATGGGTGCCGACCGTGCCATCCATGTTGAGGTGGCTAGTCCAGCATATGATACCCTGCAGCCTCTACATATAGCGAAGATCCTAGCTAAACTATCCCAAGATGAGAAGGCTGATATTGTCATTGTCGGCAAACAGGTTAGTAAACAATAAACATGTGTGTATAAAACACAGATCTAAAGTAATTGTCGTTATAATATATGGAAAGGCTGAAATGAACGGTTAAAAAAATCATTTTGGCAAAAATGTTTATTTACCTCACAATCAATGTAAACAATCTATTGTGTGGAAAATAATGCCTGTAAATAATCAATAGCCGCCATTTGTGGAGGAGTATATTAATCATCTTAGGTAATATTCATTAAATCAGATCTTACTAATATTTCTTTCAAACATGTTCAACGGTTTAGATAGGGTGTGTTGGTCTGCTGACCCTCAGAAAGTAAGGGAACCCATAAATAAATGAATATAATTGCAGATTTTGTGATATTTTTCAGAGAACTGCATACAGATTTGTGATATTTGTCATAGAAATATGTACAGACTTGTGAAATTGTGATATTTTTCAGGCCATTGATGATGACTCTAACCAGACTGCACAAATGACAGCTGCCCTACTGGACTGGCCACAGGCTACCTTTGCATCCAAAGTAAGTAGTAGATTTAAGAACATTATTAAATCTATACCACTGATTCCTGAACTAGAACATCTTAGTTATACAGGGTAGCAAAGACAGCACAGACTGTAACAACTGGTTTCAGTATCTAATATATTAAAAAATGCAGTTAAATACATTCAAAATCAATAATGTCAAAATCATCAATAATGAAAAAACAAAAATGACAAATTACAATTTAATTTTTTACTTGTAGATTCCATACTTTCAGCCTTGGTTAACTGAAAATATAAAATCTAATTAAATTATTCATTATAAATTATTACCTAGCTTAAAAAATAATGTCTTATCAGCATAGATACTGATTCTTATCTTCAATAATGTACTGATTGCTTTCTCAATTTTATGAACAACAGGTTTAATTAAAACACTTTGTTCTTAACTACCGAAAAACCCATCAGATTAGCTAATTAACATCTTTTTTTTTCTTTTCTTCAATCTGCAATCAGCCCTTAAGCTTTAGTCAGATGGGTTCTTTCTTTATTTGGCAATTAGAGATTGTTCACATCCAGCGATGCACCATCTCATTATTTGCTATCCAGTACTGGTTAGATTAAGGCTATTCATGCCTGTTTGAGTCTGTAGGTACAGTCTGAGGACTTTAGAAGTCTCACAGCGAGTTTATTTTTGTGACGTTTGAGTCTGTCTTTATAACTTTTGTAGAAACTTTCTACAGCCGCCTTGATAGTTGGGATCTCTAGGTACTCATGTACCTCAACGTTTCTTGTGAACCAAGGTGCAGCACTTAAGGTTATATTAATTAACAACATTATTCTAGATGTTAATTCTAATTAACATCTACGAAAACTTTGTTTACACGAATCCCACCCTTCAGTATCCTAATCGGGCTTCTTTCTTCCTATTTGAATCTACTTTCAATCAGGCCTTCTGGTTATTTTTCTTTTTTTTTTTATAAATTATGAACTAGCATTTGAATTTTACATTTTATTCACTATTATCTGCGCTCCGCCACCCGCATATGTTTTAATCCCGTGGGAATATCGGGATAAAAGTATCCTATTTAATCCAGGATGTCAGCTACGTCTATACCAAATTTCATCAGAATTCGTTCAGTCGTTTGATTTTACTCAGACTCCTCACAAACTTGTCTTTACGATAATTATGTAATGATTTTGTGAAAACAAAAGCTGTGTGCCAAATAGGATTTTGAATTGGGAATTTTTCAGGATTGATTAGTTTCCAAAATGTTGTGTGACAACTTTTCATTATAAACATGTCTTAAGGGATGCTACAAACTTCCAGATTTTTAACTTACTTTTAGATCGTATCCTTCCTTACCTCCGTGCAAAATGTCGTGGTTTTAAACCCACCGATGTAAGCTGTGTGTTGTAAATAATTTTCTCGGTGGTAGGCCTCAATATCGGCCGCCGGCGTAAGTTATCACCCACCAGACAAAGTCGTGCCGCCAAGCGATTCGTCGTGTTCCGGCACGATGTCTGGTGAAGCCGTACGGAGGATGGGTCTGAGCAGTTGTGTTGTGATGTGTGCCGGGTACGATGCGCCAAATGTTGTGCCGGGAGTTTGGTCCTGGAGGGTAGCGGGATCCGAAGCAAAGTGCTCCGCTGGCCGGCCGCAGGTAGTTAGTTGGGGGCCCAAGTAGTGTGCCAGCCACATACGAAAGGCTGCCCCGCCAACTGCGAAAAATCCCGGGGTGGCCCCATCGTACCGGTTGGCGACCGGCGAGAGGACCCGAGGTTCGGGCGTCCCCGCAGTCTCCAGATCAATCTCCCTCTGGCGCGGCATCGTTGATCGTATTGTTGGGTTTAACATCGCATCACCTCGCTCAACTGCCGTCTTCCTTCCTTTTCACTTAATAAAATAAAAATGAAAAGTCTGAAAACGAAAAGTAGGTATGCACAGCAGGCGCACGTCCTCTCGTTTAAAGTGCACCTCTCAAACATTCGAGGTTTGCATTCCAATATCGATGCAGTCCATCACCACCATGAGACTGAAAAGCCCCACCTACTTGTCTTGACGGAGACCCAGATCAGATGTCCGTCTGATGCGGCATGCCTTAGCTACCCGGGATACTCTTTGGAACATCATTTCCTGCAGCGTGCCGGGGTCTGTGTGTATGTTCGCAATGACATCTGTTGCCGGCGTCTCCGTCACCTCGAAGACCCTAATTTTTCGTCCTTCTGGCTGTTGGTTGACACTGGTGTGGACAAAATTGTCTACACCTGTGTCTACCGATCGCACAGCGGTGACCAGGAGACGACTCAACTGTTTGACCACCTCAGTGAAGCTGCTGACAACGCGTTGCATTGGCATCCTGACGCACAGTTCGTCGCTCTGGGGGACTTCAATGCCTGTCACCAAGACTGGCTTTTCCCATACCAGAGGACCGACCACGCTGGGAGAGAAGCGCGAAACTTTGCGCTATTAATGGGCCTTTCCCAGCTGGTGGGACAAGCGACTAGGGTGCCTGATGTAGCTGGTCATACCGCCAATTGTCTGGACCTTCTGCTGAACACTGATCCGGATAGATGTGTTGTTACAGTTTCCTCACCGTTAAGAACTTCAGACCACTGTCTGGTGAAGTATGTGTTGTCCTTCTCCTCACCTGATTGCGGCCAGCGTGGTGAGCGGCGAATGTGGCGATACAAGTCAGCAGATTGGGATGAGATGCGTCACTTTTTCGCGTCTTATCCTTGGCAGCAGGTCTGCTTCTCTTCTGACAATCCGTCGAGCTGTGCGGATGCTATATCCGATGTGGTGCGTCAAGCTATGGATTATTGTATCCCCTTTAGTGACGTGCCCGTCGGTATTTCCGTCACATTACATTTTTAGTGTCTTCAAGGCTAGAGTGAATAGGCTCTTAATAAACTAGCGCGCTTTGCCATCAACGATCGCATCATTGCTTACCATCAGGCGGGATTCGGTCAAGCGCTAGTTTATAATATTAAAAAAAAAAGAAAAAAAAAATAAGAAGATTGTTTCTTACCTTTTCTTTATAGAGATCGACATATCTTTCACTCATTGCAAGCCCTAAATTTAATCTGTTTTTATGCCCAGGTTGAGAAGACAGGCGATGGTCTGACGGTGACCCGTGAGATTGACGGCGGTCTAGAAGTGATCAAGACGAAACTGCCGGCTGTCGTGAGCGCCGATCTGCGTCTCAACGAGCCTAGATACGCCACCCTTCCCAACATCATGGCAAGTAAAAGTTTTCATTGCTCAGATATATTTTTCGTTTGTTTAAATGTATCGGCCCAAATATGAATTTGCAATGAAAATTAATTAATGATGTTCTTCTTCACAGAAAGCAAAGAAGAAACCGTTAAAGAAGGTCACCCCGAAAGACTTAGGCGTAGACATCGCTCCTAGGATCAAAGTGCTCTCCGTAGAAGACCCGCCTGTTAGACAGGCCGGTGCCGTGGTCCCAGACGTGGACACCCTCGTCGCCAAGCTCAAGGAAGGAGGCCACATCTGAATATCATTGTAAATAGCGAAATGTGTGTGTTCAAAATCGGAAAATACCTATATTTATACTGAGATTTTGTATGAGCGTCGATTGTAGTACATTGTATAAATTGTTAAAATACATTTTTAAACTGTTCTATTTTGTTTTCTTAAACATGACATGTCAGCCATTTCTTTATTGCCCGAATCTATGGTTTATTTACAGATTACAGTTATTTTAACTCTGATAGCTGCTTCGTAAGCATAAATGATGACGAGAATATAGATCATTGTGAGTATGACAGACTTCTCAATGGCCGCCTCCCTTCTTTTTTTTTTTTCGTACCGGCGTTCTTTTATTTCCGTGCTATACAGAATGGTGCTGACAATACGACAATAAATTAAACAACGTGTACCTCAACACATTCTCTGTCTACCCATAAAAATCTTATAAATATGTCCATCACTTTAGTCACAAGAAATTATTTTTCATTTTTCTCATTTTCTACATGATGTACATGTTGATAAGGAAGCCCTTACAGGTTAATGACCGCCGCATCCTACGGTACCAAACTTTAATAATAATTGCGCGATAAAAGCAAGTCGATATAGGATCGCGCTATCGCCGATTGGAGGTCCGTGAACCAATATTATTAAAGGATGTTCTATTCCATTTGCAATTTTAAACGATTTAGTTTGAAATTTTCTTTTTTTTATTTGTGACGCTAGGTTTTTTTCTATGGTTTAGGATTATTCCTATGAACCAGCATTGTCCGTGTTCTCATTAATTATTGTCGTATTGTCAGCACCACTCTAGGTATTCTACAATGGGCGCGGGAGCAGCCCTGACAACAGGGAAGCTAAGAAGAGAATCACTGTGTGGTGATTATAAAAATTACTGATGTATTTTGACAATAGCCCGGATTCTCTTGTTCACAAACTAAATTAAATTTAAGTTCAGTGCATGTTTTTATTTATATTTCAATAAGAAAAGGACAGAATATAAAATGTCAGTTAAGACCTGTCAAATTAGTGCGCGCGTAATTTTAGTCGCAGTGTTTATAAACGCGTCTAAACTGCCTATGAAGTGTTATAATTTGACAGTATTAAACTAAAATGTTATCTTCTATCCTTTTCTTAATGAAATGGAAAGAAAAATATGCACTTAATTTAAAATTAGTTTAGTTTATGAACAAGAGAAACGCCGCCATTGAGACAAAATCAAAGTTTAAATAATTGAAGAATGACCCACGTTTAAGCCGCAGACCAAGCGCCAAGCAAAATATAGCCGAGATAACATAACATACGCGTGCATTCAGGCAGACCAGAAACTATGAAGAGTTACCTCAGCTCAATCTGCCTGCCCTTTTACCAACTATGTTGAATTTTACCACAGAGCAAGTCATCACTACGTTTTGATTTTACTTCCAATCTAACCGGATATAGCAGTTACGACATTGCTAACGACGCTGTCGCAAACTACCGATCGTTAAATTAATCGTTTGCCGTAACGATCCTTACGAGAAATGCAAATCTTTACATCTGATATACCGATATCTAACATAGTGTATTCATATTTCGATTTTTTCAAAGGCAAATTATTGGCCGTAAATAAATCTTAAATGCGTGGTAAATTGTATAATTTACTTAGTATAAATAATTATTAGTGACTGATATTGGTCGTTGTCAATGTCGAGACTCCTGCCCCAGTATTTTAGATACTGTTACTGCATATAAATCTGACATCCACAACCCAGTTGTTGAGTAAGACTAGTTATCAGACTGTAGAGCTTTTCTGACTAGATACCCGTAAAGACTATCAAAGATCCACGAAAGGCAGTCGGAACCAATGCCTTAACGTGCTTTCAGAGGAAAACGTTAAGCCGTTGCTTGCTACTAATGTTTAGCAGTCATTGGATACATGAAGATGGCTATTTTGTAAGCCGACTAATATGCCACAGTGTATACCTACCTACGTTATTTTTACGTCATACGAAACCTGAATATAGTTTGTTCAGAATAAGCAACTGAATCGATTCCACTCATTTTTACACAATGTTAAATTTTTCCCAAATAAATTTAGAAATAGTTGAAGTGTAGTTACCAAGCGCCCAACAGTGTTGACGGTAGATCATATTGTTACGGGTTAGGGGTACTAAAACGCCGGTTAAGGGTTTCGAAATTTATTGGCAACGAAGGTACAGTCGATTGTAGGCATGAAATGACAAGTAGAATGTTGCTGACGTTGCACCAAAGTCTTCACTTACGTCCACGAAGTCCGTATAGTAAACACCCAATCAGAAGCGTAGCGTGCCTTATCGGGGCCCCGTATAAAGTTTTGTTTGGGGGCCCTTAGGAAGGGTAAAGATTACTCACAAAAGAAAAAAAATGCATAAAATAAATAGAAATATTTATTCATCATAATTATCTGTGTCACTTTTTCCAAAATTTTTATTGCTGGAAAATTACTGCAATCATAGTATTTTTCTAGTAACTTTCAGGGAATTCACAACACTGCTGCTGTTTTTCACTGTTGACCTTTAGCCTCTGCACACTGCGCGCGACGAGCGGTATCCAATGAGAATCGCTTCCCCCGGAACCGTTCGGAAAAGCAGAGCTCTCATTGGATATCGCTCGTCGTCCGTCGCTCGTCGCGCGCAGTGTGCAGAGGCCATTACGCGGGAAAAAGAGAAATCGCTTTTGTCTTTTGTGAAATAAAAAAAAAGTTGGGAAGTTTTTATTAATTTTTGCTTACGCGAATTGGGGGCCCCGTATAATTGATACGGCAGATACGGCGGTAGCTACGCCCCTGCACACAATAACACTACAGATGTTACTTCACGAAGTACTCACAGTTCTCGTTACAGTTGTCGCAGTAGGTATTCTCAAAGATCGCTTCTTAAGTATCGCTGTTTTCGTCTCGGTAGTCAAGTGTAGACTGACTCGGCGCCTTTTTTTTTTTTGATATGGCATCTCGTAGTTGACCTTGAGAGGTCGTGACTACTTAACCGGAATATCCTGTGGCTGCCTTAAGTGAATTTAAAGTCTCCAGCCAGGGCTACTAAAAGCTAAGCGACTACACGCTAAGGGCACCCCCTGTGGGGTACGAACCTCGGCTTAGGATGTCGCTGGAGAGAACAGCAAGGGACGGCTGGATCGAATTATTTAATTTTTATTTCAGTTTGATGACCACGGCGTTTCCTAGTAGACGAAGTAACGGCCGAAACAAACTCAGAGGTCATAGTCGGGAGTTTATATTTACTGGCTCAGCTGCGGCGCGGGCTGGCCTTCATCGGACAAGGGACGGGGAGGGCGATTACTACATTGAACACGTCGCGATGGACCTCGGCGGCGGGGTCGGTAGGTCGGTTTTTTGTATTTTGTGCTAGTGGCCCTATTGGCCTCTTGGAGGAGGGTTATGGGGTCATCAGGGTCTGTGAGAGCGTGCCTAGGTCGGCGAAGCTTACTTATTTTGGAGGGGGTGTACTTTGCTGCCGCGACAACCAGAGGGTTGTGATGTTTAGCGGCTGTGTCAAAGAAACGCTTGGAAAGGCGTTTCATGTACTGCTGGATAGTGGGGATTTTGAGATCTAGATGGAGGATCTCATTTCGGACGAACCAAGGGGCGTTTGTTGCTCTACGAAGAAAGCGGTTTTGGAGTGTCTGCATCCTATGGATATGACTGGGCTCGGTGTGTGCGAAGACTACACAGGCGTATGTCATGATGGGGCGTATGCAGGCTGTGTACAGGCGCATTTTGCACCTGAGGGACAGCTTGCTGCGTGGGTTGAGGAGAGAGTGGAGTTGATAGAGTGCGTAGGCGGCGCGCGAGCGTACCGTCCTTATGTGCTCTCCGAAGGTGAGGTGTTCGTCTAGGATGACTCCTAGGTATTTGGCTCGCTTTTCCCAAGGGATCGGCTTGCCAGACATGGTGATTGGTCGGGGGAGGATGGGTTTGCTGCGCGGTTTGGAGTGGAGGACCGCTTGGCTTTTAGCGGGGTTAACTTCTATTCTCCATTTTTTAAACCAGTCAGCAAGTGCGTTGACAGCGGTTTGGAGATTTAGTTTAATTTGATTGGGGCTGGTTCCTGAACAGTAAATGGCTGTGTCGTCTGCGGTGACTCGGCGCCGGCGTCACGGCGCTATATATAGGCCAGCTGATCGAACATTCCAGAATCGTCTAGACGTAATAATAATAGCGCATAACTTCGAGTACATTCAGTATGTACCTACGGTAATTCCCGGAAACTGGTTTCTAGAAATTTCGATGTCGTCACTTAGTTGACAAAATTGATAAAACCTGTACCATTCGATAGGCCACCTTAAGTCTAGGAATGCGTTTTTATATTACACCTATACAATGTCTAGGTCTCGAGTTATAGGGCTTAAAAGTTACGCACTGCATGTCACGCGATATTGAACCTTATGCCCTCGACATAAGGTGCATTCGTAACAATATTAACCTTTTGAACGCCAATCACTTCTATACAAGTTCGAGATTTTCGTGCCCTCAGCGCCACTACTTGATTAGAAGAAGATTTTATACTGTGATTACTCACAGTATAAAATAAATTTAAGACTTTTACAAGAGCTTTTATTTCGTTTTTATGTAAAATTGCCCTGTTATCAACCATATTTTTAATTTTTTCACACATGATAAGTTCTTATTTGTTTTATTTTCAATAGAAACTAAAACGCCAGAAAATATTTTAATGCCCCCAGCGCCAATTACTTGATATCAAGTAACCCAATGATGGGACAAGATGAAGACCTCGCTATATTTCATCTCGTCGAAATGATCATAAATACTATTATTGCAAGAAAATGACGCGAATAAATAATATTTTATAAATATTGTAAACTATAAACTAGGTTTTATTCACCCTAATCAAGAATAAATAGGTTTTCTAATCATTGTCGATAGTGAAACACCGTTTGAAAAACCCATCCCTACAAAGTTAGTTATTTGTCACTCCGCACACGCCACCAACTTGTATAGAAGTAAATCTGTGACGTCATAAGAGGACAGGTTTCAAGGTCACAGTGACTTTGTGCATTTTAGTGTGTTTCGGGTTTCGCATAGGTAAACAAAAAATAACGTTGTATATCAATAGGTGAGGACGACAGTAGGTCAACCTACCCGAAACTGTCAAGAATTTCCAATCAACCAACCATTAAACCAGCCTTTTAATGCTTTATAGATAATAAAGAAAATAAAGAAATTTGACAGATTGTAGTATCTTGACCTGTTGTCGCCTGTACTTTTGAAAAAGGAAAATAAAAGTCAGATCCGGACTTGATAAATTAGGATTTATTAAGTAACTCTGGTAAGCATTGTGTCATTTGGACGCTTTGGCCGTAGAGTCAATTTGAGTCTAAATTACATAGGAGACTAGTGTTTGATAAATATCGTCTAAAACTATCTCCTACGATAGGTATACATTAGTTGCTAATTGCTGTCCCACCTAAAAGAATTCAAGAGAATGTAAGTAGCAAACATTTAATCTACTCCATTTTTATTCAGCCTTATTGATAAATTCCTTATTAAGTTACTATTGTAGCTGCAAAATTTTATAAACTCACTAAATCTCTACATACCTATTACTTATTACAAAAGATCAAATGCATAAATGGTACTAAACTATAGAAATATATCGGAATTATATAAAATTAAATGATAATACCACTCTAAATTTTAATATCTCTGTAAACGTCCATACTCAGATACGGTATTACTCGATACCTTAAAAAAAAAAAAAAAAATACTCCGAATCGAGTAAAAATTTACGCGTGTAACGGTAAACTCATCCCGAAGGCGCGAATCGAGACAGGCCCGTTTTTTATTATGGCATCTCGTAGTTGACCTTGACAGGTCGTAACTACTTAACCGGACTATCTTGTGGCTGCCTTAAATGAATTTAAAGCCTCCAGCCAGGGCTACTAAAGACTAAGCGACAACACGCTAAGGGCATCCCCTGAGGGGTACGAACCTCGGCCTAGGGCGTCGCTGGAGAGAACAGCAAGGAACGCCTATATCAATTTTTTATTTGCCAGGGCGATGGAATTACATATGTAAAAGTTTTGGTGGGTGGTATTAGGTCCTCCGGAAAGTTGGAGGAGCCGCTCAGATGTTATCGTTTTTCTTTAAGTAGGTAGCGATTGAAAATGCAACTTGTAGAAACATGATAGTGTGATGTGCTGCAGATAGTGTTATTCGGATTATACATTTTGAGGGTGCTTAAAACAATTTTTTTTTTTTTTTTGTAAATAAAGATGAATCAGTTTAAAAAAGGTCCAGACAAGACAGTTTTAGAAGTGGAATAAATAAGTTAGTAGAAAGATTAATATAAATATGATTTGTAATATATTAGTAGATTTTTACATCAAATAACGGCAACTAACTTTCCAGATGACCTAGTAATTTCCTTCGCACCTACTCGAAGCGAGTCGTGGAGCTAATCTCAACGACTACATCTACGCGAGTGGCGCGAGTCGAGCGTCAGTCCGTCGTTGATGATCGATGTTAGAATACAGGAATAGGCAAAAAAAGAAAAAATGTATTTACGAGTTTATTCCAAAGTATGATTGTTTATGGAATTTCAAGTTCAAAGATTACCTCCTGAAATAAAGAAGTGATGAATATATCACTCAGCTCTTCCTTTTACGTTTCTTCTCTTCATATCTTTTGGCTCAAACGGTTTGATCGAGTAAAACCGTATATGAGTACTTAGCCTAACATAAGTATCGAGCCTACTGTATATACAAGGTTTTCACCAAAACATCCTTGTTTCAGTGTATTGTGGACGACCATGTAGCCCACAATCTGCCGGTGGCGCTACAAAGTTCTCTAATAGTGACATTTCTTTCAATAGTTGCCCACTTGTCCAGCTTGGTGATCTAGACGTGTCGCCCGGCAACGGCGTGTAGAAAGCTGAGCAGGCAGTTAAAATATTTCACCTAATAAGTACAGTATGATTCGAATAAAAAATCAATACATGGATTCCCCGCTGAAGGGTTGGTGCCACACGATCTTGCCTTCAAGGCAGCCGGTAACGAGCATGTGATATCGTGGGGAGAACTTCGAACTGACTACAAGGTCTTGGTGGATGCCCAGGCTCTGGCCGATCTCCACCATGGGTCGCGGGCCGGTCATGTCCTGGACGCAGTTGCACAGCTCGCTACAGTCGTGGTTGAGGCCTAGGAGCCGCATCCCTCGCCCGAATGGAGAGCACACAATGCGACCGTCCGCTGAGAAACAGAGTTCCTGCACATAAAAAATATTTATCTTTAATAGCAGGCCCAATGCGACAGGCGCGGTGAATGCTAATGCGAATCCCGCGTCCGCGGTCATAGACAGTGGTTTGGAGCATGCCACTCTGTCAACCCCACGATGGAGTAAGTCTAAGCGGATTTCCACCGCGAAACAAAAAAAAAAATCGTTATCTATTCATGGAAGCAGGTACAGACGACGCACATCAATCAAGCTACTGTAATCTGTCAGATTTATTTTTTATTAGATTTTCAACTTTATCGGTAAAAAGCATTAAGACTGAATTTTGATTGGGTATATTTGACAGTTTCGGGTAGCTTGCCCTGCTGTCGTCCGTACATACCTACATCGAATCACAACCTGGTACACGTTAGACGACTATTCCCTAATAACGTGCAATACCTAGGCACTGACGTAATAACGTTATTTGGGGTCAGCGCAGTAATCGCTGGAGTCACCCACTTTCCTTTCATCTTTCACACAATCCATTCATGCCATTCTAACACGCATATTATAGGCAAAAAATAGCCCCACTCGCGCCTACTCAAAACTTTCCTCACAACATGTTCCTCATCCCTCCGCTTATTAAAACTATAATCTGACCTTGATAAACCCTTTTCCTTCGTTGGTCTCCTCCGTATAATACAGAAGTCGGTCTGTGTTTTGTCTTATGGATAATCTGGGCTGTTCCTCGTCACTGGTGCCAGGACTGTCATGCGGCGGAGTCTGTCCGGATGGCGATGGTGTCAAGCTTCTGAAATTATTTGAGTGAAGATTTTGGACACAGAATCATTAAATCGCGAAGAAGGTGGTTTGCGAAAATTTGACAGAGCTGGCAACCGACAAAAAAGAAAACTTGCATATTATCTACGACAGGTGCAAAGCAATAACAAATAATAATTATATATGTGTCAGAAAGCTTATTATCAAGGCCTCATCTTCACTTACGAAGGTAGAAGTAGCTCAGAAACTCTCAGTCGCAATCTGTCAAGAAAATCTCTAATTTTGAAAAGTTTTTGAGATTCATTAGTAGGTACTGATATGTGATTGTGGCACGAGTTTGAATACTTGTCGTAAGAAATCATCACGGATGCAGTAGAAACAAAACTAGATAACAAACAGGAGACAAATTTACATTTGGCATCTAAACGTTGTAATTGTATGGCCAAATACCTACAGCATCAATAATTTTTGTTAAAATCAGGAAACCGTGAATGACCCAGAACCGAACAGCAGTGTACGGTATACCTGATGGGATTTTACATTGGCAAACATCACGATCTTCAACCACACATTTAACCTCTTTTGGGGGATAAATTTAGTGCTCACTTTCTTTAAAGTACTTAAGCTTCTACCCAACCTTCTTGGGCAATTCGTTGTCACTCATTAAATGAATTAAATTAGAAATTTTATTAAGCTATTGAGAACTTTTTGTAGAAACGTTATGTGCGTACCTTGAAATCCCTTCCTCACCCTGTCGGGGCATCAGTGCAGGCCGTGGGGTCGGCAAGACGGGTGGCTGAATCCCTGTGTTAATGCCCGTGATGCGCTGCATGTTGAAGTTTCGACGCACCTGCCCTCTGTATTGTATTTGTAAGCGTTTTATTTATTAATTTATTTAATTCAGATAATAATCGATTACAATATATTACATTAAAATCAATACAGAATACTCTGTTTATTATGTACACCATATAGATTACAGAACATAAATAAAAATATTTTACAAAGGGTGACACAATGGGCGGTCTTATCGCTAAGAGCGATCTTTTACAGACAACCTTTGGATGGAATTCTAAGAGGTAGGATAAAGAAATAGTGTAGGTAGTCTACAGTGTACTATTAACATAGATTATACAATAAATATGTATATACGTTAAGTGTATCATACTAGTTTAAATAAATTTATACTTCTAATTAATAAATATCATACAAGAGCACATTAAATATAATAATATGTTTAAAGAGAGAGGAAGTGCTTTTTTATCATAGTTTTAAAAGTAAACAGTGTTTGAGCACGCCTTACGGACACGGGCAAGTCATTCCATAGCCGAACTGCTTGTACAGTAAAGGATTTATCATAGAAACTAGTGGTTAAAATATTATGCAACACTGAAAAAAGTTGGATTGATAAATGAAATACCTTTAGTTGTAATTTGTTAGTTGACTGCCAGTCACCAGAAGTCCACATGCAACTATTTACCAAGTAAATCTAAATGACGCACCTGCTGGTTTCCGCTTCAACGAGGATTTCACCACTATGGTGATATCTTGGGGCGAACTGAGCTATTAATAGTGTTAATTTAACATGAGGTGGAATGAGGAATTCATTTGACTTTTCATGGCGAGTTTTGTATGACATACATTGGATATTTCTGCAAGTAGTGCTTATCAGGAATAACTGCTAAGCATGTTACACCCAAACAAGTCGTTACATGTTATTTGCCGTTTTAGAGTCGACTCCAGACGTGTGTTTTTTCAAAACATGAAAACACACATCCAAACAAAAACCTAACATTTGTTTTCATACACAAACTGTCTCTCAAAATATTTTTGGGTTCGGTATTCAACACTGTAAGGTCACCCAGCATAATCAGACTATACTGTTCCTGCTGCACAGGCCTCCTCTCTTTAAGAGGTAGTGTGCCATAATCCACCACGCGGAAACGGTTTGGTGGATGTCACATCGTCACAAGTCTTCGAACATTGAAATATCGCAGCATAGTGACCACAACATGACTTTACCTGAAACCTCCTCGTAGACGGTTCACGCGGCCGTCTTTTTCGACTGTCACTGGCGATATCCATCATTATTGTGAAATGAAAAAAAATCTATAAATTGTTACACGTGTTATTGGAAAAATTGTGGTATCTATTCCACAGGGGCCATTGATCAAGAGTTGGAAGTTGAATTTTGGTTCTAGGATATGATTTCCTCAAAATGATTTTCTTCACGGAAAAAATACGTAATTGTGTTTTTAACCTAAAGTCACATTCCGGCTCGGCTTTCCGGTCCGGCTTTCGATGAATATACCCGGTAAGTGTACCCCAGGAATCTATGTAGCTATCGCCGGATTGCCCGAAAACATAACATTCGATTAAATCTTTGTGATGAAATGGTTCCGGTACTTATCTATTCGTTAACAAGATTTACTGGTTTTATCACAGCCATTATAGAATAGAATACTGTTTATTACGTACATCATTTAAATTACAGAACATAAATATGAAGATATTACAAAGGGTGACACAATAGTGTCACCCTTTGTAATATCTTCATATTTATGTAAGATCGCTCTTAGCGATAAGACGGCCTATTGGCCGTCAGACAACAGACAACCTTTAGATGGAATGTTAAGGGGAAGGTGAGACAAATAATGTAGGTAGTCTACGGTGTCATCAAACAAAATGAAAGCTACATAGTTAAGAGCGGACTCTAGTGCCGAGGAATTATAAAATAAATATTTGAAGAAACTATTGCCGTCACGCTACGCCATGCCAAGCGAGCTATCAATGTGTGAACGAGTAGTATATCTGTGTGCGTAAAATAGGGATGTATCCATGGTAAGAAAATCAAAAAAGTAATTAGTCCGTCTTGTAGATAATAAAAAAATGAAGACCCGTATTTTATGTTGAAAGTACCAAAAACTATTTTCTCGGTGGTAGCCATAACATCGGCCGCCGGCAGAAGTTACCACCCACCAGACAAAGCCTTGCCGCCAAGCGATTCGTCGTGTTCCGTCATGATGTCTGGTGAAGCCGAACGGAGGACGGGTCTGAGCAGTTGTGCTGCGATGTGTGCCGGGTACGATGCGCCAAATGTTGTTGTGTTGGGAGTTTGGTCGTGGAGGGTCTTCAGATCAATCTCCCTTTGGCGCAGGATCGTTGGTCGTGTTTTTGGGTTTACCATTGCATTACCTTGTTTTTTTTTTTTTTTTTTGCCGGGATGGAAATCCTCATAGGATGCCCGCCGCCCTGGGGTGGGCGACGGGGTATGTCAGACTTTTACTGACTAAAACCACCCCGGTGTGTCTGTCTTCTATCACGAGCGCGCGTGGGGCCGCGGGAGTCTAAATTCTTCCACGGCCCCACACCCTCGTGCTGGCCCGGTCTGTCCGGGCCTCGTCTCCTGCACGGGGTAGTGGGGTGTTAAACTACCCCGTGCATCACCTCAAAGGCGCGCGCCGACACTCGCGCGCGCCTCCGCCTCGGGGTCCATCAATGGGGGGCGGGGACTTCCCCATGTCCCTCGCCCCTGGGCCCATTCATGGGGGGGTGGAAGAGGGCGTTATCCGCCCTTCCTCGGCGCCCGGTGCGTCTTCTGCGGCCCGGGAAGGGAGTTGATATCTCCCTTTCCCGTTCCGCAGCTTCCTTCTGCGACATCACGTCCTCGCAGAAGGACACCACCGCGTCCCACGACTCTGAGCTGCCGACCATCCTCCGCACTACTGCCGGCAGCGTCAGGTCGCCTCCTACTTCATTAACATTGCATTACCTCGCTCAACTGCCGTCTTCCCTCCTATTCGCTCAGTTTTTCTGAGTGAATAGGAAGGAAGACGGCAACGTGAGGGATGGGAAAATTTGTCAGCGGCGGTGTTTCCGTCGGACTACAATTTGAGTGTCTTCAAGGCATGAGTGGAATGAATAGGCTCTTAATAAACTAGCGCGCTTTACCATCAACGATCGCATCACTGCTTACCATCAGGCGGGATTGCAGTCAAGTGCTAGTTTATAATTATTAAATAAAAATAAAAAGTTACGTAGTGGGGGCTAATTACGTCACGCCGTGGTATATTTTGTAGCACGGCGTGACTTCATGCGACATTTCAAATCAATTTACCTTCCTAAGTATTTGTATGATAGAAAAAAATAAAAAATGCGTGTTCAATATTTTTTATTAATCTATCTGATGGACATTAAATTATTTTTTAAGATACAAACCAATTGTAGAAAAAAATATTACTCGAAAAGCGTTATCCACGAAGAAAACAGTGGAATACGTAATAATGTATAGAGAAAACGCCACTAGAGTCCCCTCTTAATTTACAGGTTTTAAAAAGCACTTTCATAGGTTATGAAGTTTATAAAGCAGTTGGAATTATCTGATAGTTACTAGTCAGCTTCAAAGCGTAGCGTTAAATGAGATAGACCACCCAAACCAAGCCTGTAGTGACTTTTGGTGAGAAGTATTGGACTTTATTAGTGAGTAGTGAAAAAAGCCATGCAGTTGAAGCGAACTGTGCGCTGCTCTGAACGATACCATTCGAAAGTCTTTTCGATAATGAAATAAAAAATGATGTGAATGGGATGGCATGTATGCATTCAACTACTGCCCTACCATGCTACTTTCCATTTACGAAACTAAAATATTGATAAAAACTTCTTTATATACAGTTAAATTAGTTAGCAAAACTACTCAAAACCGCTGTCTTCATATGTCGAAACCATCACTTCCGTACTCAAAATGCGCGAATTGTCGTAGATTTGGGGATACCGGCTCGTATTACCCATCGCCTCTGCGGAGTTTTGCTAGCTACTTGAATTTGACTTTGTATTTTGTTATAGCATCTTTAAGTTTGATAGTGCTGTCAAGGCAAAATTCTACAAAAAATAAAATTTTTAACAATTTTGAAGTGCAAAGACTGATTTACACGGTACAATTTAATTGCCTATGGCTTCAATTAAGTTAAAGCAACAATAAAAATTATTTTGTCTAAAGACCATTTAGACAATGCAAGTCATTTGTTGCATCAATTTTATTGTACGCAATAGGCAATTAAATTGGACCGTGTAAATCAGCCTTTAAACATAATACTGCACTGCCGTGAGTGGAAAATAATATGTAAAGAAAGCGTTATATTTAAGAGAGCTAACTACTCTAATTAATTGTTTGAAGCACAGTTCAGGTTCTCTATTATATCTGGAAGTACTATGAAAAGTGGTACATCAATAAATGTTGCATTGTCTAAACACCATTTAGACGATGCAAGTTAGTTGTTGCATCAATTTTATTGTATGCCATAGGCATTTAAATTGCATCGTGTAAATCAGTCTTTAAAGTTGACTCGGCAAAGATGGCGGTTGAGCAGTTTTCAATTTTATGACCTTACTTTAAGGTTGAACAGTAAACCGCGAACATTGCCAGGTGTACCACAATACTTCATATTTTGCACCACAAATCATGAAGAACGTTTACCTCTAAACGCATCAAACACCGTTTTGACATTTTGACAGTTCATCAACATTCATTGTGTTATTTTTTGTTGAGCAGACAGATTTTTTTGTACGGACGACAGCAGGTCAACTGCCCGAAACTATCAAACATTCCCAACCAACCTTGAGTCTCAATGCTTTAGCAATAAAGTTGGAAATCTAATAAAGTAATTTTACAGGTTGTAGTAACTTGATGCGTTGTCGTCTCTACACGTTAAGTCATGGATTAGCAATAACTTTGAATATGATTTAGATTGATGATAGTGTTATGAAGTCAGAGTGCTATTTATTTAATTCGTTTTTAACACATGACCGAGATAGAATGATATTTTGAATGTTTTGTATGTTATTGAGCATGTTGTAAAACGTTTATTCTTCCACGACGAACAGACCAAGTAACAAATGTTATATTGAGTAGCTAGCTAGGTAGGTGCAGTCGTCAGCACGTTACTTGGTAATAGTCGTTCGATATGTTTTCCGTTTCTTCTAAACTGACAACTATGAATATAACCTCTGGCATTAACTGTAAAACAATGGTGAGCAATAAAAACTTCAGTTTTTTGTTGCACTTAAGGCTATTTTATCAAATGTCTTTTTATCGGAGGCATATTTTTGAATTTTTGACAGTTCTTCCAAACAATAAGTTTTAGACATTAATTTTAATCCACGAATAAAAATTATCTATCAGTTGAAAAATTAGCCCTTAGTGTACATGGGCGAATTTACTCCCCCTATGCCTGAAGTTAGTCAAGTTACGTGCCAGCGACTATATTTAGTATATTTGCACAGGCACTAAGGCTCGACCGAGATGTCGGCATTGTCGGCTACAAATCCAACCCAGAAAGTTGTCTCGGTTCTCGGCTAATTATAGCCGAGATTCTCGGTCATGACCGAGATTGTAACTAGCTTTCTTAGAGAACCAAGAGTGCAAATGGTAATATTTCTGAGTATTGGTTTTCGTTCCCTTGTAAGGTGCTCTGCTGAAAATAAGTTTTTTACCTGCGCCGCCTACTACCGTAGCAAGTGAACACCTGTTTAGCAAAGCCACTACTACTACGACAAAATAATTTCATAATATGCATAATGTTATTTAATTTTAATTATTAAAACAGTTAATTTTGTTAACCAGTTAGTACCGTATTAAAAAGTTAACAGCATTTAATTTTTTTTTTCACGCTCTGTCTATTCTCGGTCTCGGCCGAGAGCGAAAAACCCATCTCGATCGAGCATTAACGGTTATAGTAGCCTCAATGACCTTGTGCATGTGGGCGGAGCTAAACGCCGTACTCCCGAAATCGTAAAATGCGCGCGGTGGCGCGCTAAACTAAAACGACAATCAAAGAATATCCAGAGATGCAGACAAGCCGCGTGTAGGTCGCGATTTGTGCCTACGATTTCAGACGGGGGTATGGATGCAAGACGATAAATGTATATTTTGCATTAATAAATGGTAATATCGTACTATAATATATTTTTAGTATTCTTGATCAATGTTTAAATAAAATCAAGGAGTGCTCGTTACACAGTTTAATGGCCGATCGCAGACTGACAGACATTTGTAAAACAAGTACCCAAACATTATAATATATCATAACATTCACATAAAAAATAATGGTAGATGGTAATATCTACCGATTCAACATATTTGAATTTTTTTTTCACTACTTTTCAGTATATGAGTATCATGTCTTTGCAGTGTCCTTGAATTAATTACTAAAGCGAATAACATAAACGAGTTCATCGCGTTAACGTAAACCAAACGCGCACTAGGCACTTTGTGATATTTTTATTAAAAAAAAAAAACGTTGAACCACACTAGAAATTACTTTTATCGTGGGTGCATTTTTAAACATATAAATTCACAGACACAAACAGCCAGACCCGGAACAACTACTTGTAGGACATGTTCTGAATATTTGTTCCGCGCGGGAATTGAACCCGCGACAAGCAGCGCAGCAGTCAATAGCTTAACCGCTGCGCTAACCGTGCTTTATATAGATGCCTTGAGATTACAAAGCGCGTAGTTTCGGCCGTTTTCCATAAAGAGATAGTACCCTATTTATACTGTGTCAGTGACGTCGGATTGAATGTACTTCGTCGTAATGAGGTTTCAAATAAAACACGAGTTATTTTAAAATCTGTAAATTTTAATTCTTCGATCCAATAAATAACATGCGAGATTATAGGCATATCTAAAGCTGCAGAAATTTCTTGCAGTTGAGAATGGCCACAGTCTATTTCTATTGTTCCTACAACTGCACAGCTGATATTGATTTCTGTAGGATGTGCAAAATGTTTCCATACACATACGGCATTTAAAAATAAATAGGGAATGTAGTCCCACTTGTCGTTCTCCAACAATATCCACAGATCCTAAACCACAGTCTATAATCTCCGTGCTTGGCAATTTTCTTTAGTTCTGAATAAAAGTAAGCAATATTAATTATGCGTCGCCCTTCGATGAAACAAGCTTGAGATTTGTTGAGGTTTTGGTGATATTTTGAGCTAAAAAAAGATATAACATACATTTTAATTAACCCTTGCAACACTGTTAGAGATTTTTGTCAAGGAATTAAGAATTTATCAAGAAAAAATAATTAAGAATTAACAAAAAAAATAATTTTACAGGTATATGATATATTTGTAAACTAAAAATATAGGTTGTAGGACATGCAGGCATAATTTTACCTGAATGATGATGATGGAACTTGCGTCGTTTTTTTGTGCACATAGAGATATATAATATTATCATTTTCTTGACGACATTCTGTATGGATGTCTGACCTAGAATCAACTGCGTTAGTGTTCGACCTAAAAAGCAAATTAAACTTTTAAGTTCTGTTGATTGGTTTCTTTCTCTTCTTTTCTGTAAGTCGAAAAATGTTATTACAATATTATTTGTGAAAAACAGAATATATATATATATATATATATATATATATATATATATATATATATATATATATATATAGATATCCCTTTGGGCACTTTGTGGCTCAGACGTGCCGTATAGGTAGTAATTTGTTGATCCATTTTCACTTGTTGATCCGGGGGCCTTTTGTTGATCCGATGCCATTTGTCCATAAATATGTTGCTCCGTTCGGAGCCACATGTGTCACGTTCAATAATAATAAGTAATAACAATAATTAAGGGCTGTTTTATACAAATCCACCTTTTTGGCGTCTGAGCAGTTGTTGATCCAATTCAAATGGGCCAATCAGGGCGCAGCATTTGCCAAGGGCGCGAAGCGATTGGTTAAGCAGCCGTTTTGATTTTTATGTATGTTCACTTTAATAATCTCAGACACCTGGACCGATTTGCTAAATTCTTTTTTTTGTTTGAAAATGTAAACTTTCTAAATGGTCCCTTAGTCAAGATCTGATGATGAAAGACTAGAGAAATCAAGAGGAACTTCCAAAAATCGTAGGGGCGACTAGTGCATTTCTAAGTATCTTCATTAAGTATTTCAAAGAACTAATGTTTGATAAAGGTCTGATGTAGCTGATGATGGAGCCGGGAGACAGTCGAAGGAAGTCCTCAACGATTGATAGCAGTTACCTTGAGTTTGTGCTTGATTAATTTGTATTAATTAGTACTTCACACCAAGATGAGTTGTGACTGTCATTAAGGCACTGATGATGAAAACAAAGGCCAGTTCCAGAAACTCCTCAAGGTTTACAGTAGCTACTTTGTTTTTGGACTTAATTCCAATACCCATATAGCACATACAATCCGAGATTCCAATGTCCTGTCCCCTCCCACTCTCCCCTCATGTTGTGACCCCAGGTGGACAGGATCCTCCCATCACTTAGACAACACCCCCCCTCACCTACCCCTCCCCCCTCCCCCTAGACTCAAACCTAGCGCCTCCCACCCCTCTTCTCTACACTCACTTACCCCCCCCCCACCTCACCCCCCCGCGGTCTATCTCGGGATCCGGAGGTCCTAGACTAGCCGAGTTTGGGCTCTTCGGAATCGGGAGAAAGACCCCAACATTCTGGCCCCGAGGGATTCCGCATCCCGTACTATTTTTACCCACCTCGAAGTCCTTCCCCATATCCCTACCTAAATTCCCGGATATCTCGGAAACGGCTGGGAATTTCAAAATTCTGACAAAACTCCCCCCCCCCCCCCCTTACTACCCACTCCCCGCAGCCTCCCCCATTTTGACCCCATAGTACCTGACCCCCCAATACCCATATAGCACATACATTCCGAGATTCCAGTGTCCTGTCTCCTCCCACTCTCCCCTCATGTTGTGACCCCAGGTGGACAGGATCCTCCCAACACTTAGACAACCCCCCCCTCACCTACCTCTCCCCCCTCCCCCTAGACGCAACCTAGCCTCCCCACCCCTCTCCTCTACACTCCCTTACCCCCCTCCCCACTTGCTCTCCAGGCCACCTCACCCCCCCCGCGGCCTATCTCGGGATCCGGAGGTCCTAGACTAGCCGAGTTTGGGCTCTTCGGAATCGGGAGGAAGAGCCCAACATTCTGACCCCGGGGGATTCCGCATCCCGCATCCCGCATTTCGCATTCCACACTGACTCACCTGGTGCTGGCGCATGCAATTGTTGGGACATACAGGCTGTATCTTTAGGTTAGTTTAGTTTTAAATTTGGTGTTGTATTTAGTCGTGGACTGTCCCCCTATTGGGGACGCTAAGTTTTAATCTTTATTAATGTTATTATATTGAAGTAAAACCTCTTCGCCATATTTTTCTAAGAAATTTCACTTCTTACGTGTGTACACTAGTACACGCACACATTTTTTTTTTGTTTCTAAAAACGAATATACTTATACCAAAGACATACCCGACTTCGGAAATTAGTAATTTTTTACGTTGTAGTGTTTTCTGGAAGACGGTTGTTTTTTTTTACACTTTTGTGTTATGAAAAGTACTGTGCAGCTGCATCCGGTCAGAATGAACGCTGATGCTAATATAGTTGGAAAAAGGCCTGTAAACAAACGACATAATTTTGAATAATGTTATTTTTACCCGTAATTTTGGGTTAAAAACGAAACCACTAAACCGATTTCTATAAAATTCCTACGAGGTCAAAATGAATGTATGAACAATGCTAAACATGACGCGATTACGCAACTTAAATTCAGTTTCTTGATTATAATTGATTGTTGCTTAAGCATGATATGCTTATTGGTTCTTCAGTGATAAACTTCAATGCTGTAAGTTTTTTAGGAGTTTCCTCGACTCCTGTTGGTCTTCATCATCAGATTTACGGACACGACCGACAGACCTTCATTTTAACCCACATATGTGCAAAGTTCTAATCAATACAAATTAATCGAGCACAAACGCAAGGTGGCTGCAGGGGATCGTTGAGGAGTTCCCTCGTCTGTCTATGTTCTTCATCATCAAATCTACTGCAGATTTTCATAGTAATCCATATGGGTGAAAATCGCTCATCAATATACATTAATTAAATTCAAACACAAGGAAACTACTGTAAACCGTTGAGGAGTTCCCTGAAGTGGCCTTTGTATTTATCATCAGAGCCCTAATGACAATTAAAACCGATCTAAGTGTAAAGTTCTTATTAATACAAATTAATCAAGCTCAAATACAAGGTAGCTGCTATGAATTCCCGAGGAGTTCCCTCAACTGTCTCCCGGCTTCATATCTACTCCAACATCAAATCTACTCCAGATCATTAGTAAATTGCAGTGCTTTAAAATACTTAATGAAAATATTTAAAAATGTACCTAGAAATGTACAAGTTGCCTCTAAAAATTTTGAAAGTTTCCTTGCTTTCTCTAGTCTTTCATCATCAGAGCCTGGTGACTATGGGACCACCCTTTTAAATAAAAAAGAATTTTGCAAACGGATCCAGGCTTCTTACAGTAATCGGTGAATATACATGAAAAAAGGTTGCGACTAATTGAGAACCACCTACTTTTTTTGAAGTCGGTTAAAAACTTAAATTGCCAAAAGAAAATAATTTTTCTGTTGACAATTTAAATTTTATAGGATTTTGACATTGATTACTAACTTTTTCCAATATAAGTTCATTCCCAGTATTAGAAAAATGCCTGGGGTCGAATCCTCTCGTCTCAATGCCCGCGCTGCTGCCGATGATAATAGTATCATACTAAGCAATATACGGTCAAATCACGCAGGCTCTTACTTACTACTTTTCTCAAACAATCTGAGGAAATAAAAAACATAATTTTATGTTTTAAGTTCAATGACGAATAATGAACAATAATTATTTTTCCCGCGCTATGGCGCTATTATGATGTTCCCTTGTTTTTTTTTTCAATAAAGCGTCCACTATTTATCATTTCAATATTGTGTCTATTTGCAAGACAGTCCGAAATTTAAATAAAACCTTTTATTAGTCACCTCCTTGGTGTTCCATGTTTCGAATTTAGTTTTTTTTTTTCGAAAGATATTCAAACTAGGACGCTGGAACGAAACGCAAACTACCTAATTCGAAATTACGGCCGCTTAAATTTACATTCCATGTGTCTAATGCGTTCCTGTACCTTTTATTTATTTATTTTATTTTTTATTAAAATTATAAACTAGCGCTTGACCGCAATCCCGCCTGATGGTAAGCAGTGACGCAGTCGTTGATGGTAAAGCGCACTAGTTTATTAAGAGCTTATTCGCTCAAGCCTTGAAGACACTAAAATTGTAGTCCGACGGAAACACCGCCGCTGGCAAACTGTTCCAGTCCCTCGATGTACGCGGTATAAAGGAGGAAGCGAAACGCTTCGTCCGTATCGTAATGGTGTTCGCTAAAATATAGCGCGACTAAGTGAAATAATTTTTATAATACACGTAGGAATGTAACTATGAGTAGATTGAGAAAACATCTACCAGAATGTCAAACGCACTTCGGCGGATATATGTACTCGTACTTAGATCTTTATTACCTTTATTACTAAGTAGTAAATATGATTTTATGTCCACTAACGTGCGGTTGAGTTTATCTTTCTTAATTTACAAAAATATTATTAATGAGGTACACATGTTTAATTTACACACTACGCTGCGATATCTCAATGTTCTTTATGAATTATTTACTGAATGCACTTTTTACGACATAAATCAGGCACTTTTATTTAGTAAACAACACTATGCATAATTTAAAACTCCAATGAAAAATTAACGTGACACTCGGCTTAACTTTCCCGCCAAAACTCCAGACACGGGTTATGACATCAAGATAACATTGTTTTATTTTGAGTACTAGGCTTTTTAGTAAATTATATTTCTTTGCCTTTTTTTTTTCTTTTTCTTCATTATGTGTTTATTATTGTTTTAGTGTATTATTATTATAATGTGCGTTCTGTTTGGGCGGAATGAAGAATTTTTCTTTCTAGATCAGGAATCATTCAGGATCGGTTTTTTTAGGAATTAATCAGGTGATTAATTCCTAAAAAAACAGCTACGGAAACTTCAACCCTTAAAAATTAACATTAAAATTTAATAATAATATGTATTCACATACAAATACCAAAGGAGTCTATACAAGCAGTGTCAATTGCATTGAATGTAACAGAGGCCGTCCACACAATATTTTCGGCACAAAACATACAGCGGCGATATCATGTTTAGACCCATTAGAATGATTTCGATGAATAGAGTTTAAAAACTTAAAATTAATGGTAAATTAGAAATAAAGTATAAAAACCCTAGACATAAAATTCAACCTCTTTAAATATTAATAACAATTCATACTAAAAATAATTACCTATTCAGATTAAAAATAAGTATTACGAAGTATGAGTAGCTAAATGGATCAACAAAGTATATGATTTTTGGAATATATTTCGAGCCAAAAAGTCTTCGAGCATTAAAAAAAAATTGACGTCATGGATCCACTAATGCATGAAATGTTAACATATATATATAGATCTTACAATGTATGGAGCATTGCGAATATAAAATTTCTAGATTAGGTATAATAAATTCATAATTGATCAACCGTTACGGTATAGGTATCGGATCAAAAGAAGTATTACTGGGAGTGCGAGTATATAAATGGGTCAACACAAGTTATTGATTTTTGAAATATATTCAGAGCTAAAAAGTCTTCTCTTAAAGTTATATATATATATATATATATATATATATATAGATATCCCTTTGGGCACTTTGTGGCTCAGACGTGCCGTATAGGTAGTAATTTGTTGATCCATTTTCACTTGTTGATCCGGGGGCCTTTTGTTGATCCGATGCCATCTGACCATAAATATGTGGCTCCGTTTGGAGCCACATGTGTCACGTTCAATAATAATAAGTAATAACAATAATTAAGGGCTGTTTTATACAAATCCACCTTTTTGGCGTCTGGGCAGTTGTTGATCCAATTCAAATGGGCCAATCAGGGCGCAGCATTTGCCAAGGGCGCGAAGCGATTGGTTAAGCTGCCGTTTTGTTTTTTATGTATGTTCACTTTATTAATCTTAGATATTAATCTCAGACACCTGGACTGATTTGCTAAATTCTTTTTTTGTTTGAAAAGGTAAACTTTCTAAATGGTCCCTTAGTCAAGATCTGATGATGAAAGACTAGAGAAATCAAGAGGAACTTCCAAAAATCGTAGGGGCGACTAGTGCATTTCTAAGTATCTTCATTAAGTATTTCAAAGAACTATAATTTGATAAAGGTCTGATGTAGCTGATGATGGAGCCGGGAGACAGTCGAAGGAAGTCCTCAACGATTGATAGCAGTTACCTTGAGTTTGTGCTTGATTAATTTGTATTAATTAGTACTTTACACCAAGATGAGTTGTGACTGTCATTAAGGCTCTGATGATAAAAACAAAGGCCAGTTCCAGAAACTCCTCAAGGTTTACAGTAGCTACTTTGTTTTTGGACTTAATTCCAATACCCATATAGCACATACAATCCGAGATTCCAGTGTCCTGTCCCCTCCCACTCTCCCCTCATGTTGTGACCCCAGGTGGACAGGATCCTCCCAACACTTAGACAACACCCCCCTCAACTACCCCTCCCCCCTCCCCCTAGACTCAACCTAGCCTCCCACCCCTCTCCTCTACACTCACTTACCCCCCCCACTTGCTCCTCAGGCCACCTCACCCCCCGCGGCCTATCTCGGGATCCGGAGTTCCTAGACTAGCCGAGTTTGGGCTCTTCGGAATCGGGAGGAAGAGCCCAACATTCTGGCCCCGGGGGATTCCGCATCCCGTACTATATTTACCCACCTCGAAGTCCTTCCCCATATCCCTACCTAAAATCCCGGATATCTCGGAAACGGCTGGGAATTTCAAAATTCTGACAAAACTCCCCCCCCCCCCCCCCTTACTACCCACTCCCCGCAGCCTCCCCCATTTTGACCCCATAGTACCTGACCCCCCAATACCCATATAGCACATACATTCCGAGATTCCAGTGTCCTGTCCCCTCCCACTCTCCCCTCATGTTGTGACCCCAGGTGGACAGGATCCTCCCAACACTTAGACAACCCCCCCTCACCTACCTCTCCCCCCTCCCCTAGACTCAACCTAGCCTTCCCACCCCTCTCCTCTACACTCCCTTACCCCCCCTCCCCACTTGCTCTCCAGGCCACCTCACCCCCCGCGGCCTATCTCGGGATCCGGAGGTCCTAGACTAGCCGAGGTTGGGCTCTTCGGAATCGGGAGGAAGAGCCCAACATTCTGACCCCGGGGGATTCCGCATCCCGCATCCCGCATTTCGCATTCCACACTGACTCACCTGGTGCTGGCGCGTGCAATTGTTGGGACATACAGGCTGCATCTTTAGGTTCGTTTAGTTTTAAATTTGGTGTTGTATTTAGTCGTGGACCGTCCCCCTATTGGGGACGCTGAGTTTTAATCTTTATTAATGTTATTATATTAAAGTAAAACTTCTTCGCCATCTTTTTCTAAGAAATTTCACTTCTTACGTGTGTACACTAGTACACGCACACATTTTTTTTTTTTTGTTTCTAAAAACGAATATATAATTAGTAAATTGTAGTGCTTTAATATACTTAATGAAAATATTTAAAAAATGTACCTAGAAATGTACAAGTTGCCTCTAAAAATTTTGAAAGTTTCCTTGCTTTCTCTAGTCTTTCATCATCAGAGCCTGGTGACTATGGGACCACCCTTTTAAATAAAAAAGAATTTTGCAAACGGATCCAGGCTTCTTACAGTAATCGGTGAACATACATAAAAAAAGGTTGCGACTAATTGAGAACCTCCTACTTTTTTTGAAGTCTGTTAAAAACTTAAATTGCCAAAAGAAAATAATTTTTCTGTTGACAATTTAAATTTTATAGGATTTTGACATTGATTACTAACTTTTCCCAATATAAGTTCATTCCCGGTATTAGAAAAAATGCCTGGGGTCGAATCCTCTCGTCTCAATGCCCGCGCTGCTGCGGATGATAGTAGTACCTATCATACTAAGCAATATACGGTCAAATCACGCAGGCTCTTACTTACTACTTTTCTCAAACAATCCGAGGAAATAAAAAACATAATTTTATTTTTTAAGTTCAATGACGAATAATGAACAATAAATATTTTTCCCACGCTATGGCGCTATTATGATGTTCCTTTGTTTTTTTTTTTCAATAAAGCGTCCACTATTTATCATTTCAATATTGTGTCTATTTGCAAGACAGTCCGAAATTTAAATAAAACCTTTTATTAGTTACCTCCTTGGTGTCCCATGTTTCGAATTTAGTTTTTTTTTTTCGAAAGAAATTCAAACTAGGACGCTGGAACGAAACGCAAACTACCTAATTCGAAATTACGGCCGCTTAAATTTACATTCCATGTGTCTAATGCGTTCCTGTACCTTTTATTTATTTATTTTATTTTTTTTTAAATTATAAACTAGCGCTTGACCGCAATCCCGCCTGATGGTAAGCAGTGACGCAGTCGTTGATGGTAAAGCGCACTAGTTTATTAAGAGCTTATTCACTCAAGCCTTGAAGACACTAAAATTGTAGTCCGACGGAAACACCGCCGCTAGCAAACTGTTCCAGTCCCTCGATGTACGCGGTATAAAGGAGGAAGCGAAACGCTTCGTCTGTATCGTAATGGTGTTCGCTAAAATATAACGCGACTAAGTGAAATAATTTTTATAATACACGTAGGAACGTAACTATGAGTAGATTGAGAAAACATCTACCAGAATGTCAAACGCACTTCGGCGGATATATGTACTCGTACTTAGATCTTTATTACCTTTATTAATAAGTAGTAAATATGATTTTATGTCCACTAACGTGCGGTTGAGTTTATCTTTCTTAATTTACAAAAATATTATTAATGAGGTACACATGTTTAATTTACACACTACGCTGCGATATCTCAATGTTCTTTATGAATTATTTACTGAATGCACTTTTTACGACATAAATCAGGCACTTTTATTTAGTAAACAACACTATGCATAATTTAAAACTCCAATGAAAAATTAACGTGACACTCGGCTTAACTTTCCCGCCAAAACTCCAGACACGGGTTATGACATCAAGATAACATTGTTTTATTTTGAGTACTAGGCTTTTTAGTAAATTATATTTCTTTGCCTTTCTTTTTTCTTTTTCTTCATATGTGTTTATTATTATTTTAGTGTATTATTATTATAATGTGCGTTCTGTTTGGGCGGAATAAAGATTTTTTCTTTCTAGATCAGGAATCATTCAGGATCGGTTTTTTTTAGGAATTAATCAGATGATTAATTCCTAAAAAAAACAGCTACGGAAACTTCAACCCTTAAAAATTAACATTAACATTTAATAATAATATGTATTCGCATACAAATACCAAAGGAGTCTATACAAGCAGTGTCAATTGCATTGAATGTTACAGAGGCCGTCCACACAATATTTTCGGCACAAAACATACAGCGGCGATATCATGTTTAGACCCATTAGATTGGTTTCGATGAATAGAGTTTAAAAACTTAAAATTAATGGTAAATTAGAAATAAAGTATAAAAACCCTAGACATTAAATTCAACCTCTTTAAATATTAATAAAAATTCATACTAAAAATAATTACCTATTCAGATCAAAATAAGTATTACGAAGTATGAGTAGCTAAATGGATCAACAAAGTATATGATTTTTGGAATATATTTCGAGCCAAAAAGTCTTCGAGCATTTAAAAAAAATTGACGTTATGGATCCACTAATGCATGAAATGTTAACAAATATATATAGATCTTACAATGTATGGAGCATTGCGAATATAAAATTTCTAGATTAGGTTTAATAAATTCATAATTGATCAACCGTTACGGTATAGGTATCGGATCAAAAGAAGTATTACTGGAAGTGCGAGTATATAAATGGATCAACACAAGTTATTGATTTTTGAAATATATTCAGAGCTAAAAAGTCCTGGTGGGTTCAAAAAATTTAGCCGTTACGGATCCACTAATGCATGAAATTGATGAAAATTTTTTATCGAGTATATGTCCTAATCGATGAATATATTTGGCTACATCCCTAAATAGAATACGACGTTGCCACTCCCCCCAAGAAATATGCAACTGGAGTAAAGTTATTCCGTGCTAAAGGTGGAGTCTATAATGAACGGCATCGTGGCTGGATCAACTAAGTGCCCAAAGAGGTGTTTATATAAACTCGACAAAAATTTTTCAGCAATTTCATGCATTAGTGGATCCGTAACGGCTATATTTTTTGAACCCACCAGGACTCTTTAGCTCTGAATATATTTCAAAAATCAATAACTTGTGTTGATCCATTTATATACTCGCACTTCCAGTAATACTTCTTTTGATCCGATACCTATACCGTAACGGTTGATCAATTATGAATTTATTAAACCTAATCTAGAAATTTTATATTCGCAATGCTCCATACATTGTAAGATCTATATATATTTGTTAACATTTCATGCATTAGTGGATCCATAACGTCAATTTTTTTTAAATGCTCGAAGACTTTTTGGCTCGAAATATATTCCAAAAATCATATACTTTGTTGATCCATTTAGCTACTCATACTTCGTAATACTTATTTTGATCTGAATAGGTAATTATTTTTAGTATGAATTGTTATTAATATTTAAAGAGGTTGAATTTTATGTCTAGGGTTTTTATACTTTATTTCTAATTTACCATTAATTTTAAGTTTTTAAACTCTATTCATCGAAACCAATCTAATGGGTCTAAACATGATATCGCCGCTGTATGTTTTGTGCCGAAAATATTGTGTGGACGGCCTCTGTAACATTCAATGCAATTGACACTGCTTGTATAGACTCCTTTGGTATTTGTATGCGAATACATATTATTATTAAATTTTAATGTTAATTTTTAAGGGTTGAAGTTTCCGTAGCTGTTTTTTTAGGAATTAATCATCTGATTAATTCCTAAAAAAACCGATCCTGAATGATTCCTGATCTAGAAAGAAAAATTCTTTATTCCGCCCAAACAGAACGCACATTATAATAATAATACACTAAAACAATAATAAACACATAATGAAGAAAAAGAAAAAAAAGACAAAGAAATATAATTTACTAAAAAGCCTAGTACTCAAAATAAAACAATGTTATCTTGATGTCATAACCCGTGTCTGGAGTTTTGGCGGGAAAGTTAAGCCGAGTGTCACGTTAATTTTTCATTGGAGTTTTAAATTATGCATAGTGTTGTTTACTAAATAAAAGTGCCTGATTTATGTCGTAAAAAGTGCATACAGTAAATAATTCATACAGAACATTGAGATATCGCAGCGTAGTGTGTAAATTAAACATGTGTACCTCATTAATAATATTTTTGTAAATTAAGAAAGATAAACTCAACCGCATGTTAGTGGACATAAAATCATATTTACTACTTAGTAATAAAGGTAATAAAGATCTAAGTACATATATCCGCCGAAGTGCGTTTGACATTCTGGTAGATGTTTTCTCAATCTACTCATAGTTACATTCCTACGTGTATTATAAAAATAATTTCACTTAGTCGCGTTATATTTTAGCGAACACCATTACGATACGGACGAAGCGTTTCGCCTCCTCCTTTATACCGCGTACATCGAGGGACTGGAACAGTTTGCCAGCGGCGGTGTTTCCGTCGGACTACAATTTTAGTGTCTTCAAGGCTTGAGTGAATAAGCTCTTAATAAACTAGTGCGCTTTACCATCAACGACTGCGTCACTGCTTACCATCAGGCGGGATTGCGGTCAAGCGCTAGTTTATAATTTTAATAAAAAATAAAATAAATAAATTTAAGTTACAGGAACGCATTAGACACATGGAATGTAAATTTAAGCGGCCGTAATTTCGAATTAGGTAGTTTGCGTTTCGTTTCAGCGTCCTAGTTTGAATTTCTTTCGAAAAAAAAAAATGAAATTCGAAACATGGAACACCAAGGAGGTAACTAATAAAAGGTTTTATTTAAATTTCGGACTGTCTTGCAAATAGACACAATATTGAAATGATAAATAGTGGACGCTTTATTGAAAAAAAAAACAAAGGAACATCATAATAGCGCCATAGCGCGGGAAAAATAATTATTGCTCATTATTCGTCATTGAACTTAAAAAATAAAATTATGTTTTTTATTTCCTCGGATTGTATGAGAAAAGTAGTAAGTAAGAGCCTGCGTGATTTGACCGTATATTGCTTAGTATGATACTATTATCATCGGCAGCAGCGCGGGCATTTGAGAGGAGAGGATTCGACCCCAGGCATTTTTTCTAATACCGGGAATGAACTTATATTGGAAAAAGTTAGTAATCAATGTCAAAATCCTATAAAATTTAAATTGTCAACAGAAAAATTATTTTCTTTTGGCAATTTAAGTTTTTAACCGACTTCAAAAAAAGTAGGAGGTTCTCAATTAGCCGCAACCTTTTTTTTATGTATGTTCACCGATTACTGTAAGAAGCCTGGATCCGTTTGCAAAATTCTTTTTTATTTAAAAGGGTTGTCCCATAGTCACCAGGCTCTGATGATGAAAGACTAGAGAAAGCAAGGAAACTTTCAAAATTTTTAGGGGCAACTTGTACATTTCTAGGTACATTTTTAAATATTTTCATTAAGTATTTTAAAGCACTACAATTTACTAATGATCTGGAGTAGATCTGATGTTGGAGTAGATATGAAGCAGGGAGACAGTTGAGGGAACTCCTCGGGAATTCATAGCAGCTACCTTGTATTTGAGCTTGATTAATTTGTATTAATAAGAACTTTACACTTAGATCGGCTTTAATTGTCATTAGGGCTCTGATGATAAATACAAAGGCCACTTCAGGGAACTCCTCAACGGTTTACAGTAGTTCCCTTGTGTTTGAATTTAATTAATGTATATTGATGAGCGATTTTCACCCATATGGATTACTATGAAAATCTGCAGTAGATTTGATGATGAAGAACTTAGACAGACGAGGGAACTCCTCAACGATCCCCTGCAGCCACCTTGCGTTTGTGCTTGATTAATTTGTATTGATTAGAACTTTGCACCTATGTGGGTTAAAATGAAGGTCTGTCGGTCGTGTCCGTAAATCTGATGATGAAGACCAACAGGAGTCGAGGAAACTCCTAAAAAACTTACAGCATTGAAGTTTATCACTGAAGAACCAGTACCTGCATGTCATGCTTAAGCAACAATCAATTATAATCAAGAAACTGAATTTAAGTTGCATTGTTCATACATTCATTTTGACCTCGTGGGAATTTTATAGAAATCGGTTCAGTGGTTTCGTTTTGAAACCAAAATTACGGGTAAAAATAACATTATTCAAAATTACGTCGTTTGTTTACAGGCCTTTTCCCAACTATATTAGCATCAGCGTTCATTCTGACCGGATGCAGCTGCACAATACTTTTCATAACACAAAAGTGTAAAAAAAAACAACCGTCTTCCAGAAAACACTACAACGTAAAAAATAACTAATTTCCGAAGTCGGGTATGTCTTTGGTATTAGTATATTCGTTTTTAGAAACAAAAAAAGTAAGAAGTGAAACTTCTTAGAAAAAGATGGCGAAGAAGTTTTACTTCAATATAATAACATTAATAAAGATTAAAACTTAGCGTCCCCAATAGGGGGACGGTCCACGACTAAATACAACACCAAATTTAAAACTAAACCAACCTAAAGATACAGCCTGTATGTCCCAACAATTGCACGCGCCAGCACCAGGAGAGTCAGTGTGGAATGCGAAATGCGGGATGCGGGATGCGGAATCCCCCGGGGCCAGAATGTTGGGCTCTTCCTCCCGATTCCGAAGAGTCCAAACTCGGCTAGTCTAGGACCTCCGGATCCCGAGATAGGCCGCGGGGTGGTGAGGTGGCCTGAAGAGCAAGTGGGGAGGGGGGTAAGGGAGTGTAGAGGAGAGGGGTGGGGAGGCTAGGTTGAGTCTAGGGGGAGGGGGAGAGGTAGGTGAGGGGGGTTGTCTAAGTGTTGGGAGGATCCTGTCCACCTGTGGTCACAACATGAGGGTAGAGGGGGAGGGGACAGGACACTGGAATCTCGGAATGTATGTGCTATATGGGTATTGGGGGGTCAGGTACTATGGGGTCAAAATGGGGGAGGTTCCGGCTGCGGGGGGGCTAGTAAGGGGGGGGGGGGGAATTATGTCAGAATTTTGAAATTCCCAGCCGTTTCCGAGATATCCGGGATTTTATACGGCATGCGGAATCCCCCGGGGCCAGAATGTTGGGCTCCTCCTCCCGATTCCGAAGAGCCCAAACTCGGCTAGTCTAGGACCTCCAGATCCCGAGATAGGCCGCGGGGGGGGGGGGGGGGGAGGTGGCCCGAGGAGCAAGTGGGGGGGGGGGGTAAGTGAGTGTAGAGGACAGGACACTGGAATCTCGGATTGTATGTGCTATATGGGTATTGGAATTAAGTCCAAAAACAAAGTAGCTACTGTAAACCTTGAAGAGTTTCTGGAACTGGCCTTTGTTTTCATCATCAGAGCCTTAATGACAGTCACAACTCATCTTGGTGTAAAGTACTAATTAATACAAATTAATCAAGCACAAACTCAAGGTAACTGCTATCAATCTTTGAGGACTTCCTTCGACTGTCTCCCGGCTCCATCATAAGCTACATCAGACCTTTATCAAATTATAGTTCTTTGATATACTTAATGAAGATACTTAGAAATGCACTAGTCGCCCCTATGATTTTTGGAAGTTCTTCTTGATTTCTCTAGTCTTTCATCATCAGATCTTGACTAAGGGACCATTTAGAAAGTTTACCTTTTCAAACAAAAAAAGAATTTAGCAAATCGGTCCAGGTGTCTGAGATTATTAAAGTGAACATACATAAAAAACAAAACGGCTGCTTAACCAATCGCTTCGCGCCCTTGGCAAATGCTGCGCCCTGATTGGCCCATTTGAATTGGATCAACAACTGCCCAGACGCCAAAAAGGTGGATTTGTAAAAAACAGCCCTTAATTATTGTTATTGGTTATTATTATTGAACGTGACACATGTGGTTCCGAACGGAGCCACATATTTATGGACAAATGGCATCGGATCAACAAAAGGCCCCCGGATCAACAAGTGAAAATGGATCAACAAATTACTACCTATACGGCACGTCTGAGCCACAAAGTGCCCAAAGGGATATCTATATATATATATATATATATATCCTACAGTATGTTAAGAAAACCCTGTCCGACCCGTGAAGGTGTTGTTACGTATCGATAACTGATTCTACTAATGCATACAAAACCAGGCCAACTTAAAAAAAAAACACCCTAAAAAAATAAATATTATTTCGCAAAAAGAGGTAACTTAATAAATATGCGTTAAGCACCCTTCCGCGGGCGGCGGGCGGCAGGGCACGCGGCACGTGGTCGCATCGCTGTCGCTATTTGCTCATAATAATACCGGTGTTGTCACTTTTTTAAAAATTACCAAATTTCGGGGAAGTTATTTCAAAATTCATTTGTATTGGTACTATGATGATTACGTAAAATTTTATATAATATTTGGTCATGTGTTTACTTAACTTTTATTATCCTTACGGGTCGGACAGGGTTTTCTTAACATACTGTATATATACGGACAAATCACACAGATTGAGCTAGCCCCAAAGTAAGTTCGAGACTTGTGTTATGGGATACTAACTCAACGATACTATATTTATAATAGATACATATATAGATAAACATCCAAGACCCAGGCCAATCAGGAAAAGATCGTTTTCCATCATGACCTGGCCGGGAATCGAACCCGCGGCCTCCACGTCGCAGGCAGGCGTGTTGACCGCTGCGCCACGGAGGACGTCAAAAAATTTTACTGATAACTGTGACATTCCAAGCCCGCCAGCCCGCGTCCATCGGCTTCGGCTACTTTAAACAATTACATATAGAAATAAAATATTTACAGGAAGAATCATTTAAAATAATCCAAGTAAGAGTTTTTATTACACATTTTTGCTAATATCGCAAAAACTAAAAGTCCTATCAACTCAAAACTTTTTGTAAAACTGTTTTTACACCAAAACCTTTAATTGAGTCCTAATTTTTGGTTTATATCACCATAAACAAAAAATCACATTTTCAAGTTACGTAAATTTCTAATAAGATTTTTATTTTTAAATCTCCTTACAAACCTATAAATTATAATCTAAGTGCGAGTGTTTACTTACCTGAATAGAGTCTTCTATATTATCAGCGGATGTAGTTAGTCGGATTATTGCCTTTCAAGTCTAAAGATTTCTTTCTAGATTTCCTGGAACAATTCGTAATTGTTTAACTTCAATTGTAAAAGAAAAATGGTTACAAAAGCTAATAGTAATTATAAAGAAAAATACAGTAATATGTAGGTATAAATACAAGAGTATAGGTAGATAGATACTTACGCCACCAGACGCATCTTCAATTCTCATTTGCGAGCTAATCTATGAACGTACACTGACACGATTCGCTCGTAAATATTTGCACTCACACAGACAACCACGCGTAGTCGGCGGTAGCCGGAGCAGAGCAGCAAGCGACACAACCCTCCCGTCTGAATGCTAACGCACGACTGCCGCCCGCGCCCGCGCAGAGCACCTCTAAACCTATGTTTCAAAATAAGGATATTTTCTTGGCAAATGTTGATGGATTTAAATACGCTCTTGCATATCTGTAGTACTTCTAACCACGAATTTTTCAGTGTAAAAAAATTTCCACACATCAATGCCGTTTAGAAGTAATAACGAATATTAGCCAAAAATAGCGTTTTGGTAACTATTTTTTTAAGGCAAAAGGCAAAATCCTACGAAAAAATCATCTTTAGTAAATGTTGTACATGAATCAATAGACAAGATATATTTTTTTCAAATCTCAAAACCAAGCCGTTAATTAGAAATTAGCTTCCTAAAGTGACCATTTTACGCTACTAAATGAGACTAAGGCCCTTAACAGGCACAGATTATCCTAAGATCATGCAACTACTATACCTTGTCCATTGCGTAAAATGTTTATTGACAGATGTAAATGGTAATTTCAGCAACACACAAAAAATTGATTGATACACGTACTGTATCAAGATGTAAGAAGTCAAATACGATACTATAATAAGGCAGTTTATATATTCATTTTATTACGCATTATAAAATTTAAAATTATTTTTTTACGTAAAATGGAATGGTTTGTTCTAAGACAGCTGTCAATAAACAATTAACCTAATGGAACTAATGCACTCATGCAGTTACTACTCTCACCTGTTGTACATCTCTTGCAGTATTCTCTGCTGTTTGACCGTGATGGCCGCCTCCCAGACGTCATTCTGTATACCAGAAAGACCCTGAAGAATATGCTATCGCTTGTTAAAAATTATCTCTACTTTTAGGTCTCAACTCCCGTATACACGCAAGGACATTGAAACGCTGAGCAGACGATAGAAAATTTGTCCGCGATCTTAGAAAGTATGGAAATCTTTATGATGACGTACTATAGCATAATATAACAAAATCAGCCCATAATGTGGAGAGGTGGAACATAGGCCTCCACGCTTCGAGAATGAGTGAGCTATAGTGTGTACCACGAGCGGCCACTGCAAGACGTTAGATGTCTAGAAGGTTTGGTTCAAGGAGAGTGTTTTCCTGGATTCAAGGCCATAACCACCAAGTCACCACTGGTCACTTTTTAATAAAGAACGCGGCTAAGTAGTCTAGGATTTCTGTTCCATTGCTGACGTTTTAGTGTCGCCGACAATTGTTCATCGTTTGCTCGGCGTCTGACAGCACCTGGCCTTGTCCTTTCCATGTGGGTGTGGTGAAATAGCAATAGGGGTTTAGGATTTGTTAAAATCCTTTTAAGTTTGGCCTACAATGATGAGAACTATGTCCAGCAGTGGACTGCTAGATGCATGATGATGAATCTCATCAAACATTGCTTTTTAGTATATATTTTAGATAAACATATAAGATCGAACACGTTATCTGATAGTTTGTTCCATTCAAGTGTTTCTTAATCCAAAGTTTTAATTAGTTTTCGATGCTGTTATCAATGTTTTTGTATGAACGAAGAATGAGGAATGCGTAAAGTCAGAACAAACAACTATAAATAATATATGTGTAGGTAAGTAACTATCGTTTTCAGAGTGTTTCAATCTCCATGGATTCAGTAATTACTCAATTTTTATATAAAAAAAAAAATCTTATAAAAGCGCGCAATATGAGGTAAAATTAGTGGAACGGCTATTATTTTTTTAATAATCTATTTGACTACAACTCCAGGTCGAGGTCGACGCTCCATTTGCAATATGAATTTTAAACAAAACTTTTTACAGTCCATTCGACCGATTTTGACTTTTATTCCGTGCATATAAGGATGGAATGAAAAGTAAAACAGTGGTTACAACATCTACTATTGTAGCTGCCGTTTGTCATGCTGCCAAAGTAATAGAAGTCTAAATCGGTTGAATGGACTGTAAAAAAGGTCAAATCTGATTCCTAATGGAGTTTAAGTCAGTTTAGCCTCATGTCATGTTTCAGTTAGCGCGTCGTTATTTATGCCATTCTGTATAATATATGGTCTGTTCCAAAATTATTTGATAAAAATGTTAACAAATGAAAGAAAGAAAGTTACCAAACTTAAACCATTTAAGTTAAATGGTAAAGTTTGTTTAGTAAAGTTTACGAAATCTTAATTGTCGTCGATAATATAATTAGATAGCATTTAATAACATTTAAATTGCAAGAAAAAGTTGTGAACCATTTGAAACCTTCTAAATACTAGATGAAGGAGTCACAAGTTCCCTTTAGTGAGTCGGGTGTTAACCAGAACTGGGTTTCTTTACGCTTTCATCAGATTATTTTAGAACATAAGTGTCTTAGCGGTATGACGGGCTGGGTGGCTGGGGTGTGCTTACCCCGGCGAGGCGGGAGGGCTGCGGCGCAGGCGGTGCGGGCGTCTCGCGCGACGAGCTGGGCCCCGCCGCCGGGGCCGCCAGGTCCCTATTTATTAATTGAATGTGAGTCATCGTCCTGCCGACAAACGTACCCCACTTATTTATATTTACTTCTTTTTCAACCTAAAGAAGTCCACTGCTGGAAAAAGGCCTCCCTCCAGGCTGTTCAGAATGACCGGTCTTGTGCTGCCCGCATACATCGGCTTAGCGCGGCCTTCACCAGGTCATCAGTCCACCTTACATTTACTCAGTTTTAATAATTATGCTATTTTATTGTTTCGAAATATTTGCTACAAGAAAGCATTGATAGCTAAAATTCATTGTTTAAATGATAGAATATATTTAAATTTGTAATTAATATTTTTTAAATTAAAATTGCACCTCGACTGCACACAACACACTATAACTATGCTACCTATATTATAAATAGTAATATTGGCTCCACTATTGGTAGGTACTCAGATCCCCTATATGTGTGAGAGTGCTATAATCTAATACGCGGGCCTAAAACGGGTTGGTAGATGCTACATGTATACGATTAAATTATTATAATTAGAAAAAATAATAAAATTATATTAAAATAAATTGTTTAAATTATTCATACTCGTAATTTAAACACAAATATACAAATAAGGAAATAAATAAATTAAGTAAAATTAGTCAGATACCAAAGATAAAATAATTTATAAATTGTCGATTAAGTAAAATGATGCTAATAATCTCCGTATAAATTTTATTTATTATTAAATTAAATTGCAATATAATTATATTATTTTAAGATATTCTAACAGAGCTTCCTCTCTCCTGTTACCCTATTTTGCTGTGCCCTACAAGGTCCATAATTATTGATCTCACATAAATTGTTACCACCCTTATATTATGAACTTATGGTAAAGCAATAAAGATATTGAGTATTGTTTTTTTTTTTTTTTTCTAGTAGATGTCCGTTTCACCCCGATATGTTCATTCACAGTTTTGGGAGCAGTCGTGATAAAATTATTTAAACAAAGTATGTATAGTGCCTGCCAGGGTTCGAACTCACAACTTAACGACTCTTAAGTAAGAAGACGTCCACAACTGGGCCACCACTGTTATAACAATGACAAAGACAGAATGATGATTTAAATATGACTTACTAATCACAAAGTTTTGTGTAAAAGTGATTTGTATAGTCCTGCATCACGCTTTAGAATATGGTTCAATTTGGAGTATTTACGAATTCATTAATTTCTGTAATACCTAGTAGAGATAAATCTAACAATACTGGCTACCAATAGATTTTTTAACTTGTATGACGGATGAGTGTAAGTTAACTACATTTATGTCACAATCGCCCATATAGTAAAAGCACACTTAACTATAGACTACTAAAGAACTATTTTGAACGAATGGCGATTAACGTTTTATTAATTAAAAGTAACATGCGTTCTGCAGAGTAATTGCGTAACATACTACTTATCAGTAACAATGGGTTTTATTTTGACAGTACAATAACGTTCATTACGTTATTTACTTTGTAAAGCAAACACATTTATCGAACATTAGGAGCAAAGGATTAGCATTGTGCTTCAAAATTAATTATTTGATTGTTACGCAATTAGGCTGATGAGATGATCTTCATATTGTACGGATGACAGCAGTAGGCCTAGTATGAGTTTTCATTACGAGACTCGATCGTCGATATCGAGCGCGTTTGACTCATCGACTGGCCCGCTTCAAGTTTGTAAGAACTCGCAACCAATCAAAGCGCCAAACGTGCTCGATATCGACGATCGAATCTCGTAATGAAAACTCAAACTAGGCATACTGGTCAAGCTACCCAAAACTACCAAATATTCCCAATCAACCTTGAGCTTTAATGCTTTAAAGATAAAGTTGAAAGTCTAATAGTAGTTGCTTGATGTGGTGTCGTATGTACATACACACTAGCGCCACTCGTCATCGACAGAGGCAACTACAGCCGTCGACACGTTGGCGGCTACTGTGTGAATGTACACTTAGGTCGAATTTGTCGAATGTTCAGTACACCAGTTTAGGTAAAAAGGAATATTAGGGATAATAGGAAACACAAATTAATTATTTTTGACGTGACAACGTCTTATGAATCGATGGAGCCGGCTGCACGCACGGAAAACATAGCTCATGCGGTGTTACCTCGCTCGTTCCATTTAAGGCTTGAAGTGCAAGCGAGTGCCCGGAACGAGCGACAGAGGCACAATTAACATCCGCGTGGACAATAATAAGTACATATTTTACACGTTTGGGTCAAGTATAAAGTGCAGTGAAAAGTGAATGTAGTGTCAATTGTTTATAGGAACGATAATTGCGGCGATATAGGTTTGAAAAATGCAACCATTCCATCAGTATTTTCTTATGACGTTGTCACGTTCAACTATTGTCAATGAACCGACTTTACACACAACCGATTTTATTTTTGCTACTTAATATAATGAAATATTAGTGCCGTTAGTAAAAAAATAATCTTAATTTTCACAAAAGCAGTTATGAAATAGGTGGTAACTCACATAGGGTTCACATTACGCGCCAGTCGGTTCATGCGGAAGGCTCTGCCCCGGTTCCGCACTGGCCGGCTCGGCGACCGCGTGCCGCCGCCGGATGGTGACGTGTCCCGCGTACTCTTCGAGCTGGCGTCGTCGATCGGCTGGATGTCATGGATGCATGTCCACTGTGTAAAAGAGGTGCTATTACTTAAAAAAAAAATAGTTGCCACACATTAGGAATTTCTCCTGTATCGTGGGTGCGTTTACAAACATATAAACTCAACATACACAAACATCCAGACCCGGAACAACTAGTTGTAGGTCATGCAAATATTTGTTCCGTGCGGGAATCGAACTCGCGACACGCAGTGCAGCAGTCAATACCTTAACCACTGCGCTAACTATATGGACCTTTTTGTTGCATTAACCTTTCATAATAACGTGGATCCAAACGAGACACAATTGTTGTATCTCATGTGGTTCGATATTATTTCTGCAATTACTGTACTCAACTGATTAAACAAATAATGGAATTGGAGAGGTTATACCTAAAATTGTGAATTAAATTATATGTGAACATGAAAACAAAACGCGGTAAACGAATTCTTATTTAGCAGATGTACAAATGACAGCATATCAAGCTACAACAATTTGCCAAATTTCTTTATTAGATTTTCAACTTTATCTTAAAAGCATTAAAGCTCAAGGTTGATTGGGAATATTTGACAGTTTCAGGTAACTTGACCTGTTGTCTTCCGTACATTACTCAATTTATGATTGACTTTTTGAATAATCAGGACAAAATTCAACACATTGCCTGAATAATATATTAAGATAGAAAATACAAACTTACCTCTGATTTGTCATCATGACTGATATTTCTACTCAAAGCACACCAACCCTGGGGATGAATCTGTAAAAAAAAACATGTGTTAAAGTAACATTACAGTCATATTCAAAATTTTTATTTTATTTTTATAAATTATAAACTAGTGCTTTAACGCAATTCCGCCTGATGGTAAGCAGTGATGCAATCGTTGATGGTACAGCGCGCTACTTTTTTAAGAGCCTATTCACTCCACTCATGCCTTGAAGACACTCAAATTGTAGTCCCGACGGAAACACCGCCGCTGGCAAATTTTACCGTCCCTCGATGTATGCGGTATAAAAGACGAGGCGAAACGCTTCCTTCGGATTGTTGTGGTGTCAACAACGTAAGGAACGGAGATAGGGTAATTAAATAATGTAAAGCCAATGCAAAACAATTACAGGCACTTTTGAATTGTCAGTCCAAAGCATGGGCACCTAAGGAGAAGAAATGGCCATCTCATTGAATCTCTTTTAAACAATAAAAATTGATACAATTTGATCACAATATCATTCATCTTGAAATTATCTATGTGAGATTGATAAAGAAAGACGTGCACGTTAAAACTGTCCGATATCGCAAACTTAAAAAACTCAGTAATTAGGTATTATATTCCTATAAAATTTCAAACAACTTTTTAAGAAGAATAAAAGCCTTAATGAAAAATAACGAAAAAAAATTATTGCCATTAGAAAAATATTGATGATATAGCAAGTTTTAGGAAATGCCAATTTCCTCAGTATTTTTTCCTGCTCCAATTTTAGAGCATTGACAAAGAAATAATTTACACAAAAGACAATATGCTCTATACTATATCTTCTTCTTCATCTCAGCTTTAATCGCAGTCGTATCCGAAGCTTTTCAGCTTTGGAGTCTAGGGTCCGCTTTACCAGTCTAACTGCTCATTTTGGCTAAACTTATTTTTCATGAAGCGACTGCCGTCTGACCTTCACAACCCGGAGGCGATATCGAAGCATTGCAGTTAGACCAATTGTAGGACTTTTGAGGGCTCCAACAACCCATAACGATTGCCATTAGATGTTCGTATGGCAACCAACGGCTTAACGTGCTTTCCGAGGCACGACCAGACCAGTGCAAATATTCATATTCATGCATACAAATATTTGCGCTGCGCGGGGATCGAACCCGCGCCTCCTTGCGCAGCGGCCGCGTTCGCTACCGCTACGCTACGGAGGCTGTCAACAATATGCTCTATATCTTTCTAATTATTCGATTAAAACACTTCTCAAAATCTACATACCTGTAAAGCGCTGACAACTTCAGCATCATTCCCTTCAGGGAAATCAGAGATAAACTCAACGCGGTTCTGCTTGCGGTTGGCATAGAACAGGTGGTCATACATGGAGGCAATTGGTATACTTTGCAGGCTCATCTGCATCAAACGATACAGGTTCGGCTGCAATGGAATAATTGGTGAAATTGAGTGGAAATTATGCTCAGCTCATTCTAAAAATTAAATATGTTTTAACATACTTCAAAATAATGTTTTTAAGTAAAGTTTTTCCAATTCGACCTGTATTTTTTAAATTTGTAAGCTCAGAACTTTCTACTAGTTGAACGGATTTTGATGATTCTTTTTTATATGATAGCTGGTGCTTCCCATGTGGTCCCATTGCCCATTGCGCCAAGCGATTTCGATGATTCTTTTTTAACAGACTTCGAAATAAATGGCGGAGGTTATCAATTTGACTGAATTTTCACAACTGATCGTCTGCCTAGCCTTTTCTTAACTATTTGGGGACTTGTTCCAGTTTGCCTGGATGCAGCTGAGAAGCAGTGTTTTACAAGGAGCGACTCACAAATATAAGGTGAAAAGAAAAATATTTTAAACTCACTACAAATTTCGAAAAATAAGAAGGCGGCAGTCATAAACCATAGCCCATCTCACATTTATAATTGCGTAACACTCTATTTAGTAGCAAATGGGTTTCATCTTGACAGTCCAACAACAGTCATTGCATTATGTTGTTGAGCAGACAAATTTTTCGAACATATGAAGCAATGGAATATCAGTATTCTTCAAAATGACTTAGATTGTGATTGATAGTGTGTTGGAGGTAATCAGAAAAGGGTGTGATGAGGCGTGGCCAGTACTGCCTTAAAAAAAACTTCTATCATTACTTACATGGCTTGTGCCTTGAAAGCCTGCTATGACAAAAATAGTTCGATAAATGAGACTGACCTTAAATCCATTTAAGTCCTGTGCTAGTGTATTTAAATTCAAGTCGTGTATGAGAATAATAAGTCCGCCCGTCGTGCACAGGACCATCTGTTTCGCGTCCGGTGACAGCCGACATCTCATCAGGCTCGATGTATGGAACACTCTTTGGTATACCAAATTGTATTCTGTATAGGAGTTGATATCCCACGTGTATATACTGCCATCTAGTCCCGAAGTGACCAGCAGTTTGTCTTTGTGTGAAAATTCTATGTTTTTAACCCATTTGGAGTGGCCTAGTAGAGATCGTATCTTTTTCTTGAGATTCCGGACATCCCATAGCGCGATTGTTGTGTCGTCTGAACAGGTCGCAAACATGCGTCCGTCGAGGAATCTAAAAAGGTATATGAGGCTTTTATTGTAGTCCCAAGTGATAAGGATAGACTGAAGAGATAAGAGAAGTTAGTTCTATTTTTCCATGGACAAATCGTGTTTAGATTCTGCTTTTCCTCGCTGCACATGCAATTTATTCAAATTAGGATTTATGAATGACAAAATTACACAGAACTCTATGCGCTAAGCTTAGCAGTGCGTTCAATTGTTTATCGCATTTACAAAAACCCAACGGAAACTATCCAATAGTGACACCGTTTCACTTCTGCATAGATGAAAACGCGTGATTGTATCGATTCAGCATCGCAGCTAACGATGTTGAATCGATACAATCACGACCGTTCGTTTGATAGCGGGTAAAAAGAGTATAATGATGACCTTTCAACGGCAACGATGCCGTGGTATCCTTAGGCATGCCGCGAAGATGTCAACAAATGAAACTTTAATTTTATTGTATCGTTTAAGATATATTTCCCCAAAACTCCTGCCGGGCATAACTTTCTTCCTTTTGCCGGGAAAACAAAAAGTGCAACAAACGACCCTGCAGCACAGTTATCAGTTATGTTGGAGATGATGAGACCAAACGAAAAGGAATCTTATTTAACAAAGCCAGTAGAAGTAAAACTTACTTAACACAATTGACACAGTCTGAATGTGCTCCATTTACTGAATGTATCCTCTCGTGTGTGAGTGGGTCAAATAATTGTACAGACTTCTTTTCACAGGCAGCAACCAATAATGACCTGAAATGTTTCAATTTGTTGTCACACAATTTTACAAGTTGTCAAAATGGTTTAATTGATTGATTGATTTTATCACACTAATTTTGGTATAGAAAATCCATGACGACCTACAACCAATTGGTATTGCCCAATTATTTTTGTAAAAAATTAATTAATCTTTTTTAACACTCTTTTATAAGATAGAGACAATATTTCCTGCTGAGTATGTATCTTTGAAAAGTTTTCCCATTGTACAGACAATCACATCAAGCTACAACAATTTGTGAAATTTCTTTATTAGATTTTCAACTTTATAGCTAAAGCATTAATGCTCAACATTGAGTGGGAATATGTGGCAGTTTCAGGTAGCTTGACCTGTTATCATCCGTGCAAGTGTAACATTCACATAATTGTTATTAAAATTGAATAAAAATGATTTAAATGTTACATAGAAAGTGGTGCTGACAATACGACATAAATTAAACATCGTGTACCTCAACACATTCTCAGTCTACCCATAAAACATCATATAAATATGTCCATTAGTTTAGTCACAGGAAATTATTTTTCATTATTCTCATTTTCTACATGATGTACATGTTCGTAAGGAAGCGCTTACAGGTTGATGACCGCCGCATCCAGCGGTGACCAACCGTTCTTTTTATGGGGCCGCAAACACATTTCGGCCTTGACTCTTGATGCTCCCTTGATGATCCTAGTTTTTGCTATCGCGCGTAATTGTGATCAGAGTGGTTCAAAACGACTATAAAACAATATCACGCTACAGACTATATGCTATTAAATTCTAACGCGCTATTAAATGCGCTATGTTATAGCGCGCTATAAATAACAAAGCACGTGGGCGTCCAGCAGGCGCGATTATTATTGCAACACGCTAAATTTCGTAGCGCGTTACATTATATAATTATCGTTCTTCGTTAGACAGACCGCATGCTATAGCGGAATGTAAAAAAGCAATATAAAAGATATTAATGAACTCCCCTTCATACTTTTTAGGCTTAGGACTGTCTATAATTGGTAAAGGTTATTCTAACATTAATTTTAATAAATCGTAAATCAATTATAGGCGTATTTAAATAATCGTCACTAGTTCGTTTTGCAACAGAATTTTATACTAATATCTACACACTAACAATACCTTTACACACACTAAATAATCGTCACTAGTTCGTTTTACAATGCAACAGAATTTTATAATAATATTTACACAATAACAAGAAAGATCGCGCGCGACGAAAATAGCTGGGACAACAAGCGCGCTAAGCGCCGTCGCGCGCTTTGCGAATTATTCGATCAATTTCATTCAAAGCGTGAATAGCGTCATAGCGTCGTAACGTCCACCTACATAGCGTGCGCTATGCGCTATGAGGAAATAGCGTGCTATTGAATGGCGCTATGCGCTATATTAACCATCTCTAATTTTGATGCATGGTCGCACCGTTTAATCGCGCTCTATTTTCTGATGCTTTTAGTGAACAGGAAAAAGATTATGGTTAAAGAAATAGAAGGCGCGAGAGAAGCGAACGCGAAATATTTAATTAATTGTACTAATTATCAACCTATTCATTCAAAAGAAATTTATTAATAAGTAGGCAAAATTGAGGAGCAGCTAGTTTAGTTACTTGTCCAACCAAAACGGCCCTGCGGGCCGCAGGTTGGGTAGCACTGGCGTTGGTATATACATTATGCATGACGCGTTGTCAACTTGCTACTGTCCCGTTTCTTCGCACTCATTTTAATGTAAAAATTGGTTTGTGCGAAAGAGATAAATCTAGTTTCGTTTATTAAATCGCTTTCTTGTCGAAATTACTCGAAATTTAGGTCACGGTCACATGTCAGTGTGTCGGTGGTAGGTGCAATCCTATGACGCTTTATGTGTAATTGCTCTGTGCTCGAGACGCCGTGTTTGTTTGTTTACATTAGGTATTGACGGTATATTGCGATATTGGACGCTTTATTTCAGTGAGAGGACACGCAAAATTTTGTCTTATTTAATAATAAGTACCTAGTTAAATGAATACTTAGTGCGAAATTGGACGCTTAATTTAATAGTTTTATCCATAGTGTTTTCTTTTATGTAAATAAAAATTGGTTGTCTGTAGAACTCCGTCTACTGCCGATATTTGAACGTGACAACGTCTATTCGCTCTAGGGGTGGGGGTAAAGTAGACGTGGACTCCGTGTGACGTCAGATTCGGCCGTTACGGTGTTTTCGAGAATGACTCCACGCCGTACCAATTTAATAGACGTTGTCACGTCAATAATGCCGCGTTATAATAATTAATATAATATTGCCACACAGCCTCTGAGTGGCATGGCTCTGGCATGATTTTAATTTATAGCAAGTTTCAATGTAATGCCGCTTTGACTTTACGAATACCGACAGAGGTATGAGAACACCAGTTTGTCCGACCAAAAAAAGCAAGTCGCGACAAGACCGCGCCGTCGTCGATCGGAGGTCAGTAAACCAATATTTAAAGGATGTTGTATTTTGTGTTCAATTTTAAACGATTTAGTTCTTAAATCGCATAAAATTGTTGTTAAAAAGACTCCAGGAGATATCTGTCAAAAAACCCCTGTCTGTTAGAAGACTCCTGGAGATATCGTGGATCGGGTCGGATAAAATGACAAAATATGCCTGTCTAGATTTTACCTTTCTTACTGTAACTTACACAGACTGTAGGTGAAAGAATAAGAAAGGCATATAACATCACATGCTAAACATTCAACAAAGTTTATTATCGAAATGTTTAAAAAAAAAAAACGAGTGTGCTTATGACCACACGACTGAAGTGAAACTTCTTTCGCTCTATCTGAATGTATATATATATATATATATATGTACAATATATACATGTATACACATGTACATATATTAATTTTCTATAAATATTTAAATGTATTTCATGGTTTCATTGGTAAATTAATATTTTTGCATAGATCTTCTATTTTTATTGAAAAAAAAGAGGGGGGAGTGGATTCCCTCGGGGCCTAAAGGTCGGGCTCTTCCTCCTGAATCAGGGGACCCCAAACTCAGGTAGTCCACGACCTCTGGTTCCCGAGATAATCCACGGGGGGGGTGAGGTAACTAAAGGGGGTGGGGGGGAGGTTTCGTGGGGTTACGGGGGGAGGGGGGAGGGGGGGAGTGGATTCCCTCGGGGCCAAAAGGTCGGGCTCCTCCTGATTCAGGGGACCCCAAACTCGGGTAGTCCACGACCTCTGGTTCCCGAGATAATCCACGGGGAGGTGAGGTAACTAAATGGTCGGGGGGGGGGAGGTTTCGTGGGGATGGGGGAAGGTTTCGTGGGGATGGGGGGAGGTTTCGTGGGGATGGGGGGAGGTTTCGTGGGGATGGGGGGAGGTTTCGTGGGGATGGGGGGAGGGGGTAGTGGATTCCCTCGGGGCCAAAAGGTCGGGCTCTTCCTCCTGAATCAGGGGACCCCAAACTCGGGCAGTCCACGACCTCTGGTTCCCGAGATAATCCACGGGGGGTGGCCAGCACCAATCGGGGGTCGCGGAAGCAGTATTAGTTCTCGCAGCCCCCGGTGTAGGTGTGTGACGGAACACCCGGATGGTTTTTAGTCAGTAGGAGTCTGACAGACCCCGTCGCCCACCCCAGGGCGGCGGACATCCATGAGGATTTTCCACCCGGAAGAAAAAAAAAAAAAAAAAAAAAAGTGTTTGCATTTCGTAAACAACCATGACATGTGTGATCAAAATCTGGGAGGCTCCGAGGCAAAACTTTTTAAGGTGCAGCCATTATTGTCACATCTGAACAACAGATTTCAATCTCTTTATCGCCTGGGGCAAAACATTGCCTTGGACGAAAGTCTTCTGCAGTGGAAAGGTTGGTTGGACATCAGCCAATTGATTCCCAATAAAGCTACTAGGATGGGGATCAAGACTTACGAGATTTGTGAATCTCAAACCGGCTACCTGTGGCGGTTTGAGGTTCACGCTATCGGTAAGTCTCAAAGGTGCCCATCGCAGCAGTATGAAGACCCAATGAAAGCATCCACGCCGGCAATTGTCCTAAGGCTTACAAAAGGTCTTGAGGGCAAGGGTCACACGTTGTGGATGGATAATTTTTACAATTCGCCATGCCTTGCTCGACGCCTGAAGGTGTTGGGCTTTGACTGTGTAGGAACCCTGCGGACCAATCGTAAGTTTGTTCCGGAGGCCCTGCACAGTCTGACCAAAGGGAACATGGCCAAAAATCAGATCACTGGTCTCACCTCGGGAGACGTTGATATCATGGTATGGAGAGACAACAATAGGGTCGCTATGATCTCGACATACCATGGCAACAGCGTCTCTCAAGCTCGGGATTTATCCACCAAACCCATCTTGATAAATGATTACAATATCATGATGGGTGGGGTGGACAAAAAAGATCAGATGTTGGCCATGTACCCTATCGAGCGGAAACGAACAAGGGTCTGGTACAAAAACTATTCCGGAGACTATTAAACGTCTCCGTTCTGAACTCTTTTATTATATACTGTCGTTCAGTTTCATCTACTTCTGCTCCTTCTACTTCTTCTACTCGTTCTACTTCTCTAACCCATAGTAAAAGCCCTTCTTTCCAAACATTCCCCGTCTCTCCCCACTTTGCAGCCTGCCACCACACCGAGTATGCGCCAGAATACGGTAATCTACGACGTGCGCTCCCACCACTTGGCTGAGTATCCATTTGGAGCTGAACGTGGATTGCCGTAAACTGGTGCATACATACTGTGTTGGTTGCAACAAGGCTATGTGCTTGTCCCGCTGTTTCCTTTTCCTTCATCAATAATATATTTATTTATAAATATTTATTTCTTTGTATCTATCTATATATTATATATTTTTTTGTAAGGGACCTTTGTTCGTTTCATTGGCGAATTGTAGGGTGTTCATCTAATAATGTGATGTGCGTATAACATTTTTTTTTTAAATATTTTTAATGCTGTTTAATAAACTATATTTTCATATTAAAAATAAATAATCGGAAACCCGTCTGAAAATTGCTTCATTTTCATTATTTTTTTATTCAGATGTTGATTTATTTTGTTGTTCAGATGTGACCTACTGGTTGTATACTGTACTGTGTCTTTGGAATTCTTGTACCGAAATTATTGATTATTGATGTTGATTTTGTTAATCTTTTTACTAGGCAACATGCCCTTGTGTTGTGTTTTTCCATTAGTAAATATCATCCCCCATGTTGATTGTAAAAACAAAATTTAAATAAATCCAATAGTACTTGCTCTGTGATAAACAGTATTGAAGGGTCTTTTTTAGACCTCTTTTTCAAGTGTTTACATTGAGACTCATAGTTTGTAAGTTAAACAATTCTAACAGCTAGCACTTTGTCTGCCATAAGATTGTGTACCAAGCCATGTAATAAATTATAATAAACAGCCACTTGGCTTACAGAGTTCTGAGAATATGGCTTACAGAGAGAATAGATGTGTAAACATACCCTTTTTTTTTGTTGGTTTAAGGGTTGACTACCTGAGCTGTGTTTTTGTTCAGCTTGCAGATGCTAAATATGTATAGAAATGTCTGTTATTTTAATTGATTATTTGGAAAAAAATGCATTTATTTTTTTAAAAAGACGACTTTTGTACCAAAACGGGGAAAAGTAGCTAACCCTATTTTCAATTTCGAATCAACAATAGATTCCATGATAAAACTGTACAAAACTATAGAAAATCAGATAGCTTATTTCATAACGATTTCAGTGACATAGGGTGTGTCGAGCTGCGCTTTTTATTCTCAGAGCTATCGTAGTTTTAGGGAACGTGGAGAAATTGCACGATTTCGGCCGGGCGCACACTGACAGATGTGCGGAGTAACATTTGTGCTGTGTTTTGGTTTGAAAAATATAGAGGTAGTAAAGTAGCAATTGCAATAGTAATCTTATTTAACAATATGGTCCACAAAAGTCAATTTGCAGGAACATTGATGCTGATTTTTAAATTATTGTAATTACTGGATAAATTATCAAATATAAATAAAAATTTATCCAGTAATTCCAATTTTAAAGTGTATTTTTGTTAATGACGAATGCAGCCAGGACCAGTCCAACGTGTGCAGCAGCACAAAGTTAATTGGCAGATAATTATAACTTGTATTTGCATACTTTTGATTTTAGAATGGAATTGAAGCGAAACCAAAGTCAAGGCTAACATGCGTTATTCAAATATCGTACACTTACCCTTCCGGGGAAAATTCAAGGTTGAAAACGCCTCCAGTTGGGGGAATCTTGTCTTGTTCGGCGTCCCAACATGCAATGCCTTTCATGCCGCAGTACAAACTCTTCGCGAGCGCATCGCCCTCTCCAATAGAATACTGGTACCCCAGCTCTCTCTGTCTTATGCGATAAGGATTAAATGCTGAATATTTTGCCATGTATATCGAATTGTCTTTGTTAATGTTACCCATCTTGCAATGTTTATGACACAAATGCTTCAAACAATACAAGAAACTAAGTGCATGTTACATTGACTTAGATGCAGTCAAACACTATAAACGACATCATTTTTCACATTAGTAGATGATTTTTAATGTAAATAGTAGAATCAAATTAAAATCGCAGACTTAAAAACTTAAGAATTTTTGTTTTTTGACGTTAGACAGCTGCGTTTAGTCTTTTCTTCTATAGAAAAGTGGCAAGCGCTGTGTTTCGGCTTTTGGCAGTGTTGCCAACTCTGATTTTGAAAAAGGCGTAGACCTGTTGAGAAAATTACTTAGATTTAGTAAAAATGACTTACTAAAAGTTCGTAGATCTACGTATTTTTTTTTTAAGGTAAAATTTAGAAGTTTGGGTAGGTGAAATTAAATAAAACGAGTATTTTGATATACCTTCACCTTGTAATCAGTCATTGGTGATATACTTAGAAAGTACATATAACTAAGAAAAGTTACATTGGTACTTGCCTGACCTGGAATCGAACCCGCACACTCATACTTAGGAGAGTGGTGTTTTAACCACTGGGTCACCACGACAATTTATACATATTTTTGTTAAAATATTCTATGTATTCGTGAGTAGGCTCAATGTTTCTTTTCAGGTCACTTTTGGACAGATAAGTAAGTCTGTTAACGTGTCAGTAGTAAGTCTGTTTCTGATGTCATTTTTCATTACATTGAACGACTGAAATCATTACAGGCACCGACGATCCTCTCCATATCTTTAATCCTCTTTTTATGTACCTAATTAAAATATCTGTGCCAAGAGGAAGCGCTCTTCGTTATCAAAAATAGATTGTTACAAAAAAATAGAACCGAATCCGATCTATCGGTTGAATTTTGAAATCTAATACTTCTTTGAATAGAAATAAACACCTATTTATGTTTTGGATAGTTTTCACGCGGCCTCTGACAGAACAGAACATAATATGTAACTGCCATTATAGGAAACGCAAAGGTTTAGAGCCCATACCGTCAAGTACAAAGACACTAGCGCCCCCGTAACAGTGAGAAAGACAGTGAGACAATATAATGTTTGCATCAGTTTAGTTACTTTGCATACTTTTACAAATTGACTAAAAGTACGTAGATTCTGGGACTGAAAGTCGTAGGTTTTCAGGAAAGACCTAAAATACGTAGATCTACGTAAAAAGACGTAGAGTTGGCAACGCTGGCTTTCGGGTCGATTTGTAAATTAATTGCCAAGTCAGAAAATACCTTTTTATGAACATTAACTTTAATTAAAAAATAAAAATAGAATTAGTTACTGTTATGTATATAATATAACGCTCAGTCTGCACCAAAGTCACGAAACCCTAGTCTAACAAATATTGGTTTTATTCCCGGTTTGGCTGAAGTAATCGTTCGGTTTTTCGTGAAAGCTTGTTTTCAAGATGTCTGATTGTTTACAGATATCAATTACAGTTGGGTTATTGATAAAAAGCACACATTATCATCTCACTGATGTTATCATTTGATTGGAATACCTATATAGAATATAATTTGGGAACATTTGCTTTTCAGCCAATGTTTACTTTTTTGTGTGTTGGAAACACTTTCATTCCGCTGCCATAACTTGACAATCACCTGAGATTTTGACAATTACCTACTGTGGCCATATACAAAAGGATTTTGTTATCAAATTTTCTTGTGATTACATCAATAACATACGTGTACCTCTCCCTATTTGTTGCGTCATTAGTATTATCATACTGTCGGTATTTTATACCTGTTGTGTATTTTGTATAAGATGGCAGAAATAAGTGAAAAGTATAACACAAAATGTCCTGGTGTCAAACGTCTAATGAGAGAGGCCATGGAGTTGGCGGAGGCCACAGAGGAATATTGTGCGCGGCCTTTGGAAGACAACTTGTTCGAGTGGCACTTCACCGTGCAAGGCCCAAAAGGTACAGATTTTGAGGGTGGTATCTACCATGGTAGGATATTGTTGCCCAAAGAATATCCTATGCACCCACCTCACATAATACTTCTGACGCCCAACGGAAGATTCGAAGTTAACAAAAAGATTTGTTTATCCATTTCTGGGCATCACCCAGAGACTTGGCAACCTTCCTGGTCAATAAGAACTGCCTTATTGGCTTTGATCGCGTTTATGCCGACTCCAGCTGAAGGGACGATCGGATCGCTCGACTATTCCCCTGCTGAACGCAAGGTACTCGCCAAGAAATCCGTAACTTGGGTGTGCTCCCAGTGTGGAGAGATTTCAGCTCTGCTGTCATCGACAGCAGCTAAACCAATTACTGATGAAGAAAAGTCAGTATTGAACCAGATAGCATTCAAAGCAGAGGAGGAGCAGACTGCAAAACCCCCGGTTGAAGAACCTATTCATGAACCAGAGCCACAAGTGTTGGAGTCAGTTGAACCAACTAATAGTTTCTTGGATCAGCTGACTGAAATACTGGTTGCTCTCCTAGTTGGAGCTATTGGCGTTTTCATTTACAGGCGTTGGAATGCATACTATCCCACTTCTGAGACAGAGCTGTAACTTATAACTGATTTTTGATATTATTTACTAAGAATAATTTTGAAGTAATTGCAAGTGATGACTAACAATGCAATACATCCTCCTCTTTATTAAGAGATCATAATTAAAATGAGGTGTTCACTTAAACAAGATTGGTCATAATCATACCTGTCAAGTTTTTTTTCTGATAAATGATTTAATTTTTCAAGTGTGCCTTAAGAATAAGGATGTAATACTTATAAGGCGTCCAAACGGACTGATGTAATTTTGTTCCCTCTTATAGAGGCATAAAAGAGGGAACAAAATTACATCAGTCCATTTTTTGATTACTCATATATAAATCTTTGACTTTATGTTTGTATAATTAATTTTTTATTAAATATCAGCAGTCATGATGTTGTAATATGAATAAATACAGCATTTCAAGTTACATAGTAACTCTGAAAATATACATGTAATTAATTTATTTGAAATAAAATGGGATGTTCATAGACTTGATGTCAAGCATTATTTCTTGCCAAATATTATAAAAATTGAACTTTAGATCTTGTGAGCTCTGAAATGGTAACCTACTTTATGAATAGAAAGATAATTATATAGCCCATCTCTTTTACTATTATTTTGTAGTGTGGTCACAGTGGACATTTGTTTGAAATCCTTTGAGGTATGAGAAAAGTCAACTTGCTTTGGCAACTGCCAAATTAAATTATCAAATTTCCAACTGTTATTCTATTCTAGTAACATCCAGACTTTAAAAAATGTCTTTTATTACTTTGTTGTAATTTAAAAAAATGTTTATTGCACTGGGAGATTATTTAGTACACTTGATTATTTAATACAGTGAATGTAATTAATTATATGACTATAACACCTTAACACTTGTTATTTATAAAATATAAATGTTTAAATGATCTTTATTATCTCTAAGAATTCTTCTTGATTATCGTAACTAAATTATTGTTTTGTAAATTAATAATGCACCATCATGTGAATAGTATCTAGTACACTAGTATTGAGTACAGGTTTCTGATCTGTACTGGTAACATTCCAAGAGCTTAGCTGTCATTACAATAATCTTTTGGAATCAACATTGTATTAATACATAAGTTTTTGTTATGTAAAATTATTGTAGTGATAAGTTTTATGTATGTATATTTAAATGTGTGTAAATTAGTTGTAACATTGCTTTCAGAATACTGTGTCGCATTGTTTGACTAAAATAAACTTTGTAAATTCACTACATGAATTTTGTATTTATTTACAAGCCCCAAAATTAATTATTCGTCTTCACAGGAAGTAAAGGAAGGTGAAGGTAAGGTTGCCTTTTGTTTTGACAGTGATCACTTATTTCCCGAAGAGCATTGTTAGCTTAGCAAGGCTAGTAGCTAATTTATCCAGTCATTTTAAACATTGTTGGTCGTGAAACTATACTGTATTTATTTATTTATTTAAAAAGAAATATAATTTATACTGTAAGCAAGTACTGAATTTTTTGATGTTTATTGGAGTTTTTTACACTATCCTTTAAGCATAAATACATATCATTCAATAGACATGTGATAATTGCGTGCGTAAAATCGAGTGCACAGACCAGTGTAAATACTTGGGGTCTGTGCTCCACGCGCCCGGCAACATTGATTGCGACGTTAAGGCACGCATTTCCGCAGCTTGGGCAAAATGGCGTGAGATGACGGGTGTCATTTGCGACCCCAAAATGCCGGTTAAGCTTAAAAGACAGGTCTATAAGACCATCATTAGACCTGTTCTTCTGTATGGCAGTGAGGCGTGGCCTGTGCTTGAGCGACACAAACAGGAGCTGCGTGTCACGGAGATGAATATGCTGCGGTGGATGTGTGGAGTTACGCGGAAAGACCGCATCAGGAACTCCCGCATCCGTGGCAGTCTCCGTGTCCGTGACATAGCAGACAAACTGCAAGAGAGTCGCCTGCGCTGGTACGGCCACGTCTTACGTAAACCGGCATGTTATGCGAGTAACAAATGTCTTGCCATGGCGCTTCCGCCGGGCCGGAACAAGCGAGGCAGGCCAAAGAAGTGCTGGCTTGACGTTGTAAGAGATGACATCGTGCCAACAATCTCACACCACAGGATGCCAGAGATCGTGCGAAATGGAGGCGTAATAGTAGGAAAGCGGACCCAGGGCTCCAACGCGAAAGCCGCGGATGCGACCGGGATTATACGCAGAGATGATGATGATGATGTTGGCGCCGTGATTAAGCGATTGACTGCTGCGCTGAGTGTCACGGGTCTGATTCCCGCACGGAAAGAATATTTGCATATCCTATGATTAATTGTTCCGGGTCTGGCTCTTTGCGTATATATATTTAATATAAGTATGAGTTTAATGTTTGTCAACGCACTTCCAGGAACATGTCAACAAAATAACTGGTGTGGGGCAGTATTATAACAAAAACAATCTTTCATACTTATTTTTTATGGTGTCAAAAGTGACTGACTTACATTGTCTAGTTTTACTATAAATTGCTTGAGTGAATGTAATGCTGGGGTGGTCGGATATCTCTTTCCCTCAAAAATTAAACATCATTTAAGATAAATTTATTTATTAAGACATTATACTGAGATACCTACATCTAGATTATAAAGTATGAAATATTTGGGTGCTGTTAATCCCTTCACCACTGTGCGTTCAGCCAGTTTACACTGGGTTACAAAGGGGACAATATTGTGGTATTTATAACATTATTATTATTAAATTAAATCAGCCACATTCATGGGCATCTCATCAATTTGCGTGGAGTAGTACTGTTCAATGTCTCTCAGGATCCTGATGTCATCTGACTTGACGAAGTTGATGGCCACACCCTTGCGTCCGAAACGACCTGACCTACCGATTCTGTGGATGTACAACTCACGGTTGTTGGGCAGATCGTAGTTGATGACGAGGGACACTTGCTGCACGTCAATACCTCGTGCCCAAACGTCGGTTGTGATAAGGACGCGGCTGAAAAATTACAATATTTATATTTAATTCATGTTGCAATTTGTAACATTTTAGTTATAATGACGTCAATAAAATCGGAGCTCAACTTTTCGAGTGACCAAGCTATTCACAACCACCGACAAGCTATCGTATTGAAAATGATACATTTCGACATTTCATCAATCGATCATATTCTGTTTCGACGATTACTACGATAAAATTGACGATGTTCAATACAGTACAGTAGCGTATCCACTGGTTGCGAATTAGCTACGCAGTTACGTCATTCTGAATAACAAGCAGTTACACACGAACGTTCGACTAATGACTCCTGCAGATAACAGTTAACTCGCGAGTTCCATGTAATAATTAAAACATTTAACATGTTTCCACAGAAATAATGCAACAAGTTACTATTGGATGTTTTTGGTAAAATTTGTATGCAGTCAGTGAATGTTGAGTAAAAATTAATTTATTGTAGACTGGTTGTCTCCACCTAGTATAACAAGTATGCAGAGAAATTAAAAACAATAGGCAAATTGCAGTTTAAATTGATCAACATTATAAAGATTTATTTTTAAGTTGCCTGAAAAATTAGTATTCAACTATAAGAACTGTGACTACATTAAATCAGTCTGACATAAGGGAAATCACACTATACAATGTGCTATATGAAAGGGCGCGTGGAATGGAACAGTAGGCCTAGTACGAGTTTTCAATACGAAACTCGTTCGATCGTATCGAGCGCGTTTGACTCAGCGATTGGCCCGCTTCAAGGTCGTAAGAACTCTCAACCAATGAGAGCGCCAAACGCGCTCGATACGATCGAAAGAGTTTCGTATTGAAAACTCATACTAGGCCTACTGAACGGTTTTATTGAATTCATATGTGCACCCTGTCATAACGTGAAGTGTGATTTGTCTCTACTAAAAGTATATATATACCTTTGTCCAGAGCGAAACTCTTTCATAATGTTGTCTCTTTCCTTCTGAGGCATGTCTCCATGCATTGAGCTGACTGTGAAGTTTGCTTCTTGCATCTTCTGTGTGAGCCAGTCGACCTTTCTCTTAGTGTTGCAGAAGATGACTGCCTGCGTGATGGTCAATGTGTCATAGAGGTCACAAAGAGTGTCAAACTTCCACTCCTCACGCTCCACTGCTACAAAGAACTGCTTGATTCCTTCTAGTGTCAACTCATCACTGTGAACATAATTAGTGATTTTTGTAATTCATATCAGTTTCTAGTTTAAGCAACTGTTGGCCAGATAATCAAAACATTTGCCCATATTAATAAAATCTGTACACTCTAATATTTTATTTTGAATACATACCGTTTTACCAAAATCCTAATAGGATCTGTCATGAATTTTGAAGTCATTTCCAGGATCTCGTGCGGCAGTGTAGCAGATATGAGCACAACTTGTGTGGCAGGGGGCAGATAGCGATATACATCATAGATTTGCTCTTTGAAACCCTTGTTTAACATCTCATCAGCTTCGTCAAGTACTAGCATTTTGATTGACCTTGTTCGCAATACACGTCTCCGGATCATGTCTGAAAAATTATTTGAAATAATGTTTACATACATAATGAGCCTATAACATTCCTATAATACTCTCTTCTAGAGGGAGAAGATTAGTAATCTATCATTTGAAATCAAATAACAGAAATTTAAACATGATGATCATTGTCATTATAAACACTGATCAGGGGCTGTTACTAAAAATATAACTTTTTTTTTTTAACGAATTATAAACTAACGCTTGACTGCAAACCCGCCTGATAGTAAGCAGTGATGCAATCGTTGAAGGTAAAGCGCGCTAGCTTATTAAACCCATTTAATTATGCTGGAACACGACGAATCGCTTGGCAGCAAGACTTTATCTGGTGGGTGGTAACTTCTGCTGGCAGCCGATCTTATGGCCTACCACCGAGAAAACAAGTTGTGGTGGCCTAGTGGTTAAAACACCAGCCTCTCAAGTATGAGTGAGTGAGTTTGATTCCAGGTCAGGCAAGTACCAATGTAACTTTTCTAAAGTTATATAGACTTTCTAAGTATATCTTGAACAATAATGACTGAAGGTGAAGGAAAACATCTTGAGGAAATCTGGACTTTGAAGTCTGAAATTGCCAACCCGCATTGAGCAAGCGTGGTGATTACTCTCAATCCTACTCAGTGGGACGATAAAAAGGTTGATAATGATACCCTGAAAATGGAAAATAGTACATTCATCTTATCTCAAAGATAGAAAACAATTTACAATTATTAAACGAGTAGGTGATAAGAGTAAAAATGAAATTTGTTATGCATCTAGTGTCAGAAATATTGCATATGGAGTACCTCAAGGGAGTGTGCTTGGACCGTTATTGTTTCTCATCTATGTTAATGACTTGCCTACAGCAAATAACTACCCCATGACAATGTTTGCAGATGACAGTACTATAATTTTTGACAATGACAATATTAATAATCTTGAATCTGACATAAATAAAAACATTGAATCTATAATTAATTGGTTAGAGTATAATAATTTAAAAATTAATTTAAGTAAAACCGTAATTATGAAATTTGGACAAAGAATGACTAACAGACTAAATCTTAATGTAATCCATAGCGGCGTTAGTATTAATGAAACAGAAACCACAAAATTTCTAGGAATACATATAGAGAGTACATTGAAATGGCGTGTTCAAATCGAGAAAGTATGCAGTAAACTTAACCAATATTCGTATGCTTTGACCATGTTGAGGAAAACTGTAAATGAACGAACGTTATTGACAGCATACCATGGACTGGTTGCATCGTGTTTAAGATATGGCATAATTTTTTGGGGTAATGCAACTGGAAAGGAAACTGCTTTTATTGCACAAAAACGTTGCATCCGAGCCATGTGTAATTTACAAAGAACCGACAGTTGTAAACCTCATTTTATAAATTTAAAAATATTGACTTTACCGTGCTTATATATATACGAAACTGTTCTTTTCATCAGGCGCAACCTGTCTAAATTTTCGCAGGTTACTAGCTTGCGTAGAGCTGATAAGCTACATTCGGTTCCACACAAGACTGTATTATTTCAGAAAAGCATATTCGCAATGGCTCCGAAACTGTACAACAAAGTGCCAAAATACATGAAGTCGGTGGAAGGCATTGATATATTTAAAAAGAAATTGTTCCTATTTTTGATCGAGAAGGCATATTATTCCATTCAAGACTTTCTTGATGATAAAATATGAATTTTTATTTTCATTTACTTGACTACTGTAATATAACCACATCGACAGACATTTTTACTTCGTTTTTGAATGTATTTTTTTATTTTTTATTAAATTTTTATTTATTTTTTTGACCATGTATTGTAATGATTTAGCTGACTTTATTAATTTGTATCATTGTCTTATTATTATTATTTTATCTCGTATTATTGTATTTTCTCGTTTGACATTCATAATTTATACTTTTATTTTATAATTATTAGATACTTAATACTATTTTTGCACGCCTAATTTAAGGTAGATAGTAAAGGATCATTGTATCTATTGAACATCTTCATTGTACCTACTATCTATGCAAATAAATTATTATTATTATTATTCATTGATGGAGCCATGGCTAAATTACTTATACAAGATGTTGAAATAATTATTAATATGATCCTTGGAACAGCAGTGTTACAGACTGCTGGTGAAAACAATATTTAAATTTCATGCGTACGCAGATAAAACTTTAAGTGAACTTACCAAACACTCTGCCAGGTGTCCCTGACACAACATGCTGACCATAGTCCAGCTTCCTGATATCTTCACCAAGGTTAGTGCCACCAATACAAGCATGACATTGTACATTCATGAAATCGCCCAAAGCTAGTATCACTTTCTGGATCTGAGTGGCCAATTCGCGAGTAGGCGACAAGATTAGAACTTGAGTTTCACGTAGTGTTGTGTCCAAAGATTGCAGAATGGAAATTGAAAACGTTGCAGTTTTACCAGTACCAGACTGTGCTTGAGCTATTACGTCTCTGCCTTTAACTATTGGTAGTATACTTCTCTGTTGAATTGCAGACGGCTTCTCGAAACCTGAAAAATTGTGAAAGTGGGTGATGGTATTACCGCGTCAAAACGGAAGGAAATCTGAATTTATATTTCAGCGGGTTGACCCTGATATCTCATGTATATACGTACCATAGGTGTATATCCCTCGTAGTAACTCGTCGCGTAATCCCATTGAATCAAAAGTTGGTATAACTTCCACATCTTCGCTTGTGTCGAATTCAACATTCGACAAATCTTCCGATATAATTTTACGATTATAAGAAACTTCCGATGTAGTCATCTTGTTTCACTATTATCGTAACGCTATGGCTGAAATCTATTTAAAGGAAAGTATAAGAAACACCAAAATATTTTTATAAAATCAACGAGGTTGATCCGGATTCATTCTCGCGACGCGGTCACGGAAACAACAATGGACCAAATGGTACACGGTCACGGTGACAGTAAATTTCAATTTTGCCTCTCTTTCGTATTTCATATAAGTAAAAGAGAGATGTAAACAATTAGCATGAAAAATAACACAAAAAAGATATTGAACACCAATATGGCCTCCAAGATGGCCGCAAGCGCGTAGTTCACAGATTATAATCATAAACCATAGAAATATATTAATGGACATGCCGTATAATCAGCAGTAATTTTTTGGTTTGAAAAAAGTGAGACAGATAGCTTTCTATATAGCACTATCTCTTTCCTCATAGATGATTGATGATTTTGAGAAAGATACAGATAGACGAAACTTCATTTCCTCTCTTTCGGAGTGCCACGATTCTCATCTCTCAGGCATGTCCATTACTATATGTCGATATTGTCGATGGCATAAAAACTACAGCAGCTACAACATACAAAGCATTATACATATATATTAAAAATACTATTAAAAACGTATAAGTGCAAGTGGAACATAGTGAAGTGCTACATAAATAAGATATGACCTAAAGGTCTTAGTAACCAGGTCATTAAATTAAAAAAAAAAAAAAAAATACAGCAGCTACAGATAAGCAAAAAAAAAAATAACGGGAAAGGGGATTTCAAACTTTATCGACTCATTTGACAATCGCTTTGTTTGAATTTCTCTTCAAAGCCGCCGTTTAATTGTGTAAGAAAATCCCAGAAATTATGACATGTCAGCAAATATAATTTAAGGGCATTATAACCTATTTTACTCTAAACATAAAATTGACCTGGCTAAGGATGTTTAATTGACTTGTTGACCGTGCAGCGAATCAGTAATAACAAAACGCATATACGAACGCATTCTGACCATTCAGGTTTCGAGTTTATTTGTGGTCAAAAGAACGATCTATTTGATTTTGAACGAATCAAAATGGATGCTGGGTGTGAATGAACTATGTACTGAAAAACGAACAGCTTTTTATCGAGTTGTGTCGTGGGCCCGATTATAATTGGGAATCCGGCGTCGCGATTTTGTTTAGCCATTATTTAAACAGTGAGAAACGTAAAGTGTTATAGAAAACAAGATCGACCGTAATATTGTACAATTGAGAAGTCACCGTGTCGGTAATGTGTTTATACGAAAGATTCGGTGGAGCCCACAATCCGCAGGTGGCATTAGGATGAGGACTTTGACGGATATTTTATATGTCGTTCCGAATTCGCGAGTGTTTGATGCGTCGGTGTTCCCCAGTCTCGGTGCGACATGGCGAGACGGCTCGGACTGAAGTGTCGCTCGCGTGATGTATGAGCGGTCAGACATGAAATGCATATACAGGAAGGAACAAACACAACTCTGACAACATGTACCAAAATGACAGAGGAAGTAGACAGAAGACATGGCGTGAATGGTAACAGCAGTAGTAAGGGTGTTAGTGAGGATGCTCCTGTGAACAGTTCTGCTCTCACTGCTACTGGTGGGAGGCTAAAGTTTTTCAAAGGTGGGTGTCTTATGTCACATCATACAGTGCTACTAAATGTTTGGGAAGACTCCCAATGATTTAGCTAGATTTTAATTGTGGCACCACTAAGCCAGTTTCTGTGTTAAGAAAAACTAGAAAGTCATTCATGCTCTGATAAGCCTACATAAGCACATTTGACTGAACTGTTGCCAATTGTCTTGAGCACAGCTTCTGTACTATTGTTGTGAGTTTCGTAAGGAGCTGTGGCCACCCTAGCGGAAACAAACAACTATTTGATAATGTCTTGGTAAATTACTATTATTTGGAACAGTTACTGTGAAATCTGCTTGTGAAAACATAGTATGTGATAGAATGTTATTGCTATTAATGTAAACTTTATTTAAAATACACTTTATTATGCATGAATAAGTATAAATTTTTGTGATAGAAGTTAGTGTCAAAGTAACTTGGTTTTGCAATACAACATGGTATGCAAACATGCATGTATGGTAAGACTCTGTTAGTAATTTATGCAAATATGTGTGTATGGGAAGATTCAGTTAGAAATTTATACAATATTCATTAGGTATTCAGTGAATGAATAATAAAATTAGGTTTTGTACATTCCACAAAGTAATTCAGACATTTGTTGGTACACAATATTGTGTTCTAGGTGTAGAGATTATAGTATTATAGTTAAACAAGATTAATATTATTTTTGTGTTGTTACTTCATCATTACTTGAGTTTAAAACCTCCTAGAATTATATGTCAATGTTGATCAATGTCAATTTCACTTGAGTTGGACATTACAGCAGGTGGCGAGTGAAAATATTAAGTTCTATCATTTAACAAATATCACAAAATAAACAATTATTCCTTTAGACAGATGTATGAGTCAACAATCTGAATACCTATTTGTTGATTGACCTTTGTGTTGTCCTATTCCAATATTCTGTTATACTACCATACATCTAATGTGTGGTAAATAGCAAACAAAATATGGGTCAATATTAGTTTCTTACATAATTACTTATTAACATAATACAAGGTTGCTTATCAATGTGTACATTCTTAATAGAACGGCAATTGATGTCTATTTTTATCATGACAATATGAAAATAGGGATCAATAAGTAAATACCAAATGGATTAGTAAGTAATTATCATGTAAACTGATGATGATTATAAAATGATAATTACTTACTAATCCACTTAGCTGATGTAGTTAGCGCTTGTGATGAAATATATTTACTTAAACTGCTGATTACTTTGATGATATCAGGGATTTGAAGATTTGCTAGTGTTTGCTCATGAGGAGAAAGAATCAGATTGACAGATGACTCAAACAATAATGTATATTTTTTTTTTAATTATAATTTTTTATGCAGGGAAAGACTGGTGTTGGACACTTTTTTTAAATTTAGGTATATATAATAACAAGAAAAAATAATGATAATTACTAGCTGCACCCCACAGATTCACACCTATAAGTTGAGAACTGGTGGTAATATTATGACAAAAAGGTCTTGTATGTGTAAATCCTGGTTATAAACTATTACTATTATTTGTGTACCAAATTTGTCCTGTTCAGTAATTTTAATATATAAAAGTAACAAACATCCATCCATCCTCATCATCATCATAATATTAGTAGGATTTCTCCATGTAACTGACAATAATGCGTGAGAGCAACAAGTAGAATCAAAGTGTGTTATGTATTGTATTTACAGATGGAAAGTTCATTCTGGAGCTGGTTCGCGGATGCGCGCGTGAGGGTGAACGCGCGGGCTGGGTGTCGGTGCCGCGCAAGACGTTCTGGCCGCCCGCCGCCGCACCGCCCACGCCTCCCGCGGCCGCGCACCCGCCCTCCGCCTCGCTGTCCGTCTCCGACGACAACAGCTCCGTGCAGTCCTCACCCTGGCAGCGCGACCACTGCTGGAAGCAGACTGCTCCGCGCAGAAACATTTCCAAAGAGTTAGCCATGTACTATTGCCGACCGAGCACGCTGCACACTGCTGCTATCGAGACGGCCAGTCGGTTCAAGCGGAGGAGACCGTACGACACAACCCACCTGGATGGAATGGTCAACGGTAGCAATTCTAATAAAAGAACTCTGACTAATGGGGTGTGCGATAAAAAGAACGGCGACGTCGGCTCGCCAGAGAACAGGGGTTGTCGGAGCGAAGACGTCGTCGACAGCACCGTTCCTAAAGCGAAGCCCAACTCGGATGACGATAGATGGACAGAATATGATAGAGAGAAATACTATCATATGAAACTAAAGAAACCGTATCAGTATCGTAAGTTAAGGGTGTATAAAAAGACGAAGCCGGCAATAAGACGTAAGGAGTTGATAAAAACGGTAAACAAGCTTCGAGAGAGGATTTCCTCGCTGCCTGCACCCGTCAACGCGAAGTTAGCGAACTGCAGGCAAGAGCATATGATGGTCTCACCAAGGAAGCGAATTCTCCGAGAGTTGGAGCGAGTGAGTCTCGAAGACCAGGGGATGAAGCGTCGCGCAAAGACCGTGCCCGCGTTGAGTACAGCCTCGTACCCGCCGTCACCGGGCCCTAGCCATACCGCGCACAAACCTGCCGTCGAGACGCCCGTACGGTCACACAACGGCACAGCGCCGCGGAAAGAGGCTCCAAGTCACGTTTCCAAGAACGTTAGTAGTTACAGTATCCACTCGCTGCTAAGCATGCCAGACGACAGTCCCACAAGAAGGTCTCCGGAGGCGAAGCGGTCACCGCATTCGCACCCGCCGTCGCTGAAGACCGAGTCACCGTCAAGCGTAAACTCCCCGGACTTGAGCCCTAGCCCTGACAACTACCGCTACAGGTACTCGGCGCTAATGGGCTCGCCGGGGCCGGGCGGGCTAGCGCGCGACTCGCCCACGCCGCCGCTGGAGCTGGCGCGGTACCGGGCGCCGTACCCGCCGCCCACGTCGCCGTACGGCGTGCGCCAGTGGGGCGGCGGCGCGGGCGCGCAGTACCGCGGCTCGCCGGCGCGCGACGAGTGGGGTCGCGACGTGGCCTACATGTACCCGTACTCATACATGGGGGCGCACCTCTACCGCGCGCCGCCGCCGCCGCTGTGGATGCAGTACCCGATATCGCCCGGAGTGCCGCCCGGACCCTGGGCGCCACTCGCGATGCCGCTCCCAAACGACCACATACCTAAGGATGAACCCACTTCAGGTGAGTTACATTCATAGTCCAAAATGACTTTGCCAACATTATTAAAATAGTAAGTAGGTGTAGCATGAATCACTACATGAAAAAGAATACTTTATGATTTTGTTTTTTTCTAAATTTATGCCTCACATTAGGCATTTCTCCTGTATCGTGGATGCGTTTACAAACATATAAACTCGCATACACAAACAGTATACAAATATAGGTATTGTAGGTAATTGTAGGTCCTACAAATATTTGTTCCATGCGAGCATCGAACCCGCGGCACGCAGCGCAGCAGTCATGTGCATTTTACCTTTTGTTTTTAACTTGAGCAATGAGGTAATTAAATTGAATATGAACACATAATAATCCTGTTGCCCACCATAACAGAGCTTATTTATATTTGCAGATTTGCCGCTCAATTTGTCGAAACACTGAGATTCAACGGCGTTGGCGCAAGTCTGTCACGTGAGACTGAACACACAAACAAACATTGTTTTAATAAATTCGGTCAATTTCGCTCCGTCGTCCGCGACACGTCCTCGTCGTACACCGGGTCCCACCATGTCATGTGCTACCTTTCACGAGCATTATACACGTATAATGAAAACGCGATCTAAATATTTAAAAAATAATATGTAGCATATAAGCGAAACAGCAATATTCATTGTTTAAATGAAGTATATTAATGATACATGTGGAAGACAAGTGATAGGTAACTTGTGGTGTCATGTCGTCAATAAAATTGTCCTATGAACATTCCACTATCACATTCAACGATTGGCGCATGCAAAAGTCCAAAAACTAGATCCCACCTAACCCAGCGCTTGTGATCGCGCTGACGCGATTATGTATTTTATATATTGTAACTGTAGCAAATATCTTTTGCTAGCTTGCAAAAATATTTTTGTATAGATTGTCGTTTTCCGACGGAGCACTCTGTTCGGAGATCTATTTACAAACTAATGTATATTACACTGAAATATTATATTTTAGTATAGATGTATGTATGCAGAGTCATGTGTGTATTTTCATACGAAATATTTGTACTGCGAGTTGAATATTTTAATATTGGCTATTATTTTAGGGTAAGATTCTAAGATGATCTAAATAAACAAAATACAGTTATCAATTGTTAAATTCAGTGCCTTGAAAGAAATAAAAATATTAAGATCATATTTAATATTATAAACGAAAATTATTACGAGAAATCCTGGCTTCGTCCAAATTTACAACATTACATAACACATAGGTACTGCTTATATTCATATAAAATTTTATATAATAAAATATTTCTAAATATTACTCCTGTTTCTTGTTCATTTGCAAAATTCCATATGTTTATGTTCGATCTCATTATTTAATTTAGAAAATAAAATGAGGTAAAGACTACAGTTTTGGGAACAAATTTGGATGTGTGTTTATGTAACATGTATAAAAATAAGAGACATTGTATATAATTTGTGAATGGTGTATTATTGATGGAAGTTCGGGGAGTAGATATATCAGAGCATTAATCGTTTACGACTTATCAGTAAGGAGTTTATTACCTTCAAATAATTATTGTAATTGTACAGTATTTTTATATCGAGTATTTTATGTTGTTTACGCTGATGATGGGAGTCTGTCTTGTGGGTGTATCGAGGAGCAGCTGTCGCGCTCCTGCAGGCTTTGAGATTAAAACATAGAGCTAGATTAACTGCAATTTTAGTTGAAGTATGGGGTTATGTATTATAAGAACAGTTAAATGACGGTAAGGGACTGACTTCTGATGTAATATTATCATTAATGGAACTGTATAAAATAGTTGTATAACCGAAGGCCTACTGTAACGATTGTGTTGTCCTCCAACTAAGTAGACTTAGTGTAAATGTAGCTATAATACATCCTGCTCAATTTAACTCTTGAGTAAATATAGGGAACAACTTTATTTCAATGTTGTGGTATGCGCAGGAGGAAGCTGTATTTTTTATACTCTTAAGTGTCATTATGATGAAAATGAAATTGGGTATATGCAATCCACTAGTCCATTATATTAAACTCCAATACCTTTCTTCGTGGGTTGCATATACTCGACGGTGGGAATATTAACTTATAAAAAGAGATCATATTATGAATGTCACCTCACATCTTTTTGCAGTGATGTGAACCTAAAGAATAAGGAGCTCTACACACCAAAGCAATCGCTCGGCGGCACAGCCCACCGACACAACCGGCTTATGTTGAGAAAAGCATGTCGGCAACCTTCGCCAGCGCGTTTTGCCCGCCGACATGTCGGCGGGTAGCGTTCAGTTTCCAGGCGACATTTCAGCTGTAGTGACGTGCTGGTATTTTAACTGCCAGTTTTACGACTTGCAATGACTGATGCCACCAACCTAGCCCGCCGGTAAATGTTGCCGACATATGCCGCCGGGCTTTGGAGTGTAGAGCGCTTTATAAATACTTATTATCTTAGATAGTGCTTCCGCAAGACTTATGAACAGGCCCTAAAAATTTTCATTAAAACCGGAGAACTGTTTAAATAGCCTGTATTAAAAAAGACTTGTACAGTAGATTCTGGTAAAGTCAAATAATGTTTACTATATCCGGTGGCTAAATGAAATCGTTTGGCTACTATCGGCATTGTTAGGTACTAAGAACGTAAGAAGTACATTTGAGTGCCATTTGACAACGCGGCAACTTGATTGAGGACTTTCACGTTTTGTGGCTAGCGTAAAAATTACGCTGTTGGATTTATTATTGCTATATAAAAATAATTTCTCGGCTATTTGCTAGCGCCTGTTGCAATCATAATGGTGCATTTCCTCATTAGGGTTGTCGGTCACAAGTTTTTATTTTAAGTATATTTTTATATGGGTATATAAAAAATACAGACTTCTTCCAACTACAACATTGTTTTATCGCTGTTTTATAAATGCTAAAATATTTTTCTATGCGACGATATAACACAACTTGAAGTATGTGATAGTGCTTTCAAAATAGATGAGACGCGATCATACAGGTGTCTTAAAATCCCCCTAAAATCATATTTATCATACCGAGAAATAGTTATTATCCATTTATATTAAGATGTAGTTATTACTCGAATAAATATAACTTTTTAAAATTATGTCTTTCCTTTACTTGCCCCTTTCCACCATGGTAGCAATGCTTAAATACATAGCTATTAACATTAACTACATATTTTTTATTTTAGGGTTTAATAATTATATCCTAAAATTATTTTATCAGCTTAAAGATTTTTACATGACAATGCTTCTTAAGAAAGAGTCCTTGGACAAGACTAGCATGCGCTATTTGAAGTTGAAAATAAATAGACTTTCACCAGTTAACCTTACCGCGTTGCTGCTCTAGCAACGCGGTAAGGTTATCTGCGATTGAGAACCTGAGGTATATTTATAGTTAGTTATAGGTAGGTACCGAGAATATAAGATTTGAAAATTATATCATTATTTAATCGTCAGATTGCCTGGTGCGAGTTTATTTTCCACTAACGTGTTTATGAACTTCGGGTGTCTTAAGGTGATAACACACTTAAACGACTCTGCTCCAATACCACCCTAAACTAAGACGCCTCCTCACAGTCCACGCAGCTACAGTTAGCAGGCACCCAGCATTCCACACGGAGACTGCTAGCAGACGCCCAGCTGTCCGTGACGTGACCCGTCGACCGCTCTAGCTTTTCACGATTGAGACAGTTCGCGATCGGTTTCTATTGAAGCAACTCGTCATTTTTACAATTTCCCTATTCACAACGCGCGAACTAGCAATTATGCTGGGATGAATAAAGAAGCACAAGAAATAATTGACGAAGATTTTGGGTCGACCAGTAGGCCTAGTATGAGTTTTCATTACGAAACTCGATCGTTGATATCGAGCGCGTTTGACTCAGCGATTGGCCCGCTTCAAGGTCGTAAGAACTCTCAACCAATGAGAGCGCCAAACGCGCTCTATATCGACGATCGAATTTCGTATTGAAAACTCATACTAGGCCTACAGCAGCGACGGCGCGAGCGCCGGTACGGCGACTGTTAGCAGCACCGACCGCTCGGCTACGAGCGGCCGGCGAGGCGTCAACTACCGAGCAGTCTGACGACGGTAAGCTCCTTAAAAGACCTTTAAAGTGCCTAGCAGTGCCTCTCAGTTCAGTGTGTTACTCTCAGAGGTTTAGTTGCACTAGTGAGTATAGTACCTACGTGGAGACACATGATAATCCTCACCAACTTTTCCTAGCTTATAATTTCCGAAATCGCTATGCGATTTTTTTTTACCTTGATTACTAAGGACAATATTATTTGGCGTTCTTAAATTGGATTTCTGAAAGTTTGACGAAAGAGTCCTATTTTCTAGGGTTTGTAAAGAAGTCTTTAGAGCACACATTTGCCATTGCCGGTTATGCCACCCCACCCTCAGCCGTAGCTATGAGTGATTTCGAAGTTACCAAAACCAACCATAGGTACCCAAGATGTTATTTTCTGACTGATTTACGGATCTCTGTCATACAAGGGTAATTTAGTATACGTGTACCTAGTAGGTACAGTCAGAAGCAAAAATATGTATACATTGCCAAGGCTCCAAAAATATGTAAACATCTTCGACTTTAAGACGAAGTGCTCAACTTGAAGAGCATAAAATTGTAGCCACCGGTTCACATCATAAATATGTATACGCTCATTGCTTCATTAAATTATGCCCTGTATTGTACCTTTCGTGGTGGGCATAATTTAATGAAGCAATGAGCGTATATATATTTATGATGTGAACCGGTGGCTACAATTTTATGCTCTTCAAGTTGAGCACTTCGTCTTAAAGTCGAAGATGTTTACATATTTTTGGAGCCTTGGCAATGTATACATATTTTTGCTTCTGACTGTACACTAAAGTTAGCGCCAGAATGGCTGGCTGCCCATTGCAAGAGGCTCTGAAATGATATTCAAGAATTGTTATAGAATTGCTTATATTTGCTACATATTGTTACGAGCTAGGGGTACTAAAACGCCGGTTAAGGGTTGCGAAGTTTATTGGCAACGAAGGTACAGCCCCTAGCCCGTAACAATATGTAGCAAATCCTCAATCCTACCTCTAACTTCTACAATAAGCAAATGAAAAATCTAAAAAAAAGATATGATGTACAAGTACATACATTACTATACAAACTACTAACGAAAATTGTTTTGAACGAGATCTCGTAAGTAGTTTTTTTTAATACCTCGTAAATCGCTTATTACCGCGTAATCTTTCATACAAATAACTTTAATCCTTTAATTTCATAAATCAATGGTACGGAACCCTTTGTACGTGAGTCCGACACGCACTTGGCCGATTTCTAAAAATAGATTCGATTAAAATTACTGTTTTACACAGATGTTACAGACCTATTTTTAATGGTTTCGCAAAATACTCGCAATTATTTTTCTGGTTTGTACAAACTAATAGAAAACGAAAGTTGACCTGAAACGGAAGTTGACGACTTAACGGAATGTCAAGACGACGGCCTATTTCAAAATTCAGGTTCAGACATGAACAACTCGCAATAATTCGTCATATTCACCGTCACAATTTTTTGTTTTTTTTTTTGTAAAAACACGTGCGTCAACTGAAAACAACAACAAGATGTAAACATTGCACTACACTAAAATGCACAAAGTCACTATGACCTTGAAACCTGTCCGCTTATGACGTCACAGAGTTACTTCTATACAAGTCGGTGGCGTGTGGGGAGTGACAAATAACTAACTTTGTAGGGATGGGTTTTTCAAACGGTGTTTCACTATCGACAATGATTAGAAAACCTATTTATTCTTGATTAAGGTGAATAAAACCTAGTTTATAGTTTACAATATTTATAAAATATTAATAATTCACGTCATTTTCTTGCAATAATAGTATTTATGATCATTTCGACGAGATGAAATATAGCGAGGTCTTCATCGTGTCCCATCACTGGCTTACTTGATATCAAGTAATTGGCGCTGGGGGCATTAAAATATTTTCTGGCGTTTTTGTTTCTATTGAAAATAAAACTAATAAGAACTTATTATGCGTGAAAAAGTTAAACATATGGTTGATAACAGGACAATTTTTCATAAAAACAAAATAAAAGGTCTTGTAAAAGTCGTAAATTTATTTCATACTGTGATTACTTCTAATCAAGTAGTGGCGCTGAGGGCACGAAAATCTCGAACTTGTATGGAAGTGATTGGCTTTCAAAAGGTTAAAGGTCTTTATAGGACCTTACCGCCGTCAGACTGCTCGGTAGTTGACGCCTTGCCGGCCGCTCGTAGCCGAGCGGTCGGTGCTGCTAGCAGTCGCCGTACGCACTCGCGCCGTCGCTGCTGGTCGACCCAAAATCTTCGTCTATTATTTCTTGTGCTTCTTTCTTCATCCTAGCATAATTGCTAGTTCGCGCGTTGTGAATAGGGAAATTGTAAAAATGACGAGTTGCTTCAATATAAACTGATCGCGAACTGTCTCAATCGTGAAAAGCTAGAGCGGTCGACGGGTCACGGACAGCTGGGCGTCTGCTAGCAAAGGGTGAAAGTGTACTCATTCCTCGGATTCCGATTATTCCAACAGACCTCCCATTTCAATTTAAAATACTTCAATTTACTATAAGGGTTTCATTTGCAATGACCATTAATAAAGCACAAGGCCACAGTCTAAGGATTGCCGGAGCACACCTGGAAAACATAGTTTTTCACATGGTCAGCTATACGAGTATGTAACGGTTTCCAGGGTATCCTGTGCCCAAAATCTGGATGTTTTGCTCCCCACGGTAAAACATATAATACAGTTCATCGCTCAATTTTGGTGTAACAACTCATCCTTACTGCACATAAAGCGGCAACGCCTTTGAACGGTAGTTTTTTTAAATGCTAGTTTGAGCGGTAATTTTTTGCATTGGTACATTTAAGTTATTTTATACCTTATTAACGCACATGACAGATTTTTTTGGTTTGGACATTTTTTCTTTTGTCGGCATGGCGATAAATTTTCGGATTGTTGCGCTTCTTGATTGCTGCACTGCGCGCGGGAGCTTATTATGGTTTTCATGAACATTAAATGTGTGGCGTATTGTGTCACAACACTACTAACTCCGCCCGCAGCTTGCATTGCCGGCAGTACGTATACAAACCTTACGACAAGCGGTCGGTTATAAAAGAGTAGACTTTAACTCTCATAACTCATCTCAGTATTCTCAGTGTCCATCCTACCATTGTTAACTAGCGTCATGTTACGCCTATAAATGTGATAGTGATTAAACTGTTTTTCCCGTATCCACGAATTTTATTTAGGAGTGTACCTCCAAAAATGCATTGCTTTCCATTGAGGCGGTTTCATGCCCATTCCGAGTAGTACCTCCAAATTGTACCTAGAATAACTAACTTTTCTCACTTTTTCGAGTTGATGACATTTTTTCAATTATTTTTTATTATTTTATAACACAAACATTTTTATTTTTGTCTTTTACTCTATTCATCGAAAGTACTCCTTAAAGCAAATCTTTCTGCCGCGGGAAAACAACCATTAAAATTCCAGCGTGTATACATATTGTTACGGGCTAGGGGTACTAAAATACCGGTTAAGGGTTACGAAATTTATTGGCAACGAAGGTACAGTCGATTGTAGGCAATGAAAAGTAGAATGTTGTTGACGTTGCACCGAAGTCTTCACTTACGTCCACGAAGTCCGTATTGTAAACACACAATAACACTACCGATGTTACTTCACGTAGTATGTACTCAATGTTTTCGTTACAGTTGTAGCAGTAGGTATTCTCAAAGATCGCTTCTTAAGTATCGCTTGTTTTCGTATCGCTAGTCGAATGTAGACTGACTTGCGCTGGCGTCACGGCGCTATATATAGTCCAGCTGATCGAACATTCCCGAATCGTCTAGACTTAATAATAATAGCGCATAACTTCGAGTACATTCAGTAAGTACCTACGGTATTTCCCGGAAATAGGTTTCTAGAAATTTCGATGTCGTCACTTAGTTGACAAAATTGATGAAACCTGTACCATACGATAGGGCACCCTAAGTCTAGGAATGCGTTTTTATATTGCACCTATACAATGTCTAGGTCTCGAGTTATAGGGCTTAAAAGTTACGCACTGCATGTCACGCGATATTGAAGCTTATGCCCTCGACATAAGGTGCATTCGTAACATTGCGCCCTTCTTAGTCGTGCTCGTCCCGAGCATGATTTGAACCATAATAGCGAGCTAGGCGGTCTACGTGTACGATCTTCAGCTTCCCTCTAGGTCTTTTCTTTATCCGGTAGGTGACATCGTTTATCCTCGTTACTATCGTGTACGGACCCTCCCATTTGGCTTGAAATTTCGGACTCTTTCCTTTCCTCCTTATGGGATTATGTAACCATAGCAAAGTTCCCTCTTCAAATCCGGGCACGTTAGCTTTGCGGTCGTATCGGATCTTCATTTTCTCGCTGGTTTTCAGACCATTCTCTCTCACTAGCTCATATATTCCATCTAGTTTACGTCGTAGGTCAGCCACATAGTCGACGGCTAGGATATGGGTATCGGGGGGTGATCCGGTTAGTGCATCTATGGGTAGTCTAATTTCTCGGCCGAAGTTGACTTTCGCCGGTATACAATTTGTGCTATCATGTGTTGCAGAGCGGTATGACATTAAGAAGAGTGGAATGTATTGGTCCCAATCCCTCTGGTGTTCTTCCACTACTTTGGCCAAATGATTCTCTAGCGTCTGGTTGAATCTTTCGACCATTCCATCTAACTGAGGGTGATATGGTGTTGTACGAGTCTTATGTATCCCGAGTAGTTGGCAAACCTCTCGGAACAGTGAAGACTCGAAATATCTACCCTGATCAGAGTGTAACTCCAAAGGAATGCCGAATCGACAGAACACCTCGTGAACTAGCTTTTTGGCGACTGTATGAGCTTCTTGGTTAGGTACTGCAAAAGCTTCTGGCCATTTGCTGAAATAGTCTTGCATGATTATGATATACCTATTGCCTTCTTCAGTAACAGGGAATGGCCCGGCTATATCGACAGCAACTCTTTCCCATGGTGCACCAACATTATACACTTTCAGTCGACCTTTGGCTCTCGTTTGCGGTCCTTTTACTGAGGAGCAGGCTACACATTTCCTACACCAGTCCTCTACGTCTTCGCGGCAATGCACCCAATAGAATCTTTTTCTCACCTTCTCCAGAGTTTTCTTTACCCCTAGATGTCCTCCGGATACTCCGTCGTGCACCTGTCTTAGCACCGACGCGACCTTATCACAGGGGACAACTATCTGTAAGGCGACCTCCTGTCCACTAGGTGATTCCATTTCCTCTTCAGAACTCCATTATCAATTATCAGGCTGTCCCATTGAGCCCAGTAACTTTTTGCTGTTGGGCTAAACGCTGATATTTCACTCCAAGCGGGTCTCTGGCCACGTTTCTTCCATTCGATTACTGTCTTCAAGTCACTGTCTTACTTTTGTGCCTCTTCCAATGATTGATTATCCCAGTCTTCATCCAAAGCGTTCACCTGGATAATCCTTACGTTCTCTTTCTTTTCCTGTTTGGCACAATGTCGGCAAGATTCTTCGCAAGGCCGTCTAGATAAAGCATCAGCATTATTGTGTGACTTGCCTTTTCGATGTTCAGTGACAAAGTCAAATTCTTGCAGCTGCTCTATCCACCTTGCTACTTGTCCTTCTGGGTCTTTGAACTGAAGCAACCACTGAAAGGCAGCGTGATCGGTGCGAAGTGTAAACTGTCTCCCAATCAAATATTTCTTGAAGTGTTGTAAGGTCTTAACAACGGCTAGAAGTTCTCGACGGGGAACACAGTAATTTCTTTCTGGCTTGGAAAGACATTTGCTGAAATATGCAATAACGACCTGCCGATATCCTTGTGTTTGAGAGAGAACTCCTCCAATACCAACATTGCTGGCATCCGTGTAAACCAGAAATCGGCCTTCCCGACTAGGGTAACCTAATACAGGAGCCCCACACAAGTGAGTTTTGAGGAGCGCAAATGCCTGTTCGCAGTCAGGATTCCATTCAAATTGACACTTTTCCTCTGTTAAACGATGCAACGGTTTCGCTAACTCGGAGAAGTTCTTCACAAACCGACGGTAATATGCACACAGACCCAAGAAAGAGCGTACCTCAGTTTTGTTACGAGGGGTAGGCCACTTCGACACGGCTTTTATTTTTTCAGGATCTGTTCGAATTCCTTGCGCCGAAATAATGTGTCCTAAGTATCCAACCTCTTTCTGGAATAGTGTACACTTACTAGGACTGAGTTTTAAATTCGCTTCACGCAGTTTTTGGAACACTTTCTCCAAATTGCGTAGGTGCTCTTCGAAGCTTCGTCCCATAATGATGATGTCATCCAAATAGACCAGGCATGCATCAACAAGCAACCCCACCAAAATGCACTCCATTAGGCACTCGAATGTAGCTGGAGCATTGCACAGTCCAAAAGGCATGACATTGAATTGCCAGAGACCGTTCCCAGGACCAGTGGAGAAAGCGGTCTTTTCTTTATCCTGCTGACAGATTTCCACCTGCCAGTATCCACTTTTGAGGTTAACTGTGGAGAACCATTTCATGCCACTTAGCAAGTCCAAAGTGTCATCTATACGTGGCAGAGGATAACTATCCTTTTTCGTGGCATCATTCAACATCCTGTAGTCAACACAAAACCTTGTACTGCCATCCTTTTTCTTGACTAGGACAACTGGAGATGACCAAGGGCTGGTGGATGCTTCTATAATCCGGTTTTTCTCCATATCTCTTAACATTTCCGTGACTTCCTGTTCTCTTGCAAAAGGGACACGACGTGGTCTCTGTCTTATCGGCTGTGTATCACCCGTAATAGATACGGGTGATACACAGCCGACCGACTGTGACGTGGTAAGGACCGGGCTAGTTAAACACCATATAGGGTGTTTAACTAGCCCGGTCCTTACCACGTCACAGTCGGTCTTCGCGAAGATGTCATGGAAGTTATGCAACAGTTGCTTAACTTTGTGACCTTCGAACTTGTTTAAATTGCCCTTACAACTTTCGAGTAGTGTCGATACATGTTCCTGCCACTTCTTATCAAGTTTCTTTTCGTGCACCTCTGTTTTTCTCAAAGATGCTACATTATCACACACACCCACCATGTGATTCTTTTCGAGAATTATTTCTTTGTTACTAACGTTGATTATGCGTATTTTTGGTTTATCGGAAATCATCATCAGTGTCCTTGCCGTTATCCAGTCTGGGTGATCTCCAGAATCCTCTATTATATTGCAACGTTTGCGGCGTCCTATTGGTGAGAATCTAATATCTACTAAAGTTTCTGATCTTGGTGGTAATACAGTTTTCCTTAAACAGTACACTGAACCTTGTTTTGCACCTTGAAGAAATACTTCTTGTTCTGGAAAACACAATACTCCTTTTGCTACATTAAGGACGCATTGTTGTTTCTTCAAAAAGTTCAGTCCTATAATGCAATCATCTGTAATATTCGCCACTAAAACAGGATGCGTAAATGTCTTATCACCCATTTTCAAGGTCACATTTTGTGCGGGACGAATATTTTTAAATAGAACTAATTAGGAATAGTGTTACGAACAGTGTATACAGTATAGTAGATGTTATTGTAATTACTTAGAAAAGAACATTTGTGCGTAAGAATTTAGAAAGCGTAAGATGGACGATCATTCATTGTGATAGGAATGGTTGTACACATCTGGCAAGGCGGCAATTATGATAGGAATGACTGGGAACATTTGGTAAAATATCAGTGACAAAAGTTAACCGTCATAAAGTGTTCCCTTGTCATAAAATGCAGCCGACATAAAATTATAAAATTAGAAATAGTTGTCCCACATCTGGCTGAACATAACAACACCAAAAAGGTGGGCGCCATAAAATCCCTTGTCCTTGGTTCCTTGGGATAGGCGCAATAAAATGACCCCTTGTAATGGACGTTATAAAGTGCAGACCCTCAGGTTTAGGATGTAGCCCAAAAACGTGCGTAAGACAATGGCTGGTGAAACCCGACGATCTCGTCCCTTCCCACAGTTTGCGCCCTTGTCACAGTATAAAAAGGCCCCACGTTTGAGCATCAACACACATTCATCTTCACCATTGGGGAGTCTACAGCTACAGTAAGAAGAACACATTCATCTTCACCATTGGGGAGTCTACAGCTACAGTAAGAAGAACACATTCATCTTCACCATTGGGGAGTCTACAGCTACAGTAAGAAGAGACACATTCATCTTCATCTTCGAGAAGTCAATAGCTACAGCACAGATCAACAGCAAGATCCCTACAGAATCAACAGTCAAGAAGTAATAGTTAAAATCAATAGTAGTATAAGTTAAATAGTGACTCCGCTAATAATTTGAAGAATATAAACCAAGTAAGTCTACACACCGAAGTCTCACTTATTTCCACCAACCCAGCAACAGAGTGTGCATCAGAACGTGCAGAGTGCAACCGCATACGTCCACTAAATGGTCCTGCATGTCTGTCGTGCACAATTTGGTCCTTCGAGCCGGATTAGTGGAAATTAAGTGAAGAACGTATCCGGATACACGCACATATTTAATGGTGCTTCGATATCCGGATAAGTGAAAAATAAGTGAAGAACGCATCCAGCTAGAAGAAACGTGAAGACTCTCAAGTCCTCGCCACAAGATAAGTTCGCGTCGTAGACTGACGGCTATCGATAAACAATATGCCGGTCACACGATCAGAGGGAAAAGCCGCTAGCAAATCAACAACGGGAACGTGCACAGAAACCGGAACAGTTACTACCGGGACGGCTACCACAGGGACAGCGACCACGAGGGAGACAACCGAAACGGGTACCACGGAATATACTGGTACCTCGACAGCCACAGGGATCTCCGCCGTGTCAATGCCCGCCGCCGCCGCCGCCCCGCCCGCTGTGTCGCCCCCAGCTGTTGTCGCCGCCGCTGCTACTACTCTCTCCGTGATACAGTCAACAGCTACAACGATGAACCCACCTACAACTGTGTGCCACAGCAACAAAGGAACACGACCCGCAACAGAAAAATCAACAGTAAAGCGGGTCAAGAATACAGATGGTTTGCCACTGCCGAGCGGACTACAAGACCCCCGCACCCCCGCTAGGAAGGGCGCGGGGGGATCGACCTACAGTAAATCAAAGGCATACAAGTTGGCGAAGGCAAAGGAAGACTTACTGCGACTGCAAGTGGAGCTAGCCGCCGCACGCTTAGCTACTTTGGAACATGAAGACTCCGACAATGAAGAAGATGATGTCTCCATCTACTCTAAGGAAGAAACAGATCGAAGAGTAGACAACTGGCTAGAGGACCAACAGAACAGAACGCCCGTGGTTGCCGTACAACAGAAACAACCTACAGCAGAACCGGTGATCACGCGCATAGAGAATAGCGTCCCAGCCAGTACAGAACAGAAGCGTCAAGTACATAACGTACTACAGTTACCAGCGGGAGGTCAATCCGACCTCGCCGCGCTCGCCGACGCAATCACAAGTGCCGTCAACTCAGCTCAACGACCGAGATCCGTAGAGCTACCGTCGTTTAGTGGATCACATCAAGAGTGGTTACCGTTCCGCGCCGCTTACTACGAAACAGAAAATATATACACGCCGATTGAAAACACAAACAGGCTACGAAGAACACTGAAAGGCAAAGCGAAAGAAGCAGTGGACACTTTGCTGATTACCAACACGGACCCAGCAGACATAATGAAGGCTTTAGAGTCAAGATTCGGAAGACCGGATTCCATCGCCATGATGGAAATGGACGCGCTCCGTGCCCTGCCACGCCTCACCGAATCACCGCGCGACATCTGCATCTTCGCAACAAAAGTGTCCAACATCGTAGCGACGCTGAAAACTCTCGGCTGTATACACTATCTGTACAACCCAGAAGTGTCAAAGACCGTCGTAGACAAGCTCACGCCTACGCTTCGCTACAGATACTACGATTTTTCGTTCGTACAACCGAGGGAAGATCCTGACCTAGTGAAGCTAGACAAGTTCCTCAAAAGAGAAGCGGACTTGTGCGCACCGTACGCTGTACCCGAACAACTTAATACAGGTACAGCGGCCACTCAACAGAAGAGAACACAGAAGGTCCACAACGTAACAGAAAGGACGAATACATCGAAGTGTCCGGTTTGTAACGAGAGCAGCCATACAGCAATCGACTGCAAACAATTCAGGAAGTTAGATGAAAACGGCAGATGGGACGCAGCTAAGTCCAAACGCCTATGCTTCAGATGTCTTCAATACAGAAACAAGACTCACAGTTGCCGTCCTCGTGAGTGTGGTGTCAACAACTGCAGATTTTCACATCATAAGCTATTACATCACACTAAGAAGAAGGAGGCTAAAGAAGAGGCATCGAAGGAAGCTACAGAAGTCATCAACTCAGCCTGGGCCGAGAGTAAGAAACAATCGTTCCTGAAAATCATACCGATCCAAATAAAGGGTCCAAAGGGTACAGTCGACACCTTCGCGTTGATGGACGACGGATCAACAGTCACGCTAGTTGACGACAGCGTGGCAAACAGCATCGGAGCAACAGGCCCCGTCGACCCACTGAGAATAGAAACCATCAACGATCTGAAGGCTTCTGAATCAAATTCGCGTCGAGTTAGTATCAAGCTGAAAGGGCTCAACGGGCACGAAGAGCAAGTACAAGCACGCACTGTGAAGAAGTTGCATGTTTCGTCTCAGCGAGTACCGTCAGAAACAGTAACGGGATGCAAGCACCTGGCAGACATCCGCGACTACCTCACGTACGCCAATGCCAAGCCTAAAGTACTGATTGGGCAAGACAACTGGCATCTCCTGTTGACATCGGAGGTCAGAAGAGGCAATAAGTATCAACCAGTGGCATCTCTCACGCCACTCGGTTGGGTACTACACGGCAGACAGATACGGACCTCCAGGCACAATATCGACATTGTGTCTCATGTCGCTGAGAAAACGGAAGACAGTCAGGAAGTACTGACGAAGCAATACGTTGAGATGAACGCCCTCTGCATCGACCCCAAGAGACCAACCGATACCTCTTCACCGATAACAGAACCGTCTGGGGAAGATAAGATATGCCACGTGTCCAATAAGAAGGGACTAAGTTTAGGAGAAGCTTTACCCGATCCAATAAGATTCTCCAATTCGCTACATTCCACCGGACGCCCCGTTCATGGGAGGAGCCTGGGAACGCATGGTACGCTCAATGAAGAGAGCACTAGCCGCGACGCTACACGAGCGTCTCCCTACAGAGGAAGTACTCACCACCTTACTCGCAGAGGTGGAATATGCTATCAACAACCGCCCTCTGACACACGTCTCAGTCAGTGCAGAGGCCCCAGAAGCCCTGACCCCGAACCACTTCTTGTTGGGAAGCTCAGGACGAGTGCCTCAACCCACAGGCACATTCGAGGAAAAAGACGCCGCATCGACATCCAGTTGGCGAGCAGCACAGAGGCTTGCCGACCTTTTCTGGAAGCGTTGGATCCAGGAGTACCTCCCGGAGTTGCAACACCGGCGGGAGCCGCATGGAAGAGGATAGAAGATACAAGTCGACGACATGTTACAGGTCGTCGACCACAACCTGCCGCGCAATATATGGCCGCGTGGCAGAGTCATAGCGACGTATCCGGGCCCCGACGACATCGTGCGAACAGTGGACATCCGAACTAAGGGAGGTGTGCTGCGACGGCCGGTGAGGAAGTTAGTAGTCCTGCTTCTCCAAAGGAAGACGAACCCGCACCGGAGATAGCTGCGACGCGGTCGCACGGCGGGAGTGATGTGCGGGACGAATATTTTTAAATAGAACTAATTAGGAATAGTGTTACGAACAGTGTATACAGTATAGTAGATGTTATTGTAATTACTTAGAAAAGAACATTTGTGCGTAAGAATTTAGAAAGCGTAAGATGGACGATCATTCATTGTGATAGGAATGGTTGTACACATCTGGCAAGGCGGCAATTATGATAGGAATGACTGGGAACATTTGGTAAAATATCAGTGACAAAAGTTAACCGTCATAAAGTGTTCCCTTGTCATAAAATGCAGCCGACATAAAATTATAAAATTAGAAATAGTTGTCCCACATCTGGCTGAACATAACAACACCAAAAAGGTGGGCGCCATAAAATCCCTTGTCCTTGGTTCCTTGGGATAGGCGCAATAAAATGACCCCTTGTAATGGACGTTATAAAGTGCAGACCCTCAGGTTTAGGATGCAGCCCAAAAACGTGCGTAAGACAATGGCTGGTGAAACCCGACGATCTCGTCCCTTCCCACAGTTTGCGCCCTTGTCACAGTATAAAAAGGCCCCACGTTTGAGCATCAACACACATTCATCTTCACCATTGGGGAGTCTACAGCTACAGTAAGAAGAACACATTCATCTTCACCATTGGGGAGTCTACAGCTACAGTAAGAAGAACACATTCATCTTCACCATTGGGGAGTCTACAGCTACAGTAAGAAGAGACACATTCATCTTCATCTTCGAGAAGTCAATAGCTACAGCACAGATCAACAGCAAGATCCCTACAGAATCAACAGTCAAGAAGTAATAGTTAAAATCAATAGTAGTATAAGTTAAATAGTGACTCCGCTAATAATTTGAAGAATATAAACCAAGTAAGTCTACACACCGAAGTCTCACTTATTTCCACCAACCCAGCAACAGAGTGTGCATCAGAACGTGCAGAGTGCAACCGCATACGTCCACTAAATGGTCCTGCATGTCTGTCGTGCACACATTTGTTCCACCAAGGACGAGCACTGGTTGGCCGGTGGCAGTTTGTAACCGGCATTGTGAAGATCCTCTTTTCCATACTATGGTCCGAGGAAATAGCTCTGGTCGTGCAATAGTTCTTGATGCACCAGTATCCAATGTGAAACTGCAGGATTTACCATTCAGTTCACCTTCTATAATGAGACTGTTTCCGTCACCCACTTGTGATACTGTTATAATAGGGGCTTCGTGACGACCAGCCAGTACTCGCCCCATAGCCCTGGCTGTTCCTAGTTTAAATCCTCGGCTTCCACCTGTGTCCCAGAAGTACTTCTTCCTTTAGACTTCCTGGGACAATTGATTCGAAAATGCCCCTTTTCACCGCACTCATAACAGGTTGGTCTTTGCTTTCTAACGGGTTTTTATTGGTGAGGTGGCCTCACGAATACGGTGATGTTGTCGGCCGTCTTGGCGTACTGCTTCCACTTACAGAGCGTGTGTCAAGGCTGCCTTCAGAGTCTGATGGTGACCCAGACGAACTGCAGCCCTGACTTCCGCATCTCTGATTCCATCGGTAAAAGCTTGCACCGTAGTAGCATCAATTATTCCCGGCCTTGATGCATACGCCCTCCGAACAATACGTTTTATTTCCGTTGCCCATTGTTGCAAACCCTCACTGCTCTTCTGTATGCGGTCGCGGAGTTGAGCCCTGTAGACATGCTCGAGGTGTTTCTCTCCATATCTAGACTCCAACGCTTCTAACAGACAGGCTAGGGTATTGTAACCGCCGGAAATGTTCTCGAGGATTTGTACCGCATCACCACGCAGAGCAAGCGTAAGAGCGGTTACCGCTTGATCGTCGTCCCAGTTGTTGGCTGTTGCGACCTTTTCGAATTGAAGGCGGAAGAATACCCATGACGTTGTTCCGTCAAAATGAGGTACTTGGAACGTCGGCAAAGCACTGGGTACAGGCATCACACCTTCAATACCTCCTTTTTGTACTTATAGCGCGTAGGTCGTGTCGCGTAATTAAAACTCAGATAAATCGAACTTTGTGTATTGCACGAATGTAAAAGAGTACAATGTATTTGACGTGTACAATGACGTGATACAAGAGTGTGAACAAGGAATGGACTGTAATGTAATAGAATGGAATAGAATATAATAATAATGTGTCTTACAAGCTATGCACTCACTTAAATACTAACTATCTCTAAATAATAGTGGCCAATAGCAAATCAGCTTGATGACTCGCTATGGTTCCCACGGACGTTGACAACGGTCAACGGTCAAACACATCTGCAGGACCAACGGGTCCTGCAGATGTGTTCCGGGGTGAGATTTATGGGAACCCTCGCTGCGGGAGTCAGGGTCGCAGCGACGCGCGCCATGACTTCCGCGCTCCTCGGTGTGATCTGGTGTGATTTATAGTCGACCTTTGTGTAGCGCTAGCTACATACTCTTTCTATTTCTTTCCCAAACTCCATGATGGTATTGTCCAGTTTCTCGAAACGCGCATCATGATTGTCTATACGAGCATCTTGCTGGTCTATGCGCGTATCTTGCTGGTCCATACGCGCCTCATGTTGTTCTGTTTTTATTTTAAGCTCGTTGACCTCTTGTTTGGTTTTTTCCCACTTTTCATTTAGTTCTAATACTAGTTGCTGGGATTTTGCTTGGGATTCTGCTACACTTTTAATAATTTGCGCCTGGGTTTCTGCCTGGGATTTGTCTATTTTAGCCTGGGTTTCTGCCTGGGATTGTTTTAGTTCTGCCTGGGATTTGTCTATTTTTGCCTGGGATTGTTTTAGTTCTGCCTGGGACTCTGCTATACCTTTTATTTGAGCCGTCACCTGGGCCAGTAACGCCGATAAATCACATCCGCTGGTTCCGGAAATAGTGGTGGTACTAGGCGCACTCACATTCATCGGTGTTATGATGGCCGCATCTTCTACGCGTACAGGGATACCAAATGATTCTTCCTCTTGACGTGCCAAATCCATCGCTGCTTGTCGTCGCGTGCGAACTCTTTCGTCTTCCCTTGGCGTGACCGGCATCCCACTTCTGACACCAATTGTTACGGACTAGGGGTACTAAAATACCGGTTAAGGGTTACGAAGTTTATTGGCAACGAAGGTACAGTCGATTGTAGGCAATGACAAGTAGAAAGTTGCTGATGTTGCACCAAAGTCTTCCCTTACGTCCACGAAGTGCGTATTGTAAACATACAATAACACTACAGATGCTACCTCACGTAGTACTCACAGTTCTCGTTACTGTTTTCGCAGTAGGTATTCTCCAAGATCGCTTCTTAAGTATCGCTTGTTTTCGTTTCGGTAGTCAAATGCAGACTGACTCGCGCTGGCGTCACGGCGCTATATATAGTTCAGCTGATCGAACATTCCAGAATCGTCTAGACGTAATAATAATAGCGCATAACTTCGAGTACATTCAGTAAATACCTACGGTAATTCCCGGAAATAGGTTTCTAGAAATTTCGATGTCGTCACTTAGTTGACAAAATTGATGAAACCTGTACCATTCGATAGGGCACCTTAAGTCTAGGAATGCGTTTTTATATTGCACCTATACAATGTCTAGGTCTCGAGTTATAGGGCTTAAAAGTTACGCACTGCATGTCACGCGATATTGAACCTTATGCCCTCGACATAAGGTGCATTCGTAACAGTACCATTTCTTCGCCAAATAATTCTATCGGTTTCTTCGTTACTGTCTTACATCAACTCTTTGAAAATTTTATGTTAATCTAAAGAATTATTGATTTTAGCAACTGTTGACATAGTGTTAGTAGATAAAACTGCATTTTTTTCTAGTTCTAAGCAATTGCCACTTTCACTTATTTTTATTCTAAATCTTAATATGTATAAATATTTCAGTATGAAAATTAATCTTTTGTATTCTGCAATAAAAAAAATACTGTTGAATTGTTGCTGAATCCACCTTTGGACCTGATAGCACTGAAAAATGTTTCCAAATGATCTTGGGATAGTTTGTATATTAGAAGGAAATTTAGCTCACTTTTTTCTACATAAAAAACATGTATCCATTTCAATGTAATTGTATTAGGGTAAACGCAGCTATCAACGACCCATTGGAAATCTGCAGTTATTACCGACCTATAAAAGTAATTGGAAATCTTTCGTTTCCGGAACTATTTTAGCTATAGGTAGGCAAAGTTTCACACGGGTTTAGTCCTTGAGCATCGTATACTTTTACTTTGGTGTAAGTATCTGTGCAAAAAAGACGTAAAATACGTCAGGTACTGCGGGGCACGGGGGCAGCGTGAACGCAGCACGTTTCTTACTGTGCCCTTGTTCCTTCAAGTAAGTATATGACTTTTCTATTTAAGACATTTATACAAACAAATGACGTCTATTCTTTATCTTATAATACTAAATGTATTCATTTAAGTGTCAACTCTTGATTTCTTACGACTTTTAATTATTAAAATTAACTTGAAATGATAAAACTTTAAATTAAAAAAGGACGATATTAGCTTCATCAGTTTTAGTCGTGGCAGCTATCAACGACCCATAAGTCGTTAATAGCAGCGACGTAACTTTTCGTTTTATTTTTCTATTATGTTATTATATCACACTAATACAAGTACTTTTATGCACCAGTTTAAATCTAACCTATCAGTCTTTATAAAAATCTATTAGCGGCTCAACTTTTTTTGCCTAGTTTTTACCTTATAGCGTTGTCAATTTAACCAAAGTTATGATTTTTATCGAGGATCGATATTGAATAGTTGCAGTAATAAATCATTGTTTTTGTGTTTAAAACAGTGTGCATTTGTTCATATTTTCTGTGACATTAATCAGTTACAATCTATTTTATGGTCCGAAGGTCAATTGAATTAAAATAACCATTTTTTTATGAGTCGGTAATACAATTATGTTTATACTTACATACTGTTACGAATGCACCTTATGTCGAGGGCATAAGGTTCAATATCGCGTGACATGCAGTGCGTGACTTTTAAGCATTATTACTCGAGATCTAGACATTGTCTAGGTGTAATATAAAAACGCATTCCTAGACTTAAGGTGGCCTATTGAATGGTACAGGTTTTATCAATTTTGTCAACAAAGTGACGACATCGAAATTTCTAGAAACCCGTTTCCGGGAATTACCGTAGGTACCTACTGAATGTACTCGAAGTTATGCGCTATTATTATTACGTCTAGACGATTCTGGAATGTTCGATCAGCTGGCCTATATATAGCGCCGTGACGCCGACGCCGAGTCAGTCTACACTTGACTACCGAGACGAAACAGCGACATTTAAGAAGCGATCTTTGAGAATACCTACTGCGACAACTGTAACGAGAACATTGAGTACTACGTGAAGAAACATCTGTAGTGTTGTTGTGTGTTTACAACACGGACTTCGTGGACGTAAGTGAAGACTTCGGTGCAACGTCAGCAACATTCTACTTGTCATTGCCTACAATCGACTGTACCTTCGTTGCCAATAAACTTCGTAACCCTTAACCGGCATTTTAGTACCCCTAGCCCGTAACAATTGGTGTCAGAAGTGGGATGCCGGTCACGCCAAGGGAAGACGAAAGAGTTCGCACGCGACGACAAGCAGCGATGGATTTGGCGCGTCAAGAGGAAGAATTGCTTAGTGTCCCTGCACCCGTAGAAGATGCGGCCGTCGTACCACCGACAAATGTAAGTGCGCCTACTACCACCACTATTCCCGGCAGTAGCGGATTCGATATATCGGCGTTACTAGCACAAATAAAAAACATAGTAGCGGAATCCCAGGCAGAAACCCAGGCACAAATAAAGGAATCTCAGCTGCTGGTATTAGAATTAAACGAAAAATGGGAGAACACCAAAGAAGAGGTCAACGAACTTAGAGTAAAAACAGCACAACAAGATGCACGTATGGACCAGCAAGATACGCGCATAGACAAACAAGAAGCGCGTATGGACTATCAAGATACGCGTATAGAATATCACGATGCTCGTATAGACAAACACGATGCGCGTTTAGAGAAACTAGACAGTACTATCATGGAGTGTGAGAAAGAAATACAGTTTCTCCATAAAGCTGTGCAGAAAGGAGGTATTAAAGGTGTGGTACCGGTACCCAGTGCTTTGCCGACTTTCAAGGTACCTCATTTTGACGGAACAACGTCATGGGTGGCCTTCCGTCTACAATTTGAGAAGGTCGCCAAAGGCAACAATTGGGACGACGATCAAGCGGTAACCGCTCTTACGCTTGCTCTGCGTGGTGATGCGGTACAAATCCTCGAGAACATTTCCGGCGATTGCAATACCCTAGCCTGTCTGTTAGAAGCGTTGGAGTCTAGATATGGAGAGAAACACCTCGAACATGTCTACAGGGCTCAACTCCGCGACCGCACACAGAAGAGCAGTGAGGGTTTGCAACAATGGGCAACGGAAGTAGAACGTATTGTTCGGAGGGCGTATGTATCAACACCGGGATTGATTGATACTACTACGGTGCAAGCGTTTACTGATGGAATCCGAGATGCGGAAGTAAGGGCTGCAGTTCGCCTGGGTCACCATCAGACTCTTAAGGCAGCCTTGACACACGCTCTGGAGGTGGAAGCAGTACGTCAAGATAGCCGACAACACCACCGCATTCGTGAGGTAACAACCCCAATAATAAAAACTCGGCAAGGACCAACCTGCTATGAGTGCGGCGAAAAGGGGCATATTCGGATCAATTGTCCCAGGAAGTCTAAAGGAAGAAGTACTTCTGGGACACAGGTGGAACCCGAGGATTTAAACTAAGAACAGCCAGGGCTAAGGGGCGAGTACTGGCTGGTCGACGTGAAGCCCCCATTATAACAGTATCACAAGTGGGTGACGGAAACAGTCTTATTATAGAAGGAGAACTGAATGGTAAGTCATGCAGTTTCACATTGGATACTGGTGCATCAAGAACTATTGCACGACCGGAGCTATTTCCTCGGACCATAGTATGGAAAAGAGGGTCTTCACAATGCCGATTACAAACCGCCACCGGCCAACCAGTGCTCGTCCTTGGTGAAACGAATGTGACCTTGAAAATGGGTGATAAGACATTCACGCACCCTGTTTTAGTAGCGAATATTACAGATGATTGCATAATAGGACTGGACTTTTTGAAGAAACAGCAGTGCGTCCTGAATGTGGCAAAAGGGGTATTGAGTTTTCCAGAACAAGAAGTATTTCTTCAAGGTGGAAAACAAGGACCTGTGTACTGTTTAAGGAAAACGGTATTACCACCAAGATCAGAAACCTTAGTTGATATTAGACTATCACCAATAGGATGCCGTAAACGTTGCATTATAATAGAAGATTCTGAAAATCACCCAGACTGGATAACAGCAAGGACACTGATGATGATTTCCGATAAACCAAAAGTACGCATCATCAATGTTAGTAACAAAGAAATAATTCTTGAAAAGAATTGCATGGTAGGTGTGTGCGATCACGTAGCATCTTTGAGAAAAACAGAGGTGCACGAAAAGGAACGTGATAAGAAGTGGCAAGAACACATATCGACACTACTCGAAAATTGTAAGGGCAATTTAAACAAGTTCGAAACTCACAAAGTTAAACAACTGTTGCATAACTTCCATGACATCTTCTCGAAGACCGACGGTGACATGGGAAGGACCGGGCTAGTCAAACACCATATAGATACGGGTGATACACAGCCGATAAGACAGAGACCACGTCGTATCCCCTTTGCAAGAGAACAGGAAGTCACGGAAATGTTAAAAGATATGGAGAAAAATCGGATTATCGAAGCATCTACCAGCCCTTGGTCATCTCCAGTTGTCCTAGTCAAGAAAAAGGATGGCAGTACAAGGTTTTGCGTTGACTACAGGATGTTGAACGATGCCACGAAAAAGGACAGTTATCCTCTGCCACGTATAGATGACACTTTGGACTTGCTAAGTGGCATGAAATGGTTCTCCACAGTTGACCTCAAAAGTGGATACTGGCAGGTGGAAATCTGTCAGCAGGATAAAGAAAAGACCGCTTTCTCCACTGGTCCTGGGAACGGTCTCTGGCAATTCAATGTTATGCCTTTTGGACTGTGCAATGCTCCAGCTACATTTGAGCGCCTAATGGAGCGCATTTTGGTGGGGTTGCTTGGTGATGCATGCCTGGTCTATTTGGATGACATCATCATTATGGGACGAAGCTTCGAAGAGCACCTACGGAATTTGGAGAAAGTATTCCAAAAACTGCGTGAAGCAAATTTAAAACTCAGTCCTAGTAAGTGTACTCTATTCCAGAAAGAGGTTGGATACTTAGGACACATTATTTCGGCGCAAGGAATTCGAACAGACCCTGAAAAAATAAAAGCCGTGTCGAAGTGGCCTACCCCTCGTAACAAAACTGAGGTACGCTCTTTCTTGGGTCTGTGTGCATATTACCGTCGGTTTGTGAAGAATTTCTCCGAGTTAGCGAAACCATTGCAACGTTTAACAGAGGAAAAGTGTCAATTTCAATGGAACTCTGACTGCGAACAGGCATTTGCGGTACTGAAAACTCACTTGTGTGAGGCTCCTGTATTAGGTTACCCTAGTAGGGAAGGCCGATTTTTGATAGACACAGATGCCAGCAATGTTGGTATTGGAGGAGTTCTCTCTCAAACACAAGGAGATCGGCAGGTCGTTATTGCATATTTCAGCAAATGTCTTTCCAAGCCAGAAAGAAATTACTGTGTTACCCGCCGAGAACTTCTAGCCGTTGTTAAGACCTTACAACACTTCAAGAAATATTTGATTGGGAGACAGTTTACACTTCGCACCGATCACGCTGCCTTACAGTGGTTGCTTCAGTTCAAAGACCCAGAAGGACAAGTAGCAAGGTGGATAGAGCAGCTGCAAGAATTTGACTTTGTCACTGAACATCGAAAAGGCAAGTCACACAATAATGCTGATGCTTTATCTAGACGGCCTTGCGAAGAATCTTGCCGACATTGTGCCAAATAGGAAAAGAAAGAGAACGTAAGGATTATCCAGGTGAACGCTTTGGATGAAGACTGGGATAACCGATCATTGGAAGAGGCACAAAAGGAAGATAGTGACTTGAAGACAGTAATCGAATGGAAGAAACGTGGGCAGAGGCCCGCTTGGAGTGAAATATCAGCGCTTAGCCCAACAGCAAAAAGTTACTGGGCTCAATGGGACAGCCTGATAATTGATAATGGAGTTCTGAAGAGAAAATGGGAATCACCTAGTGGACAGGAGGTCGCCTTACAGATAGTTGTCCCCTGTGATAAAGTCGCATCAGTGCTAAAGCAGGTGCACGACGGAGTATCCGGAGGACATCTAGGAGTGAAGAAAACCTTGGAGAAGGTGAGAAAAAGATTCTATTGGGTGCATTGCCGCGAAGACGTAGAGGACTGGTGTAGGAAATGTGTAGCCTGCTCCTCAGTAAAGGGACCGCAAACAAGAGCCAGAGGTCGGCTGAAAGTGTACAATGTTGGTGCACCATGGGAAAGAGTTGCTGTCGATATAGCTGGGCCATTCCCTATCACTGAAGAAGGGAATAGGTATATCATCGTCATGCAAGACTATTTTAGCAAATGGCCAGAAGCTTTTGCAGTACCCAACCAAGAAGCTCATACCGTCGCCAAAAAGCTAGTTCACGAGGTGTTCTGTCGATTTGGCGTTCCCTTGGAGTTACACTCTGACCAGGGTAGAAACTTCGAGTCTTCACTATTTCAAGAGGTTTGCCAACTACTCGGGATACATAAGACTCGTACAACACCATACCACCCTCAGTCAGATGGAATGGTCGAAAGATTCAACCAGACGCTAGAGAATCATTTGGCCAAAGTAGTTGAAGAACACCAGAGGGATTGGGACCAATACATTCCACTCTTCTTAATGTCATACCGCTCTGCAACACATGATAGCACAAATTGTACACCGGCGAAAGTCAACTTCGGCCGAGAAATTAGATTACCCATAGATGCACTAACCGGAACACCCCCCGATACCCCTATCCTAGCCGTCGACTATGTGGCCGACCTACGACGTAAACTAGATGGAATACATGAGCTAGTGAGAGAGAATGGTCTGAAAACCAGCGAGAAAATGAAGATCCGATACGACCGCAAAGCTAACGTGCCTGGATTTGAAGAGGGGACTTTGGTATGGTTACATAATCCCATTAGGAGAAAAGGAAAGAGTCCGAAATTTCAAGCCAAATGGGAGGGTCCGTACACGATAGTAACGAGGATAAACGATGTCACCTACCGGATAAAGAAAGGACCTAGAGGGAAGCTGAAGATCGTACACGTAGACCGCCTAGCTCGCTATTATGGTTCAAATCATGCTCGGGACGAGCATGACTAAGAAGGGGGCAATGTTACGAATGCACCTTATGTCGAGGGCATAAGGTTCAATATCGCGTGACATGCAGTGCGTGACTTTTAAGCATTATTACTCGAGATCTAGACATTGTCTAGGTGTAATATAAAAACGCATTCCTAGACTTAAGGTGGCCTATTGAATGGTACAGGTTTTATCAATTTTGTCAACAAAGTGACGACATCGAAATTTCTAGAAACCCGTTTCCGGGAATTACCGTAGGTACCTACTGAATGTACTCGAAGTTATGCGCTATTATTATTACGTCTAGACGATTCTGGAATGTTCGATCAGCTGGCCTATATATAGCGCCGTGACGCCGACGCCGAGTCAGTCTACACTTGACTACCGAGACGAAACAGCGACATTTAAGAAGCGATCTTTGAGAATACCTACTGTGACAACTGTAACGAGAACATTGAGTACTACGTGAAGAAACATCTGTAGTGTTGTTGTGTGTTTACAACACGGACTTCGTGGACGTAAGTGAAGACTTCGGTGCAACGTCAGCAACATTCTACTTGTCATTGCCTACAATCGACTGTACCTTCGTTGCCAATAAACTTCGTAACCCTTAACCGGCATTTTAGTACCCCTAGCCCGTAACAATACTTTATTACCGACCTGACCCATGAGGGTCGGCAATAGCAACCATAAGAAGCTATTACCGATCGTATATAGATTAATTAGTTTCTCACCTACTTTTATGACATAATTTCTATTAATAAATGGTACTTCTTGTGTAAAGCAATATAAGACATACAATTATATTTTTTCCAGAAATATGAAGTCAAGGTGCGTGGTGCTGTTGTTTTTGACGTGATAACGTCTATTAAATCGGTATGCTGGGAGTCATTCGCGAAAACTGCGTAACGGCCGAATCTGACGCTACACGGAGTCCACGCCTACTAAAACTAACCTTAGCCTAGTAGCTTTAGAGTGCAATATTATTTACCTAAAAGCACGGTTGTAAACAATTAGTAGCAGTTTTTCGCATACATGATTAAAGCATTGATAGCCGAGTGGTGAAACGCTCGGATTAATATCGACTCACTCAAGAGGTGCCGCGGATCGATTCCTGACGGCAACGGACGTTTTTTATCCTTTTTAATTTTTAAATTTTTCCTTTTTAATTTTTCTTTTTCTTTTTGCTTTTTTTTTATTTTTTAGAAAATTTAAACAAACTATTAAATAAAAATATAAATGTTATACATTACTTTATTTTAAATAATTTCATTGCACCCAGAAAAAATTACCATGTAATAGACGTTATCACGTTCAAATATCGGCAGTAGACGGAGTTCTACAGACAGCCAATTTTTTTTCAAAAAAGGTGACAATACCCCCTGAAAAACTACAGACCGATATCCCTCCTGAGCCATGTCTATAAGCTGTTTTCTAGAGTCATCACGAATCGTCTCGCTCGCAGGTTCGACGACTTACAGCCTCCCGAACAAGCAGGCTTCCGAAAAGGCTTTAGCACCATAGACCACATACATACGCTGCGGCAAGTTATACGAGTACAGAAGTCCGAGGAGTATAACAAACCACTATGCTTGGCGTTTGTGGACTATGAGAAGGCCTTCGATTCGATCGAGACTTGGGCGGTGCTACAGTCTCGCCAACGGTGCCAAATTGACCATCGGTACATTGAGGTGATAAAATGTTTGTACAAAAACGCCACCATGTCAGTCCGTCTCCAGGATCACCGATCCAACTCCAGCGTGGAGTGAGACAAGGAGATGTCATATCTCCTAAATTGTTCACTGCTGCGTTGGAATATGTCTTCAAGCTCCTGTACTGGAAAGGATTTGGCATCAACATCAACGGCGAGTACATCACTAATCTCCGTTTTGCAGATGATATCGTGGTCATGGCCGAGACCCTGGAAGACTTGGGCAAAATGCTCAATGACCTCAGCAGAGCTTCCCAACAAGTGGGTCTAAAGATGAACATGGATAAGTCGAAGATCATGTCGAACTCTCATGTCGCACCCACTCCAATTCTAGTTGCTTGCTCTGCACTTGAAGTTGTTGACAATTACATATACCTGGGATAAAAAGTCCAACTAGGTAGGTCCAACTTCGAGAAAGAGGTGTCTCGTCGAATCCAGCTCGGCTGGGCAGCGTTCGGGAAGCTACGATACATCTTCTCGTCGTCCAAGATACCACAGTGTTTCAAGACTAAAGTCTTTGACCAGTGTGTGTTGCCAGTGATGACTTACGGAACTGAAACGTGGTCGCTCACAATGGGCCTCATACGAAGGCTCAGAGTCACACAAAGGGCAATGGAAAGAGCTATGCTCGGAGTTTCTCTGCGTTATCGAATCAGAAATGAGGAGATCCGCAGAAGAACCAAAGTCACTGACATAGCTCTGCGAGTCGCTAAACTGAAGTGGCAGTGGGCAGGGCACATTGCTCGTAGAATCGATGGCCGACGGTGCAGTAAGGTTCTGGAGTGGCGGCCACGTACTGGAAGACGCAGCGTAGGGAAACCCCCAATAAGGTGGACCGATGACGATGATGGTGAAGGTCGCGGGAAGCCGATGGATATGGGTAGCACAAGACCGATCAGCGTGGAAAGCCTTGGGGGAGGCCTTTGTCCAGCAGTGGACATCCATAGGCTGAAGAAGAAGAAGATGGAGTCACAAAAGCGGCAAAAAGTATATAGTGAAATACAGCTCGCCGAAGCAGTCAAAGCAATTAATGACGGTACTCGTACAATTGTATATCAGGCATCAAAAAGGTTTAATATTCCCAAAACTACATTATGAGGCAAACGGGACGGGAAATATAAGAATGAAATTTGCGGAGTTCAACCGGTTCTTAAGTGATGAAAAACAGATTGTAGACTGGAATCACTACCTTGGCAAGATGGGATTTCGAGTTACAAAAGAACAGTTATTAGAAGCAGTGGCTAAGCTAGTCGATGACTTAAATCATCCAAATCCTTTTAAAAATGGTGTGCCTGGCAGATATTGGTTTGAGAATTTTATAAAGAGACATCCAACAGTGCATAAACGCGTTGCACAAGTCTTCCTTCAAGCCGAAATCAAGTCACGTGGTTCGACAGAGTGAACAATTATTTTATGACAAATAATCTGCATCATGTTTTAGTAGATCCTGGACGAGTTTTCAACTGTGACGAAACTTCTTTCTTTTTATGTCCAAAACAGAAAGAAGTTTTGGTCAGCAGAGGTAGCAAACGTGTGTATAATAGAGTTGCTAATGACGAAAAGGAGTGCTTGACTGTGCTTGTGAACGTTTCAGCTGACGGAAATGTAGCACCTCCAATGATACTTATTCCTTTTAAACGTTTGCCAAAAAATCTTGTGCCTAGATTACCCCGTGGATGGGGACTTGGTAACACGGAATTGAGTTGGATGAACACAGAAGCATTTTATGAACATGTCACCAACCGCTTATATCCGTGGCTTGTAACAAATGAAATACCAGTCTTCTGTTGTTTCGTTTGTAAGGACCAGATGTACCAAATCATATAATATGTAACTACGTAGTTGCAATTTATTCCTAAAAAGAGCTGATCCAATGACTATAATTTTTGAAAAATGATTATGATCTCAATAGCACAAGGAAATATTCTAGAGTTTAAACTCCTTAAATATAAATATATATGTGTATTAACAGTATTATGTTGATTAATTAAAAAAAAAAAAAAAAAATTATTAAAAATAATGATAATTAAAAAATACGAATAAGTATTATGTTTTATTTTATTAAGATCGGTAATCATCATCACCACTAGCATACATATCCACATTCCATTGCTGGAAGAAGGCCTCCTCTCATACACGGTCGGGAATAGCTGCATAAAAATCGTTATTAGCTTCACAGCCGTTTTTATGGGTCGGTAATAGCAACAATCGACTAAGACACATTTTAAATCATTTTTTTTACAAGATTATCTTTTATTTATATGTATTTGATCCAGTAAACACATTTTTTATACATAACACTAGCATATAAATTGAAACTATTAATCTTTAGAGGAACCAGTATACTAAAAAAACATGGTTGATTTTAAAATTGCCTTAGGGGGGTCGTTAATACCTGCGTTTACCTTAAGTATAAACCCCAAAAACCCAATACGTTTGCGGGTTTCTTACAAGCCTACCATTTTCACATTCGAATGATTGAAAATACTCGTAAACTTAGTCTACTTTGTTAAAACATCTGTTTTAATGCTTTTGCGTTTTATTCCTACGTTTAGATATATCGTTTACATGGTGAAGAAATTGCATCGTTGCCTCAGAATTCTGAAATTCTGATATTTGGCTGGAATACAAGATTAAGTGGTCGGGAAGTGATGGCACATTATTATTGTACTTGGATGGAATGTAGGCAAAGACCGTCGGTTGCTGCTCTCACTCAATGTGTTGGTATGGTGTATGAGCTTCGCAAAACATGATCCTTATTTATAAGCCCACCCGATATGGGGTTGAAAAACGTTGTAGCATCTATTGTAGCAGATGCTATACATGTTCTCTTACCCGCTGGGAAAGGTCGGCTATAAATCACACCAGGACCGCGGAAGTCATGGCGCGCGTGCGACCCTGACCCCCGCAGCGAGGGTTCCCATAAATCTCACCCCGGAAGACATCTGTTGACCAACGGTCAATGTGCGTGAGAACCATAGCGAGTCGTCTAGCACGTGAAGACTGAACTGGCGCGCTTTCTACATTAACCAATCAAACGCCGCGAGCTGCCTTGATCAACGAATCAACATCAAGAACGCACGCAACACCGCGTGGACCTCCGCAGGACAGCAAGCTGATTTGCTATTGGTTACCCCACTATTATTTAGAGATAGTTAGTATTTAAGTGAGTTCACAGCTTGTAAGAGACATCATTATATTCTATTCCACTCTATCACACTCTATTACATTACAGTCCATTCCTGTTCACACTCTTGTATCACCTCATTGTACACGTCAAATACATTGTGCAATACACAAAGTTCGATTTATCTGAGTTTAAATTACGCGACACGACCTACGCGTTACAACGTTATAAGGTCTACTGAAATATAAAAACATGTATATTAAATAATAATAAAAGATTCGCCCAATCTTTTTGTTGTTATTTTACTACCTACCTACTCTGATATCCGTTAGAAATAACTACGACCACTTTCCATATATTTGTAGCGCATAGGGCGTGTTACTTAATTAAAATTCAGATGAATTGCACGTTGTGTATTATACGTATGCAAAAGAGTACAATGTGTATGACATGTATAATAACGTGATGTATAGGTATATATGTACAAGAGTCTGTATCAGAATGTGAATAAGAATGTACAAGAGTATGAACAGGAATGTGAATAGGAATATAAATGTGTATGTCTCTTACAAGCTATGCATTGACTTTAATAAACTTAGCAAAATCTACACAATAGTGGGGTAACCAATAGGAAAACAACTTGCTGTGCCGCAGAAATCCTCGGGGTGGCGCGTGCGTCCTCGATGTTGATTCGTTGATCGAGGGAGGCCGCGGCGTGTGATTGGTCGGTGTAGAGAGCGCGCCAATTCACAGTTCACGTGCAAGACTGGCTGGGCTGCTTTCGGGACCTACGTAGAATCTTCTCGTCCGAAATACCGCAGTGTCTCAAGACGAAAGTCTTCGACCAGTGTGTGTTGCCAGTGATGACTTATGGAATTGGGACGTGGTCGCTAACAATGGGCCTTATAAGAAGGCTCAAAGTCACTCAAAGGGCAATGGAGAGGGCTATGCTTGGGGTTTCACTGCGCGATCGAATCAGGAATGAAGAGATCCGCAGAAGAACGAGAGTAACCGACATAGCCCGAAGAATTGCAACACTAAAGTGGCAGTGGGCTGGACACATTGCCCGTAGGACCGATGCCCGATGGGGCCGACGGGTTCTCGTGGGTAGGCCTCCGACAAGGTGGACCGACGACCTAGCTAAGGTCGCGGGACCCCGCTGGATGCGGGAGGCGCAGGACCGGTCGTCGTGGAGAACCTTGGGGGAGGCCTATGTCCAGCAGTGGACATCTTTCGGCTGAAATGATGATGATGATGATGGTGCAAGACAGCTCGCTATGGTTTCCCACGCACATCGACGGTGGTCAACAGATGTGCTTCCGGAGTAAGATTTATAGGCACCTTCGCGATGAGCGGTCGCGACGCCCGCCATGACTTCCGCGATCCTAATGTGATTTATAGGAACCCTTAGCAGCGGGCCGTCGGGTCGACCCGTATGAATGTGGTGTGTTGGCCGCTACATATTATTTAAATATTGAAAGAATAAAAACTAAACAAAATCTTATTAGTTGTTATTTAGTAACAAGAAATGAAAAGCCGAGCGCTAGTGAGTTCCAGTACTTCTTCCTTTAGTACTTTCTAGACAAAATTTTGTTAAATATGTAATATGGTAATCCTGTTACGGTGTCTCTAAAAATAATTAATATTTTATCGATACTCGTCAAGCACTAGCGTAAACAAACAGTTTAATTTTTTACACAATATTTTCATAAATCATATTTATAATCATTAACCTTTTGAACGCCCATATAATACGCGATGTGTCCTCCAGCGCCACGCTACAAATGTATAACGTATCTATAGTAAAACGTAGGGATGGGATTAATGTCCTATCGACAAATAATATTATACATTTAAATTAATGTTTATTCACCAATTTACGAAGCTAAATAAAAACTGTAACCATATTTTCATATTTTATTTTATTTCATAAAAAAAATCAATATGAAAACCTGGATATATTTCCGGAACATAATAAAGAAAAGAATTGTAAATTTATTAGACGTGTGTTCTAGAAGGCACATCCCTATTTGTCTCCAAATATAATCCTTTTACTTCATATCAAGTAGTTGGCGCTCGAGGCACGTCAAAATCCTTTCTGATATAAGGATGTGTAGCATTGTACAAATGCCACACATGTTCTCTATTGTAGCGTTGTACAAAGGCTACACATGTCCTCTTACGGTCGACTGTAAATCACACCAAAAAGGTCGACTATAAATCACACTGACGAGCGCGGAAGTCATGGCGCGCGTCCCGGCGACCCTGACTCCCGCAGCGAGGGTTCCCATAAATCTTCACCCCGGAACACATCTACAGGACCAACGGTCAACGTCCATGGGAATCATAGCAAGTCATCTAGCACGTGACTGAATTGGCGCGCTTTCTACATTAACCAATCATACGCCGTGGCCTGCCTCGATCAACGAATCAGCATCAAGAACGCACGCAACACCGCGTGGACATCGCAGGACAGCAAGCTGATTCGTTATTGGTTACCCCACTATCATTTAGAGATAGTTAGTATTTAAGTGAGTGCATAGCTTGTAAGAGACATTATTATTAGAACACAACATCATTATACATCATTGTACATCATTATTATTATATTCTACATCATTATTACATTACAGTCCATTCCTTGATCACATTCTTGTATTGCGTCATTTTACACGTCAAATACATTGTACTCTTTTACATTCGTGCAATACACAAAGTTCGATTTATCTGAGTTTTAATTACGCGACACGACCTACGCGCTACAGATGTCTATATATCTATGGTATTTATTTTTATATTCACTGTGGTCGAGTTACACGTGCATAAACTCATAATTTATTTCGTTTAGTTACAACAAATACAATTAATAGAAGCTAAATACGTGGTTTTCTACATTTTTTAGAGTTCCGTAGCCAAATTGCAAAAAACGGAACCCTTATAGATTCGTCATGTCTGTCTGTCCGTTCGACGTCACAGCCATTTTTTTCCGAAACTATAAGAGGTATAATTGTTGAAACTTGGTAGGTAGATGTATTCTGTGAACCGTATTAAGGTATTGATGCAAAAATAAAAATATAATAATAAATATTGGGGGCTTCCCATACTCTCAAAACTCAAAATAACGAAAATTGTTTTGAACGAGATCTAGTAAGTAGTTTTTTTTTTAATACCTCGAAAATCGCTTATTACCGCGTAATCTTTCATACAAATAATTTTAATCCTTTAATTTCATAAATCAATGGTACCTACGGGTGGATCCGCCGATTTTATTCCGCGAGATTTATTTTCACGTTTTTTGAAAAACTTAACAGGGATGCGTGCAAACTAGCTTAAACTGAAAGGTAAGTAATAAGGTTTTTAGATCAGTGTGAGGCACTTAGATTCAATCGTGATTTTAGAAGTAACAAGCGTCCAAATATTTTTTCACAGAATGGTAATGACGTTTGCTTGATGGTAATGATTTTCTTAAAATGGTAATGATCTTATGTTAATGGTGATTACGAAATATAATTGTTTAGCCAAACACCAACTTTACCTGTGTTATTTTCCTGGCTAAGCATGTACCTATTAAAGAATGGGTTGGAAATAAAAAGAAATGAAAATTTTTACGTTCCTAATATTCAGACGGGCAGGCGGTGCATTGACCTCTGGTGTCATCTGTTGCACGGGCGATGATCTACCGTAAGCGGCGTACCGCGTTCGGTAACCACACTGTAAGAATTTCTAAATATATTTGGGAAAAAAATATAACATGGAGTAAAAATGATTGGAGTCGATTCAGTTGCTTATTCTGAACAAACTGAATTCAGGTTTCGCATAAACAAAAAATAACGTTGTATATTTAAACCAATGAGGATTTTGATTGAAAAATATGCCTAGGTACTGTTACTTAGACTTACACTTTCTTACATTATCTTTATTGTAGCTCCTACACCGTCCGGAGCTCCTATGCCGTGTCCGGCCTCCGACTAGTTCCAAGTAATTGTGATTACTTGTGGAAATTTGTGGTGAAGCTGAGAAATCATGTAAGAAATGTATTTATTTCGGTACTGTGTGACTGGAGAATCTGTCTGAAAATGTAAAGTGTCTATGAAAGGATTATCTATGAGAGCTGTTTCGATCACTGGTATGATATGTGCCCATACAGTTGGACTATCGTTCCCAGACAAGAACTCTCAGTATAAATTGATGTTGCTTTGGTTGCATTAATATAGAAATCAAAATTGTGTATTATGGCTGTGTAAAGGCATACTTCCTTGCGATTTCCACCATAGTGCACTTCATTTTTAAATTTCAGACCGTAATTTTCGGAAAAGTCTGCGTTTACCGCACAGTTAACGGGTAATGAATACTTTAGGAGTATTATGTTGCAATATTGGTTATGAATAGCATAGCAATGCTCTAAGAATTTTGGTATACTTTCATGTAAGTCATTGGTCACCTCTGTTGGTTTAGTTAACACCGTATCTTTTTTAGTTACAGTAACAATTTTCTGACCTTGCTTTGTCTTTATACTTTCTCTTGTACGTGTTCATTTATAATAAGTAATTTCCTGATCATTGGAAAACTCTTTCACTTCTAATGATTTATTTTTACATGACTCGCCTTTTTAAGCATTTTTCGTCATATTTTGAGCAACATAGGCTAGTTATCGAATCTTCAGAACTTGTTTCGTCCAATATAGAATGTGTCTTGACAGCTTGAACGATTAACATTTTCATGAATCATGCATAAGCATGTTCCGCGTTGTGAGTTTCTTGGTTTCAAAACCCAAAATTGTATTTTTTTTTTCTCAGCCTGCTCTCTACATGTTGTTGATTGGTCTACCAAAAGCAATTCAGGAGTGACAGGAATAGAACGCATTTTGTCTTCTTTTTTTTCTGTCTATATTTTCGAGAAGCTTTTCGCCATTTTTTACGTCTTTCCCGTTGATTACGGGGAGATTCTTCGTCAATACTTTTGTATTGTTTCTTTTTTTTCCTTTCCTGATATCTTTTTCTTTAATTTTTTTCTCTCTAAGTCATATAAAACTGGATCTTGTTTAATTTCTGCTTATTTTTTTTTCTGTATACTCTTTGTTTTTCTGCCCGTTTACTACTGATTTTGGGTTTTTGTTTCCTGGGCATGATTGCAGTAAGCCCTAAAAATAGTAATTATTTATGTAACCAATATTGTTAATATTGGTTACATAAATAATTACTATTTAGTAACAGACGGTCATTAGGGGTACACCTTCATAACTAGTCTATAATATTATGTTAGTTTACAGTTTATATACCATAGTCACTGCTTAAAATCAACTCCTGTTCCATAAAAGTCTTCTTATTATAATATATCATTTATATTTTTATAATCTCAACAATAGTTTTTAATTGATCTTGGTCTTTACTTAGTAACTTTGATTATAATACTTTTTTTTAAGATTTTAAAAAATATTGCAGAAATTGCCGTTTTCTGTTCATTGAACCACATTCCATTTCTTCAAATTACTTGACCGTGGCTTCTCACAATTCCATATAAGTCCATTATTTGCTCACGGTCAGATAAGTTATTAATATAAGCGAAAAACTGAGTTAAATTAGTGGAATGTAACAGACATAGTGCTTGTCCACATCACCACGGCATGACGTCGGCGCCGTTCACCAAACCGGTGTAAACGGTGACGGCGCCGGTGCCGGTGTGGAACGGTGCGTCCACCAATTAAAAAACGTCACCCGGATCATCGCACCGTTTCACACCGCCGCTGGCACTGGCGTCGGCGCCGTTCACCGGTACCAGCACCGACATCGGCCGGCACCGCGCCGGTGAACGGGGCCAACGTGTGAGACGTTGGCCCCGACCGTTGTAGTGATGTGGGCAAGCCCATACTTTCGCATTTATAATATACCTTAATATTTAGAGACCAGTTAAAATCTTTTATTTATTATGTAAAGCGCTTAATGAATTTGTCCTTAAGTTCTACCTTAGAATCATCATCCCTACGCACTTACTTCCAAAGAGGTACAACACGATTATTCTAAAATGGCGCACGGAGCTGTCAAAAAATCACCCACTCGCATCCCTCTTACCTCCTCCTAACCCTATTTTGACACTTGACAGTGAGGATACCTTTCATAATCATCATTACCATATACGAAGTGTCATCGCCATAAGCCTAAATGAGATTGTAATGATGTTAATGGTAATGTCGAAAACGATTTTAAAATTATATAAAAATTATTGTCATCACTGTTGGGTCACCTCAATATCGCAATTTTTTTACTGTAATTACATGCTACAAAGTGCTAATTATTAGAAAAATAACGATGTATAAAACATACCGAACTCAAACAAAATGGGAATGATGAAACCGCAGACAAACTGTGCGTGTCGCAAAATTTTATGGGTGAAAAAAGTCTCGGAGCTGCGTAAATTTTACGCACATTCTCCTCTGTTGCGCGCAACAAATAGAGGAACTGGACGCGCGGTCGCAAGCCCAGAAAAGTCGCGTCGTGGCCACATCAAGGAACCTTTGATATAGCCGCGATGGCTATGACGATTTCTCGTGACAATATTTCAATTCATGATTTCATCTTATTCGCTAATACGATTTCAATATAATTTTGTTATTTTATCACGGTAAATATCTAAATTCTAAATGTATAATTAAAATCTAGTCTGCGTATAGGTAAAATAAAAAGGTTTAAAAGACGACGACAAAGGTCACTACTTTTACTGTGATGGTTATGATGTTTAGTGCGTGTTTTCTTGATTATCGAAATAACTTGAAGTATTTAATCAATATGGATCATGGCGCCTTATGAGGAAACGTGTATGAATCGTTATTCACAAGTTAAATTTACCAGAACTACAACCATTTTTGTTTTATCGATCGGAACATATTTTTTTTACTGTTTCGCGGATTTACCCCTACGTAACCCTTTGTACGTGTGTCCGACACGCACTTGGCTGATTTCTTTTTATTAAAATTACTGTTTTACACCGATGTTACAGCCCTATTTTTAATGTTGTCGCAAAATACTCGCAATTATTTTTCTGGTTTGTACAAACTGAAAATTCCTGAAACGAAAGTTGACGACTTTACGGAATGTCAAGAAGACGAACTATTTCAAAATTCTGATTCAGACTTGAACAAGTCGCAATAATTCGTCATATTCACCGTCACAATTTTTTTTTGTAAAAACACGTGCGACAACTTAATATGTAAACATTGCACTACACTAAAATGCGCAAAGTCACTATGACCTTGAAACCTGTCCGCTTATGACGTCACAGAGTTACTTCTATACACGTCGGTGGCGTACGCCGGGTGACAAGTTACTAACTTTGTAGGGATGGGTTTTTCAAACGGTGTTTCACTATCGACAATGATTACAAAACCTATTTATTCTTGATTAAGGTAAATAAAACCTAGTTTATAGTTTACAATATTTATAAAATATTATTTATTCACGTCATTTTCTTGCAATAATATTATTTATGATCATTTCGACGAGATGAAATATAGCGAGGTCTTCATCGTGTCCCATCACTGGCTTACTTGATATCAAGTAATTGGCGCTGGGGGCATTAAAATATTTTCTGGCGTTTTTGTTTCTATTGGAAATAAAACAAATAAGAACGTATTGTGTGAAAAAGTTAAAAATATGGTTCATAACAGGGCAATTTTCCTTAAAAACAAAATAAAAGGTCTTGTAAAAGTCGTAAATTTATTTTATACTGTGATTACTTCTAATCAAGTAGTGCCGCTGAGGGCACGAAAATCTCGAACTTGTATAGAAGTGATTGGCATTCAAAAGGTTAATCACAAAATAGACTTGCATACAACAATGGGAATAAGTAATACATTGAAATTACTTTTTTCTCATCTATTTCCACCACCACCCACCAGACAGTCTTGCCGCCAAGCGATTTGTCGTGTTCCGGCATGATGTCTGGTGCCGATTTTATATTCAGCTAAAATGGCGTAAGCTATTGAGTCGTGTCAGTTAAATTTTAGTTTTTTGTTTCCTTCCAGATAAAATTCGTAATTTTTTGTAGTCATCCCCGCTTTTAGGTACTGACAGTCACTATTGCTCTCTTCTATAATGGGGCTTGTACTTATACAGGTTCATCTATTGGACGAGCCAAATAAGCAGTAGGAAAAATTCTTGTAATGGCGGACCGAGGGGGGGGACAGGAGAGAGCAGCTGTCCCCCTCCCCTGGAAATCTTGCAGAACACGTATGACCTCCCCTAATTACTAAACAAAACATAAACGAGGACTTATCTCTAACTTTTAAATAAACCACGCAATAGACACTAGCAAAATACGTGTACGTAGATTACCCACTCTAAAAATTTGATTTGCCCCCTAGGTCTGACATGCCTGTAGCATTGTACAAATGCCACACATGTTCTCTATTGTAGCGTTGTACAAAGGCTACACATGTCCTCTTACGGTCGACTGTAAATCACACCAAAAAGGTCGACTATAAATCACACTGACGAGCGCGAGAGTCATGGCGCGCGTCCCGGCGACCCTGACTCCCGCAGCGAGGGTTCCCATAAATCTTCACCCCGGAACACATCTGCAGGACCAACGGTCAACGTCCGTGGGAACTATAGTGAGTCGTCTAGCACGTGAAGACTGAACTGGCGCGCTTTCTACATCAACCAATCATACGTCGTGGCGTGCCTCGATCAACGAATCAGCATCAAGAACGCACGCAACACCACGTGGACTTCCGCAGGACAGCAAGCTGATTTGCTATGATTTGCTATTGGTTACCCCATTATTATTTAGAGATAGTTAGTATTTAAGTGAGTGCATAGCTTGTACAACATCATTATACAACATCATTATTATATTCTACATCATTATTACATTACAGTCCATTCCTTGATCACACTCTTGTATCGCGTCATTATACACGTCAAATACATTGTACTCTTTTACATTCGTGCAATACACAAAGTTCGATTTATCTGAGTTTTAATTACGCGACACGACCTACGCGCTACAGTGGTGACCTAAGCGACGTGAATCAAGACAGACGTGACAATACTCGTGATTAGCACATTCTAGTGGCTTCCCACAAGCGGGTCTCACCACTAGGATTTCAAGAGGCCATATTCACGGTATTGCTGCGTGATACACCAGAAGAGTAATCAGGATGGCGACCAGCAACGCAACACAGGTAGGAGGGCAAGTCGACACGCTCACACTACGAGCACGGCTGTCTGACTTTTGGCCGGCGTATCCCAGACTATGGTTTACACACTTCGAAGCGGTAATGGCGCCACAGAGGCAAGGTGATGACGCGCGCTATCAAGCAGCTATCGCCCGACTAGGCCTGGACGCACTTCAGCAAGTAAGTGATATTATAACCAACCCGCCCATTGAAAACAAGTACGAAGCCCTGAAGTCCCGACTCATCAGCGTCTACGAGGAATCCGAGAGCCGGAAGCTGCAGAAGCTGATGGATGAGATGGAACTCGGAGATCAGAAACCCTCACAGCTGTTGCGAAAAATGCGGGAACTAGCTGGACAGAAAATACCAGACGGTACACTGCGCATCATGTGGACCCGGCTACTTCCACCCTCAGTACGCGCTGTCCTCACCGTGAGCAACACTACGGACTTGGAAAAGTTATCGCAAGTAGCAGACAGTGTAATGGACAGTATCGCGCAACCTAACCAGGTCGCGCAGATTTCACGCACGAGCGATATGGCTGCCCTACACGATCAAATAAGGCAGTTATCTCTGGAACTGGCAGAACTCAGGAACAGGCAGGAATCCAGACCACGATCACACAGAGCAATCGACAGACGGCGTTCAAGATCGCGTTCAACAAGCAACGATAATAGCAACCGCAAGTGTTTGCGCTCGTTCATCGGTCGAGTCCGATTGTTAGTTAGTCGAGTTTGATAGACGGCGACCGGTAGGGGCGAGCGTAATTATTGTAATCTGTGGTGATTGGTGCCGCGCTACCACAACGTTTCGAGAACGTTGACAGACCGCTTCTAGAAATCTTGACGAAAACATCGCGCGCGTGGGGCGCGTCTTGACGATTGATTTTCGGGAAGTAAATACCACCGGCCGCGGTTTTGGACAGTTTTTCGCGTTTGTTGCCCGTGTTTTTGAAGTATTTACTTGAATTATAAAACGTAACAGAGCCGTCTGTAAATTGAGTTGAATTTGAATCTGAAACGTGGTTTCATTGTTGATCGTTTGTCGGGCGTGGATTGCCGCTGCTAAATAACGGTTTCCTACGCTGGTGAGCTTTGGTGTCCTCCTGGAGGAACTTTAATGTGTCGACTGGTATTGGACAATCGCGCGCTGACCCTCCGGTGGTACGACGGAACACACTGTGTCCTAAGGTAAGTACCTTAGTTTTGCTGTGGAGTGTGGTCGGAGATTGATTTACTTGTTGTATAAGCCGTGACTAATGCGCGGTGAATGTACGTGCTGTGCTGGGGCGCGTACATCGTTTGGTAGCAGAGCGTGGTTCCTAATTTGATTAATTAGAGTAACATTCCAGTATCTTAATAGCCCTCAGAGGCTAATTTGCAAAAATTTGATTTTTTATTTTTTGTTGTCGGTAGTCGTAAAATTAAATCTCTGTCCACCTACCACACCTGTGTGGATCCGATAATAAATTTATAATCCTACAAAGTAAAAAATGTAAAAAAATTGTAGGTAGTTCGTTTTGTTGTTGAACTATTGAGCATACAGCTACCAGTAAGTACATTGCTGAGTCATTGACCTACGGCTGTCAGTACTTACGAGTTATTTTTACGAGTAATGTTTTGTTATTGTCGATTTGGTTAACTCGTGGATCAAGTACGAACGCAATAGTTCGTTTTTGAATCTTGCTTTGATTTAGCTCGTCATACGCAGTAACAATTTTGTTCTGTTTGTTTGTTCGATTTATTATGTATATCGCAGTAATAATTTTATTCTGTTTGTTGTTTGATTTATTACGTAATACGTAGTAATAATGTTGTTTTGTTTATAAGTTTTGATCTGTGTCGCAATTAAGTTAGGCCGTTTGCACACTGATATTTTGTATTTATACATTGTAATATTTTTTATTTATACCTGTTAATATTTTGTTTGTAACGGTTGCCCTTAGCTTGGTCCCCACACGGTTTCGCGCGATTTATTGAGTCATTTACGCTTTTTTGTTATTTTCCGCCCGTTATTTAATTTAATTTAATTTGTTAATTTGAATTTGTGGCTTTAATTTGAAATCGCTCCCAGTCCGCTTGCTACGGCAAAAGCAGAGGTTCAAGCCGCATTGCGTTGGCTCGCGGGTGCGGCTGCCCTGATTGTTCGGCAAGATCGGGTTCAGGCATTGTTGACCAATTACGAAGGGTTGCCTGCGCGCATGCAAGGGTTGGAGCGACACGTTGTCGACTTCCATGCCTACGTTTTGGAACACCCTCCAGCGGATGACACCAAAGTGGAGACCTTCAAAAGGGATGTCGACCAGGCGTACGAACTGGCCGACCAAATTACGGAGTCGGCCAAAGGGCTCCTGGCTGCCCGTAGGGGAGAGCCGACTTTGAGCGGGGAGGTTAAACCGACCCCGCCGGCTTTGTTAGGGAGACTGCCCACATTGGAGATTCCCCATTTTAACGGGGACCTCACGGCTTGGATGGGCTTCATCAACCTGTTTAACAGCTTGGTGGACTCCAGGGAAGATTTGTCCCCCAGCCAGAAACTGGCTTATTTGCGCTCCGCCCTCCGCGGAGAAACCAGCGCAGTGGTCCAGCACCTAATAGTTAGCGATGCTAACTACCAGGTTGCGCGGCAGTTGTTGCTGGACCGCTACCAAAACGTCCGCTTGCTAGCGGACACCCATGTGGCAGCCATTTTGGCCTTACCGAAGGCAACGCGGGTTTCCTCATTGCGGAAGGATTTGGTCAACCCGCTCTTGACCGCCATCCACTCGTTGCGCCGGCTGGATTTGCCGGTCGACCAGTGGTCCTTTCTTCTTCTGCACATCGTCCTCACGAAATTGCCCGCAGAGGTAAAGGGGCGATTTGAGCAAAGGTACGGGGGCAATAGCGCCTCGTATCTCCCCCCCTTCTCAGACTTGCTTCGTTTTTTGGAGGACGAGTGCAGAGGGGTGGACCAGCTGACCGACCCCACTCCGGGAACGAGCACACGTCGTCTGGTAGCGGCGAGGGGACAACCCCGCCGTCCGACCAAACAATACTCGGTTGTCCGAAGGGACTCCCCCCCCGCACCAGGTAAACGGTGCCGGTATTGTCGGGGGGACGGACATGACGTGCGTGCTTGCGCGAAGTTCGGGGGCCTCCGGACTGCGGGACGAAGAGCCCTCGCCAAGCAACGCGCCTGGTGTTACATGTGTCTGGGGGACCACCTCCAGTCAGTGTGCCCCCAGGTTAAGGCTTGTCCACATTGCGGCGGGAGACATCACGCTCTCCTGTGCTTGAACCGCAATGGTGGCGGGTCCGAAAGGGGCCCAAATTCCCCGCACACGGGCGGGGGCCCCCCGCAGGATGTAGCGGTGGTCGTCGGAGGCTCGGGGAGGCGGGCAAGACGCTGCTCCCCCCCTTGATGGATTACCCTCGACTGGGGCGTTATGTTCCCCCGTATGCGGCCCACGGTTATTGGCCCACACCTCGGAGTAGAGTTGCAAGGAGTCCCTATGTTGCGGAGTGGGACCCTCTCGCCTACTGTCGGCGACCCCCTCCCATCTTTTCGACTCAGTCCAACCGGGGTCCAGGGGGGCAATCACCCCCCTCGGATTTGCATTAATGCCACTGTCGGGCGCAACCCCCCCACAGGAGTTTGTGCTAATGCCAACAGCCTCCGTGCGTGTTTGGGGCCCCAAAGGTGATTTTGTCACAGTGCGTGCCCTCTTGGATTCAGGGGCCCAGGGTTGCATAATTTCTACTTGGCTCGTCCGACAGTTGGGCCTAAATATTGTACCGCATAGAGAATCGGTACGGGGCGTTGGAGACCTGCGGATTTCGGATCCGATCGGTGGGGTTTCGTTCTCCTTCTCCCCCCACTCCTCCTCAACGCCGAAAATCGGTACTTCGGCGATAGTTTTTGAAACGGTGGTCGGGCCGCTTCCGCAACTGCGAGCCCCACACGCCGCCGTTGAATTGTCGGCTGGATTGGCTCTGGCTGATCCTCACTTCCACCGACCTGGCCCGATCCATTTATTGATCGGTGTGAATGTTTTAAGTCGTTTGCTGCGTGGAAGCAAACGAGTTTTGCAGGCAGCCGGTTTTGTAGCCATAGCCACCTCTTTGGGTCATGTAGTAATGGGATCGTTTAGGGACGTCCCAGACCCCCCTTCGGCAGACAGCGACCTCGCTGTTGGTTCTGCCTTGTCGGACATTCTCCAACGCTTTGGGAGGTGGAGGAGCCTCCGACCGCAAAACGAGTGGACCCGTTGGACGAGGAGTGCGAATTGTTCTATCAGAACAATACTGGTCGCCTCCGCCGATATCAGAACAATACTGGTCGCCTCCGCTCGGGTCGCTTGATCACTCGCTTGCCCTTTTTGTCAGTTCGCCCCCTCTTAGGCAGCTCCCGGCCGCTGGCCGAAAAAAGGTTGTTGTCTATGGAGCGCCGAATGGCGCGGGACCCCGCATTCAAGCAGAAGTACATGGACTTCATGCGGGAGTATGAGGAACTGGGGCACATGTTGCTTTCGCAGCTGGATTGGCGAAATGAAGAACATTATTTTCTTCCCGACCACGCGGTTTTGAAGACTTCCAATGGGAAGATACGTGTGGTCTTTGATGGCTCAGCCCCCACGTCAACCGGAGTGACGTTGAACCAGTGTTTGCACGCCGGACCGAAGTTGCATGACGATGTGAGTGATGTTTTGACCAACTTCCGTCGACATGCTGTCGTTTTTGTGACCGACATTCGCATGATGTTTCGGCAGACTGTGATTCACCCGGAAGACAGGAGATACCAGCTTATACTTTGGCGAGAGGATCCCAGGGATCCAATGCTGGTCTACGAGCTGAACACCAACACCTATGGACTACGATCGAGTCCTTTTGTGGCGATCCGTTCGCTGTGGGAGCTCGCAGAGCGCGAACGGCTGCGCTACCCCGGGCGTCTGTCCTCATAAAGGAGGATCTGTACGTCGATGACGTTTGTACAGGCGCCTCGAGTGCACGAGAGGCCCTGGTCTTGCGAGATGAGCTGATCGCTCTCCTAGGAGCTGGTGGCTACGAGTTGAGGAAATGGTTGTCCAACTCGCCCGAACTCTTGGCAGATCTACCCAAGGACCACCAGCAGGAGCCTCATCTCTTTGAAAACCCTGATACTCCAGACATGCTGTCTGTTTTGGGAGTACAGTACAAACCGGTCCAAGATTTGTTTACCTATAGATTGGAGCTTCCGAGCCCAAAGGTCTGGACTAAACGCACAGTGCTGTCCACTGTAGCTCGCACCTTTGACCCGAATGGTTGGCTTAGTCCTGTAGTGTTCGCGATGAAGTGTTTCCTACAGGAACTATGGGCAGCGGAAGTGACCTGGGATGAGCCCCTCTCCTACACGGCTTTTGTGACGCGTCCGACAGCGGATACGCGGCAGCCGTGTACATTCGAACGGTGGACGCACGAGGTGTTGCCGCCGTTCATCTGGTTACGGCTAAGAGTAAGGTTGCCCCACTTCGGACCCGATGGACCATACCGAAGTTGGGAGTTGTCTGGCGCCGCTCTATTAGCCCGATTGCTTAACCACGTCGTCGACACCTTGGGAGCTAGTGTCGACTTTAGGTCGATCTTTGCATGGTCTGACAGCCAAGTCGTCCTTTGTTGGCTGAAAAGTTCAGTCCATACCCTCGAGGTATTCGTGGCCAACCGGGTGTCTCAAATTCAGACATCGAAAGCCCAGTTGATTTGGCGCCACGTGCCTGGCGAATTGAACCCCGCAGACTGCGCTTCCCGCGGCTGCGAGGCGCCCGAACTTGTGAATCACCAGCTGTGGTGGGGTCCACCATGGTTGTCCAGCTGGAGGGTTCTTGGCCCCATACCCCCGCAGTGGTCAGGGCATCTATGCCAGGGGTGCATGTTCACGCCACCGAGACTGTAGCGGCTCCAGATCCGGAGTTTTTGCTTGAGCGCTACAGCTCTTTGGATAAATTGCTCGGCGTCACCGCCTGGATACGGCGTTTCATCCACAACTGTCGTAACCCTCGCGGCAAATTTGAGTCTCCGGTCCTCTCACCGCAAGAGCGCAATGACGCTCTGCTATATTGGGTGCGGATAGTTCAAGAGAGTGAATTTGCATCGGAGTTGAAAACCCTCCGTCAACGCACATCCAATCTGAAGGGAACCTTAGGGCGCTTGAATCCTTTCTTGGATGATCAGGGTTTGATGCGTGTCGGAGGTCGGCTTAGAAATGCTAAGCTCCCCTATGGGGCTCGTCATCCATTGTTGCTCCCCAAGAACGGCCCCTTGGTGAAGTTGTTGATCGCAGACCGCCATGTGAAAAATGCACATGCCGGATGCAATGCTCTTGCTGCGATCCTCCAACGTGAATTTTGGATTTTGTCTGCGCGGAGAGTGAGCCGATATGTTATCTTTCGTTGTCTCCCGTGCTACCGCTTGAAGGCGGACATCGTGCAGCCCCAAATGGGGGATTTGCCTGCCGATCGAGTCACCGAATCGATGCCCTTTGCTGGAGTTGGTACGGATTTTGCGGGACCATTTATTGTAAAAGCTTCGCGTCTCCGTAACGCTAAGACCGAGAAGGCTTACTTGTGCGTTTTTGTGTGTTTAGCTACTAAAGCGGTCCACCTCGAGGTGGTTAGTGCTCTCACGACAGAGGCGTTCGTCGCTGCTCTTGGCAGATTTGTTTCGCGTCGCGGACTGCCGTCCTTAATTCGATCCGACTGTGGGACCAACTTTAAGGGTACCGACCGTTATTTGAAGGATGTTTGTGAATTTTTAGATAAGCATAATGTTGAGATCGGATCCACACTCTCCCGCAGAGGGGTACGATGGCAGTACTCACCGCCGTCCTGCCCCCACTGGGGAGGTATATTTGAAGCAACTGTAAAGGCCGCCAAAATTCACCTTCGTCGCGTTATTGGAGATACTATCCTAACTTTTGAGGAGCTCGCGACCGTATTTTGTAAGGTTGAGGCGGTCCTCAACTCGCGTCCGTTATGCCCTTTGTCATCCGACGCGAATTATTTGGAGGCCCTCACGCCGGGCCATTTCTTGATAGGGAGACCACTTAACGCCCTGCCTGAATATCCTTATTTGGACATTAACCCCGGACGGCTCTCGCGATTTGAATTGCTTCATCAGCTTACGCAGAGTTTTTGGCGCCGTTGGCATCTGGAGTATTTGCACATTTTACAACAGCGCGTTAAGTGGTCAGACAAGACGAACCCACCAAGAGTCGGAGACCTCGTTTTGTTAAAGGACCCAAATCTGCCACCCCTCCGATGGCGTCGTGGACGCATTGTTAAATTGTATCCAGGGTCAGATGGTGTTCCCAGGTTTGCCGAGGTCCTGGTGGGGGACTCTGTCTTGAAGCGCGCGATCGCCACACTCTCTCGCCTGCCCTTAGATTGAATTGTCGGACCGTTTGTTACTGTCCGGGGCGGGGGGATGTTTGCACTCGTTCATCGGTCGAGTCCGATTGTTAGTTAGTCGAGTTTGATAGACGGCGACCGGTAGGGGCGAGCGTAATTATTGTAATCTGTGGTGATCGGTGCCGCGCTACCACAACGTTTCGAGAACGTTGACAGACCGCTTCTAGAAATCTTGACGAAAACATCGCGCGCGTGGGGCGCGTCTTGACGATTGATTTTCGGGAAGTAAATACCACCGGCCGCGGTTTTGGACAGTTTTTCGCGTTTGTTGCCCGTGTTTTTGAAGTATTTACTTGAATTATAAAACGTAACAGTGCCGTCTGTAAATTGAGTTGAATTTGAATCTGAAACGTGGTTTCATTGTTGATCGTTTGTCGGGCGTGGATTGCCGCTGCTAAATAACGGTTTCCTACGCTGGTGAGCTTTGGTGTCCTCCTGGAGGAACTTTAATGTGTCGACTGGTATTGGACAATCAGTGTATTTGAAGCCATCCGGACGGCGTTGAAGTCGGCGCGCGCGCGCTGACCCTCCGGTGGTACGACGGAACACACTGTGTCCTAAGGTAAGTACCTTAGTTTTGCTGTGGAGTGTGGTCGGAGATTGATTTACTTGTTGTATAAGCCGTGACTAATGCGCGGTGAATGTACGTGCTGTGCTGGGGCGCGTACAGCAAGTATTCAGAACAATCATTTATCTGTTATTATCATCGCAAGTACGGCACCGAGGCGCGGAAATGTATACGTCCGTGCAATTTCAACAACAACAGTGCCCAGTCGGAAAACTAACGCCTGCGTCGGTTGAGGCGGCAACTGACGCGAACAACACTTCTCACCGCCTATTCATAACTGATAGGAATTCGCGTGTCATTTCTAATTGATACTGGCGCAAACGTTTCCGTGATACCGAGGACGAAAGGCGGGAAAGCAAAACAAACCGATTTCTGTTTGTACGCAGCAAACAACACGATCATTCCAACGTACGGAGAGAAAACCCTACAACTGGATCTCAACCTACGACGGCCGTACACCTGGAAATTCATCGTCGCTGCAGTCAGCAAACCCATCATCGGTGCAGACTTTCTGAAGCGTCATCAACTTCTCGTCGACATAGCCGGCCGACGTCTCGTCGACAAAGTTACCAACATGACCGTCAGAGCATCAGTCATTCGTTCCGCTGAACCTACAGTTCGAAGTATCGACATGGAACAGCCGTATCACCAGCTCCTCAGCAAGTTTCCTGATATCCTGCGACCATCAAGCATGAAGGATACTCCCAAACACAGGGTAAAACACCACATCGAAACTACTGGCCCACCAGTGTTCAACAAGTGCAGACCTCTTCCTCCACATCGCTACCTGCCCGTGAAGAAAGAATTCGAACTCATGATGCAGCAAGGAATTTGCCGACCAAGCAAAAGCCCTCGGTCCAGTCCGCTACACGTCGTTCCTAAGAAAAACGGCAACTTACGCATCTGTGGTGACTACAGAAGACTCAATGACGTCACCAAACCCGATCGCTATCCAGTCCCACGCCTCAAAGATTTTACCTACCTACTTCACGGCAAGAAAATCTTCAGCACTCTCGATTTAAACCGAGCATACTCTCAGTTACCGATCTTCGAACCTGATATCGAGAAGACAGTGATCACTACACCATTCGGTTTATTCGAATTTCCACGAATGTGCCCAGGTCTCAAGAATGCCGGACAGACATTCCAACGATTCATAAACGAAGTACTCAACGGAATAGATTACGCGTTCCCATTCATCGACGATGTTATCGTTGCATCTGAAAATGAAGCAAGCCACATCGGAGATCTGCAGGAAGTTTTACGCCGATTAGACACGTATGGTGTCACTATAAACCCATCTAAGTGTGTCTTCGGCAGCGAAACCGTCAAGTTCCTAGGTTATGAAGTATCAAGCAAGGGAATCAAACCACTTCAAGACAAAGTCGGTGTAGAAAAAACCCGTACTACTGCATACCACCCGCAGAGTAACGGAATCGTCGAACGCTGGCACAGGACATTAAAAGCCGCACTCATGGCTAGGCTAGAAAACAGCAACAAATGGATCGACGAATTGCCTGCTGTTCTAATGGGTCTCAGAGCCGCTATCCGCTCCGACTCTAACACGAGCGCAGCGCAACTCACCTACGGTCAAGCAATACGACTACCAGGCGATTTCATATCGCCAACACCAGCTACACCGAAAATGGACCACGACTACGTCAATCACCTGCAAGAAGTTATCACCAAGCTCACACCTACATACAAATCGCATGCAAATAAGCGATGTATGTTCGTGCACAACGACCTACAAACATGTAGCCACGTGTTTGTGCGCGATGACACCGTCCGCAAACCTCTGCAGCATCTATACCAAGGTCTATTTAAGATCATCGAACGTAAAGAAAAGTATTTTACAATCCAGCTACCAGGACGAATTAGCAATATATCGATTGATCGCCTCAAGCCTGCGTATACAATCAACACAGAAGATGGTTCCAGGCATACGAACAGCGAGACCAATCAAGCACCTGCAGCTACCACAGATGAGCAACCCAGCCTACATCCAGACCCGCATGCGAGGGAACGACGTACCAGATCAGGCAGGATCGTCAAGACGCCTGCACGCTACGTACGCTTCGCTAAAGGGGGGAGTATTATAGCATTGTATAAATGCCACACATGTTCTCTATTGTAGCGTTGTACAAAGGCTACACATGTCCTCTTACGGTCGACTGTAAATCACACCAAAAAGGTCGACTATAAATCACACTGACGAGCGCGGAAGTCATGGCGCGCGTCCCGGCGACCCTGACTCCCGCAGCGAGGGTTCCCATAAATCTTCACCCCGGAACACATCTGCAGGACCAACGGTCAACGTCCGTGGGAACTATAGTGAGTCGTCTAGCACGTGAAGACTGAACTGGCGCGCTTTCTACATCAACCAATCATACGTCGTGGCGTGCCTCGATCAACGAATCAGCATCAAGAACGCACGCAACACCGCGTGGACTTCCGCAGGACAGCAAGCTGATTTGCTATGATTTGCTATTGGTTACCCCATTATTATTTAGAGATAGTTAGTATTTAAGTGAGTGCATAGCTTGTACAACATCATTATACAACATCATTATTATATTCTACATCATTATTACATTACAGTCCATTCCTTGATCACACTCTTGTATCGCGTCATTATACACGTCAAATACATTGTACTCTTTTACATTCGTGCAATACACAAAGTTCGATTTATCTGAGTTTTAATTACGCGACACGACCTACGCGCTACATGCCCAAAGAGGATTAGGGCCAATATCTTGCCACTAGCTTAAGGTGGTTGTGATTATGCATATGTGCCTTTTTTTAGATGACAAGGACTTTTCTGCTTCTTTTGCTCCTTCAAAGAATGCATCTGTAGTGGATCAGCTTGAAAGTAATAATTTAATTTCATGATATTTCATATTTACTTACAAACAATAACATGCCATGAGCATAAGGTGGTTGTGATTATGATGTAGGTGGCCTACCTTCAGATGGCGAGACTTTTCCTACTGCTTCTTTGGCTCCACCAATGAATGAACCTGTGCAAGTACAGGTACAAGTCCTATTATAGAAGAGAAAACTATAGTGACTGTCAGTACCTAAAAGTGGGGATGTAAAATATACGAATTTTATCTGGAAGCAAACACAAACCTGCACGGCGAATCTAAGAAGCCTGTTTCGTTCGAGACAATGAAAAGAATAATATTTAATAATATGTTTTAACTTGCGCTGCAAAACGTTAAAAAAGACTCGTGCAATAAATGTGATACTTTCACACATGTACTTAAAAACTGCACTTCGGCCCATGAAAAGTTGAAATTGGAGAAAGAAAAGGAAGATCATTTAAAACAAGCATAAGACCTGCGACATTACGTGAATGAGGATTTGGCACGAGCCAAAACAGATAAAACCTTTGAATGTCCAACATTCAATTTTTAATGAAAATACAGGGAGTAGTTAACGTGCTCAACATTGAAAAAAGGTTTAGATATTTCTGAGGATGATTTCAGTTTACTTTGCCTTGATGGCAAAGAAATTGCACGGCAAAATTGGACGATTTAACATCAATGTTTCATCTTATACCTAAAGACTGTCTGGACTTTTACAAAGTCGTTAAAAGGAAAAGAATCTGAGGAAAATGTGGACGGGTTCGGAGCGACGCCAGATTTCGAGGTGGAGCCGGAGCTACATAATGATGTGGAAGAATAGAAATTAGATTTTTAAAACATTATATTTTTTTTTATAAACACGCAATTTGCTTAATAGTAAATCTTTTTTATTTAAACATCAGTTTGTTCGCAATTATCAGCAATACCACCTAAACTTTAAACCTCGACAAGTCAAAAATGACATATATGGTTGAGTCCTTATTGCTAAACTACGTCCATTTATTCGCTGTAAGTTTCTCTCTCGTCTGAAATTAACTGGATTGGGATCTCTCGCTCACACGCTTTGTTTATCTTTTGCGTAGCAGTGAAATCCTAAATCTGTGCATGTAATGGCAAACATGCATGTAGCTTTGACAGACTAGAAAGTCAGGTTTTTTTTTTATGGAGAGATGAGTTTTTAGATAATTTCATTAATCTTTACGGCTAAGTGTTATAAGAGCACTAACAAAATAAAATACATTCGTATGATAAGGTTAAAATTTTAAAATAATGTGTAAAATACCGCATTTATCTGTCAGTTGATGGTAGTGGATCTTCGAAGATAATGCAATTACAGAGGTCCACTAGTGGGCCTTTGGAGGATCCACCGGTCTTTTCAGACGGCTGAGGTGTAAATGACGATGAGCGTCCTGGAATTACAAACACGTAACAAAAGCGAAGAAAAGATCGATACCATGGCGCTGATTCCCTTGCTCTTTTTCTTTCTATTTCATTACAAAACGGATGAGAGGACTAATATCATAATTATCTTCTGTACTTTTCTTAATGAAATAGAAAGAATAAAGACAACTTTAGTTTGTCCACAAGGTAACCGGAGACTGTCAACCAAGACCGAAAAAAGTTCGCAAAGTTCAATCATAGGTGAAGTTTTTGCTCAAAGTTTTCTTCTTCGATAAAATTGGCGTGATGCATCATAAGTTTTTGACAAGTTGTACGTTTAATAAGGAATACTACAAGAATTTTATGCTACAAACAACTCGCATCAATGCTGGTTTGTGATTTCTTGGCCAAAAACAACACCTTAGGTGTGTCTCAACCACTGTATTTGCTACCCGCTACTTTTTCGTTTTCTCAAAATTGAAGACACCAATGAAGGAAGAATGATGTGCCACAAGTGATGGGACCAAGTCGGAATGGAAGAATATCTATACCGAAAATCGTATTCCAGAAGTCTTTCGAGGATTGGAAAATGTGCATTATATCTGGGATTACTTTGATCAATAAATATGTAAAAGAAAAAAGAATACCTTTTATTTTGTACTCATTTACGTACAACATGGTCGAATACTGAATGTTCTAACGTAAGCTGTGTATCCTTAAGCTCTACTGGAAAACACTGGCCCACACAATCATTTCTATACAGAAATGTAATGAAACCAACCTGTATTTCAATTTGTGCTTTATTTATGAAAAAAATTGTAAATTATCCTACAATGAATCTCCGAATGAATTAGACTTACATATCGTTTTATGTATCAAATACATTATTTTGCTCGACGCCAGATCAAACCACATAAGAACAATATAGTTTAAAATATTATCTACAGAATCCGTCCTCGGCGATTCGATTACCAAAAATACAATCTTCGTTCGGTCCCCGGGGCGTCGCGGGGTATGTACAGCGCGAATATACAGCGGACGCGCTCGGCGACGCAACACACACTAGCCGCCGTCTTGTGCGCCCGCCAGGGGAGCGACGCACAACTCACTAGTCGAGCAGCGGTACGTGGGCGGCTGTCAGTCCAAGGTCACCAGCTGCACGGCCGCGTTGTGCGAAGCGCCTGCCATGGGGGCGACGCACGACACACTAACTGAGCAGCGCCTCCTTGCTGTAGCGGTACGCGGGCGGTTGTCAGTCCAAGATCATCAGCTGCATCGCCACTTGTGCGCAACACCCGCCAGGGGGCGACACACGACACACCAGCCGAGCAGCACTTCTATTGTGTAACAGAGCGCGGGCGGCGGGCGCGGCACCGGCTGTCAGTCCAGGATCACCAGCTGCACCGCTGTCTTGCGCGCAGAGCCCTCCAGGGGGGCGACACACGACACTAGCCGAGCGGCGCCTCCATGGAGTCACGGTGCGCGGAGCCGGCTGTCAGTCCAGGATCACCAGCTGCGCCGCTGCTTTGTGCGCAGCGCCCGCCAGGACGGCGACGCACGACGCACTAGCCGAGCAGCGCCTCCATGGTGTAACGGTGCGCGGGCGGCGGGCGCGGCGCCGGCTGTCAGTCCAGAATGACCAGCTGCACCGCTGCCTTGCTGCGGAGCGCCCGCCAGGGGGCGCGCGCACCTCGCCGCAGCTCGCCGCACGACAGACTGCGTCGCGCCGCCCTGTACACACACACGTTAGGGTACGCCCACTGTGCACGCGTCAACGACGAGGACACAGCCTCTGCCAATGACGAGTGTTTCTGATGTGCCAAATTTGATGAAAAATCACCTTAATAAAAACTAATTTGCAATTTTAAAACGCTCATAAATTCATCTTACAAACTCCAACTAAACTCTTCTCTCATGTTTCATGCAAATTTAACATACAAACGGCCATACATTCCGAGTATTATACATTCACACCTTAAAGATACTGACAGTCACCTCCGAAGACAGTATTCTTTCTTATATCTCCCACAAACCCGTTAGTTACTTTTATCTTCCAGAATAAACATATTTTTTTTTACATGCAAACTGATCAATTCATATTGTCATTCAGAGTTTATAATAACGTTTCGGTTCTCTATAATGGAATAAAAATGAAGCAGATTGTTTGTGTTGTCTTATAGCTAGATGATACCGTATAATCCTGCGATGCGTGGCTACTCACTTGGCGGTCTCGGTCGCACGGAAGTACAGGTCGTCGGGCGCGTCCATCCAGGAGATGACGTGTCGGCGGCCGCCTCGGCCGCTTATGTTCGTCGGCTTGCCGTTGACCTGCACACGGTACGAGCTCGTTACAATCTCGGTCGGCCGGGGACGGATACTGGATAGTGCGATAGCGTGGTTACGGGGAGGCGGGACAACTGACGTGTGTGAAGACGTGTGCGGGTAGCGGTTGGCCCGTGGCCTGCGCGCGCGCACACATGGCGGCGTACTGCTCGCGCGACGGCCGCTGCATGGGAGCGGGGTGCTTGTTGGGTCGCTTGGCGGGCGGCGGGGCCGCGCTCTCGCTGGACTCACGCCCGGGGCCTCCTGCAGAGTTAAACATCCATTTGAGTACCCAAGGCAGGGACGAAAATTCTACATACATTGTAATAAATAGGCTGCGCGTACCTGTCGCTGTTTCCACAATGAGCGTGAAAAAATACAATAGCATTAATTTTTATTTCAATATGTATTAATATTTTTTTTTATTTGACTATATATATTTGTAGAACAGAAAACTAACGATACTGACTGTCGAGGCCGTTAATGTCATCGTACGCGCGTCGCTTGAGAGGTTGCGCGGGCGCAGCTTCGGCGCGGCGTGCTTCTATTTCAGCGCGCGACAACACACGCTCGTACATTAGGCTGCCATCTAGTAGACATATTACATTTAAATTAGTTATAGAAACCAGAGAAGAGAAGAAATGAAAAGAAATATGTAACCGTTTTTTTTACGATTTCACATGAAAAATGATATACAGCTGATGGCTTTCTGATGGTTTTTTTACCATCTTGTATTAAGAGAGGTTTCAAGTGGTCCAGGGTAGAGATTCTCATTTACCTGGCGCCTTGGGCGGCTTGGGGAAGGCGACGTGGGGCGGCACGGGCATGGCGTCGCGCGGCGTGAGCTGCAGCCAGTCGTGTCGGCCGGGCGGCACGGCGGAGCCGCGTGCGGCGGCCAGGCGCGTGGCCACGGCGCCGACAGGACCACGCACGCGCGCCACGCCGCCCGCGCCCGCCGCGCCCGCTGCACGCAGCTCCGCGCCGCCGAGGCCTGCCATCGCTATCGAACCTAGGGATGCGACACTCGTCAGATGCCTGATAACTTGGCCTTAAATTCAAAATCGTACATAATCCGTATAATAGATAAGCATGTGAGCGAACTCCATTCTAAATGCAAAAGACGAAAGTATGGTGTACCCGCCGGAGCCGTACTCACATTCGTGCTTAACTTGGACCAGGTTGATTGGCGAGAAGGGCGAGCGCGCGAAGTGTCTCGGGCGGCGTAGCGCGCGTGTGAGGCGGCGTGCCAAGCGCGTGAAGGGCGAAGCTCGAAGGTAGAAGGCGGCGCGCGTCTTCATGACAGGCCGCGCGCCCTCGCCCGTACCGTGCGCTGTGGCCACGTGACGCGCTAAATGTGCGCGTAACTTGAACTCCTGAAGATAATACATGTTACATTTATACTATGTAGAAATCAAGAGTGGCGTACTCGATCTAAGTACACTAACATTAAATATCAAGCCAAATAATCATCCTCTAAAGCCCACTAGCACTGCTAGATTAATATTACAGAGACATTAAGATTTAAATACAATTTTATTTGAATCTTGCTGTTTCTGCAATCTTCAAACGGTTGACAAAAATAAAATAATATTTTAAGCTTAATAATAAATAAATAAAATAAAAAGCCTTTTATTTCCTACCTAATTTTACATTAGGTAGGTTAGGTTAAACTAGGTACTAATTTAAACAAACGGGAGTTTCTACATCTTAAGTCTATTACATTATTTTTTTTCAAATTATTTTATGTTTATGATTAATTTCTATTATATATCTATTTATATTATTTATATATTTTAAGCTTGTTTAATGCTAAATCCCTAAATTGTGTAAGTGGACCTCAATGTTTCACTGTCTCCCTAAAGACTAGAGTACACTAACTTCCTTGAAAAATTATTTCACTTACCTTGGCGCAATTTAGAACAGTACAGCGATGTGGACGATGAGATACGGACAGGGCGGTGTCCTCGCCCTCTCCGCGAGGCCCCTTCACGGCTTCCACTTCCGTCTCGCCAAAAACGCCAGCGGTCTATCACAAATACACATATATTAGAAATCTGATCAAAGTTTCATTATATCACAAAGACATGCAAAATGAGAGTATGTTCTAACCTTAACTTTGAGACCTCCATATTTTTTCCAGTATTGCCAACATGCGCCACAAAGTCTGTATTGTAAATGCTGCGGGCCCCATGTGTACCACTGGTTTGAATTTGTTACTGGAAGCAAACACTCATTCGTTATATAATGTATTTAATACTTATTCAAACACTGGCACAAGCTAGCATGTAGCATAATAACAGTACTTATTAGAGACATTTAAAATTTAAATCATCTTCACCCATTTATCTATATGTATATAATACAATTGTTAATGAGAATATGCTATTCTATTAGAAAGCAAATTAGTCGGTATTTTACTGACCATTCGCAAGTTACTCGCTAGTGTCTGTATTTCGTCTGAGTCGTCTTTGTGTTTATTGATAATATCCCTCCTCTCAGCCAACAACAAGATACATATTTTGCGTCTGCGCTGAGTGTATTGGGATTTTGTACTTCCCTGATATTCTTGATCTACCGGATTTCTTGAGATGGGTTAAACCATTAAAACATTATTGACTAATTCCAGAAAACATGATAGACGCATTGAAAGGGAATGTTTATTGCTAAAAGCTTGGAAGTCTAAGAGAATATTTTACTTAGTTCATGCCTAGAGAAATTTTGAAACTGATTTCGACGCTTTTACAATTTATAGGACTTCGTTGTGAGATAATTAACATTATTCTCGTGCATACAGATAAAATGTGATGTGTAAAAAATAAATAGCTAAGCGTTCTAAATAAGAGAAATATGTTTTTCCACAAAATGAAATATCATTAATTATCGTAGGACGATAATTCACTCTATGAAATAAATTTATTGAAAACCCTAATTACGAATGTTTGAAAAATGTGTACTCAACAATTTCAAAACCACAATGTTGTACTGTCTAAATGAAACCCATTGGTATTTATAGTGAATTACGTCTCATGCTTAAAACACAACATTTAAGCGTTTTGCTCTTACGATAATAAAAGCTTACAGCCTTTTAACAATTTTAGTATTTTTGTTACAATTCTGAATATATTTGAGACTATTCCCACTTGGGTATGATTCATTTTATGGTTACCTTGGCAGGATGCGCAGAGTTGTCCAGCTGTAACGGTGGCAGTACCGTTGGTGCCTCCGTTGAGCACAGCAGGCGCGGTCTTGCCACTGCTACTGTTGCTCGTTATTAGTGCCGGGTTCGGCTTGTTACTGCAATTGTAATCAAATATTGATGAAGTTGGTCAATGTTGGTAAATTAAACTAAAGTGTTAAAAGCTGTGGTAAATAAAATAACATATTCTGAAAGATTTTTCTTTCAGATTTATTGATTGAGTCGAGAACAAATATTATGATACTGATTTTTTTATCCCACGGAAGCGGAGTGGTCTATGTTCTATGTGTAGGTTGAATTGCGAGCTTTATTTTACCTAGAAAGGCAAGAGTGGCTCTTAATAAATGAGTGCGTTTTGCCATCATTGATTATATCACTGCTTACCGCCAGGCGGGAACGCGGTCAAGCACTAGTTTATAACGTCTAAAAAAAGGACAATATTCTCATTTGGTAATAAATCAAAGTTTTTTTAAAAGCTTTCTTACAAATATAGAGTTTCAAGCTTTAATCACAGTTGTACGTGGGTTATAATGTAAATCAGCAGGATGTTATTGCCAAATTAGACCCCAGGACTACAATGACTTACTAGGTTATTTAGGGTACCCATTATCGAGATGGTGTAAGAAATATAACCATTTCATACATTAGCTATTCACGTCACAGACAAGCGAAACAAAATATATAATAAAGGCACATCGACATAGTAAATTCATCGTATGGTACAAACACTCACTAGTTGGGAATGTACACTTGTTTTAGTTTGGACTCCGCCTCCACCGCTTTGACACGCTTCTGTTGTACGTAACGGTCCGTCGTCTTCCACATATAGTAGTACTCCACAAGGTTCTTTAGCGTCTTCCATGGCAACTGTTGGGAAACATGGTATTGTATAGAGGATGAGGGCAAATTGGACAAGGCATGGTATCTATGGCTGAGAATATAAACTGACAAGGTAATAATGGTCGAAAGTTCGACACCCATTTTTAGTACTATTGACGTGAACCGATTCCTACTAATCAAATTTAACTTTGTTGTTACAATTTTAGTTAAACTAACTTGGCTGCGTGTTATTTAAATTGTTTCAAGTATTACAAGAGTCATACAGGATAACAAACACAGATTAGAATTTCACAATGCAGCAACATCTGCTGAAGGAGACAAAAAAAAAAAAAATAAATAAAGGCTTTTTTCTTGAAGTTATTTTGGGTATTTAAGTTTTAACACATAACGCATAAGCAATAATAATATTTTAGTATCATATAATCACGGAAGCATAAGAATTATCTTAAAGCTGTGCACATTTTATAAAATTTTACGGAGTGGGATCTGTGTAATCGCAGCTGCTAGGCACCCCACTGACAACGTCGACGTTTACGAGAGATACTCACAAAGTCCTGCCGTATATCAGCGAAGTCCTTGCCGTACTTGTCGAGCGCCTCCTCGAACAGGTTGGCCTCGGACGCGGACCACTCCTCCATCTCGTCGCGACACAGTACCGGGCCAGACGCGGGTACCAGCGATGACAGCGCAGACTCTATGCTGTAGCCGGATTTGTGCAGGGTGTCCATCGCGTGGAACTGGGTAAAAAAAGAACATAACATCAGGCCTGTAAGAGTTGAACTACTGAACCGATTTTGAAATTACTATGGATGGACCAAACTATATCAACTGTCAAGTATCCTTTGACATAAAGAATAATTATCGAAATCGAGTTATTCGTCCATTTGACGTTTTATTCTGGATGCCAATGTCACAAATGGGACCACGCAGGAAGCAGTTTTTTGAAGTTTGTTAAATAGCGAGGCCAAAAATATCGAAATTTAGCCAAAAATCAATTAATTCCCTTTAGGGTTAATAACACTCGCTGGGATCCTATTGGGCGGATGGATTGTTATAATAAAAGTGGGGTACATACGAGTGTGATGTCGCGGCTGGCGGCTGCGGCGGACATGTGAAGCGAGGGCTGTTTGACGCTGGAAGAACAATCGAGCGCGCGCGCGAACGTGCCCACGGAGCGCGACACCACGAGGAACTGGTCGATCTGCCGGTCCGTGAGCCCGTGTTCCGGCGTCCAAACTAGAGTCTCCAGCTCTTCACTGTTGCGTACGTCCTCTTCGCCTAAAACGTACAACAGATATTTAATATGTTTGCATCACATTTTAACATTATTCCATTTCATTTAGAAATACATACTTCTGACAGTTGTTAATTTTAGCATTATTATAAAGACATAAAAAATTCGATAATCAGAAACACAACTCACGGCTACAAAGAATACGTACCATCTTTTAATAAATTAGTTACTTCAGTCTGATATCTACTTCCAACTCTGATTTCTCCCTTATCTGCTAATAAAGTCTTTTGTGAAGGATCAAATACTAAACAATAAAAAAATGCGTCCTGAAACAAAAAGAGAAACTCTCGTGAACACATGTTACAAAAATACAAACCAAACTAGATATTATTCTAACAATACAGTTATATAACAACATAATAGATAACGATCTTTTAATTTTTTTCCCGTGACAACTAATTATTAAACTGTCAACAACAACAACACAATGACAATTATTAAACTTTCATTATGATTATTCAATAAATGTTAACGACTGTTTAGTTTAAATATTTAGTTATTTATTTTATTTCTATTAGATGAACATCTAATATAAAATATCATGTTACATGTTAGCTAGAATTTAATACTACTTTTAGCTTGTTACTTAAAAGTACTTATCCATGTTTGTGGTTACAGGATTTAACTGTTGTATGTTTCTTCTAACACATTTAAACGTTCGTCGGATATAGGATGTGACATCAGATTAGGGCGTGGTGACACTTCCTAATTGAGATTGTTAGCAGCTGTATAGGTTGCCTTGATATATAGCGGGATGAGGAGAGTACCTAGTCATTAGTCATGATAGCTATAAAGTAGCTATGAAGTAATTTATCTTAATGCATCTACTTATTATAGTTGTATGGTAACCTAAGATTGTGCTCATTTACGTAGTAATTACTAGAGAAAAGTGATAATGAAACAATATAAAGTCCCACGTTGCGACTGTGATTAGGGAATGGAATTAAAGTAATTTACAGAATGCTTGTATCAACTCATCATTTTCCCATGTAAGTTTTAGCATAACAGTTGGGGGAAGATTATTTCTGTTAAAATTGAAATGAGTCCCATTATATTATGGAGATTTCTAATTAAACCCAGTTTGACTGTAAATCGTGCACCCTGTTGATAAAGAATCGTGTTTATCTTGGGGTGAGTTACATAGGATTAGCTGGGATACGGGTGTTCGCAACTCGACATTGATGTGCGTATTTTGCGTACTGGTGGAAAAATCGATTGTTTGATCTATATCATAGCTCATTGAGGAAGGCCAGAAACCCCTTGATGATTCTAACTATCTCATATAGGTTACCTGGGTTACCAAAGTATTTTGTCCCGCAAGTGGCGACCACCCGGCATTTCACCTGTACGATCAGCTGGGATTTATATTTAACCAAACATAATAGGACAAGCATTTGAAGTTGTTGACGAGTATTCATACCTGGGACAAATAGTCCAACTAGGTAGGTCCAACTTCGAGAAAGAGGAGTCTCGTCGAATCCAGCACGGCTGGGTAGCGTTCGGAAAGCTACGCTACATCTTCTCGTCGTCCAAGATACCTCGAAACTAAAGTCTTTGACCAGTGTGTGTTGCCAGTGATGACATACCGAACTGAAACGTGGTCGGTCACAATGGGCCTTATACGAGGGCTCAAGGTCATACAAATAGCAATGCAAAGACCTATGTTCGGATTTACTCTGCGCGATCGAATCAGAAATGAGGAGATCCGCAGATCTAAAGTCACCGACATAGCTCTTCGAGTGGCTAAAATTAAGTGGCAGTAGTCGGGGCACATTGCTTGTAGAACCGATGGCCGTCGGAACAGTAAGTTTCTGGAGTGGCGAACATGTACTACCGGAAGACACAGCGTAGGGAGGCCCCCAACAACGTGGACCGATGACCTGGTGAAGGTCGCGGGAAGCCAACGGATGCGGGAAGTACAAGACCGGTTATTGTGAAAAGCCTTGGGGGAGGCCTTTGAACCTCTATAGGCCGAAGAAGAAGAACAGGACAAGCCACGAGACATCGTAGTCTCGTGGCTAGATAATATCAGTCACACGAGTTGACTGTCTCGGAAAGCAAGTTAAGCTGTTCGTCCTGGCTGTCATTCGAAGATTTTTGACAGTTGTTACGCTTAGTCAGAAGCCTAAACGTTTGACACCCAGTCTTGCTAAGGGTTATCGTGTCACCTAGTAACCGGGATGTAAAAGGCAGATAGGTTCTCGGTCCATATCCCTCCAACATAGTTTGGATTGACGACAGGATACAACATAAGACTGTCTGGCTGCGTGTTTAACAGTGGAAACTTGTAAATGACCTTCAAATGCATGTGGTTTAAGAACACTGTTTATATTCGTGGTACGATTCCCGAATAAAATAAATATAAGTCATGATTTGAAACATTCGTATATTGCTACGTGCAAATTTATCGATATTATTAAACGTTCATTAGCAGGAAAATGTTCTTAGAAATGGTTGATAAGGCCATACCGCATTTGTCATATACAGTCAATGGAGTCATGAATTTTTGCGTAATTTTATTGAATCGTCGTTATTAAACGCACTACAAATCCTCGAAAGTACGCAGATTGAGTTACTTAATATCATTGAGAACTAGAGACGAAGCAATATCTACGTAGAACGTCCACAACTAAACATGAGTGTCTTATAAATAATCGCTATAATGCTTGCTTGTGGGAACTTTTCCAATTTAGCCACCTATAGTAAATTGTTTGTCTATTTACCGTCTCTGTCTACCGATGTCCATCCAAAATGTTTTCTTTCATAACTTATTTGATAAGTATAACATTATCTCCTAATGAACCAAATAGAAATGCAAAAACTTTTGCCCATTCTATGTTAGTAACCAAACCGGATTCCACTTCGTAGTATTTAAAATATTGATTTAAAAAAATCCAATTACGTTTTATTGTTACAAAACAAACCTTAAATATGATGTTTCTAATACTGATTTATTGTTCACTGCATTTTGTTAGTTTGATTATTCAAGTAGTAGATGAACAAAAAAAAAAATAATAGAAGGCCCACTCCTAAAACTATACGAATAATCTTAGCGAATATCTGTTCTGGCCGTGGTGGCCAGGAACTATATATTCGCTAAGTTAATCGATGCCCCATGCATCGATTACCTTCCATCCGTTTCATGGAAAGACCGTGGTGGCCAGGAACTATATATTCGCTAAGTTAATCGATGCCCCATGCATCGATTACCTTCCATCCGTTTTATGGAATGACCTCTGGCCATAGTCCCTTGTATTTCTGATCAGTATGCAAGGGGTGAGCTTTGGGTGGACCGAGTTTCTTAGATCAAAAAGCCTCGAAAAGTCGAAACTATTTTAGCCGTGGATAACAAAGATAATTTTATAGCGATTTATTTATTATATCTATGAGAGTCTTTGCAAGGGGTGGACCTTCTGCCAGTAATGTTTGAGTTATTCTTCCGTGGCCGGTACATACTCACATCCTTATTGAGATAGCTGAGCAGCGACTCCGTCTCGTTGAGCAACGTGACGGTGCACTTGCCGCGGATGTGTGTTGCCGGTAGTGTTTCCACGTGCCGGGATAAGAACAGCTCCCGGTGTTTAGCCTGGTGCCGTTGTTTGGGCGCCAGACCGTCCGTGCCTGGCAACTCGCTAGATTCCTCCTCCATCGCCGCTGAAATATACAAGTGAAAAAACATTATTTTCAAATACTTGAATATTATCGTGATGAAAACGTTACTGTAAAATATTTGAATGTTACTGTGGTGTTGATATACAGTAGAAACTCGATTATCCGGCCCTCAGTTATACGGATTCGCGATTATCCGGACTACCAACCACGACCAATATACGAAATACCTCCAAGTCGAATTTATGCAAGCATGAACGTGTCAGAACTGGCATTAATCAAACAAAAAAAAATCTAAGAAAATCTAGACGTGGAAAATGATGCAGGACCATCTCATGATGAAGCACTTCATGCCCTGGAAATAGCTCTGAAGTGGTTTGAAATACAAACAGAGAGTGATACTGTAAGTTTACTGCAGCTGAAACGAATTCGTGACATAGCAGCAATGAAGAGAAAAAGTGGCTTACGTCAAATGACAATTACCAAATATTTTAAACCAAATTAAACTTATGTATGTATGTATTACATATTTTATTTTATGATTACCAAACGCAAATTACCAAATACAATTTTGAAAAATGTATCTTTTAACACTTTCTTAATAAACATTGATTTTCGTTAATATGTATTTGTTGTTTTTGAATAACACTATTGTACATATGTACTACATATGTATACATAAAGCCCGCTTTTCTTCATACATTCGATTATCCGGATTTTCGATTATCCGGATGCCTAACGACAACAATTAGTCCGGTTAATCGAGTTTCTACTGTAATTGAATTCGGTCGTTAGAAGTTCAACTCAGAATTGTGACACAAGAGCTGTTAGGTCAGTTCCTAATATTTTACGCTATTTTTGTTTGTTCACAACATTACTAATCAAACAAAATCAAAAGTCATTTATTAAAATTAGGCTGAGAATCAGCGCTTTTTGAACTTTATATGTTATGTAATACATAAGACAGTCCCCCAAAACGCGCACCCATCTACACTTCCTAGTGCTTAAGTTGGAAAGAAGAAGTGGCGGAACAGCAGCAGGGGGAGTTCCCCAGCAGCACAGCTGTCTGTTCATTAAGAAAAAAATACATGACTTGTAATAAGGAAGAATGTTACTTCAAAACTAATTATCGGCACCAATGGATATATTGTAACTCTCTCTCGGTGGTAGGCCATAACATCGGCTGCCGGCAGAAGTTACCACCTACCAGAGAAAGTCTTGCCGCCAAGCGATTCGTCGTGTTCCGGCATGATGTCTGGTGAAGCCGTACAGAGGAGGGGTCTGAGCAGTTGTGCTGCGATGTGTACCGGGTACTATGCGCCAAATGTTGTTGTGTTGGGAGTTTGGTCGTGGAGGGTCTCCAGATCAATCTCCCTCTGGCGCAGCATCGTTGGTCGTGTTGTTGGGTTTAACATGCATGATCTCGTTCTACTGCCGTCTTTCTTCAGCGCGCTTTACCCCCAACGATTACATCACTGCTTATCATCAGGCTGGATTGCAGTCAAGCACTAGTTTATAATTACATAAAAAAACTACTCGTATAAAGACCCCAAACTTTATCAGCGCCAAGTTTAAACCAGAAATTTAAACCGGAGTACCATAGTTCGAAGATTGGTTATTCGTGAATCATAGGACTTCCAATTTTATTATGCATAAGCAGACAAATATATTCCATAAGATTTCTTTTGGTATTTCATTCAAAATAATCATGAAGGTCAGACTTTTAATTACGAAGATTTTGCATACTTGCAAGGTTACAAAATGGCAGTGAGGTCAATTAAATATTCAATTGTTTTGTTATTAACTATACCTATTGACAAACATTTTAGTTGTCAAATGATGAAATCAATAGTAACGACATGAGTAGATGATCCAGAAAATTACTCGCACAAACCATCTAGTGATGGTATTTATTACTGAATGCATTCTTCTATTTATTATAAGTACGCATAGTGCAGTTGCAGTCAATGTTACAATTTCGCAAGACAATTTCTCGTATTTATTGACATCAAGTTGTGTGTACTGATGAATCACCGGGTCCTACAGCAGAGTGTCGAGGAGCGGTCGAGCGGCGTACTAGTAGGTATGGTTTGCGTAAGAGCGGAAACATGGTTGCCTTGCGCGTATCGAGTACCGATGCACTTGGGTCACATTGAGGAGACTCTATTACGGATAATAATAAGCTCAATGAAATAAGCGTTTCAGTAAAGGTATATAAGTCGTAATATATTATATCACGGTTTATCGAGATAACTATTATGAATTGTTTATAGGTCGTAAAATTTATATGCGACTCCTTCCATTCAAGTGTTGATTGGAAAGGGCTCAGATCACATTTGACGGTGTAACTGAGTGTTGTGTTGCCGCATGCCGGTCGCAAGCTCTCAGCAGCCGTCGTTGGGCGACCGGCAGGTGCGTTACGAAACATGTCCACGTCAACTTCATGATTTTTATGTGCCCATGTACCGACCGCCATTACGACACGCGTTGTAAGTGTCGGCCATTCCGTTTTTTTTTTTTTTCCATATTAAATATATGTACCCACAAAACAAGACTTGTTTATTAACAGACTTCAAAAAGGAGGAGGTTACTCAATTCGACAATATATAATATCCTTTTTTATGTTGTTCGTGGATAACTTCGTCGTTTATGAACCGTTTAGTTTGAATTCGATTTTGATTTAGATGAGTTGAGACTGTCATAAGAGCTCTGATGATGAAGACAAAGGCTAGTTCCGGGAACTCCTCAACGGTTTACAGTAGCTGCTTTGTGGTTGGACTTAATTCATTTATATTGATGAGAACTTTGCACCCATTGGGTTAAAATAATGGTTGCAGTAAATCTGATGATGAAGACCATAGGCAGTCGTGGGAATTCTTCAAAATTACGGGTAAAAATTAAAGTAAACAAAATTACATCGATTCCAAACTATATTTGCGTCAGCTTCTAGTCTGACCGGACACAAATAAATACATAGTACCTACTTTTCACAACTAAAAAGTGTAAAATATTTTCTTTTACAAAAAAAAAAAAAAAAAAAACAACAGAGGAAGAAGGCGGTTTTTTTTTGTAAAAAATATTATTAATTTACTGTCGTAAATATCATCCATTTACCCATCTCGAAGTCCTTGAGTAGCTGAAAGAGTTATCTTTACACACCTGTCTTTTGAATAAAAATAAAATGCTTTTTATTTTCTTTTGTTACTCAAAATACGTCCGGACTATTGAACTTAAATTGCTCTGACCTTTAAAATTCAAACCTACCTATTTAATGCTCCTTAAGCGACTCAAGTGTACTACAGATAATATCGAAGCGCTAAACCTCATAGCTGCAAAGTATTTTTGGAAATACTTGGCCCTTATAATTTTTACTTTTGTCATTAAACTTAATCAAAAGTAAGCAGTTATTTTGTTTTTGTAGCATTGTAAAGTGAAACGGGGCGTTGTCGAAGGTAACACAAGGGACAACCGTCCCCGCGGGCAGACAAAAGCGCGACCCCTGCGACCCAAAGTCACACGGTTTGGCGTCGCGTCACGCACCAAGATTTCTTTAATATATCAAACATACACATCATACTCAAAAAGGTTGATAATGATAATGATGATACATCAATCTCAGGTTCAAAAAATTACTTAATTAACCAAAATCTATGAAATAAATTATTTAGGCTAGTGTAGTGTTTGTTGGTTTGTGTTAAGACGGGCTTCGGGCAACGCGGCCATTGAATAAGGGTGGGTGTTGTGGGGTGGGATTGTATCGGCTACTTATTATTACCACGCAGACACCTCACTAATCGCGCACGTATAATAATAAAAGCAGTATTTGGTAAACTAACGATTTTAGAACTAAATGGGGTGTGCTTCACTCGACAGATGTCATGCTGTTTAGAATACAAAGGTTCCGATAATGGGGACTGAGGAAGGAATGGAATTCTTTCGCAAGGAATGTAAAAATATAAATAGACAAACTAGCTCCGCCTTGTGGTTTCGCTCGCGTAAGTAGTAGTAACATAAATATAGAAAAACCTATTCTTAGGCCTAACGAATGTATATAAGAAATTTCATTAAAATCCGTTTACCCGTTTTGGAGGAGTTCGAGGACAAACACTGAGACAGGAGAATTTTATATAATAGCAGATAATATGTCAATAATATTGATTACGATTGGCTGTAATCAACTCATTATTGGCATTTAATAAGATAAATTAAAAATAAAAGAGAACATGGAAAGAAACATGGTGAAACAAGCGGGTGAATTTAATTTCGCCGCCAACACAAGAACAGAGCAATGGGAGGTAAAAAGTGGAAACGCGATTGTTTCACTCTGCACCAAGAGCTATGGGATAGTGTGTCGCATGCCTAGTTTACAGGGACATCGATGACGCTGCTAAAATATTGTCGGATTATGCTTGTGCTGCGTTATTTTATACTACTTTTTTGTACTTTTATGAGATATCGCAAATCAGACAGTGAAATATAACATTTGCCTTTGAAGGAAACTGAAGATGGTATTTATAGTAAATGCTAGATCCTATCGATTGAATCTAGTGTGCATTAAAATAATGAATTACTTACCCATAAATAGGCTAGTACCTGTAAGATGCGCTAAGCTTTTTCATCGATATGATACAGTGTTGCTGACACAGATAGACATCACTAGAGCGTCGCGACGGCGAGGGCCCGCCATTTACCGCGACGCCCCGGCCCCGGGGCGGCCGCCGAATTGCGGGGGATTTACTTTATGATAATTATTTCGATTGCGATCGCGAGGAAAGAGCCGGGGCGCACTCGAGCCGATCTCGAGACGACCGATGCGAGGAGACCGTAAAAATCACAGCTTTACACCAAAGCACTTTTTACTGGCAAGCAATTTTCACCATGATTGGTTGAAATTAGAAAGCAATCTAGAGATGCCAATTAAAAGGATCTTACGAGGGTTGTTTTGATTAAATATAAAGCTTCTTTATTACATAAATTGATCATAGTGCTTAAATAGCTCTTGAGAAAAAGACAAACAGCAATTTATAACTTTTAAGATATCATCAAGCCGATGGTGTTGGGAAAATGGCATTTACAGAGATTGTCATTTAGTTAAAAATAAGTAGTTCAGTAATTAGTACCTAGCAGATATAGTTTCAAAGAAGCAATTAAGTGTCTCAATATTGCTAATAACATCTGATGATGCAGGGTCATCCGACACTAGCATATGATTATTCAAAATATGTATATGGTCATAAGTATGACATGAAGTACTGTTGTATTGTTTATACACTACGGTGTAGTACTTATGCATTTTGTCATAACATTCCTAGAAGTAAATGGAATGCGGAATGACGACAGACAACATGCGAGTCGCAAGAATACAAAACAGTTATGATAGTCATATTCATCGTAACTGTAACATTTTTAACAGAATTAAATAAATTGTCTAGTTCGTCTTTTCCGTGAACTGTGATCAGAAATATCCAATTTTGCAATGATAAAAGAAAATGTTAATATGATTCAAATGAAATGACAACTTGGAAAAGTGTACGAGTTAACCTGGATAATTGTGTCAAGAAAGGACTTCGTCTAAGAAAGGGCAAGTGTTACAGACTAATTTTAACAAAAATCTGCTGTATCTGGGGATTTATTTTGTAGTTTCAACTTTATTACTGCGGTAGCCTAATTTGTATCAAAGTTTTTAAATTGTAAGACAAGATCTCAATCTTACAATTGTAAGAATAAACCCAACTTCTCGTATAAAACTTGCACTTTTAACAGAAAATTGGTTACGATTTCGGGTGTTGAGTGTCGGCATTAGGGTTAGCTGTAACATATTGATATACGCTACAGCAAGTTCTACATATTTCATATGAAAATGAAGCGTGGTCAAAGTATACGTGGGTCACTTACTCCTCGTTGACGCTTCGACAAAAGTTGCCCCGAAAAAGCCAGCTTTAACAGCCTCGCATATGAATATGTTGTACAAGGAAAGACGGGAGCATAAGCATGCATAAAAAGAAAAAGCTTTGTTAAATGTGAATTTCAGGTGTGTCGCGGTGAAAACATGAATTATCTGTAGCTTTATCTAATCTTGGTACTACAGCGTCATTCCGAGTGAAATATTGAAAACTGGGATGTTGTTTGGAGTATGCAAAAATAACGTTAAGCTTAAATATATAATAATACGCCAGTCCAGCTTTACCGAGAGGAACATTGAAAATTGTGAAAGTATCCGTAGTTGGCGAAGAGATGTTCTTTATGTTCTTCTGATAGTAGTATGATTACCACTTTATGCTAGCAATCTAAGGCTGCAGATTAAGTACTTGAATACAGCAGTGGTCTACCTCGTTTGATCGAGTGGACGGGACCTGTTTGGCAATTTAATAACATGGGATTATGGATCTACACGCGTCACTACGCAACTAATTAAAGCGTAGGCAAAGAGAAAATGGCAATCTGTGGAGTCCTCCCCCCGCTAGTGGGGGGTGTCGGTTACGTGTGCCCCCTTGGGGTGGTCGGGTGTATGGTTTTTCTGCTCGGGCATCCTTTGCTTACTTATTGATCCAGTCAAATGTGTGGAGGTGGCGCGGTGGGTGGCACGCCCGACCCCACGCCCCCGAAGGGGGTACGTCCAAATAAATCTGCCCGCCCGCGAAACACCGCAGTGACAACAGTGGCGGTCGGTAAGATGCGGTCGCACTGTCTCTATACTGAACACATCTAGGGAGCCACAGGTCCCGCAGGCGATATCGTGCCCTTTTTAAAGTCTGACTTAAAATTACTATGAAAGCTTTTTAATTGAAATGATTCCAATCAGGAGGCGGTGGGCTTCTACTACCTTAGAGAAACAGGCATGCGCGCGATCGCAGAATGTACCGCCAAACCAAGAGGCCTGTACTCTTTTCATAGAGGTCAATGACGTTTCGTTTGCTAAAGATCGGATATGTATTGTAACATTTGTATAATTAGTGTTCCCTTTAAGGCAATTGCAATAGCGTTCGTGAATCTTTTTATTGGGAACTGTTTTTTTTTATAATATAGTGGAATTCGATTTAGAAGAGCAAGTAAAAAATTGAGAATTAATACATAGGGAATTGCTAATGTGGTGATAACGAACCGATGATGTGACATTATCTCAGTGGGGCACAGGATGAGATTGCTACAGTCACACAGTATGTATGAAGTTCATGCCAACAATGACCCGTGCTTACTCATATTAGTAATAAGATAAAGATTTCACAGTGTCACTATATGTAAAGAAAGAATTTTCTTTATCGAATTCTAAACCGAACAAGCGCTTAAAACATCAAGTTTCATTGCGACTCGAGTAGTTATTGATTAGCTGAAACATGGAGATAGCATAAACTTAACAAATGCCTATGGATGGACAGGCCGACTCGTTTCTCAAAAGCTACAAGTATGAGCTAGACGTTCGGCATATATTACACAAGTTCATGACCACACATAAACGTGTTTAGTAATTAATTCAAATACCGGACTACAAAGGACACGATTCTTAAGAAAAAGCAGCCCAAGTTTTGGTCATATGAAAGTGTGCGAACTAGGTCGTTGACCTCTATGTTTTGGTATGAAAAGGACACGATGAAAGTTAGGCTACGAAATATAGGACAACAAATATGATTTAATAGAGAGCAGAGGTGGTCTAGTGGTATCGGCAGTGACTTACAAGTTGTAGGTCGCAGGTTTGAACCCCGCACAGACGCTTTACTTTGTGTAAAATATTTTATCACCACTGCTCTCGAAACGGTGAAGAAAAACATCGTGAGGAAACCGGCATGGTCGAAGCAAAACTTCGACGATTTGTGACATCTACTGGGCCCGCGTGGTAGATAGGGCCGGCGCACTCCATCTCACCGAGATGGGGCCTGTGTCCCAGGACTGAGAACATTATACAGTAGAAACTCGATTAACCGGACTAATTGTTGTCGTTAGGCATCCGGATAATCGAAAATCCGGATAATCGAATGTATGAAGAAAAGCGGGCTTTATGTATACATATGTAGTACATATGTACAATAGTGTTATTCAAAAACAACAAATACATATTAACGAAAATCAATGTTTATTAAGAAAGTGTTAAAAGATACATTTTTCAAAATTGTATTTGGTAATTTGCGTTTGGTAATCATAAAATAAAATATGTAATACATACATACATAAGTTTAATTTGGTTTAAAATATTTGGTAATTGTCATTTGACGTAAGCCACTTTTTCTCTTCATTGCTGCTATGTCACGAATTCGTTTCAGCTGCAGTAAACTTACAGTATCACTCTCTGTTTGTATTTCAAACCACTTCAGAGCTATTTCCAGGGCATGAAGTGCTTCATCATGAGATGGTCCTGCATCATTTTCCACGTCTAGATTTTCTTAGATTTTTTTTTGTTTGATTAATGCCAGTTCTGACACGTTCATGCTTGCATAAATTCGACTTGGAGGTATTTCGTATATTGGTCGTGGTTGGTAGTCCGGATAATCGCGAATCCGTATAACTGAGGGCCGGATAATCGAGTTTCTACTGTAGACTGATTAAGTTATAATTTATATGATATATAGATAAACGTCAAACAAAATTTAAGGAGATCAACATAATACATATGTATTTTAAAACGATGATATTGATTTGATTATAAACAAGTTTCTAATAACAGAATACTAACTAGCTGGAATGTTCTCCTAGGACTAACTTAGTCCTAGAGACATTCCAGCGTGACGTCCCATAATGTGCGAATGGTTTCCAAAAATGAATCTAAGTCCAACCTTTAGATATCTATATGTACATAACACCAAGTCATAACGCAACCAGTAGGTTTCTTCAAGGCATATGTGTATTTTTGATTCAAATATGACCAACACAATATTCATATATTTTCGCTCCGTTTTTCTTTATAGCAAAACTCCGAAGTTACATGCGGCCCTAACATTAGAGAGACGGATGCTTGGAAACACGTGTAACGAGGAATAGAGTGCTAAAATACCTATTTCATGTCGACATTTTGGTAACAATCAAAATACCAATTTTTCATATAGGGTTTCACTCTTGCTAACTTTTGCGGAATTATAAGTCCTACAAAGCCGGGGAAAGTTAAAACAAAGAACTCGTAAGTTGAACTCAGTTATAGGGCAGAGTAACTAACCCTTTGGGATGAACGACTTCCATGAGGAAACATTTTCAGTCACTCTTTTTCTATTAATTTTTAACCGCATAGAAACAACGCTAATCCAAGGAACGAAAACGTTAACGTTACTGGTGCGCCGTCAAAAACCAGTTTCCAAAACAGCGATTAGTAAAAACGTTAAAGGCGAGTGAGACGCAAGCTGTGTATGTATATTTGAATATTGTTGCTCGAGTTGTTAAAGAATAGATAAGTACCGTTATTCGGGACCGTCACCAGTTTCTCTGTAATGAGTGTATCGTTGAATCCCAAATGAAAAAAAACTTTGCGAGGCAAATCTTTTGTACCGCGGAGCGTTGGAAATGTTACCAATGAATATTGCATATTTGGTTTCGTGGCCGCTGGACATGTGTTGATTCCAACTACCTTTGTTTTATGATTTATTTATATATTTTGCGGGATGTGTGATCTGTTATATTTTACATGCAACTAGTCCGGGTTTTTTGAAATTTAAATGGGATAGACCGAATTACAAATTGCCATTATCTCGGATTTGAAATATACATGCAGACTTAAGAATGGTAAGTATGGTGTATGATTAAGTCGTATCTTTGATTTTTTTTGGTTTGAGTGTTGCAGACCCTTCCACAAACACTATTGCTTAAGTTAAAGCACTTTTAGTCTAAGCCCGGATGCCAATGAGATAAACATATTGTCTGAACAAACATGGGCAAAGAGTCGGACTACAATTTGAGTGTCTTCAAGGCTAGAGTGAATAGGCTATTAATAAACTAGTGCGCTTTACCATCAACGATTGCGTCACTGCTTACCATCAGGCGGGATTGCGGTCAAGCGCTGGTTTATAAATTAATAAAAAATAAAAACTTCGAAAAAATGTCTCGCAAACCTTAGAACAACTCAGCGCTTGAAAGATACAAAGGTGTACGGGAAACTAAATATATAATATATAGACTTTCTGAAATTTCATTGTGGCGGCTGTTTTATTTTTTCTGCTTTAGGTCTTTCGGTTCATCATCTAACGAAATATTTTCCACACTGATATCTGTCTCGTAATGCTGCGTTCAGACCAAACGTAGTGTCACCTCTAACTGAGAGCGTGCGTTACGCATTTAATTGCTTCTATACAACGTTATTTTGTGTTTATGCGAATCCCGAAACACGTGTCCAAAATTTCAAAAAAGTATCATGAAAATCCACAAGGTTATGAGCTTGTTATCTTACTTGGTTGTCCAAACAAAAATATGGTCAACGCACCGCTCGCGGGGGTCCTAGTACTATGATCTAACGTCAGCTGTGTTGTGCGCTCGGTAACCACACTGCAACAATTTCTAAATATATTTGGGAAAAATATAAAATGGTGTAAAAATGATTGGAATCGATTCAGTTACTTAATAACTGAGGTTTCGTATAAAGTAAAAATGATGTATATAATTTCAACTTAAGAGTTCACACATGGTTCCCACGAAACCGGCAATATGCTATTGCGAGCTAATTCGCTATTAGTGAGCTTGCTGACAATCGATGACTGACTATACGATTGATGTGCGCTGCCTTAGGTACAGACTGACTTCAGCAATCAAGCAAATAGGTAATACGGGCTTGTGAATACGTCAAAGCCCTTAAAAGATATTTAGTAAATAATATTTATTTATGAGACTTCGTAAATTATCAAAAAAAACCAAAAACAAAAACTCCAGTAATTGTGTAAGTATATTGAGTGTTTTGATTTATTTCGAGTACTGATTTATTAAGTATAGGGTATCCTTGTTTTAACATGGAATAACCAGTTCCAAATCATTCCCCATCAATGTTAGTCAACTATGTTGTAGCAACAGGTTACTTGTTGACTCGAGTACTGGCTTTCGATTCCGATGTTACCCAACTCAAAATTCAACAGTATGACTACTGACTACCATGTTAATGTTTATACTCGCACCGCCAAAGGACCTGAGATCATTTGGATAGATCAGCCAGTATTGCAGATCTAACCCAAATTTTAAGGATACTCCGCATGCAAACCAGTTTAAAAGTAAGGCGCCAGTGCAAGTGGACCTAATACTGAATTGCACAACAATGTTAGTACGTTGATCTACGCGAGCGTAGCATTGATGCAATGTCTTTTACTCGCAGTAGGCTTCTTACTATAGTACGGTAAAAGGAACAAGTTGATAGTATTGCAATTTCGCTTACAAACTTAGATTTGTAATACTATTTATTCGGAATTATAGTTAAGACTTCGACAAATTCAACAGTTCTTTGAAACTAATCAAAGAACTGTTGAATTTGCACAATTCTGAAGCGCGTTCCAAGATTGTAGATAGAGAGTAGGTTTGTATTTTACGTAAACTTTCAGAACTTTCGACTACTGTAGTTTCTGCTACACATTTTATATGGATGGGGTTTATGGTGAAGTTTTTGATATGTTATTTGATATTATTACCCCAATTGTTACTTGTCGTCTGCCGATGACACTTGTCGCGGTCGACGCGGCAGCGTGAGGTTGGAGTGGTAATGTGGTAAGAGTGTAATGAGAGGGTCGGTCGGTCCTGTGTGGCGCCGCGCGGTGTGGCGTGCGGCCGGCCGGTGCGGGGCGGGAGGGCGCGCGGAAGGAATGCGTCGTTTTCGCATCGGGAGAAACGAATGCGTTTAAGCGTCGCGGGTATACAATGGCGGCGTGACGAGATCCGGTTCGCGGGCAGCGCGGGGGCAGGGGGCGGGGGCTCTAATCGATAGCCGGCGAGCGACGGCCGGGCGACTGCGGCGCATAGGTGACAGCTCGGGCCCAATCAAATTACCGGCCGTGGAGGAGAACTGCAGTGCTACGCATGCCGGAGTAACACACCGCCGCCGCCACCACCCGACCCCGCGTTCCGCCGCCGAAACTGCACCGACGAACTCCTATTGTTCGATACACCACCATTTCCATACGTTCTCCTATGCAACACATTGACGGATAGTCGTCACTTATCACGCCGCCCGATATGCGAGACCCACCCCCTTACCCCCCACTTAGTACGACTGCAATTTGTACATGAGCTAGGTAAAATAAGCCATTTGTGTGAGTTAGACCTTATGATAACGTTCTAGTGTATGTATGATGCCTACATCGACATAAGAGACAATCATTTCTGATCTGCGCGGTTTATATTCCCTATTTCTACTAAAATTGTAATGTAATTTCTATCTAGCAAAGGGGGTTCCTTACTTATACGGTATATGATAAACTTCCCAAAAACAATAAATAAAATATGATGTTGCATTTAGCGCAAAGCTGGATGCTGTTACTCTATGCGCAAAGTCGATAGCGTTCCTGCATCAAATACATCAACGGATGTAGTGTAAACGACACATCTACGAGTTCCACGGCTGAGGATTGGTGTACGCGCATCTAATTATAGGTTATTCCACCCGCGTACCAGACAACAGATCCACGTTGTGCCATTAACGACCTGTGCACGAATGTCTACCCTGTACCTACACATAGACAACGCTTCATATACCACATACGCGGCCGATGTATACAGAGAAATGTGATGTAACCCGTCACGCATACTGAACTCCGGTCGGTCGCAGCAGTGGAGTACACTCGAAAGACATAAAACTGCAGTAAAGGAAATAGCAACGACGTCGCTCGGTAAAAACGAAACTTGACATTGAAAAGGAAATTAAATTAAAACGTTGCATAAAAGATAACGACGCTGTAAAGTTTCCACAGATCGATCGACGCATGTCGGACTCGTCGAAGCTTATTTCGATGTAGACTGAAATAAATGTCGCTTTTATAGGTAGGTAATGAAGTGGTCGCCGCAATTAAATCGATGACATCATAGCCTCGATGCGTGGCGTGATGGGAAATAAAAGCACAATTCAATCAACGGGACGGCGACACGTTGGCCCAAACCATGTATGAAGCATATTATACGCGAACAAGGACTTTATTAAAGAACACATATCTAACATACTTTAATGATCAGTTGCAATAATTTTTCATAAGGCGAACTCGGAACACGTGATTAGTACCTATGCTATATAGCCGTATAGCCGGATGATGGTAGTGTAGTTTTTGGCTGTAAACCGGGTAAAAATTTGGCCGACTAATCACAGACAATAAAGTAAAAAAGTGTTTATATAGTTATAGTGCGGGCAATCCTTGATATACTTTCGCTTTAGCCATTAAATCTAATACCAGAATAGTGCTAAGGTTCAAAGTTTGTGAATTTTTTTACAACCCCTTGCCCTAACGTCTGTAGCTCTATTCTATTTTGGTATAAAATCTTACTTTGCAAGAAACTATCTTCCCCAAATATACGTCTTTTTTATCTCACGCCTCTATGGTTATTGTAAATAATACTTTTCTATGAGACAAAATTTGATAATTATGGTTTTGAAGATCTTATTACCTTAGATTTATATATGAAAAGAACAGCTTGTAAATTTTGTTAATATCTACTGTATCGAAAGGGTAGAAGTTTGTAACAAAAAAAAAATCTTTCTAGTATTTGGCTTGGTTTGACACTATTGTGCCATGTTACATTTGGAAACATGTTAAACATGCACTTACCTAGCGCAGGGTCGAGGACTGCTTGTGCTGCTTGCTCCTCGCCGACCGGCGTCTTAAGGCATATTTTCTTGAGTTTCATCGCGATGGGTGAGTCTTCCGACTGGGCCACTGTAACACAAATGTAGATTTGACACGGTATTTATTGAATGTCTTCAAAACAATATTTATATCAGTAAAGAATTGTAAAGAAAAGCGTTCCTTTTTAATTCATTAGTCGGTCCTCTACCAGAAGTAATCAATAATAAATGAATTAAGAGCCTCACGACCCTGTGATTGCTATTACTTATTGATTCCCCGATCGATTACTAACGCGCCTTACTTTATATTCCATTGTTTTCCACAGCAATTTTCTGATATAGGTTTTCTTCACACGTGTGTGAAAGAAAGACAAGTGAAACTTATGACTAAGAACTTTATCATCAACCTCAACAACAGCAAGTTAAGTATCAAGTTAGACCAGGGGTTTAATGCAAAAACGCATATAGCGTCTACTGCCATAAGGTAAATTATACAATATAAATCGGTACCAGCACGTTTCTTTTCTGTGGATTACTAAGTGCAATATTAAAAAAATAATCATCGCCTTGGTCCTGGTAATGTTTTAGCTGTTTAAGTTCCCATCGTGTAAATGTTTCGCTATCTCCTTAGAACTGAACTCGAGCACAATAAAAGCGAGTCGTAACAACAATATTTTCAGTGTGCGTAAAAAGAGATGCCTTGCTCCATTTTTCAGTAAACTTAGTCTCTATGACCATATAACAGAAGAAAACATTCCACTTACGAAGTGTGTGTTTACTGAAATTACTTGACAACTTTTGTGAAGTGATTTAATAGGTTTTTGGTCTTTCTCAACGTATCACAACAGTGGTTATGAGATTTACAGCATATATGTAGAGAGGAATTGGAGAATCGCCTGAATTTTCGATTGTTCTATGCTGCACCCTTTAAAACACTAAGCTAATCTGACCAAGATTATGTTTGGAACAGAATTTGACCCCTGAGTTTGTTTCGCCATTTCTTCACACGGATAGCCAGATGTATATGTGGACTCCATCAATTCTATGTAGTTAGTTTTTCTATACATATGTGCGTGGGACACTTGGAAAGTATTGCGATAATAAAAAAAAATGTTCTATAGGTACATATATTTTTATTACATCTTTTCAAAGTATTCTCCGCCACCAGTTTTCGAAATACTTTTTGCAGTCCGCCGCAGACACCTCGTCTACAGCCTACTGGAACGATGACAGCGCATCATTCAGCGACGAAAATTGTATCCCTTTAGCGGATCTTTTATTTTTGGGAATAAGAAGAAGTCACAAAGTGTTAAGTCAGGGCTGTAAGGAGGGCGACCCAGGAGTTTGACTGGTGTACTGTCTTCCTGGACAGTCCCTTGTTTTGATTGCGGTGTGGGCGGGCGCATTGTCGTGGTGAAGCAGTAACCCGCGGATCCCTGTGTTTGGTCGCTTGTTGCTCACAACAGAGAAAACTTCTGTCAAGCATTTGGTAGTATACCATTTAACGTTAATGCTTCTTTGGTTTCATAAATAAATTGACACCAAGTAGCCAGTCAAACTGAAAAAGCTCGCGATCTAAGATCATAACCATCTTAACCCCCGCTTCTTCTTTTTTGGTAGGCGTTGATTCATTTTGGAACACCCAAACCGTCGACTGGCACTTCGTTTCTGGATCGTATTGATAAATCCAAGATTCATCGCCTGTAACGATGTCGTAAACACGCCGAAACAAGCCTGCTTCAAATTTGTCTATTATATCATGACACCATTTCACCCGTGCCTGCTTCTGAGCATCGGTAAGTTTGTGCTGCACCCAGCGTGAAACTATCCTCCGCAACCGAAAATGTACGTGTAGAATCTCGTGAAGGCTTCCTGATCCAATCTGCAGTTTATGTTTCATTTCTTGGTAAAAATTCGTATACTGTCTTGGATGAAACTTTTCACTGCTAGCACGTTTTCTTCTGTAACAGCCGTCAAAGGGCGACCACTGCTTTCTTTATCCCCCAAAGTTTTCCACCGCGGCTAAATTCATTATACCACAAATACATGGTCTCGCCTTAGAAGGGTCTTCATCCATGAATACCATTTGAAGTCTATCGTACGATTCGTCTGGTTTCAGGCGACATTTGAAATCGTAAAAAATCATAGCGCGAAAATGGTTTCGACGCAAATCCATTTTTCAAAGAGACACGATACTTTTAATAAGCTCGCATAAAAATGTGGAGGAAAGTTTTGAATTTGGAACGTACCTATTATTAGTTATAATTTATAATCATATTTTTTAAATAAATTATAACTGGCCAGTTTTTCATACATAAAAACCTTTTGTCGCAATACTTTCCGAGTGACCTGGTATATGACCCTACTTATACTCATCATCATCATCTCAGCGTTAATTCCAGTCGCATCCGAAGCCTTTTTCCAGATCTGGAATCTGGGGTCCGCTTTACTGGTCTAACTGCTGATTTTGGCGAAACTTCCGTGACATTTTCCATTCCATTCACAAACATTTTCCGTGAAGCGACTGCCGTCTGACCTCCACAACCTGAAGGCGATATCGAAGCATTGCAGCTAGACCAATTGTTGGACTTTTGAGGGCTCCAACAACCCGTAACGACTGCCACTAGATGTTCGTATGGCAACCGGGACCAACGGCTTAACGTGCTTTCCGAGGCATGACCAGACCAATGCAAATATTTATATTCATGCATACAAATATTTTCACTGCGCGGGGATCGAACCCGCTCCTCCTTGCGCAGCGGCCGCGTTCGCTACCGCTACGCCACGGAGGCTGTCATGACCCCACTTATACTCCGATAAGTCCGATACCTTATTTCCAAAGAAACATTTTCATTTCAATTCAATGCATCATGTTGCCTTTCAAGATGTCATATTTATAAAAAAGCACATTCATTACTTTATGCATTTGATAAGAGTCTAAGGTCCGTATTCCAGAAGGAAACTCAAGCATTGATCTCTGTTTAATTTTAACAACATTACTTAAAACTAGTTTCAACCAATCAAATGGCTTGAGACGAGACTTAAGTAGAGCTTGAGTTTTGAGTGGCGATACGGACCTAAGACACAGTCAGTGTTACCAACCCTACTGTTTTAACAGCAGATTTGCTGTTTTCTCATTGATGTCCATGTTTTCTGTTTCATTCCTATTTTTTACTGTTTTTCAACTGCCGCTCAGCGCAACCTATTACACTACTATGCAAACATTTTTTGATATCCATTACGTAATATAACGCAATGACAAACCACTACCTAATTAATAAAACGAAATGACACTAGATGGCAGTATCTTCTTTAGTGGGATTACGAGGGAATCCTTGGAAATTCCCTCGAATCCCGAATCGGTCTCATGTGGTCACATTATATGTATTTGAAGATCATATTTTTATGCACGGGGAAAGCCTAATTTATGAATGACAGCTACACGCCTGCTGTATTGCGTATTGTTTTATAGTCACAACACCATCAACAGTTTTATTGAATTGCGACGTCTATTAAAAAAAAAAAAAGTATAATTACAACCTTTTCGATAAAATGAGTACTAAAAATAGTCCGTCTAAGAAGAAAAATGTGAAATATGAACAAAAATTCATAGATTTGTGTTTAAAAGATGAAAGGTTCAAAGGCTGGTTAAAGAAAATCAGTAAGTATTATTATTATTTAATTATATGAGCAAAATGATGAAATCTGCCTTATTTTTCTTTGTCTACTGTTTTTTTAAAGGCGAGTTGCTGTTTTTTAGCTTTTTGAGGTTGGCAACACTGGACACAGTACTGTCTCTACAATAGCACTTAGAGACGCGTACTTAAAAAAAAGCCTGAATCGGCAACTTGTCCTGTCTACAATAATAAAGATTGCTTTGACGAATTGCTAATCTGAAAATTCACATGAACAACGTCTGCAAAGTTTTAGTGTTGAATGATTCAAAATGAAAAACGCTTCGCAATATTATATGCACAAAATTTCAACCGGTCATTGATCGTATTCTTCAATCGAATTCAAAACACGTTTTGAAATTACTATTAAGTCGTGGTTTTATGTTTAAATTAAAAATTTCAATATAAATTTTTTTACTGAAAATTGTAATGTTAATTACTTATTTAAGCGTACAGTGTTTGAAAAAAAGGGTCTAGATCAGGGATGTTACGAATATCATAAGACATTCGTGAGTCGCGAGTATTTGACTGTGCGACTGTTGACAAGATGCAAAAAAGAAATGTCAAGGTATGATATTAATTATAGATTTTATATGTATTTGTGGTTATACCGTGTATAATGTAGAATTATAGATAATAATATACATTGTGTATATTATTTTAAAACTAACAAACTACAAACTCAAAACTGTGTTAATTCAGTTAATAACAATACCATACACTCGCGTTCACATTGTTGAATGCGAATGCGAGTGTTTGAAATAATGCGAATTATTCGCATAATATGATTGCGAATGCGAATGCTCGTAACAGCCCTGGTCTAGACTATACATAATGGTCATTTAAAAGTGTATAAGTTAGAATGTGTAACAGTGTGCCAGGTCTCGTCTGCGACCTTGGCGGCCTGAGCGTCGGCCACCGGAGACCGGGACGCCGCGCCGCGGTCGTCGAGGGCGCGACTCGAGATCCCGGGTAAAGGAGCGCGTACACTGGCGACTGCTTTATTATTGCCACGACCTACGACAACTATCACGTTGTAAATGGTCGTTGTGTATCTTTATTAACTATCAACTCTATTGACGTATTCTGTGACAGCTTATACATCGATGTTGACTCTGGAATAGGTTTAAATATTATTTTTATTTGAGGACGTTGCGTTTAGTTTTTTGTTAAGCACGTGAACTCGCCTCATTTATTCAATTAAATGGAAAGGGGTTTTGAAGTCGATGAGGTGTGTTTGTTGCTATTATTTAGAATTAAAACTGCGCAGTCGAAACATTGTGATTGTAGAGCGCTTTAACATTCAATATACCAGTTTCAGGCGGTTTAGTGGATTGACAAGGTGCCGCGGGTAAAGAGTCGCGCTTATGTCACGATATGTGGTGACGTGGTGGGCAGTGTATAGGCGCCACACACGCCGTGCGGCGCGATGTCGCTAGTGTGTCGTGGTTACGGCAGGGCAGGTGCAAGCGAGGCTGCACGCTGCGCCGCGCGGAGGCTGCGCCCACCCTTGCCACCCCGCGTCACCCTCATGCTCCCCCCCGTAACCCTCCCGCGCACGCCATCTTAACAAATCGATAGGATATGACTGTTCTCCACTTCGCGGGTGCGACTTTTGGGCGCGGACTGAATGACCCCTCTTGATTGCGTAACGCAAAGCGCGTTCACGAACAATAGAATTGGGCGAGATACCGCCAGCGAAATATTGTGATGTTTAAAACAAACTCAACGGCGCGGCGGGTGAAGAGGAAAAATCTAAGTATCATCATATTCATAACCATACAAACAGACGAAGGGCTTTTGGCCTGAACAAATGTTGGCTGAGCAGTTTCCGAACAGGATTCTTTATAAATAACCAACATGTTAAGTTATGTCTACACAATTATACATACTTCTCTTATCTATGTATAATATTCCAAAGCAGTGTCTGCCATGTACATGGTAAAACATCTAATCCAAGTAAACGTTATTAAATAATTAGCAATTAAGAGCCAACAATTAATAAAAATTATAACAATGAAGTTAGCTCTGGCAAATGGTAGGGAACAGTTAGTGATGCATCTCGAGGTTTACGAGGGCTTTATTGCTGCATCATTTAAACAATATGGCCAATATGGGTAAACAGTTGTGCACAGGGCAGTAGACGAAGCTTTACAGTGGAACAATATTGGTACACCTCGATTTACACTACAGTAGCTTAATGGTTTCTGTGTAATTTATATCAAGTGTTTACTGAGTTTATGAGGGAGAACAATGTTATTGTTTGGGTTACCACACATTCTTGACGAATATTCACATGGATTCCAAAGGCCGTTATTTTTCTTAATATAGCTAAATGTTCAATTTGTCTAAATTGTTAGGTCTAGAGTTAATATTAACTAAATAAAAAAAAAAAACATTTTCACCTAAGCACAGTTACGGGGAGATCATTGGTTATTTTTAAAGTTTTTTTTCTTTTTATAGAATAAATCTAGAAATATTGTACACTTATTTATGATTTCAGTCGGTGGTCCTCGAGTTTAATTTAGAGAAGAAAAGTATTTTTTCGCAAAATGTTACATAAAAGTCTTTTGAAATTAGGTTACGGAATGCCGATGGCAAATAGTCTTTGTATTGATTTCAATAAATTGTAAATGTTTTTATAAAACATAATAACTTTCTCTATAGAACAAGCTATTAATAAAATCATGGCTAACTTTTCAATCTACTAGTTAAGTTTTATGTCAAAATTAGAGAGACGGTTTGACATTATAATTCCTATATATACAAGAAGTTCGAATTCGCTAACGCTTCCGATTCATTCATTTTACTAAAATAGGATTTGGTGGCGCCTTTTTCATCGGCAAACAGAATTAATTCAATGAGAAGGTAATCCCAACCGTCCTATAACCCAAGTGGGAATGGGAGTAAACCGCGGGCCGCTCCCGCCATCTCTACTTAAATATTCACGCCCTCTAATGACACGATGTCGGCTCACTGAAACAAGGTTCTAGGTGGCCAACTAGACGCGCGTACTTGGAACCTTACCAAGCCAAGCAATACGGAACAAAGAAGTTAAGATAACCATCCGCCGAAAGTGATCCAGTACGGAATAAAAGGAATTTGCTCCTGTGAGGGATGCAAAGGATATACTGTAGAGTGAAGGTACGTTTGTATATTAGGTAGCTTTCTGGCATTCTATTCTCAGGTTCCCGATCAATATTTACCTGGTCTTTCCTTATTTCGTCAGCTTCGACTGAGAAAGTTTGAACATAACAAAAGCGTACGTTGATTGTCATTCGCACTACTCAAATTCAATACAGTATTCCTATCAAGCTCAAAGAGTTTTCACAAAATAGGTAACTATTTTCAAATTATATACACGTGAAGCAGTGAAACGACGCATATTCATCTTCGTGGCCACGATTATTTTAACTTGGACTTTGTTATATTAAAGTTATAAGCAAGAAGAATTGATACAATTTCCAGTTCACATTTATATGACAAGTCTATGATGAGTAGGATTGTGGACTAGGACCTTCCCTTGCCAACAATCCGGGATTATCAACTGAACTATAGGGTCCCGAATAATTTAAAAAACATTTTCCTTCAAGACAGAATCTCACATAGAATAACTTTAGCAGGATGGTTCATTGATTCATTGGAATAACTCGGATTTATTTATGAGGGACAAAAATAAAACAACGAACAGAGTGAATTGTTCTAATGATACTACATACTCATTGGTGCGTCGACTTCTCATACTTAACGGTTTAAACTCGATGACCAGCGACGGCGTGGCAGGGTAAGTAGCAACAAATTTTATTAAAAGTACATAAGTCATAACCTGACCTCCACAATATCTTAAGAAATGACAAATGAGGTGAGTGGTCATGGTGTAAAGACATTTGCCATAAGAAACCTGGAGCTTATATTTAAACATACGAGCATCTTCCAACGAAGATAATGTCTGTGCTTTTTGTTTTTGTTAGTATCTACTCGATTCGTACAATAACGCTTGGATGTGGTTTCCGTTATTGATTTCGAGACCTAAGTAGATTAACACGGTCTGAGTTGCCATTACTAAACTATAACAGCGGCGCAATAGGGGTCATGGGGTGGAGGAATTTTGAGTAGGAATTTAGATATTTTTAAGTGTAAAGGAATACGGAAGAAACTATGGACGACTTATGTAAAATATGGTATGGCTATACTATACGATACGTACACTGACGGACTAATAAACTGCATCAAAGTAATAGACGACTTTGAAATAAATATTTTAACCAAGTATGAAAACTTTCTATACAGATTTAAATTGAAACCTCTAGATGGTTCGTGAACTTTAAAACAACGTAGGGTCGTATCCTTAAGTTTAATTTTGTTTACTGGAAGGAGAAATTTAAGAAAAATTGGTTTAATAATAGACACAAACTTTATGCAAGGGTTTATTTATGTTTTAATAAGGGGTATTACCTCCACGTGTCCTTATTACGGATTCTAATCTGTTCCGCATAGATTTTATTAGGGTTATTAAAAGATTTTGCGGAATATTGTCCCATTCTTCTGAAAGTGCTGTTCTCACTGCTGCCACTGTTGTGGGCACAGGATTTCTCGCATAAACAGCTCTTTTTAAAGTGTCCCAAATATGCTCAATGGGATTAATAGCCGGGCTGCGTGCTGGCCATTTCACTGTACATATCCCAACCTCTTCGCAATATTGTCGAACTTGTGCAGTAGCGTGCTGCCGGGCATTATCCTGCATTAAAGTAAAATTTTCGCCATGAATCCCATGTAAGAAACCAATCTTCTAAGATCTCTGTTATGTAGCGATATGCAGTCTAACCCCCTCTATTACCGTTTTGACGGACTATGTCTATGAACACAAGTTCTGTTTGCCCGTCGATCCACCACAGACCATACACGAACCTCCAAAAGGAACACGCTCCTCAATGCAACTTTGAGCATATCGCTCCCCATGTCGACGATAGACTCTTCTGCGACCATCTGCACCATATAAACGTGTCTTACACTCGTCTGTGAACAATACGAAGGCCCATTGCTCTTCTGTCCAATTTAGGTGATCACGCGCAAATCTTAAGCGAGCTTGTCTGTGAGCTATACTTTGAACCATTTGCTGGTCTAAAAGGATTGATATGCACTTCCTTTAACCTTCTTATTGATCTTGCACTCACATTTATTCCACGCACTTCATTAAACTTTGTTTTGATGTTAACTGACGTGAGGATACGATTTCGTAGGGAAGTTGTAACAATTAGACGGTCATCACGAACAGTGGTTGCTCGAGTCCTGCCTGTACCACGTCTCCTTCTGTAAGAACCTGTCTACACAAACCTTCTGTATATTTTAGAAACCGTAGACTATTTTAAATTTAAATTTCTACCAATCGTTCGTTGATCCAAGCCCTCCCGCACCAGTGCTACAATTTGAGCAACTTGTTCGGACGAAGTATCCATATTATGGTTCAAAAACTCCCGAAGAGTTAAAAAACCTAACCCAACAGTTCTGCTGGTAAAAATAATTCAATTGACAAAAAAATAAAAAATCAATGCTAATCAATTTAAAACTTTAAATAACACACAAATCTGATACTACAAGTAAATTTTCTTTTCCCGGCAATATGCATTTCATTTTTTTTAATGGCTTTGCCATCGCAATTCATTTGATTTATGCAGTTCTATTTTTAAATTTTGCTTTTTTTAAGATTAAAAGCCAGTCTCTCCATATTTATATAATTTAATCAAAAAAGTTTGCATACTTATTAAAAAAAAATCACTTCAAAGTAATCCTGAACTTTGATGCAGTTTATGAGCCATAAACTGCTTAGACCAGAGGCTTAGACCAGATCGACTTATCATTCAAAACCTCTTTGTAGAAGCAGACCTTATATTGTAAAGGGTATATCAGTACATGATTCTGAACCCACCAGTGGTGGAATTTTTCGTCGGCTTTTTCATGATAAAAAAAAAGTAGTTTTTTTCACTTTAGACCGTTCATAATTGCTATACTTTTATAACCCAATAAGATTTTAAAGTTTAAATTAATTAATTCGCTAATAAAAAAAGCGCAATGAAAACAAAACTCGAAAAACTATCTAATCAGCTGATTTAATAGAGTTCACATCAGGGATCAACGTCATACAAACCCGCACGGCGGCACGCTTCCAACGTTCAAAGGCCGAGCCGACACTTTTTTTTAAGCATTGTTATTTCCGTAACCGTTCATTAAAGACATAAATGACTATTATAATTTTATTAGTGGCACGCGGTCTAGCCTTTTCGCGAAGTTTGCGTTACGATATCAGAAACACTCTGTATATTGTGAAATAGTATTTATATAGGTATCTAAATGAGCTGACCTGTACACGAATTAGTGTGATAAGAAATTTATTTACTCAAACCATCTCACTGCGTAGAGTCTTATCGCCACATGGATGACATAAGTATAATGATAACATGTTACTATTATTTCAGGAAGGAAGATGTATATTTTTAATACCAGACACTAATTTGATAGGTGTAGTTACGTACTTATCCGAATAACTAAAGAATCATTTATTCGGTCAGACAAAAACACTAGGAGTAGGCACAACTGTCAAAATGTGTTATCATTAATTCTTAGTTCGTTCTGGCTCTAAACCAGTCTATGCTTGTAGAACATACGGAATAAGAAATACATCAACTTCGGCCGAAACTACGGATATCGTGTGCAGTAGAAGCCAACGAGAGGACCGGTGCTGCTCGGAGATGAAGGTAACGGTTTTGTTGTATAGCCAAAGCCGCGAAATGGCAAGACATCTCCAGGATCAGATTTCAAACTATCATATCGCCAATTCTTTTACTCTATGCATGATATTCCCACCACTTGTGGCATGGCATAGTATTGAAGTGCATCGAAATGTTCTTAGAAAGTATACATACTTAATTAATAGAACATCACTCACGATTTAGAATATTTCAGCTAAGTGATTTTTATTTCAGTAACCGTGTATATAAACAAAAAAGAATCATATAATTAACAGTAAAAAATAATTGCTGAACTTTAATTGCTTGAGAATGGCGAGCTACTCGAAGCCCAGTACAAAAAGTTGTAGCTTGGAAGCAAGTGAACATATTCTCTGCGTGCAATGAAGACCAACCCACTCTTGGTTGACCAATAATTTAGTTTGCTCATTGTTTTGATTGTATGCTTGTGTGTAAAGACATACATTAGGCAAATTTAAGTTATTTTGTATTTAATGAAACAATCAATTTGCTTCGCATTTTCCAAGCTACATACGAGTATATTATGTAGGGGTCGGCATCCAGTTTAACCGGATGCAATTGAATACATATTACATGGACCGACTGCCTGTCTGACCTTCACAACCCAGTTACTGGGTAATACGATGCCCTTTAGCAAGCCTGGTAGTCAGACTTTCCGCCTTCTGACAACCTGTAACGACTGTCAAATATCTACGAATGACAGTCAGGCTCAACCTTTTAATGTGCTTTAAATTTCGTGCTTTTTGTATTCAATGGTTATTCTTTCAAGTTATTGGATGAATGAACACGATTTTGATCATTGTGTCTATAGAGGGGCATACTTTTTGCATGATACGATAAACTATATTTGACGGGATCAAAATAACGTAATTCGTTTTCTTACAGTACTTATCATGGGGTAAAGGTATTCAAATCAACGCTTGGACTTTCAATTCAACTAAGAACCGAGAACAATGATTCATCGATCTGTAAGACAAAATGCCTTATTGGTGTTGTGTACAATATGAAGAGCTCGAGGCTAAGTAATAAGCTGGTGATCCAGGCTGGCATTCGAGAAACTGAAGTTGTTACGGGTCCAGAAACCTCCAAGTCGGAGGATCAGTCGTACCAAGAGGTATTGTGTTACCCAGTAACGCAGTTGCTCCACGTAAAATCCATTGGTATTCAGCTGCACCCGGTTAGATTGGAAGCCAGCTTTAAAAATAGTTGGGTGAAAGCTAGGAAGATGATGATTGCTTTAATATACGGATTCATGAGTTCATCGAGTTTGATATCCGCTTGTTCGATATATGGAGCGGCTAACGGCGCGGGTAGCACCTGCAGAGCCTCAAGTATGACCTTGTCGCTTATACGCAATACCTACTTGAGCGGTCAGCGATCGGCATAACACAACTATTATGCGGATTGATTAAATAGTTGATATTATGATGCAGCAAATAATTCTACGGACCATTTAGCTTAACGACACCTTTGGTACAGACTGTTGGTTCTTGGTAAACAAGCGTGAGTTTTATGTTCATCTTAAGTAATACTAGTGATACATCAACAGAGTCTTATTAACTATTCCAAAAAATCTTTGTTACTTTGTGAATGTTCGTTTAAACCAAAAAGTCTCAACGATTAAGTTCAGCGTGCTCGCTGTTTAGCCGCTGTAAGACCGGTAATTTGGGTCTCTTCCACTTCCTGCTAAGTAGTACTTCCCGAATAATTCTTATATCAATAGATAGTTTACAAATGACATCTGTAGGCCTAGTATGAGTTTTCATTACGAAACTCGTTCGACGATATCGAGCGCGTTTGACTCAGCGATTGGCCCGCTTCAAGGTCGTAAGAACTCTCAACCAATGAGAGCGCCAAACGCGCTCGATACCAACGATCGAGTTTCGTCTTGAAAACTCATACTAAGCCTAATGTACCCTAAAACGTAAAACGATGAGTTTGCCATTATAGTAAACGATACGGCGTCACCGCGCCACGCTACTACGTGTGCTTGCAGTGAGGCAACAGAGCGACGAAACGGATACTCGCTTCACCTGTTAGCTTCCGCTCGATAATTACAAGAAACGTACTACTAACAAAACATTATATTTTGTTTTCTCTATATGTTATTGCCGTTTACTTTATATGATTGGTTGGATAACTAGAGTTCGTGTCGTGTTGAGTAAAACAACGATGGGTGCACCACCTGAGTGAGACGCGGCGCCAGTTGTACAAAATCTGTTGAGTTAAGGACACAATTTCAAGTTGTTTTTCCATATACATATGGCAACTCCAAATATTGTTGGGCCGGTTTCAATGAGTAAGACGCTAGAGTATAAGTTACGGGATGTTGAAACAATGCGACGGTCTTGTACAAGTGCGGATCGGTCGGATGCGCAGGGGTCATCGACCCTGTGCTCCCCTCCCCCGTGCCAACCGCGGTCTCACTTTCGATGCGCCCGAGGCCTCATCGAGTCCACGTGCCCATGCGCAGCCACCGACGCCGTCGCTGGTGACGTCATCGCCTCCAGGACCACGCGCAACGGTGCTACTTACCAGAGCGTGAAGCCGTTTGTGCTTTTCATTAGAACACCCATGGGAACCATGCTAACAACGGATGCCACAGTCCTTTCCCTTACTGACATAGTTTTAAAAGTTTGTAATGTACTGGTTGGAAAATTTCATACGAGCGAACTTGTATAGCCGTGGTGGCCTAGTGGTTAAAACACCAGTCTCGGGTTCGATTCCAGGTCAGGCAAATACCAATGTAACTTGTCTAACCTATATGTACTTTCTAAGTATATCTTGGACACCAATGACTGTTTACAAGGTGAAGGAAAACATCTTGAGGAAACCTGGACTTCGCCAAACCCGTATTGAGCAACCGTGGTAATACACTCAATTTTTCTCTGTATGATATGAGACCTGTGACCAGCAGTGGGACGATAAAAAGGTTGTTGATGATTATGATGAACTTGTCAGTATCAACGATGTTAGAAATGATACAACAATAAATTATGAGATAACATTTCTTACTTACACATTATAGCTCAACAGAACAGGCAACAAAATCATGTAGAACTTCGAATGTAAGAAAGTGTGAAATATCACGCATTAATGTAAATGTAGAGGTAAACGAACCTGTTAACTATACTAAAACTATTGTAAGGTAAGCTTCATGTTTTGCCAGCATCTGCTGGCAGAAGACGAAAGTTCCTATGTTATCTACTTAGGACAACAATTAAGTTTCTTCTTCTCATTTTGCGTAATGCAATTTATGATTGTTGTTTAATCTACAGTTTCAAACTTATGTAGGATGATCAGTACGAACGTCTACCATTACAATCACTAATATGCTGGAGACTTCCCGAGCTTGCAAAAGCAAGCAGCCGAAAGTTTAGGTTGGCTATATTGAAATTAAAAAAAGTTGCGATGGTAGAGAGTGAACTCCTACAGAACCGTTTCTTGACTGAGAAGTGTGAAAGCTCGAATAATTTACTTCGCATTGAAGATGTCTAATTTGCCAACGGCTTCGCCATCATAATTAATGATCTGTTAACACTAACACACAACGAACGCCCCACACAAAGGGTCACCTGAGTAGTGTGTGGGAGTACAAATAACAAACAAAAGTACACACTGGCCAAATACCTGTATTTAGAACAAATATGCCGCGATGCGGAAATTGAAAGCGCGAGGTCTTAACACAGGTAGCCGATGTAGATGTTGAGGTCATGTGAATTTATCCAAATAAAGGTCAATTCTGTTGTTAGCAATAATTCCTCTGCTTACATCTTCAGGTTTCTACGAGACCGTGCTGCCTAAATCACCTGATTAACAAGCTTGTTGATTTTTGTAGTCTGTCCGGTGTTGTATTTGTACAATGAAGGATTTAAGTGCATGGACCTAATACGGTAGTAGTATTGCGACATTGGTTTTACATCAGTGAAAACGAATATTCAAATACTTGATGATGTTATTTGTAAAATTTATCGCGACGTCAACCTATTTACCCATTATTTTGTTTGGTAACGTAACGAAACACCACTTGTCACTTATTAAAGCCGAAGATGCTTTACAAATATCAGCGGATTAAATGTTATTTTATTATATTAACTTTTCAGATTATACGTGAACACAAGATCTGTTCATACTTTGGTTTTGAAAGATCTTATCGCAAGGTGGGTACTTATTGTATTGTTGGGCCGAATATTCAGTATGGTTAGACCGACGGAGAAATGGGGCGTAACACAAATAAGTCGTGTAAAAAGTATTGTTACGGGCTAGGGGTACTAAAACGCCGGTTAAGGGTTGCGAAGTTTATTGGCAACGAAGGTACAGTCGATCGTAGGCAATGACAAGTAGAACGTAGCTGACGTCGCACCGAAGTCTTCCCTTACGTCCACGAAGTCCGTGTCGTAAACACACAACAACACTACAGATGTTACTTCACGTAGTACTCAAAAAGTTCTCGTTACAGTTGTCGCAGTAGGTATTCTCAAAGATCGCTTCTTAACTGTCGTTTGTTTTCGTATCGCTAGTCGACTGCGGGCTTTTGTTTTTTGAATATGGCATCTCGTAGTTGACCTTGAGAAGTTGTGACTACTTATACGGACTATTCTATGGCTGCCTTAAAAGAATATAAAGCCTCCAGCCAGGGCAACTAAAAACTAAGTGACTACACGCTAAGGGCACTCCCTGTGGGGTACGAACCTCGGCATAGGGTGTCGCTGGAGAGCACAGCAAGGGATGGCTGGATCGAAATTTGTTTTTAATTCGGTTTGATGACCGCGGCGTTTCCTAGTACTCGCTGTAAGAAGAAACGACCGAAACAAACTCAGAGGTCAATTTTTATTTAGTGGCTCAGCTGCGGCGCGGGCTGGCCTTCATCAGACAAGGTACGAGGGGAATTACTACGTTGAACGCGTTGCGATGGACCTCGGCGGCGAGGTCAGAAGATCGGTCTTTTGTATTTGTGCTAGTGACCATATCGGCGTCTGGAGGAGGGTTATGGGGTCGTCTGAGTCGGTGAGAACATGCCTGGGTCGGCGAAGCTTACTGATTTTGGAGGGGGTGTATTTTGCTGCCGCAACAACCAGAGGGTTGTGATGTATAGCGCCTGTGTCAAAGAAACGCTTGGAAAGGAGTTTCATGTTCTGTTGCCACGAGGGCTGGGAAAGCCTTCTGGTGGTTCAGAAGGTTCCAAGGGCTGGGCCTTTGAGGGCTCAGTTTCCCTGGGACCTGAGTCCCGGGGGATTCGCGCTGCTGGAGTGCATTCGCACGCTTAGTCAGCTTGGAGGAGGTGGACTTAGGGGTCCGTGTGCAGTTTCTGGCCTGTTATGTCTAGGATTCGAGATGTATTGCTTGCTTAAAAGTTATGTACTGCATGTCACGCAATATTGAACCATATGCTCTCGACATAAGGTGCATTCGTAACAGTATATAATGATTGTAGTAAAGTTTTCTATGGTAAAAGAAAGATAAAATTATTCTTATTCTAGCACGTTGTTTTGACTGTTCCAAAGTTAATCTTAGTTTGAAAGGAATTATTTTTCCGCTATTATTTATTGCCCAGGCAGGGGTTGAGCGAGCAGTCTTAACAATGTTGCTGTAATCGACTCTACTCATGTGCTTACACGAGTTGAGTCGATTCGAACCATTACCCAATCGATTGCGTAATAGAAAGTTGTGATTCGTTATCAACCAGATGGTTTAAAACATTCTTTAACAGACGTCGGTCAGTCTAATATTTTTAAGTTCTATAATGACCATTAACCACTGGCAGATAATTATCGTATTAGGATCGTAGATTTCCGTTGTAGATGTGGTAATGAAAACTTCTAACGATTTGGACTAGTATTCCTATACTATAATTCAGACAGCAACTTTAAAATCGGCTGATTCTTAAATATGTCAACTAATATAAATTGTAATAAAGGCATGTGGTACTGATATTATAATTTAGTATGTATGAATAACTTATTACATATTTGAATAAATAGTGAGTTGGCAGTGAGCAGGCCGCGTAACGGTGTCTAGTAGGTATCGAAGTCGTTGGCGAGGGTCATCGGCGCGTGGCGACAATTAAAACCGGGATAAGTGTTGCGTGTACCTGCGAGATGAGGGCGCCACGGTCGATACGAGGGGGAACCACCCGCGGGGAGGGGCTATTCGGTTAAGGAGTTTAGAATACAAGTCACGGAGTATTGATGTCTGCCGTGTTATTTTTATTGCGTAAAAGGACAACTATGAAACAGTCCCTAGCCTCCCCCATCAACCCAAGCTACTTCGTACGAACGATATCGTGACGGTAGATTGGAAGGTGTATCACGAGCTGTAACGATGTATTGTCTAATGGCAGGTAGCCTTTGTCTAGTCGGAGTTACTAGTTTTATTTTTATGGTTTTCTTAAAATGCCTTTCTCAAAAGACGTTTTACCTGAATCGCGTATTTGGTTTTGTGAAGCGAGTTATTTTAATTCGTATATGGAATAATAGATTTCCATTACGATGTGTTGAAAAAATAAGCATGTTTTCAGCAATTTCAACATCTGCGTCACAAGACGTGTGGGTGTTGAGGCGGCAGACAGTGTGCGGGGGTGGGGCGGGGTGCGGGTGAGCCAACTCTTCATTCCCATTTAGCTACTGAATTGTACAGCGGGAGGAGGCCATGATTATGTTTACTAACCCCGGCCGCCCGTGCCCCCGGTCTACGCGGTCCGAATTAACACACGATCTTTGTCCCAAAACTCGGTCTTTACATAGCCACCCTGCCGATCAGTGTTGCTATGTGCGAAATTGCGAATAGCAGATATGTTAGCACTCTGTTTATCCATCGATTTTTCGAGAACTGAATACAGTATTGAGCGCATTCTATTTGGATATGATTCACAATAAACACTGTCTAAGCAATCGAAAATACTGTTTTGATAAATTTTATTGAAATTGCATTACCGCTTTGAATAAATAATTATATATGGTTTAAATTATAATTATAATTTAGATTTCTAAACTAGCAGCCGCCAGCGACTTCGTTCGGGTGGAGTTAGTTATGCTCCGCTCCTATTGGTCGCAGCGTGATGTTATATACATCATAGCCTAAAGCCTTCCTGGATTAATGGGTTATCTAACGCAAAAAGATTTTTTCAAATCGGACCTGTAATTCCTAAGATTAGCGCTATCAAACAAACTCTTCAGCTTTATACATATATTAGTATAGAAGTACAGATGTCGTTCAAATATTGGTTAGAGAGATAGATGCAGGATGAGCAGATAACCCATAATTATTGTTTTGTAAAAAGAAACATGCTTAAAAACAGTAAATCAAGGCGTGTGCCCACAAGGTGGCACGGCCAGACCGCAATCACAGCATAATCAAGTGCATCCATCATCTCAGTGTTAATCCCATTCGCATTCAAAGCTTTTTCAGCTTTGAAGTTTGGGGTCCGCTTTACCAGTCTCACTGCTCTTTTGGCTAAACTTCGATATTTTCCGTGAAGCGGCTGCATGCCGTCTGACCTCCACAACCCGAAGGCGATATCGAAGCATTGTTGACCAATTGTTGGACTTTAAAGGGCTCAAACAACCCGTAACGACTGCCATCAGATGTTCTTATAGCAACCGGGACCAATAGCTTAACGTGCTTTCCGAGGCACGACAAGACCAGTGCAAATATTCATATTCATGCATACAAATATAAGCGTCGCGCGGAGATCGAAACCCGCCCCTCCTTGTGCAGCGGCTGCATTCGCTACCGCTACGCCATGGAGGCTGTCACAACATAATCAAGTGTTAAGTATGATATGGGCGAAACAAAAAATATGGGGTCGCTCACTGTATGATGTAATATAGTAAAACTACTATAGAATATTATATTAGCTTCTGCCCGCGATTTTCGCATTGCGTCGTCTACCTATTTCGCTTACGTTTTCTTTCTGACATTTTTTTCTATCAGAACTCCTCCCTGAGTCGTAGCGTGATGTAGGTTCCTTAAGAATTGGGCATAAAATGTAAAAAGAGTTTTCAAATCTATCTTTATTGCATTTTTTTTGTATTACAAGGTAAAAATAATTTTTGTTGTCGAACACAGCAAAAATGATGAAGAGCTCGCTAAATGGCAATTAGAAGAATTAAATATTATTACAAATCATAAGATGTACTTAATTGTGTGTATAATTATGTATATGTTATTAGTAAGTAAATATATACATACACACATTAACAATGTCTAGACTCTGAGTATTAGGTACATGAAAGACTTCTAACTTAAAAACTATTTCCAGTATAAAAAAAGTTTGTATAGAAAATATTTTCTTCTCACAACACCCATTTTGAAACAGAGAATATCGATTATTCGAATTTAGCAGTCGAAAAGTTAGTTCATGTTACAATTTAAATTTGAAGTTTTAAACATTAAAAACCGGCCAAGTGCTTGTCGGACTCACCCACAAAGGGTTCCGTACCATTGATTTATGAAAATAAAGGATTTAGGTTTACGATGTATTAACAAAAAAAACTACGCACTAGATTTCGTTCAAAACCATCTTAGTTGGTAGTTTTTATAGTAATGTACTTCGTGTTTTTTTTTTAAATTTTCTAATTTTAGAAGTTAGAGGGGGGGGGGGCTAACTTTTTTCCACTTTGGAAGCGTACGCAAACTATTCGGTTTAGAAAAAATATTTTAGATACCTCAATATCATTTTTGAAGACACTATCCACAGAAACCACACACGTACGTGTTTGATGGAAAAAAAAAAAAAAAAAATTAAGTTTCAGTTCTAAGTATGGGGAGTCCCCAATATTTATTATTATTGTTTTATTTTTGTATCAAAATCTTAATGCGGTTCATAGAATACATCTACCTACCAAGTTTCAACAGTATAGCTCTTACAGTTTCGGAAAAAAAAATGGCTGTGACATACGGACGGACAGACATGACGACTCTATAAGGGTTCCATTTTTTGCAATTTGGCTACAGAACCCTAAAAACGATCAAACACTTTATTCTAATTTAAACGCGTGTTACATTTATTGTTATGTCATGTCGACATATTTTGACAAGGGAAGAGCAGATTAGAGGCTAAGGAAGTTGGAAGCTGGCGCTATACAACGCGTGGTTTCTGAAATAGGGATGTATCCAAGGTATGAAAATCAAAAAAATAATTAGTCCGTCTTACATACAATAAAAAAAATTAAGACCCGTATTTTTTATTTTGTCGTAATTACCAAAAATTACTGAGATATAGCGTATTAAAGTTACAGAGTGGGGGCTAATTACGTCACGCCGTTCTATATTTTGTACCATGGCGTGACGTCATGCGACATTTCAAATCAATATATCTTCCTAAGTATTTGAATAAAAGAAAAAATAAAAAATACGTGTTCAATATTTTTATAAAGCTATCTGACGGACATTAAATTATTTTATAGGATACAAGCCAATTCTATAAACCGGCCAAAATAATTTAATCTCCAGGTCATGGACACGTTATAGTGCTACAGGTGATGTTGCTGAACGGCACATCTCATTATTATCTAAGCGTTAATACCAGTCGCATACGAAGCTTTTTTCAGCTTTGTAGTCTGGGGTCCACTTTACCAGTCTAACTGCTGATTTTGGCTAAATTTCGATATTTTCCGTGAAGCGACTATTTGACCTCCACAACTCGGAGGCGATATCGAAGCATTACAGTTAGATTAATTGTTCGACTTTTGAGGGCTCCAACAACCCGTAACGATTGCCATTAGATGTTCGTATGGCAACCGGGACCAACAGCTTAACGTGCTTTCCGAGGCACGACCGGACCAGTGCAAATATTCATATTCATGCATACAAATATTTGCACTGCGTGGGGATCAAACCCACACCTCCTTGCGCAGAGGCCGCGTTCGCCACCGCTACGCCACGGAGGCTGTCTGAACGGCATTCAGGCAGAAATCGCAACACAACTCCTAGACAGGACCGGACGACATCTAACAGCAACTGATTGTCTCCAGAAGCCGAGTCTAGACAAGAAAAAGGCGCAGATCAGAAAAGGACGCGAAGTGGAAGACGCGTACGGTTTCCAGACTTCTACCGCCCGCAGTAGCGGTCTCAGCGGGGGAGTACTGTGGCTGTACCACGAGCCCAACCTACTTCTGCGCAGGCGCACTGCGCGCCCGCCGCACGCGCCCATAGCCGATCGCCCCGCTATCGCTCGGTCACTAGCGGCAGTGCTAATCCTAGCTCCACGGCGAATGCACGCTCCGATTTCTCCCGTTCTAAATCGCTAATACTCACGCTAATATTATTTTTTCCAGTTAATCTTAATTTCGGTTTCTTTCTTCGGTCTATATTTCAATTCTACATCTTATCTCCTATCTATCTCTGTCAGCTAGAACTTTACATTTATCCTTTGTAATCTGCAATAAACATCTCAAAAATTCTATCTGCTGTGTCGTGATTTCCAACTCAAGCCTTACACACCAACATACCTACCTACAATAGTAATGTACAAAGCTCAAGAGTTTGTTTGAACGCGCTAATCTCAAGAACCACTGGTTCGATTTGAAAAATTTTTTTGGCGTTTGATAGCCCATTCAACCAGGAAAGCTATATTATAACATCACGGTGCGACCAATAGGAGCGGAGCATAATAACTAACTACACGCGAACGATGTCGCGGACGCCCGCTGGTTATGTATGTATATGTATTTGAACCCAGAGATCATTGTCCAGATCGTTCTAGGTTATATACCAGTTTTCTCTGATTGAACAGAAATACTGCACCTAATTCAACGTCCGATTATATTTTTGACACTGATTATCGCGGAGATTACATTGAGGCTTGTTTCTCAAAGTAAATTAATCCGCAGTTCGGGGTCAGCCTTAAGAATTTTGTTCGTTAAATCAAGAGTCTCGTACTAGCTCTGAATCTAAAATCGCAACGTGTGAACTGTCAGCAAGTGCACCTCATGTACTCACTTCATCACAAATGTGATATTAAACGTGACATAGAACTTCAATGAACATAAGAGTTGGCCCACTGATCTTTACGCTGGCGTTGTTGATCATATAAAAACTCTACCGCGAACTGAGACCGAAGTCAGCCCCCTGACCACCGGTCGCGCGAGCGTAAGTAACTGGCAAGCTGAATTTATGCATTCATTCAATACATAAAACTGTTTAAATTATTTGTTGTTGACATCGGCAATAGAATTACATCATCCGTGAAAAATTCAACAGTCTAAAAAATAAAAAATCTTACGTCATTTTTGTTTTAACCTCTTTTTGGAGTTCCGTACCCAAACGGTGAAACCGGGACCCCTTTACTAAGACTTCACTGTCCGTCTGTCTGTCTGTCATCTCGGGCAACGTGATAGTTAGACAGTTGAAACTTCCCCAGATAATGTGATACTGTTACCGCTATAGCAACAAATTCTGAAAACAGTATTTGTTTTTTTTTTTGTACATAGGTAGTATGGAACAAAAAATAAATTATATGTCCAAACGGCTACTATTCCAAAGAGCTAAATAGATCAAGTGTTACGACCGAATACTTCCCAACATTAGGGGCATTTGAATGTTTGGAGTGTGGTGGCGGCTACATACCACACGGGCTGCCGGGGTCATTATCACGCGGCTGGGGGCGCGTTCCTAACGCCAAGCGCTCCTGACAACGTTTACGTAACACTGTCTTTATGACACCTCTGACTAATTTTACGAGACGCCCTTGATTATACATCCTCTAGTAGATAGATACAACTGAACTACTTTGCATAGCGCCACGGTGAAAACCATTTTTGAAGGAGCAACAGCAACTAATCAGTCGACGGCGTAGGGACATATTTTTCAGATTTAAATACAGGGTGTATCTGACATCGTAACGCAAACTTCGTGAGAAGGCTATACCGCATGCCACTAATAAAATTATGATAGTCATTTATATCGTTAATGAGCGGGCACAGAAATAACAGTGTTTAAAAAAATGTGTCGGCTCGACCTTTGCAAGCGTGCCGCCGCCCGTGTTTTTGGGTATGACGTTGACCCCTGATATGAACTCTATTAAATCAGCTGATAGGATAGTTTTTCGAGTTTTGCTCACATTGCGATGTTTGTGTAATTAGCGAATTAATTATTTTTTACTTTAAAATCTTCTTGGGTTATAAATGTATAGCAATTATGAACGGTTTGAAGTGAAAAAAAAAAAAATGCATATTATTTTTTTTATTATCAGGAAAATACCGACGAAAAATTCCACCTGTGGGGGGTTCAGAATCATGTACTGGATCCATGGTACTCGTTTGTGCGTCGATGTCAGAGACACCCGTTATATGAACGAGGTGGTACAGACGACAGCACATCAATCTACTACAATCTGTCAGATTTCTTTATCTGATTTTCAACTTTATCTCTGAAGCATTAAGGCTCAAGGTTGATTGGGAAAATCTAACAGTTTCGGGTAGCTTGACGTGCTGTCGTCCGTAGAACGAGATATCGACTGTGATATGGTTGCAGTTGCTTTCTTAAAAAAGGTTCTTACCGTCACGCTAGGCAAAGTGGTCCAGTTTTGTCTAGTCGAGGATGTAAATTAATGGAGTCTCGCGAAAATCTTCATTTACTAAAAGTTACGTTTTGTGTTTCTGAAAACTGTTAAATACAGACTTGTGTTTAATGAACGCGGAAAAAAAAATATTAATGCAGACTCGTAATCACATACTTTGCTTATAGTAATAATTGTGAATGTTTGTCCATCGGGCGGAAAGCCATAAAAATTATTTAATACTAGCTGTTGCCCGCGACTCCGTCCGCGTGGACTTCAGTTTACAGGAGCTCAGTTGATATAAAATAAGCGCCTGTTAAAATAATGGGAGCACTATGTAAGCCCACGTTAACCCCCGGTTTGGCAACATTTTTTGTTATTGCTCTGCTCTTATTGGTAATAGTGGGATGTTATATGTATAGTCTATGTCCTTTCTCAGGCTCTAGACTATCTGTGTACCAAATTTCATTACAATGAGTTCAATAGTTTTGGCGTGAAAGCCGGACAGACAGACAGATACTTTCGCATTTATAATATTAGTATGGATTCCTTAGTAACCTATCTAATAGCTAAAAAGTGTCTATTCTAATTTGAAAAAAAAAAAAAAAAAAATGTAGATTGTCTATCGGATTTATGTGAATGACGCACGTGTTCCCAAAGAACAACTTATGCATACTACATTATTCGTAGATAGTGCTATAGCGTTTGGAACAGTATTCGAAAATATCCGATATTTATAATAAATATCAAAATATCGGATATTTATGATATACATATATCCGATATATATAAGATATTTATATCCATTTCATAAGACTGTCATTTATTACCTCACTACTATACGATTTGCATAGGTACATGACAATTTATTATAATGAATTATTATTACAATATAAAAACAAACAAATTTTTAGTTTTTATTTAACAAAATAAACATAAAAACAAAATCTTATAATTTACAAAAAAAAAAAAAAAAAAACATCTTTTTCTCAGAAAACAAAGTCCTTATACTATAGGGAAACAAAATTAATATATTTTAAAAATCTAAATATTTTTATTCAATCGAGTTATTATCAAATAACAAATTAGTCTTTTTCTAGTCAGCTAGAACTGTCAAATTGCCTGTTGACATTAAAGGATTTACATTTCACTTATAAGGAGTCTGTTTACAGATGATAGAATTGAAAATTATTTTGGTTCTTTTACATTGCACTATTATTATTGATCGCTACTTGGTAAATTCGAATTATTACCGTCTGAAGACGGAAAAAATTACGAATATGCCATTTGGACGTCGGTAAAAATAACTAAAATGCAATATAGTAAATTTAGATATAGATATACCTATATCGCAAAAAAACGTTTGATATACTATATCATGATATATCTCGACCTTAGAAGCATTAGGTAGTATCTATAGCTCGACGTCAGAAGCAGTAGAAAATATGTGAACGTATTATGACACGTTTAGCGCAGTGGCTGAGCAAGCGACTGCTGTGCTGCATGCCGCGGGTTCGATTGCCGCACGGAACAAATATTTGTATGGCCTATAGGTAGTTGTTCCGGTTGTTTGGATGTTTGTGTATGTGAGTTTATATGTTTGTGAACGCACCCACGATACAGGAGAAATTCCTAATGTGGGACCAAGGTTTTTTTTCAAATAAGAATTAAAAACAAAAAAAAAAACATATCATTAAATATAGATAGCAGTGGCGAAGAGTCCATACAAGCCGATTCCCACCGGGTTACCTTTCAAAAATCAGTTCCATATTCATACAAAAGTATTTACATTCTATTTCATTAACAAAGTATTATTAATCAAATGCCGGCGCGATTTACAATAGCAATCGCAATTTTTAGCAATACCCTAAGTATCACATTTCATTTTATAGTCGTAAATTAATCAGCGCTTCAATTTTTCGTCATTCTATTCGTAGTTCTCTTGAAGGAAGCCGACGAATTTCAGCTTACCTATATCAACGTTTTACTATGCGGCGTAAAGAGAGAGCGTGTCAGACCATCTCTTTCTAATGCTCGCTAACCATCGGTAAAACTTGATAAATATGAGGCTACTCGCGGGCGGCTTATAGTACTGGGTGGATCCGCCGATTTTATTCCGCGAGATTTATTTTCACGTTTTTTGAAAAACTTAACAGGAATGCGTGCAAACTAGCTTAAACTGAAAGGTTAAGTAATAAGCTTTTTAGATCAGTATGAGGCACTTAGATTCAATCGTGATTTTAGAAGTAACAACCGTCCAAATATTTTTTTACAGAATGGTAATGACGTTTGCTTAATGGTAATGATTTTCTTAAAATGGTAATGATCTTATGTTAATGGTGATTACGAAATATAATCGTTTAGCTAACACCAACTTTATCTGTGTTATTTTCCTGGCTAAGCACATACCTATTAAAGAATGGGTTGGAAATAATAAGAAATATATTTTAATGAATTTATTAAATTTGGAACAATACGATCATTCGTTAAATTTTTTTACGTTCCTAATATTATTCAGAATCAGAAAAAAATACAACATTATTATTCGTTTATGCGAAACCCGAAACACGTGCCCAGTATTTTTAAGTAAAGAATTCATGTACAAAATTTCAAAAAGGTATCATGAAAAACCACAAAGTTATGAGCTTGTTATCCTTCTTGGCTGTCCCAACAAAAATGTGGTCCACGCTCCGCTCAGGCGGGTAGACGATGCATTGACCTCTGACCAACGTTAGCTGTTGCGCGGGCGATGATCTACCGTAAGGGGCGTACCACGTTCGGTAACCACACTGCAACAATTTCTAAATGTATTTGGGAAATAATATAACATGGTGGAAAAATGATTGGAATCGATTCAGTTGCTCATTCTGAACAAACTGTATTCAGGTTTCGCATAAACAAAAAATGTATATTTAATCCAATGAGGATTTTGATTGAAAAATATGCCTAGGTACTCTTACTTAGACTTAAACTTTCTTTAACCGAACGCAGGAAGTTATCATATGTACCCACATTTTCACCGTGATTAACACATGTGTCCGGCCTCCGAGTAGTTCCAAATAATTGTGGTTACTTGTGGAAATTCGTGGTGAAACTGGGAAATCATGTAAGAAATGTATTTATTCCGGTACTGTGTGACTGGAGAGTTTGTCTGAAAATGTAAAGTGTCTATGAAAGGAATATCTATGAGAGCTCTTTCGATCAGTGGTATGATAATAATATGTGTCAATACAACAGGACTATCGTGTCTCAGACAAGAACTCGCAGTTCAAATTGATGTTGGTTTGGTTTGGTTCATTAATATGGAAATCAAAATGTATATTACAGCTGTGTGAAGGCATACTTCCTTGCGATTTCCACCATAGTGCATTGATTGCACTTCATTTTTAAATTTCAGACCGTAATTTCCGGAAAAGTCTGCGTTAACCGCACAGTTAACGGATAATGAATCTTTTAGGAGTGTCATGTTGCAATATTGGTTATGAATAGCACAGCAATGCTCTAAGAATTTTGGTATAGGTACTTTCATGTAAATCATTGATCACCTTTGTTGATTTAGCTAACACCGATTCTTTTTTAGTCGCAGTAACAATTTTCTGACCTTGCTTTGTCTTTATACTTTCTCTTGTACGTGTCCATTTTTAATAAGTAATTTCCTGATCATTGGAAAACTCTTTCACTTGTAATGATTTACTTTTACATGACTCACACTGCCTTTTTAAGCATTTTTCGTCATATTTTGAGCTAGAGCTACATAGGCTAGTTATCAAATCATCAGAACTTGTTTCGTCTAATATAGAATGTGTCTTGACAGTTTGAACCTTTAGATTAACATTTACATGAATCATGCATAAGCATGTTTCGCGTTGAGAGCCTCTTGGTTTCAAAACCCAAAATCGTTTATGCTTACAAAAGAAATGTAACTGTCACATTATATTTGACCATGAATTTTTTGTGTAACGCTTTTTGAGTGCATGTCATGTACCATTTTTGATTTGAACTTCGTAACATATTGTTTCTTCCCTGCAGGAAGTGTGCTATTCAGATCATTCTGATAAAATTCTCATACCTTATTTATTAATTTCATCAGTTTTGAATCTTTTTTTTTTTTCTTGAGCTTTTTATGCGATTTCTTTTAGATTTTATGTAAATTTTTTTTGAGTGATTTTTTTTTTCTCAGGCTTCTCTTTACTTGTTGTTGATTGGTCTACCAAAAGCAATTCAGGAGTGACAGGAATAGGACGCATTTTGTCTTCTTTTTTTTGTGTATATGTTCGAAAAGCTTCTCGCCATTTTTTACGTCTTTCTCTTTGATCACGGGGAGATACTTCGTCGATACTTTTGATTTGTTTCTTTTTTTTCCTTTCCTGATATCTTTTTCTTTCCTTTTTTCTTTCTAAGTCATATAAAACTGGATATTGTTTAATTTCTGCATATTTAATTTTTCTGTACACTCTTTGTTTTTCTGCCCTTTTACTGATTTTGGGTTTCTGTTTCCTGGGCATGACTGCAGTAAGCACTAAAAATAGTAATTATTTATGTAACCAATATTGTTAATTTTGGTTACATAAATAATTACTATTTGCTAACTAGACAGTCATTAGGGGTACACCTTCATAACTTGTCTCCATAATATTATGTTAGTTTATGCCATAGTCATTGCTTAGAATCAACTCTTGTTCCATAAAATTCTCCTTATTATAATATATCATTTATATTTTGATAATCTCAACAATAGTTTTTCATTGATCTTGGTCTTTACTTAGTAACTTTGATTCTTCTTCAGCCTTCTTCTTCAGCCTATGGATGTCCACTGCTGGACAAAGGCCTCCCCCAAGGCTTTCCACGCTGACCGGTCCTGTGCTGCCCGCATCCATCGGCTTCCCGCGACCTTCACCAGGTCATCGGTCCACCTTGTTGGGGGCCTCCCTACACTGCGTCTTCCAGTACGTGGCCGCCACTCCAGAACCTTACTGCCCCAGCGGCCATCGGTTCTACGAGCAATGTGCCCTGCACACTGCCACTTCAGTTTAGCGACTCGCAGAGCTATGTCGGTGACTTTGGTTCTTCTGTGGATCTCCTCATTTCTGATTCGATCACGCAGAGAAACGCCGAGCATAGCTCTTTCCATTGCCCTTTGTGTGACTCTGAGCCTTCGTATGAGGCCCATTGTGAGCGACCACGTTTCAGTTCCGTGAGTCATCACTGGCAACACACACTGGTCAAAGACTTTATTCTTGAGACACTGTGGTATCTTGGATGACGAGAAGATGTAGCGTAGCTTCCCGAATGCTGCCCAGCCGAGCTGGATTCGACGAGACACCTCTTTCTCGAAGTTGGACCTACCTAGTTGGACTGTTTGTCCCAGGTATATGTACTCGTCAACAACTTCGAGTGCAGAGCAACCAACTAGAATTGGAGTGGGTGCGACATGAGAGTTCGACATGATATTTGATCGAACTTTGATTATAATACTTTAATTATAAAAATATAAAAGAATTTGCCGTTTTCTGTTCATTGAACCACTCTCCATTTCTTCAAATTACTTGACCGTGGCTTCTCATGCGGTGCGTCCACCAATTAAAAAACGTCATCCGGACCGTTTCACACCGCCGCTGGCACTGGCGTCGGCGCCGTTCAACGGCACCGGCACCTACGTCGACCGGCACCGCGCCGGTGAACGGGGCCGACGTCGCACCGTCGTGATGTGGGCAAGCCCATACTTTCGCATTTATAATATTAAGGTGAGACCATTTACGATCTTTTATTTATTATGTAAAGCGCTAAATGAAGGTGTCGTTAGGTTCTACCTTAGTATCATCATCCCTACGCACTTACCTCCAAAGAGGTATAACACGATTATTATAACTTGGCGCATGTAGTTGTCAAAAAATCACCCGCGCGTATCCCTCTTACCTCCCCCTCACCCTATTTTGACAATTGTCAGTAACAGCTCCATGCGCCAAAAGAAAAAAAAAAAAATAAAAAATAGTCATCATTACCATATACAAAGTATCATCATCATAATCCTAAATGAGATGGTAGTGATGTTAATGGTAATGACGAAAACGATTTTAAAATTATATAAAAATAATTGTCGCCACTATTGGGTCACTACAATATCGCAATTTTTTCATTGTAATCACATGCTACAAAGTCCTAATTATTAGAAAAATATCGATGTATAAAACTTACCGAACTCGAACAAAATGGGAATGATGAAATCGCAGACGAACTGCGCGTGTCGCCTAGTTTTCGAGGTGAAAAAAGTCTCGGAGCTGCGTAAATTTTACGCACACTCTCGTCTGTTGCGACCAACGAATAGAGGAGCTGGTCCCGCGGACGCAAGCCCGGATAAGCCGCGTCGTGACCACATCAAGGAACCTTTGATATAGCCGCGATGGCTATGACGATTTCTCGTGACAATATTTCAATTCATGATTCCATCTTATTCGCTAATACGATTTCAATATAATTTTGTTATTTTATCACGGTAAATATGTAAATTCTAAATTTATAATTAAAATCTAGTCTGCGTATACGTAAAATAAAAAAGTTTAACAGACAACGGCAAAGGTCAGTACTTTTACTGTGATGGTTATGATGTTTAGTGCGTGTTTTCTTGATTATCGAAATAACTTGAAGTATTTAATCAATATGGATCATGACGCCTTATGTGGAAACGTGTATAAATCGTTATTCAGAAGTTAAATTTACCAGAAGTAACAACAATTTTGTTTTATCGATCGGAACATATTTTTTTTATTGTTTCGCGGATTTACCCTACTCTCCTCTACTCTATTAGAAAGAGACAAATTAACCACGGCACTACGAGCGTTTGCGTACTGGTGCATGAGTTTTTCGTTTGTTTTTAATATTTGTGTTATTTAAACTGTGACGGATTCTGTAAGGTAATTTAATCGCAGATTTGGTTAAATACTGTGGATTTTGTTTGTTATTATGGCTTTAATTCATATAGAGTGCTGTTCAACAGATTACCTGCTTACAAATGAAACTTCATTTTCAAAACTATGTTATGCATACAAGAAGCATGTTATTCAGTTAGGTCGAGCAGTCCCACACATGATTATTGATTGCAAAAGGCGAGATGGATTTTTTAAACATTTTCACGCGTCGTTATATGATAAATATACATGGATGACAGGCAGTTGCAAACTGAACAAAATGTTTTGTTTTCCGTGTTTGTTATTTTCTGATTCGAAATCTGTTTGGAGCAGTACGGGTTTTACGGATATTAATAATTTGTCTAACTCAGCCAAAAAACACAAAAAAAAACAAAAAACAGCCATCAAATAATTTGCTTAATAAAATGAAAAGTAATCCCAATTTTTATAACAACATTTTAGCTCATTTTGTTAAAAAAACAGACGCATTGCATTAGAATATAAATAACGTTGTGATTGTGTATAATTTGCTTTATTTTTGCTTAATATTTTTGTTGGTTTTGGATCGGTGTTTGTGTGGTTCGGTTTTTAACACTTTATTATTTTTGTAATTTTTTATTTTATTTTTTCTTGATTCTTATTCCCTAACAATAGGTACTTAACTTAGTACATACTAACAAGCATGCATGTGTGGTATAGAGATGCACGTCGAAAAAGGCTTTTCACAAAGCCGCTTTTATCATACTTGAAAGACACTGTCCTTTTTTGTATGGTGAAGGTGGGGCTTTTCATATTATTCTTATCTGAAGACCTCCTCCAAGATATCCTGCAGTAGGTAAGTGTTTAAGTGTTTATTTTTTGGACCGGCTTCCCTTTGTCAAAATTTCACCCTTCGCCACTGATAGATAGAGAAATTACATCCCAATTTTATTGTAAATAATCTCAAAAATTTACATTATACATATTGTACGTATGATAATATATGACAGGTATCAGTATACAACGCGGAAACCACTGACTAAATGATTGTAACATCTACTGGAGTACCACATTGTGGGATTTTATCTATTAACTGGATACACGTGGTTGAAAAGGGATAACTTCGAAGAACTCGATATAGAATTATAATTACATAATATATACACACAGGGTGTATCTGACATCGTAACGCAAACTTCGCGAAAAGGCTAGACCGCATGCCACTAATAATATTATGATAGTCATTTATGTCGTTAATGAACGGTTACTGAATTCAGTGTTTAAAAAAATGTGTCGTCTCGGCCTTTGAACGTTGCAAGCGTGCCGCCGTGCGGGTTTGTATGTATGACGTTGATCCCTGATGGGAACCCTATTAAATCAGCTGATAAGATAGTTTTTTGATTTTTGTTTTCATTGCGCTTTTTTATTAGCGAAATAATTAATTTTTACTTTAAAATCTTATTGGGTTATAAAAGTATAGCAATTATAAATCATGAAAATTCCGACGAAAAATTCCACCACTGGGGGGTTCAGAATCAGGATCCATGGTACTCGTTTGTGCGTTGGATACACCTTTATAGTATAGCGAAATAAAGGTAAAGAGAAAAATATATGTATACGAGTTTCACCTTGTTTTTTTTTTTTTTAAATGAAACGATTATATCACTTCCCAAATAGGTACATACATAATCAAATAGCGTGTAAGCGTCTGCAAAGTTGCAGCCATACGACGCTATTCAGGTACACGGGAGGCTTAATGAAAGTCAATAAGATGCATATTTAGGTTTTAATTAGAATTGATTTATGTCGCCAGAATAGTTCGTAAACGTACTGGAATCTTGGGATACTATCGACTCACACACTTATAAGTATTTTAACTAATAGGTCTCATAGAAAATAATAAGGGGTTTAGTCGTAAATCCGCAAGTATTATTAAATTTATTGGCATTGGTACCAATTCTGTTGTGACAACTTTGTCATCTTTTAGCCATAAAACAAGATGTTTGAGTATAAGGAATTAAGAAGAAAAAGACTGGACTTGTTATCCAACATTTTCGTACATGTCATCAGAAACATACCGCGTCAAAAACGCTGAAGTTTTACACGTAAAGTAGTTTCAATTGAGCTGCTGGCTTGCATATTTTAACATGAGGTGTCATTGGCGAACCTAATCATCAGTTAATCAAAATTGTCTCGTAAGTTGATCTTGTAAAATGGAACTGTACAAAAGACCAGGAAATTGAATTTAATGATTGACTGATCACAATATCTAGTTACTTACGTACACTAGCATGCACGTCAGTGGTAACACTTAGGCATTGAGTTAGTCGAGCGTTGTGTGGAGTTTTAATAGAATAAGAGGCCAGCTGGTACTGGTTTTGTTACCATTCACATGCGGCCGTACTGTCTGTCTAAGTGGGGAAGGGTCGAGGGGAGTCGAAGGACATTTAATTATTGTCCATATCAAAGTACAGCCCATTTGGCCTTCAAAAAAGGTCAATCGTATTATTTGAAAAGTTTCGGCAGAGTATATTGGAGCAATACAATAATGCCTGTAGAAAAGTTTAAACAATTAGGCCAGGAAATCGCAAAGTACTGCACCAAATATCATACATACATAATATTAGTTGTGTTGATTAATCAATAATGGGTATTAAGATGTTGTCCAAGGACTAAGCGCGAGTTACTTCGCGTATCGCAGCAACCGCCCGATCGCGTGAGCCCTTGTTGTTCATGATATTGGTATGGTAAGACGGTGGATCGATTCGAGTGAGCTTACGAGCTCGATCATTATCTCTATCAACTTTTGGTAACGGCTGTGTGAACGCTTAAATTGTTGACTGGTTTTGAGTGACTAATAAATACTCGATATTGAGGTTTTTTTAAAGTCTTCTTTGCGAATGGAAAATTCACTTATTTTTATTCACAATGAAAGTGCAATTGATTTTAATAATATGTACAAGATCGTCACCATCTTTATATAACGAGACCCTTCAGTGTCTCTGAAAGCACGTTACTCGGTTGTCATTCATATAAATTTTTTACAGTCGTTATGAGTTATCAAAAGACCGAAACCCAGTAACTGGGTTGTGAAGTTCAAATAATTGCTATGATATTCAGCTAAATCCGGTTAGTCTGGAAGCCAACCTCAACATAGTTAAGAAAAGGCTAGATAGATGATGATGCATCATCATAATCATCATTGATGTACTTTTCTTAACTTCTAGCCGGTCAAGATTTTTTATTACTTTCTTTGCTAGTTGCTAGGTATGAACTAGAAAGAGTTTCTAGACTCAAATCTAGCCCGAATTTAATCTTAATTCGAATGAGTCTTAAGTCAAATGAATTCCAACTTCTTATAACATAGAATTTAATTAAAACTACAACATGTTTCTGATGTGGCTCCATTAAGGAATACTAGAATTACGATACGAGTGATTTTACATAAAATGCCGATTTTCAATTTATTTTTTGCAAATTGACAATCGTGCGAGTAGAATTGTTGAGATTTCGGGGGTTCGAGTACCGACACCCGCTGAGTAATCCTTTATACAGTTTAGATATAGGATACTTTATAAATCTATTAATAGAAAAGATTCAAACACGCGTTAATCCGCATGGGTCTACGTTACGCAGACGCCATTGCAGAATATTATTAACGTACAAGTAGTATCTAATACTGTACTGTCTTCGTCAGTCGATGTGCGTGACTGGTCTGTTACGAAAATCAATACCAAAACAATGTCTTATTATAAAGTTGGACTCCAAGGATATAGTAGTTATGTAAGTAGCCTTGTATATACGATGTCGATATTCATAGTAAACACACAGGCAATTAGATTGAAATTGCTTGAACAAGCAATAGAATTAAAAGTTTAAGGCTTCAACCAACATTAGTTTATATCCGATCAATAACTGTTACATGATTTGTACCCCGTACAAATCGAGGAGTTCCAAGACGAAAGGCTGAATTCTTATCTCAATTGAATACAACCAACGGAGAAACACATCTTTTTAGCAAAACAAGAACCATACAACACTTCTCACATCACATCTCTTTTATTTGCTTCATTCGAAATCCGTCTCGTGTGACTTGTTGTTTTATTTATCACCTAGCTCAAGTCTACTTCTCAAGTCAAAACATCACTTACTATAACTGGTCTTGAACAATTTTATTGTAGTCCAGATAGAATATACTTACTTTGATGCTTATCAGCTAACTGTATAAGAGGATTTGGAAGGTCACGCCGCCTGTAGAAGCACATGACTTTTGCTTCCACGTTCCCAGACGGCGTCTTGTTCAGCTCCTCTATCCGCCGGATCTGGTACGGAGACGTCGACGACGTCTCGAAATAGACGCAGTCTGCACACAAACATAATGGACATTGGTTAGATTGGACTCTACCTGTAACCTGCAACAGTTTATTGTAAATAATTTCATTTCTATTCGCACAGTTTATTTAGAAGACTTCAAGAGAGATTTAGTTTATTTGTAGAGCAGGAGGAAAGGGGTCATTCCATGTAACGGGTGTTACGGGTCGTACACTTCTACTTGACAGTTAATTAATGATGCAATAAGAAAACAATTATGTTTTATGGGCTTAACACCTTCCATCTAGGACTATTTTCCGGTATCTATATTAAATTGGACAGTTACAAACAGCAGTAAAGAAATTAAAGGCAAGATATATAAATATATACGGACAAATCTCACAGATATGTGTGTAACAGGTGTTACACGATTTTGTCTAAGCTTTCGGACTTAACCAAAGGTATAAAATTAAAAGCAATACAATGTTATTACATTTAAATTCAAACTGAACATTTAGCAACACGGCGGGTGTTATAGTCAATAGATTTTATGTTCTTCGAATAAAATTGATTAGTACTTTATTATATCACGTAAGATCAAATTATTCCCAAACCATCGGCATTCACTGGAACATTACCACGGAGTGCATTTATGATACTACGGTACATTTGAACGTTTTTCCTAGGCCACAAGTACCAACTCTTGATGTGGAAGTAGTTGGTGCGGAACGGACGGTTGCTATTTATCCGTACCTGCGATACTTATGTTAGTTGCTGTGCCACATGGACAACTAATGTAAATGGCGCCTTTTTACCGTTACACCGTACAACAACACAACTAAATAACACGCGCGCATAATGACACGCTTGAAACATTTTATTCCGAACCGTAAGCACGTTAGTTTTGGAAGATTAACCTGCTGACAATACAAGCTATTATTGGTATTAAGACAGAATGCACGAGTGACGTGGACCTCTCATGACTAGCCAGCGAAAATGAACTATGCAACTGGTTGGCCCAGCGGTTTCATCCGCATATTTTATGTTCAATCATGTGCAATTGTCCGGATAAAAAGTACTTATCCTAATTACAAACTTGGATAAAATTTGTTCAGTAGTGTTTGCGTTTATATTAGTAGGATTATGTCTACCGAAAATTGTATGTGAGACTTAAGCTTCAATAATGATTTTGAAGTGTTGGTTTATTTTTTCCTCTTCTAAAGCCATCAAAGACTACCCCTCTAAATGGTTTCAGAAACCACACGATAGGTGCAGGGACGGAGCGATCGCCTGCTGAGCCACGTGTCGCGAATCCGATTCCCGCACGGAACAAATATTTGTATGGCCTACAGGTAGTTGTTCCAGAATTGGCTGTTTGTATATGAGTTTAAGTGTTTATAAACGCACCCAAGATACAGGAGTAATGCCTAGTGAAAAGGAAACGACTCTAAAAAAAAATAAAAGGTAACAAGTCTAACTGCAGCAAGACAGCTGGTTGTTAGCGATCCAGTAGTAGTATCATAGTCATTATTTTTTGAAGAATTTCGACTTTCGATCTTACGAAATTTTCAAGTCTGGCTGCTGCATTAGTTCGTTGAACCGTACGTAATACGAAAACTAATGCCGGTTAATAATTAGCAGAAAATATGATTGTAGCGGATCTCATATTTCGTGTGAAACTTTCCATTCTGGTACGATCGCGAGGTGAACTAAAATTAACTTACGATGAGACGTGAATTCACGTGTAATAGATACGAAAGACAGTTTCATATTTTTCATTTATTAATTATCATTGAAATGTGATATTTTGTTTGAGCATGGTGGTACTCAGATATATTTTGCGAAACGATTTTAAAACATCCCATAAACATCAAAATATGGTGGTTTATACAAAATTGATCCCTGTGTAAGAAAGCCTCATGAAATGTACGAGACTAAACGCGCGGCCGATCTGGCGTTTATAGGAAAACAACACCAACGCTCGTCGTATATAGGAATTGTGATTAATTTTCTGATTTTAGTTACTTTTCTTGCATAATTTGTTTTTTATTTTTGATTGTGATAATTTAGATTTAAGATATTCATGTATAGTCATTCACGAGTCACAAAAAACACTTTTCTTTTTTTTTCAGGTATACCATGTGTACGCGGTGCTTCATTTACACAGATACATATTATATAGCCAGCCGATATACGAGTGTTACGAATATGTCTATACATATGATATTACCTATAGTTATGTGTGTGCGTAAGTTGGGGCATTATGCGGCTGATAGCGATGTTAACGCCCGTTCAGTTTTGCCAAGAAGTGTATTTTTGGAACGTGTCAATAAGTAAGTGTATAGTAAATTTAGCCTGGACACGTCATCACAAGAGGGCAGGGAATGATTGAATTCACACTGCGAGATTTCGCGTGGCGACGTTTTACTCGTTTCTTTTGTTTTAATTACCATAACTGGCCTCAGGGTCACCTGTTACGAGTGATATGTAGACAATTCTCCAGTTTTTCTTTTAATAAAAACGTATCAAAGTGAACATCAGACTACCTACCATCGTCAATAATATTTAAATGCCTTTTTTAAATATGTGGAATATAGCAAAGATTACTTCGTCATAATGATTTTTTAATGGTTTATCTTCCTTTCTATCTCTAGCTAAAAACGAGGTTGGACATTAATTAGAAATTCAACAGATAAACTAAACACAGCCACAAAAGAATACGTTTAAGTTCGCCCTTGATGTTTCTTATGCAGCCTTTATGCACCTTTAGTTAGAGATCGCTATTGTTTTAGTGTTTTAAACTTTTTATTTATTTTAAATCATTGCGACATAACAGCTTCTGACATAGTCATTATCTTATTAATTAAGAATCTTTTGATTGATTTTTTTACGAGTGCGATATTCAGCTCTGCTCGTCTGTCCACTTATCTAATTACACTTTTATTTTGTTTCTCTTGTCTGGTGCGTTTTTATTATGAACTTTTCTTGACCACAGCTTAGCTCGCGTAGAGGTAGGAAATTTATTTATTCAAAAGTTTGTAAATAACAACAATTACCCTACGAAAACCTACTACTATATTTAATAGAACTTTTCAAGTTGAAATATTCTGCAATACATTGGTTTACGCGGAGCACGCCAGTAAAGCTCCCAGTTGGCACGAATTTATTCGACATCTTCAAAAACCATCTCTATATTTCAGGAAATTTAAACAAATCTTTAATTAAATATACACCCAAATCTTATTCATTCTTTGGTGAAAACTGTACCTAAATTCTTAGGTAGTTTATGAGTTTATCGCGTTGAGACAGACAGACGTGGGAATTTTGTTTTAAAATACGCAGTGATAATGTACAGACGACAGCACATCAAGCTACCACAATCTGTCAGATTTCCTTAATAGATTTTCAATTTTATCTCTTAAGGATTAAGGCTCAAGGTTGATTATATCTGAGTTTGGGGTAGCTTGACCTGCTGTCGTCCGTACTATATACGAAGGTGCATAGAAGACGTTGTAACTGTTTTTGGGGTCAATAATAAGTTTTAGGTTAACTTGGTAAGATCGAATTCCAAATGAGAAACAATAAGGTTGGACAGAGATCCCGGTCTCGGTCTCTGCATTCTCGCCTACAGATCCAACCGAGAGATTTGTCTAGATTCACGGTCATGCAAGTAACTTTCTTAGAGGGCAAAACTGCAATGAAATGGTAAAATTTTTGAGTATTGGTTTTCTTCACTTTATAAGGTGCTAGAGCCTGCAGCATAAAAGTTTTTATCCGCGCCGCCTACTACTGTAGCAAGCATCGACTGTTTAGCAAAGCTGGACAATTGTATAACGAGAGGCGACACTCTTTGAACGGCGATAATTTCGAAAAATTGCTTTTTTGTGTTATAATTTTGGAACATAATATGTAGTGGGAACGCTTTGAGTGTCGTCAAAGGTTATAAGCAGGAAAAATTATTAAATGAATGGAATTATTGTGTAAAAGTAGATATGGCTAGAAAGGGAGTTCCTACTAAAATTAAGGGTAATAGAGATTAATGGAAGAATAAAGACAATCTGCGCCAATCCAAAAACATGGATATAGGGGAAGACCTCATCGTCCTAAGTTCAAACCTTGTTACAATCTTTTTTTTTACGTCAGCCAATAATAATTATACTCAAATTTATACTTCTTAATACAGTAAAGCTAAGGAGTGTTTTAACGAGCTATCTCTGAAATACCAGTCAGTTTTGAAAAATTCTTATTGCATTTTTTAGCCCAATTCTTGAGGAAGATATACCACCATAAAACAATGCGTTGCGACTTTTGGCCATTAAAACAATTGATTTCTCTAGATTTACCAATCAAAAAATAAATTATTTGTTTGATTCACTGGACAATCTTGTTTAACTCGCGTTCACAATCTATAGCTAGCCTAATTAGGTGACCAAACAATAGACATTAAATTCAATGATAATATCAAAGTTCATTTTAACTATTGTAATTATATTCACAATACATATTTTTGAGTTCGTTGTAAATTTTGTTTTATTTAAAATAACACTGATGAGCTGGATGAGAGTTGTCAAAAATCGAGTTATATGGCGTGCAATAGAGGTGATTATGTCCAGCAGTGGAAACCTATATGCTAATGATGAAAACTGATTCGTACTAAAATACGTTATATCCACGTCTAGTACTGCTATTCTTGGGGTATGTCTTGAATTGAAAAATTTATAGTCGTGAAAAACATTGCCATCTCAGAAAGCAAAAAGATTGGGCGGAGAACAGTGCAACAGTAAACTGGGATTTCAAAATTTGCAATGTGTTACTTACAATATGTAAAGAAAACCCCGCCCGACTCATAAGGATAATAAAGGTTCGGTAAACACATGACCAAATAAAATATGAAATTTTACATAATCATCATAGTAACAACACTAATGAATTTTGAAATACTCTTTTTTTTCCGCGAATTAATCCCAACTTCCCCAAAATTCGGTAATTTTTAAAAAAGTTACAACACCGTTTTTGAGTATTTTTTAATTATAAGCGAATAGCGATGCGACATTGTACCCTGCTCCCCTTCGGCCGTGCATGTATTGCCTACAGCACAAGTTTTTGCGGAATAATATTTACTTTTTTAGGGGGTATCTTTTTAGGGTTCCGTAGCCAAATGGCATAAAACGGAACCCTAATAGATTCATCATGTCTGTCTGTCTGTCTGTCCGTATGTCACAGCCATTTTTTTACGAAACTATAAGAGCTATACTGTTGAAACTTGGTATGTAGACGTATTCTGTGAACCGCATTAAGATGTTGATGCAAAAATAAAAAAATAATAATAAATATTGGGGGCTCCCCCATACTTAGAATTGAAACACATTTTTTTTTTTCATCAAACACATACGTGTGGTATCTATGGATAGGTCTTCAAAAATGATATCGAGGTTTCTTAAATATTTTTTTTCTAAACCGAATAGTTTGCGTGACAGACGCTTCCAAAGTGGAAAAAAGTTGCCCCCCCACCCCCCCCCCCTCTAACTTCTAAAATAGGAAAATGAAAAATCTAAAAAAAAACATGTTTTTTTTTTACTATAAAAACTACTAACGCGCAATCTTTCATACAAATAACTTAGAATCCTTTAATTTGATAAACCAATGGTACGGAACCCTTTGTGCGTGAGTCCGACACGCACTTGGCCGGTTTTTTTTAAGTTTAACCCGGCTTTGTATGCATTAGTAGAATCAGTTATCGATACCTAACAAAATCTTCAGAGATCGGTCAGGGTTTTCTTTACATATTGTATTATACAGGGGCGCCGGCTTTTAGAAAATCTCATGGGTGCTCGCAAGCTCAGCCTTTTTTTCGACATTTGCTCACACGCGTCCGCTCGCCAGATGTGGAATCATCAGCATTATAATTTTAACATTTCTAATGTTAAAATTATTTTGGAGCAGGAATCGAACCCGCGACCACTGTGCTAAATGAGTCATCAGGTAATGAAAAAACGTCCATCCCTAAAAGGCAATTACTGATCTGTTTCTTGATGTATTGTCAGGGGTGCTCGGCACCCACTGTTTATTTCTCATGGGTGCTTGAGCCCCCGAGCACCCACGGAGTCGGCGCCCCTGGTATTATATATATGTATAATTATACTAGAAGTTTTTTCGACGATGTCGTTCAATATATAATATTAGGGCCTTAAATTAACTCATTTATGATAAGTATACACAGATTTAGAATAGATAAAATAAACAGGTTCGCGCCGGCCTGAAACACTGATAGTACGAAATGACAAAACTTGGTTGGAGATGTTAGAAAAAAGCGGTAAAATTACATATTGAAAGGCTTACTAGTCAATGAATGATGAAACATCAAAAATATTTTATTTATACATATTTTAAAAAAGGTCAAAGATTCATAGATTAAACAAGGGTAATCAAAATTTTTAATTTGATAGAGATTAATGCACATTATGTAATGTTAGTTATTAAACAATAATTAGATTATTAATACTTAATATGTTTACATTCATAAACTTAACAATTAAGTATATAAAAGTAAGTGCCAAAAGGAGCCGGTGGGCGCCATTAAAGAACATGTCTTAATGTGTCTCCTTGTAGAACCCCGTATAATATATTTTTTTAAATAATTATAAACTAGTGCTTGACTGCAATCCCCCCGCGACGCCAAGCAGTGCTGCAATCGTTGATGGTAAAGCGCACTAGTTTATTAAGCCTATTTACTTAAAAAACTTAGGAATAGGAAGGATGGCGGCAGTTGAGCGAGGCGTTCAAGACCAACACGACCAACGATGCTGCGCCAAAGGGAGATTGATCTGAAGACCCTCCACGACCAAACTCCCAACACAACAGCATTAGGCGCATCGTACCCGGTACACATCGCAACACAACTGCAGACCCGTCTTCCTTACGGCTTCACCAGACACACATGAACACGACGAATCCCTTGGCGGCAAGACCTTGTCTGGTGGGTGATAACTTGTGCCGGCAGCCGATATTATGGCCTACCAGCGAGAAAAAATTAAAAAAGTTAAGACAATTTCTGATGGTAGGATATTTAAATTAGATTTAGCGTACACAGGTACACAGTAGTCAACAAACGTCAGCTAGTATACAAAATTTTGTATGAGGATGTACGTTTTTACTCTTTCACGCAAAAATCAGGATTAACAATAGGATAATTTTTATCCCACGGGATTGAAACTTATGTGGGAGAAGCCGCGGGGCGCAGCTAGCTGGTCCATATATTCGAAAAATGTGTCTGCTCAACAACGTAGATAACCCAATGAATGCGTTACGCAAAAGCTTAGGACTGAGCTGTTCGCTCTGCTAAGCACTGTTACTAAGCAATATGCGTAATTATAATATAAATCTATTGTAAACATTTTCATTTTTAATGTCTGGACTTGAAAAGGATGATCCCTGAGTTTGTTTCAGCTGTTTCTTCTCAGAGGTAGTCAGTTAGGAAAGCTTCATCTAGTTTTAAAAAATAAAAACATGACGTGTAAAAGTGATCTGTGATCCTCCTACTTGCTTAATAAACGATTTCATTTCATTTCATTACCCTGCAGGTCCGAATGAACCTTGCTTGCAGATAACCGTAAGAGGTCTCTCTCGGAAGCAAAATTCCAAAGTCCTTACGAATACCATTTGTTGATGTGAAGGAATCATCATCAACCTTTTAATCGTCCCACTGCTGGGCACAGGTCTCCTCTCATACAGAAAAGGATTGAGCGTAATCACCACGCTTGCTCAATGCGGGTTGGCGATTTCAGGCTTAAAGTCCAGGTTTCCTCAAGATGTTTTCCTTCACCTTCAGTCATTGGTGTCCAAGATATACTTAGAAAGTACATATAACTTTAGAAAAGTTACATTGGTACTTTCCTGACCTGGAATCGAACCCGCGCACTCATACTTGAGAGGCTGGTCTTTTAACCACTAGGCCACCACGACATATGTGAAGGAATATTTTATTTTAAATAATGAGTCGGATACATTGATACTACAACATTTGGCTACATATTTGCTACACTGATGGAGCTATACCTACTACAATACTACGTTGTCTGGCAATGGTGAACCGAGCTGTGTATTCATCCGTCAGTGGTTTCGTGGTCGTTTGTAAACGCAACAAAGCGTTGGTGTCGATTTGTTCAGTCAATGAAAGTTTTCAGGGGCCCCAATATGTGGTTTTTACATGCATTTGAATGACGAAAGTAACTTTCAACACAGCTGTCTTGTACAAATATTTTATGAAAATCCATATTTTCAGATCAGAGAATTTCACTTGGTCGCTAATTTACGATTTAGAAGACTTTTACGCTTTTATTCAATAACTTTCATAGTTTGTGACATAACACAATGCATGTTAGCGTCTTATTTACTCGACATTGATTAGCCACGTGGATAAGTTAGTCATTGTCAAACCACAACCGTAAGTCGTTACTACTATTTTTATTTACTGACCAAACTTCCGTTAAAGTTTATGAGTTCAAACACACTATTACTCGCGTCAGACAAAGTTCGTAGTAGTCGAGAAGAGAAAATCTGATTTTCGAGATGAATTTAAGCAATTTTGATAAATATAAAAAAAGAATAACAAAAATCGGCAAAACAAGTAAAATAGTATTCACAAATCACAAATATGACTGACAATCAATCACAGCTACGTATTCTAAAGGCCATTATAACCCAGTAAAATTTAAAAATACTCTGCAGCTACAACGATAACCTTTATTAGGAAACATCTCAGATTTGGTAGATTTATAGTAAAATGTAAAGCGTTCCAGGTTCTGAACACCTCCACTTTTGTTTACGTAAAAATTATTTAATTAACTAAAAGCCTCATAAATTGAGAAGACAGATAGATGAAATGGGTTGATTTCAGGATCACAGTTGCTTATAATAAATTCAACATCATCAATACACTGTATTGTATATACATATTTTACTTTTATTGACAGGCTCCGTGGCGTAGCGGTAGAGAACGCGGCCGCTGCGATCGGCTTCAATCCCCGTTCAGTGAAAATATTTGTATGCATGAATATGAATATTTGCACTGGTCTGGTCGCGCCTCAGAAAGCACGTTAAGACGTTGGTCCCGGTTGCCATACGAACATCTAATGGCAATATCGCCTTCGGGTAGTGGAGGTCAGAAGGCAGTCGCATCACGGAAAATATCGAAGTATAGCCAAAATCAGCAGTCTGGTTGTTTCAGCTTTGGATGCGACTGGGATTAACCCTGAGACGATGATCGATGACGATGATGATATTGTACTTTTATTACAAAGTGTAACCAAAAAACCTTTTTTAACTTCTGTCTAATGTTATCGCGATTGGAAGGTAGAACTAGTGTGTCTGAAAAAAAAAGAATCAATGTTGGTGTGACGAGTGTGACGATAGACAGCAAGAGATTTCGGGTATCATCTGTGATGTCATAGGTGGTAATCGGTGTCTACAAAATTATCTGTACTGCATAATATTTAAAGCAATCGTTTAAGTTATTGCGGTGAAATTGTTAATTCATGAAAACTAAGGTCCGTATTACAGAACGTTACTCAAGACTCAAGCATTACTTAAAACTCCGAGGACCTCCGTGGCGCAGCGGTCAAAACGCCTGCCTGCGACATGGAGGCCCCGGGTTCGATCCCCGGTCTGGTCATGATGGAAAATGATCTTTTCCTGATTTGTCTGGGTCTTGGATGTTTATCTATACATTTATGTATCTATTATAAATATAGTATCGTTGCGATAGTATCCCGTAACACAAGTATCGAACTTACTTTGGGACTAGCTCAATCTGTGTGTTTTGTTTGTCCGTATATATTTATTTATTTATATTTAAAACTAGTTTCAACCAATCAAAAGGCTTCAAACGAGACTTTGAGTTTTGAGTGACGTTCTGTAATACGGATAGCAGTATTAATTTCATCAGCTTTGCGTATTTGTCATGTTAATGAGATGCTGTTGACAAATTATTTAGATGTTTTGATGAACCGTTCCTACCTTCTGGTTTTTGTGTTTAGTATACATCGACCCGCACTGGGCCCGCGTGGTAGATTACGGCCCACTCCCTCTCACTGAGAGGAGGGCTGTTACCCAGTAGTGGGTACATTATAGGCTGATTATGTATACATCGACGTAAACAATTTTGTAAGTCATCACCATCATCAATTCAGCCGAAAGACGTCCACTGTCCAGCAGACATAGGCCTTCCCCAAGGATCTTACGACGACAGGTCCAGCGCCTCCCGCGACCTTCACTAAGCTTTTTGTAAGTGTAGGTAGACAATTGCCTATGTAATATTTCTGAACTCATATAGACAATAAAAATAAGAATAAATAAGTCGTGGTGGCCCAGTGGTTAAAAGACCAGTCTCGAGTATGAGTGCGCGGGTTCGATTCCAGGTCAGGCAAATACCAATGTAACTTTTCTGAAGTTATATGTACTTTCTAAGTATATCTTGGACACCAATGACTGAAGGTGAAGGAAAACATCTTGAGGAAACCTGGACTTTAAGTCTGAAATCGCCAACCCGCATTGAGCTAGCGTGGTGATTACGCTTAATCCTTCTCTGTATGAGAGGAGACCTGTGCCCAGCAGTGGGACGATTAAAAAGGTCGATGAAGATAGACAATAAAGACGAAATGTGATAACTATTATGGTTTTGGAAGTATGATGAACAGGGTGTAAGGTTCACTAATCTTTCATAGAAAAGGGAGGATCCTTCCGTCCAGATGTGAAATGGGTCTGGCGGGAACTTGCCCACCGTGAAGTCGAATGCGTGCTAATTGCATACTAAACTGTTTGCGAGATGCAGGATTCGCGATGTTTGCACGTGGCGTTGTATTGGAATGGATCGTTGGGGCGAGTTTTTCACCACGCCGACATATGCAAGAGGGTAGTTGATTCGGTGGGTGATGGTTGAAACATTGTTTCGTTATATCGGGAGATGGTATCATTCCTGTGCTGGATGTATTTGGTTGAAGGCGTTAAGCTAACAATATATCATGTAGAAGTACAGTTTACCGATAAATGTCGTGTAATGAATGCCAATATACTTATCATCCATAGCTCTATTGAGAATGTGTTCGTAAATTATAGAACCGATTTTGATGGAATTCTCATTAGATAATAAAATGTCGCTCTTTATATTCCTCAGATAAGGCAATGTGATAAGTTTTAGGCGAGTTTTAAGTGACAGTTTGCCTTTCAACAGTATCTGTTCAATGCAAAACCGGTAACGTTTTATAAGAAGCAAACACAATTAGAAAATCTGAACGTTGTTACCTACAATAACAAAGATAATTGCGTAACGTAGGCTGAATGACCGACGATTAAACTGGAGTTATGAAACAAAATGATAAGTGTTATTCAGCATCCGTGTTTACTGATAAGGATGCAATAGGCTCGCCCCCACATTTGACTTACCAACATAATTGGCGAAATTCAGGTTGACTATTCATAAATACCTACAACTCTCGGGAATACGTCCTGATGTTATTGCATGTGTGCATGTTTTAGAAAAAAATCGTATATGAAAAGTATAACCCGAAAAATTCTAGGGATTAAGGGTTAAGATTACTGAAATTGGTGAAAACCCATAATACATACAATGATTTTTGTGATTCGAAATTTCCACGTAAATAGCGAATGAATTATTTGTGTCTATCCCTGGTTTTGAAATAATTTTTGGAATAGTTTTGGTTTGGCATAACATAGCGATATTCTATTAAAACGCAGATTAGAACTCCTGTTTTACTATGGTTTAAAATAAAAACAAAACATCACCATAATCAAACGAACGCGCCCAATTTTCATAATGTAATGGAAACGTCAAAACTATCGAAATGAAATTCGTCGTTAATCCTTTAAATGACGAACTAATTAGTAATTTATTAACCTAACTGTGCAGTTGACTGTAAGTTGGTACGCGTGAAGTTACGTCACATGATTATAGCTTTAACTATTATTATTAACATGAGATATTAAGAGGAAAATAGTCGTAAGAACAATAAATTAACAGAGCCATGCCACATTTGAAATGTGTCAATACGAAGGAGTGATTACTCAATACTATGTAATGCAATTTTATGGACAAGCTAGCACTAGATTTTAAAAATCAAACAAGGAGTTGGGTTACAGCCTATGCTTAAGTAACAGGTCAATGAACTCATACTTTCACATGTCTGAAGGTTATATTAAACAAAATGAGGAGTTTTATGTGGACTGTCTTAGTTGGGTATAAAATGTAGACACAAAAATGTAGGAAGTGTTAGTCTACTAACTTTCAATGACATTTTTTTTATTAGAAATGGAAAGTAAGTTTGTCTAGGTAATAAAGTAGACAGGTTCACAGTTTAAAATATTACCTATAGAAACACAATGTATTAGTTGTATGACCTACAGAAATGTTTACTATGTATTGTTTGCCAGTGAGCCCTAAAATAGAAAAGAGATTTTTGGACTTGGTAAAATGCTTAACAGGTTTCATTGTCAGGTGACTTGTTATGTTAACAAAGTAACTTTGTGTTGAGTTTTTTAAGTTTCCATAAGAAGTCATGATGGGGCATTTGAAACACTTTTAAAGTATATTTTAATTTATAAGAGATGGCTTAGATTGTTGTTTTGTGGTATCAACATCGCTGCTTTGGACTAGATACAACATAAAATTTGTAGAATGTTGTGCGAGTGTCAATGAGCAAATAAAAAACAATGGAATGCCACAAGTATTTTAAATATTTGCAGCATTTTGCTGTTTGTATGTTTGGTATGACTTTATTTTATATAAAATATTGTCTTCATAATGTTGACCTATTGATTACGCTCAATCCTTCTCTGTATGAGAGGAGACCTGTGCCCAGCAGTGGGATGATAAAAAGGTTGATAATGATGATGATGACTGTTGACCTGGCAAAAATGGAAACAATTGCCATTTAGGCCAGAAATTATTCAAAGCCACTAGTTAGTCTATCTCAAACTATGTTAGCCACTACTTTTAAAAGTCCATTTAATAATTCCTGTGAATATGCTCTACTTGTAATGGTAAAATCTCTATGGATCATATGAAATGCTGGTAAAGGAAAAATCCAATATTATTGTTTACCTATTGGAGTGTCTAAAATAGATTGCCTTCCGTAACCTTGATAGCTTAACAGAATTGTTTGTATGTTGATTTTGTGCATGTTGATAACTGAAAAAAGTTATAAGGACATTTTTATAAAGATAGCTTTTTAACATAACTGGACCTTTATTGCAGTTAGGGCCATAGGTTATAAATAAAGTTCAGTGCCAAAGAAAAAATCCAAGGTAGTAAATGTAGGTCAAGTCATTCTTTGTCAGATACGAGTGTATTATGTATGCAGGCATTTTGAGGTCAACACAAAAATGATAAACGCATATACATGTGAAATAAGTAAGGAAATGACATTACTTAAAAATGTTCCTAATTTATTTAACAAGCAATCTTATCATCTTATGGTGATAGTGAATAACTTAGGGATGTCCAACCATGATACAATAAGTGAATCTAATCTAAAAAAAAGTTTGAAGCTCAAAACAATCCAATTCAACAACCTTTTGAGTAGGACTAAACTATTTGATAGGAAGTTGACATAAAAGGAAGAGCTAATTAACATTCGACGCGAGGTCCGCGGAGCGCGGCACGCGGCGCCCGTACCCGGGTCCCGCTAACCCCAGAAACACCGAAGCGCCGGCACTCAATCTCCAAACATGACAAAACTATCCCCCATTAACCTACACCGCTACTCATCCTAAACTTCCAGTATCACACAGTAACCCCCAAGGCATCAACGACCCCCACAAAACAAAATACTTTCAGCAAAATGTTTTGACAACATCGAATATAACCTAAAATCTCGCGTTGAATCCATCAAAACTTCATCAAACAATCCCCAAAAATCATAAAAGCCGCCTGATAATTACAGGCGCTTCGTGTCTAACCACCCGCACGCAGATACGCAAGCCGATACAATGATACCTAGATGCAAATGCTAATGTCCTATTTGACGAATTTTGGTAAAATAAATATAACTTTTCCGCAAACAAGGCTTTGCCGCGATGTTTTAAACGCAATTCTTTAGATCAGTTTAAATTTAGACAAATAAAGAAATATAACCAACTGAACTAATTAATGCTACCAATTAATGAAGGTACGACAATCAAAGCAAAGCACCGCTAGTCGGCTGGCGGTGAACCGGCGAAGCTACAACAAAAATAACCAATTATTGCCACTTACCGCCGACTCTGTACATATTCGCAGCCATTTTTATACACAATCACTATTCATTAACACTTAATTAATCTACATCTGACACAATTAATAACTATAACACTATGTAATTGAGCTTTTAACAATGTTTTTCATCACGTTAACTCCGGACGCCTTTCGCTGATCGCCATTTTCTTTCACACTACTAATTTAGCCAGTGCGCAGTCGCACTTTTTGGCGTAAACTTCCTGCTCTTCAAACAAAGCAATGACATATCATTAATTTTGTATCCACTAATTATATAAGAATGTTTGTTCTTATACCATTAAATACGAATTATTTTACAAATAAAGTCCATAATTGAAATATAATTTACTATGTCCTAAAAATAAAAAAATATTTCATTCAAGAACGTTTCATTACTACACAGAATGTCCACAACCGAGCAATTGGTTCCATATATGTATTTCATAATTTCGGAAAATATCTCACACTTTTTGTACCAAAACGCTGCTAATCACGGGTTCAACGTAAATTTTCGTGACAATTATTAAATTTTCATTTAAAACACGCATTTATTTATTTTTATCGTTTTTTTTATTCCCGTATGTGTGTAAAGGAACGCGTCACTTTGAGCCATAGACAAAGACGCTAAAGTTGCCTATGGAATTACTTCTTTACTCTATGGATAACCGTAGACAAAATCTAAGGGAAATATTTTAAACAAAATTAAATTATTTGGAACTACTGATTCGAAACACCACAAAAAATAAACGAATTCTATGCAATATATTCCAAATATATATGATTTTCAAAAATATGTTGCGTCTTTCAAAATGACGTGGCCATTGTGACAGCTGATTTGTCTATGATTTTGACAATTGCCAAATCAGCCAGCCTCTCCCGTCTACTGAAAATTATAGTAAAATCTCAATAACAACCAATTTCTGAATGAATACTTAGTGAAACGTTAACATATTGCATATGTGGCTGGATTGAAGTTGCCGCATGCACACTTGGTACGTAAAATAAAGAAATAACATTTATATTCAAGTTTGTAATCCAATTTTTACCAGTTCTTGGAATAATCGTTGTTTCGCGTTTAGATCGGCGATATGGCCACGTATGAGGAGTTTATCCAGCAGAATGAAGACAGAGATGGGATACGGTTCACGTGGAACGTGTGGCCTTCGAGTAGAATCGAGGCTACCAGACTGGTGGTGCCATTGGCCTGTTTGTACCAGCCGCTGAAGGAGAGACCTGATTTGCCGCCGATTCAGTATGAACCGGTGTTGTGTACCCGGAATACATGCAGGGCTATCTTGAATCCGATGTGCCAGGTGGACTACAGAGCTAAACTATGGTCATGCAACTTCTGTTTCCAGAGAAATCCTGTGAGTAGTCTGTTCTTATAAATAACTTTTATTTTATAATTCCATTACTCCAAATGTTTTGAGCTGTTTTACTGACTTTTTCTGCTATAAAAATGTAATTAACATTTAGAGTTGACTTCAAAATCTCATAAGATTGTCTGATGTTTGTTTATTTAATGTACAAACATTATGAAAACAAGTTTGTCTATATTTTATATAAAGAATGATGATCCCATTGGTTTGCAACTCCTTTCTCTTTCTGCACAAATACAGCTTTGCCAGCCACAGTGAATTTGGTATTCACTATAATATCTTGTTGCAGAACATCTATTATTTAGTTACTATGATTTTGAACCATTCTTTCCAGTTCCCTGCACAATATTCAGCCATATCGGAGCAGCATCAGCCTGCAGAGCTTATTCCCAACTTTTCCACCATAGAGTATACCATACCCCGGGCCCAGGCTATGCCACCTATCTATCTACTGGTAGTTGACACATGTATGGATGAGGAGGAACTCGGGGCACTGAAGGACTCGCTTCAGACTTCACTGAGTCTGATGCCGCAAAATGCTCTTGTTGGTTTGATTACTTTTGGACGCATGGTGCAGATTCATGAGTTAGGTAAGTGAAATCTCTAAACATATCTATATTGCGAAGAGCACCAAATAGATATAATATTATGAACATCACTAATATCTGTACTTAATATTATAAATTTGAAAGTATCTCTGTCTGTATGTTACATTTTTAAGCCTAAATCACTGGATGGATGGAATGGATTTCAATAAAATTTGTAAATGTGATTGATGGTATCCTGGGGTAGGACATATGCTCTTTCCTTATTCCAGGAATACATTCCAATTGGATAATTTCTGACATACATGTGGGTGGAGCCACAAGCAGAAACCTAATTTAAAGTCATCAAGGTGAAAATTCTTGTAATTTTAAGAATGGTCTCAGCCTGTCAAATATATCCCTGAAATACCTACATTTTTGACAAAGTTTAACATTGATTGTCTTAGAAATGAGGCTGCGGCTAAATTTAAAAGTGGAACATTATAAGTATTTGTATTGAAAGTGGAACATTTTAAGCATAAGGCTTGATTGGCCTTCAGATATGATAATATCAGCATACAGTGTAATCGTAAACTATTATGATTACTCTATATGCTGATATTGTCAAAAGACTAATCAAGGAGATGGTAGAAACATAACTTGCCATCAACTTACCATCTACATAGACTTTGTGTTAAAAGCAAGAGTGAAATAATGACATAGTGAAAATTGATTTATATGATTCATTATGATCAAGCCCATAAAGGGCTGGCTTTTACAGCCACTTTTATAAGTTTCGATTCCGTGAGAATATTAGGATAAAAAATTTGCTTATTAATAGCTGAGTGCCAAAAATCCCTTCTATAGCTTTTCTATGAAATTGTAACAAACATCCATACTAACATGTATTTTCGCAAACTTTTGCATTAATAATATTATAATAGGAATAGGAATGAGTAGGAACACACATACATAACATAAAATCAAAAGAATTTTATGTTTCCTGGTTTTTATCAGTGAAGCTTGATTTATACATGTTTTATCTCCATTGTGTGTTATGGTATTACATGACAAAACTATTAAGTAATGATGTTGGTATTAACTTTCATTTCCTGCATTCATACACTTCCTCAACTATTTACATGTTTAGATTAGTTAAGTACTTTATGTGAAATACTTGGCTGAAAACCAACAAGGAGTCCCTAACCTTTTGGCTTTAAGCCAAGTGTGTTTACTATGAATATTTTCGAATGCTGAAGTTGTATTTGAAGGATTGACGGATGAACTTGCTGAGCAGTTATTCCATACTTGGTACATCCTTGAACTCTTTATTTTTTTTCTTTAGGTACAGAGGGCATATCAAAGTGCTATGTCTTTAAAGGCACGAAAGACTTGTCAGCTAAACAAATTCAAGAGCAATTGGCGATTGGTCGCGTTAATGCACCCAACCCCCAGCAAAGAGCCGGGGCTCCCGCCCCACAGCCACCAGCACATAGATTTCTACAACCTGTCAAAACATGTGACATGGCATTGACGGATCTCCTTGGAGAACTTGGACGGGATCCTTGGCCGTTAGGTGTTGGGAAGAGACCATTACGTAGCAGCGGCGTTGCTCTCTCTCTAGCTGTTGGTCTTTTGGAAGTCACCTATCCTAATACCGGAGGAAGAATCATGTTGTTCCTCGGTGGACCTTGCTCTCAAGGGCCTGGTCAGGTGGTCAACGATGAGCTGAAGCAGCCCATTCGTTCACATCACGACATTCATAAGGACAATGCTAAGTACATGAAGAAAGCTATCAAGCATTATGAAGCTCTGTCATTGAGGGCAGCAACAAATGGTCATTCAATTGATATTTACTCATGTGCCTTGGATCAGACCGGACTTTTGGAGATGAAGCAGTGTTGTAATTCTACTGGGTGAGCTGTTCTTTCTTAAATATATTACTTACTTTTTATTCCAACCGAGGCTTAGAACATAAGTTCCAATGAAAGTGACAATAATAATTAAACAACAGTGTCTTATCATGCTCTTATAAAATGTTGTGATCCCTATTTAAGAAGAATTTTGGAGTTTTTTCCAAACAACTACTGCCAAATGTATTTTTTTTTATTCACATGGATAAAAATGAAGACTAGAAAATCGGCCTTATTCTTTAAAATTCTAAATAAGCAATACAGTTTAGTGGTAGCACTAAAGCATTTTTATCAAATTATGCAACGGTCTGACGTATTATGTAATCATAATGTCGACGACATACAACGTATGTACTGCCATTATCGACGTTGTTGATTGTTTAATTAGTAGGTAATATCGCACATTATATTCGTAACTGTCTGCTTAATAAGCATGAAGAACTTTCACTATGTAGTTCCGCTATATACCTGCACTTCCCACATCATCATCAAGCTTTTTATCGTCCCACTGCTGGGCACAGATATCCTCTCATACTGAGAAGGATTGAGCGTAATCACCACGCTTGTACAATGCGGGTTGGCGATTTCAGACTTAAAATCCATGTTTCCTCAAGATGCTTTGATGCTTTCCTTTACCTTTTTATCAGTCATTGCTGTCCAAGATATATTTAGAAAGTACATACATCTTAGAAAAGTAACATTGGTGCTTGCCTGACCTGGAATCGAACCCGCGCAATCATACTTGAGAGGCTGATGTTTTAACCACTAGGCCATCATCATTATCTCAGCGCAGCCGCATCCGAAGCTTCCTTCTTCCTTCAGCTTTTGAGTCTGGGGTCCGCTTTACCAGTCTCAACTGCTGGTTTTGGCTAAACCTCGATATTTTCCGTGAAGCGACTGCCGTCTAACCTCACACACCACACCACACCACAACGCGAAAGCGACATCGAAGTATTGCAGTTATACCAATTGTTGAACTTTTGAGGGCTCCAACAACCCGTAACGACCGCCATCAGATGTTCGTATGGCAACCGGGACCAACGGCTTAACGTGCTTTCCGAGGCACGACCAGACCATTGCAAATATTCATATTCATGCATACAAATATTTACACTGCGCGAGGTTCGAAGCCGCGCCTCCTTGCGCATCGACCGCGTTCGCTACCGCTACGCCACGGAGGCTGTGAGATTGGAATAACCAATTATGGGGGAATCTCTACAATTTGCCCATGTTGCCTAGTGTCTGAAATGTCCTTAACAGCTTTACTGTTTATGTTCACTAAGTAGTGACAGAGGACAGCCCATGACCCAAGGGCAACTTCAGCTGAAATGTGCTTACATATGTTTTGTGACCTGTATATTAAATTGCCCTGCAATAGGCAAATTATTATCTGTTTACCATTTTCTCTCGTTTTTCAGCGGTCACATGGTGATGGGAGACTCGTTCAATTCCTCGCTTTTCAAGCAGACATTCCAGAGAGTCTTCGCCAAGGACCAGCGGGGTGACTACAAGATGGCATTTAATGGTACACTGGAGGTCAAATGTAGTAGAGAACTGAAAAGTAAGTAATATTCTGGCATATTTATGTAAGAAACAGAAGCATACACATCCATACACATTGGAGCATGATATTACCCCCCTTATTCATAAACGCTGCTTAAAGTTAACTAGTGATTAGCGACTGTTTAACCATTAATTTTCGACGTTTGCATGTCACATATTCTTAAAAACTATGGTATTTATTCATAAACAATGTTTATAGTTAAGTGACGCTAAAACGTCAAAAATGTGTTGTTAAAAGTCACTAATCACTAGTTAACTTTAAGCAAACTTTATGAATAAGGGGATAAATGATTATTTTACCTAGTTTCACAAATTTTGGTCTTTTGGTGTTTTATATAAAAATGATATTTATTTTAATGTTACTAAGAATTAGAAGACTGTATCAATGTTAAATATTTTTGTTTATTTCTGTGGAGTATTCTCGTGGATACTTACTCTTACTACTTTGGGCAGAATAGTGGGTGATGTTGATGTCTTATCGAGTCGAAACTCTACTGTTCCTTTTACTGCTATGAGTTGGGGAACCCTGGAGGTCGTTTTACATACAGTATGTTAAGAAAACCCTATCCGACCCGTGAAGGTGTTGTTAGGTATCGATAACTGATTCTACTAATGCAGACAAAACCGGGCTAAACTTAAAAAAAACCCCTAAAAAATAAATATTATTTCGCAAAAAGAGGTAACTTAATAAATGTGCGTTAACAACCCTTCCGCGGGCGGCGGGCGGCAGGGCACGTGTCACGTGGTCGCATCGCTATTCGCTCATAATAATACCGGTGTTGTCACTTTTTTTAAAATTACCAAATTTCTAAAGTTGGAATTAATTCGAGGGAAAAACTTTGGTACTATGATGATTACGTAAAATTTTATATTATATTTGGTCATGTGTTTACCTAAACATAAATATATCTAAACATAAAACCAAAAATAATTATAAAACTATACTTAAATAAATACATAATACTAAAATATATAAATATGTATAAATAATAAACAAATTTTCACAATATAGACTATAGAGGAAAGGTAATGCTCTTTTAATCGAAGTTTAAATTTAGAAATTGTGTTTAAATCACGTATGTTAGACGGGAGTGAGTTCCACAATCTTACAGCATGTACAGAGAAGGAATAGGAATAGTAAATCGTTTTATGAGGATGAGATTTAAGGATGGATCTTAGGTGTGATCTACAGGGTGTAAGAAAAACGCTCACGCAGGTAGGAAGGATAAGACGGGTTGTGTAAGATGTTGAAAAGGAGACATAAAATCCTAGTATTCCTGCGAAGGCGGATTGGGAGGCACTTGAGTTCCTTGTGAGAAACATGGTCATACTTATGAAGACCGAAAACAAAGCGAACGCACATGTTATGCAAGCGCTCAAACTTGTTTAACAGCTCCTCACCGCTCCTCATCCAGGTAACAGTAGGCCTAGTATGAGTTTTCAATACGAAACTCGTTCGATCGTATCGAGCGCGTTTGACTCAGCGATTGGCCCGCTTCAAGGTCGTAAGAACTCTCAACCAATGAGAGCGCCAAACGCGCTCGATACGATCGAACGAGTTTCGTATTGAAAACTCATACTAGGCCTACAGGTGTCAGCATAATCTATAATCGGCTGAATAAGTGTCTGTGCTAAAGAAATGTTAGTTTTCAAGGGCAGAAGACCCTGAAGGCATTTCAGCGAATGAAAGGAGAAATGTACCTTTCGGCTGACCTCATTGACCTGAGCACGCCACGAAAGATTGGAGTCTATAACTACACCCTGATCCTTGGCAGTTTCAGTTAAGTCAGTGCGCACACCATCTATATATAAAGGCAGGAGAGATTTTACTTCAAATTCTATTTTTCTCAAAAGCTAGTTTGCTGGCTGGATCCTTTTTGCATAAATACGTCACATAAAACTTGTCTTGTGTTCAACAGTATCCGGCGCGATCGGTTCGTGCGTATCCCTGAACGTGAAAGGCCCGTGCGTGTCGGACCAGGAGGTCGGCATGGGCAACACGTGCCAGTGGAAAATGTGCACATTCACCCCAAGTACTACTATGGCGATATTCTTTGAAGTAAGTCTTTATTTATACAACATTAATTTTTGTTCATGCGAAACCCAAAACACGTGTCCAGTATTTTTAAGTTAAAAATCTATGTACAAAATTTCAAGAAGTTATAATGAAAAACCACAAAGTTATGAGCTTGCTATTCTACTTGGTTATCCCAACAAAAATATGGTCAAAGCTCCGCACGGGCGGGCGAGCGCGGTGCATTGACCTCTGGCGTCAACTGTGACGCGCCGTGCAAGTACCTATCGTAATCGCTCGGTAACCACTCTGCAACAATTTCTAAATGTATTTGTGAAAAAATATAACATGGTGTAAAAATGATTAAATTGCTTATTCTGAACAAACTATATTCAGTTTTCGCATAACCAAAAAATAACGTTGTAGAGTAATAGAGAAATTATTCTCGATAGCCAGTCTTTTAGAATTATAACGTTTTGTAGGTTAATTTAAAACTGTGTGTTATTGACACCATAGGAAAAACACGTGGTTTCAATGAATTTACAAATCTCCTTAAGTCGAAGACATGTGTCTTCTACCAAGTTTCACGAGGGTTCAAGCATTGAGAACCTAAAAAGCTGATTATTTTCATGATGTTTGATTTGCAAAGAAGTAAACTGCTGAACCCGTTAAGTTATTTATTTAGATTCATCCTGTTTTGTAATTGTTATGTAACCCAGACCTATTCTATACAACTAGATTGATAGGTGATATGTAGATTCTTCTATATTTTATTTATGTAGATACTTTGTATGCATTGTAGACTTAAGATCTGAAAACCATTATTTTATAAAGCACCAGTGTGGCTACCATGAGTTTTTTTAAAGTCATATGTTTTTTTTTAAATGAACAGACAGCTGTGCTGCTGGGGAGTTTCTTCCGCCACTTCTTCTTCCCAGCGAAAGCACTAGGAAGTGTCGATGGGTGGGCGTTTTGGGGGACTGTCTTATGTAATATTGACGTTCGAAAAGTGCTGATTCTCAGCCTAATTTGAATAAATGACTTTTGATTTTTCATTACGAAGACTCGATCATCGATATCGAGCGCGTTTGACTCATTGATTGGCTCGCTTCAAGGCTGTAAGAACTCTCAACCAATGAGAGCGCCAAACGCGGTCGATGCGTATGATCGCGTCTCGTAATGAAAAGTCATGGTAGTCACATTAGTCCTTGTTGACTGTAATTTCAGAAATCGATACCGTAATTCACAAATCGTCTAACTCCACATTTAGTATAAAAAATTCAGAAAAGTTTAACTCCTAAAAACACGATAGTCTTTTAATTTATAGATATAATTGATTCTACGTTATTAAAACGTTAGCCTACGATATTATTTAACAACAGTATTTTCGATTTTTGCTTAAGTGATGTTTAAAAATATATAGTTTTAAGCATCTTCTGAAAAAATTGCTTACTTAGGTATCAAAATAATAATAGAACATAATGGACGGTTCAGGAATTGGTTTTTCAAGAGGAACCGGGACCACCCCTTTCCGACCTCGGTCCCCAGAGATCGGGTGCCTTTTGAAGGTTTCCCCCGACAGCAAAAAAAAAGTATCAAAACAATGTAAAAGCCAATTATTTTTAAAAGAGTAACCATGGAGGTTCTTGCTCGCTCTTCTTCATAGGAAACTACAAATCGAACAGCTTCTAACATTTCATTAGTGCCTATATTCTTTTATGTGTGTCATAAAATATTTTGATTTTGTTGATTGTTTCACCAGGTGGTAAACCAGCACGCAGCGGTCCCTCAAGGCGGTCGCGGCTGTGTTCAGTTCATCACGCAGTACCAACACTCGAACGGACAGCGCCGCGTGCGCGTCACTACTGTAGCGCGCAAGTGAGAAACACATTCTATCAACCTTCCAGTTTTCAAAACTGACGACCGTGCTTCACAAATGTTCTAGACAAGGGCGTACCCAGTTGCTGGCCTAGATAGGGGGCAAGTCAGATTTCATCCCCGGCTATTTTCTCTTGCAAACTACACAAGCACATTTACATGAAATATTGGCGTCGATTTTCTTGTTCTAAAGCTAAACTATAAAATTAGTTTAGCTTGTGAACACGCACATGATCCTGTACAAGTCCCCATTTATACTTTGATTAGTTTAGGGGAGTTCTTACATGTTCTGCGAAATTTCCTGCAGAACTCCCTGCCCCCCTGAGTACGCTCATGGTTCTAGGCCACACGCGTTTTTCTTCCTTTGAAAATCTGCGGTTTATTCGCCGTCAGTATTGTATATACAGTATGTTAAGAAAACCCTGTCCGACCCGTGAATGTGTTGTTAGGTATCGATAACTGATTCTACTAATGCATACAAAACCGGGCTAAACTTAAAAAAAAATCCCCCTAAAAAAATAAATATTATTTCGCAAAAGAGGTAACTTAATAAATGTGCGTTAAGTTAAACACCCTTCCGCGGGCGGCGGGCGGCAGGGCACGCGGCACGTGGTCGCATCGCTATTCGCTCATAATAATACCGGTGTTGTCACTTTTTTTTAAATTACCAAATTTCGGGGAAGTTGGAATTAATTCGCGGGAAAAAAAGATTATTTCAAAATTCATTTGTATTGGTACTATGATGATTACGTAAAATTTTATATTATATTTGGTCATGTGTTTACCTAACCTTTATTATCCTTATGGGTCGGACAGGGTTTTCTTAACATACTGTATAACTGGAAGCTCATTGCCAGAAACGTTTCTTCTACGCCGTGATAAACGTGCCGTGTAGAAAGTACGTTAGTGTTGATTAATCGTACTAACCATCTTTTCTCCAACAGCTGGGGTGACGCCGCAGTAAGCCTGCATCACATATCTGCTGGCTTCGACCAGGAGGCGGCAGCTGTGGTGATGGCACGTCTTGTGGTCTACCGAGCAGAACTGGAAGACGGACCCGATGTACTGCGCTGGCTCGATAGGATGTTGATTAGACTGGTTCGTATGAATGGGTTATGTATTTACCACCATACTACGTTAGCTGGCGAAACTTTAAACAAAGGCTGGATATTGTTGCCTAATAGAAAAACAATATTTTTAAATCATAACTCAGATCTAACGTAGCTGAGCGATCGACTGCTGCGCTGCGTGGCATCGTCATCAACAACCTTTTTATCGTCCCACTGCTGGGCACGGGTCTCCTCTCATACAGAGAAGGATTGAGCGTAACCACCACGCTTGCTCAATGCGGGTTGGCGATTTCAGTCTTATAAAGTCCAGGTTTCCTCAAGATGTTTTCCTTCACCTTCAGTCATTGGTGTCCAAGATATACTTAGAAAGTACATATAATTTTAGAAAAGTTACATTGGTACTTGCCTGTCCTGGAATCGAACCCGCGCACTCATACTTGAGTGGCTGGTGTTTTAACCACTAGGCCACCACGACACCCGCTCTGCGTGTCGCGGGTTCGATTCTCGCACGAAGCCAATATTTGTATGACCTACAAGTAGTTGTATCGGGTCTGGCTGTTTGTGTATGTGAGTCTTAAATGTTTGTAAACGTACCCACGATACAGGAGTAATTACTAGTGTGCGGCAACGTAATAATATAGAAGTAATTATTTAATGAAAAAAAAATATATTTGATCTTAGGTATACATATATCAAATCTGTTTTCGCCAATAAAAAAGGATCTTTTTTCATTAATATTCAACTCATTTGAATTCCATCAAATTGTTGCATTGTATGAGTCTAAAAATATTCAATAACCGTTTTTTTCACAGTGTCAGAAATTCGGCGAGTACGGGAAAGACGACCCGAACAGTTTCCGTCTGTCAGAGAACTTCAGTCTATACCCGCAGTTCATGTACCACCTGCGTCGCTCACAATTCCTACAGGTGTTCAACAACTCACCCGACGAGACCACCTTCTATAGGTAAAGTGTTAATCGTCATATTTATGTTCTGTAATTTATATGAACGAGGTGGTACAGATGACAGCACATTAAGCTACTACAATCTGTCAGATTTCTTTATCCGATTTTCTACTTTATCTCTAAAGCATAAAGCGTTCTACACACCAAAGCCGATCCACCGACACAGGCCGCCGACGCAACCCGGCGGTTTATGAAGAAAGAAGCATGTCGGCAACCTTTGCCCGCGCGTGTCTCCTTCCGATATGTCGGCGGATAGCATACGCAAGTGCTCAGTTGCCCGGCGACATTTCAGCTGGAGTGAAGTGCTAGTATTTTAACTGCCAAATAAGTTTCTGATGTCGAGCCGCCGACATGCCACCGGCAAAGTTTTACGATTTGCAATAAATTTAGCCGCCAACCTAGCCCGCCGGCAAAATGGCTTTGGTGTGTAGAGCGCTTTAAGGCTCAAGGTTGATGGGTCAGGGTTGCGGGTTGGTTAAAAAAAGGGTCAAGGTTGATTGGTAATATCCGACAGTTTCGGATAGCTTGACCTGCTGTCGTCCGGACTTAGTAAAAAGTATTGTATTCTATTCACAAAATTGATGCATTTATTTTAAATGAACCAATTGATTTTTGACAATACGGTTGATGCAGTGGCTGAGTGATCGACTGTTCCGTTACGTGTCGCGGGTTCGTTTCCCGCACGGATAAAATATTTGTATGGCCTATAGGTAGTTGTTCCGAGTCTGGCTGTTTGTGTATGTGAGTTTAAATGTTTGTAAACGCACCCATGATATAGGAGTAGTTCCAAATGTGAGACAACGTATTAACAAAACAAACAGGATCTTTTTAATTGCCTAAGTCAGTTTTTTTTAACAATTATAAACTAGCGCTTGACTGCAATCCCGCCTGATGGTAAGCAGTGATGCAATCGTTGATGGTAAAGCGCACTAGTTTATTAAGCCCATTCACTTAAAAAAAAAAAAAAACTTAGTGAATAGAAAGGAAGACGGCAGTTGAGCGAGGTGGTGCAATGTTAAACCCAACAACACGACCAACGATTCTGCGCCAGAGGGAGATTGATGTGGAGACCCTCCACGACCAAACTCCCGACACAACAACATTTGACGCATCGTACCCGGCACACATCGCAACACAAGTGCTCAGACCTGTCCTCCGTACGGCTTCACCAGACATCATGCCGGAACACGACGAATCCCTTGGCGGCAAGACTTTGTCTGGTGGGTGGTAACTTCTGCCGGCAGCCGATGTTATGGCCTACCAGCGATAAAAGTTATAGTTAGGAAGATGAGGCAAATTGTCCATTCCAAAGTGAATATGGGCTTTAAAACTTTTTATGGAGAAAGTAAGAAAGTGACAAGATAGTGGATAGACTATTTTAAGTGAAAATATTTTACAAATTTTTCGGTAATTGGTTGTCACGGGCATGTTAGAAATGAGGAAAATGTCGTGAGGAGAGATTTCAGTACGAATATCGATTGCTATAAGAGTGGAGGAAGACCAAAGAAACGATGGGTAAAATGTGTGAACGCTGATATGTTTAGAAAGGGGGGATTATCGATATGACAACTATAGAGAAGTATTGAAGAGAAAGACATGGAGTTTTGGCGGGAAAGCTATAGTGTTTAAAATTGTTTATAGTGTCGTTTACTAAATAAAAGCTCGTGATTTATGTAGTAAAAAGTGCATTCAGAAAATAATTCATAAAGAACATTGAAATATCCCAGCATAGTGGCCACATCATGACTTTGCCTCAAACCGGGATCATAGACGGTTCACGCGGCCGTCTTTTTCGACAATCATTGGCGATATCCGCCATTATTGCGAAATAAAATTTTAAAGAATTTCTATAATTTGTTACACGTGTTATTGGGTCCAGAGTTGAAGTTGAAGAGAAAGACCTGTGTTTGCACAAGGGCGAGGTAATAATGATTATTACAATTTTGTTTTTCATTATAATAATAATAATAATTTATTTGCATAGATAGTAGGTACAATGAAGTTGTTCAATAGATACAATGATCCTTTACTATCTACCTTAAATTAGGCGTGCAAAAATAGTATTAAGTATCTAATAATTATAAAATAAGAGTAAGTATAAATTATGAATGTCAAACGTGAAAATACAATAATACGAGATAAAATAATAATAATAAGACAATGATACAAATTAATAAAGTCGGTTAAATCATTACAATACATGGTCAAAAAAATAAATAAAAATTTAATAAAAAATAAAAAATACATTCAAAAACAAAGTAAAAATGTCTGTCGATGTGGTTATATTACAGTAGTCAAGTAAATTAAAATAAAAATTCATATTTTATCATCAAGAAAGTCTTGAATGGAATAATATGCCTTCTCGATCAAAAATAGGAACAATTTCTTTTTAAATATATCAATGCCTTCCACCGACTTCATGTATTTTGGCACTTTGTTGTACAGTTTCGGAGCCATTGCGAATATGCTTTTCTGAAATAATACAGTCTTGTGTGGAACCGAATGTAGCTTATCAGCTCTACGCAAGCTAGTAACCTGCGAAAATTTAGACAGGTTGCGCCTGACGAAAAGAACAGTTTCGTATACAGTATGTTACGAAAACCCTGTCCGACCCGTGAAGGTGTTGTTAGGTATCGATAACTGATTCTACTAATGCATACAAAACCGGGCTTTACTTAAAAAAAAAATCCCCCTAAAAAAAATAAATATTATTTCGCAAAAGGAGGTAACTTATTAAATGCGCGTTGACCACCCTTCGCCTGCCGACCGCGGGGGGCGGGCGGCAGGACACGCGGCACGTGGTCGCATCGCTATTCGCTCATAATAATACCGGTGTTGTCACTTTTTAAAAATTACCAAATTTCGGGGAAATTGGAATTAATTCGCGGGAAAAAAAGATTATTTCAAAATTCATTTCTATTGGTACTATGATGAATACGTAAAATTTTATATTATATTTGGTCATGTGTTTACCTAACCTTTATTATCCTTATGGGTCGGACAGGGTTTTCGTAACATACTGTATATATAAGCACGGTAAAGTCAATATTTTTAAATTTATAAAATGAGGTTTACAACTGTCGGTTCTTTGTAAATTACACATGGCTCGGATGCAACGTTTTTGTGCAATAAAAGCAGTTTCCTTTCCAGTTGCATTACCCCAAAAAATTATGCCATATCTTAAACACGATGCAACCAGTCCATGGTATGCTGTCAATAACGTTCGTTCATTTACAGTTTTCCTCAACATGGTCAAAGCATACGAATATTGGTTAAGTTTACCGCATACTTTCTCGATTTGAACACGCCATTTCAATGTACTCTCTATATGTATTCCTAGAAATTTTGTGGTTTCTGTTTCATTAATACTAACGCCGCTATGGATTACATTAAGATTTAGTCTGTTAGTCATTCTTTGTCCAAATTTCATAATTACGGTTTTACTTAAATTAATTTTTAAATTATTATACTCTAACCAATTAATTATAGATTCAATGTTTTTATTTATGTCAGATTCAAGATTATTAATATTGTCACTGTCAAAAATTATAGTACTGTCATCTGCAAACATTGTCATGGGGTAGTTAGTTGCTGTAGGCAAGTCATTAACATAAATGAGAAACAATAACGGTCCAAGCACACTCCCTTGAGGTACTCCATATGCAATATTTCTGACACTAGATTCATAACAAATTTCATTTTTACTCTTATCACCTACTCGTTTAATAATTGTAAATTGTTTTCTATCTTTGAGATAAGATGCTAAAAAACTGCAGACGTTACCTCTAATGCCATAAGAATTTAATTTTTGAAGCAGAATCTTATGGTCCACGCAGTCAAATGCCTTCGATATGTCCATGTATAAAGCAAGCACTGGCAATTTTTTATCTACTCTAGATGTAATTATATTCAAAAAGTCATAAATGGCCATGTTAATGGACTTATTTTTCCTGAAACCTTTTTGATTGTCAGTGAATAGATTTTTCTGTTCAAAATATTGATTTATGCCATTATAGACGACCTTCTCAAAAACCTTTGATAATATTGGTACTAATGCTATTGGTCTATAGCAAGCCATATTTTCACTGTCACCTTTCTTGAAGATAGGCTTTATGACCGTTATTTTCAATTTACTGGGAAACATGCCTTCTGTTATGCACATATTTATTATATGGCTTAGTACTGGTGCAATATAGGAAGAAGCACATTTTAATATTCTTGTACAAATGCTGTCATAGCCAGTACTAGAAGTATTTTTTAAGTTCATAATAATATTATAAACATCTTGCGAGGTAGTGGGACAAAAGAACATGGACGAGCATTCACTGGGCAATACTGATCGGTAACTCTTGTTTCTGAAGTGAGTAGGTTTAACTAGGTCAGCATAATAGTTATTAAAAGCTTGGGCAATTTTTACTGGATCTGTTAATATTTTGTTATCTACATTTATTTGTATTAGATTATCATCTGGTATCCTATCCTTATTGTTGTTTATTATTTGCCACGTCGCTTTAGACTTGCTTTTTGCTAGTTGTATGTAATTACTGTTTTGCGATTTTTGAGTAAGTTGAGTAATCTTTCTAAATCTAGAAGAAAAACTTTTAAAATTATCTTTATTGTGCTTTGTCGGTGCCAACCTATACCTCCACAGTAATTCTCTTTTCCTTTTACTGCATACCTTAATTCCACGACTTATCCACCTAGGTCGCTTTTTAATTGATATTTTTATTTTTATATTTGGAAAGCACAATTCATAAAACAGTTTAAACAAATCATAAAACATATCAAAAGCAGCAGCAGCATCATTCTGCTCGTAAACTTCCGAGAAGCTCATACTTTTGATGCAGTCAATGAATTTGGTTACATTTTCTTTCGAATAACATCGCCTTGTACTGAACCAGTAAGTGGACAAACACGATTTCTTAACAGGGCATTTTAGCAGCTGTGCTGTATGGTCTGAAACTGCAAATTCTATGATTTCACCCTGACATCCCCTTACATTATGTACGATATTATCAATGCAGGTACCGCTACTTAAACGCGTGGGAACTTTGAATTGAACTTTAAGGTTAAATCCTGCTAGTAAGTGTTTAAATTGCTCTGAATATTTCGTTCTTTTTAGGATATCTATGTTGAAATCCCCTGCCATGATGAGTTTTTTGTTTATATTAAATGAAAATTGTTGAAGTATGTTGTTCAAAATGCTAAAGAATGTATCGAATTTATTTTTTACTTCTGTACAGTTTGGAATTCTATATATGCATATGATTAAAATTTTATGTTCCGTCAACTCTACAGCACAGCACTCAATTATGTTTGATATACTGCACTTAGCAACTTCGTCAATAGCTTTAAATTTTATTCCTTTCCTTATTAAAATACATGTGCCGCCGTGTCTAGTCTTACGCGTGAAGTAAGCAGCGAGAGTATAATTGTGCATGCGTAGAATGCCAAGATCGGAATTGATCATATTATGTTCAGAAAAGCATAACACGTCAGCGTTTTTTCCACTATTAGCAAGGTCGTCCAACGAGACCATAAATATGTCTTGTTTGTTTAAGAGTCCGTTTATATTTTGATGTAAAATATAAATATTATTAAACACGAAAAAAGCGAGGCGGTGTTGTTCTGTCAGTCAAAGCAACATTTGTGGCTACAACATTATCGTTATGACTTACTACATCGTTACAGGTTTCCGTCTGACTGCCCTTATCGTGCATTTCAGGTCTAATATTATGAGGTTTTATACACTCTAAATCAGCATTATATTTGTCAAATTTAATTTTATAGTTAACTTTTAGTATTTCTCTTAGTAAATGACGACATTTATACTCTGCGCGATTATGTTTGTATGGTCGGAATGCAATGTAGTTCATATCTACATACGTAACATTATCAAATTTGCCAGAAACAAATCGCAGTAAATAATTTAATTTATGTTCACTTAGTGATTTATTGAACGGAACTTCACATATAAAGATATTTGTACCCCTATGGGTCTCGATAAAATTATGTAGGGATGTTTGAATTTTATACGGGCTTGTGTCATTGACTCCCCCCAAAACAATTACAAAATCACTATCAGTTAGGTTTTCATACAATTCACTTGATATGGAAGTCAACACTTCTGACATTTGGGCATAAGGTTTAAAAACACAAAACACGGCATATTCTGGACCAATTAAATTCTGAAGTACTTTCTGAAGTCCTTTTCCCTGTTGATCTGCAATTATTATTACCTTCTTTTTTAATCCTATTTGTTTTCCTGGCAAGGCATTCGGTAGATTGTTGTTTGGTATTGGATGGTTTTGAATAGGATTTAAAGATTCTCTATTTATTGCTGTTATAGGACTCCTATTACTATTGTGAGCGTTATATCCATTTGTTTCACAGACACATGCTGATGCGCGAGGACCTCACCCAGTCCCTCATCATGATCCAGCCGATCCTGTATTCCTACAGCTTCGGAGGCCCCCCGGAGCCCGTGTTGTTGGACACGTCTTCCATACAGCCCGACCGCATCCTTCTCATGGACACCTTCTTCCAAATACTTATTTATCATGGAGAGGTAAGGGCTTATTTTATAATTGAATAAAGTTTTTTTTAAAAAGTAGGTAAGTTAAAAATGTACTACAATGTATACTTAATAATAAAATATGGGCTTTAAAAATTGGGAATTTACACAATTTCGAAAATGTATTATGTAAGCAGAGCCCTTGCAGATTTACAGCTGCTTTTTGTGCCCTCACATAAGTTCACTAGTGTAATTTAAGATCAAACATCTTTATTTCATATTAAAACTAAAAAAAAACGAATTAGTCCATCAGTTAGATTTCCAAAAAATACTAGACACGTATTTTTTCTTTTTTCATAAAAACAAAAAATGAAGACGATACAGTGCGTTGAAAACTCGTGTGACATCACGGTACTCAACACTTTCTAGCGAGCAGTGAAGTCATCAGCCACCACTCCCGATCTTTGATGCCTTTTATATTTGTCAATTTTTATTGATTTGATAAAACAAAATATACGTATCCAATATTTTTCAATAATCTGAATGACGGACTAAATAGAATCAGTTTCTTTTTACCCAGTAAACATCCCTATTATTTCTGCCATACAGTATTTTAATCAAAACATTTAACATTGTGACTCACTATGTTACCCTATAAAAAAATTATAGCTCTCCTAATAATGTCGCTAGTGGCCATACATCTGCACTTTTGAACACTACATACACTGTCATTAACGTGCCTACCTATTGGACACACAGCATTTCTGATAAATAACTAACGAAACGACAAAGACGAGACACTTGAGATCGTCAGGCAGTAAAATACATTAATATACTCTTCCTTATCTCCAACAGACAATAGCACAATGGCGTGAGCTCCGCTACCAAGACATGGCGGAGTATGAGAGCTTCGCGCAACTCCTGCGCGCCCCCATCGACGACGCGCAGGAGATCCTACAGAGCAGGTTCCCGGTGCCGCGGTACATAGACACCGAGCACGGTGGTTCACAGGTAACAAACAAACAATATATTAGTCATTTCTTCAAATTAGGCTGAGAATCAGCACTTTTTGAATGCCAATATTACATAAGACAGTCCCCCAAAACGCCCACCCATCGCCACTTCCTAGTGTTTTCGCTGGGAAGAAGAAGTAGCGAAACAAACTCCCCAGCAGCACAGCTATCTGTTCATTTAAAAAAAACAGATGACTTTATACAATACTATGTAGGTACAGTAATGAACACAAGAACAATGAAAATATTTATCATATGCCAGCTAGCCACGCCAAAGTAAAAACAAAGATAAAATATCAAAAAAATGGAAATGTAAATAAGTATAATAAATAATATAAAAGCTCCAGGTATAAAGTGACAGTATATATGTGACAGTTCACATATTTATGCATTGTAAAAAAGCCAATTGTACAGAGTGGTGCTGACAATACGACAATAAATGAAAACACGAACAATGCTGCCGTAGGAATAATCCTAACCCAGAGAAAAAAATCTAGCAATAAAAATAAAAAAATGAAAATTTCAAACGAACTAAATCGCATAAAATTGCAAATGGAATAGAACATCCTTTAAAAATATTGGTTCACTGACCTCCAATCGGCTTAAGCGGGATCCTGTATAGACTTGCTTTTGAAGTTTGGTACCGCGACTTATGTTAGGATGCGGTGGTCATTAACCTGTAAGCGCTTCCTTATCAACATGTACATCATGTAGAAAATGTGAAAAATGAAAAATAATTTCCTGTGACTAAACTAATGGACATATTTATATGATGTTTTATGGGTAGACTGAGAATGTGTTGAGGTACACTATGTTTAATTTATTGTCGTATTGTCAGCACCACTCTGTACTGGTATAACAACAAAATTAAAATCAAAGTGCAAAATAAATTTATAGACGGTGTAGGTAAGGGATATCGACACTCAAACTGTTCCATAAATTGAGCCCATGATTCAAGACCCAGCTTGTAATTTTTTCGTCAATTATTACAGTAAAACAACTTTTCTATATACAGCACGTACAACTTTTGTATAAAACAGACAACAAAAATTCACTCTAACGTGTAATGGAATGGGCATACATACAGTATGTTAAGAAAACCCTGTCCGACCCATAAGGATAATAAAGGTTAGGTTAACACATGACCAAATATAATATAAAATTTTACGTATTCATCATAGTACCAATACAAATGAATTTTGAAATAATCTTTTTTTCCCGCGAATTAATTCCAATTTCCCCGAAATTTGGTAATTTTTAAAAAGTGACAACACCGGTATTATTATGAGCGAATAGCGATGCGACCACGTGCCGCGTGTCCTGCCGCCCGCCCCCCGCGGGCGGCAGGCGAAGGGTGGTCAACGCACATTTATTAAGTTACCTCCTTTTGCGAAATAATATTTATTTTTTTTAGGGGGATTTTTTTTAAGTTTAGCCCGGTTTTGTATGCGTTAGTAGAATCAGTTATCGATACCTAACAACACCTTCACGGGTCGGACAGGGTTTTCTTAACATACTGTATACATACCAAGGTAATGGATTATTTGGATACCCAATGATATTTAGGCTTATGCTGCAAAATGCCACCTGGCAACTTAAGATTCGGTGGAGGAGCGTGTGAAAAGGTTAATTGGCGACCCTGATTTGGTTCAAAACGGTCTCCAAAGTCTGGAGCACTGCACCTGCATTTTGGAGTGTGCGTGGGAATTGCATTACCTACTACCTAATTCCCCCATCTCCATTCCATCAACGGACGTCCCGTCGTACGGCTTGTATCCTCCTTTACGTTGTTGACACCACAACTATCCGGACAAAGCGTTTCATCCCGTCTTTTATACCGCGTAGATCGAGGGACTGGAACAATTTGCCAACGGCGGTGTTTCCGTGTGACTACAATTTAAGTGTCTTCAAGGCTAGAGTGAATAAGCTCATAATAAACTAGTGCGCTTTACCATCAACGATTGCATCACTGTTTACCATCAGGCTAAATTGCAGTGAAGTGTCACCGCACTACGCAGGTCAATAATTACACATTACACGTCACGTTACTTACCAATATCAAGATAAATCTCGTCTGTAATTCTGCGCGCTTCCCATTATCGTTTGATATCGTCAAAAAAAAGCCATGCACTTGGCTTACCTTGCCTTGTATATTTTGTACTCCGACGGCACCAATGCCCATTTCTGGAGTCACACTCGAGGTACTTTCTATTTCATAAGTAATTCTTATATTCCCTGCAGGGATGGGTAAAGGTGTATGGTACACTCAAGTGTCCCTAGTTATTACCACAAGTTAGGTAGTTACTTTATTTATGGCCGTATGGTGTCAGAAAGGAAAATACAAATATTTCCTGCCTATATTTATTTATTCCTAAAATATAATAGGTTAGGTTATAATTATCACTTAGGAGAATAATTTTGTCATATCTGCAGTAGTAATGGGCGCGATTTTCCTCTTCCTTCTATCTTCCTCCAATAATGCTTCCAATAGGGTATTTGACTAAAAAAAAACTAATTAGTCCGTCAGTCTGATTACCAAAAAAATACTAGACACGTATTTTTTCTTTTTTCATATAAATGAAGACGACACAGTCCGTTGAAAACTCGTGTGACGTCACTGGACGCTACACTTTTTAGCGAGCAGTGACGTCACCAGCCACCACTCCTGATCTTTGATGCCTTTTTAATTTTTCAATCTTTATTATTAATTTGATAAAACAAAATATACGTATCCAATATTTTCTATAATCTGAATGACGGTCTAATTAGTTTTTTTTAGTCAAATACCCTATTCCGTGTCTTTGTACGATTTCGGTCTTCCACTACGTTCTTCGTATTCATACTTTATAACTTTAGAAACCACTCCAAACAACTTCTCACTCTTAAAGCAGCTTCACCATAAGCTTCTACAAGCAATCGATGGGCCTTAGCTCCAGATTTCTTCAAATTAAAGAAGTAACAAAAGTTCCCGCAAATGACGATTATTCGCCACAACACTTGACATTTTTGCACAAAAGTAAATATGTGATACTGATAAAGAGTGACTAATACTCTATGTTATTACCAGATGTCCGAACTTACGATATCACATTTTACATCTGACAATTTCAACGAAACCTCTTAGCGAGGTCTTCTTTTGTTGGACACCAATGACTGAAGGTGAAGGAAAACATCTTGAGGAAACCTGGACTTAAGTCTGAAATCGCCAACCCGCATTGAGTAAGCGCGGTGATTACGCTCAATGCCTCTCTGTATGAGAGGAGACCTGTGCCCAGCAGTGGGACGATAAAAAGGTTGATGATGATGATGATGATGACTCATATTTCACGGCAGAAACTTATTTGTACAAGTAATAGAAATATATAACATCAACTCTACGGTATCTCGACACTGCGTGGATCGCTATCTTTAAAATTATTTGCGAGTAATTTCTCCAGCATGTCCGTCACTTTCTTTTGAGACTTAAGAAATTTTTTGAAATGTGAGTCGTCGTATCTCGTCCGCTGTTTGACCTTCACCAAGGGCATCTGTTGTCTAGCGGATATTTCATCATTACTACTGTCTGGGGGCGACTCTAATTCTTTCCAAGTACTTGGCCGCGGCCACTTCTCGATTCTTTCCAATTTCTCATGAAATTTTTTTGCTTCGAACCGTGGTTGACCATCGTAGTCAGAATGGCTGTACGATCCCGGATGGTGTCTTATTACTTTTTGGAGACTCTCAGGTTCATTATAACTGGGTCCGGTGTATCCTCTTGGATGCCTTAAATCCTCAGAATTGCTCAAATGTCTTGGACGACTTACATGCTCCAAGTGACTCAGTCTTCCTTGGCGATGTAACTCCGGGAATCTTGACTTACCGGGATGTGTGTTCTCCATATTGTTATCCTTTTCATGGTAGTCATGGTTGTACAACGTCTTTTCCTTGTCCTCATACCTTCCACCCTTGTAGGAGTATCGGTCGCTAATTTCTTGCTTTGCCCCGAACCGAACGTGTTTCGGTAAATCAGAATGATGTTCAAATTTTTCTCTATAATTTCCATCTTTATTTGGGATCCGGAATTTTTCATTGATATGCTTTATACTCTGGCGTTCCCTTTCATCTCTTTTTATATCGACCGTTCGTTTGGTTGTTACAATGATGTGCTGGTTCATAAGCTTCAATGGCTTCGATATTGGTATAGGTAGTGGTGCTATCTCGTTGGAATTAGTTTGAATAGTGATGGCACCAAATTGGTAATCATTAATGGGCTGCATGTTTAACGGAGGCGCGTACTGTAGAGCTTGTGGTGGGTTGAATGCAGAACTTAATGGTCCTGGGACGATTCTTGGAGTAAAGGGGTTTTTCTGTATAGGCTTGAAGATAGGTGGGTTTTGCATAAGATACGGGTTGAATGCGTCTACTGCTTTTGGGTATGGTGGTAACGGCAATGGAGGAATTCTCATCGTGTCTTTACTCGTAGTGGTAGTATTTTGCGGCATTTGACTATTCAATTTCGCAGAGTCCTTCATCCCTTTCAGCTCTTTAAATATTTCCATCAGTTTTTCCATGACATGATTTGTTTTAGTGAAGTCTTCCAGAAGCGAAGTCGATGGTTTTTCTGAAGGTGTTAAATTGTTGTCGTAAAATTGGAGTGTTAGTTTTGAAACAAATGCACAAAACAGTTATTGTTAAATAAGTGCATTGTGGACATGTTTTTATTTAAAATTGTGTATTCCTTACACGACCTTAAATGGATTAGCGTTTTTATAATATAATGGCGACTGCAGAAACATTAAAATTTGTCGAACAGAGTTAGGTCATATATTGCTTGATTCTAAATTTAAATTGCATAGTGAAGATAAAAACATGTTCAGTTCTATCAAGTTATATTGCATATTTCTTACCTGATGTTGTTTTTGTTGTCGTCACTAATGCAGAAGATATTGTAGTAGGAGCTGCAGTAGTTGAATTCGTAGACGAAGCAGTTGCCACTTTCCTAGTAGTTTCCACTGTCGTAGTAGTGACGTTTTCTATAATATCTTTCAACACTATCTGCTTCACTTTTTCAGCTATGTCTTTAATAACGTTTGCTGGTATAACTCGAAGAGCAGGTATGTCCAACGAAACCGCATTTTGAGTTGGTTTCCAACCAGTTGCATTCACCTGTGTAAGTTGTTCGTTAATTTGATCAAAATTGTTTATAATTTCTTCCATAGTTTTTATTTTTTTTGAGTCATTAGTTGGGTCCAATTTTTGAAATACCAGTGCCTTCTTAATTTCTTTACCATTAACTTCTTTTGAATTTTGTGTTATGTTGCTTTTGGTATCTGAATCTGCTTTAAATATTTCATTCTTCGTTTTAAATAACTGCTTCCGCGGCAACTTTTCTGTTGCCGCTAGCTGCTGGCTCATGATAGCTTTTTCAACAACAAGCCACATGTTATTTTCATTTTGTTGTTGTTTATTAAAGTCTGTGGGCACTCTTATTTCATTGTTCGTATTTTCTGATTTATGGTTTTGTTTTGAGTATCTTATTGATGGAAGCAGAGCTTGAAACTGCGATCCATTGCGTTCGAAATCAATATTTTTAAGTATTTGCCAATTTTTCATTTGTGGGGGTATAATTTCAATTTGATGACCATTTGAGTTAAAATTTTGTATTTGTACCGTCTCTTTTCTATTTGGTGAAGACTTGAATTCCTTCTTTATATTTTTTTTACTTAGAGGTACCGGTTTCCATGTTTCAACTGTTATTGACGCACTTGTAGATTCATCGATTTCAATGTTATGTTTATATACATTTTTCATATTTTGAAAAAAGTCTAATAACTTAATAGTTTCAGTACTGGATTCGGTTTCAGGACTAACTATCCCATTATTGAAAAGGTCATGCTTCATTTGCAGAAGTCTTTCTAGAATTCCTATCGGTTTATCCCTTTGAACTGGCTTTGATTCTATGACCTCCGGTTCGTTTCTCTGATTTCGACTGGAAAGCGTTCCATTTGCGCTTTTATGTAGTTGAGTACTATCATACGTATTTTTGAAAGGCATGGTTTTGACGTCATTCAATAAGGAATTGTAAACAGCTTTAGCGGTGTTCAAATCATTTTGTGTATCCTTATTTATTTTGTGTATCTCATTACTTTGCTCATTTACTTTCGGTTTTTCTTCGATTGGAGCTTTACTTAATATCTCCTCATATTTAATTGATATATGATTCGGAATTTCTTTTGCTTTGGAGACTTTTTGGGTTGTAGTAGGAAGAGTTTGACTTGCCAAATATTCTGCCAAAATTCGACTGATATATTCCATTTCTCTTGAGTGTACATATCCATTATTGTGAGGTTCTGCATGTTCTCGCGTAGTAATATTCTCCTCTGTTTGTTGCTCTAACTGAGTACTTGCAGTATCGGGCGCCACAAGTGTCGTTGGTAATGTAGTTCCAACGGTCGTAGTGTAGTGTGTGAGCTTCGTCCAAAAGTTCATCACGCTTTCTACATCTGGTTGGTTCTGAATATTGTATTCTATCTTTATTAGACCCTTATTACCTTCAACGTTCGTTGTATTTCCTAATTCAGGCATTTTTTGGGGAGCCCCAGGTAGGTCGTCATTAATGCTTTTTGTTTTATTTATATTTGCTTCATTGGGAATGACAGTTACATCCTCAAAATTTTTTGCCAACAGCCTTCCTATCTTTGGATATAATCCAAATGTGACGTCATTTCCAAAACCTAAAACGTTTGATCAATAATTATAATGTAATTGGAGAATTTTACTAATAAGTGAACGAATATATTCTATGGTAGGAACTCACGTTCTATAGTGGCAGCTGATCTCAATGCTTCTCCTTGTAGTTCAGTTGGAACGTGGTCTAACAGACATTCTTGGCGCAGTCGTCTGAAATTGAACTTGCAGTGAAACTTTTGTAATTTTTAATTATTCATTATGCAGGGTGGCTGCGAGGTTGCGACGTTCCAGCCATTGGATATGTATGAGAAATGTCCAGTGGCATTCACATAGATTTAGACTAGCGTAGAAAAATGTCGACGGTTATAAATAAAAGCGTGTTTAAAAGCAATCTGCTGTTACATACAAAAGTGGTCCTTCTATTACAATATCTACGTGGGAAATTTTCTGGAATAGCTAATTCCCTATTATTATTCCACTCTCTGTCACCAGGATTTATCTCGTGAATCATGATGGCTAGACAGATGATGTCTTTCTGTCAAATACATTTTTTTTTGTATATGTTGTTATGGTACGGGAACCCTTCTTGTACGAGTCCGACTCACAATTGTTGTTTTTTTTAATAACGGACGAAATATTCCTACGCTAGAATTATGTTACAATTTGTGCGTCGTTGTCTCTGCCATGCTATAAAGGGTGTCTCTGAGATCGACGCACAAACGAATACCATGGATCCAGTACATGATTCTGATCCCCCCAGCAGGGGCGTGCACAAAGATTTTATTGGGGGTATGCATAAATATACCTACTATCCAAATCTCTGTGCTTATATATGGTAAAACTTAAAAAACGTAACTTAGACGTAGTTTCAATTTAACATAGTCGCGTACTTTTTCGCATGTCAACATTGAATTGATGTTTGTGCGTGGCTACAATGAACATCTAAGTATGTGATTGATGATAAGAACAAGTCAAATAAATGATATACGTGGGGTATTAGGTATTTTTTATTTGCCCAAATGAATACAATGAAATCATCATCATCTCAGGGTTAATACCAGTCGCATCCAAAGCTTTGGAATCTGGGGTCCGCTTTTCCAGTCTAATTGCTGATTTTGGCGAAATTTCGACAATTTCCGTGAAGCGACTGCCGTCTGACCTCCACAACGCGAAGGCAATATCGAAGCATTGAAGTTAGACCAATTGTTGGACTTTTGTGGGCTCCAACAACCCGTAACGACTGCCACTAGATGTTCGCATGGCAACCGAAACCAACGGCTTAACGTGCTTTCCGAGATACGACCAGACCAGTGCAAATATTCATATTCATGCATACAAATACTTACACTGCGCGAGGATCGAACCCGCGCCTCCTTACGCAGCGGCCGCGTTCGCTACCGCTACGCCATGTAGGCTGTCAAAATACAATGAAATGGTATTACTAACTCAACTGTAAATAAGTAATAATTTATTTCTCAAAAAACTAAAAAAAAATATTTCACTATCTATAAATTAAATCAACGCGCCTATCTATTTTTAAATAACTCTGTAAAAATCAAATATATATAAGATCGTTTTGAAATCGCTAAAAGTTCTTTTAAAATGGACAGATAGACAAATCTATGAGTCTGCTTTGGCTTTTCATAAATATGCGTAATGCACTACTCATTGGAATCATAACTATTAAATTTTGCTAATTTGTAAACTTCAGGAAAATTATTACAACATAAAGTATAGTATTGAAATTCAAAAGCAAGTAGGTTGAAAAACTTAAGGTCTTTTAAGTTTTTATAACGTCGAACTGTCAAAGCCGTGTTTTAAAATAATATACCTATACGAGAAACAAAACAATTTATTTGTACACACTACACAACCTGCTAACCACATATAATTATCATAATAGTTTTTATAAAGACAACCTTTCTTTTGTGTTAAACCAAAAACTCTAAAATAAATGAATATTCAATTCCGCTTAAAACAATCAATACATATTTAACCCATATACACCAATAATGAAACAACATAAGCTGCTAAAATAAAAAGGTATTTGAACGAACAACAATCATGCTATATTTCTGAACTTCTTAAATTCGTCGCATTATTAGAAGCTGTGCTTATCATGGGCTTTAAACCCAAAGAAATTTCACGCACACGTACACAACAGTTTAGGCACACAAGCAAATAATTTTATACACAGACAGATACGGAAGAGGCACATTTTGTTTATGCTTACGCCGTAAGAGGCGCGGGTGTCGCGCCTAAGGCAACTAATGTGTCTCGTTAGCACTAGGCCCAATAGATGGCAGTGTTATCAATAACTGATTAACGAAGTCTTTTAGTTTTAACTTTGTAGTATATAAATTATTTTACAGTATATTATAATTTTAGAAGACTATTAGGGTATGCACAGCTTTTCTGCTTGTAAGGAGCGCACGCGCCTGCCCCCCAGTGGTGGAATTTTGCGTCGGCTTTTTCCCGATAAAAAAATATGCAGTTTTTTTTTCATTTTAGAACGTTCATAATTGTTATACTTTTGTAACCCATTAAGATTTTAAAGTAAAAAATGATTAATTCGTTAATTACACAAAAAAGCGCAATGTGAAGAATACTAGAAAAACTATCCTATCAGCTGATTTAATAGATTTCGCATCAGGGGTCAACTTCATACCTACAAACACGCACGGCGGCATGCTTGCAACGTTCAAAGGCTGAGCGAACACATTTTTTTAAACACTGTTATTTCTGTAACCGCTCATTAACGACATAAATGACTATCATAATTTTGTTAGTGGTATGCGGTGTAGCTTTTTTGCGAAGTTTGCATTACGGTGTTAGTTACATCCTGTATAATTATGTAGTGTAAAAAACCTTCCTAAAAAAAACCTTCAAAATAAACTACTTCACAAATAGTCTAAGAGTTAGTCAGGTGCAGTATACCTAAATGCTCATTGTACTACATTCAAACCATAACACTTACTCATTGTTCATATCATCGATGTTTACATTATACCGCGCCAGCTTCTCCAAAGTGCTGGAATCCAGATCATCTTTTTGCAGCCCACTCCACAACAACATACATATTACATCTGAAAACTATCACATTTTAATGGCACACGTTTTCACAAATAATTTCCCAGTACGATTTATTTTAGACAAGAGATCTTTAACGCGTTTAATGGGTTAGTAATATACACCTAATGATTAATTGAGTGTTATTGGAACCTTTTATCTGGACTAAACGTTGTGGGCCCTGACCGTCGGCGCGTGCGATTATTTCACGTTTGAACGTACATGATATTGCTACTGCAGTCAATATAGTTCGGCACCACATTTCGTTATCGCTACGAGTACTTCATTGTTTTCGCCAACGAGGTGCAGCACACGACGGGAAAGAGTAGGCGACTGGAGATACGCAGCTTGTTTTGCAGGTGGCGACGCCGTGTTAGTTAACACCGAATTTAGGAAACTAGAAAATTATTGATACATAAGTATTTGAAGTGAAAGTGTTACGAAAATGGAAAAGCATTACGCTGTAGGAAACTGCGATAATATGTTTGAAATAGTCGCAAAATCGAGGGACTGGAACAATTTGCCGGCGTCGGTGTTTCCGTCACATTACGATTTGAGTGTCTTCAAGGCTAGAGTGAATAGGCTCTTAATAAACTAGCGCGCTTTACCATCAACGATCGCGTCACTGCTTACCATCAGGCGGGATTGCGGTCAAGCGCTGGTTTATAATTTATATAAAAAAATAAAATAAATAAATAAATAAAATAAATATATACGGACAAATCACACAGATTGAGCTAGCCCCAAAGTAAGTTCGAGACTTGTGTTATGGGATACTAACTCAACGATACTATATTTATAATAGATAAATATATAGATAAACATCCAAGACCCAGGCCAATCAGGAAAAGATCGTTTTCCGTCATGACCTGGCCGGGGATCGAACCCGGGGCCTCCACGTCGCAGGCAGGCGTGTTGACCGCTGCACCACGGAGTTTGTAAAAACGTGATGTAAATTTGGCCAAATCTAGATTTTTCTGTGATGTTAGAATCATTGCAAAAGGAGGTCATTTATGACCATAATCTAGAATCCCATACTTTGTAATGTAATGTAAAGACGACAGCGCATCTGTCAGATTTCCTTATTAGATTTTCAACTTTATCTCTAAAGCATTTAGCCTCAAGCTTGATTGAGAATATCTGACAATTTTGGGTAGCTTGACCTGCTGTCGTCCGTACCTACATATTATACACATACATATACTCACACTTATTTTGTACTTATACTTATATTCCATTCATTCCTACAGGTCAAAATATTATTTTCCCCTTCATCAGGACTCATTATTCAGCCCACAATTTTAACCCTAAGTTTTGCATGTAAGCGTAGGGAGCTGTACCTGCGCTGGATGGTATAAAATAATATCATCCATCGTGGGTAGGTACAGTTAGTTGAACAGGTGCAACTTTTAGAATGATTGCAGGAATGCATATCTGTTAAAAATCTAGCAACCAGCCGTGGTCCTGCCAAAATTTTACAGGCTGATGGGATAAAAACTGTGGTTATATAACTTTCTGTTTGTCTGTTACAGGCTCGGTTCCTCCTGTCGAAGGTCAATCCTTCGCAGACACACAACAACATGTACGCTTACGGAGGGGTGAGTACAACACGACGCTTTTGTAACGTTAGCTATTACATTCCTATTAATCTGTATATTCTACCTAGAAAACCTTGACCATACTTAGAACCTTTTCATAATAATAATAATACACAAATGGTGTCGACAAAAATTCCGCGTCAGATGTCATTACTATTAATGTGACACCAAATTCAAATTTTCTATCTTTTTTGTAATCTCTCCGACTATATTGGTGGAAGTAACTCTAAGTTAGTGTTGACAAGTTTTCAATTCAGATAACACGTGGTCAATGTCTTCATTAGGCGATTGTACTACGGTCAATCTGGGTAACTTTGATTGGTTCGGGTAACATTGACAGTGGGGCCATGAACTAGTTTCGATTTTTTTTTCGTATGATACCAACACAATTAAAAAATATTTTTTGTAGCTTTGTATTTTTAAACTAGCTCCATAAACGTTTAATATTTATTTTTATTATTTTAGCCTGTTTTCTACTTAGTTATGCAAAAAATTTAATCTTAAACGTGTTTTTAAAGGTATTATAAGCTCATTTAAAATGTATAACAATGCGAAACATCTTAGACTGATTTTATTGAAATAATTTTATAAAATACTAGCTGACCCGGCAAACGTTGTTTTGCCATATAAATAATAAAAAAAATTTAGGGGTGGACTACCCCTAAACTAGAAAACAGTTTTTTTAAGGACAGATAAGTTTTTAGATATTTTCATTATTCTTTACGGATGAAAAGTGTTATGAGAGCACTAACAAAATAAAAAAAAAAATCGTGTGATAGGGTTAAAATTTTAAAATATTGTGTAAAATAATACCGCAGTTATCTATCAAAGTTACCCAGATTGATGTTAGTTAATTAAAATATTAATTTGTCGTTGTATTGTATTGTAAATGCATGGCGATGAGCCTTGTTCTATTATGCAAAAGTTTTTAAGTCATTCAAAATTTGCATGGTGTGACAGAATACCATCGGAGCATGGTGTGAATTTGATTTTGTTTTTTTTTTGTTCCATCATTGTTATGGCGATATCCAGGCGATGCCGATTCCATCAGGGGTAGTGATTTTATCTTTTTTTTTTAAATTGGTGTTGGCTTTCTTATTCTGCAGTTTTATTTTAACAAAGTTTTGCGCCTTTGCAAGCATTATGTGTCTAATCTTGGCACGATCACAGGCTCTATTTTAAAATAATAAATTTTATTTTTATTTTTGCAAGCTATATTTTTTCCTGATTTTTATGAAATCAGTAAGGTAAAATATATTGTTTTAAAATATTTGAACTAGTGATCGTCGTTGTCTAACTTTGTGTTAAGTATTTATGCAGAGTTTTCTATATTATTATGTTAACATTACATCATATATAAGGCTATTGAATACCAAATGTATTTAATTAATAGTCTTATAATGATATGATCAGCGATTCTTTAACAATACATTTTTGAACTTTTATCGTCATTTAAGTTTAATCATCGTTTATGAATAAACACCACAGTGTTTAAGGGGTTTATTCATAAACGATGATTAAAGTTAAGTGGCGTGCAAACTTCTAAAATGTATGGTTAATGTTTAAAGTTACAGCAAAATGATAAGAATTTTTCGTTATAATGTTATTAATGTTTCCTTTCTCTCATCAGAGAAAATAATTACTATAATAATTAATTTCAATCAATAATTAATAATAATATTATTGGTAATTTATATCATTATCATCAGATAATGATGTAAATTACAATCAAATGAAAATCACGCTTTCGTTTTCAAGTGTCAGAATTATCATGCATTTAATTTGGCTCAACAATTATTTGTTGTATCTTCTTCAAAAATGTATTAGCTTTGTGGTTCTGCTTATAAATAAGAAATTAAATGTTTAACTTAATAAATGCTTTAAAAATACTAACATTATTACGCTTAAAATGCCTTAAATGTTGATTTTTGTCTCCTTAGTGTAAAGGTGATAGTTTTGGCGAAAAGGGAATTTGTTTTTTACTTTTTCTACACAGTTTATCAATGATATTTTTGGTTAAGGGAAAACAAAGGATTTGTTACTTTGGACACACTTCAAACATAGGAACAAGGCCGCTACCAGACCGAAGTAGACATAATCCCCCTAATAAGGGGGATTATTTTGTAAAAACAAAATGTGAATTTTATATATCAGATTTAAACTACCTCAATGGTTATTGAATTATACACTTAACCATTATAAAGGGGGTTTTGGCGGGAAAGTCAAGCTGAGTGTCACACTCATTTTTCATCGGACTTTTAAAATTATTTATAGTGTTGTTTATTAAATAAAAGTGCGTAATTTATGTAGTAAAAGTGCATTCAGTAAATAATTCATAAAGAACAGTGAAATATCGCAGCATAGTGGCCACATCATGACTTTGTCTAAAACCTCCATCGTAAGACGGATCACGCCGTCTTTTTCGACATGAACAATTCATTACGTGTCACTGGCTAAATGCTCAAACCGTGCGAAGCCATAAAAGAAAGAAAGAAAAGAACCATTATAAAGAAGCAGTTGTTTGTACAAAAGTGACAGCTTACTAAGTTGTCACTTTTGTATTAAGAATTTTGATTTAACCTCAATAAAGTTCGAAATACAAATACTGATTTAAAGGTTTTAAGTCTGGGTTTATTGCTGTGTTCAAATTCTTGGGTAATAGTTTCACCAAGTTTCATGAAATATTTTAATAAATGTTCAGAAAGATGATGATTTTTGTTGATCAACAGTTTCACTCAAATGGAAGATTTTTTTTTTTAAATTAACGGGTGCAACTTTAATAGACGTAATGAGAACTTGTCGATAGCTACCTAATAGCTATAAAACAAAAGCGTATACGCACAGATGGCTGATTATAGGGTTGTGTAGCACATAGTTACTTGAAGATAATGATTTAAAGACGAAAGAAGGAATATAACTTTCCTAGTCAATAAGTTGTTTTAGTTTGCCATAAGGTGCGGACACGTGCCGTGCATGCCAGCATATTTAAATAGGCCTTGTATAGCTATGAATATTGAATGGTGTCCTACAGTAAATCTTCCGAAATCTGGTGCAACATATTTTTTACTTCAATCCTGGTGGTGGCCACTTTCCATACCATTGAAGTTGCTAACACAACCTTCAAATATTCGCAGGATGGTGGCGCACCCGTGTTGACAGACGACGTGTCCTTGCAAGTGTTCATGGAACATTTGAAGAAGCTAGCCGTATCGTCAACCGCTTAGAGAAACAATATGGAGTCTCGCTATTTTCAGAACTGATCGCTATTGGCTTTAAAATAACCTACCAAACCCTACACCCGATTTCGGTGTTGATAATTTCAAGTTTAGAACTTGTCAACCTAACATTACTTAAGGCATATTCAAGAATCTTTGAATTTCGCTATATGGAAGTTGTCAGCTTAAGTTATTCTAGAGTTGGAGCAGTTCCCAATATTAAGAACCTGGGGATTAATGGTCTGTTACTCGCGACTCTCTTGGGATTTGAAGAGACTTGAAAGTTTAACGGTATTTCAGATAGTAACTGCGGTATTCTGTCGCTTGGATAATCAGGTAGAATGCTTAAAACTTAGGAAATGGCTTGAAAAATGACAGAACTTCATTATTACAGTATTATATCACGGCGATCGATAACTGCGGGCATTTTCATCATCTTCAGTTTGGGTTTAATAATAGTTTGTACTGGGCTCGTGTATCTTATGATTTAGTATATATGATTCATTTTATTTCATAGTATGTAGCTATACACATATGCAGGCCTCTGATAGTATCAGTTCTGAATTTTGTATATTGCATGTGGCGTTCCAAATTGTTTTTGCAATTAAGTTAAAATAATTTTCTACAATACAATGTAAATTATATGAAATTATAAATGTTTATGATATATTTAGGTTGTTGTATTTTATTTAAACTACATTATTACATTTAAAAAGCTTACAATCAAAATAATAATATGTACTGGTGTATAAAAAGGAGTGGTATTCAAAAGTTGTTGCCTGTTTGTTTTAGAAGAAAATAAGCCTTATTTTGTTTATTATTAGCATTATATCCCATTGGAATGAAAACTCTAGAATCGTCGGGTTGTTGATATAGAGGCACGGCTAAGAAACGTCTGCGTGACGACATGGACTCGTCCCACCGATCGGATGGAGAAGACGCAAAGAAAAAAATACGAGTGTGCTTATGACCACACGACTGAAGTGAAACTTCTTTCGCTCCATCTGTATGTATATATATATATATATATATATATATATATATATATATATATGTAAAGAAATAATATTTCTTGTCTATGTTTTCTAGTCTATGGCATCCTTGGTCTGAGGTCTATGGTCAGTTGAGAGGTTATGAAAAAAATAACATTGTAAAAGAGATTTATTGTGATAGATTTGTTAATTAAAATAGATAAATAAGAATAATTGGTGGAAGAATAGACTTTAATTGTCGTTTCTTCGTTTTCAGAAGCAACGCATGAGTTTTTTTAACCTAAGATTTAAGGATTGATATTATAAAACGACAATTAAAGTCTATTCTTCCACCAATTATTCTTATTTATCTATTTTAATTAACAAATCTATCACAATAAATCTCTTTTACAATGTTATTTTTTTCATAACCTCTCAACTGACCATAGACCTCAGACCAAGGATGCCATAGACTAGAAAAAATAGACAAGAAATATTATTTCTTTACATATATATATATATATATATATATGTGTGTGTGTACAATATATACATGTATACACATATACATATTGTTACGAATGCACCTTATGTCGAGGGCATAAGGTTCAATATCGCGTGACGTGCAGTGTGTATCTTTTAAGCCCTATAACTCGAGACCTAGACATTGTCTAGGTGTAATATAAAAACGCATTCCTAGACTTAAGGTGGCCTATCGAATGGTACAGGTTTCATCAATTTTGTCAACTAAGTGACGACATCGAAATTTCTAGAAACCCGTTTCCGGGAATTACCGTAGGTACCTACTGAATGTACTCGAAGTTATGCGCTATTATTATTACGTCTAGACGATTCTGGAATGTTCGATTAGCTGGCCTATACAGTATGTTAAGAAAACCCTGTCCGACCCGTGAAGGTGTTGTTAGGTATCGATAACTGATTCTACTAATGCATACAAAACCGGGCTAAACTTAAAAAAAAAATCCCCCTAAAAGAAATAAATATTATTTCGCAAAAGGAGGTAACTTAATAAACGTGCGCTGACCACCCTTCGCCTGCCGCCCGCGGGGGGCGGGCGGCAGGACACGCGGCACGTGGTCGCATCGCTATTCGCTCATAATAATACCGGTGTTGTCACTTTTTAAAAATTACCAAATTTCGGGGAAATTGGAATTAATTCGCGGGAAAAAAAGATTATTTCAAAATTCATTTGTATTGGTACTATGATGATTACGTAAAATTTTATATTATATTTGGTCATGTGTTTACCTAACCTTTATTGTCCTTATGGGTCGGACAGGGTTTTCTTAACATACTGTATATAGCGCCGTGACGCCGGCGCCGAGTCAGTCTGCACTTTACTACCGAGACGAAAACAGCGATACTTAAGAAGCGATCTTTGAGAATACCTACTGCGACAACTATAACGAGAACTGTGAGTACTACGTGAAGTAACATCTGTAGTGTTATTGTGTGTTTACAATACGGCCTTCGTGGACGTAAGTGAAGACTTCGGTGCAACGTCAGCAACATTCTACTTGTCATTGCCTACAATCGACTGTACCTTCGTTGCTAATAAATTTCGTAACCCTTAACCGGTATTTTAGTACCCCTAGCCCGTAACAATATATTAATTTTCTATAAATATTTAAATTTATTTCATGGTTTCATTGGTAAATTAATATTTTTGCATAGATCTTCTATTTTGATTGAAAAAAAAAAAACTCGTAGACCTTGTAGTACCAAGCTCGCGCCACGGGCGCCTCTGTGCTTATATCCCCCACTTAACTTCCGTTCGCCTTGGCCGATCACTTTTCGTAACGCTTACGTCACGCGTTCGCCAGCTTACTCCCCAAGTCAAGCGTGCGTAAAGAAGTTTCACTTCAAAAGTGAAGGAAAGTATGAGTGTATAATAACGTAATAGGCTAGTAGTAGACCTTTAAGTCCAGCAGTTAAATAATCATCTTCATAATCTTCCCACTGTTGGGACACAGATCTCCCCTCGGTGAGAGGGAGTGGGCCGTAATCTACGACGCGGGCCCAGTGCGCGTTGGTAGATGTCAAATGTCGTCGTTGTAGAGGCAAAAACAGCAGTTACAACATAGTTTAGCTAAATGAACTTAAAAATCTTCAGGGATTCTTAATGCAGACACAATGATACAACATTTTGTACAAAAAATATTTATTCCTAATTTCTAGACACCCAATACATATAACTTTTAAATTAAAACATAAAATAAATAAACCTTTTGTACATCTAGCTAAACATAATTTATTAAAACAAGACGTGAAAAATTCAATAAAACTTAATTCATAATTTAACCCATTAAAATTGAACTAAAAAAACGTTAATATACATCACGCTATACTCTCTTTAGGGGTCGACAGAGAAACTAGCATCAACAGCTACGATTCCTACACATTTCTGTGACTATTTTATAAATGTATCTAAATAACAATTTTTAAAAGTTTACTATCGGACGTAAATGCTGCTCCATTTGAACATCTATGTATGTATGTGCTGTCGTTCAAGTCTATTCGTATTTCATAAATGCGTCACTAAAGTGCGAACAGTAATATCTACTTTTCTAGACAAACCGTTAAACATTAAGTTATAAAAAACTCCCTTATTTATATAAAATTGACACCCCTACGCATATTAGATTTAGAAAATTTTTCTATAGTTACTATGCAGGTTTGGAGTGCTTGTATTTAGAACTTTGAATCACCTAACCAGCTATGGACCAAAAATGCAGATCCCGGTACTGTTATTTTGGTACCTCGGAAACGATTCCAGTTACTCCACCTAACAAGTCATTGGCGCAGATTATCTTGTCCACAACTAAACTAATTTTCGGTTAAGTGCACCTTTTTCTTTCTATTTCATTAAGAAAAGAATAGAAGACAACATTTTAGTTTAATCCTGTCAAATTAAGATACTCCATAGATAGTTTAGACGCGATTATAAACATAGCAACCAATATTACGTCAGGAGCGGACTAATTTGATGTCTAAACTAACATTTTATCTTCTGTCCTTTTCTTAATGAAATAGAAAGAAAAACATGCAGTCAAGTTAAATTTAATTTAGCTTGTGAACAAGATAATTGGGCCATTATCAGCCTAACATTTTTCCAAATATGTTGGGGGTCGAACTCATGAAACTTCAGATGCTAGGTGCAGGGTTCCAATTGTTTGTTCCCTATGGTCACTGACCATTTTGCACACTTCATCTGGTTCCTTACTCGTATCTTACAGAAATCATTAATTGGTATAGATACAGTAGGTAGTACCAATACTGGTTAGAAGTATAAATAGTATAGGTATCACACCACGGGCTGTTCAATACAGATACTGTGGTCCCAGACACACAGACAAATGAAGAAACATGGGTGAGATTTAGTCAGTAAAAGTCTGATACATTCACATTTGTCACGCACAAAGTTTGACACCCAGTGCAGGAGAGCTCATTTAATGATTTCTCATCCAAAGAACAAAAAGGCCAATTAAATTTTGGGATTTTGTTACTGCTGCCTTATACGGCAAGTCAAGGAACTTCTAAAACGGGAATGAATAAGGGAGCCTTCGGGGTAGTAGTTCTTCAAAACATTATAATGCGGTCATAGGTTTTTAGTTTTCACTTCTAATCCTAGAATACAATTTCAATTTTCCAATAGCTTATATCATTACATACATCTCTGTTTTATCACATGTCATGGTCAGTACTAAACCAATTAAGAGAAAGTAAAAAGAATAAAAGAACATTACATTCACTTGACGCGCTGAACACAATGGGCCTACTTTACGAGGTCATTATTATGCTTCAAAAACTGTATTAATTTCCAACTACAGAGGCAATACTCCTTAAAACTTTGCTTACTTAAAGTTGTTTTGGCCAAAACGAACTTGGCAACACTACCTCAAAAAACAGGCCTATTGGCAAATTTCTAATTTTGTAATGTGCAAATATTTTGTGATGTTATAAATACATAAATATCACATGTGGTACATAATAAACCGACTATCTGATAAAAAAACAAACTAATATTTTCTGCATAAAATTAATCTCTTAAAAACTAAACTTGTAAAACACTTAACTACTCTCTCATATACATAATATTAAGCATCGTTTATACATTTATAGCATTATTTCTTATTAAAGAGCCCGTACATGATGAGGGCTAGCAAAAACATCAGTATGTACTTAATGTATTCGGTTCAGGAGTGCGGAGGTCAGTTCAGGAAACGGATGGACATCTTCTGCTCGACATCTGTTCGCTCCAGGGCGTGGCAGAACTCCTCGAAACAGATCATCTGGTCATTATTGGTGTCAGCTTCCAGTATTGTGCGTTCGGCGATGCTTGTCAGCTGCTCCTCGCTGGAATTAATAAAAAAGAAACTTAATAAGGTCCATCAGACAGCGGGATGATTGCGTACCTAATATACTATTATTGACTTCTATTTTGACAATTCCATAATATTCATTGCATTATTTAAGTTGTTGAGTAGAATTTTTTTCGCATATAAAAAGCAATGGATACTTCTAAAGGTTTTTTTAAATAACTTATAAACTAGTGCTTGACCGCAATCCTGCCTGATGGTAAGTAGTAAAGCAATCGTTGAAGGTAAAGGGCGCTAGATTATTAAGAGCCTATTCACTCTAGCCTTGAAGACACCCAAATTGTAGTCCGACGGAAACACCGCCGCTGGCAAATTGTTCCAGTTCCTCGATGTACTCGGTATAAAAGAAGATTCGTATTAATGGTGTGGTATGCAATTAGGCCCTAATTGCGTACCACACCATAGTAACCCTAATTGATAATAATTAATAAGGGTTACTATGTATTATGGTTTGTATGGTTATTATCAGGGTGCAGATTTGAAGGGAACTTTCACGTTGATATTTTCCATTTAGGGTTGTCTAGAGGGAGCTGATTAATTTACCAGTGACCACCGACAGTCTGGCCAAAGAGTGAATTAGTGAATTGTGATAATATGTATATACAGTATGTTAAGAAAACCCTGTCCGACCCGTGAATGTGTTGTTAGGTATCGATAACTGAGTCTACTAATGGATACAAACCGGGCTAAACTTAAAAAACAAAAAATGCCCCTAAAAAAATAAATATTATTTCGCAAAAAGTGGTAACTTAATAAATGTGTGTTCACCCTTCCGCGGGCGGCTGGCGGCAGGGCAAGCGGCATGTGGTCGCATCGCTATTCGCTCATAATAATACCGGTGTTGTCACTTTTTAAAAAATTATCAAATTTCGGGGAAGTTATAATTAATTCGCGGGAAAAAAAGATTATTTCAAAATTCATTTGTATTGGTACTATGATGATTACGTAAATTTTTATATTATATTTGGTCATGTGTTTACCTAACCTTTATTATCCTTATGGGTCGGACAGGGTTTTCTTTACATACTGTATATATTGAACACCCTTAACGTCAATTATACAACGTTATTTTTTGTTTATGCAAAACCTGAATATAGTTTGTTCAGAATAAGCTACTGAATCGATTACAATCATTTTTACGCCATGTTATATATTTTCCCAAATACATTTATAAATTGTTGCAAAGTGGTTACTTAGCGGTTACGATAGATCATACTTGCGCGCGCGCCACAGCTGACGTCAGAGGTCAACGAACCGTGCTCGCCCGCCCGAGCGGAGCTTTAACCATATTTTTGTTGGGACAACCAAGTAGAATAAGCAAGATCATAAGTTTGTGGTTTTTAATTATATCTTTTTGAAATTTTGTACGTAGATTAAAAATGTTGTACATATATTGAAAACTTTTAACGTCAATTATATTTTAGAAACTAGATAAGGTCCATTGGTTTTAGTTAGTAAGTCTGAGAAACGCCGAATTAGGCAAGCATCCTCGTGTTTTTATAACAAGGCGGTTAATTATCCGAACTTCGTTAAAATCGTAATGAAATGTACAGTAACAGTCTGTGTCTTTATCGGCTAATCTTAATATGTGCACGTTTATCAGCTGAGTATGTGTCATCAGTTCATGGTCTAATCGTGACACGTGACTACTAATAGTTTCAATGGTGAATAAAATATTAGAATGATGGCTCTAAACCATCTTCTACCTTAAATTACATATGGGTATACATAACACTACAGGTTTTGTTAGATACTAAAAACACAATTGGACCCGGTAGGTGGCGCTGCTTTTCCAGACAGGATTTCGTCTGCCGGATCCGCAAATAGAAACACTAGCGAAAGGTGTATATTATACCTTTCGCTAGTTTTTTCTATTTGTATATTTTAAATGCAGTTGCTCGGGCAAGGTAATTGCGTAATAAGTTATCAGTAGCAATGGGTTTTCTTTTGACAGTTCAACTGCATTCATTGCGTAATTTAAGTTGTTGAACAGACACATTTTTCTAATTTATAGAGCAATGGACTGGCAATATGCTTTAAAATGATTCAACTTTATTATATTATGGTTGCTTTTCCTGGGTAAAAAAAAAAAAATATTCTAGTCCGTCATTCAGATTATAGAAAAATATTGGATACGCATATTTTTTTTTATCAAATCAATATAAATTGACAAATATAAAAGGCATCAAAGCTCAGGAGCAGGAGCTGGTGACGTCACTGCTTGCTAAAAAGTGTAGCGTGCAGTGACGTCACAAGAGTTTTCAACGCACTGTGTCGTCTTCATTTTTTGTTTATATGAAAAAAGAAAAATACGTGTCTAATATTTTTTTGGAAATCTGACTGACGGACTAATTAGTTTTTTTTAGTCAACTACCCTATTATGATGCGGGTCTGGTTGTTGGTAAACTATACAGAAATAATTCCTGTAGGCCTAGTATGAGTTTTCATTACGAGACTCAATCGTCGATATCGAGCTCGCTTGGCTCATCGATTGGCCCGCTTCAAGGTTGTAAGAACTCTCAACCAATCATCATCATCATCATTTCAGCCGAAAGACGTCCACTGCTGGACATAGGCCTCACCCAAGGTTCTCCACGACGACCGGTCCTGCGCCTCCCGCATCCAGCGGTTTCCCGCGACCTTCACCAGGTCGTCGGTCCACATTGTCGGGGGCCTACCCACGCTACGTCTTCCGGTGCGTGGTCGCCACTCAAGAACCCGCCGGCCCCATCGGGCATCGGTTCTACGGGCAATGTGTCCAGCCCACTGCCACTTTACTCTCAACCAATGATAGCGTCAAACGCGCTCGATATCGACGATCGAGTCTCTAAAAACTTAATAAAACTTTAAAAGTAATTGAAAGTGCTACAGATTATGTACTTCGTTGACATTCCTTATCTTAATCATTAACTCGTTATAATACGAAGTAATAAATATGGTTTGTGTAGTTAATCTACAGTAGGTAACTAAATGATGTCATTGCCTAGGATTATATAAATTTATCGTTTACATAATGCGTCTTGTTTTTTTAATAAACCTTATTGTTATTTTTTTATAATAAACGTTGCCCCACACTAGGAATATCTCCTGTATCGTGAGTGCGTTTACAAACATTTAAACTCACATACAGAAACAACCAGACCCAAAACAACTACTTGTAGGTTATTCAAATAGTTGTTTCGAGCGAGAATTGAACCCGCGACACGCAGTGCAGCAGTCAAACGTTTAACTTTAACCACTATGCCAACCGTGCCGTCATAAATACATTAATTGCTTTGGGTCCCCAATGGAATTGCATTTTTTTTTCTTACGTACATATGCTACCCGAATCTGTCAAATTATCCCCAATCAACCACTATAAAGTTGAAAATTGATTAAATAATTTTGACAGATTGTAATTAGTTTGGTATGCTGTAGTCTGTACCTACCTTATTGAAACACCAGCACACTAACTGCGTAACACACAATTACTATCAGTTGGAATCATTTTGAAGCTTATTGCTATTCAATTGCTCTTTATAAACAACGCAATGAATGTTGTTGAACTGTCATAATGAAACCCATTGCTACTGAGAATGTGTTATGCAATTATTGGAATTCCTAGCTAAGCAATAGAGATGTTTCCTGCGTAAAAAAAAAATGATTCTATTTAGTCCTTAGTCCATCATTCAGATTATAGAAAAATATTGGATATGTATATTTTGTTTTATCAAATCAATAAAAATTGACTAATATAAAAGGCATCAAAGATCAGGAGCGGTGGCTGGTGACGTCACTCCTCGTTAAAAAGTGTAGCGTGCAGTGACGTCACACGAATTTTCCACGCCCTGTCTTCATCGTCTTTATTTTTTGTTTATATGAAAAAAGAAAAATTAAGTGTCTAGTATTTTTTGAAAATTTTTAGGTCCTAATTTTTTTTTTTTAGTCAACTACCCTAAGGCAGAACCCATAATGACTACTTACTCAATCTAAATACTCAGTATCTACATAGGTTGTGTCTATTTTAAATGCCTTTTATTTCATCAAGCTTAGCAATGCACACCGCCCACATAATATTCTTTCGTTAATATTTTTCATGCAAGCCACACAATTGGGTTGTGGGGTCTTTGAAGTAGCGCTTAGCTCACACATGCGAGGGTCAAACCCCAGGGCAAGACTAAAGCCGTTAATGTAAATAAAACAAATATTACCTGATATTAGCTCCAACCATCATGTGCAGTATGGCTAGCAGCTCATCCCTTGAGATCTTGCCATCATTGTCCAGGTCATACATTGAAAAGGCAACTGGAAATATGAATTTGTTTGTTAAGGTTTTGGGGTTTTGGTTCTGCATCAAAATGAGCGACATTTCTCTTGCTAGTGTGTAAAATTATTTTCTACTGGTGAGAGGAGTCATTCAAAGGTTATTCCGACTAACTAAAATTATTTGCTAACAGTTTTTCAATATTGTTAGTATAGAAGTAACACAGAAGGTACTGGTGCCATAATATTACAATAATAAAACACCAGGCAAAGTCGGAAGAGTGTATCTTATCAGAATTGTAATCTGCAACTGCTGTCTTCATACTTACATCTCAACTTCTCATCTCTGCTATTAAGTTTATTCTCCCTGTTCTTCCTGATTGGCCGGAAGTGTGCCAGCACTCTCATGAACTGCAGGAAGTTCACTCGATCATCATGACTCTCAGCAAAAAATGAGTGGACAATACGCTCGCTCAGTGGGTTAATAGCCAATTCGGGTATCCGCAAGAAATCCTCTCGGGATAATGTGCCGCAGTCATTTTTGTCTAACGAGGTGAAGCGGGAGTACAGCCTCTCGATTTGGTTTGGTGTGACTGATGAGAATATAGAACAAAATTAGTCAATAAGCCGCAGCAAGAAAAACATACTCAGGTGGAGATTCACAGATGTCTGCCATATTATTTGTCCAACATGTCCTGTATATTACAGGAACTGATGGACACAACTGAAGTTGCTAAACTCAGACTTTAATCCTGTAATTTTAGACAAGAAGAAGAATAAATAATAGACATATAAATAGGTTTGCTGTGATCAAAGGGACTGGAAATAACATTATTTTACATATGCTATTGTAAGTGTCACCTTTAGAAGCAAAACTTTGTATTTAATACATCTTAGTGATTGAAAAGTATTTTTCTTCAGGATAACTAATTCATTACTTCCTTTTTTTTAATTTTCTATTGTTACTGTTTTTGTTTATAGACATGTTACAAATACAACACTACAATATCTTAGATAGTGAAAAATGGTAAACCAAGAGAATGATTGGATAAAGAACAATGATCATAATAATAATGAACTTTGCTTTTGTCATGCTTCCTTGCAACAATACCTTATATAAAATTATTGTTAAGCAATTATATATGGGGCAAGAGTTATAAAGTACACTATTGCATGAGGGCTGAGCCACCAAAATATTTCGTGCTTCAATGTTAGAATGAAATAGAGTTTAAAAGGGCCTACATTTTCTTTAAAAATTACAATACAAAATAACAACAACTTACACCCAGTTTCCTCTTGCAATTGAGCGATTTCTTCTTCCCGTAGCAACAGAGATGATTTGTTACCCATATTGAACACGTTTAAAGCTGCACGACTACCGAAAGACCTTTTACCTTACAGACAACTGATAAGTTTGTTTCAATCAGGATATTACGACTAATACGCAAGTCAAAGTCCACCTGACACCACAACTGCTTACTGTTATGAACTTATTATCACTAGAATATAGAATATATTGGAATATTCATTTATCGAAAATATTTACTGGGAATTAAAAATTTAAAAATAAAGTTTGATTTGTATTATTTGAGTTTGTGTAGCTGTTAAGAATACATACAGCCGAAAGAGATTTTTTTTTTACATTGACTATTGACGTTGTCAAATATTTTCTTTTTTAATGTTGTCAAATGTTATTTGACAAGCAAATGTCTTTTTTTCATTTTTGTACTCCTGTAACGATGCGTTTTGTTATTCTTCCTTTTTTATATAAATTATAAACTAGTGCTTGACCGCAATCCCGCTGATGGATAGCAGTGATGCAATCGTTGATGGTAAAGCGCCCTAGTTTATTTGGAACGTATTCACTCTAGCCTTGAAGACATTTAAATTGTAGCCCGAGGGAAACACCACCGCTGGCTCGATGTTCGCGGTATAAAGACAAGGCGCAATGCTCCGTTCGGATCGTTGTGGTGTCAATAATCTAAGGGTGGAAATTCGCCGTACGACGGGTTGTCCGGAGGGGGATTAAATCATGCATTATTCCCTCGCACACCCTCCAAAATGCAACCTATAGAACACCGACAGGGCTGGCTACTCTTCACCTGTGCTCAAGGCTTTGGAGACCGTTTCGAGTTAAATCTGGGCCAACAATTAGCCTGTTTGCACGCCTCTCCACTGAATCCAAAGTAACTAGGGGACAATTTGCAGCACCAGCCCAACTGTGGCTGCAGTGCTCCACACACGAACAGACCTGTCCTTTTGCACATTTTGTGCATTTGAAGCTGTCCTGGTGTGAAGTAGTGCAAAGTTTCCTTGCAGCCACCTTAGCCTGTAACGTATAAAAATCAGAAAAAATGGTAAACGGTATAAGCAGCGACATCTAGCGGCAAATTGTGGAACGAATTAATGATAGGTGCCATGCGTTCGTATAGATGGCGTTGCTTACTAATCGATATGTTTTGGGATAATCATAATTTAAATTAGAAGAATTGCATTATAGATGGATTAATTATTAATAGAATAAAATAACTAAGAAAAGTTTTTTCTTGACAAGTAATTGTAGTAGAATTTTGTGCTTTGTGCAGAAGGGAATTGGCCCCAAAATGAAGAACCTTAGAGATTGGACCACACGATGTGTACGTATTAAGTAGATAAAACTCCAACTGTATTGCCGTTTGATACATGTACAGTACATTGAGAGATTCACATATGATATTATCTTGTCAACAGGGCTCAATTAACTACTTCAATTAACTCTAATAATAATTTGATATTAGTAATTTAAAGAAAATAGGGTCTCCTCAAGGGATGTATACGGCTGATTGTAGGCCTATTGAGGGTTTGCATCAATGAGGTGAGGCGGCAGGCGCATGATGCTATAAGGATCACACAGGCTGGGAGATGCTGTCTGCGACGTCAAATTCATAGATTGGTCTACATTAGGGTAATGTAACATATCCATAGTAAGTCTTAACCTGAACATTTCTTATGAGCTGCAAAAATCCTAGTGTCAGTTTAGTATACGCCTTCTAATCTATTAAAGTTTATGAATAGACCAAATTTCAATTGGTCTTATCCAATAAAATTCTTGAGAAGACCTAATCCCAATTTGTTTTATTTCTGTCAAGATCTCATGCGTATCATACCCAGGTCTCATAAAGGTGCTCTGATGAGCCAAGCCGGTGGTAACAGACCCCGAGGTTGTTACAAGCCTTGGACCCAATGAACTGTCCAAAGTTAAGGTTCGAGGAAATCTCAACCTCCAAAAGCTGAAGGCGGTCGATGCAATTAAAGGATACATTCCGAAAAGTAGCAGCCAATGTGAACGGGCTTCTTTTGGCGGTGAATAGACACGCTTGTGTTTTGGCGGCATTGAATGCTACAAGCAATATTCGTACGCTCTGCCATAGCCCCCCTTTGGGACCGGATTGATTCCTTATTAGCCCGAGCATCCGGCAGGTATCTCTCCACTACTGTGCTGTCATCTGCTTACCCTTAGATACTGGGCATCAAAGTTGTTTCAGACAAATCATCATCATCATCATCTCAGCATTTGTCCCGGTTGCTTCCGCGGCTTTTGCGTTGGAGCCCGTGATCTGCTTTCCTGCACATTTTTCTCCATTTCGCGCGATCTTTAGCATCATGTGGTGAGAGATTGTTGGCACCCATGTCATCTTATCTGTTAGTGATTATAATCATATTTTTGGTAACTGAATAATAAATATATACGTTGAGGTAGAATAGAAATACTTAAGTTAAATCATATAATTGCAATTTCGTTATACAGTTGTCTGAAATGGATGACTGAAGTCTGAGGATGCTTTACGTTTAGTTATTGCTAATGTTAAGATAAATGGTAGACTTTCAGTTTCCAAGCAATCAAAAAGTTTGCTTAGAAACTGAAATCCTGAAATTTGTTATTACAAAATGTCAAAACTATAAGTAGAAAATAACTGCCTGGTTAATTTTATTCAGAAAGGCTAGTCAACAAGAGTTGTGATTTAATTCAAATATTGAGCTAAGAGTTTATCATATATACAAATATTAATTACATTAATTAAATAAAGATATTATATAAAATGAGTTCCGCTCCACCATCTTCGAAAGACCAAGCTCCTTCGGAGCAGAAACCAGCAGATCAAGAACTTCCTAGCCAGCAACAACTAGATACAGTGGAAGAAGTTAACGAAAATGTACCAAGTGAGATTTTTGAGCAACCGTTTGAGGATGTCGACTTTGTGGAAATACCTCCGAAAATATTTGGATTTAGTGAAGTCTCGGAGCCGTTAACCATACCTTCGCTAAATAATGCGATTTATGAACTTGGTGTGGTGAACATGTGCTGGCCCGAGATTAATGAGCCGGTATTCGAAACTAGGACATGTTTTCCGCCAAGTTATTACACAAACAGCCCCAAAGAGCGCTTGCTTTTGGCATATGCAGAAAATTTTCGACGGCAGTATAATTTTCACTTTCACATGCGGAAACCTATATTACTGCAGGCTCCAAACGAGTGTGGTTTGCAGGTAGGCGCCTACTTTTTTAAATTAACGCCAGATGTCGTGCTAGTTTCCTTCCTAAAATACACGCGTAACAAGTATTTTTACTATCAGAAAATGGTGTGTACTACAATAAGGCCGACTAAACTTTGTTTCGAATGTACAACCGACTGGCAGGGGATCGCTGCTTTGGTGTCGGATTACTTTGACTACGAGCCCTTAACCAAGCCCATGTTACATGTGAGTAATAGATTTTAATATTTTACTACACAAAAACGAATGAAATTGGTATTATTTGCGGTTCACAATTTTTCAATGAAAATTTTAATATGTCCACTCGCTGATAGATGGCGCTACTTATATAAAAGTTGACACAAACTCGTTCTTCGCATATAGCCAGTATTTTTAACGATTCTACCTTAAGGTGCATAGGTGTCGCTTGTAGTAATACATTATAGTAACAAAGCCGTAAATTAACTTTGATCAAGTGGTAAATTTATCTCTTCAGCACCTAGTCAAGGAGGTTAAAACCTTTGACAGAAAAAGAGATACTAATGCACACAGGGTAGCATTGTAATCGACGCGCAAACTGTAATCATGAATTTAGCATGTGAATATAGAAAATGTATGCGTGTGCAAACAAGGAACGTTCCCCTCTATCTCCATAACTGTTTGAGCAATTTAGGCACGTTTCTGCAAAAGGTTTATTAGCAAAGCATGAATAATAAAAACAATCTGTAGATATCTAAACCTTTTCGCTGCGACAGATCAAGGTTGGTGGGCTACTCTCGTTCATAGGTTTCTCATTAACCAGTTGTCTTTACCCGTGCAATTTCTACTAGAGTAGAGATGAGATACGTACATTTTTTTTGGTCTAAGATCGATATTAGCGCAATCTTTGTTAAGAATTTTTTACTCCGGTCATTGTCTAGTTAATTGTACTTACCTGTGCCACAATCAACGCCTTCTATTCGAAGAGGATGTACCTACTTAATTTAGATTTATCAATTTATTTTTTTGGGATATTCGCTCCTTCTTTTGGCTCCAGTTAGCTATTAGGTACTTATTTAGTTCATTAGCTATTAACAGTAGTGCAACTGTTTGCCCGCTGTAATTTTCTCCTAAGGCATTGTTTCGTAGATATCAGCCGGTTCCAAATAAAGGAGAGTCTCCTTAATAAAAGTGATTTCTTCAAGATATACATATATTGGTAATATAAAGTATAACCTGTTAACCTGTTCATATTGTAACATCATCGGAGGAAATAAAACAGTTTCAAAGTTAGATTCAATCATATTTAATCATTCAACATTTAAGAGATCACAAGTCGTGAAAAGAGAATTTAAAATCCATTTTTTTAATTTTGTACAAAATATTATAATATCACCATCTCTGCAATAATTTTTCAGTAGATCTAATATTTAATAATCTTGAAATGCGAATGAATAATTCTAAGTTCTGTGGCAAGGAGACACAATTTTTTGAACGATTTTTCCTAATAGACTGGTCGTGGCCGATGGCCACGGTAACCTTACACAATTGGACAATCTTTTATATAACATTAAGATAATACACTCTATTAATTAGGAATGTGCTTACAGTAATAACAATATTTCAATAATTTATAATTTTGATCACAGTGTACTCTTTACTGTCAACGTTAACACATCACACAATGTTGAGTAAAAACGTTGACGTTGTCTACTATACACATAAAATATAAAATACTGAGCACAATAGAAAACAATTACACAACGACGGTCTAGCTAAAGCAATAGAGTCATCTATATCTTAACAATATTACCTTGTCCTTATATTGGCACAACAATAGATTCGCATCCTTTCAATATTTGGTATCGGCCGAAGGTGTCGCCACGCGCCGCGACTGAACCACGCCGCAAACGCCACGGTGGAAAGGACGCCGTGCATGACTTAGTATTAGTTTAAATGAGGTAGAACATAGGGATTCACATATAAACTATTGTAAGGGTACAACTAGGAATGTAATAGATGGCTAAATTACAGCGGTACTATCTAAACTAATTAGATAACAAGTTTAGTGTGCGTGTAAGTAAAAACTCAGATATAATATTATTATAACATTTAATGTATAACAGGTATAACGTATCTACCTATCAAGTTTCACATAGATTGGGAAACAGGCGACCGAAGCCTTGCGGGCCGACAGAAAACCAGGAGCTGCGCGAGGGCAGGCTCCCGCCGCCTCGCCTAGCTTGGCCTAAAATCTTACGAACTAAAGAATAATGCATAGCTTTTCTTTTAGAACAAAGAAATTACGCAAATTTGGCTACACATATCACAAGTGTACGCTTATTGGCGACAACATAACTATTTACATAATTGTAATATTCCCTGTAGCGAGTGGCAGTCGTTGCGGGTCTACTTGCGACGGGCGGCGCGGTCGGCGGGGTGCGCGGGGTGCGCGGGCGCGGGGGCGCGGCGGGCGCGCAAGTTGTGGAGCAGTCCGCGCAGCTGGTGTACGTGCATGCGCGTCACGCTGGGGTCGCTGCTCGCCTCTAGCCACGCCAGGAACTTTTCGCCGTGCTCCAAAGCATCTGTCGCGTCCGACTCCCACTCGCCACTCGCCGGCGACGTCGAACGCGTCTTCGCACTCGCCGAGTGATTGCTGTTATTGAACAACAGGTTGTCGAGCACAGTACGGGCCTTTGTCTGGCTTCTGCTTGATTCATGGATCCTCTCGGGTGTCGGCTCCTTGTTCTCGGTGCCGATCTCTGGACTAGCGGCAGGCTCGGCCACTCGCGACTCCACGCTGGGAGTGTGGCGAGGCTCAGACTCATTTTGTGCTCGTGTATGCCCAGGACTAGTCTTTGCTTCATGCACTTCCTCAGTCTTCCCTTTCGTAAGGTGTGAGTACAGGATATTTTCTAATGATTTATCCTTTGGCACCTGGGAGGCAGATTTGTGCTTGTCTTCAGGCTGAGGCATGGCTCCACCGAATTGTTTGTAGTATTGCCATAGCCAGCTGTTACTATTATAATCAAGATGTGAACTGATTGGTGCAGCGGCTGCAATTGGTTTAGGCGGAATTGTTGGTTCACTTTGTTTCCTGAGCTGTAAGGGGTGTGCTGTCGTCGCTTGCGCTGACAATTCAAGCATTGTTTGCTGTGTCTTCAGCCAGTACCATATTGATTCCTCAATCGGCTGGTTGACCACAGATGAATGAGAGCTGTGATGATTCGATTTTGGCATACTCGTACGGTACGGATCTGAGTGGTGATGAGTCCTGCTGCGGTGATGATGATTGCCATCGTTCAAGTTAACCATGCCATTGTGGGCAGGCTTTGGAGAACGGACAGAGCGCAGTGCGCGACTAGCAGGCTGAGTTGATAATGTTGATAGTCTAGGGTTCAGCTGAGCGAGTAATGCTATATTGGTGGCAATCTCACTGCAATTGAGGCCGAGATGTGGGTGTGTGAGGCCAGGCAGGTGAGGGAGCCCTGATAGCGGGCTGATAGCACTCATGGAGACACTAGCGCCGGGGTCAGGTCGGCGCTCATGTGGAACGTGTGATGTGGGAGATGGTACGGCTCGTTTGGTGGTGAGTTCTACTGGTGTATCGATAGGCGGCGTCGGCTGCTGCAAGGGGGGAGCTATACTGACGGATGCTGAGAGGTCAAGCCCAGTGCTCACAGGAGACGGCGGCGCGGCAGGAGACTCGGTGCGTGCACGCTTGTCGGGTGGCGGTGGCTCGCTATCATTACTCTTATCTGTATCAGGCGATGAGAGACGAGATGTCATGTAACGTAGCTTGTCCTCGTTCTTGCACCAGCCCCGCAGTGTGGACTCAGGTACACCGATGTCCCGTGCTACCGAGGCCTTGGACTCGCCGTCGTTGACGCGTTGGATGGCTTCGATTTTGTCGCTCGGTGTTAAAGAACGCATTGGACGTTTGCCCTTGGTCGCCATTGTAGTGTGGCGTCTACTGTAACAAAACATATACGTTATATTATTATACATCGTTTGTTTGACTTCATTAACGTCTAGCTGCTGGTAATTCCTAAAGTGGTCTGTTATTCTATTGTTCAGACTAAGAGCGATACGCGTTAAATAATATCCCTTTGAATGTTATTCAATTCACGTTTGTTGGTTAAAATTGGGTGAATAAATATTCGTGTCGTGTGTGGGTTTCCCTAGAATTACGAATTTACGATTATATTATAATAGGTATGAATTTAACTGGAAATAACTACGTATTGTTTACGCATAGCTTTGAATCGTGCTGCAGTTTGTTAAGGTTTCCTATAATTTTGTATCATGTCCTTATGGTAAATTGTGATGAAAAATATTGTGATAGTACCTACTTTCAGAAGAAAAAGTGTCTGTAAATAGTCTACCACGCTCCATCCACTATGTTACCGGTCTCTTGATAAATGGAACTAGTGATTGTGATAACACACCTTTCGATAAATGTATTTTAATTTATATGTAGTACCAATTATATATAGATGTTTTGCTGTCGATGAAAAAATAGTGCTATTTCTATGCCTGCCTCTATGTTTACCTCAATTCCAATTCTGAAGGATTTATAGCAGACATCAGTGTAATAATGAAGTATGCACTGGTTTGCCGTATCAGTTTTGTGTAGTGTATACTAGGGATGTTCCTGGGTAAAAAACAATTGATTCTATTTAGTCCGTCATTCGGATTATAGAAAAATATTGGATACGTATATTTTGTTTTAACAAAACAATAAAAATTGACAAATATAAAAGGCATATCAAAGATCAGGAGTGGTGGCTGGTGACGTCACTGATCGCTAAAAGTATAGCGTGCAGTGACGTCACACGAGTTTTCAATGCACTGTGTCGTCTTCATTTTTAGGGTTCCGGTTAGCCAAATGGTAAAAAACGGAACCCTTATAGATTCGTCATGTCTGTCTGTCCGTCTATCCGTCCGTATGTCACAGCCATTTTTTTCCGAAACTAGTAAGAGATATACTGTTGAAACTTGGTAGGTAGATGTATTCTGTGAACCGCATTAAGATTTTGATGCAAAAATAAATTAATAATAAATATTGGGAGTTCCCCATACTTAGAACTGAAACTCAACATTTTTTTCATCAATCACATACTTGTGGGGTATCTTTGGATAGGTCTTCAAAAATGATATCGAGATTTCTAAAATATTTTTTTTCTAAACCGAATAGTTTGCGTGACAGACGCTTACAAAGTGGAAAAAAGTTGCCCCCCTCCTCTAACTTCTAAAATAAGAAAATGAAAAATCTAAAAAAAAAACATATGATGTAGGTACATTACTATAAAAACTATAACGAAAATTGTTTTGAACGAGATCTAGTCAGTAGCTTTTTTAATACCTCGTAAATTGTAAACCGCTTATTACCACGTAATCTTTGAATACAAATATCTTAAATTCTATGATCATTCTAATCTATAAAAAAACAGAATAACATTTTATGAAACTTTAAAAACCGAAATAATCATTCACATCTTGTTTATAGTAGCAATTCGTCGTATATGTATGTATAAGTTTCTAGTATATGTGCAAGGTTTCTATACTGATTCACTTATAATATAAAAAAAATATTTTGGAGATATTCCTTTAAAGTGATTGCATTCGATGCCATCACTTGGTACGATATAATATAATTAAATACGCGTAACAATTATATTTATTTTTTGTCAAAACTGATACACCAATGGTATTATTTATGTCTGTAATATTTTATAAATAAGATGATTCAATACGTAATCTGTAGTAGTTATGTTCTAAGGCAGCTGTCAGAAACGCCTAATCAAATGGACAGGGTGTAATCGAATACAAATCATTACTCAATACTTGCTATGACCGTATTCAATATTTGACGAGAGTGATTTATGATTAAAAGATGTCAAAGTTAAAAAAAAAAATAACGATTTGAACTAAATTATAATCAGTTTCAATTAAGTATTTTTTTTACGCAAAAACAAGTAGAGTGTCAACGTACTTGAACCGAGTCCTGATACATTTCTATAGCAATGTTACACAATAAACAATGTTACCACTTAATGTTATTTTATTACAATATAATTACAAAAATGTAACTGGCCGCAAACACGTTTACAACTGTTACTATAAACAAAAACGTTTACGCGGGAAGCTATAAAGTTACGAAAAGATAAACAAAAAGAAGACATAAAATTATGACCTACGACAACAGTAGGCGGCAAAAGTTGTCGGGTCGTTGACACGGTGACCTTGCGCGCGGTTAGCGCGCCTCCGCCGGTCGCCGACAGATGGCGCTAGGTGACCGAACGTTTACCTAGCTTGTTTATTTGTATTGAAATGGAAAAGTTGATTACCAGCCTTATGTCATTCTAACATTCATCTCTTAAAAATCTTTCGCGTCGGTAAATACCTGATCATTACGTTAATTATCACGTGAACTCATTAAGATAAAGAACGACAATAATGCATTTTCCGTAACTTACAAGTAAAAAACATTATACATTAAAAACGTTATTTGGTTACGATCTTTAGCTTCCTTTATATTTTTATTGACTTTAATAATACTTGTTCGCATTTTCATAACTTTTGTCCCAAAAAAAAAAAATGGTTTTCAAGGGAGCCTTTTTATTATTATTGATTGTTTCGCATTTTTACAAGTTCTCAATTTAACTAGTTGTAAGCGATGCCTGATGACTTTAGATGTAGAATTTTTTAATAATTTCTGTGAGTTTTAAAAGGTGTGTTGGATATTAAAATGATATACAAAGTAATTTATGAATGTAATAGGAATTAATGAATCTGACCATGTTAAATAGAGAAGTTTTAGTATAGTGATTTTATCGATACAGTATTTCACAATAAATGTTTTTGTCTTTAGATTTAGTGTAACCACACTTAACTATAGCACAATTAATAAACAATTTAATTATATTTTATTTTAAATTTAAAGTTCTACCCGCGAAGCGGAATTTTCAAACGCCCGCGTAATCCGGCAAACTGGACGGTTTTGCAAATTCTAGTCGATTAACATCTCAATCAAGACTTCGTGCTGTCATTCCTTCTATAAGGTATTATTTTTATAATTATCTGCCGTAAATAAAGGTGACTAAAATTTTGGGTTTGAACGCGCACGAAAAGCTTAACTTTTCTAACGCTTACTGATTGACCCGAAACTACTCTACGCCTAGTTATTACATGAATACAAAAAATAGTATTTATTGGAAACTACAAAGAACACTGAAAACACTTTCGTCCACAAAGAACGTCTTGCACTCACTTGATACATTGGAACCTAGCAATACAGTGATAAGGTAATGAAACACAAAGTTAACAACTTACTTGCGTGCCGGCGGCGTCACGTGTCCTTTGTTTACAATTTTTGACAATCCAGCCGTTATTGCGATATTATAAACAGCCCGTGAATGGAGGAGTCCAACCAATAAAAATATAGCTCGGGTGCGCAGTGCGCGGCACGTGTACACACAAGTTCAAGTTTCACTGTTCAGTAGATCACAAGTCACTGAGCGGAGTGCGGAGAGCAGAGCGCTGTTCGCGGAGACGTGCGTCGCGGTTCGCGCGTAGCGACTGTATGGCCGGTGATAAGGCGCCGGGCCGCGGCTAGCGTCCGTGGCCGCTCCTCTTTGTGTCCGTCCGTCACCCCCCGGCGCCTCTACCCCCCGCGATCTTGCCGTTGCCACCTCCTCGCGTTTTCCTATGACATTCGAGCCGCGCTTACCGGCCCACGTATCTCCCGCAATGTATTAACTCGATTAATTATTAATTTTAACGCATCAACTTTCCCAGCGAAAAAATCGCCGCCTCCAAATTGGAACTTTTTCCGACGTCAAATTGCGGTCGCAAGACGAAGGTTTTCCCACAATCGTGGTGTTCCACAACTTTTCTAAGTGGCGAACTTTGTCTCGTAATAACGTCTCGCGCCCGTCTACCAAGTGATAGTTGCCAACTAATTACTCTAGTTCCCGCGACTCCAGTCGCTTTCGATGTTTTTCAGTGGGTCGGCGAACAAACAAATGAAACAAAAACAATGTAGTTAGAGACATGATTAGTGATGGGCTCGCCTCATTGATATGCTACGAAGTTTCGTAGCGCCCGCTACATTCAATTATTATGATTATGTTCTTCGTAGCAGTTAATTTTTTGAGTAGTACCTACATGTTCCTTCCGTAGCTTGTAAGTTGTCGGTGATTTATGTAACGTTACGTTTGTTGAAGGCTACTGTTGTCGGAACTTTTTTAAACTGTAATGGGTTCTTGTAAAGTCGAGGTCAAGGGCGGTGTGGCAATAAATCGTTGACTCGCAGTTGATGTTTTATTTTGAGCATATTTATTTAGCGGCCGAAAATTCGTCGTCTATGTTTTTATTTCTGTAGAAAACTTATTGATATCTTGATTATGCAAATACATATTTTGTATTTAGATTGCAAGATATCGTATTTCTTGTCGGGTGTATTAGAAATGAGTGATTGATATAAATTTGCTTGTGAAAGTGATCACGTTACGTGTTTCAGAAACGCTAAATGCTAAAGCTAACCAACGCTTATGTCATCCTCCATAGACATCGAACTTTATGTCATTGACACCCATGCCCCTACGGCTATTGTCCTCGATTCCCTTGTTTAGTACATCTTTTTCTATCTATTTCATTAAGAAAAGGACGGAAGATGAATATTAGTTTAGTCCTGTCGAATTAAAAATAGACTAAAATTTCGTCAATTTATGTCAAGCGCTGTCTATTGCATCAACCGCATCACCTGTCGGCGCTATTTCTTAGTCGTAGGCGCTTGTCGTATTTTTTGCCCTGTTTTTAATCGTATCTACGGAGTATCTTAATTTGACAGGGCCCAACAAATACTTTTACTTCTGTCCTTTTCATAAAGAAATAGAAAGAAAAAGATGCACAGAACAGTGTTTAGTTTAGTTTGTGAAGAAAACAATCGTCGTTAATGTTTTACTTACTTGTATTTTACTCTTATTGTCGTTCAAAGGTTTTGATTACATAATTATAGCAGTGATAATTATCATAGTTTTGTGAGCAGTGGTAGCCTGGTGGTATTGGCCACAATTAACGAACCCCTTCAAACGCTTTACTTTGTGGGAATTTCCCTTTGGCGCAGCATCGTTGGTCGTGTTGGCATCATCTCGCTCAACTGCCGTCTTCCTTCCTATTCGCTCAGTTTTTCTGAGTGAATTGGCTCTTAGTAAACTAGCGCGCTTTACCATCAACGATCGCATCACTGCTTACCATCAGGCGGGATTGCGGTCAAGCGCTGGTTTATAATTTATAAAAAAAAAAAAAATATATAGGCGGATTATAATTATGGCAGTGTTTACGACTACTGGTAGCAAGAGCTACTGCTGAGTATGAGGTCCTGGATACGATTCTCATGTCAAGCATAGTTTTTGCGCCAGGAACTGCATTTCATTAGCAGCTCGCAGTCTGGATTTGTGCCCTGTTGGTTGCAATAGACTCCCCCGATTTTACATGGCACTTGGAATGGTAGCCCGGGAGACGTAACTAGTTGGTCCAAGGTCCGAACCCAGACATCTTCGAGTAAAGACAGGACTGGGTTTTAGCCTTCAAGAGTCCGGCGCTGCTCAGATTAGTTCATTAGTGAGGCCTGGGCGTTCATGAGGATTCATCACTCTTGCAATAAAAAAACCCAGACATCTTTGCTTTGTGTAAATTATTTTAACAGCTCTGCTCTCAAATCACGATTGAAAGTCAGATGAACTTAAATAACGACAGTTTTCGTAATTAGATTAAGTTTCGAACTTCATAGGATGAAGTTCAAACTTAAAAATTGTGTGATGGCTAACCATCTTTAACGTCGACCTAGTAGTGGAGCGCGTGGGGGTTTTGACCTCGGAAAATTGCTACAGTGAATGAATTTTTTTGGTTGAGGTGGCATTTTCTTTCTTATACTATATCTTGCAAAGTTTACCAAAAATTTTTTTGTGCTTTCAATTTTTTCACTTTTTAATTGAAAAATAATAAAAAATTAATATTCCAGCATATAATTTAATTTCAGATAGCGTTTATTTTTATGTACACGTAGAATTTGTCATTCATCAAATGTCTCATGTCAAAAAAATAATTATAATAGTAATGTCTACGTGGTTTTCGACGGATATAAGATAGATTCTATTAAATCGGCCGAACGGAATCGTCGCCCATTGAAAAATAAATGTGCAGATATTGAATTCAACGCAGATATGCCTTTAAAAATCGCTCAAGATAAATTTTTGTCAAATAACAATAATAAAAGTCGCTTGATAGAAACGTTGAGAATAAAATTAGCTGACAACAATATTTTTACATGTCAAGCGGAAAGTGATGCAGATAAATTAATTGTTGATACAGCAATTAATTTGGAAACAAAAAATGTTGTAATAGTTTCAGAAGATATTGACGTATTAGTTATATTAACGGCATTAGCGGATGAGAGTCGTGAAATATATTTTCTAAAACCATCCCGAGGCAAGGTCGAACAAAAAATATTTTCTTCGAAGAGTCTAGAGAAATCTTTACCAAAATGTAAAGAACATATTCTTTTTTTACATTCCTTAACGGGTTGTGACACTACTTCGGCATTTTTCAATAAAGGAAAAATTAAGTTTGCCAAAAATTTTGAAAAACATCATGATTTGCATGAATTCGCAAAAATATTTAAAAACAAAAACGAAGACTTCAATAATATATTTCAAGCAGGTGTAGCATGTATTTTGGCTTTATATGGAGCTCCTGCAAAAATCAAAGACTTGAATACATTGAGATACAATTTTTTCATTAAAGCTACAACCAAAAATACCAGTGTTATTCTGTCATCATTACCACCTACAACTGATGCCGCAATTGAACACCTGAAAAGAGTGTACCTGCAAACCCAAATATGGTTAGGAAACGACATAAATATTGGAGATTGGGGGTGGAAGTATCTCAATAACATGTTCATCCCAATAACCATGAACCAATTACCAGCACCGGATAATCTACTGCAAATGTTATTTTGCAATTGCAAAAAGGGGTGTGGAGCTGCTTGTGGATGTCGGAAGAGTGGTTTATATTGTAGTGTAGCATGTTTACATTGTAACGGAGATAGCTGCCTTAATACTTTACCTACCATTCAAATGACTGAAGTGGAAGAAAATATTTGATATACTATATCAATAATGTAAAATGCCTTAATAAACAAAAATTTTATTTTAAATGTTACCTTTTTTCCGATTTTCCTTGAATTACTACATTTACTCACTTATTATGCATATATAAAAGTATACCTGAACTTAATTTTCATATACAAAATCATTTTACACAATAATATGCCTCATACTATTTGAATTATTATAATTATCCATTTTTTTAATTTTAAAATCAAAAGCACAAATTTTAAATTGGTAAACTTTTGTATTTATGTTATTAGCTAAACATTAGTTTTTTTTTTTTTTTTTTTTCATCCACTGTAACGGAAGTCTGAGGTTTCTATGATTTTGACGCTCCAGGCGCTCCACTATAGGAGTTTCTGTAATTTGTTACACGTGTTATTGGCAAAATTGTCGTATCTATTCCAAAGAGGCCATTGTAGCCCAGTCATATTAGGTAAAAAAAGGGGTCAACCTCGGAATGAAAGATAATAAGCTGCAAATTGGTATGAACCTTTGTTTTGTCATTCTAAATGTTGTCTCAAAAGTCACAATCGTTATCGTGTCCGCGTCTCAAGATATTCAAGGTCAAAGGTCACAAAAATCGGTTTTTCGCGAATATCTGGCTTCCTATCGGTTAAATGATATTTGCATTTATTATAATTTGTTATATTAGTTAATTTGTTATATAATTTGTTATATTGCATTTAGTATAATTTGTTTAATAATTATAATTTCCAAGTAAATAATTGACTTTATAACGTACTGATAACCGTAACTCACGCTTGACCTTGCATTAGGCCGTATATGACTGTACGATGTGCACTGTTCGCGCTCTACCTTCAAAACGGTTGGTCGTATGAAAAAAAAGTTTAAACAAAAGTTGTAGGGAATTTTATAGCCTACAACTTTTATAATAAATGCAAATCTCATTTAACCGATAGGAAGCCAGATATTCGCGAAAAACCGATTTTTGTGACCTTTGACCTTGAATATCTCAAGACGCGGACACGATAACGATTGTGACTTTTGAGACAACATTTAGAATGACAAAACAAAGGTTCATACCAATTTGCAGCTTATTATCTTTCATTCCGAGGTGAAAGCCCTAATATGACTGGGCTAATTGATCAAGAGTTGAGATTGAATCTCACCTTGAAAAAAAAATAAAATAAGAAAGATCAACCTTATTGTGTAATTACGCTGTTGCAGCTGTCAATGCTCAAATGCTTGTTAATACTGGAAGATGCAGCATAGGGATGGATGGATCCGGGCAGCACAAAACCGGTCAGCGTGGAAAGCCTTGGGGGAGGCCTTTGTCCAGGAGTGGACATCCATAGACTGAAGAAGTTGTCAATGCGTGGCAATAATGAATGGCTGATAAGGCCGCCACCCTATCTCAAAAATCTCCGATTTTTATAGAGTATTGACAGACCAAAGAATATTGGATTCTTTGCTAATCTATCAATGTTACAAAAACAAATTGTGAAGACTTACAGTGACTCATGCACAAACTTATTTCTTTTGTGTGTAAGCTTTTGGGTACTCTTTACAACCACCCTTTGTTACTAGTGTCCGTTAAAAGTGTAATCCTTCCTGCGCACAATTGATCCTTAGATGCTTATCTATTTCAATAGTGTGTATTATTATGCAAATTTTGGATGGTTTAAGATAATTAATTTTACTTTTTAAAAAGAATGCAATGATTTACTCTTTTGAGGTAAAATTAAAAAAAAATAATGAATGGCGATGTACATGGTTTCGTCGGGATATGGATTAAAATTAATAAAAATAAAATAGAGAAGATTAAAAACTTTCAACGGTTCAACGGTTACTCTGAAAATGGTGTTTTAATAGGCTTTTAAAATTTGGAAGACCTTTTGATTCCTTGATTACTTTAGGTTTTTCTATCGGAATTTTTCTTCGGTTCTTAAAATGATATAATTTGACAATATTTATGAATTGTAGCTACTTAGTAAGTTTCCGCCAATGGTTTATGTGGAAGAACGGCAGCCTAAGTGCCTAACACACTATTACTTCGAGTTTTAATCATACCTATTGCAAAGTCAATAACGCAATGTGTTGCTGAACTGTCAAAATTAAACTATTGTCTCTATTGTGTGTTACGCTACTATCCTGCAGATCAGTGACTGAACTTTCCTTCTTCGAGTAAATAGTATTTGAAAATTGAGATATATAGCTCACCTCCCATCTATGCTATATCAATAATAATAAAGGTAAAGGGCGGGTTCATTTGAACTCGTATCCTTGGAGTTTCAAAAAGTATATCCCTACTTTTTGAAACTTAAAACTGTATTTAAAAAATGTTTTCGTATTTGATGGCCTAACTCTTGAGAAGGTTATAGGCTAGATAGGCTAGTAACATTACGTCACGAATCTTAGGAGCCGAACAAAAATAAACATATTTCGGAAAGAACACTAAATGAAAACTAAGAAATAGCGCCGACAGGTGATGCGGTTGATGCAATAGACAGCGCTTGACATAAATTGACGAAATTTTAGTCCATCTTAATTTGACAGGACTAAACTAATATGTTATCTTCTGTCCTTTTTTAATAAAATAGAAAGAAAAATATCCACTGAACTTAAAATAGAAAGAGCTATGCTCGGAGTTTCTCTGCGTGATCGAATCAGAAATGATGAGATCCACAAAAGAACTAAAGTCACCGACATAGCTCTGCGAGTCGCTAAACTTAAGTGGCAGTGGACACATTGCTCGTACAGCCGATGGCTGGTAAGGTTCTGGAGTGGTGGCCACGTACTGAAAGACGCAGCGTAGGGAGGCCCCCACAAGGCGGACCGATGACCTGGCGAAGGTCGCGGGAAGCCAATGGATGCGGGCAGCACGGGATCGGTCAGCGTGGGCGCCTTGGGGAGGCCTTTGTCCAGCAGTGGACATCTATAGGCTGAAGGAGAACTTAAAATTTGCTTGTGAACAAGGAAATCCCGACCAATGGCGTCGATTGTCTTAAGCTAGTTATTAGACGGGAAAACATGGCGACTAAAATTAAGTAGATATACGTCAGGTGCTGTTTAATTTGACAGGTCTAAACTAATATTTCGTGTTTTGTCCTTTTCCTAATGAAATAGAAAGAAGATGTACTACTCAACATAAATGTATTATAGTTTTTAATCAAGAGAGTCGGTAATTGTCTGCCAAATAGAACTATTGACAAGTTATTTTACTTTTATTTACCTCATCTTTACTTTTATTTAAACGTAATTTATTACATATTTTTTTTTGTCTCTGTCTTGAAGCCACAGATTCAAAAAAAATCAGGTAAATTGCAACTGTGCGCTATTTTAATTACATGGCATTATTCATTGTAGATGTATGCCCTTTTTATAAATAAATCATTATGATTATGGATGTAGCTAGTAGCTAGTAATTATAAACAACGTTATTTTTTGTATGCGAAACCCGAAATACAGTCCTGTATTTTTATGTAAAGAATTTACGTAGGTACAACATTTCAAAAAGCTATCATGAAAAATCACAAAGTTAAAAGATTGTTATGTTACTTGTTTGTTCCTACAAAAATATGATCAACGAGCCATCGTCCGGCCGGGCCTATCCTGGCGCGGCGCGCCGGACTAGGACGATCCGTTGCGAAATGTATTTTTGTCTCGTCAAAATGCATCTCAAACTAGCGGCCGCCAGCGACTTTGTTCACGTGGAGTTATTATGTTCCGCTCCTATTGGTCGCAGCGTGATGTTATATAGCCTAAAGCTTCCTGGATTAATGGGCTATCCAACGCAAAAAGAATTTTTCAAATTGGACCATTACTTCTTGAGATTAACGCGTTCAAACAAACAACCAAAAAAACAGCGTGGTTAACATTGTATGTTTACGTGAATGTCACATTTTTAGGGTCGAATCATCCCCGGCTATGTTGTCTTACTACACAAGGACATCTACATGAAACATTAGGTATTTTAGGACAAATTGACTCAAATCATTCTGTGTAAGCCCCAGTTTACACTTTGATTAGTACCTAATTAGAGGAGTTCATAATATGTTTAGTTGCTTACAGTTTTTATCCTGTTGATTTTTTGCTATTTTCATTACATGGCATTATTCACTGTAGATGTATGCCCTTTTTATAAATAAATCATTATGATTGTGGATGCAGCTAGTAGCTAGTAATTATAAACAACGTTATTTTTTGTATGCGAAACCCGAAATACAGTCCAGTATTTTTATGTAAAGAATTTACGTACAACATTTCAAAAAGCTATCATGAAAAATCACAAAGTTATGAGATTGTTATGTTACTTGTTTGTTCCTACAAAAATATGATCAACGAGCCATCGTCCGGCCGTACGTTGGGTCCGGCCGCGCCACTATAGGCGCGGCCGGATCCAACGTACACGACGATGCGTTGTGAACTGTATTTTTGTCTCGTCCAAATGCATCTCAAACTAGCGGCCGCCAGCGACTTTGTTCACGTGGAGTTATTATGTTCCGCTCCTATTGGTTTAATGGGCTATCCAACGCAAAAAGAAACAAACTCTTCAGCTTTATATATTAGTTTAGATATGTTACAGTGTGGTTAACATTGTATGTTTACGTGAATGTCACATTTTTAGGGTCGAAGCATCCCCGGCTATTTTGTCTTACAAACTACACAAGGACCTCTACATGAAACATTAGGTATTTTAGGACAAATTGACTCAAATCATTCTGTGTAAGCCCCCGTTTACACTTTGATTAGTACATAATTAGAGGAGTTCATACATGTTTAGTTGCTTACAGTTTTTATCCTGTTGCTCTCACGGGATCGAAGTTTATGCGGGTTAAACTGCGGGACGGAGCTAGCTGTTTCATTAATGGTTCAAAAATTAGTCTGCTGGCAAAGGAAATGGCGCAGTGAATATTTTTGAATTGTCAAAGTGAATAAGATTGAGATTTTGAGTGTGTTCCGCAGTCACCATGCAGGTCTTTAACATGGCTGATGTCAGATGTGCTGGTCATCAATTAAGCTATTATCCTGAGCGTAGCTTGCTAAATGAGTATGCATATTGTGTTGTACCTACATACAGTTAAAGTCCGGGATTCATGATAGTTTCACGGTCTGATGAGGCGTGACAACCTGACAACACATTACACGATGTGTGAGTGTGAGTGTCCTCTCTACTAAAAGTTTTATTTACTTATTTCACGTTTGGTCTCAAGCGCGTGCTAAGTAAAGGTACGACCAACCTACAACACCATCCTATTTCAAGTCACACAAATATTGACTTTATTTTAATGTCGAATAAGTTTATTAAACCAATGAGTAGTATTATTGAATAAGAGTTATGTATAAAGTTGTAGCATAAGCCGATCTTTATTGTGTAGAAATTAAAAGTTATATTTCTATTTATTCTTGTTTATATTTTTGGCGAGTTATCGCAATTATCCTGTAGGTTTATTTTCTGTATGGATACGGTGTTTTATTATGATTATTAGTAATGGCCATTTTTGTAGGACGGAGCAGCGAGACTGTTTCCTTTAAAAAGAGTGGATATTCCGGCCTGGTCAATATTAGTTTGCAATGCCGCTAGGGCATTACTACATATCGGTTGTTATTGAGATTTACTCGTATTTTGTCTTCTTATAACCTACCGTCTATCTATTTATCTATTCTTCATGTCTCGTCTGATTGTAGTATGTACCTACATAAATGGTTATAATTTTAGAGGGTTAAAAATTCTTGATCGTGGCTTCATTACCAGCTTCGGTTTGTACTGGATTAGAATTACCTTTAATGCCGTATTCCAACGGTTTGTAATATGTATTTGTATATTTCTTGCCCCATTTGCTAGTCAGCCATAAATGTTGCCTACCTATCTAAACTCATGTGTGCAACGTATTCTGCTGCCAAGTCGCTAGCTACCTACCAATGGACTACAGAACATCCAACCACCTAAAGCCTAGTCATTATTGGCCGAGCTTCACATTATGTAATAGACGGCGGGCTTACAATGTTCCCGTAGTAGCAATACTATCCATTTATTAAGAGTCCATCTTTGGAACAAGTTATTCAAATCCATTTATAATTCGAAATTTGAAAACCATCGCCTGCGCAGCTCACGAATTTATAATTCCCTCTCTTTGGAAGCAAAGAAAACGAAAAACGAGCAAAGAGTACTCGATGTGAAGAGTTCGCCTACTCTTTAATTAGCTTTAATTTCATTGATGCTATGTTATTATGTCTAAACCTGGAAAATGAGCCCTAGTATTTACCAGAATGTAGTCCTACATAATAGGATGACACGTTTTAAAAATATAAGTACGCTTTTATACTCTATCATTACACATTACAATTACATGGTGCAAATGTTTAAATTTAACATGTGCAGTCTTATTATTATAATTACAATTAGTAACATTTTATTATCTACATAGTATGTAAGAGAACTTGTTCAAACTTTCATCGCTTTGAATGTTCACTTTACCCATAACGGCTCTGACCATTGTCTTTTTTTTCGTCACCCAGTGTACGAGAGGGCACATGCCAGACTTAACCTTTTTTTTTCTTGGACTCTTACATCGGATAACATCCATTTTCATTCGCACACACACCCTCAAACATTACACATTACAATACATTCACTGAATATTTAATTTAACACGTTTATGCATTGTTATTTATTAAATTAGTTATACCAATTCTCGGAGAACGAAGACCTTAACGTTCTTGGAATAAGGTTTTGTTTTCTTTATTTTGTATTGAATAATTACATTTGTATTAATACAAGAAAAACTGTGATTTTAAGTCTGTACAAACAACACGGTTAATATGGCATTTTTTTTTTAATAATTATAAACTAGCACTTGACCGCAATCCCGCCTGATGGTAAGCAGTGATGCGATCGTTGATGGTAAAGCAGCGCGCTTTCTTTCTTTCAGCAGTTTTTCTGAGTGAATAGGCTCTAAACTAGCGAGTTTAGAGCCTATTCACTCAGAAAAACTGAGCAAATAGGAAGGAAGACGGCAGTTTAGCGAGGTGATGCAATGTTAAACCCAACAACACGACCAACGATGCTGCGCCAAAGGGAGATTGATCTGAAGACCCTCCACGACCAAACTCCCAACACAATAACATTAGGCGCACCGCACCCGGCACATATCGCAACATAACTGCTCTGACCCGTCCTCCGTACGGCTTCACCAGACATCATGCCGGAACACGACAAATCGCTTGGCGGCAAGACTTTGTCTGGTAGGTGGTAACTTCTGCCAGCGGTCGATGTTATAGCCTACCACCGAGAAACTTGTATTTGCCATTGTCGGATGTTCTAGAGTGGAGACCGTGAACCGGTAAACGTAAGGTAGGACGCCCTCAAGCAGACTAGGTGGAGCGATGATCTTTGCAGGATGACTGGGAGTAACTGGACTAGAGTTGCCGAGAATCGGAGTTGAATGACGTGAAATTGGTGAGGCCTATGTCCAGCAGTGGACTTCTACAGGCTGATGATGACGCATGTCGCTCATGTGTATGACTTCCGCAAACGGTACACATAAAATGTTAAAAACCAACAAACAAAAGACAACGCGGTCTTGCAACTTTATTACGATCAAAATTTATAATTAATATACTAGTAAGTAGTGTAAGTATTAGTCGTGGTGGCCTAGTGGTTAAAACACCAGCTCAACTGCCGTCTTCCTTCCTATTCGCTCAATTTTTCTGAGTGAATAGGCTTTTAATAAACTAGCGCGCTTTAACATCAACGATCGCATCACTGCTTACCATCAGGCGGGATTGCGGTCAAGCGCTAGTTTATAATTTAAAAAAAAAACAAACAAGTGCAGTTATCGACAACATGTCGCTCGTGTGTACCTATAACTACTAAATTAGATATAGCTCAAAAATTTAGTTATAATCTATAAACCGTGCGAAACACTGGCTCGTAGTAAAAAAGTATTTAGACGAAAAGCCAACGATTTTTTTGATATGTCACGGATAGTAGATGAAAATCAAAGTAAGGTAAATAAACTACCGAGTTGTTTACCATCGTGAGTTGAAGTACCTATCGAATTTGTATGCGATCCGTCTTGCACCTACCTATGTACATGTTTACCGCTTCTAATATGTACATACATACAGTCGCGAGACGGTGAACGTGTCGTATTCCTAAGCGCGTTTGCCGCTGGCGACGGGTGTATGTAGGTATGTTTTTGCGCGCCGAGGCCACACAAAGGCTCTCAGCGCGGCCTCGGCGACGGGCGAGCCACACCGAACCGCGCCGCGATTTACGACGCGTCGCTCGCACTGTATTTCGGGCATTGGCGATGTATCGGAGGTGGAAAGATATGAAGGTGGTAGTTTAAGATGTGGTAATTACGTATGAACGGAATTACAGAGATGTAACTGAAGTCTAGAAGTTGAAGGTACCATCAAATGTCGTAGCACTCTCGTTGCGCCTTGGTTGTCGTCGTTGAGGAAGTACTAGCGATAGTTTCTCCTAAATTCTCTATTGAAGTATGTATGTAATTAGTATAATTTTTTGAATGTAAAACCATATATGATCCACTTTTACCTTTCCTTGTACTGATTCTAATTTTGAGAATTCACTGCTTTAGCTATTATAGAAATCTCGGAGACTCATTAAAGATAAACAAGCGTGAGATGTTTGTAAACAAGCGTGATTGAGAAAGTCTCAATCATGCTTGTTTTTACAAATATTATCTAAGTTAATAAGTAATATATGTTTACAAATATTTAAATCCAACATACACAAACAGCCAGACCCGAAACAACTACTTGTAGGTCATACAAATATTTGTTCCGTGCGGGAATCGAACCCGCGACACGTAGCGTAGCAGTCAATCGCCTAAACACTACGCTAACCATACCGTCGAATTGTAAACAAATATATGTACCTAGCTGTTTACTATCGAACAGCAAAAAGTCACTCCTACAGAAAAAAAACAAAAGTAATGTTGTGCACACCAGTCACGCAAATCATTACCTGAAACTGCCGCATCGCTCCCCACTAACTTCATACATCAGATATGCACGTTCTCTAGTGATTTTGTTATCGGCGCGCACCCCCGGCGACATCCGACGCCGCGCCATTACCCCCCCTCCCCCTCCCGTGTTCACCCCCGTGCCCCCCGCGGTGTTGCCAACTAAATGCGAGATAATTGATGTTTAGCGGCCGTTCGGACGTCAATAATGCGCTGATATGCCTAGCTCGGGCTTGCGTTCTATGCTCGCTTTGAGCGAAGACGTAGTATACATGGGACTTAAATGAAAATATCGCATGGATTTGTGTTAGGGGAGAGAAAAACTGGATTCATTTGGAAAACTTAAACGTTAGAACTTTCTGAAAGTTTCAGCCGCATCGCATGGGTAAGACTAAGAATGCGGCTCGGTAGCGAAGTAAGCTGCGCCTGCTTCGCTGTACCGCTTTCTAAGCGGCGAAAGCTCTGAGCAGAGTTTGTTATAAAACACAAAGCGGTTATCTGAACTGTTTCACTTTGAAACCCGTCGGCAACATATTATCTACTAGGTACTCCTGTATACCTATGTATACTATATACATGTAGGTGTATGTATTTTCATCCTAACTAGCTAGTGGAGGCCAGTCGGCAGATGCTTCACGGAAAATATCCAAGTTTAGCCAAAATCAGCAGTTAGACTCCAAAGCTGAAAATTTTTCGGAAGCAACTGGGATTAACGCTGAGATGATGATGATGATTTTCATACTAATTAGCGTTCGAAGCTCTGAAATGAAATCACTGAAAAATTTACCTGCTACACTGGCCCTAATCTCAAATCTTTACTATTCTATTTTACAAGTCGTAGGAACTCCCGTGCTCTGTCGTGTGCCCGGGTGGATTGCTTGTTGGCAAAAAATTACTTCTCTAAACCGTATCATCGGTAGGCGGGGCTGACATCGGTCGCGTAGATACCGATTATATATACATTCGCTGATTCCATCAAGGGCCGGCACCTCCATTTATTCCTTCCATCCGTTGGCGATCGGCTGGCTAAGACATGGCTGGAGGTTGACCACTGCGTTGCCCAATTTCTCACAGGTCATGCCAACTTTAAAAGTAAACTGTATTCTTTTAAACTTGTTCCTTCGCCTTTGTGTCAGTGTTCTACATCGAACTGTGAATTTGAACAGTCCGCACATCACATCTTGTGGAAGTGTGTTCTTTGGCAGAATGAACGCAATAATATGTTGGATAGTGTACAAGTTACATCCGGAGTCGTTTATTATACGGACCTTGTAGAAACTAGAACCAATTTCCGTGCGTTCAGGCGCTTTTGCCATACCTATTATTGGAATCAAGTGTAACAACTAATACCTACTTAGGACCCATTAACTTAATCAAATTTTATTCCGTGGTGCTTGGCAATCTGGGCTTCTCCCAGTTGCAATAATGTCCCTTTGTGCCGATTGGCCTAGTTCTGTTCTGTCTCCTGCTTGTTATGGAGGGAAATGGAAAAAATATCTTTTTTCTTACTCCTCCGCTATTATTTTCAGATTAATTTCGTTGCGGGGCCCAAGACAGTTGAATCGTTTCTCCGGGTCTCGTCGAGCTTCATTGCTCGCCGTTTTTTGGCGGTCTCCACTGTTGATTCTGGCTTTCAGGAGTTGCAGTGGGTGGGAAAAGTGTGGCGGGTTTTATCCCATAAAAAAAAAAAAACATTCGCTGATCATCGGTCCGTGTATCGTCAGCGTCTTGGTACGCGTGACCAACGGTGCGCTACAGACGTCAGCGTAACTAACTTAGGGTAAGTATTTTCAAAATCCCTTTCACCATAATCACTTTTGTTATTAAAGGAAACTCTTTCGCAAAATTTCGTGGTTCGAGATTCGGCGGTTTAGCCTGAGTGTTTTTCTTAAACAAAGTAATCTTCTCCGTCACATGCTCAGAACACAACAATGTAAGCACTCCTGCTGTTATTTTGTCCACATCTGGCAACTCCGTTGTGCTCATTAGCCAATGGCGAGATCGCCTGGAGCCGAAGCCGCGACTTGAATTTTTACAACCTTTAAGAATGTTCGTATACAGTCTTCAAGTGTCGTGGAACATTTGAAACTGTACCTTTTACTGAAGTTCTCAAGTAGATTAGTAAGAAAAACCGTTTTGAGAATGTTTTTGTTTTATATTTTCCACTTGTTTTGGAAGAGGCAGAAAACGAGGCGTCCATTGCAGATAGTATAATACTTTTTACCTCATCTGTTTGAATGGTTTATTATCAAGGTAATTACATTACCTCCTAAATGGACTGACTGGTAAACATCATTATCTGCTTTGCATTTTCTCTAACAAAATAGATTATGTAGTTACGCTAACCATTACTTATATGTAATTAATGGGCGACGAATTATTAAGTAGTTACAATGTAAATATGACTAAAATTTAACTAAATACATATATTTATTATTCCAATAATGGACCGCTTCATGAGTCATGGACGCTTGCTTAAAAGCGGCGACATAATTATGGCTCCAATAAACAGTCGGAAGCAGTCAAACTCACGCTTGGCAAATAAATTGTAGAAGTCATGATAACCACTAGTTGACTTAGGATTCCTTGAGATCACCGAGAAGCCCCAGGGACATGCTCTTGGGATAGTTCGTTATGATCTAGACATCTGTCACTATAATACTTAGGAACTTATATGGCATAAAACTTCCTTTTATACGAAAAAAAAGGATAAAAATACTTCCTATAACTAACTTAAAATTAACTAGCAATTAGTAAAAAGGGCTCATTAGTTGGTTCGAACAAATTTACTCGGTGTATACGGACAAATTATCACTTTGAGCCAATATTAGCTGCCACAACTTCGCCCGAGTCAATTTCTGTTATTATGATTGCGATTAAGAAATTTTGTAGATATCATATTTTTTGGGTAACCGCAACGGAAGCCCGCAAAGATGAATATTTTTCACCTTTTTTGTGTTATGTAGCCTAATTTGTTCTTCGATATGTGGAATGAATTATCCAACAAATTAAAATAATAATATTACTTCTTATACATTTTATTTATTCTATAGGTGACTCGCATAAAGTTATTTGTGGAGGAGACAACTCTAGAAATATGTGTTAGACAATTAGCACATTTTAAACAGTAGGTATGCAATGAAGTTTTTTAAAAAAACGGTGTTATAATATTTATTTCTTATCATTATCATATTTTATTTTTATATGTACATAATTAGCATATAGAAAAAATACTTAATATTATTTTTAAAAGTGAAGGATTCGTTCATTTCTGGCGACAATAATAACTAATCGGTTAATAAGCCCTTAAAAGAACGAAAAGTGTGTTTGTTGCACACACTTTTAAAGCGAATACATCCGATACCACGCGGTTATGAGCTGATGACGCGTATTTGGTTACGACTACTTATTGTAATGATGTCTGTGCCGTAATATGATAATTGTAACGTTCGAAGTCCTATTAGGTAGACCTATTACTTTAAGCAATTAGCCGAATACGAGCAGCCTGGACGATTAAGCCTTTTTATTTCTTGTTTTACAATAGTTGGTATTAATGTTACAGGAAACACAATAGGGTATTTGACTAAAAAAACTAATTAGTCCGTCTGTCAGATTTACAAAAACTACTAGACACGTATTTTTTGTTTTATCAAAACAATAAAAATTGACAAATATAAAAGGCATCAAAGATCAGGAGTGGTGGCTGGTGACATCACTGGTCGCTAAAAAGTGTAGCGTCTAGTGACGTCACACGAGTTTTCAACCACTGTTTCGTCTTCATTTTTTGTTTATATTTCTATGTAGTAGTCAGTTATCCTAAATAATGTTAGTAGTATATGTAGGTTTATATTATTGTTACGGGCTAGGGGTACTAAAATACCGGTTAAGGGTTACGAAGTTTATTGGCAACGAAGGTACAGTCGATTGTAGGCAATGACAAGTAGAATGTTGCTGACGTTGCACCGAAGTCTTCACTTACGTCCACGAAGTCCATGTTGTAAACACACAATAACACTACAGATGTTTCTTCACGTAGTACTCAATGTTCTCGTTACAGTTGTCGCAGTAGGTATTCTCAAGGATCGCTTCTTAAATGTCGCTGTTTCGTCTCGGTAGTCAAGTGTAGACTGACTCGGCGCCGGCGTCGCGGCGCTATATATAGGCCAGCTGATCGAACATTCCAGAATCGTCTAGACGTAATAATAATAGCGCATAACTTCGAGTACATTCAGTAAGTACCTACGGTAATTCCCGGAAATAGGTTTCTAGAAATTTCGATGTCGTCACTTAGTTGACAAAATTGATAAAACCTGTACCATTCGATAGGCCACCTTAAGTCTAGGAATGCGTTTTTATATTACATCTAGACAATGTCTAGATCTCCAGTTACAGAGCTTAAAAGTTACGCACTGCATGTCACGCGACATTGAACCTTATGCCCTCGACATAAGGTGCATTCGTAACATTGCCCCCTTCTTAGTCGTGCTCGTCCCGAGCATGATTTGATCCATAATAGCGAGCTAGGCGGTCTACGTGTACGATCTTCAGCTTCCCTCTCGGTCCTTTCCTTATCCGGTAGGTGACATCGTTTATCCTGGTTACTATCGTGTATGGACCCTCCCATTTGGCTTGAAATTTCGGACTCTTTCCTTTTCTCCTAATGGGATTATGTAACCATACCAAAGCTCTCTCTTCAAATCCGGGCACGTTAGCCTTGCGGTCGTATCGGATCTTCATTTTCTCGCTGGTCTTCAGACCGCTCTCTCTCACTAGCTCATGTATTCTATCGAGCTTACGCCGCAGGTCGGCCACATAGTCGACAGCTAGGATAGGGGTATCGGGGGGTGTTCCGGTTAGTGCATCTATGGGTAGTCTAATTTCTCGGCCGAAGTTGACTTTCGCCGGTGTACAATTTGTGCTATCATGTGTTGCAGAGCGGTATGACATTAAGAAGAGTGGAATGTATTGGTCCCAGTCCCTCTGGTGTTCTTCCACTACTTTGGCCAAATGATTCTCTAGCGTCTGGTTGAATCTTTCGACCATTCCATCTGACTGAGGGTGATATGGTGTTGTACGAGTCTTATGTATCCCGAGTAATTGGCAAACCTCTCGGAACAGTGCAGACTCGAAATTCCTACCCTGATCAGAGTGTAACTCCAAAGGAATGCCAAATCGACAGAACACCTCGTGAACCAGCTTTTTGGCGACGGTATGAGCTTCTTGGTTGGGTACTGCAAAAGCTTCTGGCCATTTGCTGAAATAGTCTTGCATGACGATGATATACCTATTCCCTTCTTCAGTGATAGGGAATGGCCCAGCTATATCGACAGCAACTCTTTCCCATGGTGCACCAACATTGTACACATTCAGCCGACCTCTGGCTCTCGTTTGCGGTCCCTTTACTGAGGAGCAGGCTACACATTTCCTACACCAGTCCTCTACGTCTTCGCGACAATGCACCCAATAAAATCTTTTTCTCACCTTCTCCAGGGTTTTCTTCACTCCTAGATGTCCTCCGGATACTCCGTCGTGCACCTGTTTTAGCACTGATGCGACTTTATCGCAGGGGACAACTATCTGTAAAGTGACCTCCTGTCCACTGGGTGATTCCCATTTCCTCTTCATAACTCCATTATCAATTATCAGGCTGTCCCATTGAGCCCAGTAACTTTTTGCTGTTGGGCTAAGCGCTGATATTTCACTCCAAACGGGCCTCTGGCCACGCTGCTTCCATTCGATTACTGTTTTCAAGTCACTATCTTCCTTTTGTGCCTCTTCCAATGATCGATTATCCCAATCTTCATCCAAAGAGTTCACCTGGATAATCCTTACGTTCTCTTTCTTTTCCTGTTTGGCACAATGTCGGCAAGATTCTTCGCAAGGCCGTCTAGATAAAGCATCAGCATTATTGTGTGACTTGCCTTTTCGATGTTCAGTGACAAAGTCAAATTCTTGCAGCTGCTCTATCCACCTTGCTACTTGCCCTTCTGGGTCTTTGAACTGAAGCAACCACTGTAAGGCAGCGTGATCGGTGCGAAGTGTAAACTGTCTCCCAATCAAATATTTCTTGAAGTGTTGTAAGGTCTTAACAACGGCTAGAAGTTCTCGGCGGGTAACACAGTAATTTCTTTCTGGCTTGGAAAGACATTTGCTGAAATATGCAATAACGACCTGCCGATCTCCTTGTGTTTGAGAGAGAACTCCTCCAATGCCAACATTGCTGGCATCCGTGTCCACCAGAAATCGGCCTTCCCGACTAGGGTAACCTAATACAGGAGCCCCACACAAGTGAGTTTTGAGTAGCGCAAATGCCTGTTCGCAGTCAGGATTCCATTCAAATTGACACTTTTCCTCTGTTAAACGATGCAACGGTTTCGCTAACTCGGAGAAGTTCTTCACAAACCGACGGTAATATGCACACAGACCCAAGAAAGAGCGTACCTCAGTCTTGTTACGAGGGGTAGGCCACTTCGACACGGCTTTTATTTTTTCAGGATCTGTTCGAATTCCTTGCGCCGAAATAATGTGTCCTAAGTATCCAACCTCTTTCTGGAATAGTGTACACTTACTAGGACTGAGATTTAAATTCGCTTCACGCAGTTTTTGGAACACTTTCTCCAAATTGCGTAGGTGCTCTTCGAAGCTTCGTCCCATAATGATGATGTCATCCAAATAGACCAGGCATGCATCACCAAGCAACCCCACCAAAATGCGCTCCATTAGGCGCTCGAATGTAGCTGGAGCATTGCACAGTCCAAAAGGCATGACATTGAATTGCCAGAGACCGTTCCCAGGACCAGTGGAGAAAGCGGTCTTTTCTTTATCCTGCTGACAGATTTCCACCTGCCAGTATCCACTTTTGAGGTCAACTGTGGAGAACCATTTCATGCCACTTAGCAAATCCAAAGTGTCATCTATACGTGGCAGAGGATAACTGTCCTTTTTCGTGGCATCATTCAACATCCTGTAGTCAACGCAAAACCTTGTACTGCCATCCTTTTTCTTGACTAGTACAACTGGAGATGACCAAGGGCTGGTGGATGCTTCTATAATCCGGTTCCTCTCCATATCTCTTAACATTTCCGTGACTTCCTGTTCTCTTGCAAAGGGAATACGACGTGGTCTCTGTCTTATCGGCTGTGTATCACCCGTATCTATATGGTGTTTAACTAGCCCGGTCCTTCCCACGTCACCGTCGGTCTTCGCGAAGATGTCATGGAAGTTATGTAATAGTTGCTTAACTTTGTGACTTTCGAACTTGTTTAAATTACCCTTACAACTTTCGAGTAGTGTCGATACATGTTCCTGCCACTTCTTATCAAGTTCCTTTTCGTGCACCTCTGTTTTTCTCAAAGATGCTACATTATCGCACACACCCACCATGTGGTTCTTTTCGAGAATTATTTCTTTGTTACTAATGTTGATAATGCGTATTTTTGGTTTATCGGAAATCATCATCAGTGTCCTTGCCGTTATCCAGTCTGGGTGATCTCCAGAATCCTCTATTATAATGCAACGTTTGCGGCATCCTTTTGGTGAAAATCTAATATCTACCAAAGTTTCTGATCTTGGTGGTAATACAGTTTTTCTTAAACAGTACACTGACCCTTGTTTTGCACCTTGAAGAAATACTTCTTGTTCTGGAAAACTCAATACTCCTTTTGCTACATTAAGGACGCATTGTTGTTTCTTCAGAAAGTCCAGTCCTATATTACAATCATCTGTAATATTCGCTACTAAAACAGGATGCGTAAATGTCTTATCACCCATTTTCAAGGTCACATTTGTTTCCCCAAGGACGAGTACTGGTTGGCCGGTGGCAGTTTGTAACCGGCATTGTGAAGATCCTCTTTTCCATACTATGGTGCGAGGAAATAGCTCTGGTCGTGCAATAGTTCTTGATGCACCAGTATCCAATGTGAAACTGCATGACTTACCATTCAGTTCTCCTTCTATAATAAGACTGTTTCCGTCACCCACTTGTGATACTGTTATAATGGGGGCTTCACGTCGACCAGCCAGTACTCGCCCCACAGCTCTGGCTGTTCCTAGTTTAAATCCTCTGCTTCCACCTGTGTCCCAGAAGTACTTCTTGCCTTAGACTTCCTGGGACAATTGATCCGAATATGCCCCTTTTCGCCGCACTCATAGCAGGTTGGTCCTTGTCGGCTTTTTATTGGTGCGGTTACCTCACGGATACGATGATGTTGTCGGCCGTCTTGACGTACTGCTTCCACCTCCAGGGCGTGTGTCAAGGCTGCCTTTAGAGTCTGATGGTGACCCAGGCGTACTGCAGCCCTGACTTCTGCGTCTCGTATTCCATCAGTAAAGGCTTGCACAGTAGTAGCGTCAATTAATGCTGGTGTTGATGCATACGCCCTTCGAACAATGCGTTCTATTTCCGTAGCCCATTGTTGCAAACCTTCACTGCTCTTCTGTGTCCGGTCGCGGAGTTGAGCCCTGAAGACATGTTCGAGGTGTTTCTCCCCGTATCTAGACTCTAACGCTTCCAACAAACAGGCTAGGGTATTGCAATCGCCGGAAATATTTTCGAGGATTTGTACCGCATCACCACGCAGAGCAAGCGTAAGAGCGGTTACCGCTTGATCGTCGTCCCAATTGTTGCCTTTGGCGACCTTCTCAAACTGTAGACGGAAGGCCACCCATGACGTTGTTCCGTCAAAATGAGGTACCTTGAAAGTCGGCAAAGCACTGGGTACCGGTACCACACCTTTAATAACTCCTTTTTGTACCTTCTCATGCAAACATTCTACTTCCTTCCCAAACTCCATGATGGTACTGTTTAATTTCTCCATACGAGCTTCTTGTTGGTCCATGCGGGCATCTTGTTGTGCTGTTTTTATTTTAAGCTCTTTGACCTCTTCTTTGGTTGTTTCCCACTTTTCATTAAGTTCTAATACTAATTGCTGGGATTCCTTTATTTGTGACTGGGTTGCTGCCTGGGATTGTTTTATTTGAGCCTGGATTTCTGCCTGGGCTTTTTCTTGGGATTGTTTTATATGTGCCTGGATTTCTGCCTGGGATTTTGCCTGGGATTCTGCCATACCTTTTATTTGCATCGTTAAGTGAGCCAGCAGCGCCGATAAATCGCATCCACTGCTTCCGGGAATAGTGGTGGTAGTAGGCGCACTTGTAGGTGTTACGACGGCCGCTTCTGTTTCGGGTGCAGGGACACCAAGCCCTTCTTCCTCTTGACGCGCCAAATCCATCGCTGCTTGTCGTCGCGTGCGAACTCTTTCGTCTTCCCTTGGCGTGACCGGCATTCCGCTTCTGACACCAATTGTTACGGGCTAGGGGTACTAAAATACCGGTTAAGGGTTACGAAGTTTATTGGCAACGAAGGTACAGTCGATTGTAGGCAATGACAAGTAGAATGTTGCTGACGTTGCACCGAAGTCTTCACTTACGTCCACGAAGTCCGTGTTGTAAACACACAATAACACTACAGATGTTTCTTCACGTAGTACTCAATGTTCTCGTTACAGTTGTCGCAGTAGGTATTCTCAAGGATCGCTTCTTAAATGTCGCTGTTTCGTCTCGGTAGTCAAGTGTAGACTGACTCGGCGCCGGCGTCGCGGCGCTATATATAGGCCAGCTGATCGAACATTCCAGAATCGTCTAGACGTAATAATAATAGCGCATAACTTCGAGTACATTCAGTAAGTACCTACGGTAATTCCCGGAAATAGGTTTCTAGAAATTTCGATGTCGTCACTTAGTTGACAAAATTGATAAAACCTGTACCATTCGATAGGCCACCTTAAGTCTAGGAATGCGTTTTTATATTACATCTAGACAATGTCTAGATCTCCAGTTACAGAGCTTAAAAGTTACGCACTGCATGTCACGCGACATTGAACCTTATGCCCTCGACATAAGGTGCATTCGTAACATTATGTTAGTATATTATTAATCAACAAGAACCCTGGTTTGGGTAAAGGTCTCCTCCAAAGATGCCCATTTTTGTCGGTCTTGTGCTATACCAGTTGCTGCCCGTTGATCTTTTCAGATCATCTTCCCAGCGGTCTATAGGTCTTCCTTTCTTTTTCTTGCCTTGTGGTTCTAACCAGTTAGTAATCCGTGAAGTCCACCTTCTGTCAGTCATTCTCGTTACATGTCCAGCCGACTGCCATTTCCGTTTTCGAGCACTAGCCTTTAAGCAGTTTATATCCAAGTGTATACACCTGCCCTTCTGAAAACCTAAAATTCCTTTGATGCCGGAATTAGTTTCACGTATTGCACCTTCTGCGTGATCGTGTTTGACACTCTGGATTACAATCATTTTGGATACAGCTAATCTGTTGCTTCACATGGTTAGAAAATTTGTCTTTTGTTAACTTTTTTTTGTTTGTTATTATTTAATTGGCGTGTGTCATTTTTTTTTCATCAACAAATTTTTGACAAGACCGAAGTCTGTCGGGGCAACCTGATTTTTTTATTAACGAAAAAGATTTACGTTCATATTTTTTTAATTTCTAATCATTAGGTACCTATAAAAAAGATATTCATGAAATTCCGTCACACTATAGTAGTAAGCTTTGACTTCTAAAAATTAGTTTTAAATAACGCCAAGTTTAAAAAAAATCTCTCAATCTATCTCAGTTATTTATTATAAATGACTGGCGCCATGTAGTAGACATTTTTGCGTTTTGGAGCCGTTCTCGCACGAGGAAGACATGGCTTACTATTATCACTCCTATTTCGTGGAAACACGGTCAGCTATGCGGTCAAAACGATCATCAACTTAAGAAACACTGCCATTTCTAAAACATGTAAAAGTGCTGGTGTGGATATAAACTTGAACGTTATACGTCACATTCAGACTTATCCTGTGTCCGCTCTACCTGCTATCTTACGAAAATAGTCACTGTACCGAGCGAGTCGAATAACCGTTGTATATAAAAAAACTTTTTTTTTCAAATAATTATAAACTAGCGCTTGACCGCAATCCCGCCTGATGGTAAGCAGTGATGCGATCGTTGATGATAAAGCGCGCTAGTTTATTAAGAGCCTATTCACTCAGAAAAACTGAGCGAACAGGAAGGAAGACGGCAGTGCAATGTTAAACCCAACAACACGACGACGAAAGGGAGATTGATCTGAAGACCCTCCACCACCAAACTCCCAACACAACAACATTAGGCGCATCGTACCCGGCACACATTGCAACACAACTGCTCAGACCCGTCCTCCGTACGGCTTCACCAGACATCATGTCGGACAAATCGCTTGGCGGCAAGGCTTTGTCTGGTGGGTGCGGTAACTTCTGCCGGCGGCCGATGTTATGGCCTACTAAGACTACTGTGCTGTAATTCTTGAATGTAACACATTAAACCAGAGTTTTTCAACCTTTTCATGACACGACCGCTATGTATTGAAAAATATTTCGCGACGTCCTATACTCCGCTGCTTCTAACTTAGAAATCCAGTCTGTTACTTTGGGTACCTTTTGCTTAAATACAAAAACAATTCCTGTATTTTGTTTGGTTTTTATGCAGAGAGAGTATTTAGTTGTAAGGTGCGTTTTGTTTGTGCAGAATAAAACATTTTTCTTTCTTTCTTTCTTTCTTTCTTCTTTAATTCTTCTTCTCTTCTTCTTCTTCGCAGCTTTTAGACGTACAGTGCTGGACAAAGGCCTACCCCAAGGCTTTCATTCCATTGGTTGGGGAATTGCTATAATGCCCACGCTTGGCAGGCGGGTTGGGATCGCAGAATATTCCACAGAAGCGCTGCTGCCCGCGCAATATAGCATAGATAAACAGAATTCTTACAATCAACCACAGTAACTTTTGAATCAAATGTTTGATTCCATTTGGTGCCTCTTCTAATTTTAAAGAAATGGCGACCTCCTCAACGAGGCTTGGTGTTTCCCTAGCTTGGGTGACCACGAGTCACATGTTGAAAAACACTGCTTTAAACAATTGAATTGACCTGCTGTATTCCCTCAAATAAACTTGCGGTCAAGCAAATATTTACCGATGTCGCTTCTTGAATTACACAGGCACGTGTAGAGGAGATAACAAAATAATTTGAATAACGTCAGTCGTCACTTACTGCTTAGATTAATTTAGTTTCAGTTCTTCAGACGGCTTCATCTAGTTTAAAAAAAAAGAAAAAAAAAACATATGACGTGTAAAAGTGATCGGTGAACCTACTTGCTTAATAAACGATTTCATTTTATTTCATTTCAGACCCTAGGTTATGAGATGTTATTTACTAATCTCAAAACATCGCTCAAAAGTAGTTTAGTCTCTATAATAAAAAAAAAACATATGACGTGTAAAAGTGATCGGTGAACCTACTTGCTTAATAAACGATTTCATTTCATTTCAGACCCTAGGTTATGAGATGTTATTTATTAATCTCAAAACATCGCTCAAAAGTAGTTTAGTCTCTATAATAAAAAAAAAACATATGACGTGTAAAAGTGATCGGTGAACCTACTTGCTTAATAAACGATTTCATTTCATTTCATTTCAGACCCTAGGTTATGAGATGTTATTTACTAATCTCAAAACATCGCTCAAAAGTAGTTTAGTCTCTATAATAAAAAAAAAACATATGACGTGTAAAAGTGATCGGTGAACCTACTTGCTTAATAAACGATTTCATTTCATTTCAGACCCTAGGTTATGAGATGTTATTTATTAATCTCAAAACATCGCTCAAAAGTAGTTTAGTCTCTATAATAAAAAAAAAAACATATGACGTGTAAAAGTGATCGGTGAACCTACTTGCTTAATAAACGATTTCATTTCATTTCATTTCAGACCCTAGGTTATGAGATGTTATTTATTAATCTCAAAACATCGCTCAAAAGTAGTTTAGTCTCTATAATAAAAAAAAAAACATATGACGTGTAAAAGTGATCGGTGAACCTACTTGCTTAATAAACGATTTCATTTCATTTCATTTCAGACCCTAGGTTATGAGATGTTATTTATTAATCTCAAAACATCGCTCAAAAGTAGTTTAGTCTCTATAATAAAAAAAAAAACATATGACGTGTAAAAGTGATCGGTGAACCTACTTGCTTAATAAACGATTTCATTTCATTTCATTTCAGACCCTAGGTTATGAGATGTTATTTATTAATCTCAAAACATCGCTCAAAAGTAGTTTAGTCTCTATAATAAAAAAAAAAACATATGACGTGTAAAAGTGATCGGTGAACCTACTTGCTTAATAAACGATTTCATTTCATTTCAGACCCTAGGTTATGAGATGTTATTTATTAATCTCAAAACATCGCTCAAAAGTAGTTTAGTCTCTATAATAAAAAAAAAACATATGACGTGTAAAAGTGATCGGTGAACCTACTTGCTTAATAAACGATTTCATTTCATTTCATTTCATTTCAGACCCTAGGTTATGAGATGTTATTTATTAATCTCAAAACATCGCTCAAAAGTAGTTTAGTCTCTATAATAAAAAAAAAACATATGACGTGTAAAAGTGATCGGTGAACCTACTTGCTTAATAAACGATTTCATTTCATTTCATTTCAGACCCTAGGTTATGAGATGTTATTTATTAATCTCAAAACATCGCTCAAAAGTAGTTTAGTCTCTATAATAAAAAAAAAACATATGACGTGTAAAAGTGATCGGTGAACCTACTTGCTTAATAAACGATTTCATTTCAGACCCTAGGTTATGAGATGTTATTTATTAATCTCAAAACATCGCTCAAAAGTAGTTTAGTCTCTATAATAAAAAAAAAACATATGACGTGTAAAAGTGATCGGTGAACCTACTTGCTTAATAAACGATTTCATTTCAGACCCTAGGTTATGAGATGTTATTTATTAATCTCAAAACATCGCTCAAAAGTAGTTTAGTCTCTATAATAAAAAAAAAACATATGACGTGTAAAAGTGATCGGTGAACCTACTTGCTTAATAAACGATTTCATTTCATTTCATTTCAGACCCTAGGTTATGAGATGTTATTTATTAATCTCAAAACATCGCTCAAAAGTAGTTTATTCTCTATAATACCTACAGGGTAACCCAATGACAAGGGCTTTCATTTTGACAATTCAATAACATCCATTGCGTCATTTACGTTGTTCAGCAAAGAAATGTTTGAACAAACAGAGCAATGGATTTGCAATATGCTTCAAAATGCTTTAAATTGATAGTAGTAATAAGGTGTTACTCTATTAGGGCACAAATCAAATGTTTAAATATTTTGACATGTAAAAGTGTACGCTTAAAGCAATTTACAAAATAAACTTGTTTTTTTTTTTTATTATAATACCTACCTAGTTGTGTGAATGTTAATGTGCGGTCCTGGGTTCGACATCTGGGATGTAGGTACAGTGTTTTTTTTCATCAGGAAGCTCCCGGAAGCAGATTGTACTCGTACATACGTAAACCCCTTAATGTAAAAATAAATCTAATCATAGTTCCAGACTTAACTTTCGAGTCAGGATTTGTATTTCGAACTTTATTGAGGTTATGTCAAAATTCTTAATACAAAGTGACGACTTAGTACATACCGTACTAAGCTCTCATTTTTATATAAAGAACTGTATACTGACAAACATTTGGATGTTCGGAGCACACTTCTGCCTATCATTACAAGTACACACAGCCGAGTCAGTAGGTAACTTTGAAGCAAAATTAAACCTCTTTTTACACGTGTCCTATTATCGTACAACTTTTTCTATATAAGTATAACTGAGTGTTTTTATAATATGAATCGTTGTTTACATTACATCTATGGGTTAGCAACTTGCGACTACTTATTCACAGTCGTGATGTAAGTGTGACTCGGTGCAAGTGTGTGAGGCGTGGATTGAGGTACAAGCCGTACATACTTTCGGTGACTTACTGCATATATATTAGGTTGTTTGTCATTGCACAGACGAACGTCTGCTTCTGGGCAAGACCAGCCGAACAATGTAGTTACGATTGGAGGAGTCTTAGCATAACTACATCTCATCATAATTATTTTTATTATTATTGTATAGCGGCGGTGTTTCTGTCGGGCTACAACCGACTACCGTTACCGCTTACCATCAGGCGGGATTCCCGTCGCATGACCGCAATCCTGCCTAATGGTAAGCAGTGATGCAATCATTGATGGTAAAGCGCACTAGTTTATTAAGAACCTATTCACTCTAGGCTTGAAGACACTCAAATTGTAGTGTGACGGAAACACCGCCGCCGGCAAATTTTTCCAGTCCCTCGATGTACGCGGTATAAAAGAAGAAACGAAACGCTTCGTCCGGATCGTAGTGGTGTCGACAACATAAGGGTGGAAACTCGCCGTACGACGGGTCGTCCGATGGTGGAACGGAGATGGCGGAATTAAATCATGCAATTCCCTTGCACACTCGACCGTTTCAAATTAAATCTGGGTCGCCAATCAGCCTCTTCGCACGCCTCTCCACTGAATCCAAAGTAGCCAGGTGACATTTTGCAGGACCAGCCCAGTTGTGGCTGCAGTACTCCACACACGAGAGGACCTGTTCTTTGTACAACATTAGATGCTGCCCTGGTGTGAAGTACCGCCGAACCTTTGCGATGACGCCATGTTTTCTGGCAGCCACCTTGGCCTTGGTTTTAATGAACCGCCCAAAGTTTAATTTCGAGGAAATCTCAACTCCCAAAAGTTGAAGGCGGTCGGTGCACTCCAAGGATACATTCTGAACAGTAGGAGCCAAGGTGAACAGAGGATTTAACTACAATATCTGCGATTAGATATTCCGTCATTGTATTATACTTGTCAATGTTACAAGCTCAAATATTGCTAGTAATAGAATCGAATAATAATGATTGAAAGCTTAGATCACGTAGTTTATCCGGTTTGCAGTGTGACAGTTTTGTGCATGGTATACTTTATTCCATGTCATGGACGACGCTGCGGTCTGTGTGTTTGATAACGATAACATATGAGGAAAAGTTTTGCCAACAAACAGTAAGTAAGTGTTTAATATTAAAATTTAATGACATAATTACACGATTCTGTTAGTTTTACGTTTGCGTCACTGCTTACCATCAAGCGGGATTGCGGTTAAGCACTAATTTATAATTTGGAAAAAAAAAAACGATTATTTATAGAAGCTGACAGGATATTTTGCGAAAACGACAAAGAGATTCTTCGTATTATTATAGTTTATACTATCTTTTGCCCGCGGCTTCGCCTTTGGAGTTTAGTAATTATACCACGAAAAGTACTTCTGGGTACTACTAAGATAAAAGAATCCTTTGTTGTACCCATGTGTCAAACTTCGTCTGGCAGTGTGAAATTTTCATCTAAAATCGTTTAGCTGTTTAGGAGTGAAATGGTAAAAGGCAGACAGACAGAAAATATGCAGAATAGGTACAGATGTAAGGTAAAATATAATAATATTTGATATAAATGTACTACATAGTTCGTGTACTATCTAAACTATACCATAAACTAGTCCACTGTAGGTACTAGGCTTACAGATTGAGACATTCGTAGGCCGTTGCGGGTAGCGCCGACGTTACGCTACATTAGGTTAGTTGCTTAGCAATTACTTACTAAGAGAATTTACATCCGATCCAAGACGTTCAAGTGGCTTTACGTTAGAGTATTACTTTAATTAATCTTCTAATTTGTGTTTAGGCTGTTGGTATTTCCTTGGTCCTTCTCTAGGTACTCCTCCATGAAATTAACACCTCATAACATTCTCAATTTTCCGCAAGCTCCTAAATTCTTAAAACAAACGCAACTGTAACAAAAATACATTTTGTTTAATACATAATAGTATAAAACGTTCAACCACATGCGTTCTATACTAATTATAATTCCAAAGTCTTGCATCTCAGCGGGTGCGACGTGGTTGCGTCTACCTATCCGTACCTACTGGCTTACACAAAGAGTTTCCAGCTCTATTCCTTTGTGTACAAGGTTGGGATTGTATTGGTACAATGAGTGGTAAACAACACAATAAGTTTTCTGTGTAATTGTTATCGCGACACCGCGCTGCAGGGCCGCGCGCCGCGAGGTCGGGTGACGCATAGATAGTAAGTACGCCCAACCCTACCGCGGGCACAACCTTCGGTCGAGCGTGACTGCGTATATCGTGGGTTTTACGCACTGTTTTTCAAGTTTGGTCTGATGAGATTGTTAATTAAACCAATTTATTTGATTACGCGGGGCTAGGGTTGTCTGAGACGGTCAGTGCGAGTAACAACAGTATTACTACATAATGCTTTAAATGATGTTTATTTATTTATTTAATCACACACTTTCTACCATTACAGGTTGCTTAACCTAATGCGGCAGAAAGGATACATTAAACATCCATTGTGGAAACTTACACATATAATAAATAAAATTAAATTAAAACAAAACTAATAAAATTTAAACAACAGAATAAAAAACTAAAAAATAATATTAAATCTAAAACAACACTATTCGATACAAGTTTGTTCAGTATACATATTTCTGAACATTTGGAGGAATAGATTAGCAGCTATTTTCAAAATGATTCTGACTGCAACAGAGTGAAACGCCACTAAGATGCTGGATAGCACAGTGTCATTAAAAGAACTCTTGCGAACTCACTAAAGTGACATGTCCATATATCAAGCCTCGTATGGAGAAGGTTTATGGTGGCCATCGCTCTAACGAGAGGTGTCCTGGCAAGTAAATTGGTCCTGGCTGTTGGCGTGGCTAGTAGTGGTGGGCGTCGCCGCCTCCAAATATATTTGTCCGGAACAAATATGCCTATGCGACCTAAATATGAGATAGGGAGTTGATTTAATATTACATATAGTTACAGTAGCATTCAGAAAGATTGGCGTAGCGTGCTTTTCAATCCACGCGCGCTCGTGATAGAAGACACGCCGGGGTGGTTTTAGTCACTAAAAGTCCACCCCAGGGCGGCGGGCATCCTATGAGGATTTCCACCACGGAAAAAAAAAAAAAAAAAAAAAAAAAAAAAAAAAAACGTGCTTTTCAATAGTTTATAAGACTTGATGCGCAATTGTTTATTTATAATTTATAAATAAATGCAGAAAAATAACTAAGTATCATAACTTGTAAGGCTTCTAACAACAATCACCTGTAATAATAATGTGTTAAGTTATCTCGGGTGGGACGTACTACATGGAAAGAGATGACCTGTTGACCTATCGCCTGCTCGCCTACATGCGGCGCGGTAATTAACTGCTTCCTTCAGTATCTTACAACTTGCGATGTAAGTTAAGTAGCGGAGGAGCGAGGTCATTGTTTCGTTTTATTTTGGTAAACATTAGATGTCAACTAATTTAGGAGACTGTAAAAAAATATTCCCGGTTTTCAAAATGAGAACGTTCTGATTCGCGCCCAATTTGCGATAATCCGAACGCCATTTTGATTCCACAAGCTGTAGGGACAGGCTGTCAAGGCGTTCTATTTTTAAAATAGCACATCTGGCGTTTAGGGCAGGCGATTACTATCCCGTCCTTTGGGACACTACAAAATATTAGTGCGATATCGCGGTATAATAGAGCTTTTGTTCAATTAAACAACAATGTCCAGCCGTGCTTACGATTGTTGTGAAAATAACTTGATTGTTCTTCCGCGAATGGCAGGGAGTTATGGCGGAATAGCGGAATGATGACGCGACAGACAGCCGCAGGGCGCCCACTCAGCCAAGAACTATTTCACCTGATATGGTTATGTAACAAATAGACTTTTTGGTTCCCAGGTATTGATAACACGGTCGGTGTATTGAATTCTTATCATTTTAAAGGTTGTGGGAGTCTATGGATGTATTATATGTACCTATCGATGAGTAAGTAGATGGACTCTTCGCCACTGGTAAGTACTTAGATGGATTATCGATAGAATTATAGTAAATAACGAAATATTTCGGAGAATAATATTGTCGTTATTTCTTGACCTACGAAACATGAAAAATGTGTTAATATGAGTCATCAGTGTGAATTGACAGTTAAATAGGTACTACGTAAGTATGTACATACTTAAACAAATAAATTTACCTCATGGAACCAACTAAAAAATTACGGACACGGACAAAATTTAAAAGATATTACTTATGCAAAAAAAGGTCGTTTGTCAAATCGAAACCCGGACGAGATATTGCACCCCATTGTCTGAGGTGTACTCGTACATCTACATTCACGAGAGCTCCTTACATGTGTGCACATAAACAATACCAGAGTAATTCTGAGATACAGTTGTTCCCTCACTGAGGTTTTGTTCTCGTAAAGGAGTTAAAAAAAACGCGGCGGATTATTTTCAGTGTCACGTTACAGTCTGCAGGGTGCATTGTCTATGATTCGGTTATTGTTTTTTTTTTTGTCACCAACTTACTGGCCGGTTATTGTACGTTTGTTTTAAACACCACGTGCGATTTTCGCCACAGTTTTTATTTATTATAAGATGCATGGTTTCTATATGGAAGTTCGCGCGTGACCGAAACATCCATAGTTAATCAATCATGTTACCAGGCACCAAACGTTCGTTACTACAAAGTTAAAACTTTCTTCTAACATTTTCACTAACGGGGAACTCCATCAAAATGACAATGGCTGACTGACCTACTGAACTTACAGCGATCAGATCCTATACAAAATTTAATATTAAAGCTTGGAGTCATAAAACGGGACCTGTTGCTCGTGCCCCGTGCATTGTGCGTTTACAACCGGTGTTTCGACTAATTAAACCGTTTTATGAGCTTTTGTTTTGTCTTAACGGCCATTCCACGGGCTTTTAGAGTGACTTTTGATGATGTTTCATTAATTTATATAGCGTTATAAATTGCCTAAGTAATACTTTGTGTTTATGAATTGATTTATGGCATTTTAGAATAATACTTCACGTCATTATGAAGTTTTCTTCTTATCATACATTTTTCCTGTAAAAGACTGTGTGAATTGTTACCTTTACTTAAAACTGATTATTTCATAGAGAAATCTTTAAAATGTAGGTACGGTATGAAAGATGCATTCTATTTTATATCTATCACTACACAATATAAAACAAAGTCCCTTTCTCTTTCTCTATGTCCCTATGTATGATTAAATCTTTAAAACTATGCAACGGATTTAGATGCGGTTTTTTAAATAGATAGAGTGATTAAAGAGGAAGGTTTGTGAGTAATAACATCCATTAAATAGCGGAGAAATACGATTATTTTTGAGGTCTCTAATGTGATGTCGCGAGTCTGAACCCTACGAGATTAATCATAATAATATACTAATTATTGTATACATTGAAAAGGTCTACAAAAAAGTCCGCGATTTTTTTTTGTCATTTACTATTTACGACAAATATTTGCAAATTTTTGAAGCGATTTTAACGAATACAGGATTATTCCTTATCCAGTTCAATACCTTAAATACATTGTTGATTTAATATACATCTATATCGCCCTTTACAGCATATGATTTAAATGAATATTTTCGAAGATACCGGCTGGGGCGGCGGGAGCGGCGAGCCGCTGTTTTGTAATGTATTAAGTATGAGCAATAATCGCCAACCCGCATTGAGCAAGCGTGGTGATTACGCTCAATACTTCTCTGTATGAGAGGAGATCTGTGCCCAGCATGATTCCTATAATACCTAATTGTTACTTTCACTGAAGTTTCTTGAAGTAAGAGCTTAGAAAATCAACGATTTTTTAAAAGTTTATTTTTAGATTTGTAATCGAAACTCAACACATCTGTGAGGTCATCGCCATCATCATCATTTCAGCCGAAAGACGTCCACTGCTGGACATAGGCCTCCCCCAAGGACCTCCACGACAACCGGTCCTGTGCCTCCCGCATCCAGCGGTTTCCCGCGATCTTCACCAGGTCGTCGGTCCACTTTGTCGGGGGCCTATCCACGCTGCGTCTTCCGGTGCTAACAATGGGCCTTATAAGAAGGTTCAAGGTCACTCAAAGGGCAATGGCGAGGGCTATGTTTGGGGTTTCACATCGTGATCGAATCAGGAATGAGGAGATCCGCAGAAGAACGAGAGTAACTGTGAGGTCACACTAGCTAAATTAATTTGAGGCCGGTGTGTTTAGCCTCCTGTACTATCGCTATTTCTGACCATTTTGAAAACAAAAGAGCACAACGTAACTAAAATAAAAGAGGATTAGGTCGACTAGGAATAATTATGTACTGTAAGCAAGAATAGTCCTCACGATCCGCCAAAATATATTCGGTTTTCAGATATAGGTTTTAGCGAAAGTAGGTACCAATGCCCCGTCTGTTACCGGGATTAGAATAGTATCATCCCATGTCCTCCCGTGGATGTCGTAAGAGGCGACTAAGGGAATTCTCTCCAGGGAAGCGGGCAGAAATGAATATCTTAGCGATTTAAACAAATAATTGAAATTAAAATTAAATATATAATTAATTATACTTATCTTAAACATACTACAAAAATACCATCTGAAACGTTATAATTATTCATAATTTAAACACAAATATACAAATAAGGAAATAAATTAATTAAATAAAATTAGTCAGATACCAAAGATGAAATATGTAATGATGCTAATATTCTCCGTATACATTTTATTTATTATTAAATTAAATTGCAATATAATTATATTATTTTAAGATATTCAAACAGAGCTTCCTCTCTCCTGTTACCCTATTTTGCTGTGCCCTACGGAGTCCATAATTGATCTCACATAAATTGTTACCACCCTTGATATGAACTTATGGTAAAGCAGTATATATAATGAAAGCCTTGGGGGAGGTCTTTGACCTCTATAGACTGAAGAAGATAGTACCAATCGCATGGAGTAAACTGCTCCAAGAGGAACCCCACAAAAAGTGGACGAGACTTTAGGACTAAAACGGAAATACTGAAGCAACCAAAAACATAAATCGATTGGATTTTAAGTACCTTTTTGATTGCATATGATTGAGGCAGACCTCAAATCATTCTGATATAATGATTACAAATCACATGTTACTTGATTGGGACGGGAGTCGGTGCCGACAGACGTTATTTTCTTCGATTTATTAATTGCAAACAGGATCTTTTATTATGTACATAATTGCAAAAAGACACCGCATGACTGAACATCCTTATTTGGTAGGCATACAAGGTAAATTGGGTAGGCCCACCCATTAGGCCATTATAACTTCTGCTTGCAACTTCTTCTTCTTTAAATTTCTTGATCTTGCAACCCACATTGTCGCATTGCAAAACCTACCCATGCTATTACTTTTTTTTTTTAAATTATAAACTAGCGCTTGATCGCAATCCCGCCTGATGGTAAGCAGTGATGCGATCGTTGATGGTAAAGCGCGCTAGTTTATTAAGAGTCTATTCACTTAGAAAAACTGAGCGAATAGGAAGGAAGACGGCAGTGGAGCAAGGTGATGCAATGTTAAACCCAACAACACGACCAACGATCCTGCGCCAAAGGAAGATTGATCTGAAGATCCTCCACGACCAAACTCCCAACACAACAACATTTGGCGCATCGTACCCGGCACACATCGCAACACAACTGCTCAGACCCGTCCTCCGTACGGCTTCACCAGACATCATGCCACTCATGCCGGAACACGACAAACCGCTTGGCGGCAAGACTGTCTGGTGGGTGGTAACTTCTGCCGGCGGCCGATGTTATGGCCTACCACCGAGAACTTACTTCGTTTAGCTTAGTGTTCATTTTGACTTTTTCCTGTGCTTTGTACCTATTGGTCTCAGCTTGTTAAATAGGCTTCTGATGAAGTGAACTATGATTTCCAAAGATTACAGCGCTCAAATAAACTCTATCCCCCTTATTACAAAACAAGGGCTTTGTTTAGACCAGGTATAAACAATCTAAATAGTATTAGAATTATCAACCTAACCGTTATAGAAATGCAGTTCTTTATATAAAAATGACAGCTTAGTTCGGTAGGTACTAAGTTGTCCCATTAGTATGTTTAAGAACTTTAAAAGTTCGAAATACAAATATTGACTCGACTTAGTATTTAATTAGATTACTTAGTTAATTTTTGTGTTTAGTAAAGGTAGTTATAATTTCCTTTCTCGAATTTTCGAACCTTTAAAGTTCTTAATACCGAACCTTTAAAGTTCTTAAACCGTTACCGAAAAAGTAATTGGTAAAACAAATAATCGTTTGGCACTCGTTTCCGGAAGTTTCAAGTTTGTATTGTCTATTGATGACATCAGTTAATATCGTGTCAGGGTTAAGTTCAGTCCTAAGATGTTTATTAAAATACAGTAAAGTAAACACTTATTTCATAATATAGTTTCTCATTTTGGAATATATGTAGAATGTAGAAGGTTTGAATTAGAATTTTACGTCGGTGGCAACATGGCCCCCGCTTCCTTCATGAATAGGACTAATCGTAAAAGGGATCTTCTGTTACTTTGTCTGATGACGCTTAAAAATGTTTGTTTCAGTTATAACGTTTTTACAATATTAAAAAATGACTATGTGTGGACTCAGATTAAAATTCAAGAAGGTTCGAAATTTAAATCGCTATTCTTTAAAATAATCTGCTTAATGTTTCACTACTTCGAAACGACCTCGTTAAATTGTAAGTACGGTACCAGAACCAGTAAGAAGCAATTAAGTTTTTAATCACTTAATAACTCACCAAACAAGCACCAAGCATTCAAAGAATTTTAGTAAAAACCCAAATGAGGATTGTTTATGCGATTCTCACAAAATCGCGGCAGTCGGCCGTAGCCGTAATAAGTAACAACAAAGGCGGGCTCGCGTCCCTTTCAATTAGTTTTTACTCGGCAGAGAGATGATGATTTACAACGGAAGGACGGACGGCGCCGACGATGTAATCGCGATCTTTTCCCGGAAGGAGCGACAATGAACACACGTTCGCGGCATTTCGGCTCTTTACACTATAGTCTCGTGTAGGTGTGTGAAAGCTCGCGCGGGTGTGTGCAGTAAGTGTAGCTACGCGTTACGTCTACAATAGAAGCATCCGATGGTCGTGCTTATAACCGCTCGCCGACTATTATTGTTGTTAATTGTTTTGTCGAACCTTATTTTTTTTAGGGTTCGCTTTGAAGATAAACGGAGAGCGACCCACATAATTACTATTAATATTTAACCAATCCATGTTTGACCAGTGACTATGGACTGGAATCTATTTAGCTTGCCAACTACAGAACTATGTACTTACATACTTCAGTGCAAGTTACAGGTATTGTGTACTTCGGGCTTCCGGGATTGAAATTAGATGTATCTGGAGTAATCTACAAGTCGGTAGCAACAAAACCTGTAACTTGACTGATGGCAAGCGATGGCTGGGCCGACCTCAGCCATCGCTTTCCTTTCCATCAGTCTGATCTGCTTCCTAAGCAAGAGTGAACAGGCATTCTGATGCCTGAAAGCAGACTGGTTGAATATGGGATGGATGCGCAGAAATTTCCACAATTTGGCTGCGTGTGTAATTAAAGTGTAGGAGACGGTGTCTTTATTCCTTTGAAATTATGTACCACGCTAGCTCAAGGTCAAAAACATCCAGCCTACTGTAAGTTCAATAGAAATGACCCAAAAAAACAATAACACAGCTTGCATTGCTGTGCGTGGAAAGCATACCGCAGATATACAGCAAGGCACGTCCAGTGGCCGTAGCGTGCGTATCAAATCGTAGTACGAACGATGTTGTGTGTCACTAATATTGGCGTTCACGACAAACCCACTGCGCTTGTTTGAACAGCCCGGCGAAACAAAGGCCTTTTGTACTGCAGTCCGCTGCGAGCCACGGATTTTGTGGAGTAGCGTGTGAGGTATTGTCAATTTTCGTCGAAATTGTAAATGGTTATTGATCGTGTCCTTAGTTTTATGACTTGAGAGGATTAAATAAGTATCTATATTCAGAATTGTAATTGCAGTTTTATGGTACCTCATTATTTTAAACTACGTCTTCCTTCTTCCCTTAGAATAATAAATCTAAGGGCACCTTTCGTTGAGTATTATAAAAAGAATATTAGTTGCAAACATTGAGTTTGCAAAAGTGTATTATCATGTTTGAGGTAGTGTAGAAATTACGGCTTGTTTTGTACTTAAATGCTACCATTATGAATACTTTGAAAAGTTGTTGGCAGAAATGCGAGACAAACATTGATTTTTATAAGGACTGGATATAATAACAGTAGAAGTGAGATTTGGCTGACAAGCAAGGAAGGAAAAGGAAGGAGGAAAAGAAAGGAATAAAAATGCTAAAACGTAGACCACCTTCTAGTTTGTTATTGAAGTTGTATGTTAAACTGTTGTTTCATTCACTCGTACTGAGAGCTCGTAAAACATTCACAGAATGTTAATACCTAGGTAAACCAACTTGATATTCGCATTGGTCTTTTTAGCATTTTGATTTTGTTCAGAATAATGATTGTTATACAGATAACGAACAGTGGTTTTTTGTTGTTTGTTTTGATGACTCATCTAGTTCTCATACCATGGTCCTGTCCTTGATTTTATGCAATGAACGGGACCGGAGTTGTTTGGCGCAAATCGATGGTGCACGTCCTCGTACGACTTTCAGAGGAATCGTCAAGTGCTACTTGAGTATTCGCGAGGCGATAACGAGCTGACAAAGAAACTGCGTAAAAAGCTTGGGTAGATTAGCTAGCTTCTTATGGTAAAAAAGTGATGCATGAAAAAAGAATAAGCAATACTAAGATTTTTTTTTTTTTTTAATAATTATAAACTAGCACTTGACCGCATTCCCGCCTGATGGTAAGCAGTGATGCGATCGTTGATGGTAAAGCGCGCTAGTTTATTAAGAGCCTATTCACTCAGTAAAACTGAGCGAATAGGAAAGAAGACGGCAGTTGAGCGAGGTGATGCAATGTTAAACCCAACAACACGACCAACGATGCTGCGCCAAAGGTAGATTGATCTGAAGACCCTCCACGACCAAACTCCCAACACAACAACATTAGGCGCATCGTACCCGGCACACATCGCAACACAACTGCTCAGACCCGTCCTCCGAACGGCTTCACCAGACATCATGCCGGAACACGACAAATCGCTTGGCTGCAAGGCTTTGTCTGGTGGGTGGTAACTTCTGCCGGCGGCCGATGTTATGGCTGCTTTTTTATTATCTACGAGTACCTACATTATAGTATTCACATTGGTATCAGTCATTTGTTTTTATGTGGATCTGGATTGAGTCCAATCAAAGTAGCTCTTCGATAAATTTGGCCCTGATTCTCTAGTTCACAAACTAAACTAAATTTCAGTTTAGTACATCTTTTTCTTTATATTTCATTAAGAAATGGACAGAACATTATATGTTAATTTAGACCTGTCAAATTAGTCAGCGCTTGACGTAAATTGATGTATTTTTGGTCACCTTTATAATCGCGTCTTAACTTTCTTCTTCTACTTCTTCAGCCTATGGATGTCCACTGCTGGACAAAGGCCTCCCCCAAGGCTTTCCACGCTGACTGGTCTTGTGCGGCCCGCATCCATCGGCTTCCCGCGACCTTCACCAAGTCATCGGTCCACCTTGTTGGGGGCCTCCCTACGCTGCGTCTTTCAGTACGTGGCCGCGACTTCAGAACCTTACTGCCCCATCGGCCATCGGTTCTACGAGCAATGTGCCCTGCCCACTGCCACTTAAATTTAGCGATTCGCAGAGCTATGTCGAGAAGCGGCGCCAATAGCAAAATTATTTTAGAGGGTTCTCGTTTAATTTCATGGTGTATAAATGATATATATTTGTCATTATTTTTACGTTTTTTCTAAAGGGTCTTAAAAACCAATGTTAAAGAAAAAACCTAACCCTCCTTTCGCCATCGGTATGAAAAATGGCAACGCCGCGTCTGTCTTGCCGCGAGGAAAAATGCCCGGTAATGGTCACAGGCGCGATACTCCGTGTCTCAGGTAGGAACATAATGAGCAGAGGGTGTGTATGCAGGTACGTGCGAAACAATGCATCTATATAGAAGGGTCGAAGTTACTCGAAACTAATAATGTAATGTTACTTTACTTGAAAAAGTAATTGACATGGCGCGTTACCTGCGCGCCAGACGCGAGTGGGTGCAAAGTCGAGATTTTAGGTTCATTGTTTATGAGTACTTATTGTTTTTTAGCGGATGAGATAATAATGTTGAACCTTTTTAGTGTGGGCTACTTCACTAGAATGGGGTCTTATGATAATGCCGGAGGTTCAATCTTTTCTGGAATTAGCTGAATTGCTTAGCAAGCTGGTAGGTAGACTAGAACGAGATGCTCGATTTCTCAGTTACTTTCAATAAATCTGGAATATATCTCTAAAAACTTGAATTCTTTTACAAACTTCAAAGAAAGGTCCACATTTTTTTTTTATATGGCCTTACCCGCATCGATACCATCACCCTGTTCGCACGCGTATGGGGGATAATGATACCTAACCTATACGAGAATTTATACTCTCGCCCCTACGCATGAATACCGATCGCAACGTGTCGCCCGGCTGACGATTGATGGCAGCAATTTTCGCGGCCGTGCCCCTTCAAGTTATAGCCTACACGTATCTGTGTCGCGCTAATGGCGGCGCGGAGGCGGCGATCGGTCGGTGACGGGCGCGTAAAATGCGTAAATGTAAATGTGTGCCCGCGGTACGCCATCCGGCGTTCGTCGCGAGTGGCGATAATTTAGCCGCGCCGCCGCGCCGCCTCCCCGCTGTCGCCCCGACCCCGCGTCGCGCCGCGCTGCCGCCTCTGTCGCCGGGTGAGACGCGAGTTACGTAAAAACTCCACGTCTGAACTGCACTTTATGTTATAGATGTGATAACAATCGCTTCATCGGCTTTCTCCTGGATTCTGTGCGTTCTTGTCGCGAACTTTGCCGCTTATCGCTGGAAGCTTTCTTGATATCTAAACTACCTATTATCAGGGACTAGGAAGACTTCCTCATTATATATTGACTGTTGTAATAATTAGGTACCGTCCCATACACAAACGCAGGTACGGTACGTACCATGACCTCAGATAGGGATCATGAAACTCCTTGACCAGTAAAAAGGTTGCATATTAATCAATCATGAATCTGTTTAGGTTTTCAATCGTGTCGACGAATAGCCAACGTGATGAAGTGGTGCTATTGATTTTGACCTTTATAAAACTCAATAATTACACTAACACTTAGTAAACGAGCCTCGTTATCATGTTATTGAGGCTTACTCATCAGTTAATCAGTGTTTTCTTATCGGGACATAAATAGCTGCAGCACAGTTGACGCCGGTCGATGACTTAATGCAAATTCTTTCTACGCGCTGACATTGAATCTTAGTTTTTGATAAATCTTTTGGCGTCTGCCCCACGAAACATTGTTTTTGTTTGCTTTTACTTGTAATTACATATTGCAGCTGTTCATTTAATGGCTAAAGCGTAGGTAATTGAGTATTCGTGTATAATAGATGTTGTTTTTATCGAGATCCCATAACTCTATGGTATGAATGAGTCCATTTTTAAACTCCATGCTTCATGGGAATAGGGATGTTTCCTGGGTAAAAAAAAAAAAGATTCTATTTAGTCCGTCATTAGTCATCAGATTATAGAAAAATCTTGGATACGTATATTTTGTTTTATCAAATCAATAAAAATTGACAAATATAAAAGGCATCAAAGATTACTTCATTTTTTGTTTGTAGGAAAGAAGAAAAAATACGTGTCTAGTGTTTTTTGGAAATTTGAGTGACGGACTAATTAGTTCTTTTTAGTCAACCACCCTATTATTGTATTATTTTTACTTGTAGAATATATACATATAACTCTACAGTTATGCTTATGATATACCAAAAATAACACGTCACTTTGATAGCAACTTGGTTACAAAGAGGAAGCGATGGTCAGAGCGTACGAAGCCAGGAGAGAGAGAGAGAGCGACCAGAGCTTTACTTTTGTGTAGATTGTTTCATCTCTTTCTATGAAAACAGTAAAGGAAACCAACGCGCAACGTGACGAAACTGACGCGTCGTTGAACCAAAACATTTGTTGCACGTGACCTCTACCACAGCACTCGGGTCACGTGGTGAATTACGGGCTTACTCGGTGACAGGGAATCATCGAGAGGTCTGTGTCCCATGTCTCAGTAGTAGGGAATATTATAGACTGATTAGGTCAATCTCTCTAATCGCCTAAAAGACTGCAGAGAACATCATGCCGATCGAATCTGAAAAAATCTAACGTCGCGCGTTGATGGTAGGGCATAAGATCGGCTGTCGGCAGAAGTTACAACCCACGAGACAAAGTCTTGCCGCCAAGCGGCCGTCGTCGTGTGCCGGGTACGATGCGCCAAACTGTGAGGTGCGCGCAACGACGGAGGATGTTTCACTCTTATTGACGGAATGCGTTAGATTGCAGTCTGAAAGAGAAAAATTGTTTAAAAAGTTGGAAGTAAATAGATATTATGTTGGTACTTTCCATCACATATTGTCCACACCTACTTCAGAGGCCGCCTATAAAGTATTTATATTTGTTAAGATTAAGGTTATTTTAACTTAATTTTATTAGGGTAAGGTTTAGTTAAGTTTTTGGGTTAGTTACGATGGGACTGGCATACATAGTCGTGTAAATGTCGCTAAACTAAATAAAGATGATGATTTTCTCGGTGGTAGGCCATAACATCGGCCGCCGGCAGAAGTTACCACCCGCCAGACAAAGCCTTGCCGCCAAGCGATTTGTCGTGTTCCGGCATGATGTCTGGTGAAGCTGTACGGAGGACGGGTCTGAGCAGTTGTGTTGCGATGTGTGCCGGGTACGATGCGCCAAATGTTGTTGTGTTGGGAGTTTGGTCGTGGAGGGTCTCCAGATCAATCTCCTTCTGGCGCACCATCGTAGGTTGTGTTGTTGGGTTTAACATGTTGCATCACCTCGCTCAACTGCCGACTTTATTCCTATTCACTGAGCAGTTGTTTTTAGTGAATAGGCTCTTAATAAACTAGCGCGCTTTACCATTAATGATTGTATTACTGCTTCCCATCAGGCGGGCTTGCGGTCAATGTTGATGTTGACGAGGCTGTCAAAACCCACACCAAGTAAAAAAAAAAAAGAAAAAATATTTCTTTCAAAACAGTTTTATATTTTATCCGCTAATTCCATAACCATGAATTTGTGAAATCTGACATCTGCTTGGCATAATTTTATTGAAGGGGGGTACCGTAAGAAAATGTAAATGTGATTGCTAAATTTATATTTTGCCGCGGAGGCGGCGACCTAAGGAAAGTTTGGTGTGACCTTGACCTTTATGGAACAATGGCTGCGCCCCGCGGTATCACTCGCATACTTGAGAATATCGGGATAAAAACTATTCTACTTGTGAATCCTGATAATAAACCATCTACGTGCCAAATTCCGTCCAAATCTGTAGGTTAATTGCGTAACATTCAATTAGTAGAAATGGGTTTCATTTTAACAGTTCATCAAAATTCATTGCGTTATCTACGTTGTTGAGCAGACACAATTTCGAACACATGTAGCAATGGATTAGTAATAAGCTTCGAAATGATTCCAACTGATGGTAATAGTCAAAGCCTAGAGCACAGGCGTAGAGTAGCCAGCCTTTCGGAGTTCTATAGGATGCATTTTGGGGAGTGTGCGAGGGAATTGCATGATTTAATTCCCCCATCGCTCTTCCACCTTCGGACGACGCGTCGTACGACGAGTTTCCACCCTTACGTTGTTAACACCACTACGATCCGGACAAAGCGTTTCGCCTCCTCCTTTATACCGTGTACATCGAGGGACTGGAACAATTTGCCAGCGGCGGTGTTTCCGTCGGACTACAGTTTGAGTGTCTTCAAGGCTAGAGTGATAGGATCTTAATAAACTAGTGTGCTTTACCGTCAACGATTGCGTCACTGCTTACCAGGCGGGATTGCGGTCAAGCGCTAGTTTATAATTAATAAAAAAAAAAAAATAGTACGTATATGTTACGCAATTAGGGTGCCGTTTAGAACTTTATCCGTTTTATGTTTGTTTACTAAACTTACATTACAGACTAACATTCGACTTAAACGTTTCGTATTTAACTGTTTTACTGTATTGTTTTGCTGTGGGGTTTGCCCTGGTGACCTTGAACACAGGCTTCTTCAAAAACTATTTCAGGCACCAGACTCTTTCAATGGTCCTTTTATTACTGACTAGCTTCTATCCGCGACTTGTCCGAGTGCAATTTGTTGATGCCCTGGCGCACCCCATCGCACTATTAATTACTACATGCTTAGCATTCTTTCTGTTTTATTTGTTTCTTCTCGGCTTCTAAGAGCCCTGACGTGATGATAGAAGCCTCCGTCAAGAATTGGACTCATCATCATTCAAAATCAATAGTCATTTATTCAAATTAGGCTTAGTTACAGTCAGCATTATTTGAACGTCAATATTACATGCTTTTTATTAGCTTCACTTGTATGTTTGCTTGCTTGTTTGTTTGTCCGTCTCTTCTTTGGACTAAGGCCGCTGCCTCGAATCTTGCGAGCAGCGGGGCGGCGGTGGCAGCGGCGTGGGAGCCGAGTGGGCATCGAAGACACGTTCTCGAAACTAGCGGGCTGATCGCGCGTCACTATAGCTGCGTAGTGTTGTGTTCACGATTGTGTCGACGAGATATTTGTATTTATTCGCGAAAGAAATGTCTGAATAATAGCTGCAACATTTTTTTGATTCAAATTTATTCCTAACGCTCGATCACCGCTCGCTGCCCGCAAGATTCGAACACGAGAAGTACACCGCTCGCTGCCCGCCACCACCCCGCTGCCGCGCCGCTGTTTTCGAGAACCGATCCGTTTGATTTTACGCATAAGATCTTGGCGCTCACTCGCCGCCGCCGCCGCCGCCGCCCCGCTGCCCGCAAGATTCGAGGCAGAGGCCTAAGAGTGAGCGGTTCATTACTGTAAAATGTCATGTCTCACCGTTTTCAATACGTTCGTTGGCCGAGCGGTCTAAGGCGCGCGTCTTCAGTGACGTCAGCGTTCGGATTCAGCGATCGTGGTCTTTTTTGAAAAAAATGTTTTATTCCGGCAAATGCTAAGATTTTATTCGTACATCTAACTATAATGATTCTGAAAATCTTTACCATTTCTTTGTGACGCTGCAACTCCAAATAGTTATCACAGATGGTAACAGATAGCGTCGGTAACTCGTTTCCCTATGATAAGTAGGAATGTTAATTTCTGAGTCGTGCATGGTTTAATGTTTGAGACAAACAGAGCCTTAGATTTTGATATGTTGGAATATCAATATCAACAATTAGAACGGAATTGATTATTTGAAAGCGAGTCAGGGAATAAATTTTTTTCAACCTTACCTTACATTAATTTGTGCAGGCAAAGTATTTAGTTTAGATTTAGTTTTAGTTACTTGGGTAACGCATCATTACGAATTTTAGCACTTGCTATTCTGTCTGTTGGAGATCAAGAAAAGTTTGGTTAAAACAAATGAGCACCACTTAAGCGTTCGTGTTATCCGTATATTATTTAAAAAAAGAATATCAAACAAAAAAGTTAAAAATTAATATAGTTTAAAAAACTAAAAAAACAACACAAAGTTAAAAATAATTTTAAAATTTAATTTATGACAATAGTATATAAACAACACTTGATGACACGTGACGTGTTTTTAGTTTGATATTCTTTAAAAGCATGTTTTTTTTTAAACTATATTTTTACATAAAACATTCCCCTCAAAACGCCCTCCCTTCGACACTTCCTAGTGCTTTTGCTGGGAAGAAGAAGTGGCGGAACAAACTCCTCAGCAGCACAGCTGTCTGTTCATTTAAAAAAACACATGATTATCCTGCCCAGATCGCAAATTTTCTTTGTCAAGACTTTAGGCTATCAAGTGTATAAAAAAAACATGACTGGAAGGTACATAGGTACTTCCGGAGAATTTTGCATTGTAACACACAAGCAAATTCTTCAGCTTATCTTTAGGTACTAATATTAAAAAGAGGTAAAGTTTGTGACATTTTGACGTTTTCGAGTTTGAAAATTATTTCCTTATTATAAACCACGTATGTGTGAGTTTCATACCATATATCATTATTATTAATCCGAAAAATTAAAAGACCCATGGGAGTCGGCTCATCGCAACGCTGACCTACTAATTTAATCGCAAATCTGCAAAAAATGTGAAACTGAGTTTATAAATAATCGTATAAATAATCTTATAAATATAAGCGTCTATACTAGTATCTCGTACCCGTTGAACACTGCATTTGGCTATTAGTATTGATATGAACCTGTAAAAAAACTAAACGTGACGTAAAATAAACTCTTAAATTAATTAAAAACATTTATAAGATTTTTGACCTTGTTTCTGTAAATGTTTGAAGCGCTGAAGTGAGCCCTGGTCAGCTACTTACTAGTATTGATGGACATATCTGTCCTATTCCAGACTAGGCCTCTAGTATTATGTCCTATTCCAGATTAGGTCACTAGTATTATGACCTATTTCAGACTAGGCCTCTAGTATTATGTCCTATTCCAGATTAGGTCTCTAGTATTATGACCTATTTCAGACTAGGCCTCTAGTATTATATCCTATTAAAGATTAGGCCTCTAGTATACATATATGTAAGTATGTCATATTCTAGACTAGGCTTCGAGTACGCCTATATCCTGTAGTTTGTGCTAGTTGCCCGTTATATGCCTGACATTCGTGACCTTGGCTATGAGGATTTCTACTTGAAGTTATAATTTGTGGTGTTATAACTCCCATTGGCTTTGTAAGTGATAAAATTGACAAGTATGGTAGTTGAATCAAAGCGAGATTATGCATGTACCAGGAGCGCCCGCGGTGGTGTATTTTGTGTGTTATTCTAATGTATAAGCTATACAGTATGTTGAGAAAACCCTGTCCGACCCATAAAGATAACAAAGGTTAGGTAAACACATGACAAACACATAAAATTTTACGTAATCATCATAGTACCAATACAAATGAATTTTGAAATAATCTTTTTTTCCCGCGAATTAATTCCAACTTCCCCGAAATTTGGTAATTTTTAAAAAAGTGACAACACTGGTATTATTATGAGCGAATAGCGATGCGATCACGTGCCGCGTGCCCTGCCGCCCGCCGCCCGCGGAAGGATGGTGACGCACATTTATTAAGTTAACCTCTTTTTGCGAAAATAATATTTATTTTTTTAGGGGGATTTTTTTTTTAAGTTTACCCCGGTTTTGTATGCATTAGTAGAATCAGCTATCGATACCTAACAACACCTTCACGGGTCGGACAGGGTTTTCTTAACATACTGTAATTACTGTGGAGTTTCATCGAAGTGCGAAGGTCGGAACCAAAATTATTTAAAAAATAATGTTAATTCTAGTCATTAACAATCTTTTTGCCAAACTTCAACCAAATCCTTTTTGTGTTTTGCATGGAAAATTATATGCATCCAACCTCACAAACTTTGAAGTTTATTATATTAGTAGGACGTAACACACTATCAGTAGCAATGACTTTCATTTTGACAGTTCAACAATATTCATTGCGTTCTTTGTGTTCTTGAGCAGACACTTTTCGAACACATGGAGCAATCTTTTATCAATATGCTTCGAAATGATTCCAACGATATTAATAGTGTATTACGTAATTAGGGTGCAGGACAGTTTGTAGAGGATATATTCACAGAGTTTTTTTCTTAAAGAGCAGAATATGGTAAACTTTAAGTGAAAGCGTCACTCGCCTTTGAAGGTAAAAAAACTGTGTATGTGTTAGTTTACACAAAGAACTTAACACAAAAACATTACAGACCGTCCCAAAATACAATAGTTACATTCGTGAGATAGGCACGACAATTACTATGTAATCAGCAGTGGCAGCAAATGTTCAAAAGACGCGTCGGACCGGGACGTGCCTTATCAATGGGGTGGCGGGTTTGAGCCGCGGCCGTGTCGTCAACGTGGAGCCCGCCACACAGACAAAGAGCTGCTAGACTTTGTCGCGGATATTCGTGGGAAGAAAGGGTTGGCCACACCGCGCCCCGCGGATATACTCAGCAAAAAACGCAATGTACAGCTCATCGGATCACCATCGCGTGAGACCGTCTCGTTTCAAAAAGTTTAATTGGACCCTTTTCGCATCGATTGTTATGTAGAACGAGTGACGTTCGCGTCTTAAATATTCTTTGTTTTTTGTCAACCCTCGATCCGTAAGTCGTTTCGTCTCTTTGTCTCGTCCTTACGAATGTAGATTTACTTCCGGCGCGGTGTCATTAACGAAATCATATTTCTTGTGTCAATTTACTTTTTTCGTGTTTCTCTATAATTGCTGGGCTTGTTCAAAGTTAATTCTTAGCATGTAAACAAGAATTTAAGCTTCCCTTTTCATTCGTGACGAGAAATAGTTTGCAAAATTGCTAACTGAGGAGCAATTCTGCGAAGTCTGTCGGACGATGAGTATCGTTTCGCAAATCGCGCTGTGTCGCGTTTCGCGAGTGTTGCTTCGTGATTATGTAAGTGTCTGTTATCTGCGTTGTTATCGCGGCACCTAAGCGCGCAGCCGTCCGTGATCTGTTATCACTGGACAGGTTCGCCTTGCGACAGATTGTGTCGCATGTATGCACGCTATTACACTTAATCACTCGTATGCAGGCAAAGGATAGAAATAGCCTTTTATGCTCGAGTTTTTGCAGAGCAAGCGCGATATTGGAATGAATGTTGGGCTAGCATATATTGTCATTATCGTTTATTACTTCGTGGCCACCCACTTTGCTTATAAAACATGCACATACGGAGGAAAAGAACATCCCCAATACACAGAGTGTGTCACTTTCCCTATCAAAATTATAAGTTTTATTAAGTAGATCTAAGTTTTCATTTTGTGAACGGATCAAGTTGTTGTGAGAGCACATGACGCGAATGGGCGCGGGTTTAACGAGCGCCGCCGACAGAGTTTCTGAACGATTATCTCCACGACTAATTATTTCCGGCGGCGCGCGGCGGCGACTCACGCGTCCGTCCGACACGTTGCCGACGCGCTCGGCCATCGAACAAGCTTTTAAAATTGTATAGATACATCTGCGCGGTCAATAGACGGCGCATGCATTTCACGCACGGCCGCCCGGAGCCCATCTGTACGCTATACCTGACGTTGACGCTCGCGATCTTATTACCGCGCGCCAGCGAGAAAAAAATAAGCAAAGGAAGCGGCGGCAAGCGGAGCGGCCTCGGAGATTTATGGAGGCGCGGCGCCGCCGGGGGCCGAAGTGTCCCCGAATCGCCGCGGCTCGCGGCTTCCAGGAAACGCGATGCGGGCGAGGGTTGGCTTGCACGGCGAATATTGATTACCCACTGGTCGTACTATTAATAGGAGGTCGGTTGACGTCGCCCGGTGGGAGTTCACCCGCTCTGTCCGCATTCAACCTACGCGAGCTGAGTACGTTCGCCTTTCCGGCGTCCATTTCGCTAATTGCTTCAAGCCACACCGGCTAGGACACGGTCTTAGCGTGCTGCGTTCTAACTAAATTATTTCGTGCATGCACACCGCTTCGGTAATTGCGGGGCGATTTCAGATCCTTTTATAAGAGTGGCAGATTATTTAAGCACAAGATCTAAATTACTTCTTCATTATGAGCTGTATCTTCAAAAATGCTCAGATAGAATAGGTAAACCTAAGTAACGAATATTAATAACACGTGTTCTTTCGTCAATTGTTATTGCGAGTTTTTTTTCAATTGCCTGAGATTTATTCTACTACCTCAACACGATTAACGTTAAAGTAAAAGCCAGTAATTACCTCACACAACAATCGATTCGGTTCTAAGAATTAACAAACTACAGCTGCGAATGTCGAGTTGTTAGAACAAGATAACAGCAATCATCCGCGGAATATGAACTAGTGGAAAGCCATCGTGCATTGAGCTTCTAGAAAGTTCGGAACAATGCGTTAATCGTCGGGACAGGCAGTGAGCAGTGAGGCAGACAGTGACCTGCAAGCGCCGGTTGGTCCGTCACGCGGGTGACGCGTGCGCGGGCGGCGCGGGCGCAGTCGCGAGGTCACCGCCGCGCACCGCTACTCAACATAGTACAGACATAGACATAGTACAGAATACCCACTAACGCGAAGGGCGAACAAGACCGTATGCATAAACAAGTTGTTATATGCAGACTGGTCAGAACTTTAGATCATGACACGCGATATCTCAACGGATATTTTAAATACAAAACTAAGATACCTACCTACCTTTTCAAACATAGGAAGACCTTATAGGAAGTGACCTTAGCATCGGTCAGATACTAAGGGAGCGGTTGTTACAATCGGCAGAATGATTTTGTAGAGGTATTTATTAAACCTAACAAAAGTATATTAACATACTTAAATCGTTTAAAGGAAAGTGGATTTTTATGAAACGGTATTGTCCGTGATTGGAACAATTTCGATTTACCCGCAGACAAATTTGACTTATTGATTCATTTGCGTTGTTGTTAGTTTGCAATGTATTACAGGCCTGTCTACCTTCTGCATCTATTTTGCTTTTGTCATCGTACCGCGGCCATGCCGGCGCGCGCGCACATTTACGACGCACGCGCTGCAACACGATGCGACGGTCGCCATTATCTCCGACATATTTGATCGATGTCATCGATAAATATTTCAACAGCTCAATAACATTCTCAGGTACCTACAATATAAGTTAAGTTAATTTTGCCCAAAATACAAGAGAGGTTATTGTCCCAACCACCTGTTATTCTTTGCCAATATTATTTACTATTCTTGTTCTTTTGTATACTTACAAACTTACAAGTATAGTGAAATAGTAGTGTGTAGTTCATCATCATCATCATCATTTCAGCCGAAAGACGTCCACTGCTGGACATAGGCCTCCCCCAAAAATGGGGGGGGGGGGGGGGGGGGGTTGCCATAATCCTCACGCTTGGCAAGCGGGTTGGGGATCGCAGGATTTGATATTCCACAGAAGAAGCGCTGCTGCCCGCTTCTCTGGTGAGAGAGTTCCCTTAGTCGCCTCTTACGACACCCATGGGAGGATATGGGTTGGTACTATTCTAAGCCCGGTACCACACGGGGCTTAGATGATTGTAAGACGGTGTGTAGTTAATTTTACCTAATTTCATATATGATGTTTTTTTCCGATCAAGCGTAATACACAATTCTTATGCAATTGTTAGGTAGGTATCCGTTTTGATGGTGAGCGTTAATTGCTGGTTATTGTAATCATCTTTGGTAGATTTCTTAAGGTCGAGGTCAGCTTTCTTTGTAAAGGTCTTGCAATATGCATTGCAGATTGAACTATTAATGTAATAATGGTCATTCCATCCTTCCCCATGGCAGCAATCTCGCCGCGGCGGTAATGTTTTAAACAATGCTGCGTTATCGCGAAACTAAATGCGTCACCACACTGTTCATTTGAGCGTGGTGTACATCGACGGCGCTGCAGCGTTACGTCACCGCATTGAACGGATATAGCCGCGATCGATCAACATCGCTTCCTTTATTTTTGCGCGACGCCATTGCTTGCAGCCAGCCACGGCTAGCGGTCTCGCCCACGGCATGACATTCTGTACCTAGCTTTCTATTCTATTCAGAGATACGTAGTTTCACAATGTGAGTGTCGATGCAACGTTAATACACGTGAGTTGAGGAAGCGACGACACGCCGACCACCTCTGACACGACTATTTTCAGCGTCTACGCAATATGCAGATTAATACCGACCACAGTTGTCATTTGTGGTTTTTTGACCACTTGTATGATTGTATCAGTATATCAATCTAAAGAGCCAACTACCATATTGATCTGCCGAATTTTGAGGAAAAATGTCTTCGATGCTAGATTTCTCCCAGACATTAATTTTTATTTATAGAGACTTTCTGTCAGATATGAAAAGATCTTATCTCTTTCTTTAGGTATCTTATCCTCATTTTATTCATGTCATAATCAAAACATGTATCGTTGCAAAAGTGTCGATTTGATAATCTTATGAATGATAAAGATGGCGGATTCGTGATGATAATAAACAAGTCCTCCGTCGGGGTCATTCAAGTGACGATCTCAAACATACCGACTAATTGTTGTGCTCAGGACTAGGTTGAAAGAATTATTCTATCGTTGTAGCTCGTAGTTTCGCGTGGGTGCATCAATGCACTTCAGCCCACTCTATTTAAACTTGTTAACGGATTTCGAACGTATACATCGACGCTTTTACTTTTAATTCATGCTGGACTGCAGTAAGGTACACTTCGATGGGTGTTGTGCTGCTCAATGCGATCGCTCTGAAGTAGTTTAAGAAGTGTATCAGGGAAGGTGCTTGGCGTCTCCTCGCCAATAAGTTTCAAAGTTTTATTTTATGTTGCTGTATCCACGTGTACCACTTTGGCTTGTCTCTCGCTTGCGTTAAATGCGCACAATGTACGAGTATGCTCCGACTCACAGTTAGTGGCCATGTGGGGATTTTAATTCCCTCTTGCTGTTTCCGCGTTTTCTAAGTAATATGCTATTGTCCGAAATGAGCATGCTATAAGATTGTAAACAATATAGTTTATTATTCTTTAGGTAACAGTTATTTACATTACAACAACATCTGTGTCCAGAATTTAATCGTCCCGTAACATTATATATACAATATGTAAAGAAAACCCCGTCCGACCCAAAAGGATAATAAATGTTAGGTATACACAAGACCGACTAAAATATGAAATTTTACGTACTTAATTATCATAGTGACAATAGTAATGAATTTTGAAATAATCTTTTTTTTCCGCGAATTAATTCCAACTTCCCCAAAATGTGGTATTTTTTTAAAAAGTGACAACACCATTTGTGACGGAGCGAATAGCGATGTGATCACGTGCCGCGTGCCCTGCCCCCCTACACCCGCGCATGTCCGCCTAACGTGTTGTCTTTCGCACATGCATTAAGTTACTTACCTCGATTTTTCGAAATAATATTAATTTTTTTAGGGGGATTTTTTTTAAGTTTAGCCCGGCTTTGTTGACATTATTAGAATCAGTTAACGATACCTAACAATACCTTCACGGATCGGATAGGGTTTTCTTTACATATTGTATAAAATGATTCGTAAACCTAACTCAGAGACCTTAGGCAGTAGTAATAAAAAGAAGCACGGATACAGTTTTTACAAAGTACTAGTTAGTACTCGTTTTGCTTACAGTACGTACTATAGTCAAACAGAGCGCTACAAGAGTCCGCAGCCCGCATGTTGCTAAGAGTCTCAACTCGTTGCTTATAATCAAGTTTTCAGTAGTTGTGGGGTAAAGGATAGCTTTAGTCAGTAATTTGTCTGAAATCCCCGCTGGCTACATACGTAGGGAGGTAGTTCCAGGAACTCAACGTCTGTTGTATTCCCAGGACTACTTGTAGTTGATGTTTCACGAATATTATGAACTAATTCGCATAAAGTGAGCCAAAATATTATTAGTAGCGGGCCCTCGCCCGCGGCACCGTTTAGGATTCGTACCTATCTTAGACATAACAATCGGTGTCGTGGACTTTCCTCGATGCTTTTTGGCCTTCCAGGATCAGCGGGGTAATTGCGTGACACACTAAGATTAGGAGTGGCTTCCATTTGGCACTTCAACAAAATTCATTGCGTTATTTACGCTGTTTAGCAGGCAAATTTATTGAATAATTATATTCGTTTATGATTAGGGATTAGTGTATTATGCAATTAGGGTGCTGTTTTTGTGGGAATATTTAGGATTACTCTATTTAGAGAAACGAGGAACAGGGTGTAAAGTTCACTTATTCTCCATGTAAAAGGGAGACTCCTCCGACCAGACAGGTGTTGCCTCTGGTGGGCACTTGCCGCAACGGTTGATTTTGAGAAGTTGTAATGCTAATTGTGCAGTAAATTCTGCTTGCGAGATGCAGGATGTAGGACAGAGGTTTGTATTGTAGATACCGCTTCGCTCTAAACTTCTTTTCAGTGAAGCATCCGATGCCTTTCTTACTATCCCGTCATCAAGACCGGTTATAATTCGAAATGGTCTCTAGTATCCAATTTAAATGCATTTATAATCGACGAATGGCGGTAGACATGAAACTATTGCACGTGAATACCATTATTCTAAAATCAATTACGTGTGTGGACTTTTATGGCCATAGTTAAGTTCCGTCATGTAAAGGGCAGTGCGCATCGATCGCCCTCTATTAGCGCAATCGTTGCGGCTCATCGTGGGAGCGCGGCGCAGGCGCACCGTGCGCCCGTGCGCTTCGCCTGACTCACCGCGACCGCGCCGCGCCGTCATCTGTCAGTGGGCGGCCATTTTTGGTGTTCGGTCACCGCCGCCGCTGATTTTAACAGACAAATAAATTGTGTAAGAAACCTATTTTACGTTTCCAGATTCTAGTGTATGTATACTGTTCGTTTAAGCATTTACGATGGTAACATTGTGATGTCTCGTAGGTTTGTTCAACCATTGCGAAGCATTTTAGTTAATTTGTTTCCTTAATTTTGTTTACGGAGTAAGCAGAGCTGTGATTGGTGTGTTAACAAGCAGCGATTAAGTGTAGAGTTTAAAGATAATAAGAAACATTGAAAGGTAGTACGATTTGTTGTTAGAAGCATATGCTAGGACAGGTTCTAAACCCGTAGAGATAAATATTTTATTTTTATATTTGGCCTCGTATATTTAAAACGGTTAAGAAAGATTGAATCTATTATTTAAACAAATATAAGAAAAAGTACATAGGTAATTATTGCGACTTGAACAGGAAGAACACAAAAAAAAAATCGAACAAGTGCGAATCGGACTGGTCCACCAAGGGTTCGTGCCACTAGGCAAAAAATATCGAAAAAACATCTAATGGCAGTCGTTACGGGTTGTTGGAGCCCTCAAAAGTTCAACAATTGGTCTAACTACAATGCTTCGATATCGCCTTCGGGTTGTGGAGGTCAGACAGTAGTCGCTTCACGGAAAAATATCGAAGTTTAGCCAAAATCAGCAGTTTAGACTGGTAAAAGCGGACCCCAGACTCCTAAGCTGAAAAAGCTACGGATGCGACTGGGATTTTCGCTCAGATGATGATGATGATGATTGTAAAAAGTAAATTAAGTACTTACCTACCCACTGTAGAAAAGATACGGTCTTTTCCACCAATAATTTTTCCGATTTTTTTTTTTTTTTATTAATTATAAACTAGCGCTTGACCGCAATCCCGCTTGATGGTAAGCAGTGATGCGATCATTGATGGTAAAGCGCGCTAGTTTATTAAGAGCCTATTCACTCAGAAAAACTGAGCGAATAGGAAGGAAGACGGCAGTTGAGCGAGGTGATGCAATGTTAAACCCAACAATACGACCAACGATGCTGTGCCAAAGGGAGATTGATCTGAAGACCCTCCATGACCAAACTCCCAATACAACAACATTAGGCGCATCGTACCCGGCACACATCGCAACACAACTGCTCAGACCCGTCCTCCGTACGGCTTCACCAGACATCATGCCGGAACACGACAAATCGCTTGACAAATTCTCTCACTCCGACACGCGACACCCGCGAAAAGTGTTTGTCATTTCAGAATATTCTAACACCAGACACTAAGGTGACTCTTGATGAATAGTTAGACATTCAGTCTAGGTACAGAATACCTGCGTAGTACCTGGATAATCAGAGGAAATGTATGCGTAGTTAAGTAAGTAAGTAGGCACAGACGACAACACATCAAGCTACTTTAATCTGCCAAATTTCTTTATTATATCTTCAACTTTATGACTAAAGCATTAAGGTTCAAGGTTGATTGGGAATATCTGACAGTTACAGCTTGAGTTGCTGTCGTCCGCACAAGGTATTCTTGAAAACTAGGCATACATTTCCCCAGATTGGCCTACGTGAGTTTCGCGATCGCGAGAGACATTGGCGTATCCATTGGGGCAGGTGTGGGCAGCTGCCCCCTCCCCCCTGGAAATCTCGTAGAACATTTATGAAGTCCCCTAATACTAATCAAAGTATAAATGGAGACTGGTGTAATTGCCATGAAACTGCGTGCGTCTATAGCGCACAAATATTACCGAATCTAGCCGAGCGTTTTGACGCGTGCGCTCGGCTGTATTCGGAAATCTTCGGCTGAGGTTGCGAGCTATTAGCATTTATTTTATTTGACGATTCGACCCTAAAAATTTGGAAACCCCCTAGGCCTGACTTGATGAAGCTGAAGACGCCAATGGCGGGAGACATTTTACCTCAGGGTCAAATCCGTACCTGGGTAATCAGAGAAAATGTATGCGTAGTTCTCAAGGATGCCTTCTAACGGGGACTTACCTACGCGAGTATCGCTATCGCGAGAGGCGTAGTACGTAGAGTCAGGGTCAAATCTTTGGTAATGTTTTTAAGTCAAATATTGAATATTGGTACTTGCAAAATATACGTTTCGTCAATAGTGGTGCACACTACACTAGAAAAATAATAATTGGTCTCATAACGTTTGTTTTTTGGGTTCGGTAACTAAAGGGTATAAACGGAACTCTTTCACGAAGAGGTCAGTGCGTTTGTCTGTCTCTCACCAGGTTGTATCTACACAGCTATACAGTTACAGCTAGACAGTTGAAATTTTCACAGATGATGTATTTCTCTTCTACAACGTTATTTTTTGTTAATGCGAAACCTGAATACAGTTTGTTCAGAATAAGCAACTGAATCGATTCCAATCATTTTCACACCATGTTATAGGTATTGTTTCCCAAATACATTTAGAAATTGTTGCAGTGTGGTTACCGAGCCCGCTATGCAGTTTACGATAGATCATAGTACGCGCAACAGCTGAAGCCAGAGGCCAACGCACAGCTGGCATGCCCGAGTGGTGCGTGGAACATATTTTTGTTGGCACACCTAAGTAGGATAACAAGCACATAACTTTGTGGTTTTTCATGATATTTCTATGAAATTTTGTACATAGATTCTTTACTTAAAAATACTGGACACGTGTTTCAGGTTTCGCATAAACAAAAAAATATGATGAATATAACAACAAATTGGCACTAAAAACAGTTTTATGTTTGTTTTTTTTTTTTCAAACTAGGCTGAGATCAGCACTATTTGAACGTCAATATTACATAAGACAGTCCTCCAAAACGCCTACCCATCGACACGTTGTTGGTACAGAAATTCGTGCGCAAGTCCGACTCGCATATGGCCAGTTTTTTCTTATTTTCCGATATTCCGAGTTTCTTCCTACGTTATTTGCCAATGAGCGTATTTTAATTGTAAGCTATAAGGTCTACGTACATAAGCGTGATGTGATGACGATATCGTCGAATGTTATGGGAAATACCTGGATGATGAACCCACGGATCCGTGAAGTAGGGCAGAGGAGAGGGAAGCCTGATTGATACCAATCAGTGGGGGAATCTGGGCTGAAAACATGATGATGAATCTTTTTCATGACCTTGAAGCTGATTCACTTGTTGTTTGAGCGTATGTTGCCACGTCGCGCTCGATAGATGGCGTTGTACGTTTCGTGTCGATTTCTGAATCTCGCTATTATGATGTTCGACCGTTAGACTATACCCCTTGAAGGAAAATATTTTTTTGTACTCGATTAGGAAAAAAATGTTCATTATTCACTTTCCCGGGAGTTGTACATGTACAGTGCCGAACATTTGGTCGTTCGAGCCGGATAAGTGAGTTCTAGAGTGTTCTGTGTATACTTGGCGTAGAAACCAGGGTGGATTGCCCTGAAGCGCCGCATACCCAAGCTGGTGTGCAAAGTGAAGTGAGTGCTGCAGCAGTGGAGTTGGCGTGGAGCAGCATCAGGTGGCGCAAGGCGAGGACCAGTACCAGGTGGCGGAGGGCGTGATCGGAGTACCAGACCAAAGAGGTGGCGCAGGGCGAAGTTCGAGTACCACGGAGTGACGAGTGGAGCAGGGCTGACTAGACATAATCGCCAGTTCAGTGAGGTACTGGGCGGGAATAGTCTAGTTCACCAGAGATATAGTGGAGTTTTCACCTTCTGTCAACAGCTGGGTGACGCAGTTACTAGTGAGTGAGTGCGGAGTTGCCGATTCAGTGAAGTGTGGTTTGTCGAAGATAAAATCATGAGCAGCCGCGTGCGCTTCATAGAGGCAGATAAGCACTATATACCCTAATAATTTTCTATAAAAATATATAATAATTTATAATATACTACAATAATAGTAGTTTATGAAACTGTTACATAATGAGGGATATTATGCACGAGTGTGAGTTTAAAAAACGAGCGAAGCGAGTTTTTTAATAGTATCACACGAGTGTGTAATACCTAATTATGTACAGTTTCATACACTACTTTATCTAATCTCATACATTGTATTGAATATATGACACATTTCGTTTAAGTAGCACTTTTATTAAATTTTTCTATGTTAAAAAATCTTGATAACATTTATCGTATAATTTTCTTGACTTAATTGGTAGTAAATTAGATTGACTGCTGTCGCAGCCTCTAAAATATCGGGCGGCGTCAAATTTTCTTCATTGTCACTTGACATTTTAAGAAATAATAATAATCAATTATGTGTCCAGCGAAACACAACAACGACTTGCAATGCAAAGAAACGTATTTGGCGCCAAAATTCTGCACCCTGCATCACAGCGCACGCGCCAAAGCGCGCGCAGCCACATATAAAAAATGAAATATTGCTGTCTATGGTTTGTAATCTGTACGATAATGAAAAAAAAAAAATATTATAACATTATTTTGTTAGAGAAATAATGTTACAATTTAATTTTTTCATTTTCTTTCGATATACTATGGGTAAAGTGCGTCAATATAAACTCCTTTATAGTTTTATATTTTTAATTTTTTGATATGAGAGTAGATAAAATAATTTATATACTACAGACTTAAAACTGAAAGACTTTGTTAATCAGTTAGTGATAACACTGCCATCTATTGGGGCTAGTGCAAACTACTAACACTCATTACAATGCAGCCCGCAATCTGCTTCGTCGCGACGCCTACGTCACTTCGCGTAGCGGCGTAAGCAGTTACTAAATGTGCCTTTTCCACACGTGTCTGTGAATAAAATTATTTGTTTGTGTGCATCATCTTTGCGTACGTGAGCGTGTAATTTCATTGAATTTTTAAGGTCGAACAAGCACAGTTTCTAATAATGCGGCGAATTTAATAAGTTCACAAATATAGCATGATTGTTGTTCGTTCAAATACCTTTTTATTTTATCAGCTTAAGACAACCTTTCTTAGGTTGACTTAATAAAAAGTATTATGTTAATTATATGTAGTAGCAGGCTGTGTAGTGTGTATGTTAACGGAAATGTATGTAATGCGTCATTGTATACAATTCCTAGGAAATTTATATAATTCCTAAATTTGCTCGGAAATGTGTGAAATAAATTTTATAACACACATTTCCTAGTAAATCTATACATTTCCTAAATAGCTAACGGAAATGTATTACTTTAAAGATGTCCATTAGTATGCGGGGATTATAACAAAACTAACCTAACCTAACCTAACCTAATTGTTTCAACCGGAGTCTTAATAATAAATCTGTTTCTAAGTTTAACAACGTGTTTTATTAATTTTATTCATAGAAAGCATGGTTTTATACATTTCCTAACACGATATAGGAATTTTATACAATTTCTAGGAAATGTATACATTTCCCAGGATATGTGTGTATTAAATAATGTTTGGAACAATATTTTACACATTTCCTATATAGCTTCGGAATTGTATACATTTCCTAGTAATTGTATATAATTCCTAGGTTTCATACATTTCCGGTAACATGTACAAATAAATTGTTTTGTTTCTCGTGTTATATATATTATTTTAAATCGCGGCATTGACAGTTCGTCGTTACAAAAAATTTTTTCAACCTACTTGCTTTTGAATTTCAATACTATACTTTATACTGTAATAATTTTCCTGATGTTTACAAATTAGCAAAATTTAATAGCTATGATTCCATCACGCATATTTATGAAACACACAGGGGCAAAGCACTCACAGATTTGTCTATATTTCCATTGAAAAAGAACTTGTAGCGGTTTTAAAACTATCTTATACAGGTATATTTAATTTTTACAGAGTTATTTAAAAAAAGATAGGCGCGTTTGTTTTAATTTATAAATAGTAAAATATTTATTTTAGTTTTTTGCGAAATAAATTACCTATTACTTATTTACAGTTGAGTTAGTAATAACATTTCATTGTATTTTGACAGCCTCCGTGGCGTAGCGGTAACGAACGCGGCCGCTGCGCAAGGAGGCGCGGGTTCGATCCTCGCGCAGTGCAAATATTTGTATGCATGAATATTAATATTTGCACTGGTCTGGTCGTGCCTCGGAAAGCACGTTAAGCCGTTGGTCCCGGTTGCCATACGAACATCTAGTGGCAGTCGTTACGGGTTGTTGGAGCCCACAAAAGTCCAACAATTGGTCTAACTGCAATGCTTCGAATATGCCTTCGGGTTGTGGAGCTCAGACGTCAGTCGCTTCACGGAAAATGTCGAAGTTTCGCCAAAATCAGCAATTAGACTGGTAAAGCGGACCCCAGACTCCAAAGCTTTTGATGCGACTAGTATTAACCCTGAGATGATGACGATTTCATTGTATTCATTTGGGCAAAAAAAAAAAACCTAACATCCCACGGATATCATTTATTTGACTTGTTCTTATCATCAATCGCATACTTACATGTTCACTGTAGCCACGCACAAACATCAATGTTGACATGCGAAAAAGTACGCGACTATGCTAAATTGAAACTACGTCTACGTTACGTTTTTTTAAGTTTTACCATATATAAGCACAGAGATTTGGGTGGTGTATGTATGCATACCCTCAACAAAATCTCTGTGCACGCCCCTTATCGTGAGTACATTATTGTGTTACATTGCAAGACTGATTTTCTGAACATAGAAAATTTCGTCTGAAAAGATTTATAGGACTTTAGTAGATTTTGTCATGTTATACAATAAAGAAAAGAGAAAAGGAGGGGGAAGACAAATAATTTATTAAAAGAACAAAAAAGTAAAGAATAAAAAATATAAATATGAAAATGAAGGTGAAATGGTAAATGAATGTATGAAGTGGATAAGGTGAGGAGGGAAAAAAAGGTAAATCAAAAAGGCGACAGTAGACTAGCAACAGCAGCGGAGGAGCAGCGTCGGGAGTAGGAGCGGTGCCGGCAGTAGGAGCGGCCCCGGCGGCGGAGGGCCAGCGACAGCAGTGGAGGAGTGGCACCGGCAGTAAGAGCGGTGCTGGTGGTGATGGCGGCACCGGCAGTAAGAGCGGTGCTGGTGGTGATGGCGGCACCGGCAGTAGGAGCGGTTCCGGCGGCAAAGGGCCGGAAGCAGCAGCTGAGGAGCGGCTCCGGCTGCGGAGGGCCGGCGGCAGCAGCGGAGGAATGGCACCGGCAGTAAGAGCGGTGCAGGTGGTGAGGGCGTCACTGGCAGTAGGAGCGGTTGCGGCAGCAAAGGGTGGCGCTGGTGGTAGGAGCGTCAACGGCAGTAAAGTTCAGAAGAGGTTCCCCTCTCCGCGAGGGAGAGGGTACCCCTAGGCGGGCTATGGAGGAAATATTAATAATATTTCACAATTAATGTAGATAGATAGTATAGTAGCCAGACCGAAAACTCTTAAAAAACTCTAAAAACTGACACTGCTCAGCGAGGGCTTCCAAAGAAACCTCGGAGAACAGCTTTTTCACGAAATTTAAATGTTTGAATAATTATAAGCAATATGAAATAACTTAAAGGGGTTCGGATAACAAATCCGGTAGAAAAATAGCAGGCTGTCAAGAATTTAGAAGAAAAGGTTGTCATAGAGACATAATCAACAGCGTGGTTGGATAAAGTTAAGCTAAAATAATAGTTAAGATAAAGTTAAACTCTTAAGTGTAACGGATCGTTGATTAAACGACCGATTTCAAAATTGTGTATTTTGCCGATTGCAAAATAATGTAATTTATACCATAGTTATGTTCATTTAGTTTTAAGAGGTACATATTGTTCAAGAATATTTAGGTTTTATTTGAAAATTTACGTAGAATTAAACTATTGTTGAGCAATTTGTAAAATTGCAGTACATGTTGATTTTATATACAGTCCACAAGTTGTTATAGTTGAAAATGTTTATAAGTTATATTTTTTTTCAAGGAATATGTAATTCCACAAATAGTAATAGTTTTTTTTCACGTGTTGTTAATTTTGATTATGTAAACACTTGTTAATAAGTTTTGTAGCCCTTGACCTCATGGTGGGCGGACAGTTAGTTCTTTTTTCATTTATAATAGTTCTGGACATTCTGTCCATGGTGGACGGGATGTTTGAGCGTAAGTTGCCACATCGCGTTCGATAGATGGCGTTGTACGTTTCGTGTCGATTTCTGAATCTCGCTTTTATGATGCTCGACCGTTAGACTATACCCCTTGAAGGAAAATAAATTCTTGTACTCGATTAGGAAACAAATGTAGTTTCATTATTCACTTCCCCGGGAGTTTTATAGTGCCGAACACTTGTTCACAAATTAAATTTGAATTCAGTTCATCTTTTTTTCAGTGTAGATACCTAAATATTATTCTAGTTCTGTTTGTTAAATCAGTCGTCGCCTGACGTTAATAGGGATGTATCCAAGGTATGAAAATAAAAAAAATAAATAGTCCGTCTTTTAGATAGTAAAAAAAATTAAGACCCGTATTTTTTATTTTGTCAAAATTACCAAAAACTACTGAGATATAGCGTATTAATGTTACGGAGTGGGGGCTAATTACGTCACGCCGTGATATATTTTGTACCATGGAGTGACGTCATGCGACATTTCATCGACATCAATATATCTTCCTAAGTATTTGAATGAAAGAAAAAAAAAAAATACGTGTTCAATATTTTTTATAAATCTATCTGATACAACCCAATTGATGTATTTTTAGTAGCCATGTTTTGAATCACGTCTAAACTGTCTATAGAATACCCTAATTTGACAGGATTAAACTACCACACACCCAATCGGCCCCATCGGGTATCGGTCCTACGAGCAATGTGTCCGGCCCACTGCCACTTGTGTTGATAACGGCTATACCATTTTACCCTGAATGTGGCGTGTTGGTGGATGAATGGAATAATTATGTTTATTCGTGTACATACATATGTTTGGTGTTCTGTGAAAGAAAGTATGCGAGGGAATCCACTGTTCCATATTAGTTTTTAGGTTATATTTTGTCTCTATGTTAATTAATGTAATTAGTGTTATACCGTTTTAATTATTAATAAGTAAATAAATATTGAATCCGATTCTCTTTTTCCCAAACTAAATTAAATTTGAGTTCAGCACATCTTTTTCTTTTTATTTCTTTAAGAAAAGGACAGAAGATAAAAATTTTGTTTAGACCTGTCAAATTAGTCCTCTCCTGACGTAAATTGACGTATTTTTGGTCGCCATATTTATAATCGCGTCTAGAACGTCTATGGAGTATCTTATTTTGACAGGATTCAACTAAAATGTTATCGCCTCTCCTTTTCTTAATGCAATGGAAAGAAAAAGATGTACTTAACTTAAAATTAGTTTTAGGTAATGAATAAGAAAACGGCGCCACTATCAGTAATACCTATTACCAAGCCTACGTAAGTTCTTCAACACTTTGACGACATAAGAATAACCACATATTATCAACTCACTTAGTACTTAAATAATGTGAATTTCCTTAAAACGTCATCTACAGGGTAATTGCGTTACACATTATAAGTTGCAATGGGTTTCATATTGACAATTTAAAAACATTCATTGCGGTATTTACGTTGAAAAAACAGACACATTTTCGAACATGGGAAGTAATGGAACAGCAATAAGCTTCCAAATGATAGTAATAGGGTATTACGTAGGGTGCAGATTTTATACATAATATATGTATTTCTTTACCTCTTAAGCAACTAATTAGTTATTATTACTTAAACTATTACCCATAGTGATGTCGCGAGCACGTCGGCCTCGTTATCCTGTTTCCTCGTGGACTGCAATGCGTTGTTCGCAGCTGGACTGTTTTTTTTAGAGTGAAAAGTGTGCAGATGCATGCGGGTGCGGTCTTAGTGCGTGGGAGCGCGGGACTTGTTCATTAGCGATGGGTGCATGTTATTAACGATAGCAAATAATTGAGTATTCAGATCATTATCGTGTTGTTTATATCGCCATCGTGTTAGCTTTGATAGAGATACGGGAGTGTTATTGGTATGGCTAAATGATTAGAAGAAAGAATTTTAGAGTGAGTAATGTTTGTGCGCTATAGTCGCACGTGGTTTTTTGGCAATTTTGTCGTGTCTTCTTTGTGGTTTATTTAAAAGTTACAGATAAGTCCTCGTTTATACTTTGTTTGGTAATTGGGGGAGTCTATACATGTTTTACGAGGTTTCCATTGAGGCGGCTGCTCCCCCCCCCCCGCTGTAGTAGCTGTTGATTTGGTTTTTACTAATTAATATGACATGAAAAGGTTTAACGCGAGTTAATTGAATCAGTGAAGGGTATTTCCAATGAAATATTAAAATATAACCAATAGTTTTATTTTTTTATAAATTAGAGTATTGAGTTGAGATGCATTAACACAAGTAGAGCAACTCCCTATGACTATAGACTATAGAAAAAAAAATCATCATCATCAGCTAGCCTTATCCCAACTTTGTCGGGGTCAGCTTCCAATCAAACCGGTCGCAGCTGAATACCAGTGTTTTACATGGAGCGACGGCCTATCTGACGTCCATAACCATAACTAGGTAATACGATAACCTAGGGCCTAGGGTATTGTATTAACCAGTAACTAGATGGGATTACCTAGGGCCTAGGTAATCCTACTAATATTATAAACGTGAAAGTTTATGAGGAGGATGAATGCTTCTTATTCTTTTACTAAAAAAGTATTAAAGAGGTTAATTAGGTGTAACTTCAACAATATGTTATACAACAGAATAGCACATAGAATACTTTTATCCCGATATCCGAATCAATCCATCCGAATCGCGGGTAGTTGAAGTTGCTAGTATATAATATGTATTAGAAAATTATTTATAGAAATACTAGGCTAGGATTTTAAAGTGCACTGCGGCTATTGCATACCAAACTTATAATTGAAATTGAAAGCAAATCCGCTATTCCTGTCACTATACCCCCTGCCTCTTGGTCGGCACGTTTGCACCGCTGACGGTCACCGGGCGTCGACGCGAGCGCATTACGCGGACGTGAGGCGCTGCGCCCGCGCCGCCAAACGATGAGTCACCCGCCACGCGCGATACCAACAACATTCGAATGTTTGTGTATCATCCATTTGTGCTAAGGGTTACCATCCGTCCGAACATGTCCGGCTTTTCGGTCCCCCACCCGAACTTGTCATTTGAACATATTTATCATCTATTATATTAGTGTAAAGTTCTATTTCGATCCAGTCTAGTCAGAATATAAGCATACATTGATAAAATTACAAAGAGCACTTAGTACGTGGTCTTTGCCTGTAATTGGTTGTGCAGTTAGATTTAAGACAATAATTTGTATGTATTTTTAATGTGTAAAATATCTGTAACAACTGTTGGTCAACCTTAATTAAATTTAAAAATACTCTACTATTTTTTAATGAAAAAACAACAGATATATCTAATTATCTATTAACTTTTGCGAAAATTATCCCACCGGAAAGCACTACGGCGATAAAAAAGTATAAAGCTGTGTGTTAAGCCTGGTTATAGATTATCTGTGTGCCAATTTCATCCAAATCTGTGACAGCGACTTCCACAACTTTCATCAAATATGGTCGAGTTGTTTAAGCGTCACGAAGTGACAAACATACAAACGTATATACACACACGCGTGCTCCCCCGTTATAATAGTAGGTAGGTTTACAAAGTAAAATGTCCGGACTTTATTGTATGTAGTTGTAACTCTACAGGCGATACCAGCATCATTCGAACGCATCAGTCCACTTGTACTGTTGTGCTGGTATTTGGTCGTCTGCATCCGCTTTTAGGTGATCTGGTACACAATACGACATAGAATTCGACGAGATACTGCTACTTAATGCGTGTTTCAAACATCCTCCCCCTTATTCATAAAAACTGCTTAAAGTTAACGAGTGATTAGCGATTCTTTAACCATACATTTTTGACCTTTTAACGTCAGTTAACTTAAATCATCCTTTATGAATAAACACCACAGTGTTTAAGGGGTTTATTCATAATCGATTTTTAAAGTTAAGTGACCTGCAAGCGTCTAAAATGTATGTTTAAAAATCGCTAATCACTAGTTAACTTTAACCAGCGTTTATGAATAAGGGGGCCTATTATCTGTGGAGTAATTATGTAACACTACCTGTAGCAATGTGTTTCATTTTGACAATTCAACAAGATTCATTGCGTTATCTATGTTGTTGAACAAGCAGTTTTTTTGTACAAATGCAGAAGTGGAGGCATGATGAACAGAGTGTGAAGTTCACTCATCCTCCATAGAAAAGGGAGGAACCACCGACTAGACAGGTGTTGAGTCTGACGAGCACTTGCCTAACGGTTGAAGTTGGGAAGTTGTATGTATGCTAGTAAGTTTGTAAGTCGTGGTGGCCTAGTGGTTAAAACATCAGCCTCTCAAGTATGAGTGTACGGTTTCGATTCCAGGTCAGGCAAGTACCAATGTAACTTTTCTAAAGTTATATGTACTTTCTAAGTATATCTTGGACACCAATGACTGAAGGTGAAGGAAAACATCTTGAGGAAACCTAGACTTTTAGTCTGAAATCGCCAACCCGTATTGAGCAAGCGTGGCGATTATGCTCAATCCTTCTCTGTATGAGAGGAGACATGTGCACAGCAGTGTGGGACGATAAAAAAAAAATGGTTGATAATGATGATGTTTGCTAGTTGCACGGTAAACACTGCTTGCTTGCTTGTAGAATTCGTGTGACGTCAGTATGACGTGCTGTGTAGCGGTACCTACAAACGCCACAAATAAACAACGGTTTATTTGTGGCGTTTGGGTACCGCTACACAGTAATGGATTAGCAATATGCTTCAAAATTATTCAAATTGAAAGTAAAAGCGTGGACTTACCTACCGCGGCGCATGCAGTGCGTAGCTTCTCCATGAGTTGTGCCATGCTATACATAGACTTTTTGAAGTGAAACTTCTTTACGCACGCTTGACTTGGGGAGTAAGCTGGCGAACGCGTGACGTAAGCGTTACGAAAAGTGATCGGGCAAGGCGAACGGAAGTTAAGTGGGGATATAAGCACAGAGGCGCCCGTGGCGCGAGCTTGGTACTACAAGGTCTACGAGTTTTTTTTTTTTTTTTTTTTCAATAAAAATAGAAGATCTATGCAAAAATATTAATTTACCAATGAAACCATGAAATAAATTTAAATATTTATAGAAAATTAATATATGTATATGTGTATACATGTATATATTGTACACACATATATACATACAGATGGAGCGAAAGAAGTTTCACTTCAGTCGTGTGGTCATAAGCACACTCGTTTTTTTTTTTTTTTGACTATGGCATCTCGTAGTTGACCTTGAGAGGCCGTGACTACTTAACCGGACTTTCCTGTGGATGCCTTAAATGAATTTAAAGCCTCCAGCCAGGGCGACTAAAAACTAAGCGACTACATGCTAAGGGCACCCCCTGTGGGGTACGGACCTCGGCTTAGGGCGTCGCTGGAGAGAACAGCAAGGGACGGCTGGATCGAATATTTGTTTAAATTCGGTTTGATGACCGCGGCGTTTCCTAGTACTAGCTCTGAGAAAAAACGTCCGAAACAAACTCAGAGGTCATGGTTGGGAAATTATGATTACTGGCTCAGCTGCGGCGCGAGCTGGCCTTCATCGGACAAGTCTATACATAGACGTGGTCATAATATTCGTGTACTTCAGTGGAAACGTAGACCCACCTGGACAGCACTGAGCTTATACAACGTTATATTTCATTACCTGCATATAGCTTGATCAGAATAAGCAACTGAATCGATTCCAATCATTTTTACACCATATTATATTTTTTCCCTAATACATTTAGAAATTATTGCAGTGTGATTACCGACCCCCTACACAGCTGACGGTAGATCATAGTACTAGACGCATAGTGAGACAGGCCCCCCGCGCCGCGGACGAGCGGTTCGTTGACCATATTTTTGTTGGGACAACCAAGTAAGGTATCAACCTCATAACTTTGTGATTTTTCATGATATCTTTTTGAAATTATGTGCATAGATTCTATACTTAAAAATATGTACCGGACACGTGTTTCGGGTTTCGCGTTTACAAAAAATAACGTTATACAACCGCCTGTTCGAGCAAGCCATGCATGCATCAATTACGTCAATTCATGCATAACTTCTCCGCGAGGTGCAGTGGACACAACTACATTTTCTTACAAACCGAAGTTTAATACACATGAGTACTTGAGTAGCCTCTCCATGCATGTACAAAATTAAAGGCAGTTTTAAGCAAGTTTTATATCCTTTTTTTTATATAATTATAAACTAGCGCTTGACCGCAATCCCGTCTGATGGTAAGCCGTGATGTGATCGTTGATGGTAAAGTGCGCTAGTTTATTAAGAGCTTATTCACTCAGAAAAACTGAGCGAATAGGAAGGAAGACGGCAGTTGAGCGAGGTGATGCAATGTTAAACCCAACAACACGACCAACGATGCTGCGCCAAAGGGAGATTGATCTGAAGACCCACCACGACCAACACAACAACATTAGGCGCATCGTATCCGGCACACATCGCAACACAACTGCTCAGACCCGTCCTCCGTACGGCGTCACCAGACATCATGCCGGAACACGACAAATTGCTTGGCGGCAAGGCTTTGTCTGGTGGGTGGTAACTTCTGCCGGCGGCCGATGTTATGGCCTACCATCCTTAAGGCACCGTTGAGCAGGAAAACGCTGCGAGTAATTTATTTTGCACTAGCCGAGTCACTGCTATCCTGTGGATTAAACACATATGGCCGTACATTTAAAACCTACCTCAACAGTATAAATAACTGCAAGTCCTTTTTATGAAGTATCTTGTCAATCCACGCACAAAACTTTCTTGTAAAGAAAACTACGAAAAACTTTTTGCTGAATGTGAGGTGCTTCCTGTACATGAAAAGGTTGAGTACCGGTTGGTTCTAGAACAATACTACAATGAAAATTATAAAATACGTGTGCAAAATAAATATAAAGTGTTATATTTATTTTGCACATGTATTGAAGCGGTAGGGAACGTAAACTTTTGGCGACCGCCAGTAAAAAATTACTATGGCAAAAGAACTAACAAGTATTACCTACTTTGTTCAACAATAAATAATTGTGAATGGTTAAGAAAGGATAATAAAATGTGTAAAGGAACTTTGAAAAACAAAATTAAAGACGATTCTCTTTAAGGCAGTGGATAAGAGATGTGAAAATAATGCCAACTGGCAACTAGTAAATATTACTATTTTACTTATTTAATTTTAGACTCAAGCTAGATACCTCGATTGCATTTGAACCAAGTATTTCAAGTAAGCGCTAATCCCACCGACAAACTGTTACGCAGTTTGGTGGGTTTATTATATGTAAACAATTGTTGGTCGAAATGAAGCATAAATTATTTATTTACTAGCTTTCCGCCCGCGGCTTCGCCCGCGTTAACTTCGGTTATATCGCGCGTTTTAGATTTCTCTCGGGAATATCAAATTTTTTCGGGATAAAAAGTACCCTATTACTTAATCCGGACTTCTAACTTTACGTCTGCAAAATTTCAAAGCAATCGGTTCAGGAGTTACGGCGTAAAAGTGGTACAAACAAACTCACTTTCCGATGTATAATATTAGTAAGGATATATTTGGTGTACACATACAAATATTCCAGCAATCTCCCTTGGGAACTTTATGTTTTTTTAGGACAAAAAGTAGCCTATGTTACTCTCCATCTTTTCAACTAACTGTATGCCAAAAATCAGGTCGATTGATTGCTTAGCTACGGCGTGAAGGAAGGACAAACAAACAAACAAACACACTTTCACATTTATAATATTAGTATGGATTTTATGCGCCGCGGTAGACCTGCACCTCTATATACTACATAATATTACGTAATTAGGGCGCGGTTCACATTAAGCATGTGTATTGTATTAAATTGTGTCATAGTATAATTTATTATTATTACAATATTGCCTGACTGGGAGACTTCCCGATATACATAACATAACACACATAACATAATATACTACTTCTTTAAGGACACAGGACTCCTCTCGGTGATAGGCTGTGGGCCGTAATCTACCACGCCAGCCCAGTGCTCGTTGGTATATGTCACATGTCTCCACGTTCATGTCTCACGGACTACCGATATCATTAGGCCACCGCTGCAAAAGTTGAAGAACACTATTCTACATCATTAATAATATATAATTAATTAAAGGTAAACAAAAAAACCACATATGACTTAATTTATCGACTAAACGTAGTGCCATTCACTTATAAATACGAGCGTTTAATTCGCAAAACTTGAATTGCACAGATAAGAAAACATTACAGACCGAAATTACATTTTATTTTTTAATCTGTGCTGAAAACGAAGTGTGAATGACAATGAACGTTGAACTTGTGAAACGTGCCGGTCACTGGTCGCCCTTGATAGTTATGGTTTGTGGAGTTCTTTGCACCCTATATGTAATAGTTGTACAAATGATCGTGTTTTGATTACACAAGTAGGTATGTATGGACGACAGCAGGCCAAGCTACCCGAAACTGTCAGATGAGGCCTTAATGCTTTAGGGATAAAGCTGAATATCGGACAAAGAAATCTGACAGATTCTAGTAGCTTGATGTGCTGTAGTCTGTACATATTCTTACTGACTAAAACCCACCCGTGTTCCTTCACTTGTCAGTGCACCAGGGGCCATGGTATGTGGTCATGGTCTTTTGAGCAACACGTGACACTGGGAGGCATCGCTTTTAGTGGACCCCGTCACGATATGGTGACATCTCTTTGAGGCACGCGTGAAACGCAAAGTGTCGTCGACCCGGGCCTGCAGGGTTATTGCATCACACATTATCAGTAGCAATATGTTTCATTTTCACAGTTCCACAACATTCATTTCTATCTACTCCGTATCCTTCTTCGATTGTAAAACAAAAGTCCAAAATTGGCTTCAATCTCACGATTATGATGCCACTGAGAGACTCTTGGAAGTGATCTCATAATAAGCAACTAGTTTATAATATGTAAAAATAGATTGTAGCTGAGATGAGATTGCGATTAGTTATTGAACGTTTACAGAGACTGGAATTGGTCATCTAGTGCATTTTTAGGGTTCCTTACTCAAACGGAAAAACGGGACCCTATTACTATGACTCTACTGTCTGTTTGTTACCAGGCAGCTATTTATGAACCGTGCGTGATATCAGATATTTGAAATTATTGTAGATAGTTAATGTAATTCTGTTGCCATATTTTCTCGGTGGTAGGCCATAACATCTGCTGACGGCAGAAGTTACTTTACTACCAACCAAACAAAGTCTTGCCGCCAAGCGATTCGTCGTGTTTCGGCATGATGTTTGGTGAAGCCGTACGGAGAACGGGTCTGAGCAGTTCTGCCCTAAATGTTGTTGTGTCGGGAGTTTCGTAGTGGAAGGTCTTCAGATCAATCTCCCTTTGGCGCAGCTTCCTTGGTCGTGTTGTTGGGTATAATATTGCGTCACCTCGCTCTACTGCCGTCTTCCTTCCTATTCATTCAGTTTTTTTGAGTGAATATTAGGCTCTTAATAAACTAGAGCGCTTTACCATCAACGATTGTATCACGGCTTACTATCAGGCGAGATTGCGTTTAACTGCTAGTTTATAATCATAAAAAAAAAACAGAATGATTAATATTGAAACATATATTTTTGTACAGATGATGGTACAGAACCGTTCTTGCGTGACTCTGACTCGCACTTCGCCGGTTTTTGTAAGTTGTGGTTCGTGTAGCTGTGTACTAATGTACTTAAGATTTATGCAAATGTTTTGACGTGATTTTATGTTAAGTACTTGTGAATTTGTGATAATGCCAACGCTTATATTTTTAATTTATTTTGTAACATGAAACAAACAGTGTTGTACCTATCCTTACTAATATTATTAATCGGAAAGTGAGTTTGTTCGTTTGTTCCGCTTTCACGCCATAACTACTGAACCAATTGCTTTGAAATTTTGTAGACTTAAAGTTAGAAGTCCGGGCTAAGTAAAAGGGTACTTTTAATCCCGGGAAAAATTGATATTCCCGAGGGAAATCTAAAAAGCGCGATATAACCGAAATCCACGCCGGCGAAGCCGCGGGCGTAAAGCTATTATTAAAAATAAACATAAATAATGTTACAATCACCTAACTAATATCTACTACATTTTTTTTTTTCAGATTAAAAATTGGATAATTTACATTATATATGTCCTGGGGGATAATTTATAGCAATGGGTGTCATTTTGATAGTTCAACTACGTTCATTGCTTTGATTACGTTGCGAAGCAGACATTTTTCGAACAAATGTGGCTTTGTAATATTTGTAATAGCAATATCCTTCAAAAGTATTCAGAGAGAGAGAGAGAGAGAGAGATTGATAGTGTGTTACGTAATTAGGGTGTGTGGTATTAGTATTAGTTTAGTTCTGACAAATTAAGATGCCCAGCGTGTGTTGCCAGTGATGACTTACGGAACTGAAACGTGGTCGCTAACAATGGGCCTCATACGAAGGCCACAGAAATGCCAATGGAGAGAGCTATGCTCGGAGTTTCTCTGCGTGATCGAATCAGAAATGAGGAGATCCGCAGAAGAACCAAAGTCACCGGCATAGCTCTTCGAGTCGCTAAACTTAAGTGGGCAGGGCACATTGCTCGTAGAACCGATGGCCGATGGGGCAGTAAGGTTCTGGAGTGGCAGCCGCGCAGCCTATAGATGTCCACTGCTGGACAAAGGCCTTCCCCGAGGCTTTCCACGATGACCGGTCTTGTGGTGCCCGCATCCATCGACTTCCCGCTACTCCCACCAGGTCATCAGTCTACCTTGTTGGGGGCCTCCCTACGCTGCGTCTTCCAGTACGTGGCCGCCACTCCAAAACCTTACTGCCCCATCGGCCATCGGTTCTACGAACAATGTGCCCTGCCCACTGCCACTTACGTTTAGCGACTCGAAGAGATATGTCGTTGACTTTTTTCTGCGAATCTCCTCATTTCTGATTCGATCACGCAGAGAAACTGCGAACATAACTCTATCCATTGCCCTTTGTGTGACTCTGAGCCTTCGCATGAGGCCCATTGTGAGCGACTACGTTTCAGTTCCGTAAGTCATCACTGGCAATACACACTGGTCAAAAACTTTAGTCTTGACACTGTAGTATCTTGGACGACGAGAAGATGCAGCGTAGCTTCCCGAACGCTGCCCAGCCGAGCTGGATTCGACGAGACCCTCTTTCTCGAAGTTGGACCTACCTAGTTGGACTGTTTGTCCCAGGTATATATACTCGTCGACAACTTCGAGTGCAGAGCAACCAACTAGAACTGGAGTGGGTGCGACATGAGAGTTCGACATGATCTTCGTCTTATTCATGTTCATCCTTAGACCCACTTGTTGGGAAGCTCTGCTGAGGTCATTGAGCATTTTGTTCAAGTCTTCCAGGGTCTCCGCCATGACCACGATATCATCTGCAAAACGGAGATTAGTGATGTACTCGCCGTTGATGTTAAAGCCAAATCCTTTCCAGTCCAGGAGCTTGAAGACATCTTCCAACGCAGCAGTGAACAATCTAGGAGATATGATATCTCCTTGTCTCACTCCACGCTGGAGTTGGATCGGTTTCGAGTCCTGATCCTGGAAACGAACTGACAGGGTGGCGTTTTTGTACAAACACTTTATCACCTCAATGTATCGATGTTCAATTTGGCACCGCTGGAGGGACTGTAGCACCGCCAAAGTCTCGATCGAATCGAAGGCCTTCTCATAGTCCACAAACGCCAAGCATAGTGGTTTGTTATACTCTTCGGACTCCTGTATAACTTGCCGCAGCGTATGTATGTGGTCTATGGTGCTAAAGCCTTGGCGGAAGCCTGCTTGTTCGGGAGGCTGGAAGTCGTCGAACCTGCGAGCGAGACCCTAGAAAACAGCTTATAGACATGGCTCAGGAGGGATATCGGTCTGTAGTTTTTCAGGAGCGTATTGTCACCTTAATTGAAAAACAACGCCACCACGCTCCTGTGCCACGCCTTAGGCGTTTCGCCTTTAATAATGACGGAATTAAATAGCTTCTGAAGCGCTTTAAGAACCGGTTTAGCACCCTAGCCTACTTGCAAAGCTGAAGACTGAGGATGGTAGGATCGTCACTTCCAAGCCCGAGATTTTGGATGAGATTGAGAAATTCTACGGAGAGTTATACACATCAACACACGCACCTGTTGTAAGCCTGGCTAATGATCCTAGAGCCAGACTAACCCGACACTACACCGACGATATCCCGGACGTCAGCCTGTACGAGATTAGTATGGCCCTGAAACAGCTCAAGAACGATAAGGCGACTGGAGATGATGGAATTACGGCTGAGCTTCTGAATACTACTTAGTACGAACTATTTATATCAAATGAGTTGATTTAACCAGTCGATTTTTTATCTTCTATCCTTTCCTTAATGAAATAGATAGAAAAAGATACATTAAAATTTAATTTATTATGACATAGGTATTAAGTCCATGACATAAAATGAATTATGTCTTTGCAACTTAGCTACCTACGCGGGTGCTAAGACAACGAAAAAGAATTACTGACAAAATCATTAAACTTTATTACAGTAAGCCATAATATCAATATGCCGCGGTTATCATTACTAGAATTGATTAGTATCTACGTAGCGAGTATCTACAATGTAACCATACACGTGTATGTAAACAACCTTGCGCTTGCTATCATATTCCTCGGTCATTACCTGCAAACTTCTTACAACGACTCCCACTGTTTTTATAATTATGAATACCGTACAACCAACCCTTCTCCAAAAAAAGGGTTCTTGTAACATAAAAGTATACAGAACACAATGAAAACAAACATCTTACGAGCATCTGATCTCAACGACCACTAACATGTCTATAAAACGCTTTCAACACGAAGCGTATCGCTAAACTGCTGAATACGACAATTGCCCATTATTAACACAACAAAATAACTTTTAATTCCCAACAATAAAGTTCAAATTGGAACGAAACATAAAGGGCAATGATAATAACAACAGGGCAAAGAAAGGCCAGTTCAAAACGAGCTTCCACTCTCTTTTCTTGACTCTAAATTTGGACGCATTAAGGGGGATGGATAGTGGTTGTAGAGGTCATCTGAAACTGGTCGATTTATTGAGTTGCGTCAGAAAGTTTTGTAGATATTGAAACGAATAGCGCCACCTGTTGAGCTCGGTTTGCAACTTCGTTAATGGCGGCTCTATTGGGCCAATGATGTCTGTGTTAGATTGTTGTTAAAGTACTCAAATTATATGTGTTTATGAGGGATAAAGCCTTCCGCAGTCTGGGGCTTTAGGCTACGTGAAACAGGTGATAATAATTCGGTTGTTGAGTGGTTTAATATTGCATACGTGTTTTGGGATTGGGACAGGCTTGTTTTAGATTAATTCATATTTGGTATGCGATTGAAATTCGATTTTAATTCAAATATTTAATATATTTCTTTATTGTAATCAATAAATGGAAATTGAAGGAGTTAAGACGTTACGTACGGTGAAGGTCGCGTGAAACCGCTGGATGCGGGAGGCATAGGACCGGTCGTCGTGCAGATCCTTGGGGGAGGCCTATGTCCAGCAGTGTATGTCTTTCGGCTGAAATGAAGACCTCATGAAACTATTAACTAACTACTGCATCTCGCGGTTTCACCCGCGGAAGTTTCAGTCTTGTAGAAACATTGGGATAAAAAGTACCTACCCTATGTGTTATTCCTGGTTTATTTTTAAATTTCAAAATGTTATTTTTTGTTTATGCAAAACCCGAAACATGTCATGTCTAATACCCATGTTGTACCGACTCCTATAAAGATTGGAGACTCTGTTCTCGAAGTTGTTGACAGTTACATGTACCTGGGACAAACTATCCAGTTAGGAAGGTCTAACTTCGAGAAAGAGGTCAATCGTCGAATCCAACTCGGCTGGGCTGCTTTCGGGTAGCTACGTAGAATCTTCTCGTCCGAAATACCGCAGTGTCTCAAGACAAAAGTCTTCGACCAGTGTGCCAGTGATGACTTATGGAAATGAGACGTGGTCGCTAACAATGGGCCTTATAAGAAGGCTCAAAGTCACTCAAAGGGCAATGGACAGGGCTATGCTTGGGGTTTCACTGCGCGATCGAATCAGGAATGAGGAGATCCGCAGAAGAACGAGAGTAACCGACATAGCCCGAAGAATTGCAACACTAAAGTGGCAGTGGGCTGGACACATTGCCCGTAGGACCGATGCCCGATGGGGCCGACGGGTTCTCGAGGGGCGACCACGCACCGGAAGACGTAGCGTGGGTAGGCCCCCTACAAGGTGGACCGACGACCTGGTGAAGGTCTGAGGAAACCGCTGGATGCGGGAGGCGCAGGACCGGTCGTCGTGGAGAGCCTTGGGGGAGGCCTATGTCCAGCAGTGGACGTCTTTCGGCTGAAATGATGACGATGATGATGAAAACCCGAAACCTGTGTCCTGTATTATAAAGTAAAGAATCTATGTACAAAATTTCAAAAAGATATCATGAAATACTACATAGTTATGAGCTTCTTATCTTACTTGTTTGTCCTAACAAAAATATGGTCAATGTACCGCTCGCTCGCTCGTGCCTGAAGCATCGCAGCACGAGAGGCCTCCTAGTACTATGATCCACGGTGAGCTATGTTGTGCGCTCGGTAAGCACACTGCAACAATTTCTAAATGTATTTGGGATAACATGGTGTAAAAATGATTGGAATCGATTTAGTTGCTTATTTTAAACCAACTATATTAGCACAGAAGTTCTCAACGTCGCTGAAGTTTTCACTTCAAAATGGAAGTCATCATGCCTTCTGCCTAGTTCGAGGGATTTAAGTAGTCTTTGGGTATATACTCACTACCAATTCGATATTACTGTATCTACCCACAACCAATTGAATTATGTGCCATTGTAAAATTGCTAACTTCAAGGAAAACAGCCGATTTTCCTTCTAGGATCCATAATTTCTACTTATTGCTACAGCTGGACTTAGCAACATACAATCTCGTGACGTCACGGTCATTATACTACGTCATTATTATCAGTTACATAAACGGTTAGTAATGGTACAGAAAGTCATGCATTTGGCCTTGAAGGATGAGGATGTTTTTGAACTAAGGTAAGATAAAGATCAGGCCCGGGTTGACGGCGCGTTGTGTTTCAAGCGGGCCTCAAAGAGATGTCAGCACGTCGTGACTTTGTCCACGAAGACCGATGCTTCCTGGGCCAGGGTTGCGGGTTGGTTAAAAACGAAACGGGCAAGTGAAGAAACACGGGTTGGTTTTAGTCAGTAAAAGTCTGACATACCCTTCCATTCCGCCCAAAGTGGGAGAGGTCATTTGATGATTTCCCATGCAAAATAAAAAAAGGATGTTGTTGAATATGGAGAGAAGCCATAATTGTTTTCAGTGACTTTCTGTAAGCATGCATCACCCCGCGACTGGACAAAAGCTTCATCCGATGGCTTCTACCTCTTTCGATCCAAGGCTTCAGTAGACTACTTGTGGTTTGATTTCTCCAGCTCGACATCTTCTTCGGGGTCTGCTGTGGCGCCTTGTCAGGGCTTCACAAGGTGGTTATTTTGGCCTACAGCTCGTGGGGCATATCGCAGATTTGGCCAGCCCACACCCACTTCAATTTAGTGGTTGGTTTTTAGCAGGATATAGCTATTGCAACATCTGTTTGTTAAAGTGGGGAAGGGCGGGCGTTTGGGAGGACTGTCTTTTGTAATTTTGAGGTTCGAAATGTGCTGATTCAGCTCAGCCTAATTTGAATAAATGATTTAATTTTCAAAATACATATCTTCTAGCTGCTTTGGTTGCCTGTAAAAGATCGCTCTTAGCGATAAGACCTCCCATTGTGTCACCCTTTGTAAAATCTTCATAATATATTTATTATCTGTAATTTATATGGTGTACAATAAAGAGTATTCTATTCTTTTTTGCTGTTATCCATTTATTTAATAATATTCTTAAATTCAGTGACAGACAACGCACTGTTTGAACGCTAGCCTTTTAAACGAACACTAAGGAAGTAGTTTTGAAAATTAAACACCTAAGGGGCCGTCCATTAATCACGTGAGGTCGTTTTTCTTATTTTTTGACCCCCCCTCCCCCCTGGTGATATTTGGTGAGGTTTGGGACCAGCCCCCCCCCTCCCCCCCCTGGATCACGTGTATTTTTTTTTAAGTCTATGTAAAGCTATTTTTGACTGGAAAAAAATATAAAAAATGGTTTTGATTCATATAACATTTATATGTATTTGCAATAAAATTATGAAAAAATAATAATTAATTAATGTTGTCTTCGTCCCACGGAGTTGCAAGACTTTCATTTTCACTGGAGATCTTGTAAAAAATCATTCACCCACTTCGTAAATTCTTCTTTTTGAGTATATTTTTCTTTCGAATTAGCCCATATCTCATTGAATTCTTTCTGAGCCACACTAGGTTTTTTTCCTTTCTTATACTCCGCAAATAGTTCTTTATACAGTATAATAGTACTTTATACACCTAGTTGAGACATTATTTTAACGTAAAAATTGCAAGGTAAACGGTTACGCATGCATTCGGCGGTAAAACATCGAAGCATCTGGCGACTGACTGTCCGGCGAGCGAGCCCAGTGGTCGGCGCGGCGCGCGGGGAGTCGTTGCCAAGCAACGGCGGGCGAGTCAATCAAGGTCATACTACAAATCGCAAAAATTTTCGCGCCGTTCAAAATTTCGGTTCAGAAATAGCGCTTCTTGGAAAAAAATTTATAAAATTTATACACGTGATGTCTAACGAGACCCCCCCTCCCCCCTCGTGATATTTCGTGATGTTTTCCGTACCCCCTCCCCCCCTTTTGAGCCTCACGTGATTAATGGACGACCCCTAAGTGGATTGAAATAATAATAATAATAATAATAAATTTATTTATTTCTCCACAAAGCTAGTTACAATTCTACTTAAAGATAACAGTTTAAATATTTACAAGTCCTTTGTGAGAGCTGGTGTCTGAAGTAGGTTTCAGGAAAACCTGTAGTACAGATCACCAGGCTCCCGCCGCCTCGTAGTGAGCTAGCGTATGGTACGTGCATATCACGTGTTAAGTATAATTGTTAACTAACTACAGTGAAGTGAAGACAATATTTATAAAACTTAAACTATGTTGTGTAGTGAGTATGTTGTAATAATTGTGTGTATGTGCGTTGGTGCATGTGTGTGTGTGTGTGGTTAAGGTTTTATTAGAGTTTCAGTATTTTCATAATCTTGTTGAAGGAGCCAATTGATAACGATAATTTTACATTCCTTTTTAGGTTTAGGGTAAATATTTAGGATTTTGTTTATTTTGTTATAAACAAGACCTCCAAGATAGCAGAAACTAGTTCGTGCGAGGAGTGTGGTAAAGGAACTGGTGGAACAGACATTGTGTTTGCGTCGCTTGTCGGCCAGCTTGAGTGGGTCATATGGAGTTAGTGAATGCGATCTCAATGTTACACTCAGAATGAACTGTTGTCGGACTGTTAATATTTTACAAGTAGAATAAAGTTCGGTCGTCGGGTATAGGAAGGGGAGACCCCATCCAACTTTTAGTATCAAGCGTTGCGCTCTTTCTAATTTTAGAAGTGATGTCTTTGCAGCACCACCCAACAAAGTATACAGTACGATGCTATTGATTGACATAGTGCCTGGTATACCATTTTTATCACTGATATGTCCGCAATGTGACTTAGGTTTTTGAAGATGAAAATGAACTTACGTAATCTGGATGAGAGTGATTCAATGTGCTGATGAAACTTTAGTCTATAGTCAATCTGGACGCCTAGATATTTAATAGAGTCTGTGCTACTCAAACTCGGACAAAGGCAGCGCGCGTTTGGTTTGCAGTTGTGGGCTACAATAGTGAAGGAATTAGATGATGGTTGGCCAGAGCTAGTAAGAGAAAAGGTAATATACTTTGTCTTGTCTATATTCAATGTTAGTGAATGTTTAGAGAGCCATTTTGAGACCAAATTGAATCCCGACTGCGCATGACTGAAGGCATCTGTCCATGACTTACCATGAAAGATTAGTGCAGTATCATCAGCGTAAGTAAAAATTTTCCCGTTTTGAAGGGAGTGATTACAGAGGTCATTTATAAATATCAGAAATAGAGTAGGGCCAATGATACTACCCTGGGGAACCTCATATGTAACAAAAAGCTCATCGCTGACGCAGTCATTGATCTTAACGCGTTGTCGGCGTCCTGTCAGGTAACTTTGAAAGAAAGCAAGCTGAGTTCCTCTGATGCCTATGTATTCCAGCTTTTCTAGAAGAGTAGGGACAGAAATCGTGTCAAAGGCCTTGGCCAGGTCCAAAAAAATACCAATTACCTTGTTTTTATCGTCTAGCTCAGACACCACTTTATTTGTTAGATTCAGAACCGCGTCATTTGTTGAAATTCCTGACCGAAACCCGTATTGATTAGGTGATAATATAGAGTGTGAATTTAGGTACTTGACAAGTCTTTTGTTTAGTAATTTCTCTAAAATTTTTGACAGAGTTTAAAATAGAAATGGGTCTATAGTTGTTCACACGCGTCCTGTCCCCACTCTTGTAGATAGAAATGGGGTCAATGATGTTTATTTTAACCGAATTACGTCCACTACTGGACACAATATGCCACCTTCATTTCGATCTGACCTGTGCTTCCCGTATCCAACGGATTTTTTCAGTTATAACTTGTTGTAGCTAGTACTACTAGCTACAACAAGTCTACCTTGTAGTGGTCTTCCAACGCTATATCACAGTATAAAAACAACCGACTTCCAAAAAACACTACAAAGTGAAAAATAACTAATTTCGGGAATTCGGTGTCTTTGGTTTTTGTATATTAGTTTTTGACACCGACTTCCGAAATTAGTTATTTTTCACTTTGTAGTGTTTTCTGGAAGTCAGGTGTTTTTTTTTGTAAAATAAGTTTTTATTTTACACTTTTTAGTTGTGAAAATTACTATTCAGCTGCATCCGGTTAGACTTACGGATGCTGACGCTAAAATACTTAATGAAAAAACTTACAAACGCACTGGTTGCCCCTACGATTTTTGAAAGTTCCCCTTGATTTCTCTGGTCTTCCACCATCAAACCCTGATGAACCTTATCATGGGACCACCTTGGGAATGTCTTCTTTCCAACAGAAAAAGAATTATCAAAATCGGTTCATAATCGACGAAGTTATCCGCGAACAAACTTAAAAAAGCATATATACGATCGAATTGAGTAACCTCCTCCTTTTTGAAGTCGGTTAAAAATCATACAATAGGTCGACACCTTTAATCTCTTGTAAAATGCCGACATCGTCTAGACAGTAACGCATCGGCCGGGGTTGTCACAAATAAACAATATTTATGAAATAATTTATTTATTGCAGATCAACATCGATATCTGTATTATAAATAAAACAATATTACATATTAATGTAATAGTGAAACAATTTTTATCCATATGCAGATGAAGCGTATATGATATGATGAGCTTTAATAATTGAACTGATGCGGACTTGATAACTAGTAACTGTGACACTTACTGTACTGTAATATTGTTTAAGTGAAGTTTAAATGAATAAATAATTCAGTTGTCAGTGCAACATCACGGTTCAGAAAAGTTCACGGCTTGAATTCTGCCCGTGACAGTTGTTTTTAAATCTCTTAAATTATCATTGTTTTGATTAGCTTAGATCAGTGTAATCAATCAATAAAAAGAAATATTTCAGGAGTTCTAACGGTAAGTGATGTCAATAAATCGATGCCATGATAATGCCATAAATAAAAAACAAACACGTGTTAGCCCTTGATGATATATCCCGAACTACTAACATCGTTTTGTTTGCAGTTCGGGATCCGCTTACCCGCGTCTCGCCCCTCACACCCCGCACGATTGCCTTGTCTAGACGTCTTCGTTGGACGACTGTATGGTTTTTAGACTGTGGCTATATCTTCCAACACGTGGTCGCCATTCTAGAACTTTTCGGCCCCATTAGCCGTGTGTTCTGCGACCAATGTAGCCAGCCCACTGCCACTTAAGTTTGGCAATTCTTCGTCCTTTGGTCCTAAGGTTCAATAGGGAAAATAATATGATAAATTATTTTAATTCTGTTAGTAGTTTGGTACAAGACTACACGTTAAAGAACACCGACAGGCTGGCTACTCTACACCTGTACTCCAGGCTGTGGAGACTGTTTTGAACCCAATTTGGGTTGCCAATTAGGCTTTTCGCACGCCTCTTCTCCGAATCCAAAGTTGCCAGGTGGCTTTTTACAGCACTATATAATTATATATGTATAAAACTGGATGACGTCGGAGTTTGTGTTAGTGTATTCTCGATGGGAAATCCCATCGGACGTTCGGCTGATGTGAAATTTTTCTTCCTAAGTCCATTTCTCGTTTATATCATTATACAGTTGCGAGACCCATGCAAGGTGCTGATTCAGACATTCAGTCGGATTTTTTTGCAAATCAGCGTCCAACACATATCAAATTAATAGTATCATCTACCGAACACCCAACTAATGAAATTAGCGATAATCGATTGCAAATAACAAAAGGTGCACCTACTGACTCGATACCCGGCTCACATAACAAGCGGTATCGAATCAATAGCCTGCTCGAGTCATTCCGAGTCAAACGATCGACTCGAAATTAGAGCGCGCGAACGTGCGTTCCTTTGAGCACCATTTGCGACAGAAAGCAACGCTAGCAAAGGGGAGCTTATTACTAGAGCTGCAACGCTTCGGCCCAGGGGACGACGAAGATTCTAGAATGCGTGTTCGTGAACGGACTAATAATTTAGTATGTTTTTCACGAATCTGTTGATTTAGAGTATTTTGGGGCCTCAAGGACATAATAATTTGTATTCGTGGTATAAACCTCACATCTGACAGTTTCTCTATGATACAACTGCCAAAAGTTCAAAATAATTTCTGGTGTTGGAAAAATCAGCAAAATTTGTAACGTGGGAAAAGTATATAAGCCAAGTTTTTTTCATTTTTATTTTATTTTATCGAACATACTATCTAATTACTTTAATTTATTCAAAGTCTGTCTACTTGGAGTATCCAAATAGAACTTTATTTAAAATCAGTTTTTTTATAGATCATAATAACATTTCAATTCATATTCGTATATTCCTAACAATCCTAACATCGCTACATACAAACTGCTCAATCTTCGGCCAAAAAAAATCGTCTTCGGCCTCGGCGAAAAACCCTGACAAAGCTCCTCTCTACTTATTACGCTCTGAGGCGCTTTATGGCGGCTGGACTCGGGTCAGCTCGGGTTTTTTGTCGTAGCACGTAGCCACCCCCACCCCATGCCACCCCCGCGAGTATCACGCGCGACTCCAGATACGGGGGGTAGCTGTGACCGCGTGTTGGGAAGCGTCGCGGTTCAGATGGTGTTTTGGTGTATATGGAGTATGGAGAGTTTACTTTCATTCTGAGGTAAAAGTCTCAAAACATTTTCATATCAGTACAGCATTTGTTTTGGCTAAGCTTAGTTATATTATTAATTCTGTTACTTGGATGTTGCATCTTTTCCGGGTTTGGGAGGACGTGAACGTTATGATTATGATTTATTTTAAACAGGTATGTATTTCTGGATAGTGATGTAATTATCATGTCTTCATTCATCACACACAATACAGAAGGCAAACAGGTCAAATACTAAGCTGATGAATTAAACTTAAATTTCCTCAGAACAAAGACTCACAGACTCACTGAACAGCGACGCTACCCTGCTCCCTGATCCGTAAGTATCGCCTTCATTGTAATACCGCGCTCGAGGCCGCGTCTCGTTGCCATAACAACCATCGCGAGAGCTCACCGCACCCCTCCCTCCCCCTTTCACCCCCGCCGTCCACCCTGCTCTACCTGCTCTCATTAATATGTACCCAGCCGGACACAGCGGATCACTTCAACTCGTATATATCGACAAATGAAAATTTTATTAAAAACATTGGAGGTCTTTGTTACCTTCGCATAGCGAGTGGGACTGCTGCTACTGGTTCCCCGCATTTAAATATCGAACCTATTTTTTTCTTACATTTATACCTACATATGTATATTTAGTCAGAGTTGGACCTACGAATATTTTGTCACAGATGCACGCACCTACGTATATTTTGTCACAGTTGTACCTACGTACATTTTGTCACACTTGTACCTATCTACATTTTGTCTGAGTTGTTCTACGTATATGTATGTTGCCAGAGTTGCACCTACGTATATTTTGTCGGAGTTGTGCCTACGCATATTTGGTCAGAGTTGTACTTAGGAATATTTTACATAGTACCTACGTATATTTTGACAGTTTTCTACATACATACATTTTGCAGGAGGATTAGTTTATCTTAGTTTTACCAATAAAGTACAAGATTTCACTTCGACTTTCATTACCAACGATGTGTTTGATGTTTACAAGATTGCGTCTTGGATCTAGTATTCGCAAACAAACAAACGAACTATAAACATTTTTTATTTTCGTTATCTTATTCGTAGATCTTTGACAGTTGTTAAAGGTAATCTTCTTTTTCTTCTCAGCCCATAGACAAAGGACAAAGGCCTCACCCAAGTCTTACCATGATGACCGGTTGTGTGCTGCCTTTTTAGGTCATCACTCCACCTTGTTGGAGGTTTAAAGCCTAAAGTAAAGTGGGGGACTAAAACCCATCCGTGTTCCTTCACTTGACTGTGCGCCAGGGGCCACGACGTCTCTTTTGAACAATTCGCAGCCCTGGCAGTCTTCAAGGACCCCGTCACGATGTGCTGACATCTCTTTGAGACGCGCGTGAAACAATGCGCCGTCGATCCGGGCCTGAACCCTGGCAACTATGTATAAACATACTTGTGTGTACCTTTTTTACCCGACTATAATAATATAACAGCAAGGAGAGTGTTATGTTTTTTTCAGACAAGTAGCAATTGTACCTACTTTTATTTAATCACATTAGCCGTAATGGTCTGGAACTCGTTGAAAAGCGACGAATCGAGATGTTTATCGGTTTGCGCAATTTATGTGAGACATTCGTGAGAAGCGAGTTAGTCGCTAACGGTACGCCGAACTATGTGCCGTCCGTCAGCGGTCGGTCCAACACTATTGCCATAGTTAAACTCGACGGTAGTACTGTCCACAAAACAGATACGTACAGTTGTTCGAAGATCTTTTGGCTCGTGATCAAGATCGGAACTAACGCTATCTTGTTTTTAGATTTCTTTAACCAGCCCTTCCATCTGATTCTCACCAAGCTGTATCTCAAGAACAGACAGTACATATATGTAGGTAGACAGTTGAAATTTTTACAGAATGTGTATTTCTATACGGTCAGTGACAGGCACTTTTTTCGTTTTTTTTTGGGTATTTTATGAACACATGTAGAAAGACGAAGTGTTGTATAGAAATATGAAGCGTCAGGGATCTCACACCATCACCCCAAACACTAGCTTCATGCGTAGATGAGACTACCGCTTGCCGTTATAACTAAAATAATTAAAATAAAATAAAAGTTAGTGAAAATTAAAAGGGGATAGGGTGCTTTTTCACCTTTATTTTTTATGCTTTGTGGTACGAAAACTTTCATGTCCTAGTGAAGTAAGAACCCCGAACACGCAGCCTGTAAGCATAGTTAGTAAAACTTTGCTTCTAGGTATAGTTAGTAAAACTATGCTTATCAGTCGTTATCAGTCTAGCACCAAAAGATTATAATAGCATTGTTTTAAGATAATTTTTTGCCGATAATGCCTCACTGCAATACCTCGTGATCTCAGTTTAGTTCAAAACCTCGATGTCACTTCCATGTAAAATAAATATGTACCATGCATTCATGCATAGACACGCATACGTGTTCCTTACTGCTGTACATCGCGGGCTGCTGCAAGGCATGGGCGTAAAATCATCTGCTGACTGTACCGGACATAATTTCGAGTCTACGACTGTACCGTTGTCCTCGAAATTACTAAACACTAGTAGCAGGTGCCATCTTCATGTGCGTTAAGTTTGTGTCCTAAATGGCCTTCTGAGCCAATGAGCTGGCCAGAGGCCTCGTATGAGGTGTTCTTTCTCAATGGACGCCATTTTAAATTTAGCGCACAAAGTTAAAGTAATTTGATTTTGATATGTGCACCTAAAAAATACCCAAGCGCCAAAACAGCGAGATCCTAATTGGAGAACTCTATCTATATATTTCTATTATTCTCTATAAGTATATCTGGATCATTAAGGATATTGATAATCCATAGCCTTAAATGTTCGAAAAAATTGTCTATTCAGCAACGCAATGAAAGTTGTTGAACTGTCAATATATAAAGCCAATGGTATTACTAGTGTTTTATGCCATTACCACGTCATTCTTTGTCAGATTTCCTCAGCATAGTATTGCATTTCTGAACGCAGGCTAAGTCGAAATTTAATCCTGAAATCTCTTTCAAAACCAATTCTTAGAACCAACAGCTCCTCCCCCGTTCAACCAATAAAACCTGCTTCGATAGCATCTTGCTACCAATTCTTGTGCGGCACAGCCGGCGTAGAGGGAATTAGCGATCCTCCGCGAGGACTAATGGAGGGCCGGAGGACGTCGGCGCGCTATAAACTGGAAGGTTTATGTGTACGTGCCGCCCCGAGCTGGGAAATGAGATTATTACTAGAATAGGAATTGGTAGGGTTCAAGATATTGTGCTTTTTCTGGGTTTAATTTGAACGTGTGTGGTTGGTGATTGGGAGTTTTATTGGTTGGATTGAAATTGTACACGAGTGGTTTTTTTTGTGAAACACTTTGGCGCCATTTCCGTTGTTAAGAAACTTAAATTTTTTTAACCTTCGACATGCAACACATTTTATGTATTCATAAACGGCAACAGGGGTACGCATCACCCCCGTGTTTTAAAATCAAATAAAACAACTCTGTGTGAGAAAACGAAAAATATTTGTTTTGAGATCAATCACTCTATGTAATTAACAAAATAATAAGATAACGAAAAAAAGAAGAAAGTTATTATATTACTTTTTTTTCAGTTAAATGCAGTTTAGCCAAACATCCTTACAATATTCAGAGCAAGCCGGCTGATAACATTTTGTGCAAAAAGTTTAAACTTTTTTGTTCCGTTTTCTGGGTCAAAGTGCACATCTTGCTTGTTTCTTCAAGTTTTCGGAGGGTCACTGTCGAAATTTGCCTCGTTGATATTTAAAATGTCACGTAAAGTAACTCCTAATTTAAACAGCAAATTTGAACTTAAACGACGTCTCATGTACGGTTCGGATAATTGTAGAGCTAATTTCTTCAAATAGCTACTCCGGAACTTATTGGCAGGAGTACCGGGATGTTTAGTGTCAATATAAAGCACCATAGAACTGATTCCAGCTTGATCCAGCATACCATAGAGATATTGAAGTGACCAACATCCAGTTCTATGCTGTCAAGTGTCTTTCTCCTGCATATAGCGCTAATCTTTATAACTTGGTGCAAATCGTCTAATTTCTTGATTGGTATATAATACAATTAAATCAATAATTGTCTTGTTAAATAAAGCGATGAAAGCATTTCTTTCTGATCCGATACTTTGAGCATTGACTCGAACAAGGCGGCGAATGGTAACTATATTTCGCCTCGGTGTTCTACTTGAAGACGGACTGAATAGAATAGATAATCAAACGTGTCCATTCTTACATATTAACACATTAGTGCGTAATAGGATACTAGTAGTAGGGCGTAAAACTAATTAGTCCGTCAGTCAGATTTCCAAAAAATACTAGACACGTATTTTTTCTTTTTTCATATAATCAAAAAATGAAGAAGACACAGTACGTTGAAAACTCGTGTGACGTCGCTGCACGCTACACTTTTTAACGAGCAGTCACGTCAGAGCCACCACTCCTGATCTTTGATGCCTTTTATATTTGTCAATTTTTATTGTTTTGATAAAACAAAATATACGTATACAATATTTTTCTATAATCTGAATGACGGACTCAATGGAATATTTTTTTTTTTTACTCAGGAAACATCCCTATCAATCCAACGATACATGTTTTCATCATTTGATATAATGTTCTGGATCTCCGACTGCACCGAAACATTGTCATCATTTTCCGACGCTTGACCATCTTCTGAACGGCACTCATCATCCGAACTAGCATCAGCAATTACTTTTCTATTTGCGCATCCGAAATTGAAGGTATTTTTACCTAAAAAATGAAACAATTATTACAGTATCACAAAGAATAAATACTTACGTAAACAGCAACTTACAGCGGCATGTCGAGGCGTGCAACTGATTGGATTCACTCCAATTAGAGAATAGATCGAGCGTTAGAAAAAGAAAAAAACAGTACCAACTAAATATTAACACTTTTTCAGAGTAGTGGGGTGACGGGTCACCCCTGTTGCCTTCGGAAGGTTAAGAACGTTGCCCCACACTAGCAATATCTCCAGTATCGTTGGTGCGTTTACAAACATATAAAGTCACATACACAAACAGCAAGACCCGGAACAACTACACACATCAAAAGTGTCTAGGGATCAAGCATTTTTATGCGGATTTCTTAAGATTGAGATGTGGCTTTGTAATAAATTTATGATTTTATAAATTTATATGGATCCTTTTTGGTGCATTTCATAATTTGAATCAGGAACTGTGAATCAAATTCGAGTAAAAGATGAAAATCAGCTGTCAATATTTTCCCTATAAAAACATACAACGCATTGAAGACATTATTAGTGCTACTGTTTCCCTACTACTGATTAAAACCAACGTTATTATGGAGCGGCGACGTCATTTAAGCAGGGAAGAAATGCTCAGAGCCGTGGGAATGATAGAAGCTGGTTCCCGGCAACGTACTGTGGCTTTAGCTCTGAATACAAGTCAGAGTGTTATCAGTCGACTTTGGACACGTTACCGAAGTACTGGTACCGTGGCTGAGCGCCATGGAGGACGGTATCGCTGCACCACACGGAGACAAGACCGATATATTCAAATCTTAACTCGAAGAGCTCCAACAATAACCGCCATGATGTTAGCCGTGAGGCTTCATCACTCTTCAGGGAACTTAATTAGCGACCAAACAGTCAGAAACCGCTTGCATGAAGTGAACCTTCATTCCCGAAGACCGCTACGGGTACCACCTATAGCAATGCACAATCGTAGGATTCGATATCAATGGGCTCTTGAACACAGAAATTGGGCAGAAGAACAATGGCGTTTCGTGTGCTTTTCTGATGAGTCTCGTTTTGGTATGAGACCGGATACAAGACGTATACGACACTGGAGAACCCCTGGACGCCAACAGCGATTAAAATCCTGCCAGGAAGTCCATCCTTATAGTGGTGGAACCATCATGGTATGGGCGGGTATTTGGATCGGCGGATGAACTGAGTTGATTTGGATCAGAGGCAACCTCAACGCTCAAATTTATGCTGAGACGATTGTATCAGATGTCATCGTTCCTCTACAAGTGCAAATCGGTCCCTTATTTCAGTTAATGCATGATAATGCACAACCGCACACCGCAATAGTTGTAAGACAGACTCTCGCCGCAGCTAACATCAATGTCCTGCCCTGGCCTGCTCAGTCGCCAGACTTGAACCCGATTGAGCATGCATGGGATATGCTACAGAGAAGAGCTCTGCCGAATATGGAGGGTATCCAGTCGCAAGAAGACCTTTTTTTGTTGTTGCAACGAACATGGGCGGCCATTCCACAGCGTGATTTGGATGAACTCATTTTGAGTATGCCAATGTTCTTGTGTTGTTAGTGTTCGCGGTAGAAACACGGATTATTAATTGTTTATGTTACCCAATAAAATTTTAGAGAAAACTGTTATTTCAGTCTTTTTTTCGAACTTTTGTGTTAGTGGTTCAAATGTCAAATATCCCTTTATTAGGAAAATGGCAAATTTCTTTATTAATGCAAAGGTGACTTGGTTTATCGTTACTGTGACAAACGAAAACACTTTATTTGATGAATCCTTAAAGAAAATTTTAATTAATATCAATCAGGAGAAAAGTTATTGCAAAAATATATGTTGATCCCTAGACACTTTTGATGTGTGTAATTGTAGGCCATATAAATATTTGCGCAGCAGTCGATCGCTCAGCCACTGCGTCAATCATGTCATTAAGAAAAGGACAGAAGACAAACTATTACAATAGTTTAGTCACAACCCAGTTACTGGGTGATACGATACCCTTTAGTAACACACACGGTTGTCAGACTTAAGCTTCTGACGACCCTTGACTGCCAAAGACTTACGAATGCCTGTTGGGACCAACAGCCTAACGTGTTTTCCGAGGCAGGGAGGGTCTTTGGTATGTGAAGTTGGTCATCCATCCACGGACCAACAACAGCAAGCGTAGCTGTACCCGGGGCCCTAGCCTGCCATTACAATAGTGTCAAAATGGTCGATCAGTGATCTCATTATGATCGATTTTGATAAGTTTCGTCCTCTACTGCCAAAATAGCGTCATTATGACATCCAGTGGTCAATCACTGACACTCCATTGCACATTAATAAATGTTCAAAATGAGAAGTATTAAGTGAGAAGAGAAAATCATTTCTACTAATGGGTTTATAATACCTATTGGCAATACGGCAATGTCATTCTATCACCATTCTATTACGAGTTTACTGACCGAATTTATCGATCATTATTAATTTAGCAGATAACAAACTTTTTAGCAGAATGACAATCAAATCGTGTTGGAATGACAAATTAGCCGACTTAGGGCCCCAGATCGATCGATCCATGGTGCTGTTGATACTTATCCAAGCCTCTCCAATTTTTGAAAGCCATGAATCTAAATTGGTATGTCTTTTACATACATTATCAGTGAAACAAACTATTTGCGCTATTCATTAAGTACATTAAATCCATATAGATACTTCAAAACTGAAAATAAAAAAATAAAAAAAAACAAATTAAAAATTAACATTTCTAGCACCGTTGATGTCTTTTACTAAAGAAAACTAAGCGGCTCTATTGTTAAGTAAGATGTTATTTTCTAGTCATCGTTTTTCAGTTAAAGGTGTTTTCAAAGTTGACGTAATTATTCAACTACGTCGCTATGCTTGATTAAAATGTGCGTGTTATGTTTAGTAATTTACACAAGCTTTTGCTAAATTAGCAGACGAGAGTTTGATATTCCTTCTTACTCATTAGTAGTAGGACATAGGTAGGTACTTGATTAATATACTGGACTGCTATTGAACTGCTTTCGGTTAAATTGGCAGCCGAACCCAAAAGCAGTTGGGAAAAGGCTTGACAGTTGATGACGAGTTTACGATGCACATTTAGTTACAGTAAGGGTCAAAAGTGCATTACCACTTTTGAACTTTATTGCACTAACAATAAGTGTCAAAAGTGGTCCAGTTTTGACTCTTACTGTAAATCTTTATTATCATCATTTCAACCGAAAGACGTGCACTTTTGGACATAGATTTCCCCCAAGGATCTTCATGACGACCCGTCCACCGGGGGCCTACCCACGCTGCGTCTTCAGGTGCGTGGTCGCCACTCGAGAACCGGCGGCGGAGTGTCTGCTCCATCGAGCATCGGTCCTACGGGCAATGTGCCCGGCCCACTGCCACTTAAGTTTTGCAATTCTTCGGGCTATGTCGGTTACTCTCTGCGGATTTAGGTACATCTTGGCCCTAATGAAAAGCTTTTCTTAGATAACGAAATATCGAACTGCATTCATGGATAACTTTGCCTTCTAAATAACAAAAACTAGTCAACCTAACACATTAGAACCTGAACCCCGCGGCATAAGAAACGAACATTCTAAAGCTAATCGCGTAAAGTGGTCGGCCACACATGGTGCTTTATACCGGCGCATACGTCGCCGCGTCGTCGCTTAAGACCGGTGTCCACTTGGCGTTTAGACGCCTAAATAGCCACCTCCGTTCCATCATCGGACGACCCATTGTACGGTGAGTTTCTACTCTTACATTGTTGACAGTGCAACGATTCTAACGAAACGTTTCGCCTCTTCTTTTATATCGCGTACATCGAGGGACTGGAACAATTTGCCAGCGGCGGTTTTTCCGTGAGGCTACAATTTAAGTGTCTTCTAAGCTAGAGTGAATAGGCTCTTAATAAAAAGTAGTGCGCTTTACCATCAACGATTGCATCACTGCTTAAGGCGGGATTGTGGTCAAGCCCTTATATAATTTTTAAAAAAAAGCTCAGTTCACTGAAATAAGTATCAGACAAGAGTGATTTCATTCAGCAAAGCCTCTGAAAACGGTACCCTAATTTGATAGAAGAAAGTTTGCGATTTAATATGCGGACAGACTCGGTAACTGTCGGACAATTCCCTTTTTTAAAAACCTTAAAAATCTAGTCAGAATTTTATCTCAGCGACAGTCAATGGCAGTCAAATATTAGGTCCAACATTTATGAAATTGACGTTTTGTCGTACTGGCCACTTTGATCTCAAATATATTTTTTTAATTTTTTTATTAAAATATAAACCAGCGCTTGACCGCAATCCCGCCTGATGGTAAGCAGTGACGCAATCGTTGATGGTAAAGCGCACTAGTTTATTAAGAGCCTATTCACTCTAGCCTTGAAGACACTCAAATTGTAGTCCGACGGAAACACCGCCGCCGGCAGATTAGTTCCAGTTCCTCGATGTACGCGGTATAAAGGAGGAGGCGAAACGCTTCGTCCGGATTGTAGAGGTGTTAACAATATAAGGGTGGAAACTCGCCGTACGACGGGTCGTCCGATGGTGGAACGGAGATGGGGGAATTAAATCGTGCAATTCCCTCGCACACTCCCCAGAATGTATCCTATAGAACACCGAAAGGCTGGCTACTCTACGCCTGTGCTCTAGGCTTTGGAGACTATAGAAATATCTATTGAAATATCTCCTCTTTGGTTTAGAATTCCAAATTCAAATTTATACAGCTATTTACTCATCAATTTATGTCTCGAAAATCGTATTTCTTTTGTTTTTTCCCTGCGTCATTGAGTTTACAAAATGGAAAATTTAAAATTTCGCGTTATTTACGAACATGAGTTCCGCCGTGGCACCAGTGCTGCAGAAACGGCTCGAAGAATTAATGATGTGTATGGCAGTGGGTGTCACTAGAGAAAGTACAGTGCGATTTTGGTTCCAACATATTCGTCCTGGAAATTTCAACCTACAGAACAATCCCCGTGGACGGCTGGACACCAAAGTCGACAATAAACAATTGAAGGCTATTGTGGAAGGGGATCTATCGCAAACTACGTCCGAGTTAGCTGCAGGCTGCGGTGTTAGTGATAAAACTGTTTTAATCCGCTTGAAACAAATTGGGAAGATAAGAAAGCTTGAAAGGCCTCATGAATTGAGAGAAGCAAACCAACAAACGCACGTCGACTGCTGCGTTACATTACTGAATCGCCACAATAATGAAGGAATTTTAAATCGAATCATTAACTGTGATGAAAAGTGAAACTCTGCAACAATAGGAAGCGCATATCGCAACGGCTGAAACCAGGTGAATCATCCAAATTCTGCCCTAAGAGAAAATTTACTAGAAAAAAGTTATTGGTCAGCGTTTGGTGGACTAGTGCCGATGTGATGCACTACAGCTTCCTTAAATCTGGCCAGACGATTACTGCAGATCTCTACTGTGAGCACACATAATGATGGATAAACTAGCCACTAAACAACCGAGACTGGTCAATCGCACAAAGCCACTGCTGCTTCAGGACAACGCGAGACCACACACTGCACAACAGACTGCTACCAAATTAGAGGAGCTTCAATTGGAATGTTTAAGACATCCACCGTAATCGGGGATTATGACCCAAAAGGTACTCACTCTACCTGCGCTTTTGAATTCTCACCAGCACTCAGTTGGACAGCTTACAAGTGACGGCATAGAGCTGAATCTTATTATTTTATGCTTTTATATCGTCCAGCAGGTGACGTATATACGTCACCTGGTGGTTCATATGACCCATCCATTTTTGGACATGGGCCTGTAGTCTAACTGGCCCTGTGCCTCGGTGCATTGGTCTTAGAAGCTATTTACACTTCCTAAAAATTCGACTAGGTTCAAAGAACTGAACTCGCTCAAGTTATCACGTGGAATAGCCCCTTTATACCGGCGCATACATCGATCGGTGAATCGTCGCCTCGCGCATGTGCGGAAGAGCGTGCCGCATCTGGCAGCAGGCGCGCGCGCCGTTGCACCGCGTGAAAGCGTCGGGTAAGGTATACATGCCGCCGAGATATTATATTATGCGGGATTATTGTTTGGAAATTAGAAGTGGTGGAAGTCAAGTGGAATAGTGAGGAAGGAAGATGAAACTTGCATTGTTGAAAATATTCATTCATGCATTTCAAATTGTTGGAATGGCTTAAAAATAATAAAACCAGTGCCCTGGCGGGCAAATCATAGTAGGAGTGAGGTGAAAGAGCGCTATAATCCATTTATGCTTTTTTTTTTTTGTTATAAGCTGTCTTCATTTATTTTATTATCAATTTATGTCGTGCAACAAAATTCATACCCCCTTATTACGTTTAAGACTTAAGTTTTAAGTCAGTATTTGTATTTCGAACAGTTCTTAATACAATAGTGACAATTTAGTACCGAACTAAACTGTCATTTTTAAATAAAGAACTGCATTTCTATAATGGTTAGGCGTATAATTCAATGACCATTTATGTGGTTTAAACCTGATTTAAATAAAATCCATGTTTTTTAATAAGAGAGATAGAGTTCAAACAAAATAATCCAACGTATTAGTAGTAAGTAATGAAATCTTTTCGTGTTACACAGACAACAGTATTCTATAAACGTAGTCGAATATTTTGCCAATAGTAAGTTAAAATCCCGAAGGATTGAGCTGACTCTCCGTTACTTCCCTCATACTAAACGGCTTCGGCATAGGTAAGTTATTAAAACATATGTTCTATGACTTCCGGATTTTGTGTCCAACATTAATGACAATTAAGAAAAGAGAGAAATAAGGCCACTCCTGTATGCTACGATTGAATTGCATTGTGACGAGTACCCTATGACAATTAAAATTATAGATCCATATATAATTTTACCTAATCTTCGTTTCCAATTTAGTTGCCAAACCTATAAACAAGTATGAATTTGTGAAAAATTATTCCAATTTCTACACAATAAAGTTCAGTAAAAAAAAGTCGTGGTGGCCTAGTGGTTAAAAGACCAGCCTCTCAAGTATGAGTGCGCGGGTTCGATTCCAGGTCAAGCAAGTACCAATGTAACTTTTCTAAAGTTATATATACTTTCTAAGTATATCTTGGACACCAATGATTGAAGGCGAAGGAAGACATCTTGAGGAAACCTAGACTTTAAGTCTGAAATCGCCAACCCGCATTGAGCAAGCGTGGTGATTACGCTCAATCCTTCTCTGTATGACAGGAGACCTGTGCTCAGCAGTGGGACGATAAAAAGGTTGGTAATGATGATGAAAGTTCAGTTTATGCTACAATCTCAAAAATTTATCAAGTCAGTCTGAAATCAACTTAATTTGCACTAATATAAAATTGACATTGGCTTAACTCGAAATAACATCAGCTGGAAACAAAAATTTTAATAAACCTTACAAAGCTGTAGACCAAAATATGCTATGATTGGACAGTTTTTAGGTCAACTGAAAACAGCTCGCGAAGCAATAATCCAATTCTTTCATGAAAATAAAACGTTACAATCACGTGCCACACCCAAACACGTGTATGTAACAATACTGTACACAATAAACGTTTACTACCGCAGAGGCACTTGCATAACAACTCATGAATAAGGGGTAGCCAGCGAAACGCATTCGTAATATTAATCCTAAGTCGTGAGGAGATGGGCGATACGTGGCGCATGATAAACCGAACGGCTACTAATTGCGGACGTTGAAATTTCTCTTTGGTACTCAGGATCCGGTGTTACGTCCCAGAGATATCAGTGACTTAATACATATGGTTTGTTCCTAAAAGTATCTGATGGAAATGTAAACAAATGCTTTTGAATGTCGCGGTGATTTGAGCTGTCTATTGTGTCAATCACCGGTTAGAACGACAGCTCACTTAATCTCACGTTTACTAAGTTGTCATGGTGAAATGTTGACGGAATAGTTCGGCGGAAAACGAACTTGTACATGGCAATTTTCAAGGCCACTTAAGTTAGTTCTTGAACTAACTTTTGATTTTGGAGCTAAAGTAGACTTTAGCTCGAAATTCTTATTTTAAACCACCCTAACTACGGTTTTCATTTGACAATTGAAATAATGTTTTAACTATAGTTTTTCGTTGACGATATTTTTCCGTGTATAACAATTAAATATTTATTGGCGTCTAAATTTTGTTTCACAGCAGGGTTAAGTCCACTTTTATTACAAATCTCTCTCTCTCATAAGCGATCTCTACCCATGTTGGCTCTGAGAACGTTATCACCCATTAATAATGTTATTTTAAAATATGGTGATAACAAAAATACCACATTTTTAAATATAGAATGTCAGTATTGTTAGGTTTTAATTTAACTGAAACAGGGTTTGTTTACGAATTCACCAGAAATTTTTGGATCGAGCAATATGTATAGAAATTCTCTGAATTGATGGTAATTGAATTTGATATTAATAGTTTGTCTGTATTGTAGCATTCCTTAGCCTTCACGTGTCCTCGCTAATGAAGTGATTAGCTAATTGACTGCGAGTAATATCAACTACTCGGAAATGGATTCTTAACATGCAAACTAGTCGCGATGACCTGGCTACACGATGTAGGAAGAGTTTGTGTGTTTGTGTTCACGATGAGGAGGTAAAAAGATAACATGCCTGCGCCAAACAATGTTGTTGTGATGGGGGTTTGGGCGTGGACCCTCCATGATCCATCTCCCTCAATCAATCAATCTCCCTCTGGCGCAGCATCGTTGGTTGTGCTGTTGGGTTTAACATTGCTCCACCTCGCTCAACTACCGTCTTCCTAGCTATTCACTAAGTTTTTTTAAGTGAATCGGCTTAATAAACTAGCGCGCTTTACCATCAACGATTGCATCACTGCTTACCATCAGGCGGGATTGCAATCAAGCACTAGTTTATAATTATTAAAAAAAAAATGTATTTTGAAGGATGCTAGAGCTGCTCAAATATTCGGGTTATATGTATTTCAATTGTGGATTCGAAAGACACGTAGCGCCATCTAGCGATGTAAAGTAGTTTTGACCGTCGAAAGTTATTGATTTGTTTCCCGTATCAGAGTTTTTTTCTGAATAAAAAGGGCTTAATGTCCTTTTCTATACCTCCGATAACGTATAATATGCAAAATTTCATGAAGATCGGTTCAGTGGACCGAGTGTTCAGATGTTACTATCGAGAAAAGGTAAAAAATATAATCAAACCTATTTTCACATTTACAATATTATTAATAATATTAAGAAGTTTGAATACCCATATGAGTCTGTCTTTAAGTCTCGTAACTATCAATGAATTGTACCTAAATGAATTTTGTGGACTGTGTTCGTTGACTTGGGTTTTCAACTTAATTACAGACTATCTCTTTCGGGAACTGCAAATTGCAATGAATGTATCTAGCTGTAAAGAGCTAGCAGCTGAATTGCAATTAAACTAAATCATGCTCAAAAATATTGGTGAATTTAGTCAATTAGTTATTACTGGTTTCTAATTAGTTCTAAGTTGGAAGATAATCTTCTAAACATTCAGTTTTGACTACATAAATCTAAATATTAAAAAAAAATAAGAAAATAATCATCATCAATTTGAAGTCTATAACGACCTACTCTTTTATATTTTTTTTAGAGATTGCTGGGCAAAGATCTCTCTAATACACTCATCAAAAGTGTCTAGGGATCAACATATATTTTTGCAATAACTTTTCTCCTGATTGATATTAATTAAAATTTTCTTTAAGGATTCATCAAATAAAGTGTTTTCGTTTGTCACAGTAACGATAAACCAAGTCACCTTTGCATTAATAAAGAAATTTGCCATTTTCCTAATAAAGGGATATTTGACATTTGAACCACTAACACAAAAGTTCGAAAAAAAACTGAAATAACAGTTTTCTCTAAAATTTTATTGGGTAACTTAAACAATTAATAATCCGTGTTTCTACCGCGAACACTAACAACACAAGAACATCGGTTTGGCATACTCAAAATGAGTTCATCCAAATCACGCTGTGGAATGGCCGCCCATGTTCGTTGCAACAACAAAAAAAGGTCTTCTTGCGACTGGATACCCTCCATATTCGGCAGAGCTCTTCTCTGTAGCATATCCCATGCATGCTCAATCGGGTTCAAGTCTGGCGACTGAGCAGGCCAGGGCAGGACATTGATGTTAGCTGCGGCGAGAGTCTGTCTTACAACTCTTGCGGTGTGCGGTCGTGCATTATCATGCATTAACTGAAATAAGGGACCGATTTGCACTTGTAGAGGAACGATGACGTCTGATACAATCGTCTCAGCATAAATTTGAGCGTTGAGGTTGCCTCTGATCCAAATCAACTCAGTTCTTCCGCCGATCCAAATACCCGCCCATACCATGATGGTTCCACCACTATAAGGATGGACTTCCTGGCAGGATTTTAATCGCTGTTGGCGTCCAGGGGTTCTCCAGTGTCGTATACGTCTTGTATCCGGTCTCATACCAAAACGAGAGTCATCAGAAAAGCACACGAAACGCCATTGTTCTTCTGCCCAATTTCTGTGTTCAAGAGCCCATTGATATCGAATCCTACGATTGTGCATTGCTATAGGTGGTACCCGTAGCGGTCTTCGGGAATGAAGGTTCACTTCATGCAAGCGGTTTCTGACTGTTTGGTCGCTAATTAAGTTCCCTGAAGAGTGATGAAGCCTCACGGCTAACATCATGGCGGTTATTGTTGGAGCTCTTCGAGTTAAGATTTGAATGTATCGGTCTTGTCTCCGTGTGGTGCAGCGATACCGTCCTCCATGGCGCTCAGCCACGGTACCAGTGCTTCGGTAACGTGTCCAAAGTCGACTGATAACACTCTGACTTGTATTCAGAGCTAAAGCCACAGTACGTTGCCGGGAACCAGCTTCTATCATTCCCACGGCTCTGAGCATTTCTTCCCTGCTTAAATGACGTCGCCGCTCCATAATAACGTTGGTTTTAATCAGTAGTAGGGAAACAGTAGCACTAATAATGTCTTCAATGCGTTGTATGTTTTTATAGGGAAAATATTGACAGCTGATTCATCTTTTACTCGAATTTGATTCACAGTTCCTGATTCAAATTATGAAATGCACCAAAAAGGATCCATATAAATTTATAAAATCATAAATTTATTACAAAGCCACATCTCAATCTCAAGAAATCCGCATAAAAATGCTTGATCCCTAGACACTTTTGATGTGTGTATATCTTTACCGTTCTCTGTACAGATCTGAAAACACATCAAGCGACTACAATCTGTCAAATTAGTTTAATTCATTTTCAACTTTATATCCGAATTCGGTTCAAGATTGATTGCGAAAATTTGAGTTACGAGTAGCTCGATTTCGTTGGCGTCTGTACATAGGTCTCATCAATTCGATGCCAATGCAATCCATCATCTTTCAATATTTTTTTAAAATTATAGTTACTATTTTTACAAGGTATCCTTCATAGACTTTCGAGCCAATAAAAAAGCGCCATGTACACCCAGCCTAACACCTATAAACATGTAGCAAATGGTTTTTGTCTCAAGTTTTTATGCGCGGATAGCGTATGGACCTCGGCAGGATCACAAGCGCAGTTAACGCCATAGGCGGCGGCCATATACTAAAACTGTTTGCGAATACACCGACTGGTAATTACGATAAACTGCCCGTTTTGTAGCTGACGGCAAAACCTTCCAAACGAGATGCGTGGAGCAACAAACTACACTTAAAATCTAGAATTATCGATGTACTTAAGGAACTTACTATATACTTATTGAGATAGTTAACTCTGTGTTTGCTTATTGTAACACACATTGCTCGAGGCGAGTTTCTGTCAAGAAAAATGACGAACGTCTGTAAAAGTTTGTATCCTCCATTTAAGCCCTTTAGATAACCTTTTTTCTAAACTCCTTAGCTTAGTTTCGTTATATTAGGAACTCTTGGTAGAAATTTCTAGACTGAGCGGATTAAGTTAATTATTTGACTCGTCTATCAGCGAATCTCAGAGTTTTATTAATTAGAAGAATCGCTTTTAACGCGCACGTCTTTCTGTATCGTTTTCACATGGATAAATGCAACATTGCAACAAAGAGGAATACTTACGCTTTGGAATTGGCAACTAGCTTTATCTTCCTGGCTAACCGAACACTTTTCACATTCAAAAGGTTCTGCGTTGAGTTTGATTAGTTGTTACTCGTACTATTAGCCAGATAGACAACATCGTTTGGATAACCTAGGTATAATTTTTCTTAAACACAATAGCCCAAACGTTTCCATTCTTTTCACATTTATTACTGTTTATGGGAGTTGTTTTGTGCTTAATTAGTACAAAGTCTGTCTTAGCCAAATTACTTACGTTGCTAGCAGCAATTTCACCAGAATTGATCATTGAACGTTGTGGTTGCAAGTGATGAGCAGCCGATATGATTGATAGTTTAATCAATTTCTTTGGTACGAACACACTATCAATTAATTATCATTTACACAAGTTTTTAATCTACACACACTTTTATACTACACTTCACAAGCGTTAGGTCATTATACTTTGGGGGTTAGGACTATTGGAGGTCGCATATAAAACTAGTGTACTGGCATGTGCCTGTTTTAAATATAGTATGGAATAATCATATTGACACATGCCTGTCACCTATGTCTGTGTGAAAAATATAGTGTTCTCACGTTAAGCAATTTTTTATTATAACCACCGTTTTTCCAATATGGACTGCTGTTCGGGTCTCGGTAGCAAGGCGAGTAGTGATCTCCCATACGATTGTCAATATACTATACCTACAACATTATTTTTGTTTATGTAAACCCCTAAACAGGTGTCCAATATGTTTAAGTAAAGAATCTATGTACGAAATTTCAAAAAGATATAATGAAATACCACAAAGTTATGAGCTTGCTATTCTACTTGGTTGTCCCAATAAAAATATGGTCAAAGATCCGCTCGGGCGGGCGAGCGCGGTGCGTTGACCTCTAGCGTCAGCTGTGGCGCGCGCAAGTAGGTACATATCTAACGTAACCGCTCGGTAATCACTCGGCAACAATTTCTAAATGTATTTGGGAAAAAATATAACATGGTGTAAAAATAATTGGAATCGATTTAGTTGCTTATTCTGAAAATACTATATTCAGCTTTCGCGTAAATAAAAAATGAGGTTGTATAGGTACTTATTTAGTAAACTGATAAAACGCGGTTTGAAGTTGAACAAACACAGCTTATAAAAAAGTATGTACCTCCCAAATTACTTCTTTAATAGCCATTTTGCCTTGTTAATGACCAGCCATATTTTATTTTAACGTCAAATTTTAGAGGTCACGGTTAGGGCCATGTTTATTTGTGTTACTGCATCTCGTTGAAAGTGAGTTTGTTTTCGTCCGACCTTGGACGGGAGCCCATAAAACTTTTGTTTCTGAACTCATTAGATACGCTTCAGTAGTGGGTATGCAGTTTCGAGCAGACTATAGAGGTTAGACCGTGCGTAGTTAATTTGTAATTTGGGGATGGTTTTGCGCATTTGTAAGTGAACTTTTACTGCAATGTAAGGACTGTTTTTTGTGCCAGTAACATTTTATGCGGGTAAAACCTCCGCTTGTTGGCCATTCAATAGATTGTACAGTATGATTACAAATTTGTTGCGTGTGCAGTCATCTATAACTCGTGCCAGCTAGTTAACTTTGCACCTCGCTGAAATGCAGTCCATATGTATCAATTTAATTGCAAAACGTCAAGAGTAAAATGACATAGTATTATGACGCTTTATTATCAAAGCTACCTTTTATTAACATAAAAAAAATGTCTTTTATATTTTCTAACATTATTCTGATGTTTTACACACAGAGCCAGGTGCACAGTTAACTTGCGCGAGTTTTGCGTATAGCGCATAATGATTAGCGATTTATCGACACTTCTATATCGATATCGCAAATTCGATTATCGTACCTTATCTGCAACACATCCTCGCTTTTCCAGAGGTTTGAGATACCTACATATATAAGATATTATGTACCATTACCATTATTATGTACAGTACCATTCTACGAAACGGTAACAGAGTTGTAAACTACACCTAGATTTCGCCAATTATGTATAAGTCCCATGTTCGCAGGGGCGAGTCCATTGCCAGAAATTGGGCACAAATCCGAACTCCGGGTTGCTACTGAGAATTTGATCTTGTAATGGTAGGTAGGTTAGATAGAGGTACCAAAGACAAAGCGCTCACGAATTCGGTCCCAGTAGGTGCGGGCAAGGCTTGCGACGTAGATTCGGCGGCAATTATTGTCCGTCAGCGAGCGGGGGGTGTTGCGGTGGGGTGAAGGGGGGGCAGCCGGCCCCGGGGGCTAAGATGGCCACCGTAATTAATTGGCGCGACGCGGGGGCCGACCGCGACGCGTCTCGTTCGCAGCGCGGCATTGCGCCCGCGTGTATGGCGGCCAGGTTTTGGAAACTTGTAGGATGTTTTTGTAGCTTAGATATGAAATTAGAAGTCAGAAGTTAAGGGATGCTTAGCTGATAAACATGGTAATTAGGAATTGTATTAACCATCAACTTCGTTTTCTTATGGTCTTAAGGTGAAATAGCTCTGTTTCTGCAGTCATTCACGTCAGTGATCCATCAGTTTCATTATTAAAGTCTTGGCATTTGAAGTCAATAAAGAAACTGGTACATATTACTATCCCCCTTATTCATAAAATAAAATCCTTATAGTTAACTTTAAGCAACTTTTATGAAAAAGGGGGTATATGTTTAGGTCATTCAATGGAATTGCTGCTACTTTTATCTCCTTGGCAGAACTAGAAGCACGTAGTGTTTACTGCTAACATTTGGCGATATCTCGTGTTTTTTGGCCCGAGCCATGGTCAACGTAGCGTCGTCGACCAGCGATCCGACCGTAAACGTCTCACCCACACGCCGCGCGCGCCCGCTCGCCACTCGCCGCTACATACCTACCCACGTAATGTACTGCCGACCGACCAGTTCACCCAGAACCCTCACCATGTTCACACTAACTCCCCAAAACACAGTAGCAAACTGCATTAGAGGAACGTGGGAGCTCTACTTATAATGGACAGCTACCGATACCGCACTATACTATAGTTTGTCACATCAAGAGCTCTGACCACTTGCACATTCCACCCCTCTAGCTCCTTTGACTCTTCGATATGCGGGGGGTGGGGTAGCTCGCATAGTCCTGGCCAGCAGCTCATACAAATTGCATGGGTGTGAGTGAGTAACGTTAGTGCTCGGACCTCGGTTCGCCTAAGCGTAAATTCTGTTGCGTAAGTCGGAAAAGACGTCTGGTCTTCGAGATAGGGAAGAGGGGAAAGTTATTGGAAGAATAGTTCGGTGAAACAAGATAATAGAATATATTATTCAGTTAGCAGGTCATTAGAATTCAGTATTTTTCCGAATTAATTCAGGGTAAAAAGTTCTAAGGAAGATTTTCCCGCGTAACTTGTCACTTCAGGAAAGCAAACCATGGCCAAAATACTGACAACATTTTTACTATTATATATTTGCATCAAAACCATTACATAGTTACACTTAGTCCTAGTTTAGCCATTATTTTTAATATGTATTTATAATCTACTGCGTGTATGAATTTGGTATTGATGTTGAAAAATTGTTTAAGCTATACGTGAGGCAACCAGAAGTTATTAATATTTTAGTATACGCTATTAAGGGGTTAGGTACACTGAAACTAATTAGCTGTCAAACCGAAACCCGAAAAGACATTCCCGTTTTTCGTTGACAAAAAAACAAGTGCTCTAAGGATACAGAATCCATGTTCGAACTAATTGGTAGTCAGGACTTGGCTTATCCTCTGCAAGACGTGTGGTGCCTACCAGTCCAACCGTGTGTCAATTAGGACAGGAAACATCCACATAAGGCTTTAATTGTCTTCGCACCAAAAGCAGTTTTGGGCGAAATCTGTATTCAATCAGTCGGCATAATTGCCACCCGAGGCATTCTCGCAGACGAAGGAAAATAGAGAAAATGCGGGATTTCTCAATGGCTTCCCTTTTTTCAAGTATGGGAAATATGGAAGGTTTACGAGCGGCTCGGAGCGTAAAACTGAAGCCTGGCAAGTGAAGAAACACGGGTGGGTTTTAGTCAGTAAATGTCTGACACACCCTTCCGCTCTGCCCAGAGCGGGAGAAGGTGTGTTGCATTTGATGATATCCCATCCCAACAAAAAAATAAAAAAGGAACAACGCGTCATACTGACGTCACACGAATTCTACATCTTGCAATCAGAGTTTACCGAGCAACTAACATACATACTACTTCCCAATTTCAAGCATTGGCCAAGTGCCCGCCAGACATAACACCCGTCTAGTCGGAGGATCCTCCTTTTTCTATGGAGGATGAGTGAACCTTACTCTCTGTTCCTCATGCCTTCACAAAGTTCTCCGATTTCCAAACCATTCAAAAATTTTGGTTGCCGTCAAGTCTGCCCTAATTCAGCAATCTACAATATTCTATCCACACTTTAATAATATCAAAGTCGTCATATATTCATACTCATAGTCATAACCCACTTTTGAATCTTCGCATTTCGCGTGCATTAATGACGTCACCATCGTTCCAGCGCGTTGTGATCTGCGATCCAATAGTTGGACGTGATCACTGAGATAATAAAACCTACGACTTGTCTGACAGTCGTTGCGTCATGCGACAACGTCTATACTCCAATACTATGTCGAACTCACTGCACGTATCAAAGAATAAAACGTAAATAACGCAATCAATGTTGTTGATTTAACAAAATGAAAGCCATGTCTACTGATTATGTGTTACGCTATTTTCCCGCTGGTATTGAACACAATCACGCTTGATGGAAAGCAATGGAAGGGGTTTCTTATGGGACGAGCGTCTCCATAAGATGCAACACCAATATTCCTGTAATCGTTGTCGACAACCAGCGACAAAAAAGACGAACGGTCACACAAAAAATCATCCCTTTTATAACCCAAATCGCGTACAAAAAAATTGTATGAATTTTAGAAATCATTGCATGCCGCTTACTTTTGTAATGTAAGGAACTCTTGTGCAAAATTTCATGCTGTGTGACCGCCCGGACTGGGCCTGCGTTATGGATTATGGCGCACCTCTCATAGAGAGGAAGTCTATGTCCCAGAAGTGGGGACATTATGCTATTAAGAAGATTTTGGTTAGGAACGAGGAGCTATTCGAGAGTACGTAAGTCAAAAATCTTTAAAAGAGTTTCAACTTTATGGCTATAAGTTCAAGGTTCAAGATTGACTAAAATGTTGATAATGTCGGATAGCCTGACCTGCTGGCGCCTGGATATTGGTGGCCTATATCGGGTAGTAGCAAGATAGCGAGTCACAACTGCTGGTATGTCCGCTGACTAACCAGAGAGTACCGTAGTGTTATGCTGTAAAAATTTAGCATGAAAACAGGAGTGAAGTAAGCAGTCGGATTATTCTGTAAGAATCTCACGGAGAAAAGTTAGATGAAATTTTCAGTAGTGTCTGTGTCCTCCTTAGTTAATAATAATAATAATATATCTATAATAATAATCTATCTAATAATAATAATAATCTGTCTTATTTTTATATTTTTAATGTTTTTTTATGTATTTATATAAATATTTGAAAATGTAAAATAATATGTACATATAGAAAAATAAAGGAAATAATAATCTTTATAACACAAAAATTGGTACCAATAAGTGTGAATTTTTACAGAATCGATCCGCTGTTATTTAACTTATGCCCTAAGAGCAACAGCGCGCGAGGGAGTAGGAATCTGAGCGCCCTCACATGTCTAGTCGCCGCAGGATCTGGTACCATATCATATTTGTATATTATTCGTGATGATTACATAAAGGAAATATTTCCTTTCAGCCATTTACGAGGAGATTATATAGACCTAAATTTCCCGATAGATTCTTTAAAAATATCAACGTGAAAAATTAAGTGTGTCATTAATAATAACAATGCTTAGTTGAAAAGACAGCTCATTCCACCCTCGCTTCAGGTGGACCCTCGCTTCTAAGTTTCACAGAATCGCACTTCTAATGTGGAACCCGATCTATTGTAATCCACCTACCCTAGAAACTACGACTGTGCCACCGTTACTAGGAAGTGATGTCAATTAGATCCACCAGGTTCCAATACTGTATGGCAACCGCGCGTAATCTTACCACATGCAAACCAGGGATGTTACGAAGCTTCGACTCCGACTCCGTTAAGTCGGCAACATCGGCCGCCAGCAGAAGTTACCACCCACCAGGCAAAGCCTTGCCGCCAAGCGATTTGTCGTGTTCCGGCATGATGTCTGGTGAAGCCGTACGGAGGACGGGTCTGAGCAGTTGTGTTGCGATGTGTGCTGGGTACGATGCGGTTGGGAGTTTGGTCGTGGATGGTCTTCAGATCAATCTCCCTTTGGCGCAGCATCGTTGGTCGTGTTGTTGGGTTTAACATTGCATCGCCTCGCTCAACTGCCGTCTTCCTTCCTATTCGCTCAGTTTTTCTGAGTGAATAGGCTCTTAATAAACTAGCGCGCTTTACCATCAACGATCGCATCATTGCTTACCATCAGGCGGGATTGCGGTCAAGCGTCAGTTTATAATTATTAAAAAAAAAACCTTCGGTTCCGACTTCGGTTCAGATACTTTTAAATCGGAGGTTATTAAAGCATACCATAGCGGCGGCGGCCTGCCGACTGTTATGAAGAGCAGGGTAATTACGTAACGCATTATCAGTAATATGTGTTTCATTTTGACAGTTCAACAACATTCATTGCGTTATTTATGTTGTTGAGCACACACAATTTATCGAACATACGGAGCAATGGACTTGCAATATGCTTCAAAATGATTCCATTTGATAGTAATAGTGCATTACGCGATTGGGGAGCAACCCCTTAATCGGCGAACACATTTTTGTCAAATGATTGCGACTAGTTGGGATCGTTTGGACCGCCCATTGGCCCGTTCGGTCCAAATGATCCCAACTAGTCGCAATCATTTGACAAAAATGTTGTCGCCGATTAGGGGGCAGGTTCATACACATCACGCGGGGAATTCTCTGACTCCTGCTACGTGTACTCCATCGTGCATTTTTCGCTAGTTTTGAAGTCAACACATTTGATTTAATTTGTTTTTGTTCATTTATTGTAATATAATATGGTACTTTGGGTTTTAATTAACTTCTTGTTCATTTTGAAATATGCCAATTTTCTTTTCACTGTTTGTGTTTAAATCAAAAATTAAAATGAAAAAATTTACTTAATAATGTTTTTTGTGTTTAAATAAAAGTTTCTCTCCTACCACCATTTCTGACCCTGCCTCCGCCTCCCATTTCGCCTCCGATAAATCAAATTTAAAAACTCTGACCCCGGTTCCGATTCCAATAAAACTAGCTCCGTTACACCCCTAATGCAAACCTCGTACGGTTGTCAAGCATAGTATTTAGACAGTTAAAATCAGTACCCAAATTGCGTAACACAATATTAATACTACCGATTGGAATAATTTGAAGCCAATTGCTAATCCATTGCACCATATGTTCGGAACGTATATCTGATCAACAACGTAAATAACGCAATGAATGTTGTTGAAATGTCAAAATGAAACACATTTTTTTTGGGACGATGAGAGGATGGATCTCCTACCTTTTTTTTATTATTCTATTTCGGCTAGCCCGATTTTTATTTATATATATCATATATATTCACATCTTATATTCTAATTGTTACCTTTGTTACATTTCTACCTTTTACTTATAACAATAATCTTACTACCACCAGTTACTTCCATTTTATTCTCTTATGATTATACTGTCTACCATATTACGTAATTCTTAATCTAGCAATTACAGTTATTCTACTTTATCTATTTTTAAATTAATACCTACTATTTATTTGGCTGCATCTTATTTCTACACATTTATTCTTAAATTTATTTAACTTATAATAACATTTTGTTAACTTTTATATATTATACTAAAATATATAATTTAACAATCTTATTTATCTATCACTTATTTCTATTGTTTACAATATTACAGATATCCGTGCAGTAGTCCACAAATTGTTTACGACTTGTTTCACTGGTAAGTAGGTCCCACAGGTTTTGCCTAATTAATTTTATTTTTAAGTTTTGTTCCAAATCGTACCTTCGCGCTGCGTGAACGGGGCAATCGACGAGAATGTGCACGACATCTTCTACAGCGTCTGGCTCACAAATGCATGATGGACTCTCCTTTAACTTAAACCGGTTTAAGTACTGGGAGAATCCACCATGCCCCGTCAGTATCTGAGTGAGCTTCCCCTCGGGCTTGGCCTTGAGTACAAAGCGGTGAGCCACTCTGACATTGGGAAGGAATATCTTAGTGACCGACGCAGTGTTCCCGGCTATATACCGACTGTTCCATTCATCCAATGATGACTGACGTATAAGCCGCTTCACGTAGGATATGGGACACTGGTCGTAATCAGGCTTCCTTCTCGATGCCAGAGCCGCCTCCTTAGCCAAATCGTCAGCACGCTCGTTCCCCGGGAGTCCCGCATGAGCCTTGACCCAGTACAATGACACAGCCTTGCCCAAAGCCAAGGCTTTCCGCAGGTTCTCCCTCGTCTCCACGGTCAGTGGGTGGAGTGACCCATGGTTAACGACCGTCTGCAAAGCGGCTCTCGAGTCGCTGTATAGACCATAGGTGAACTCCTTACCCTTGAGAATGACGCTCGTGGCTTTACATATAGCTAGAAGCTCCGCCTAATAGACAGTGCAGTACGCGGACAGACAAAGCTTGATGTTCCGGACTTCGGCCTCGCTATTCCACAAGGATAGCGCGGCTCCGACCTTCCCATCAATCTTACTGCCGTCGGTGAAGATTCGCACCTGCTGCACATTACACCTGTCCACAAGGCTTTGGTCTATCAGTTGGGTGAATTCTAAAGCCATATGCTCTGCCGGGTGAGGAGTTTCTGCAAACCCTACCGGACGCTCCGTTTCCCTATCGCACAGCTCCAGCGGGGGCGACCCTCTCTTTGCCTCGTACAATGCGGCTGCTTCTTGTACCCTGAGGTCAAGAGGAAGTATCCCCGCTAAGACCAGAGCGGAGTGTAGAGAAACCGTGCGCTAAGATTTGCAGAGCTTCTGAGCGAAACCTCTCTGGACCGTGTTGAGCATCTTACATACCCCGATTTTCTTTTCCTCAGCCAGACGGTTTCGGATTTTCGGCCACCATGCGCTATCGGAGGCCCCCTCTATATCCAATGAAAAAAATGAAACACATTGCTACCAGCAGGCAAATCGCGTAATACACTATCAGTAGCAATAGGTTTAATTTTGACTGTTCAACAGCATTCATTGCGTTATTTACGATATTAAGCTGAGATATTTGTCACACGTATGGAGCAATGGTATAAAAAGTGTGTCCTTCGAAGAAATGCAGTGTTCCGCTCCGCGCAGTGCGGGAGAGATCATTTGTTGATTCCCATTACAAAAAAAAAAGGATGCAAACACATAACAATTGGTTACTGGTGTCTGCGTCGTTACCGACCGGTGCAGGTATAATTCTCGTGTATTCTTATGCGCTCAGTTGTAAAGAAACAGGTTTATACTTGTCGGTACCGACTGCGTTTTTATTTTTTTTCCCGGGTGGAAATCCTCATTGGATGCCCGCTGCCCTGGGGTGGGCAACGGGGTATGTCAGACTTTTACTGACTAAAACCACCCCGGTGTGTCTTCTATCACGAGCGCGCGTGGGGCCGCGGGAGTCTAAATTCTTCCACGGCCCCACACCCTCGTGCTGGCCCGGTCTGTCCGGGCCTCGTCTCCTGCACGGGATAGTGGGGTGTTATACTACCCCGTGCATCGCCTCAAAGGCGCACGCCGACACTCGCGCGCGCCTTCTCCTCGGGTACCGATTGCCTGGACCAAGTCATACGGGTTTAAGGCTTAAGCATTTGTCAGTGTAGTGTGTACATACATAAATATTATTTAAGTATTGTATTTACCTTATTTTATTTGTATTTACCTTAAGTCGTGGTGGTCTAGTGGTTAAAACACCAGCCTCTCAAGTATGATTGCGCGGGTTTGATTCCAGGTCAGGCAAGTACTAATGTAACTTTTCTAAAGTTATATGTACTTTCTAAGTATATCTTGGACACCAATGACTGAAGATGAAGGAAAACATCTTGAGGAAACCTGGACTTTAAGTCTGAAATCGCTAACCCGCATTGAGCAAGCGTGGTGATTACGCTCAATCCTTCTCTGTATGAGAGGAGACCTGTGCCCAGCAGTGGGACGATAAAAAGGTTCATAATGATTTACCTTATATGTAGAAACATCAATTAAATCCTATTAAATCCTAAGATGTAGACAGATTTTTCTGCCTAGTTCAGGAAAAGGGTGTCCTACGACCCCAAAGCCTGGAGCACAGGCGAAGAGTAGCTAGCCTGTCGGTGTTTTATAGGATGCATTTTGGAGAGTGGGAATTGCATGACTTCTTTCCCCAATCTCCGTTCCATCATCGGGCGACCACGAGTAGGTATCCATACTTACGTTATTGACACTAATACTATCCGGAGGAAGCGTTTCATGATCATCATTATTTCAGCCGAAAGACGTCCACTGCTGGACATAGGCCTCCCCCAAAGTTCTCCACAATGACCGGTCTTGCGCCTCGCGCATCCAGCGGTTTCCCACATCCAGCGGTTTCCCGCGACCTTCACCAGGTCGTCGGTCCACCATGTCGGTGACCTACCCATGCTGCGTCTTCCGGTGCGTGGTCCCCACTCGAGAACCCGTCGGCCCCATCAGGCATCGATCCTACGGGCAATGTGCCCGGCCCACTGCCACTTTAGTGTTGCAATCCTTCGGATCTTCTCATTCCTGATTCGATCGCGCAGCGAAATCCCAAGCATAGCCCTCTCCATTGTCCTTTGAGTGACCTTGAGCCTTCTTATAAGGTTCCTCCCATTGTTAGCGACCAAGTCATCACTGGCAACACACACTGGTTGAAGACTTTTGTCTTGAGGCACTACGGTATTTCAAAAGAGAAGATTCTACGTAGCTTCCCGAAAGCAGCCCAGCCGAGTTAGATTCGACGATTGACCTGTTTCTCGAAGTTGGACCTTCTTAATTGGATAGTTTGTCCCAGGTATACGTAGCTGTCAATAACTTCGAGAACAGAGTCTCCAATCTTTATATGAGTTGGTACAACATGGGCATTAGACATGACTTTCGACTTTCCATGTTCACTTTAAGACCGACTCCCTCGGAGGCTCTACTGAGGTATTGGAGCTATTACCATTTTAATGTGCTATAATAATAATTGTAACTCAAAAACGTTTCATCGTCTCTAGATGAGAATGTAAGACCGCTTTTCCATCCCACTTTCTTTAAAAGTCATCTGTGGGTTGCCACAACTCAAAAGCATACAATTTTTAAAATGATAATATCATTTCTAAACATTGTATGCCCGCAAATAATACATATTTGATTCTTAAATAGTCCATATTTTTGTATGCCTACAAATGCTAAACATCATTTATGCAATATATACTGCCAAAATTTAATTGGTTGAATTGAACACAAGGCTTTTGGGTACTTCATATGTGTGTATATTACCTATGCCTTTTTTGTAATGCTTTTTCTTTATTTTTTTTTCTTCCAATAACAAAACAGGATCGTCTTTACTAGTGGGTTCCTGGCTGGTAAACTACAAATGGTGACGATTCCAGTTCCACGGTAAATTAATCTTTTCCAAGAAAGAGAACGCATGGCTTTTGTTTTGCATAAAAATCTCTTTTCAAATTGTTACGATATGACACAAAGATGGCGTCGCTGCACATTTAGGGTGATAAACAATACGCGGCAAGGCGGGTACTTAGTAACATCAGGGGTACTCGCTAGGTATCGTCCCGCTGCATACCAGTCCGCAGCGGCGGAGTATTCTGTACAGCAACGGAATGTTCTGGCACGTTCGCTGGGTATACAGGATGGTGGGTTTTGAAACAACCATTGTGGTCGGCTAGATTGTATTTTAAGAGATTTTGTTAGAGGCAATAGTCCAGTGAAAACGCCAATAATGACGCCACAAAAATATTAAAACTATGGAACATTTTAATTGCAGTCAAATTTCAAAAGTTTTTTTTTTTTTTTTTTAATAATTATAAACTAGCGCTTGACCGCAATTCCGCCTGATGGTAAGCAGTGATGCGATCGTTGATGGTAAAGCGTGCTAGTTTATTAAGAGCCTATTCACTCAGAAAAACCGAGCGAATACGAAGGAAGACGGCAGTTGAGCGAGGTGATACAATGTTAAACCCAACAACACGCAAGCCGCAAAAAAGTTTAAGCGGAAAAGATAACAGCAATAAAAGAATAAAGGCAAAAAAGATTTCGTGCCATGCAAGAAGGGAGAAGAGGGCTTAAATAAAAAAAAAAAAAAAAAAAAAAAACCCAACAACACGACCAACGATGCTGCGCCAAAGGGAGATTGATGTGAAGACCCTCCACGACCAAACTCCCAACACAACAACATTAGGCGCATCGTACTCGGCACACATCGCAACACAACTGCTCAGACCCGTCCTCCGTACGGCTTCACCAGACATCATGCCGGAACACGACAAATCGCTTGGCGGCAAGACTTTGTCTGGTGGGTGGTAACTTCTGCCGGCGGCTGATGTTATGGCCTACCACCGAGTAAGAGTTATTAGGTGAGCCGTGCGAAGTTTTCGCACATTCTTTTCTATCGTAAATTTTCGAAAGTTCACTGAAATGTCAGTAATTTTTATATTTTTCCGGTGTAGCGCTTCAGAAAAGCTTTAAAATGATGCCTCAGTTATGTATATTGATAGGCTTTTTGTCATGTCTTTTTGGTACGTCATAACTTCGTCATAATAAAAAAGCCGTATTAATAGGCCGCATAGAATTATTAGGGTGTTTGAACATATTTTAATGGCACAATCATGACAATAACCTAACCAAACATATACAATTTTTATTTATTTGATAAAATCTCATATAACACTTACACACACTATACTTCACACTACTTTATATTGATTTTATTTGCCATTTTTTCACACTACACCACGGACGCCACTCAAGAAATTTTCCTCAAGTTTCAGTACCAGCCTATATACAATATGTAAAGAAAACCCTGTCCGACCCGTGAAGGTGTTGTTAGGTATCAATAACTGATTCTACTAATGGATACAAATCCGGGCTAAACTTAAAAAAAAAAAATCCCCTAAAAATAAATATTATTTCGCAAAAAAGACGTAACTTAATAAATGTGCGTTAAGCACCCTTCCGCGGGCGGCGGGCGGCAGGGCACGCGGCACGTGGTCGCATCGCTATTCGCTCATAATTTAATAAATTTCGGGGAAGTTGGAATTAATTCACGGGAAAAAAAAGATTATTTCAAAATTCATTTGTATTGGTACTATGATGATTACGTAAAATTTTATATTATATTTGGTCATGTGTTTACCTAACCTTTATTATCCTTATGGGTCGGACAGTGTTTTCTTAACATACTGTATACAGCTGTACATTTAGTACGTAGACAAACAAGATGGCAAATCCCGAAGCGTTATTTAGATACACGCTCGAAAATAATTGTTAACTATGCCCTTAGCGGCGCCGACTCATAATCGGAACACTTTTGGTAGAACACGTGGTGGATGTGTTCATATATTGTAAATAAGTATATTTACAATATATGAGCACATCCTTTGAGAACCTGAAACTCTTACGTTACTACCACAAAATTGTGTTTAACAGTTGTTTAGGCACTTTTTAAACACGCCATTATTAACTATATGGAAATTGACATAACACTGACAGTGGACACACGTTTAACAAAGTATTTAGGTTTTTCTGGTAATAAAAATTACCATTTATTTCGATCCTTGGGGGAGGCCTACGACCAGCAGCGAAAGTCTTTCGGCTGAAATGATGAATGATGATGATTTATTTCAAATAAACCAATTACAGGCGGGAATTGTCAGAGATTCAGTCAGTCAGAAAGACAAAGTAAGTTGTAAGCAAGCTAACCTGATCTAACAGCAACCTTATGGTAACGAAAATAAAGATCGCTGTGATTTTGACAATAAAACAAAATGAAATGTAATGTAAATAGGCGAAGACAGAATCAGGCTCAGTTGTAAAATAAAAAAAAAAAAAAAAAAAAAAACTATAAATAGGCTGTAGTTTGAAAGAATTTATGGGGTAGTATCTTCGTAATTGATAATAGCCCAGTCATATTAGGGCTTTCACCTCGGAATGAAAGATAATAAGCTGCAAATTGGTATGAACCTTTGTTTTGTCATTCTAAATGTTGTCTCAAAAGTCACAATCGTTATCGTGTCCGCGTCTCAAGATATTCAAGGTCAAAGGTCACAAAAATCGGTTTTTCGCGAATATCTGGCTTCCTATCGGTTAAATGAGATTTGCATTTATTATAATAGTTGTAGGCTATAAAATTCCCTACAACTTTTGTTTAAACTTTTTTTTCATACGACCAACCGTTTTGAAGGTAGAGCGCGAAGAGTGCACATCGTACAGTCATATACGGCCTAATGCAAGGTCAAGCGTGAGTTATGGTTATCAGTACGTTATAAAGTCAATTATTTACTTGGAAATTATAATTATTAAACAATGCCCATTATTTATGTACTAACTATTAATTATTTATATTTAATAACTTGATTATTTATATATAATTATTCATATTTAACTATTTAAGTATAAAATATTATTAATTCTGGATTATATATTTTAGTTTTATTTTAAGTTAAAATGATAGTAAGAGTATATATTTCACACATATTTTTATGTATTAAATTATTATTAAATACGGCATAATATACATTTATCAAAATGTGAGTTCAAATATCAAAAGTATCTTTGTTGATTTTAATTGTAATGAAATTGGAAATGGAAGCTAATTATCTTCTTCTTCTTGTCGCTCAAAAATGTTCGATTCATTGTCATCATCCTCATTATCTGTCATGTTCATCTCCAAACCTTCCAGAATATCGGGATCATATGTATTTTCTTCATCGGGATTACTTGGATACAGTGAAGCGTTGAGGCAAGCTTGTCCGTTGCACTGGCCGCAAGCTAAAGAACATTGTAGCCCTGATTTTCTGCATCCACAGCGGGAACCACAACCATTTTTGCAATTGCAAAATATTACGTTTAGTAGTTCGGCTGGTGCTGGAGGTAATAACGTTCGTATGGGCTCCAGGATTTCATTTTCAAGCATCCAGCCCCATTCTTGAGGTTCTAAGTCCTTCCCTAACCACGTTTGAATCTGGTAGTAGACACGTTTTATGTGTTGATGAGCTGCTACACTTGTTGGTGGAGATGTTGACAGTTGTACAGGTTTATTTAGTTTTGTAAATTTGATGAATTGCGTGTAGCGGAAATGATATAGACAGTGTAGGTATAGGGTTTAGGTATTTAGGTAGGTTTGTTGGATAGTGTGGGTAAAGCATTAGGTAAGTAGCCTACAAACTAAAATATATAAACCAGAATTAATAATATTTTATACTTAAATAGTTAAATATGAATAATTATATATAAATAATCAAGTTACTTACTTTAATTAAATATAAATAATTAATAGTTAGTACATAAATAATGGGCATTGTTTAATAATTATAATTTCCAAGTAAATAATTGACTTTATAACGTACTGATAACCATAACTCACGCTTGACCTTGCATTAGGCCGTATATGACTGTACGATGTGCACTCTGCGCGCTCTACCTTCAAAACGGTTAGTCGTATGAAAAAAAAGTTTAAACAAAAGTTGTAGGGAATTTTATAGCCTACAACTTTTATAATAAATGCAAATCTCATTTAACCGATAGGAAGCCAGATATTCGCGAAAAACCGATTTTTGTGACCTTTGACCTTGAATATCTTGAGACGCGGACACGATAACGATTGTGACTTTTGAGACAACATTTAGAATGACAAAACAAAGGTTCATACCAATTTGCAGCTTATTATCTTTCATTCCGAGGTTGACCCCTTTTTTTACCTAATATGACTGGGCTAAAGCAATCAACAAATGAAAACCGGCGTCGCGACATGAGTATAAAATGCAGTTTTACTAAAACTTAAACTTCCGCCGACCCTGGACTAACAGTTTCATCTGAAATCCTATTACAATTGTTAGTCCTAGCAAAATAAACATATTATATGTAAAGTTCCCACCGCTGAGACAAAAGTGTCCTCTTTGTGAGATGGAATAAGCTGTCACCACGCGGGCCCATCGCGTGTTCTAAGATATGCTGGTTTCAACACTCGTTTTGAGAGCAGTGAATACAAAATATGTAATTTACACACAGGAAAAACTGTTTGATTTCAGACAACTCTGTCGCTTTCGCTGGATCACTACTACTTGCACTGGAATTTAGTTTAGTTTAGTTTTTTTTATAACGTTGCCCCATACTAGGATTTTTTCCTGTATCGTGGGTGCGTTCATAAACATATAACTCACATACACAAACAGCCAGACCCGGTACAACTACTTGTAGGTCATACAAATATTTGATGCGTGCGGGAATTAAACCAATAGAGTAAATAGCTTAACCACTGCGCTAACCGTGCACTCTTTTTTTAGGGTTCCGTATCCAAATGGAAAAAAACAGAACCCTTATAGATGTGTCATGTCTGTCTATCTGTCTGTCCGTCCGTATGTCCAGCTATTTTTTCCGAAGCTATAAGAGCTATACTGTTGAAACTTGGTAGGTAGATGTATTCTATGAACCGCATTAAGATTTTGATGCAAAAATAAAAAAATAATAATAAATATTGGGGGCTCCCCATACTTAGAACTGAAACTCAAAAATTTTATTTTCATTAAACACATACGTGAGGGGTATCTATGGAAAGGTCTTCAAAAATGATATCGAGGTTTCTAAAATATTTTTTTTCTAAACCGCCTCCCTGTAACTTCTAAAATAAGAAAATGCAAAATCTAAAAAAACATATGATGTATATTACTATAAAAACTATCAATGAAAATTGTTTTGAACGAGATCTAGTACGTACTTTTTTTTAATACCCCGTAAATCGTAAACCACTTATTACCGCGTAATCTTTCATACAAATAACTTAGATCCTTTAATTTCATAAATCAATGGTACGAAACCCGTTGTGCGTGAGTGCGACACGCACTTGGCCGGTTTTTTATAATAATAAACCAGTGCTTGACTGCAATCCCACCTGATGGTAAGCAGTGATGCAATCGTTGATGGTAAAGCACGCTAGTTTTTTAAGTGCCTATTCACTAAAAAAAACTGAGTGAATAAGAAGGGAGACGGCAGTTGAGCGAAGTGATGCAATTTTAAACCCAACAACACGACCAACGATGCTGCACCAGAGGGAGATTGATCTGGAGAGCCTCCACGACCAAACTCCCGACACAACATTTGGCGCATCGTACCCGGCGCACATCGCAACACAACTGCTCAAATCCGCCTTCCGTACGGCTTCACCAGATATCATGCCGGAACACGACGAATCGCTTGTCGGCAAAACTTTATCTGGTGGGTGGTAAATTCTGCCGGCAGCTGATGCCGAGCCTACCACCAAGAAAAACCTACTGAGTCTCCTTACTGAGTTAATAAAATGTGTAAGACACTTTATTTCTGTCCCTTTAAGTGATACACATGTCAGATTAAAGTCATCCACGCATACATTAGCGAAACGCCAACGGCACAAGCAAGAACGTTGTGCGAACTTGTCCCCAGCAGGTCCTGCGGATTCAAGGGAATTCTAATTAATATGAATATGAAAATTGAAAATTTATAAATGCAACGACAATTAAAAATTTGTGTGGGACATGTTTGAACCATGAATTCCAATGTTGTGACGGCCATTCGTGTTTTTACGGGTCAAACTGAAAGTTCTTAGAACTGGCCACTTATAAACATTTTATTAAATAAATAATTCTAAAATTTGAAAATAGAACTTTTTGGCAATATTACTGAGTATGTAGGCGCCCCAGTACAGCGCGTACATCTACCGCGCATTTGTCACGGCTTATCCAACAAACAAGGTCGGCTTACACCACAAGTAAAATCAATCTCCGATCACACTCTAGTAAATCTACGGGACTTACCTGGGACTCAGTGGCTCCGTCACGAAGCGAGAGTCCGGAGAATCGACGCGCGCGCGTCGATTACGATGACGTCCGAGGTCTTCAGTTCACTGACTGTCCCATAAGTTGACACTCCAAAGTTCCCTTATTAGGGCACCAAAGCTCACCAACGTAAGAAGTTATTTAGCAGTGTCAATCACGCCCGACAAAGATCGCCAATGAAACCACGTTTCCGATTCAAATTCAACTCAATTTACGGACGTCACTGTTACGTTTTATAGTTCAAGTAAATACTTCAAAACACGGGCAACAATCGCGACAAACTATACAAAACGCGGCCGGTGGTATCTATAATTTCCCGAAAATCACTCGTCCGAAACACGCCACGCGTGCGAGAACTTCGTCAAGATTTTTAGCAACGGACCCGTACGCGGCGGGGTCTCAAGACGTTGTGGCAAGAATGGCGGCCGCGCGTCGCCATAGACAATACTAATTGCGCCAGCCCGTTCCGATCGGGCATCTATCACTCGACTAACTAACAATCGGACCCGATCGATAAAACTAGCGCGAACATCCCCCCGCCCCGGACAGTAACAAACGGTCCGACAATTCAATCTAAGGGCAGGCGAGAGAGGGTGGCGATCGCGCGCTTCAAGACAGAGTCCCCCACCAGGATCTCGGCAAACCTGGGAACACCATCCGACCCCGGATACAATTTAACAATGCGTCCATGACGCCATCGGAGGGGTGGCAGGTTTGGGTCCTTCAACAAAACGAGGTCTCCGACTCTTGGTGGGTTCGTCTTGTCTGACCACTTAACGCGCTGTTGTAAAATGTGCAAATACTCCAGATGCCAACGGCGCCAAAAACTCTGCGTAAGCTGTTGAAGCAATTCAAATCGCGAGAGCCGTCCGGAGTTAATGTCCAAATAAGGATATTCAGGCAGGGCGTTAAGTGGTCTACCTATCAAGAAATGGCCCGGCGTGAGGGCCTCCAAATCATTCGCGTCGGATGACAAAGGGCATAACGGACGCGAGTTGAGGACCGCCTCAACCTTACAAAATACGGTCGCGAGCTCCTCAAAAGTTAGGATACTATCTCCAATAACGCGATGAAGGTGAGTTTTCGCGGCCTTTACAATTGTTTCAAATATACCTCCCCAGTGGGGGCAGGACGGCGGTGAGCACTGCCATCGTACCCCTCTGCGGGAGAGTGTGGATCCGATCACAACATTATGTTTATCTAAAAATTCACAAACATCTTTCAAATAACGATCGGTACCCTTAAAGTTGGTCCCACAGTCGGATCGAATTAAGGACGGCAGTCAGCGACGCGAAACAAATCTGCCAAGAGCAGCGACGAACGCCTCTGTCGTGAGAGCACTAACCACCTCGAGGTGGACCGCTTTAGTAGCTAAACACACAAAAACGCACAAGTAAGCCTTCTCGGTCTTAGCGTTACGGAGACGCGAAGCTTTTACAATAAATGGTCCCGCAAAATCCGTACCAACTCCGGCAAAGGGCATCGATTCGGTGACTCGATCGGCAGGAAAATCCCCCATTTGGGGCTGCACGATGTCCGCTTTCAAGCGGTAGCACGGGAGACAACGAAAGATAACATATCGGATCACTCTCCGCGCAGACAAAATCCAAAATTCACGTTGGAGGATCGCAGTAAGAGCGTTGCATCCGGCATGTGCATTTTTCACATGGCGGTCCGCGATCAACAACTTCACCAAGGGGCCGCTCCTGGGGAGCAACAATGGATGACGAGCCCCATAGGGGAGCTTAGCATTTCTAAGCCGACCTCCGACACGCATCAAACCCTGATCATCCAAGATGGGATTCAAGCGCCCTAAGGGTCCCTTCAGATTGGATGTGCGTTGGCGGAGGGTTTTCAACTCCAATGCAAATTCACTCTCCTGAACCATCCGCACCCAATACAGCAGAGCGTCATTGCGCTCTTGCGGTGAGAGGACCGGAGACTCAAATTTTCCACGAGGGCTACGACAGTTGTGGATGAAACGCCGTATCCAGGCGGTGACGCCAAGCAATTTATCCAAAGAGCTGTAGCGCTCAAGCAAAAACTCCGGATCTGGAGCCGCTACAGTCTCGGTGGCGTGAACATGCACCCCTGGCGTAGATGCCCCGACCACTGCGGGGGTTTGGGGCCAAGAACCTTCCAGCTGTAACAACCATGGTGGACCCCACCACAGCTGGTGATTCACAAGTTCGGGTGCCTCGCAGCCGCGGGAAGCGCAGTCTGCGGGGTTCAATTCGCCAGGCACGTGGCGCCAAATCAACGGGGCTTTCGATGTCTGAATTTGAGACACCCGGTTGGCCACGAATACCTCGAGGGTATGGACTGAACTTTTCAGCCAACAAGGACGACTTGGCTGTCAGACCATGCAAAGATCGACCTAAAGTCGACCCGGCTGGATCCTCCCAAAGCGTTGGAGGATGTCCGACAAGGCAGAACCAACAGCGAGGTCGCTGTCTGCCAAAAGGGGGGTCTGGGACGTCCCTAAACGATCCCATTACTACATGACCCAACAACAAAGAGGTGGATATGGCTACAAAACCGGCTGCCTGCAAAACTCGCTCGCTCCCACGCAGCAAACGACCTAGCACATTCACACCGATCAACAAATGGATCGGGCCAGGTCGGTGGAAGTGAGGGTCAGCCAGAGCCAATCCAGCCGACATTCAACGGCGGCGTGTGGGGCTCGCACTTGCGGAAGCAGCCCGACCACCGTTTCAAAAACAATCGCCGAAGTACCGATTTTCGGCGTTGAGGAGGAGTGGGGGGAGAAGGAGAACGAAACCCGACCAATCGGATCCGAAATCCGCAGGTCTCCAACGCCCCGTACCGATTCCCTATGCGGTACAATATTTAGGCCCAACTGTCGGACGAACCAAGTAGAAATGATGCAACCCTGGGCCCCTGAATCCAAAAGGGCACGCACTGTGACAAAATCACTTTTGGGGCCCCAAACACGCACGGAGGCTGTTGGCAACAGCACAAACTTCGGTGGGGGGGTTGCGCCCGACAATGGCATCAATGAAAACCCGGGGGGGGGGGGGTGATTGCCCCCCTGGACCCCGGTTGGACTGAGTCGAAAAGATGGGAGGGGGTCGCCGACAGTAGGCGAGAGGGTCCCACTCCGCAACATCGGAACTCCTTCCAACACCACTCCGGGGTGTGGGCCAATAACCGTGGGCCGCGTACGGGGGAACGTAACGCCCCATTCGAGGGTAATCAATCAAGGGGGGGGGAGCAGCGTACCGCCCGCCTCCCCGAGCCCCCGACGGCCACCGCTACAACCTGCGGGGGCCCCCCGCCCTTGGGGCCCCCGCCCGTGTGCGGGGAATCTGGGCCCCTTTCGGACCCGCCACCATTGCGGTTCAAACACAGGAGAGCGTGATGTCTCCCGCCGCAATGTGGACAAACCTTAGCCTGGAGGCACGCTGACTGGCGGTGGTCCCCCAGACACATGTAACACCAGGCGCGTTGCTTGGCGAGGGCTCTTCGACCTGCAGTCCGGAGGCCCCCGAACTTCTCGCAAGCACGCACATCATGTCCGTCTCCCCGGCAATACCGGCACCGTTTACCTGGTGCGGGGGGGGAGTCACTTCGGACAGCCGAGCATTGTTTGGTCGGACGGCGGGGTTGTCCCCTCGCCGCCACCGGACGACCCGTGCTCGTCCCCGGCGTGGGGTCGGTCAGCTGGTCCAGTACTCTGCACTCGTCCTCCAAAAAACGAAGCAAATCCGAGAAGGGGGGGAGGTACGAGGCGCTATTGCCCCCGTACCTTTGCTCAAATCGCCCCTTTACGTCTGCGGGCAATTTCGCTAGGACGATGTGCAGAAGCAAAAAAGACCACTGGTCGACCGGCAAATCCAGCCGGTGCAACGAGTGGACGGCGGTCAAGAGCGGGTTGACCAAATCCTTCCTTAGTGAGGAAACCCGCGTTGCCTTCGGTAAGGCCAAAATGGCGGCCACATGGGTGTCCGCTAGCTAGTGTTGCCCAAATGCAAGAACAAGACGAGACTTAGCCAGTCTTGGTCTTGGTCTTGCGCCAATACACCTGGTCTTGGTCTTGGTCTTGGTCTTGCGCTCCCAGTCTTGGTCTTGGTCTTGGTCTTGCAGCAAGAGTCTTGCAAGTCTTGCAAGTCTTGCAATTACCTATTAGTCTATTACTATTTATTAAAGTTTACTTTAAATCTTAGAAAAACGTATTAGAATTGGAACATTGTGAGCTTGAATTAACATAGCCATAGTAAAGATCAAGCAGATTAATAAATAACTGAAGATTTGATAAGAAATTCGAAAAATCAACTGACCTATATGTCGTTTTCCATGGAAGTAACTGTTTCTTAATAAACATTTATGATTTATAAGCTTACATTTGCTAAAACAAGTAAAAAAAAAACAAATTAATCACAATAGCTTGACTGTATTTTAAAGAACAATACTTATCTGTCTAGAAAGAGATTGAACCCTCAATTTATAAGAAATTTAATAAAAGAGTTTTACGATTTATCATTTATTTGAATAAAAAATAAAATACAACACAAATCAACAGCTTTATCATTAGGTTATGATACTTTATATCAATTTTTTTGACCAAGAATTAATACAAAGTAACCATCTGGCTGACTCATCACTTAACCTATTTCTATGTTTTCTAATTACTAATGATGCTTTAGAAAATAACCTCTCAGCAGGTACTGAAGTTGCAGGTATTGAGAGAAAATCACGGGCCATTTTCGATAAAATCGGATACTCTGTCTCATGCGTCCTCCAGCAATCTAAAATGTCTTCCGAGCTGGCAGTTCTTGGTTTTCTCAGGTACTCCTCCAACTCGTCTATCACTAAGCCTTGAAGACAAGATCCAGATGACGTCGAGGGACATTCATAGAGTTTATCAAAGTCTATTACGTCTTTATCTTCGTCACATACTTTATTTTCTTTTTCTGGTAATTCCAGAGATTTGTTCTGTGAGTGTAAACTTTTATATTCTTTATAAAGTTCATTGAACTTGCGCAGACTTTCTGTTTTAAGTTGCTTCCCCCACATTGTCTACAAAGAAAGTCTTAAAAGTGGCTACAATATTTATTAAACGGGTGATATTTGAACACTTTTTTGCTATTTTTTCTTGTAAAAACTTAAGAAATATAATGACTAAATGTACAATAATAGTACCTAAGTAATTAGTTTAAAACCATATAAGTAATCAATATTATAATATATACTTGCTAGAATGAATTAATATGACATCTACTACCTATCCTTACCATTTTATCCTAATCATAATACTACTTGCGTGATCAGTATAATGTATTCATTTTCATTCTAAACACTCTGAAACTTATTTATTCTTTGGAACACCTGTAGGTACTCTTAAAATTCGAAATTATTTTGCATGAGTATACCTACGCCCTATGGCGGCAATCAAATAGTGTCAAATGTTATGATTTCGGCGTGGCGGCAACGATTGTTTTAGATTTCAAAAGAAGCCGCCGGCGCGTGTATCATAACCATGTACTTCCGAAAAGCGGGAAATTTCTTTGAGAAGTAAGTACAAAACCTTTGATGCCGCATTACAAAGTGCCGATGGTTAAAACATAACTATGCATGCACTCAGTTTGATTTTAATAGATATTTTTTATTCGCTATGTTTATGGTATTAGTCGTAATGCGCATAGGTCCAGTTTTTCATATTCTTTGATACAGTTTTTTACGTCTCATAGAATTCCTAAGCGTACCTACCTATACACCGAACTGTTACACCTAACTACTCAGTGAAATAGCGCTAAGTCCTAGCTGCAAGACGCAAGAGTCTTGCAGGCTAGGTCTTGTTCTTGCTCAAGTCTTGCACGGTCAGTCTTGGTCTTGGTCTTGCTAAAAATACGCGGTCTTGTTCTTGGTCTTGGTCTTGCAAAAACGCAAGAACAAGACCAAGACTGCAAGACCAAGACTGAATTTGGGCAACACTACCGCTAGCAAGCGGACGTTTTGGTAGCGGTCCAGCAACAACGGCCGCGCAACCTGGTAGTTAGCATCGCTGACTATCAGGTGCTGGACCACTGCACTGGCTTCTCCGCGGAGGGCGGAGCGCAAATAAGCCAGTTTCTGGCTGGGGGACAAATCTTCCCTGGAGTCCACCAAGCTGTCAAACAAGTTGATGAAGCCCATCCAAGCCGTGAGGTCCCCGTCAAAGTGGGGAATCTCCAATGTGGGCAGTCTCCCTAACAAAGCCGGCGGGGTCGGTTTAACCTCCCCGCTCCAAGTCGGCTTTCCCCTACGGGCAGCCAGGAGCCCTTCTGCTGACTCCGTAATTTGGTCAGCCAATTCGTACGCCTGGTCGACATCCCTCTTAAAGGTCTCCACTATGGCTTCATCCGCTGGAGGGTGTTCCAAAACGTACGCATGGAAGTCGACAACGTGTCGCTCCAAGCCTTCCATGCGCGCAGGCAACCCTTCATAACGGGTCAACAAAGCCTGCACCCGATCCGGCCGAACAATCAGGGCGGCCGCACCCGCGAGCCAACGCAATGCAGCCTGGACCTCGGCCTTCGCCGTAGCATGCGGACTGGGAGCCATTTCAAATAAAAGCCTTTAATTCAAATTAACAATTAAATTCAATTAAAGAACGCGCGGAAAGCAACAAAAACAAGCGTAAATAACTCAATAAATTCCGCGAGACCGTGTGGGGACCAAAGCTAAGGGCAACCGTTACAAACAAAACACTAACATGTACAAATAAAAAATATTACAAAGTATACATACAAAATATCAGTGTGCAAACGGCCTAACTTAAGTGCGACACAGATCAAACTTATAAACAAAACAAAATTATTACTACCAATTACACAATAAATCAACAAACAAACCGAATAAAATTATTACTGTGAATTATGTAATAATTCAACAAAATTACGACTATGAATTACGAGCTAAATCAACAAAATTACGACTATGAATTACGAGCCAAATCAAAACATTCAAACACGAACTATCTGGTTCGTACAATACACGAGTTGACCAAAACAATAACAAAACATTAGTCATAAAAATAACTCGTAATTATTTATCCGTAGCTCAATATAATCGAGTCAACAATAACAAAACATTACTCGTAAACATAACTGGCTGTATGGCGTATCATGCCTTTGCCAACTCCGTTCCTCTGAACGGAAAGAAATGAACCAAAAATAAAAACAATCTACCTACAATTGTTTTCACATTTTTTACTTTGCAAATTATCGGATCCACACAATGATGGAGGTGGTCAGAGATATAATTTTACGAGTACCGACAACAACAAATAAAAAATCAAATTTTTGCAAATTAGCCTCTGAAGGCTACCAAAATACTGGAATGATACTCTAATTAATCAAATTAGTAATTAGAAACCACGCTCTCTGCTACCAAACGATGTAGACGCGCCCCAGTATAGCGCGTCCATCTAGCAGGGCGTTTGATACGGCTTATCCAACAAACAAGGTCGGCTTACACCACAAGTAAAATCAACCTCCGATCACACTCTAGTAAATCTACGGGACTTACCTGGGACTCAGTGGCTCCGTCACGAAGCGAAGTCCGGAGAATCGACGCGCGCGCGTCGATTACGATGACGTCCGAGGTCTTCAGTTCACTGACTGTCCCATAAGTCGACACTCCAAAGTTCCCTTATTAGGGCACCAAAGCTCACCAACGTAAGAAGTTATTTAGCAGTGTCAATCACGCCCGACAAAGATCGCCAATGAAACCACGTTTCCGATTCAAATTCAACTCAATTTACGGACGTCACTGTTACGTTTTATAGTTCAAGTAAATACTTCAAAACACGGGCAACAATCGCGACAAACTATACAAAACGCGGCCGGTGGTATCTATAATTTCCCGAAAATCACTCGTCCGAAACACGCCACGCGTGCGAGAACTTCGTCAAGATTTTTAGCAACGGACCCGACGCGGCGGGGTCTCAAGACGTTGTGGCAAGAATGGCGGCCGCGCGTCGCCATAGACAATACTAATTGCGCCAGCCCGTTCCGATCGGGCATCTATCACTCGACTAACTAACAATCGGACCCGATCGATAAAACTAGCGCGAACAGAGTATATATTTCATTCATTTGTCATTAGTTTTGGCGATTTGGCGATTTGGCGATCGATTTGGCGGCAAATTGAAAATTGTCTGTGTCACGTCAACTTTTTTATGACTTTCGATGTCATTTAAGTCAACAAGAAAGTTATGATAGACTACGATTGGCCTTTCACGATGAAGCCCCATCTCGTGCGACTGTTTACAACTGGTTTAATGAGTTTAAACGTGGTCGCACTAATCTCACTGATGATTTACGTGAGGGACGGCCTTCTACGGCGACGACTGAAGATAACATCTGTGTTGTGCGGCGTATGATAGAGACTGACAAAAGAGTGACCTAACAGCAGATTCGGACAAGCTTAGGCATCGGTATGAGTTAAGTGCACAAAATCCTCCACGAACATTTAGCGGTCAGGAAGCTTTGCGCCCGGTGCATACCTCATAATTTGACTGAGGCTCAAAAACTCCATCGTGTGGATTGGTGCCGTAAAATGATTGAAAGATTTAACGGAGGTGACTCAAATGCTGTGTTCGACATACTAACAGGTGACGAAAGCTGGATTTACTGTTATGATCCTGAAACCAAAAGACAATCTGCTCAGTGGGTGTTTCCTTTCGAGGAGTTGCCAACTAAAGTGAAGAGAGATCGAAGTGCGGAAAAAAAATGGTGGCCTCGTTCTTTGGAAGGATAGGTCATTTCGCAACAATTGTGTTAGAGGATCAAAAAACAGTTTCTGCAGAATGGTACACTACCAATTGTTTGCCACTTGTCTTGGAAAAAGTTCGAGAGAAACGACCTCGCAGTAGGATCCTCCTTCACCACGACAACGCCTCGTCGCACACCGCCAAGCCAACGATCGACTATTTGGCGACATCAAACGTTAAATTACTGGGTCACCCGCCGTATAGTCCCGACCTCGCGCCTTGTGATTTTTATTTATTTCCAAAAATTAAAGAAAATCTTAAAGGAAAGCAGTTTATGAATGCTGAAGAAGCGGTGGCATTGAAGAGACCCCTAAGGACGAGTGGGCAAAGTGCTTTTCCCAGTGGTTCCATCGCATGCAACGGTGTATTGACGTGAATGGACAATATTTTGAAAAGATACAATAAAACTAATAACTGGCTAATGTTATCAGTTTTTGATTTTCTAAGAACTTTCAGTTTAACCCTCGTATTAAGTCGCTCAAGAATCGTTTGGAATACGATCTTATGTGATAAGAATACTATGGAGGTTAATAACTAGAGCAGGAGTAGCCATCCTGTCGGTGTTCTATAGTATGCATTTTGGAGAGTGTGCGCAGAAATTGCACGACTTAATTCCCCCCCATCTCCGTTCCATCATCGGACGAAGCGTTGCGCCTCGTCTTTTATATCGCGTACATCAAGGGACGGAAGCAATTTGCCAGCGGTAGTGTTTCCGCCTGACTACAATTTAAGTGTCTTCAAGGCTAGAGTGACTAGCGCGCTTTATCATCAACGATTGCATTACTGCTTACCATCAGAAGGGATTGCGGTCAAGCAATAGTTTATAATTATATATTTTAAATAAAATTATTTAAGCGCTTGGTTTCTTATGAACATAATCAGCTTATAATGTCCCCACTGCTGAGACAAAGGCTTCAGCTTTGTGAGAGGGAGAGGGCTTATTATCCGCCACGTGGGCCCATTGCGGGTTGGTATATGATTTAGAGACGGTTCTTATAAGATTGTTCATTCAAGGAGAATGTTCTGGTTTTTTCAAAATGGAAAACTGAGCGAAGAATATTCTCATTGAATATACATCATCATCATCTCAGCGTTAATCCCAGTCGCCTCTGAAGCTTTTATCAGCGTTGGATCAGAACAGCTTCTAATGTAGTACAAAGCACAGGTCCGTTCCTGTGTGGTATACTGCAGCCACATATGGGCTGGTGCTGCAAAGTGTCACCTGGCCACTTTGGATTCAGTGGAGAGGCGTGCGAAGAGGCTGATTGGTGACCGTGATTTAACTCGAAACGGTCTCCAAAACCTAGAGCACAGGCGTAGAGTAGCCAGCCTTTCGGTGTTCTATAGGATGCATTTTGAGGAGTGTGCGAGGGAATTGGACCACCATCGGACAACCCGTCGTACGGCCAGTTTGCACCCTTACGTTGTTAACACCACTACGATCCGGACGAAGCATTTCGCCTCCTCCTTTATACCGCGTACATCGAGGGACTGGAAGAATTTGCCAGCGGCGGTGTTTCCGTCGGACTAAACGAATGTAATTAAATTAACTAACTAACTAAACTAACGTGCTTTCCGAGGCACGAGAAGACCAGTGCAATTTGAATATACATATAAAGAAAGCTTTTCCACACTACTCCACTACGACCTATTCGCTTTGGTCTAGTGGATACAAATAATACTGCTGAGCATGAGATCCTGAGTTTCAATTCTCAGACCCGGCAATGTGGTATTGTGTTTTGCAGCAGGAAGCAGTTAGAAGTCCAGGAAGTTGGAAGTTTAGATTTGTGCTCGATTGATGGCAATGCTTACTTCCTTTATTACATACACCTCCTTAATTAAAACATAGCCTGCAAAAATTTTTCTAAGGTTTAGACCTTCGAATTTTTGTTATTTATTATTAGATATTATTAGTAATATCTAATAATAAATAATAAAAAAATATTAGTACACTTTAAAAACACACATAGTACGCAGGATTAAAAATTACTGCACAGAGAGTCACTTTAAAGGCGAACTGATACCTCTTAAACTAGGGCCAAAGCCTATGTTTTAGGAGCAGGGTTCCTCAAGGTATGATACACAATTCATCATCATCGACCTTTTAATCGTCCTACTGCTGGGCACAGGTCTCCTCTCATACAGAGAAGGATTGAGCGTAATCACCACGCTTGCTCGGGTTGGCGGTTGTACAAATATCCATGCAAATCTAGATTATTTATTATTCTTATGTCATAACTGAATGAGGAATTATTAAAAAGTAAAAAAAAATCTAAGTCTAAATAAACGATGTCAAAAAAAAAAAAATAAATAAAATATCAAAATTAATGAAAAAAAATTAAATTGCAATTCTACATTAATTCGTCATTCAGGTATTCGTCAATTGTGTGGTAGCATTTATTAATTAAGAACAATTTAATTTTTTTCTTAAATTGTGTAATATTTAATTCTTTAATGGCGTCTAGAATTTTGTTATAATTACGTGGAGCCATACTTAGGATACTTTTTTTGACTAGTGCAGTGTTGCATTTATAATTACACAAACTATTTTTGTACTAACTACGAAGTGGAACATTTCGTGCCGTTGTCATTTTTTCGAAAAGGTTAGGATTCAGTTTGATAAAAATACTCATTTCTAGTATGTATAAGGCCGGCACCGTAAGAACTTTTAGTGATTTAAAGTACGGCGCGTAACTATATTCTGTTTTCAGTCCACACATGGCTCTAATGCACCTTTTTTGTGCCTTGAATGTTAATTCTTTATCCGGAGAATTACCCCAGAAAATAATACCCTATCGTATGAGTGAGGCCAACAAACCATGATACGCAACAAGTAACGAGTCTATTATATATTTACTTTTCTGGCCAGTTGAAAAACTGTGTATGCTGATTTATGAATTTTCCCACAAAGCTGTTCTATATGCGGTTTCCAATTCAAGTTACTGTCAATATAGATACCCAAAAACACACTTACTTTTTCCTCTTCTATTTCGTTGCCATTAAATTTGACACACATTTTTGGAGCTTCAATTTTTTGGTAAAAATGCATTAGTTTGGTTTTCTTCAGGTTAATTTTTTAATTATTCATATTAAGCCAGTTAATCATGTCAGTAAGGGTATTATTAATGTCAATTTGATAAGTATTTAGATCTCTACATTACATTTTACTATGGCAGTGCTAAACAAAACCATTTGTTGTTGCGTCACTTTCAGCAAATCATTTATACACGCTGGAATTTTAATGGTTGTTTTCCCGCTGCAGAACGATTTGCTTTAAGGAGTACTTTCGATGAATAGAATAAAAGACAAAATTAAAAATATTTGTGTTATAAAATAATAAAAAATAAGTAAAAAAAAAATTATCAACTCGAAAAAGTGAGAAAAGTTAGTTACGCTACCTACAAGCTGTAGGTACTACTCGGAATGGGCATGAAATCGCCTCAATGGAAAGCAATACATTTAATGTTCAAACCATAATAAGCTCCCGCGCGCAGTGATAGGGTATAAAACAGCTTGTAGGCAACAATCCGAAAATTTAATGCCATACCGACAAAAGAAAAAAATGTTCAAACCAAAAAAATCTATCATGTCCGTTAATAAGGTATAAAATAACTTAAATGTACCAATACAAAAAATTACCGCTCAAACTAGCATTCAAAAAAACTACCGTATAAAGGCGTTACCGCTTTATAAATGTTCAAAGTAAAATAAGCTCTCGACTCTAGTGATATGACATAAAGTAGTCTGCGCGCAAAAATTACAATCAATTATCTTAGATAATAATTTTATTTTCGTGTTCAGTAAATTGCAGCTAAAAAGTATTTATGAAAATCGTAAGCCCGTAAAAGTATGAATGGATAATAGTTGAAGCACGCGGGTCAATGGCCCCGCGCCATTCAGTTGTAGATTATCAGAAGTTTACTATTGGTTCGTGCTAACTTTCGAGTTTTTTTTTATCACTATGTTAAATCTGCCATTTTATGTTTTTAATATTTTATTTGTTGATGAAACGATTGTATTACTAAGACAAAACCGTTTTGCTGCGGGAAAACAACCATTAAAATTCCACGCTGTATATATGAGAAATAAAGGTGGGTCGAGCACGCTACCCTGAGGCACCCCATATTTTATAATCCTGAAATTTGACACATACGTTTGTTCCATTTTTGATTTAGCACATACTCTCGTAATTTCTGTACATTGCAATCTATCACTTAGATACGATTCTATTAATTTTAAAATTTTCCCTTTGATGCCATAGCAGTGCTATTTGTCTAAAAGGATTTTGTGAGAGACATAATGAAAGGCTTTAGTCATGTCTGTGTAAATAGCGCAGATGGGAGTCCTTTTGTCAACAGCAGACATAATATTCTTGAGGAAGTCAAAAATGGCCATGTTAATGGTTTTATTTCTTCGGAAACCGTTTTGTTCCTTGCACAAGGCGTTGTCTTTGTGAAGGAATTAATATAACGAGTTATATATAACTTTTTTTTTGTTATGTTCTTTCAATCTTAAACAGACCTTACCTAACCTATTGAGGAACTAATTACTATTACCGTGCGCTAATTGAAATTCAAGTGTTCTAACTTACAATAACTCCATTAACCACTCAGTGACAAATAGTTGTTAACCGTTAAATTAGTGCTGTAATCCCCATAAGACTTGTAATAATTGCTTTGGCTCTGCTAGGATTACATACAACGTAGAACTGTTAGAAACTTCCTAAAGCCGCGAAAGGCATCGCAGACTGGCAGAAACCGTGGCCTGGCGCACAAGCAAGTGGAGAAACACGGGTGGGTTTTAGTCAGTAAAAGTCTGACACGCCCTTCCGCTCCGCCCAGAGCGGAATAGATCAGGCAATATTTAAATACGCTTCTTCAGTTAAACTGCGTTCGCGATTTGCTTCCCAAAAATGTAAACAAAAGTAGGTTTAAACTAAAATAATTTCAGTATTTTAATAGTCCTTAGTCAATGAAATCAACCGAATTTTCATGCAAATATAAGTTGATAATTGTAATAAAATCAATTTGCAACATCAGTTTGACTTAACTTGTAGTATAGAATGATATTAGTCGTGGTGGCCTAGTGGTTAAAATACCAGCCTCTCAAGTATAAGTGTGCGGGCTCGATTCCAGGTCAGGCAAGTACCAATGTAACTTTTCTAAAGTTATATGTACTTTCTAAGTATATCTTGGACACCAATGACTGATTACAAGGTGAAGGAAAACATCTTGAGGAAACCTGGACTTTTAAGTCTGAAATCGCCAACCCGCATTGAGCAAGCGTGGTGATTACGCTCAATCCTTCTCTGTATGAGAAGAGAACTGTGCCCAGCAGTGGGACGATAAAAAAAAAGGTTGATGGTGATGATAGAATGATCATAGGAATGCTTACTTATTAACCATCATGCTCTTATGTCAAATCCACTTTTCTTTTACATCAAAACTTTGAATAATGATGTGTATATTGTTTTTATCCTATTATTCTAGTCGAAAATTTATTTTATTGTGTTTGTATGGTAAGGTCATGTATGACACAACATATTATTTGACTTCGTAAGTTTTTTTTTTTTTAATAAACGATGCCCCATCCTAGAAGTTTCTCTTGTATCGTGGGTGCAACAACCAACAAACCCGCATACACACAGACCCGTAACAACTGCTTAATGTAGACCATACACACATTTGTTCCATGCGGGATTCGAACCCGTGAAACGGAACGCAATAGTCAATCGGTTAATCACTGCGCCAACTGTGTCGTAGTTTTTTCTTTAAATTATGACATTACGATATTAAGATTTCATTTCATTTCAAAGAAACCGTGGCCCTGGCCGTCGCACTGGCAAAGGAAGGACTACGGGTGGGTTTTAAGTCAGTAAAAATCTGACATGCCCATCCGCTCCACCCAGAGCGGGAGAAGTCATTTGATGATTTCCCATCCCAAACAAAAAAAAGGCATTCGAAGATTGTAAATAAAAATTGCTTCAGCCTTCTAATCACGTATCTGTACGCGGTTACTCATGTCGAGTTAAAACAGGATCACCAATTAGCCTCTTCGCACGCCTCTCCATTGAATCCAAAGTGGCCTACTTAGTACTTAGCAGCACCAGCCCAAATGTGGCGGCAGTACTTCACACACGAACGGACCCGTGCTTTGCACAACATTAGAACCTGCCCTGGTGTGAAGTACTGCCGGACCTTTGCGATAACGCCAAGTTTCCTGGCAGCCACTTTGGCCTTGGACTCGATGAACCGCCCAAAGTTTAGGTTCGAGGAAATCTCAACTCCCAAAAGCTGAAGGCGGTCGGTGCACTCCAAGGATACATTCTGAAAAGTAGGAGCCAAGGTGAACGGGCTCGTTTTGGCGGTGACAAGACTCGCCTGTGTTTTGGTGGCATTGAATGCTACAATGATGCTGATTAGGGTGTTGAAGGAATTTTTCACCAGCCTATAATGTTCGCACTATTGGGACACAGGCCTTTCGGTGCGGATTGTTAGAAGTCACATGTTCTTGAAGTTTTTGGCTCTAGGACATACCGGTTACCTCATGATGTTTTCTGGTTTCAGTGCAGTGGTGATGAAATAATTTACACAAAGTAAAGCTCCTGATGGGGTTTCGAACCTACGACCTACAACATGTAAGTCGCGGCAGTTACCAATAGGCCACACTATTACACTCAATTTGAACAATTTTGAAGCATATTGCTAATAAATTAGGGACTGGAACAATCTGCCGGCGGCGGTGTTTCCGTCGGACTACAATTTGGGTGTCTTCAAGGCTAGAGTGAATAGGCTCTTAATAAACTAGTGCGCTTTACCATCAACGATTGCGTCACTGCTTACTATCAGGTGGGATTGCGGTCAAGCGCTGGTTTATAAATTAATAAAAATAAAAAAAAAATAAAAATTGCTCCATATGATGGAAAAATGTTTTTTCATTTCTCATATTCGGAAAGTAGTATTTTCTTGATCTGATTATTGGGTAGAAAGTGTCATTTCCCTCCCTAGAGCGGGAAAAACTCATACAAATTACTTTCCACCTAAGGGTCGGAATAAACTTTAAAAATAGAACTGCTGTCAGCTGTGAATAAATTTGTGTAATAAAAACTAATAAAAAAAAAATACAGCGGCAATGTGAGTTTCTAAACAACCAGTGTGAACTTAGCGCAAACTTCATTGAGCGAAATGGGTCGCAACCATACAATTAAGAAGTACGATAGTACCTATATACTTATTAATTCTATGGTCGCAACAATAACGTGGCGAGTTCCATATTTGAAATTTAAAAATTCGACATAAATTAGCGGGATACTAATCTGTTATGTATCTGTGACGGAATAAAAAAAATAGTTACGTTAATACCTAATCGTTTATGCTAAGATTTTAATTTAAAAATGAGTTCAAGTGATTCTGAAATATTGACACCAGATTCAATTAAAGACAAATTAAAGGTAAATTGTGTTATCAATAATCTTTTACCAGAAATTTCAAAAGAAAGATCACAAATATCGGAAAAAATAAAGTGTCAGGTATGCCGAAACAGATAGCAACATAATTGAATTTATCAAATATTGTCATTGTTATAGACGTACGTCAGCAACTCTTTTAGCCGATTCTGGGGCAAACATGACGACGTTAAAAAGACACGCTGGCTGGAAATCCAGCACAGTCGCCGAAGGCTACATTGAGGATCCAATCCAAAACAAAACAAAAATTTCGAACAAATTAACTGAAACTATAAAAATACACCACAATTCGCCTCAGCCGTCAACCGCCAGGGAGTATCCGCCTGTCATAATATATCAAATAGCATAAACATTCCAACTATAAATGTAACTTTTAATTTCACGAATTGTCCGAATTTGACTATTAATTTTAAATAGAATACCGATTTAACATTAATAGTCAAATTACGACTAACATTGTTATACGATAGTGTTATCCATAAAAAATTAAGATAAACAACTAGTTTTATTTTCCTCATATTCGAAATGAAAAGTAGAGTGTTTAACACGGGTAAAAGAATCAATTCCTACTCGGACTATAGCCGCCCTCGCTATGCTCGGGCGTCTAAATACCTCGGGAATTGATTCTTTCCACCCTCGGTTAACAATCTACTATTACTCAGCAATGTAAATAACGCAATGGATGTTGTTGAACTGTCATCATCATCATCATTATCAACCTTTCCATCGTTCCACTGCTGGACACAAATAACTGATTACAAGGTGAAGGTAAACATCTTGAGGAAACCCGTACTTTAAGTCTGAATTCGCCAACCTGCATTTAGCAGGCGTGGTAATTATGCTCAATCCTTCTCTGTATGAGAAGAGACCTGTGCCCAGCAGTGGGGTGATAAAAAGGTTGTTGATGATGATGATGGTCAGTACATTTGTGTTGTCATCAGTAATGCGGTTAAGTAACCATCTCAGAGTGAAAACGTGACCTGTCATTCCAACTAGCGTGCCCAGTATTAGTTGCAGTCCTTACTAATATTATAAATCGGAAAGCGAGTTTGTTTGTTTGTTTGTTCCGCTTTCACGCCGTAACTTCTGATCCTATTGCTTTGAAATTTTGCAGACGTAAAGTTAGAAGTCCGGATTAAATAATAGGGTACTTTTTATCCTGGAAGATTTTGATATTCCCAAGGAAAATCTAAAAAGCGCGATATAACCAAATACCACGCGGGCGAAACAGCGGACGGAAAGCGCGGACGACATGAAGATTCTAAGTGAAATCGGGACTCATGAAGATGCTGAACGCCTCCAACACGATCTGGACAGATTCGTAGGGTACTGCACGGCCAACCGGTTAGATCTAAATGTCTCGAAATGCTGCACGTGTACATTTACTCGTAAACTAAAGCGCATTATTTATGACTACAAATTAGCCAATACTTCAATAGCCAGAGTTAACACGATTACAGACTTGGGAGTCACTTTTGACTCGAAACTTCTCTTTGACACACACATTGATAAAATTATTAAAAAAGCTTCTAAAGCCCTTAGTTTTATCTTGAGGATATTAGCGGATTTTAAAAACATTAAAACACTCAAAATTCTGTACTGTGCTTTTGTACGCAGTCATCTCGAATACTGCTCACCAGTATGGAATCCTGTCTACGATACTTACGTCAATCGCATCGAAAGTATCCAAAGGAAATTTTTGAGGTGCATTCAGTTTAGATCCAGAACTTATTTGCCTAATTACAACAACCGTTGCAGAAAGTTTCACGTTCTTCCACTAATTGAGCGGAGAAAAATTGTCGACAAGGTATTTCTGTTCAATATGGCTAATGGCTCAATCGACTGTTCTGAATTGTTGAGTGAAATTGGGCTGCGTGTTCCATCCTTCACTTTAAGGAATCATCAGCCTCTGTATGTTCCCTCTGTGCGATGCGTATAGCGACAAAACTCTTAGAGTTAGCAGAGCATATAATTTGTTGTGTCGGAGGGTTAATGATCTCGATTTGTTCTCCACCAGTGTTCCTAAACTAAAAAAAATACTTTATGATAGATTCTTTGTTAATCACTAAAAAAAATTCAGTCTCTACTAAATACTCTCAGAGTGCTTACTTGTTCTTAATTTCACTTTCCTGTCCTGTGCTGTACCTGTTACGGTCTCTTGTGCTAACCTAATGTTATCTGTGGAAACTTTTAATTGGCCTTCTTTCACTAATTATCTTCTATCTGTATACAGTATGTTAAGAAAACCCTGTCCGACCCGTGAAGGTGTTGTTAGGTATCGATAACTGATTCGACTAATTGATACAAAACCGGGCTAAACTTAAAAAAAAATCCCCCTAAAAAAATAAATATTATTTCGCAAAGAGAGGTAACTTAATAAATGTGCACTAAACACCCTTCCGCGGGCGGCGGGCGGCAGGGCACGCGGCACGTGGTCGCATCGCTATTCGCTCATAATAATACCGGTGTTGTCACTTTTTTAAAAATTACCAAATTTCGGGAAAGTTTGAATTAATTCACGGGAAAAAAAGATTATTTCAAAATTCATTTGTATTGGTACTATGATGATCAGGTAAAATTTTATATTATATTTGGTCATGTGTTTACCTAACCATTATTATCCTTATGGGTCGGACAGGGTTTTCTTAACATACTGTATATGCTAGCTGTAAGTTTCCATAAAATGTAAAAATAAAATAAATGGCACTATTGATAGCTCACTCTAATCTCACTTCACCTTACATTCACGGCGAGATTTTTACAGAATCAATCAGCTGAAATTGGCCCCGATTCCCTTCTTCAGACACTAAACAAAATTTAAGTACAGTGCATCTTTTTCTTTTTATTTCATTAAGAAAAGGATAGAAGATAACATTTTAGTTTAATCCTGTCAAATTAAGATATTCTTTTGACAGTTTAGACGCGATTATAAACATGGCGGCCAAAAATACATCAATTTACGTCAGGCGCGGACTAATGACAGGTCTAAACTGACAAATTATCTTCTGTCCTTTTATTAATGAAATAAAAAGAAAAAGATGAACTTAACTCAAAATTATTTTGTAAACAAGAGAGTCCTTTCCTTAGAAGAAGTGGCTTTTTTTCTGTTTTTCATCTTATGCCAACAATCGCATTTTTCTTTCTTTAGATAATTATTGATCAAATTTGCTTTGAATACTGAAATTAAAATTAGGTATCCCCAAATGATGGGTGCAAGTGGCAACACTGTTTAATATTTTATAATATTAAACAGTGTTGCCAGCTAAAAACTTATGCTTAATGCTTATGCATTAGTTATACGTGTCTCGTGAAACGGGAATGGTTTGAAATCATAGTGATGCCCTCTATAAACCAATTTCATGGAAGGTAACGTGGGTTTATGGCTTACTGCAGCAATGGTCCAGTCAAGATTAATATCCAAGGATTTAAATCATTAGATTTACCCTCGTCGTATTTAGGTCGTGGCTTGTGGTGAAGTAATAACAGTAGCACGGGTCGTGGATGGGTGACAATCTTTACATAACAAGACACATCCACGCCTTAGAAAGCACGTTAATCCTTTAGTCCCGGCTCTTATTAGTAGATCTTTGATAGTCTTTCCGGGTCGTCAGAAGCTAGTAGAGTAATCAGAAGATTTACTTAGGTAGTTCCGAAAAAGGGGCAATGGCACGACAGATACAATCTTAACAAAACAGAAGCGTCTTTTGACGCGATCGGGCGAATCTAACGATTTAATTCTTTGTTAATATGGTCTGCGCATAAAATGGCAAATAAATCGTGAGTGACTCTGGTTACCGTTGGTTTAACGTACCTTATGTAATTCGAATTAAATGTCTGTGTCAACTGGTAAATACGCCATCCGATACAGGCATGTAATTACATAAATATTGAGTCTGGCGCAGAATTTATATTTAAATAGAAACTGATTCGTTATCATTGCTTTTCTGTGATCAGCATGACGTGAAATTACGGGCTCGTGGCTCATGGCTCAGTTGAATTGTTTCAGAATGACTATGTTCAAGTAAAACGGCGGAAAAAAGTAACGTCTGAACAGTTTAACGTGCGAAAATGCCGCTAATTCTAAGACAGTGCATCTTTTTCTTTCTATTTGAATAAGAAAAGGATAGAAGATAACATACCTATTAGTTTAGTACTGTCAAATTCTAGGTACTTACTTATTTCTATCTCCACATACAGTTAAGACACGATTAAAAACATGGGGACTGTTGGCGTCAATTTACGTCAAGCGCGAACTAATTTGACAGGATCAAACTAATAATTATCTTCTGTCCTTTTCTTATTGATATAGAATCAAAGAGCTGCACTGAACTTAAATTTAGTTTCTGAACATAGGAATCGGGACCAATATTGAATTTTCTTGGACTGAATATTTAAAAGGAACTTCCACAATCAATACAAATCCATTTTCTTCCCTTGAGTTTACAGTGTTTTTTTTAAATACCGCCACTGGCTCGGCCCAGCATGGGACTAATGCTACATGCACGAATTTTAATTGACTTCCCCTTTTCTCATTTACTTGCTACACGAAATTGCACCGTGTCCTTTGTTTACCAAAATCGATTGTAGTAACCACCCGATTACTCGGCTTCGCACGGAGTTGGCGTCCCTGGCCGCGTGGTAGCGCGACGCGACGGGAAGGCGGTCGCGGGACTTAATTAAAATCGCGCCGGGTCGCGGCCGCGTGCGACCGAAATAATGTTGTGTACTTACATACACCCACAGTATATATTGAAGTTTGTTTTGTATCATTATGTGTCTTTTAATTAAAGAAGCGTGACTAAAAACGTCATTTAGAGTTAGGAATCCAGCTGATTATCGCGTAACACACTTCAAATCATTTATTTTACCACGAATATATGTAGGTTATTTTTTTTCCTGTATTTTGTTTGTTATTTTAATTTTATGGTATTTAGTTGTAAAGTGCGTCTTGTTTGTGCGGAATAAAAAAAATCTTTCTTTTTTCTTTCTTTAGGTTATAATTAAGTGTATGTATTGTAGCTATGGATATTTTCCGAAATAAATGACTTGATTTAAAGCCGGCGCCAGAAATAGGTCAAATATTTGATCACTTATTTGAACACTTGTTTGGACACATGTTTAGCACGGGTATTTGAGTATTTGTTCAAAGCTTTGTTAAAACATTTGAACTTTGCCATTCGTTGTCGGTTTCGAGCGCACATCAAAGCGTTCAAAGGTGTCTGTGTTCAAATGTTTGCGTAGCCTGCTACAAACGCGCAAATATTTCTATAAAGATTTGTACAAATATTTGTCTGTGTCTGGTGTCGGCTTAAAATACATTTTGACAGTTCAACAACATTCATTGCTTTATTTACGTTGTTGGATAGACACATTTTTCGAATTTAGAAAGCGATGGATTAGTATAATATCCTTCACAATGATTCAAATTGAGATTGTTTATGTGTTACGCAATGATGATACTGGTATTTGAATTGGCTTAAATGCTAAGGCCTACATAATGAAACCATACTACTCTACTATATGTATACAGGTATCTAGAGTGAAATGTTAAGTTCAAAGCTTCCTCTTTCTCTCTCTCCCGCTCTCTCTCTCTCTCTCTCTTATTACCGACTCCTGTACCCGAAGGGGTGCATAAAAGCTTACGTATTATGTTTTAAGTCAGAACCTTAGGCTAAAAACATTTTTTTTAAATAATTGATTTCATGACCATGGATACAAGTCCTTTAGTCGAATACATAAATGAATTTTAACTTCGTAACTTATCCTAACTTAATTTAACCTAAAGTCTCCTTTCATTTCCCGCGTGAGCCGACTAGGAGGGCTTTGGTCTAAAGTCATGACGTGACCACTATGCTACAATATTTCAATGTTCTTTATAAAGTATTCACTAAATGCACTTTTTCCTACAAATCACGCGCTTTTATTTAGTAAACAACACTATAAATAATTTTAAAAGTCCAATGAAAAATCATCGTGACACTCAGTTTCACTTTCTCGCCAAAACTCGTCTAAAAACAATGTAATGTAGTATTGAGTGTTCCATAGAAAAACTACCAGAATTTAGACCTTTGGTCTAGACATAATATCATATTGTCAGTGTAGAAAGGAAAATACTCAACATGGCAACTCCCACAGAAGTGTATAAAGTTGTTTTATTGACGTATACGGCTAAAAGAAAATAAATAAAAAAAAAAACTTTTACTCTTGCTAAAGGTATTTTTAAATTTCGAATTATGAACTTTATTAAGATCGCAACGCCACTGCAGTGACATTATGACGTAATTTGAATTTAGTGTGTAAGTAGCCGTATCCACTGGCGACACCGCATGGCAGGGGATCCTTCACTACCTGCAAACGCATTCTGACGGCTACGATGCCCCGATCTCCTTAGGCAAGCTGCGACAATGCACACGATGATCATCATTAGAATTTCTATCGTGTTACCGTACTATTAAGTTATATTTCTATTTTGTCGCTTAAGAATCCTTTGGCGTGCCGTATTGCGAACACTTTACAGCGTCGTGGACGACGTACTTAAGTATTGAGATTAATTGTGCGTGACTATTTCACATTAAACGGTGACATGTCATATTGCGCGCCTATTCTTATTACCGCGCGGTTTTTTGTCGCTTTTCGGGTTATTTTATTAATTGCTGGATAGATCTCGAGTGACGATTACCGGTTAGCTAATATAAATGTAGGCTGTAAATACACGTTTTTCTTTTTTTTTTTTTTTTTTCTAATGGGTAAACCGAGAGTAGAGCCGCGACTTAATCAAATCATGTTGATTCGAAATATTCAGGTTACAAATTTTTAGTTTTTGAATTAGGTAAAGTCTGATAAAGTTTATCATATTGAGATTTGTCTATTAGGTGTTTTCTTTGAGTCTAACTGAATCCAGCTGAAATCTGTTTCAGCTGGATCCAGTTATACTTAGAGCTGACCCCAACATAGGGAAAAATTTAGGCATATGATATTAATCTAAAATATGGTATCAACTTTGATGGTATATTCGCGAGGTCAGCAACCGAAAGTATATTTATAATTTATACAATTAATTTGCTGCTGATCTATCTGCCCCGCTTATTGGAATGTCTTTTCTTGCCCGTTCATCTACACCTCGGGTGACTTAATGAATGCCAATGCTGCAATCAACGTGGCCATCTACTGGTCTCAAACAACATATTAAAAAAAAAAATAACGAAGAAGAGTATAACCGACATAAAACTGCAAGAAGAATTGTCGCGATATTTTTGGGAGCAAATATCACGCGGTATCGCTTCGAAAGAGACTTAGAAATAGCGATATTTGGCATGATCATTGTTAGGCTAAAACAATTGACAATCTCCGTGGCGCAGCGGCAGCGAACGCGGCCGCTGCGCAAGGAGGCGCGGGTACCATCCCCGTGTATTGAAAAGGTAGGTCCCGTTTGCCATATGAACATCTATGGTAGTCGTTACTTGTGGTTGTTGGAGCCCGAAAAAGTCCAACAATTAAACTGCAATGCTTCGAAATCGCCTTCGGGTTGTGGAGGTCAGTCGGCTGTCGCTTCACGGAAAATATCGAAGTTTAGCTAAAGCTGAAAACCCTACGGATGCGACTAGGATTAACGCTGATATGATGATGATTGTCAGGCTAAAATCGCCACTATCGTGTGGTAATTACGTAACATAAGTACTAACAGTAGCGAAGGGTTTCATTTTGATAGTTCAACAACATCCATTGCGTTATTAAGTTGTTGAGCAGACAAAACATATTTTTCGAATATACGAAGCGATGGATTAGCAATATCCTTCAAAATGATTCAGACATAATGAGGGTGCTGGTCATCACTATTCTTGTATTCTTGCTTTAATTTTTTGGTTTTTGAATTAACCAGGGAGTAATAAACCCAGGCTTTTTTAATTAAAAAAAATACCAATACACTTGGCACAAAAAAAAAAAAAGAAATTTCTTACCCTCACTTTTCCTGCGTCTTCTTTTAAAAGCTCTCCATTCTCACCCCCGTTGCAATTTTCCCTGCGTTCTTAATCATTTTCTTCTAATTACCTCATCAAACGAGGTTGCTAAATTTATATGGAGTTGCTATCGGGAGTCGCCGCATCCACCTTGCCTTTGACGCTGATAAGGTACCGAGAGCGAAAATAACCGCACGCTCATCGATACAACCAACGGTTATCGATACCAAATCGATTTGTAAGATTCAAGCGAGAAGCGAATTAAGTTTTTAACGAACACGATTTTACCTTACTTCCCCAGATACAGGTAGACTCCAAATGTTCTGCTGTCAATATTTTCACTCGTGAATTCAAGTTAATTTTCTTCTTTAGGCTAAGGACTCACGAAGCGGTTTTCATCAGCGCCCGCCGCGATGGCGGAATGTAGTTTTATTTTCAAAACTCACGAGACCGGAGTTTTGTGCGGTTACGCAGCCATCGCGGTAGCGATTATCACCCGCACACTTGGCGATTGATTATCGCAAAACGGGCGGTTGTAGAACGCGCGGGAGCAAACCGCCGCGGCTGCGGGTCGCGACCCGCGCTCGCCGGTACAAAATAACCGCCGCCGGTACAGCAGGACCCGCAAACAACCACGCACACCGCGGGAATACAACGCGTCGTGAAATGTGCTTTAACTTGTTACATATATATCTGCATTCTACAGAACCTACGGGCCCGCAACCGCGGCGCATGCGGGTGAAAACCGCTCCGTGAGTTCTTAGCCTTAAATTGCTAGAACGGTAATCTGAATTGGTGATCTAAGTGAAATTGTTTCATAACTTTTCTTTTTTGAATGATTTCGTGTAAGCAGGTGGCTACACCATTTGATGTTGGACGGTTAGGGCTAATATCTGTTTACGACCAATCTACATTGAGTTTGTGAGATCGGTACCATTTGCTTGTTTTCTGTTTGTGTGAATTGCCATTGGTGAAGGGTTCACGAATCTATGAACATGAATCGACGAGACAATTACTTTTTAATTGTTCCAGTTATTGAGTCAGTTTTTTATCACCTCTCATGTCCGTATTTTGCCAGAAACGGATGAGATTTTCTTTCAAACATCGCGTTTATAAGTACTTATCTCATTACCTTTTATGGCTAAAAAATTTCAAAGCTCTATTTGAGAATTGCAGTCAGCCTTCAACTGAAAAGAAACCAAAATCAACAAAAAGCGAGTCGTTTAATGTCGAATCTCCAAAGATCATAAAATTTTTACAGTCTGCGACTAACGTTTGGAAACGGTCGATAGTATGCGCAGGACAATCGAGTTTCCATAGTAGGTGCCGGGTTTCCTCATTACGGACAGAATTCCTGACCGGCTGGCTATAAACCCTGGTCCAAGCAGCCCGAATGTAAAATGGGACTCGTTTTATGTAGACGGCTCTTTGATGGCCTTTTAAACAGCGCGGCGCAGTCGGCTAGGCTACATAGCTGTATATCTGGTATCACGGACTACGGCCACGGCCTCCCCAACTATTTGTACTATTTTAATATTCATCCTTTGAGATTTTTGTTTTAGTTGAGTGATTCTCTTTGATTGGTGTTCAGAGATCTTTATTGCTTTTTTGGGTGTTCAAATATTTGTGTTATTTTCACTTCTATGTCTGATAAAGGCGTCGAGTATCACTGTAACAGGATTCCTGTACATACATTAAACTTTATTATCCTTACTAATATTATAAATGCGAAAGTAACTCTGTCTGTCTGTCTGTCTGTTACGCTTTCACGTCTAAACCACTGAACTGATTTTATTGAAATTTGGTATAAAGCGAGTTGACCTTGAGAAATAACATAGGATAGTTTTGATTCCGGACTTTTGAGAGTTCTCTTGGAAACGCGATATAATCGAACTCCACGCGGGCGAAGCCGTGGGCGGAAAGCTAGTCTTTTATATGTAGGGATGTACCTAACCGTATTTTTGTTAGTTATGGCTTCACGCACAATGGTCCACTGAAGGGACTGAGTGCGGAAACCAAACCAATAACAGTAACAGTAGTTATGGCTTGGCACAATAAGCTGGGAATAACAGGGGATTTGACAGTTCTTACTAATGTTATTGATGTTGGTTACTCTTTCATGCAAAAAGTGTCACCTGGGCACTTTGGATTCAGTGGAGAGGCGTGCGAAGAGGCTGATTGGTGACCCTGATTTAACTCGAGTTGGTCTCCAAAGCCTAGAGCACAGGCGTAGAGTAGCCAGCCTTTCAGTGTTCTATAGGATACATTCTGGGGAGTGTGCGAGGGAATTGCACGATTTTATTTCCCCATCTCCGTTCCACCATCGGACGACCCGTCGTACGGCGAGTTTCCACCCTTATGTTGTTAACACCTCTACGATCCGGATGAAGCGTTTCGCCTCCTCCTTTATACCGCGTACATCAAGGGACTGAAACAATCTGCCGGCGGCGGTGTTTCCGTCGGACTACAATTTGAGTGTCTTCAAGGCTAGAGTGAATAGGCTCTTAATAAACAAGTGCGCTTTATCATCAACGATTGCGTCACTGCTTACCATCAGGCGACATTGCGGTCAAGCGCTGGTTTATATTTAAATAAAAAAAAAAAAAAAAACTTCTGAACAGATTTGAATATTCCCACGGGATCAAAAACTACGGGGTGTAACCGCGGGACGCAACTAGTATTACATGTATTTTTATTTATTGACGCCGATTCCTTTGTTTACAATTTAAACTAAATTTAACAATGCATCCTCTTCTTTCTATTTAATTAAGAAAAGTCAAGTTAAGATACGACTAAAAGTAAGTCAATATTCATCAGCCATTGGCTAATTTGTCAGGACTAATCTTCTTTACTTTTCTTAATGAGATAGAAACAAAAAGATGTACCTACTGAAGTTAAGTTTAGATTAGTTAGTGAACAATGAAATCGGTACAATACGGTATTTGACTAAAAAAAAAATAATTAGTCCGTCAGTCAGATTTCCAAAAAATACTAGACACGTATTTTTTGTTTTATCAAAACAATAAGAATTTACAAATATAAAAGGCATCAAAGATCAAGAGTGGTGGCTGGTGACGTCACTGGTAGCTAAAAAGTTTAGCGTGCAGTGACGTCTCACGAGTTTTCAACGCACTGTGTTGACTTCATTATTTGTTTATATAAAAAAAGAAAAACATACGTGTCTAGTATTTTTTGAAATCTGACTGACAGACTCATTAGATTTTTTTTTTTTAGTCAAATACCCTATTGCATGGAAATATCTCTAACTCTGCACCCTAATTGCGAAACACACTATTATTATCAGTTGCAATCATTTTGAAGTATACTGCTAATCCATTGTTCCATGTGTTCGAAAATGTGTCTGCTCAACAATATAAATAACGCAATCTATGTTCCCAAATTGTATGCTTGATTAATCAAAATCAAAGCATTTATTTCAAATAAACCAGTTACAGGCACTTTTGAATTGTCAGAAGGTCGGTCAGTCAGTAAGGTGAAGCTAGTCGCCCATTCCAAAGAGTAGGTACCTATGGAGAAGAACGGGCAAGAAACTCCATGGACGCTCTTTTAAATTATCAAGCTATTGATACAAATATTTGATTACATCATTCATTTTGAAATCAATCGTGTGAGAACGATGCAGAAATATATTGTACGCTGAGAGCGTCCATTATGGAAAAAAACAACAATTCAGAAATTAAAATACACCGTAGCAGCTAAGAGATGAGTAGCTATGATGTTGAACTGTCAAACTGAAACTCATTGCTACCCTACGGGTCTACTATAGGATGCTTGTTTGAAAGTGCGGCGATTAATGAGTGTCTTTGCAACGGAGACCGCGGTTACGGTCGGTGCCTCGTAACCGAACCAACCTCCTGAGTATAAGGCATTTTTGATACTCGCCTTGCATCTTCTTCTTCTTCTTCAGCCTATGGATGTCCACTGCTGGACAAAGGCCTCCCCAAGGCTTTCCACGCTGACCTTCATCAGGTCATCGGTTCACCTTGCTGGGGGCCTCCCTACTCTGCGTCTTCCAGTAAGTGGCTGCCACTCCAGAACCTTACTGCCCCATCGGCCATCGGTTCTACGAGCAATGTACCCTGCCCACTGCCACTTAAGTTTAGCGACTCGCAGAGCTATGTCGGTGACTTTGGTTCTTCTGCGGATCTCCTCATTGCCTTGCATACACTTAACAAAATCGTCGAAAGGGTGATTGGGCGAACCTGTAATGATAGTTGTGTTGTGAATAATAAATAAATAAATTCTGTGAGTGGTCTGTTGTCTGGTGAGATTTATATCAATTGTATTCTTCATTAATTGTTCGGACGGGCTGACAAAACAGAACGCCAATTATCGTGCTTAAATTTCATGTTCATAGGTATCTCAATCTCATCTCAGTGACAATCAATGTTAAAAACTTATCTCATGAAAATGTTGGAAACTTAGACATATTTTTGACTGATTGAGACAGGTCTATCCAAGTTCATAAAATCATTAACATTGTCCCTCTGAGTTCTCTAGGCGATACCTCCAAATCGTGGAGAGATAATTCAGGAATGCGATTTAACAGCTTAATTACTACATGATGGTAAGCAGTGATGCAAGTGTTGATGGGAAAACGCGCTAGTTTATTAAGAGCTTATTCACTCAAAAAAACAAGAAACTGACTGAATAGGAAGGATGACGGCAGTTGAGCGAGGTGATGCAATGTTAAACCTAAGAATACGACCAATGAAGCTGGGCCAGAGGGAGATTAATCTGGAGACCCTCCACGACCAAACTCTCGATACAACAACATTTGGCGCATCGTACACGGCACACATCGCAACACAACTGCTCCGACCCGTCCTCCGTACGGCTTCAACAGACATCATGCCGGAACACGACGATTCTCTTGGCGGCAAGACTTTATTGGTGGATGGTAACTTCTGCCGGCAACCGATATTATGGCCTACCGCCGAGACTGATCTACTTTGTACCAATATGTGCTTTCTGAGTTTTCGGTAAGCCTTAGTTTCATGACGCAGACGTTTAAAGGATATCCAACTGAAAATGTGAAAGTGAGTTTGTTTGTTTGTTCCGCTTTCATCCCTATACTACTGAAGGAATTTGTATGAATTTTGGCACACAGGTAGTTTATAACCAGGAATAATACTTAGGATACTTTTAATTCCGATATTCCCACGGTATCGCTACTTACGCGGGTGAAGCTGCGAGGTACAGCTAGTTAAGGCTAGGTGTCGCAAGTAATGGTGATAACATGTGACCGACAATTATAGCCTAGTTAGAAGAGGACTAAAACACGTCATCGTCATCATCAAATTTCATTTGATCATAGTCGTAGAGCCTACTACTATCAGCCGGGCTGTTAGGTACTGAGGAATAGAGATGTTTGATGGGTAAAAAAAATATTCTATTTAGTCCGTCATTCAGATTATAGAAAAATATTGGATACGCATATTTTGTATTATCAAATCAATAAAAAATATCAAATACAAACGGCATCAAAGATCAGGAGTGGTGGCTGGTGACGTCACTCCTCGCTAAAAAGTGTAGCGTGCAGTGACATCACACGAGTTTTCAACGCACTGTGTCGTTTTCATTTTTTGTTTATATGAAAAAAGAAAAAATACGTGTCTAGTATTTTTTGGAAATCTGACTGACGGACTAAGTAGTTTTTTTAGTCAACTACCCAATTGCTAATGGGAAAACAGTAATAACAGACGACTTGGAGATCGAACCTAGGAATGGCTCTCGTGTTTACGGCCATTAGATCGTCGAAGGCAACTTTTACTGTAAATGCTTCGTTAATTAATTTCCAAAACAACTCGGCTCAGTTTAATACCAGCACGTGTATATACATACTCTATATACGTAAGTGTATAAATATAGCTACGTGAATACTCGTATACTGGGTACGTTGATGTCAGTGCATCGTGTTTTTACGACAACATCACCGGTCCGCGCAGTCCTTTCTTAATTATACTCGCCACCCTCTCGCCAACTTTTGTATCGTTAGGAGGTAAGCAGGGTTCTTAAATATGTGATTATAGTTTGTATGATAAGAGCGTAGTAGTTGAAGCTGGGTTTCAAATACTTTACTTCATTGATAAATGGTTACGCAAGCAGCGTTTTATACCAACATTCATCGGAATTAAGACCACTGGCAAATATTATTTTAAATGGCAATATGTGGAGTTCTAGATCAGTTTCCACCCCAGTTTATTCCTTAGGGCACTAACACCAATGTTTTTCTTACAAGCACAGACGACGTTTACCTACCTGTCTAATATATATAAAACCTTCAAACTTCAATTATTCGTGCGTCAGCCGATACGTCAGGCGGCGATCACTCCCACGCGACACGTTTCGGCCCCTCTATTGTGCTTTACCTGCCAAACTAAACAAACGCGAGGGGGGGTAAGGGGGGCGTCCGCGCCTTATCGAGCCGCGACCCCGCGGCAACCGCAGCCGGCCTGCTGGTGACGTACCTACCTGTTCGTACGTCTCCATCCACTAACGTTCCCCAAGTTCCCGACCTCCGTCAATAGCGACAAGTTACAGATCTGCCGCCGAACGGTCGAAGTCATAGCACGCAGCGAATCTTACTGAGACTTCACGTTGATGTCGGCCGCGCGTCGGATACAGGAATCACCTCTCCTACAGATAAGGTCTCCAGGCACGTGTGCCGCGGTTAGTGCGCTGCGGATCTAATAAAACACGAGCGCTGACCGGTCGGCTTGACCGCACCGGCCCGCAGCGATAACAAACAGAATTCTGTAAAAAACCACTCGACGCGACCGAATCGATGACCGAAGCTTTATTTCAACTTTATCGTTTTTGCGTCGTCCATAACTTGGCACCCTCTATGTTCGCCGAAAGCCAGTAAGTATGTAAATTACGGTCGCGAGCGCCGGTCCTCGGGTGCCCACTTATCTATTCAAATTCGGCTCTGGGTGCGGGGTTGCGTCGCCGGCCCACGCTAATCAAAATCCGATCAGCCATTAAGTCCTCTCGCTATCTGCGCTTAGTTTACGAGCTGGAGGGGGGGAGGCGTCACGAGGGGGTGCAGGGAGGGGGTAGCGCCGTGATCACTTATTTATGTGGCGGGGGCTCGCTCGGCGACTGAAAAACTACCCTCGCGTCGTCGGAGCGGCGGCGGCGAGGCAGCGAGGCACGCGAGATGCGCGCCCATAAACCCGACGCGGCTTTGTAATCAACCGTGCCGCGCTTTTTATGAGTCCGCCTTTTGCAGTCACTGTTCGGGATAAATTTAACCCGCTATCTGATATTGAGGCGACGTATAAACTTTTATACTTATCTACCAGCGCTTTCAGCGGGACGCTGAGCTTTTGTGTGCACCGCATTGCGTCCTACGTATTTATTTCGTACTCTTATAGCTTGATTTGATCTCCTTCACGACTGTTATTTTCTTAAAGTGCAACAACCAGGCATCTAAAGAATAAAAAAGTGGTCACCATAGAAACCTTTTACGGACCTTGCTTCTTGTCAAATCTGATATTCTGCGAAATTTTCAGCAGTTTTCACCTCGCGATGTCGATACTTCTAGAGAAAACTATCAGGCCTTTTACAGTTATGTTTTGAAATGAAATGAAAAATAATCCCAAAAGAAATATTTATTTCACTTAAAACATACATAGTACACAAAGTGCTTCGTTAGTCAATTAAATTCAATTCTCAATTCTTTACTGCGTACCATAATGTACGCATATGGTTGGTAGTCGTGGTGGCCTAGTGGTTAAAACACCAGCCTCTCAAGTATGAGTGCGCGGGTTCGATTCCCGGTCAGGCAAGTACCAATGCAACTTTTCGAAAGTTATATGTACATACTTTCTAAGTATATCTTGGACACCAATGACTGAAGGTGAAGGAAAACATCGTGAGGAAACCTGGACTTTAAGTCTGAAATTGCCAACCCGCATTGAGCAAGCGTGGTGATTACGCTCAATCCTTCTCGGTATGAGAGGAGACCTGTGCCCAGCAGTGGGACAATAAAAAGGTTGATGATGATGGTTATTTTGGAAATCAATGTATTAGTTACAGTTATAGACCCTGTCGGGCCCAGCATAGATCAGATAGGAGAGAGGAGGAAAAGCACTGGGTCCTTGGTATAATAAATTTTAATATTAGTTAAGTAGAGAGTATGCACTGCTGAATGGGTCGCATACACCTTGGATGTTAGCTTGAATGTTAGTCACGGTTAGTCAAAGATGATGCTTTATTGAATATATTTAATAACATGACTGATGGGTGAATGGGTAGTCTACGAACGCTGATCACGTACTGCCGCGTTACTCTTAGAATTTGTGCAAGGCGACGGAAAATGCTGAAATATGTAATGTGTTCCTGCCATATACGATAGTTGATTTGTATATTAGGAATTAAAGCTTTTATTTTTAAATTATTTACCAAAATTTTTTTGGTCTAATGGTTGCAAGCGCGACTTATGAGCATGGAGTCCTGAATTCAATTTTCAGGGCGGGTAGTTATTGGATTTCACTGTAAGGAAATTCTCAGATATACGTTTCTGCCCAGGTCTTCTGGGAATAGGTACCCGCTTAGCATAATCAGCCCATAATTTTTCCACTGTTGTGTCGCAAGCCTCTCTTCAAAAGGGAGAGGGCTGTAAATCTGCAATCTAACACGCGGTATCCGCTCGGCGGGTTGATGCAGGACACATGTCCTTAAATTTTTGGCTTAAGGACGTGTCGGTTTCTTAACGATGCTTTCCCTTACCGGTTTGAGAGCGGCGTCAAAATTATTTACACAGTAAAGCGACTGTCGACTGTGTGGGAATTGAGACGTTGTCGCTAATAATGGTCCTTATAAGAAGGCTCAAGGTCACTCAAAAGGCTATGCTTGGGGTTTCGCTGCGCTATCGAATAAGGAATGAGGAGATCCGTAGAAGAACGAGAGTAACCGACATAGCACAAAGAATTGCAACACTAAAGTGGCAGTGCGCCGGGCACATTGCTCGTAGAACCGATACCGATGGGGCAGTAAGGTTCTGGAGTGGTGGCCTCGTACCGGAAGACGTAGCGTAGGGAGGCCCGCAACATGGTGGAGCGATGACCTGGTGAAGGTCATTCATTGGGATGGAAATGATGATGATGATGAAATCGACTGCTTAGATCCTAAAAGTCGTAAGTCGCGGTCAATACCACTGGACAACAACAGGCGATCTATTTTGTAAAAATTCACCCTGAAAAGCTAGGTGAAATGAGTTTAGAGTGAGCTGTCAATAGTGGCGATTCCTAGCATTATTTGGAATGACAGCAGTGCAGTGCAAATATTTGTATGCATGAATATGAATATTTGCATTGGTCTGGCCGAACCTTGGAAAGCACGTTAAGCTGTTGGTCCCGGTTGCCACACGAACATCTAATGGCAGTCGTTACAGATTATTGAAGCCCTCAATATTCTAACAATTGGTCTAACTGCAATGCTTCGATATCGCCTTCGGGTTGTGGAGGTTACACGGCAGCGCTTCACGGAAAATATCGAAGTTTAGTCAAAATCAGCAGTTAGACTGATAAAGCTGAACGCAGACTCCAAAGCTGAAAACCGTCGGATGCGACTGGGATTAACGCTAAGATGATGATCATGATTTGGAATGATAACTCACTCCACGCTCATCTCACTTAAATTTTGATGAGTTGGTTACAGAATCAGACTGCTGCTCTAGATACTGGCTTAGCTATGTACAGTGCCTGCCTTTATGTGGTATGTTCCAGGAATCTGTACCCTCCCAATACTCTGTCTGTCTTGTGTAGGCGGTATGAAGGCCCGTTATAATCAACTGACAGAGGGATGGATCGCGGGTATTTTTGTTGTCGCGTAGGATTCAAGTTGGTGACATATTGTAAGAGAGAGCGGAGAGCGGTTTTTGAGATAAATTTAAATTGATGTAGGGTTTGAATATTGTATATGGCATGCAAACTGTGGAAGTTAATTAGTGATTTTGTGGATTTGATTATTAAATCTAAATTAACGAGAAGTTAAATAGTGAGTAGGAAGGAACGAATTTACTAAACTCATAAGTATTTCTATAAATACAGTTATGACCATAAACACAAACCCTTTTAGAAAAAAAAACGAAATCTAACTTTAGTTCCAGACAACCTTTGAGTTAGAATTTGTATTTCGAACTGTATTGAAATTTAGTCATCATCATCATCTCAGCGTTAATTCCAGTCGCATTTATTGAGATTCGCATTTATTGAGATTTAGTCAAAGTTCTTAATACAAAAATGACAACTTAGTACCGAACTATTTAAGCTGTCATTTTTATATAAAGCACATTAATTCCATAACAGTCAGGTGCATAATTCAATAACCATTAGATGATTATCTGAATAAAAGCCATGTTTTTTTCCAATGAGGAGGATTAGGTACAGTTAGGTACGTTGCATCGTACAAAAGCAGTTTTCTCCAGAAAGTTGCATTTTTGAGAAAACTCCTTTCATAATATTGTTTTAGATTGGGATAATATGAAATCCTCGGGTAGCTTGACCTACTGGCGTCTGTACATCATACTTATACCAAGTTTGGAATAATTAGTAGTGTAATTTCATTTGTATTTGTTGTATTTTCTGGCAATGTAAACTTCAACAAACTAATTTAAAGTCGCTTTCATTTCTTTCTCCCCACTATAACCGAGGTATCAGTAAGTGCGGTGTAGGGAAGGCATGTACGATATTATCGTATTTTTAGCGAGTCGATGGGAGCTCGGCCACCTGTGGTTTCACCAGTCTCCACATTGATTAGATACGTTATTGACTCCATGCATGCACATCGTGGCAAACTACATACTTTATTTTAGAGTATGTTCTAGAATTATGTTTTTCAAACAAAGTACTTATGTACTTAATGACGTTGACATAGGGGAGAGTGGAAATAGAAAACGGATTGCGCCGACCCAAAGTGACATGGGAAAGGGCTGGACCATGCTCATTGTATAATGACATTTTAAGGAGTTCTTTTGAGGTAAGGCAGGAATCCCAATGAAAAAAGGTTGTTTATATAGATTTTGGAAGACTGTGAGCAAAACCACTGCCGTTCTGGTGGGAATATCGGGATAAAAAGAATCTTGCCATTTTTTTAAAATAAAATAAATATTTTATCGTTTTTCGACTACGAAACGTCTTTTGTTCAACGTTTTTGTAGGTAAAATCAGCCTGAGCTGCAACTGTCCTTTTCACACTTTACCGGGAGACGTTGGAAGCAGCGCGACGGCAATAGTTTCTTCAAATACCTATTTTCCAAATTCCTCGGCACTAGAGTCCCCTCTTAAGTATAGAAACAAGTTTGTATATAAAAAAAAAGTTCCAATAACCAGAAAGTCCCTTACGAGCCTAAAAGGCTATCCTATCTCAGCATAATGCTTCGATATTTAAAAGTAAATGTCTCAGCGCTAGTATTCTGATAAGGCCTGGATCACACCAGGCCTTATCAGAATACTAGCGCTGCGACATCGACATCAGTCACGGGCAATAGTCTATTATAATATACATACATATATAGTAGTGTTAATCCCTAGGAAAGACAGCTTACTCCACACTCACTTCAGCTAAGTGTTATAAATGAGTTTTATACAAAATCGATGGGCTGTAGTTTTTGCGTGAAAGAGGCCCATCCATCCATCCATCCTCACATACTTTTGCCTTTATAACATTAGTAGGATGTTGTTAAAACTCCTCGCTACATTTCTCAGCATCCTTAGAACTGTAGCGGAGAGTTTTGGCTCTCCAAGTCTAAAACAGTTTGTGCGGAGGAGGGTGATTGGTACTAATCTTAGGTAAGTTGTTTTTGATATTATGTTACCATCCACCAGACAAAGTCTTGCCGCCAAGCGATTCTTCGTGTTCCAGCATAATGTCTGGCAAAACCGTAAGGAGGACGGTTCTGAGCAGTATACCTAGTATGAGTTTCCATTACGAGATTCTATAGTCGATATCGAGCGCGTTTGACTCATAGATTGGCCCGCTTCAAGGTTGTAAGAAATCTCAACCAATGAGAGCGCCAAACGCCCTCGATATCGACGATCGAGTCTCGTAATGAAAACTCATATTAGGCATATTGTTGTGTTGCGATGTGTGCTGGGTACAATGCGCCAAATGTTGTTGTGTAGGTCGTGGAGGGTCTCCAGATTAATCTCCCCCTGGCACAGCATCGTTGATCGTGTTGTTGGGTTTAACATTGCATCACCTTACTCAACAACCGTCTTCCTTCCTATTCACTGAGTTTTTTTGAGTGAATAGGCTCTTAAAAAACTAGCACGCTTTACCATTAACGATTGCATCACTGCTTACCATCAGGCGGGATTGCTGTCAAGCGCTAGTTTACAGTTATATAAAAACAAAAAAATCATCATTAATTTAACTGTGGCGGATGGTGCCTTAGTCACAGATATGTAAATAATACATGTAAGGGCGATACAAAAGATATGAATACAATCTTGTACGATGCCACATTTCCCCAGATATTGTCATGCATTTTTTTTTTTAATAATTATAAACTAGCGTATGACTGTAATCCCGCCTGATGGTAAGCAGTGATGCAATCGTTGTTGGTAAAGCGCATTAGTTTATTAAACCCATTCACTTAATAAACTTAGTGAATAGTAAGGAAGACAGCAGTTGTGCGAGGTGGTGCGAGGTGGTGCAATGTTAAACCCAACAACACGACCAACGATGCTGCGCCAGAGGGAGATTGACGTGGAGACCCTCCACGACCAAACTCCCGACACAACAACATTTGGCGCATCGTTCCCGGCACACATCGCAACACAACTGCTCAGACTAAACTACACTTAATGAATGGTGAAAAAGTTTGCAATTGGGTAGTTGACAAAAAAAAACTAATTAGTCCGTCAGTCAGATTTCCAACAAATACTAGACACGTATTTTTTCTTTTTTCATATAAATAATAAATGAAGACGACACAGTGCGTTGAAAACTCATGTGACGTCACTGCATGCTACACTTTTTAGCGAGGAGTGACGTCACCAGCCACTACTCCTGATCTTTGATGCCTTTTATGTTTGTCAATTTTTATTGATTTGATAAAACAAAATGTACGTAACCAATATTTTTCTATAATCTGAATGACGGACTAAATACAATCATTTTTTTAACACAGGAATCATCCCTATTGTCAGAGCTCCTTCAGTGCCAAATACCTGTAGCTTCTAAGATAAGTTATGAAATCTCACTTAAGGATGTAATAAATGATGCTGATCCCTGAGTAGACTTTAACTAATGGTACTGACAAGCGGCTGATTTGGGAAATTAAGAATACATCGTCAAGTCAATGTTTTTACGTTTTCCTCAACAGTGCATTCAACTTTTTCACCTTCGATTTGTTTTGAAGATCAACTTTGTTGTCATCATTACAATGGTGTTTGATGACCATTGTAATGTTGACAACAGAGTTGATCTTAATTAATTGAATTTGAAACAAAACTAACTTTGCTTGTGCCATTTGTCAAACTTACGTCTTTAAACAATTGGTTTTATTTATATAGGTAATAAATATATTTAGTTTTAATTATTGTATATGACGAAATGTATCATTCGTATATTGATTTTACTTTAATTATAATTAAAACTTTAGCGCGATACGAAATGTGATCGAAACTAAACAACTATCTATAGGATACATTTTGGGGAGTGTGCGAGGGAATTGCATGTTTTAATTCTCCCATCTCCGTTCCACCATCGGACGACCCGTCGTAGAGCGAGTTTCCACCCTTATGTTGTTAACACCTCTACGATCCGGACGAAGTGTTTCGCCTCCTCCTTTATACCGCGTACATCGAGGGACTGGAACAATCTGCCGGCGGCGGTGTTTCCGTCGGACTACAATTTGAGTGTCTTCAAGGCTAGAGTGAATAGGATAAAGCGCACTAGTTTATTAAGAGCCTATTGGTATACCAATAGGCTCTAAATTTAATTAGGGTAAGGTTTAGTTAAGTTTTTGGGTTAGTTACGATGGGACTGGCATACATAGTCGTGTAAAAGTCGCTAAACTAAATAAAGATTTTAAAAAAAATACAATTTGTTCTTCAAGAACTCGATCTCATTTTCCGACGAACCCTTTAATTACAGAGTTTATTGTTGTGGTGGGTCTACATGGCATCGCAGTAAAGTTATTCTTGGACATTCAACATAATTTCAGATCTAAAAAGGTCCGGGGCGGTGATAGCATTCGACCCGCGAACAAAATTTATTACCTTCAATTTTTTCATCTTATTTTAGTTCTTGTCAGTTCACAAGTGCGTTTTCGACTGCGAATGATACAGCAATAAAAAAAAATACAATGCTGACTTTGGATGTGGGTAGATAAGAAATATTGATTGTCAGCCAACTGACTTGTCACGCGCCGCGCACACATAAGTTACACACACATTAGTACCGTACTTGTTATACCTACAGATGACGACAGCAGGTGAAGCTGCCCGAAACTGCCAACTATTCCCATTCAACCTTGAGCCTTAAAACTTCACATATAAAGTTGAAAATCTAATAAAGAAATTTGAAAAACTGTAGCAGCTTGATATGCTGTCCTCTGTACACACATATTTGGTACCATGTTGTTTGTGTAGTTTTTACTCACGATATGGGTTTATTTGGGAGAGTTTTCTTCATGTGTATCAAAATAATCATAACCTTGACTGTGTATGACGGTGGCCGATCTCAATGAAGGTTAGCCATCATCATCATTATCAACCTTTTATCATCCCACTGCTGGGCAGAGGTCTCCTCTCATACAGAGAAGGATTGAGCGTAATCACCACGCTAGCTCAATGCGGGTTGGCGATTTCAGACTTAAAGTCCAGGTTTCCTCAAGATGTTTTCCTTCACCTTCAGTAATTGGTGTCCAAGATATACTTAGAAAGTACATATAACTTTATAAAAGTTACATTGGTACTTGCCTGACCTGGAATCGAACCCGCACACTCATACTTGAGAGGCTGGTGTTTTAACCACTAGGCCACCACGACGAAGATTAGCCAGGTTCGCAGAAAATACTACAGTGCACAAATGTGTGTGCACCAAACAGCAATGCACGGTTCCTTTAACGTGTCGGATAGCCGTCCCGATTACATTACGAGTACGAGGGTTAGTGCGATGGGATCAGGTGCAGGCTTCACGTGCTTTCCGAGGCATGAGGGTGTTAAACCGCCAACTTCCAAACCCCGGACTGTTAAAAAGGAATTCCTAATGAAAAACCGAATAATACTTTGTCCGAGCCGTGCACCCCACGCTCAGCAGGCACGCTTGCAAGACCAATGGGGTAGTTGAATGTGGTCATGACTCCACCAAGCAAACAGCGTTTGTGTTAGCATATACATACCTTCTTGGAACATTCATATGAAATATTGTTTGAAATTTAAATCTATGTTTATGTGATCGGTTGGTCTTTCGACTGTAGTGGCATACCACCAAATTGTTATGCATAGAAAAGTATTATACTGTGGCATGAAGCCCTGCCAGTCAATAGCTTGACCACTGTGCCAACCGCGCTGTCAAAAGTAAAGTGTTAGATGAAAATTTTATTTCACAGATGAAAGTTAGCTGACTTTCGTAAAATCAGTCCTAGTCATTAGAATTCTAGACTTTTCGATACGATGACTTCAGGTGGAGCCATTTTGCATTCTAGAATTTCTAAGAAAGGCAAATATTTTCGAAGCATTATATCAGTGATTCAAAAGTTCAACAATTGGGTTAACTGCAATGCTTCGATATCGCCTTCGGGTTATGCAGGTCAGACGGCAGTCGCTTCACGGAAAATATCGAAGTTTAGCCAAAATCAGCAGTTAGACTGGTAAAGCGGAGCCTAGACTCCAAAGTTGAAAAGCTTCGGATGCGACTGGGATTAACTCTAAGATAATGATGATGATGATGTATCAGTGATTCACGGTACTTCATCATCATTAACCTTTTTATCGTCCTACTGCTGGGCACAGGCCTCCTCTCACACAGAGAAGGATTAAGCTTAATCATCACGCTTGCTCAATACGGGTTGGCGATTTCAGACTTAAAGTCCAGGTTTCCTCAAGATGTTTACCTTCACCTTTTAATCAGTCACGGTACTTACATAATCTTAAAATTCTAATTTGCTTACACACTACATAACATACACACAACGGTAACCAGCTCTCGTTCAATACATTTAGGAAAGTCCTGTTACACTAATATCTCCTTTACGATGAAAACAAAAACATAGGCGTAAAATGCGAAGTATGATTTGCAAAATAATGCTCTACCGATGCGCGGACGCAGTGGTGTGCCGCACGTGTTGGCGACACACGTGCAAATATTAAATAATTCATTTGATTGTGACCGCTCTGTCATTTGAATACGCTCGAGGTTGGATTTTTCGGATTCCTAAGTTAATTTGTAGCATGCCTAAAACCCCGAAAATTATATGGAAACTAGCTGACCGGCAAACGTTGTTTTGCCATATAAATAATAGATTAAATTACTAAAATGGCTATTAAAAAATAAGGGTTGATCGTAGAAGGGTGAAAATTGGGGATTGTATGTATTTTTGTATGTTGTATCATAAAAAATAGAAATTAAAAATTATGTCGAAAAAAAAAAAATTTTTGGGGTGGACTACCCCTAACATTTAGGGGGATGAAAAATAGATGTTGGCCGATTCTCATAGATACCGGATAAGCACAAAAAATTTCATCAAAATCGGTCGAGCCGTTTCGGAGGAGTTTAAATCCGAACACCGTGACACGAGAATTTTATATATTAGATATGTATAAAGGACTCTCTCTTAAAAGAAGATAAACTATGATATTCAAAAACTATTTATTTTTTATAATTATAAATAAAATAGTGCTTGACCGCAATCCCGCCTTATGGTACGCAGTGACGCAATCGTTGGTGGTAAAGCGTGCTAGTTTATTAAAAGCCTATTCACTCTAGCCTTGAAGACACTTAAATGTTGTAGTCAGGCGGAAACACCGGAGCTGGCATATTATTCCAGTCTTTCGATGTATTCGGTATAAAAGACAAGGCGAAGGTGGATATTCCAAGTAAACCAGTTACAGACAGTTTTGAATTATTAAGGGGTCTGTCAGTCAGAAAGAAGCTACTTACTCATTCCAAAGCCTTAGTACATATGGAGAAGAACCAATTAGAAACTCCTCAGACAACAAATCACAACATTATCGAAACGATTCCATCGTTTAGTTTCCAAGGACACATGGAGAAGCTAAAAATAAAAAGAATATTATTAAATAGATGAACCTGTGATACTAGACATGTTCAGGTTTAATGGATAGCGTATGCTGAAAATAGAAAATGCTGCAATAATTGGGTTACAAAGACACTAATTAGATAAACAAGAATGCACCATAATCGTGAGTTAGGTCGTTCAACTAAAATTTCCCAATATAAGTAACTGTTGTAAAATAATCTAGTGTTAATGGATTCTTCTGGTTAGCGAGATATTTAAGGGCAAAATTACAACTTTAAATGGTTTTTTTACCAAAGCAAGTTTATGTTATTAAATACCCTCCATGATTTATGTATCGTTGCATCCCTCCATAAGCATATTGTTCTGCGTACATTACATTACGTTGGCGGTAGTACATAATGTAATCAGCAAAAAAAATCAGCAAAAATTATCACGCCAGAAGTCGTTTCGTTACTAAAATTGATATAGGTACCTACAGAATTAGAATAGGATGTGTCTTTTTATGTGAAATGATATAAAGCGTGTCATCTAAAGTCATCTGATTGTACGGTTTCTGTTAAATTGTTTCACTCCGCGGAAACCGTACAGAGTGCGTACAATCGGTAAGCATGAGTCAACAGAGACAAAGAGGTTATTTAAAGGAGCCGTCCATCAGCCGTCCAGTTTCTACTGGTTACAGTATCATTGAAGATTTGCATACGCAATAGATCGGAGCGTAAGTGTAGAATCGCTAAAGCTGTGTCGATGTTATAGTGTAGGGTGTTATATATGTTATGTGTTATAGATTTAAGACATTATCGTCTCCTGATTGCACTTTGCGGTATGGTTGATTTGTAGGATAAGTAGTAATAATGGTCAGATGACCTCAAAGCTCCGCAAAGGCAATGTCCTATCGCCAATACCTATGTCTGACCACTTTGAAACCTAAATCCCGTGCACGTAACTGATTGTTTACTCATAATAACATTAACCAACTAAGTTACTTGTAAGAGTTTCGAGGACGACCAAAGTCCATTGATCTATTCAAGTAGCTGAGTAATTAGTTGAGCGATATCTTAACAATAATTAAAAGTCAAAGGTATCGTGACAATAATTTCTGTCTTAATAAATAATAAGTTCAATAGAGTTGTTCTCAGGAATCTCATTCTTGAAAGTGTCTAAAACTTTACACTCTTTAGTTTGTCTAGAATACGTGGTATAATAGAATGGACAGAGCCGTTAGCGACGCAGACAGTAAATTGTCCATCTACGTGCAGATAGCGTGTGGGTGCGTAATGGTAGGTAGCCGTCTTGCCGATAAGCGCGGCCATCTAAACACTGTTTAGAGGACCAACATGTTGCAATAGGGCTGCCAAACTATAGTCTGCGTGCGTAGCCGTAGCAAGTCGTGATACTTAGTTCATAGTTCACGATTAGTTTGCTATTTTCTGGCCTAGAAGATATAAAAGAAACTCGTATCAACTAGTAGCGTACCTTAACGATACTAATAGATACTTTATTAACTTAAAACCATCATTATTTAAATGTACTGCTTGTTTCTCGGTGGTAGGCCATAACATCGGCCGCCGGCAGAAGTCACCACCCACCAGACAAAGCCTTGCCGCCAAGCGATTTGTCGTGTTCCGGCATGATGTCTGGTGAAGCCGTACGGAGGACAGGTCTGAGCAGTTGTGTTGCGACGTGTGCCGGGTACGATGCGCCTAATGTTGTTGTATTGGGAGTTTGGTCGTGGAGGGTCTTCAGATCAATCTCCCTTTGGCGCAACATCGTTGGTCGTGTTGTTGGGTTTAACATTGCATCACCTCGCTCAACAGCCGTCTTCCTTTCTATTCGCTCAGTTTTTCTGAGTGAATACGTTCTTAATAAACTGGCGCGCTTTACCATCAACGATCGCATCACTGCTTACCATCAGGCGGGATTGCGGTCAAGCGCTAGTTTATAATAATTAAAAAAAAGTACTGCGCAAATATATTAACGACGACCGCCAGCAGGTCAAACTACCCGAAACTGTCAAACATCCCAATCAATCTTGAGCCTTAATGCATTAAAGATAAAGTTGAAAATCTAATAAAGAAATTTGACAGATTGTAGTAGGTTGATATGCTTTCGTCTGTACTAGTCATGTGCTTTTTTATGCATATGATAGGTTTCTCATTTAGGATTGGTACAGTGTCCAAGTCCTGGAAGCTTGCCAACGTGCTGCCAAAAGGGTAGTCGTGCCGATCCTACCAACTATCGCCCGATTTCAATAACCTCTATACTGTGCAAGATTATGGAGCGTGTATTGAACTCGCGCCTCTTGGCTTACCTGGAAGGTGACGATCTCCTCAGTGACCCACAGTATGGGTTTCAACGCAATCGGTCAACTGGGAACCTACTAGTGTATGCCACTCACTGTATGTAGGGGGCGAGGCCCTCGAGAAAAATGGGGAAGCGATTGCAGTCTTCCTTGATGTTTCGAAGGCCTTCGACCGGGTATGGCACGCTGGCCTTTTGAGTAAGCTTCCAGCGTACGGCATTTCCGCTGGCCTGACTAGCTGGGTAAAACACTTCCTGACTGAACGGTCTCTCCGAGTTGTTGTCGACGGATGCTCATCGGAGTCTATGTCGACCAATGCCGGTGTTCCTCAGGAGCTTGTTCTCTCTGCAACTCTGTTCCTGCTGCATATTAACGATCTGCTGATGCCCGGTATCTATGGGTATGCAGATGACAGCACACAGTTGTGGAAAGATACCTGCCGGAAGCTCGGGCTAGTAAGGAATCAATCCGGTCCGAAAGAGAGGCTATGGTAGAGCGTACGAGTGCTGCACTACAGGCAGTCTCCGAATAGGGCAAAGCCAATCTTCTAGCCTTCAATGCCTCCAAAACACAGACGTGTCTTTTCACCGCTAAAAGGAGCCCGGTCACCTTGGCTCCTACTTTTCAGAATGAATCCTTGGAGTGCACCGACCGCCTTCAGCTTTTGGGAGTTGAGATTTCCTCGAACCTAAACTTTGGGCGGTTCATTGAGTCCAAGGCCAAGGTGGATGCCCGAAAACTTGGCGTCATCGCAAAGGTCCGGCGGTACTTCACACCAAGGCAGCTTCTAATGTTGTACAAAGCACAGGTCCGCTCGTGTGTGGAGTACTGCAGCCACATTTGGGCTGGTGCTGCGAAATGTCACCTGGCTACTTTGGATTCAGTGGAAAGGCGTGCGAAGAGGCTGATTGGCGACCCAGATTTAACTCGAAACGGTCTCCAAAGCCTGGAGCACAGGCGTAGAATAGCCAACCTTTCGGTCTTCTATATGATGCGTTCTGGTGAGCAAGGAGGTGCAAGGGTATTGCATGATTTAATTCCCCCATCTCCGTTCCACCATCAGACGAGCCGTCGTATGGCGACTTTCTACCCTTACGTTGTTAACACCACTACGATCCGGACGAAGCGTTTCGTTTCTTCTTTTAGAAAGCGTACATCGAGGATGGAACAATTTGCCGGCGGCGATGTTTCCGTCACGCTACAATTTGAGTGTTTTCAAGGCTAGAGTGAATAGGCTCTTAATAAACTAGCGCGCTTTTCCATCAACGATCGCATCACTGCTTACCATCATGCGGGATTGCGGTCAAGCGCTAGTTTATAATTTATATATATATAAAAAAAAAAACACCAGCCCGTATTATCTGTTACGTAGGTATTAGCCCAACTTTTGACAAAAAATTGATGTTTGATGTCAACAATATGTCAATATTTTTATTAGATTTCTACTTTATCACTAAAGAATTAAGGCTCAGGGTTGATTGGGAAGGGAATATTTGACATCTTCGGATAGCTTGGCTTGCTGTTGTGTGTACAATGACGCACATTATACAATTGAGGTTTTGGGTGAAGGTAAAATTCACGTATTCGCTGACCAACGTTTATGGACATCAGACGATACTAGTCTAAAACAAAAGTAGCGCGCGTCAGAAGTTTGTAGAATCTAGAAGGTCTTGGACGGATGGGAACGCTTGTAAAAAGGTTTGCTTTATAATATTGTATTAGTACCTATCTATATTTTCATCAGATTTGTAACCTATTTCCAGTTAAAGATGCTCGCTTTTAAGAGGGGACTCTAGTGCCGAGGAATTTGGAAAATAGGTATTTGAAGAAACTATTGCAGTGGCGCTGCTTCCAACCTCTCCCGGTAAAGTGCGAAATGGATAGTTGCAGCTCAGGCTGGTTTTACCTACAAAAACGTTGACCAAAAGACGTTTCGTATTCCGCTGTTTTCTTTTTCTCAATTGTTTTTATATCAAAATTTAGAGGAATTGTATACCTATGCTTCTATTATTTTCTTTTTGTCAAAAACTTATCACATTTGTCTAATACGAGGGTCAAACTGAAAGTTCTTAGAACTGGCCACTTATAAACAATATAATAAAAAAATAATTCTAAAATTTGAATATAGAACTTTTTGGCAATATTACTGAGTACATATTTCATTCATTTGTCATTAGTTATACGATTTGGCGGCAAATTGAAAATTGTCTGTGTGTCACGTCAACATGAATTTAACACGAGAAAATTTTCGTGCAATGATTCTTTATGACTTTCGATGTCATTTAAATCAACAAGAAAGTTATGATAGACTACGATTGGCCTTTCACGATAAAGCCCCATCTCGTGCGCCTGTTTACAACTGGTTTAATGAGTTTAAACGTGGTCGCACTAATCTCACTGATGATTTACGTGAGGGACGGCCTTCTACGGCGACGACTGAAGATAACATCTGTGTTGTGCGGCGTATGATAGAGACTGACAAAAGAGTGACCTATCAGCAGATTCGAACAAGCTTAGGCATCGGTATGAGTCAAGTGCACAAAATCCTCCACGAACATTTAGCGGTCAGGAAGCTTTGCGCCCGGTGGATACCTCATAATTTGACTAAGGCTCAAAAACTCCATCGTGTGGATTGGTGCCGTAAATGATTGAAAGATTTAACGGAGGTGACTCAAATGCTGTGTTCGACATACTAACAGGTGACGAAAGCTGGATTTACTGTTATGATCCTGAAACCAAAAGACAATCTGCTCAGTGGGTGTTTCCTTTCGAGGAGTTGCCAACTAAAGTGAAGAGAGATCGAAGTGCGGGAAAAAAATGGTGGCCTCGTTCTTTGGAAGGATAGGTCATTTCGCAACAATTGTGTTAGAGGATCAAAAAACAGTTTCTGCAGAATGGTACACTACCAATTGTTTGCCACTTGTCTTGGAAAAAGTTCGAGAGAAACGACCTCGCAGTAGGATCCTCCTTCACCACGACATCGCCTCGTCGCACACCGCCAAGCGAACGATCGACTATTTGGCGACATCAAACGTTGAATTACTGGGTCACCCACCGTATAGTCCCGACCTCGCGCCTTGTGATTATTATTTATTTCCAAATATTAAAGAAAAACTTAAAGGTTTATGAATGCTGAAGAAGCGGTGGCTGCGTATTGCGATGCCATTGAAGAGACCCCTAAGGACGAGTGGGCAAAGTGCTTTTCCCAGTGGTTCCATCGCATGCAACGGTGTATTGACGTGATTGGATAATATTTTGAAAATATATAATAAAACTAATAACTGGCTAATGTTATCAGTTTTTGATTTTCTAAGAACTTTCAGTTTAACCCTCGTAGTCATCTGAACATCACGGTAAAAATGGGTTATTTATTTGCGATTTTGAAGTATCGTATTTCTTTTACTAATTAAGTTTAGGAAAAATCAAATGATAGGGGCACGTATAATCACGGTGTAAAATTGTTGAATAAAATAATTGCTCTAAAAGCATTATCCACGAAGAAAATAGCGGAATACGTTTATATAGAGAAAGCACCACATACCAAAGTATAGATCGCTACTGAAGGCAGCCAGTATACCTAATGTAATCATATAGATTGCTACTGATATAGATTATTTGGGATGTTCAAACAAGAAATAAATAGGTTTCTCAACTACTAGTCTGCCAAAACTGGTGATAGATAGGTAATTGGGTTCGGCCGTTAGTCCTATAATGGGAATATGGGGCCGTCTGAAAGTTGTTCTAAACTCTGGAATGGGTCCTAATCCCAACTAATTAATTACCTTTTTCTGAAGTTGTCATTAATTCTTAGTTCAGGCCCAGAACTAATGTTATTTAGGTACGTAGGTGATACGGAGTAGGTAACACTCATTACTTCGGAAATAAACTACAGGAAGTAGACCACCACATTTGAAACTGTACCCCTTCTCTTCCGCGCCATTTTTTTAAAGTTATATACTAGTGCTTGGAAATTCCATTTTTAAGTAATCGCGTAATATAACATAATATAAGTAGCAATGAGTTCCATTTTGACATTACAACAATGTTTATTGCATTATACACGTGCAGCAATGGATTACCAATATGCTTGAAAATGATTCAATTTGAGAGTAATAGTGTGTTACATAATTCGGGTGCAGGGTGGCCCAACAATTTTTATTTTTTTATACGGACAAATCACACAGATTGAGCTAGCCCCAAAGTAAATTCGAGACTTGTGTTATGGGATACTAACTCAACGATGCTATATTTATAATAGATACATATATAAATAAACATCCAAGACCCAGGCCAATCAGGAAAAGATCGTTTTCCATCATGATCTGACATCGACGCACAATCGAGTACCATGGATCCAGTACATGATTCTGAACCCCCCAGTGGTGGAATTTTTCGTCGGCTTTTTCATGATTTAAAAAAAATATATGTAGTTTTTTTCACTTTAGACCGTTCATAATTGCTATACTTTTATAACCCAATAAGGTTTTAAAGTTAAAATTAATTAATTCGCTAATTACACAAAAAGCGCAATGAAAACAAAACTCGAAAAACTATCTTATCAACTGATTTAATAGAGTTCACATCAGGAATCAACGTCATACCTACAAACCCGCACGGCGGCACGCTTGCAACCGACACTTGTTTTAAACATTGTTATTCCTGTAACCGTTCATTAACGACATAAATGACTATCATAATTTTATTAGTGGCATGCGGTCTAGCCTTTTCGCGAAGTTTGCGTTACGATGTCAGATACACCCTGTATAAAAGGCATCAAAGATCAGGAGTGGTGGCTGGTAACGTCACACGAGTTTTCAACGCACTGTGTCGTCTTCATTTTTTGTTTATATCAAAAAAGAAAAAATACGTGTCTAGTATTTTTTGGAAATCTGACTGACGGACTAATTAGTTTTGTTAGTCAACTACCCTATTATTGGTAACCGTACTAGCGATCACTTTTGCTAATTTATTGTCATTGTTACCTACATCTTCAGTTCATTCATCATCAACCGTTTTTTACCGTCCCACTGCTGGGCACAGGCGTAATCACCACGCTTCTTCAATGCGGATTGACGATTTCAGACTTAAAGTCAAGGTTTCCTCAAGACGTTTTCCTTCACCTTGTAATCAGTTATTGGTGTCCAAGATATATTTAGAAAGTACATATAACTTAGAAAAGTTACATTGGTACTTGCCTGACCTGGAATCGAAGCCGCACTCTCATACTTGAGAGGCTATCGACGACTATCTTCAGCTCATTGATCTTTATTAATAGGTATTAAAATCTTTCTGAATTGAGACCCAAATTACTCTTGCTTAAAGAACATACAAATAGAATTTCATGAGGCTTGGTCTCATCGCTTATGGTACTGTGGTAGATACTCAAAGATTCCGCTTGTTCGAGACACAGATAAAGCAACTGCCATGCCAGTTGGATTATATTAGCTCCTAGCTTGCGCAGTGCACGTCTAAACTGCCAGGATAACACCTAGCGATCTCGCATTCAGGGTTGCCAAACTTGCCATGAAATTGGTTCATATTTAACCTAAAATATAATTGCATATATGTTTCTAAATTACTTATATTCGGGATTATTGTTGAGTGTAATGCCGTAGATATGATTTTCTTCGTAGTTTAGTATATACAGAGTGGAGTTGACAATACGACATTAAATGAAAACACGAACAATGCTGTTTCATAGGAGTAATCCTAAACCATAGGAAAAGACCTAGCATCAAAAATAAAAAAATGAAAATTTCAAACAAACTAAATCACATAAAATTGTAAACGAAATAGAACATCCTTAAAAATATTGGTTCACTGACCTCCGATCGGCGACAGCGCGATCCTGTATCGACTTGCTTTTATCGCGCCATTATTATTAAGTTTGGTACTGCAGGACGCGGCAGTCATTAACCTGTAAGGCGCTTCCTTTTCAACATGTACATCATGTAGAGAATGTGAAAAATGAAAAATAATTTCCTGTGACAAAACTAATGAATATATTATTTTATATGATGTTTTATGGGTAGACTGAGAATGTGTTGAGGTACACGATGTTTAATTTATTGTCGTATTGTCAGCACCACTCTGTATACTTAAGTCTAACTATCATAGGTAAACTATTTTTGTTTAGAGTTTCTTTTTAAGGTGGTCTTTTCATGATGTAGTAAACTACTTTTTTCCTTTGTACAATATTGTTCTTCAAAGTTTGCTTTCGTTATTGACCATCATGACATGAGCCAGAAGGCTTCCAGCACACACAGTGGTGGTTTGAGTCCCGGAGTTACTTATGTACTCAGTTGTGAATGCGTAGGTATGTCATGGTAGGCAGTAGTCTTAGCGGACGATAAGCTACACGACCGACTGGCGATGGCGTGTTAATCATTATTAGGTACCGAACCAATATGGCGACTGTGCAGGGCTGTAAAATGGACAGGCATTTGATAGAGATCAACAAAAATTTATTTCCTCGCTATTATGTCTTTCAGGCAACTTTGTAATAAGACTTTTAACTCCCCCTAATTATTAAACAAAGAATAAACGACGACTTATTTGTAACTTTTAAATAAACCACGACGTAGACACTAATGAAATGTACGGTGTATTTGCCAAAAAACCGCGTAACTTGACTTGCCCCCCCTAGGCCTGACTTGCCTTCCCCTAGGCCTGACTTGCTCGCCCTATGCCTGACTCGCCTTCCCCTAGGCCTGACTTACCCCCCCTAGGTGAGAAGCTGGGTACGCCCATGATTTTGTCCATTGCTTGACATTGACAGTACAAATTAATCCGTGATTACGCCCATTGCACCCGCGACACTGGCAGATGACAACAAAACAACAACAATGAAAATAAATGCAATAGGGATGTATCCAAGGTATCAAAGTCAAAAAAATAATTAGTCCGTCTTATAGATAATAAAAAAATTAAGACCCGTATTTTTTATTTCGTCGAAATTACCAAAAACTACTAAGATATTGCGTATTAAAGTTACGGAGTGGGGGCTAATTACGTCACGCCGTGGTATATTTTGTACCACAGCGTGACGTCATGCAACATTTCAAATAAATATAACTTCCTAAGTATTTGAATGAAAGAAAAAGTAAAAAATACGTGTTCAATATTTTTTATAAATGTATGTGGACATTAAATTATTTTTTAGGATACTACCCAATTGCAGAGTGGAAAATAACTGCTTTTGTAACAAATAAACAACAATAATAAGAAGAGGGACAAGAATAAAGATATTTTGTTTATGACTGTACCGAATCAACACCACATACATACCTAAATAAATCCTTCATTGTCATATCAGCTGGTACAGTCCATTGTATCTGCCGTTCAATGTTAATAATTACATTAATGTAATTTTAATTAATTAAATTGATAATAAATGAATATATATTTATGAAATAAATTGAATTTGATTTGATTTGTCGTGTTCCGGCATGATGTCTGGTGAAGCCGTACGGAGGACGGGTCTGATCAGTTGTGTTGCGATGTGTGCCGGGTACGATGTGCCTAATGTTGTTGTGTTATGATGTGTTGTTGTGTTGGGAGTTTGGTCGTGGAGGGTCTTTAGATCAATCTCCCTTTGGCGCAGCATCGTTGGTCGTGTTGTTGGGTTTAACATTGCATCACCTCGCTCAACTGCCGTCTTCCTTCCTATTCGCTCAGTTTTTCTTAGTGAATAGGCTCTTAATAAACTAGCGCACTTTACCATCAACGATCGCATCACTGCTTACCATCAGGCGGGATTGCGCTACTTTATAAATATTTAAAAAAAATGCTTGTTATACTTACGTGTTTAGTATTTGTATAGTTAATATTCATTTCAACTCGTGTGTGTATATATTATTATAACACAGTAAAAGGTCGTGAGGAAACACACCTCGTATATCTTTTAGACGTCAAAATCATAATTTAACCTAAAGATGACCACTACCGATGCCGAATAAAGATCTCCATCAATGATCGCCGCCACACCGCGACCGGCCCTCAAATACAGTATCCAGCTTTTTCTGGGGTCCTATACTAGATTGCCTCAGCTCATCTTGTGCCCCATCACCCAACAAGAACCTAATCCTTTATTTAACAACGTCTCTTGAAGAGAATCTTGTCTTCCAAACCCATTTTACCATCCATTTCACCCTGTGTGGTAATGGCGTAACAGACTAACAGTAGGAATGACTTTCATTTTGACAGTTCAACAATATTCATTGCGTGATTAACTTTGTTGAGTGGACAATTTGTTTTCCATTTTTAAAAAAATTACAATGATTATTTTAGGAGTGAATGTAAAAATTTATTCTTTATTAATTACGAACTAATTTGTCCACACATAAATTTTCACTTAAACCTCAGCGCAGTTAAGTTTATGAGATGTGTCGTGTGTGGGCGCACGGTAGGTAGCCGTCGCGTCGCTGGCGCGGCCGGCCGGCCTGGCTGATAACCGCAGTGCAGTCGTCGCAGCGCATGCAACTTACAATTTAGCGCCCGACACGACCCGACCTAGGGGTGTCACACTTATAAACTTTAATATATATATAATTTAGCAGTTTCTTAACTAAGAAATAGGAGTGGACATGCCAAAACGATAAAGCGCTAAGTGCAAGAAGTTTTGTTAACACGTTGTTATCAACCTAGAAAGCCAAAACAAATTAACATGTCTTTTTTTGTTTTGACGACACGATTGGTACAGTGGCTGAGCAATCGACTGTTGCGCTGCGTGTCGCAGGTTCGATTCCCGCACGGAATAAATATTTGTATGGCCTACAATTAGTTGGCTGCTTGTGTATGTGTGTTTATATGTTTGTAAACGCACCCACGATACAGGGGAAATTCCTAATGTGGGAAACTTAAAAAAAAATCTTAAATAGGGACCGTCCTCCTTGGCAGAGTTACATTGAGAGTAATTGCATTTACGAGTACGTCAATGTTCAAATTCTCAGATAATTTACATTGCATCGTGACTTCACCTGAAACGTGAAATGTATTCAAAGTTGATTTTGAGTGACCATTTCCAAAAAAAAGTTCCTTGTAAGTTTGTTTGCGATGGAATTTGAATTGTTAACTATGGCAATGAGTTTAATGTTCCATACCTTGAAACTATCTCTAATATTTATAAATATACACATGTACAATTCTATCCAAAGTAAATTAGTTACGTAAAGCTAAACCACTTCTTCATCTTAGCGCTAATCCCAGTTGCATCTAAAGCTTTTCAGCTTTGGAATCTGGGGTCCGCTTTACCAGTTTAACTGCTGATTTTGGGTAAACTTTGATAAGATCCGTGAAGCGACTGCCGTCTGACCTCCACAACCCGAAGGTGATATCTAAGCATTGCAGTTAAACCAATTGTTAGACTTTTTGGGGCTCGAACAACCCGTAACGACTGCCACTACATGTTCGTATGGCAACGGCTTAAGTTGCTTTTTGAGGCTTAACTGGCTTTTTCATATTCATGCATACAAATATTTGCATTGTACGGGGATCGAACCAGCGCCTCCTTGCGCAGCGGCCGCTTTCGCTACCGCTACGCCACGGAGGCTGTCAAAAACAAATGTATAGAGTGAAGTAACTTTCTGCTAGCACCACCAAAGCATTGCTAAGTGTACAATGTGGGTGAGTGTGTAGGAGTGTGCATGAGTTGCGAATGCTTGTGCGAATATGTTATAGTGCTCACAAATTAAACTAATTTTAAGTTAAGTGTACTTATCTTTTTCTTTCCATTTCATTAAGGAAAGGATAGAAGATAACATTTTAGTTGAATCCTGTCAAATTAAGATACTCCATAGACAGTTTAGACGCGATTATAAACATGGCGTCTAAAAATACGCCAGTTTACATCAGGAACGCACTAATTTGACAGGTCTAAACTAACATTTCATCTTTTGTCCTTTTCTTAACGAAATGGAAAGAAAAAGATGCATATAACTTAAAATTAGTTTGGTTTGTGAACAACAAAATTGGCGCCAATAGCTTTTTTTTTTTCTTTTTTTTTTTTTTTTATAAATACTGTCAGATCACACAGATTGAGCTAGCCCCAAAGTAAGTTCGAGACTTGTGTTATGGGATACTAACTCAAAGATACTATATTTATAATAAATACATATATAGATAAACATCCAAGATCCAGGCCAATCAGGAAAAGATCGTTTTCCATCATAACCTGGCCGGGGATCGAACCCGGGGCCTCCACGTCACAGGCAGGCGTGTTGACCGCTGCGCCACGGAGGACGACCATTTAATATATCAAGATGTGAGGATCTCTTGATGGAATTATTTAGTATCCTACCAACTCGTCATCACGCTTTGCTCCGTTGACCGAATATGCCTTTTATATCTGTTATTCACTCTTTTGGACTATTGCCATCCCACTGTGTCTGACTGTTCCCTGTACGTCACCTGGTCTCTAGTCTGACTGACGTAATGAGAGGAGTGGTTGATTGATGACTTTTTAAGTCCAAAATGCGGTGAATATTGAAGATCTAATTGTTCTTAGAAAATGATAATGGATTTTTTTTAAATAATTAGTAAACCATTGTTATTGCGTCTTATATTAGAGGTTATTAGGATGAGGGAAGGTCCTTTCCTTCAATGTACGGACGACAGCAGGTCAAACTACCCGAAACTGTCAAATATCCCCAATCAACATTGTGCCTTAATACTTAGCGATAAAGTTGAATCTAATAAAGAAATATGACAGATCGTAGTCGCTTGATGTACGGTCGTCTGTACAAATGTTAATCCTTCTTCCAAAGGTGGTTATTTAGGTAAGATTGCGTAGTTTGTGCAAGCAAATTGGAAACTGCCGACTCATGTTTCTATTTTCTACGTTACGGGTTTGGTTTCCGCATTTAGTCCTTGAAGTGGACCATTGTACGTGGTGTTGGTATCGGTATTCCTCCGTCATCATTTCAGCCGAAAGACGTCCACTGCTGGACATAGGCCTCCCCCAAGGCTCTCCTCGACGACCGCCTGCGCCTCCCGCCTCCAGCGGTTTCCCGCGACCTTCACCAGGCCGTCGGTCCACCTTGTTGGGGGCCTACCCACACTACGTTTTCCGGTGCGTGGTCGCCACTCGAGAACCCGTCGGCCACATCGGTCATCGGTCCTACGGGCAATGTGTCCAGCCCACTGCCACTTTAGTGTTGCAATTCTTCGGGCTATGTCGGTTACTCTCGTTCTTCTGTTGATCTCCTCATTCTTGATTCGATCACGCATGCCGACTCATATTGCCACCCTAAGGGGGTATCCACAGGGTGATAACCCTATCGGCACCCGTTATGAGATGGATCTACTCAGAAGAGAATTCAATAATGATCTATTTAGGTGGTCTAATGGTTAAAACATCAGCCTCTCAAGTATGATTGTGCGGGTTCGATTCCAGGCCAGGCAAGTACCAATGTAACTTTTCTAAGTTATATGTACTTTCTAAGTATATCTTGGACACCAATGACTGATTACAAGGTGATGGAAAACATCTTGCGGAAACCTGGACTTTTAGTCTGAAATCGCCAACCCGCATTGCGCAAGCTTGGTGATTACGCTCAATCCTTCTTTGTATGAGAGGAGCCCTGTGCCCAGCAGTGGGACGATAAAAAGGTTGATGATGATAAAACTATTTATATTTTATATATAGTTTGGTAGTTGTAGTTTTAGGCTTGTTATATAGTTGATTTTTGTTTTTTTATCTTAAAAGACTACCATTAGACGACCAATGTAAACTTGCTTCTGAATAAGTTGTCAATGATTCCTGCTATATAGGAAAATTCAGTAAAAACCGTATGAGTGCGGTGTTTTATTAGATTACCTGTGTTATTATTTGCAGCAAACTAAACGCTGTGTTTATTGAAAAATTTTCTTCGATTTGTACAGTTATAGCTAATTCTAAAATGTATTTACACAAAACGCTTTGATAAATATTTTTTCGCTTTTCTTTACGTTTGATTGTACGTGTACCTAATTGGATTATGCATACATTTAATATTTTCTATCTTTATGATTGAATTATTACTGTTTGCTCATTTAGTTTCCAGTAAAATATATTATATAAATACACAAGCTGCGCGGCGCGGTTTCACCTACGTAGGTTTTCATGCTTCCCTCCTATTGGCGCAGCGTGATGTTATATAGCCTAAAGCCTTCCTGAATTAAAGGGCTGTACAACGCAAAAAGAATTTTTCAAATCGGACCAGTAGTTTCTGAGATTTGCGCGTTCAAACAAACAAACAAACAAACTCTTCAGCTTTATACAGGTTGTATCTGACATCGTAACGCAAACTTCGCGAAAAGGTTAGCCCGCATGCCACTAATAAAATTATGATAGTCATTTATGTCGTTAATGAACGATTACAGAATTCACAGTGTTTAAAAAAAAGTGTAGCCTCGGCCATTGAACGTTGCAAGCGTGTCGCCGTGCGGGTTTGTAGGTATGACGTTGATGTTAATCCTCATGTGAATCCTTTTTACTTTAAAATCTTATTGGGCTATAAGTATTTTTTTAATCATGAAAAAGCCGACGAAAAATTCCACCACTGGGGGTTCAGAATCATGTACTGGATCCATGGTACTCGTTTGTGCGTCGATGTCAGATACACCCTTTATATTAGTATAGATATTATATGTTATATATAAAACTCGATTCTCATAAGTACTTCACACACGATTTTCCCACCACATTAGCCATAATCTAAATAATTCATATTTAGCACAAAGTTCAAGGTTATTCAATATTTATGGCCGTTAAATTCAGCATTTTAAGCTCAGCAATGACTGGCGAAAACACGGGGTGAGAGAAACAAGGCCATGTGAAATAGAGTTCTTATACCAAGAATTCAAGGTTCATTTTGGCGAAGTTTTCTTCTCCTTGCACGGTTGATCATAGTTATGGGTCCATTGGCTCTTGTCACTTTTATGATGTAAAGTCAGCGTTTTTTGATGACCAGCACCTTCAATATAAGAACAAGGTTGGAATTTAAAAGTAAGTTGGTGTGATCTTTAATTTACTCATAGAACTTTGGTATAAAAGTCGAGGATGTAGAATTACGTTGTACGTAGTACTTATTACTTCCATCGTATATGGTCTATGGCTCTGGCTCTGGCATCAAATTAACTCTGTTTATAGTTTTGCATGTTAGGATAGGAGATTTTTGATGATATTATTATTATTTTTTTCCTGTATTTTGTTTGGTTTTTATGGTATTTAGTTGTAAGGTGCGTTTTGTTTGTGCAGAATAAAAAAGAATAAAAAAAAATTCTTTCTTTCTTTTCTTTCTTTCTTTCTAATTCAACGCAATCCTGAATAATTTTGCTTGTGACTTGTATATGATTCTTCCAGTTCGTGGTTAGTTGTAAGTTTTTATGATTGCCGGAGACTGTCTTACCTACATCTATACCTTGCTTACCGGTTTTCTCTGCTATGTGCTGATTCTCATCATCATCATCTCAGCGTAGATCCCAATCGCATCCGAAGCCTTTTTTCAGCTTTGGAGTCTGGGGTCCGCTTTACCAGTCTAACTGCTGATTTTTGGCGAAACTTCGACATTTTCCGTGAAGCAACTGCCGCCTGACCTCCACAACCCGAAGGCGATATCGAAGCATTGCAGCTAGACCAATTGTTAGACTTTTGAGGGCTCCAACAACCCGTAACGACTGCCACTAGATTTTCGTATGGCAACCGGGACCAATGGTTTAACGTGCTTTCTGAGGCGCGACCAGACCAATGCAAATATTCATATTCATGCATACAAATATTTGCACTGCGCGGGGTTCGAACCCGCGCCTCCTTGCGCGGCGGCCGCGTTCGCTACCGCTACGCCACGGAGGCTGTCTATGCTGCTATGTGCTGATTTTAACCTCTTATAATTGTCATAGTGTTACCTTTTGCGACAGAAACCCTATATAAATGCACATGCATTTCAAATTAATTCCAAGGCATAGAGCTCTCTTGTCTATAAAATGTTATAACTTACGAGTATCTATACGTCTATCGTATCGTCTGAAGTAGACCCGTTTTGAGCTAGGCTTCGTTTTTATGAATGTTTATAAATAGTTGGCTAGGATGTATAGCTAGGTAATAATATCTTTATCACGCGGCAACCTTGCGGCTCGCGGCGCGCGCATGTGCCGGCGCGGCGACGTCCGTCCGCTATCGCTCCAGGATGATCGAAATCGTTGACATCGCGCCAGCGCCGCGGTGGAATGACCGCCCGACGTTAATTGTCGCGTCACCTTCGAGCAAGGGCGGCCTCGCGACGCGCGACGCCCTGCCTCCCCCCGCAGCCCCGCACGCGCCCGCGCACCCCCGCGCTCGCCTGCTCGCGGCCCTCGCGCGCGTCACGTTACCTATGACGGTCAGCCACCCGCGATCATGTTTTGTTTCGCGTGTCCGCGCCACGTACTTACGAACTCGCGTCACCGCGGCAGACGGACGCGCGACCGCGGGACGCTAATAGCCAACCGACCTATGCATAAATACTAAGTATTCGTCAAATGAGTAATAGGTCAGAACGCGCCAAATCGCCGAATGCCTTCGAACATTTGGTTCGATATATGCGACGGAAAATGGTTCGCAGAAGTTATTGTCATCAGATGTTCTTGGAAGACCGAGAGCATACGGAACAGGGAAGCTTCGCGAATTAATTATTATGCGTGCTTTAGATCGAGGACGTAATGAAGGAGTTATGCGTCGATATTATTACGCGCTTAAATTACTCGTAAATAAAATCGCAGCTCTTAGCCGCCGCTGATCGTAATTATGTGCATTTATTTGGATTGGACTACGTGGTTGAATCAAGCACAGAGCATAGGACCAAGGATTTTTTATTTTAATTTCCACTTTCAAATATCTAGTACACAATGTAAGACTCGTAGATCTTTTAGAGTTTAAGAAAACTTCATGAGGTAGGTAATCCAAGTTTTGATCGTTAACAACTAAGTAAAAGCCACGAGAAAATGGCGTTCAAAATATCATCGCACCTGTATTTCTAGTCGGGTTAGTTCGAAATGTACAGACAGCACACCAATCTGTCAAATTTCTTTGCAAGATTTTCTACTTTATCGCTAAAGCATTAAGGCTCAAGATTGATTGGAAATATTTGACAGTTTCGGGTAGCTTGACCTGCTATCGTCCGTACCTTGAAGTCCCATGTATTGTACTGACAAATACGAAACGGAAAGAGCTAATAATACTTTTCCAATTTTGGGAATCGAGTCCAGGTAAGTACTCATGCTCAACCTTGGGTCGATTTATACAATATGTAAATTAATTAACGCCCTTCCTGAAAATAGTTTGTTCAGAATCGTTTACTGAATCGGTTTGTATATCTCAAAAATAATCAAAACTACGGAAATGATTGTCATATTAACCCCGTTGTTTGGACAGACTTTTAAAATCGCAGTTTTACTTGTATTCATACAAATTTAATCATTCAATACAAAATAAAGAAATAATACCTTATTCCAAGAACGTTAAGGTCTTCGTTCTTCGAGAATTTGTATAACTAATTTAATAAATTACAATTCTCATGTTTAATTAAAAAATCAGTGTATTGTACGTATTATGATTATAACAAAATATTTTAATTGGGGTGTTTGAGGGTGTGCGTCAATTAATTATATGTTGAATAAAAAAATACTAAAATAGCCTAACAACTAACATTTTATTGACATAATATACTACACTATTAGTTGCGCGGAAACCCGCAGATGCTCATGCGCATAAATACGTGCATCAGCTGCCGCCCGCGCAAGGGTTAACAGTAACAGTCAGTTGAGGGTTATGGCCTATTGTGGCTTTTGTAACGATGGCTAACCTATTTGTCACACCCTATTCGAATAAGGGCTACCTTTGGTGTAATGGATTCCTTTTTCTTTTTATTGTGGCCCTTCTTTTACCTAATATTTACATGGGTAACAGTAGTTTGGTAGGAGGTAACGGTGCAATGTTAATGTAATCATATATTAGCTTCTGCTCAGGACTTCGTCTGCGTGATTTAAGATTTTTGGTTGTAAATACAAATATACAACTACGAATAATCTCTAGTCTTTTCTCATTGTCATCTGCCCGGTAAGCGCAGTGTTGAACACCCACCGACTAAGTGGTCGGAAGACCTGACCAAAATCGCAGGGAAGCGTTGGCTGCAGGCCGCGACCAAGCGTTTTTTTTGGAAATCCTTGGGGGAGGGGCTGAAATGATGAATGAACTCCTGTATGTCGGAGTCCGTTTCCAGTTAAACCGAATGCGGCTAAAAAACAGTATAATATATTGACGGCTGCTTTTCTGACATCCAGAACCCAGTTACTGGGTAATAAGATCAGAAGCGTAAAAAAAAGCATAGCTTAACCTGACCGATCACATAAATTATAAACTAGTGCTTGACCGCAATCCCCGCCTGATGGTAAGCAGTAATGCAATCGTTGATGGTAAAGTGTGCTAGTTTATTAAGAGCCTATTCACTCTAGCCTTTATATTTGAAAATCTTATGTATGTACATAGAAATATATCGAATTTTAGGAAAGTACGCGATGGCCATAATATAAATACCAGGAACAAACACAATCTTGCTGTACTTCACACTCGTCTCCACAGAGTAGGCAACTCGTTCATGGGTCAATGTATACACTTTTTCCCATGGACATTCGAAACTTACCCATTAAACGATTTGAAAGCTATATAAAGGCCAAACTTTGCAAAAAGGGGTATTATAAAATCACTGATTATTTAGAAGACACTAAAGCTTGGGACTGAGCTGCTCGCTCTGCGAAGCATTGCTATTAAGCAAGCGTAATTATGACTTTTAAACACTGTTTTTTTTAAGTCACGTAAATGATTGTAAACGTTTTCATTTTTAATATCTGGACTTGAAAAAAGACGATGACGGCTATTTCTTCTCAGAGGTAGTCAGTTAGGAAACGCCGGCTCCATCTAGTTAAAAAAAAAAACAAAAATACGAGTAAAATTGATCAGTGGTCCTACTTGCTTAATAAACGATTTCATTTCCTTGAAGACACTTTAATTGTAGTCCGACGGAAACACCGCCGCTGGCGAATTGTTCCAGTACCTCGATGTACTCTGTATAAAAGACGAGGCAAAATGCTTCGTTCGGATCGTGGTGGTGTCAACAACGTAAGGGTAGAAACTCGCCGTACAACGGTTTCTCTCCTCCACCTCCATCCTCTCTCTAGTGTTCGTATATACCCTAAAGAATTCCAGGCACCCTATTATAATTCAACCCCATCTCAACTTTAGGTGCAGAGGGGTCAATTATCCGGCGATAAATCGAACGGTCCCCGTCCTGTTACGTCACATAGATGGCGACAGTCTTTTGTTATCTGTACTATGACGTCCCGAAACGATTAACGTGGCAGATAGGGCTGTTTGTGTAAGCTTGTAACAAGAGGTAGTAAATCTTGAGATATATCGCGGGTTCTGAAGCTCTTGTGCTGTTCTGTTGAGTGGTTAAATAAGTTGTCTAAGTTACTTTGTAAGTTGGTTGGCAGAATTAAATTGAGATTATGAAGTGTGGGTCAGTGGTCATATAAATTGTTGGTGTTGTTTGCTGTGGTGCATTAGGGTAGGGTATTTTTTTTTTAATCATTATAAACTAGCGCTTGACCGCAATCCCGCCTGATGGTAAGCAGTGATGCGATCGTTGATGGTAAAGCGCGCTAGTTTATTAAGAACCAGAAAAACTGAGCGAATAGGAAGGAAGACGGCAGTTGAGCGAGGTGATGCAATGTTAAACCCAACAACACGACCAACGATGCTGCGCCAGAGGGAGATTGATCTGAAGACCCTCCACGACCAAACTCCCAACACAACAACATTTGGCGCATCGTACCCACACACACACACACATCGCAACACAACTGCTCAGACCCGCCCTCCGTACGGCTTCACCAAACATCATGCCGGAACATGACGAATCGCTTGGCGGCAAGACTTTGTCTTGTGGGTGGTAACTTCTGCCGGCGGCCGATGTTATGGCGACTCAAATTGAAGTCATAGGTTCTAAGTTTCGGACAGCCACTTGCTTTATATTTTGTAAATAATTTTATCTCCACTGCTCTCAAAACGAAACAATCAAACATTCGGATATGTGACATCTACCAATGCGCACTGGGCCGACGTGGTACATTACAGCCAACTCCATCTCGACAAGAGAAGTTCTGTGTCCCAGAAATGGAACATTATAGGCTTATTACACGCTACTTAGCTACTTGAGTCGTCCGCCGATATGGAACAAATTTAAACCTACTGTATTTCGTAAACCACTAAAACTTTTATTGTAGACACACAAATAAATAATCTACCATAAAATATATTTAAGAGAATTCTGTCAATAAACACTACATCTATTTCCTTGAATAAAGAAAGAAATAAAAATTAGATATTCATAATACACCCTTTCATTTTGAAAACAAAGCAATCAAGCAATAAATCAGCCATAACTAGACAGTAAACCTGGGCTAATTTCCAGACGACCAGACAAAACAGTCTGCCAAGAACTGGGTCACTTACAGTAAACAATAACTCATGAAATGCGACAAATAGTTTGAATTTGTCTTGAAGCTACATCTGCTGCCATCTGTTGGCGCGCGGGCGAACTAAATTAATGAGGATAATTTAAAACTTAAGTTTTCGTGGATCATAATTCTTGCGTCTAGGTCTTAATTTTTTCTTTTTAATTTTGTAGAAAATTTGTCTAGTGATAAGTTATTTGATTTTGATTAGATTAGACTGTTTTTCTTTTTACACATGTTTGTAAAAGTTGCGACTGAAATAATAGCGAAAAAATATTTCATTATATTCGAATCGTCATTTTTTATTGATGGTTAGGTTTGTAAATGCAATGATCTAAAAATCAATCAATGGTTAAAGTTAATGGGATTTTTCTTGAAAACACTTAAAGTTCGTCCGTAGCAAACACAGAGCTGATGAGAAAATTCTTATTAAATTAGGTACCTATCTAAGCTTTCTGTATTAATTAACGGTTAATAAATAATAACAATCATAATTATTTGTTTACCATATTACTTAGTACGTAACGTCTACTATGAAACTTTATCGTAAACACTAATCCAAAGAAGACCTCTGCCTTATCACCTAATAAGATTTAAAAAAAAATGCCGACTAGACAAAAACCAGTTAATCACAGCGACTCAATAGTTAACTCAATAATTCCGAACAATTAACTAACTTTTCAATAACCCAACTCGACATCTCATTTGAAAAAAGTACACAAAACAGTATCAACAAAAAGCAATAAAACATTATGAAATAACACGGAAGGAATAATTTCGACGTCGCTTGTTTTGATAACAATCGTTCCCGCGCCCTTTCGCTTTCATTCATGCTCGATGCCCAACTACATAAAACAAACTTTATTTCAATTTATAAATGTGTGTCTTACGAAGACTCTGTTGAAGTGCGCATGTGTGCGTTTTGTGGTCAAAGAATATTGAAAGATGGGTTTAGTATTGTGCCTATTTTAATTTGTAAGAGAATGTGTTTAAACATTTAGTTTAGGACAAGTAATGAAAAATTCGGATGTGATGAATTTGAGTTAGGTTCTGATTTCAACAATCAAGTACGTAAACCATTTGTTTATTAAATAGGCAAATTTCAAATGTTATGTTGTATCAATTTCATGCAATGCAGGTCAAATAAAGAGACTTTTTATTTAAATTCGTATTTTAACATCGTTTAAATTGGAGTCTCTGTCAATTTTTCAAAAATACAGTTAATTTACATACATATATTATTAATAAATTTTCGAAAATTTATTGTCGCTGCAGCGAGATTGCGACTTGAATTTGAATGTTTTTTTCAATGGGCAATTCAAACAGATAGTCAATGTGATAATTAACAAACTGCCCTGAACTAGGAGTTCTAAAGTTATTAACATTTTTGACGTGACAACGTCTTATAAATTGGTTTGCCGGGTGACACTTCAAGAAACTGCGTTACGTTCCGCTCACGTTTTGCGCTCACAATGAGAGCGAGTGAGAGGCACGCGTCCCTTCCACTCGGGCATGGAAAAATAAAATTAAAAATAAAATTTTGTTAATATGAAATTCAGTGCGAGATTCTTTGTATAAATTAATGTTTTAAATATTTATTTATTTATTTATTTAATCACACACTTTCTACCATTACAGGTTGCTTAACCTAATGCGGCAGAAAGGATACATTAAACATACAATGTGGAAACTTACACATATAATAAATAAAATTAAATTAAAACAAAACTAATAAAATTTAAACAACAGAATAAAAAACTAAAAAATAATATTAAATCTAAAACAACACTATTCGATACAAGTTTTGGAATTTGACATTTGGAGGAATAGATTAGCAGCTATTTTCAAAATGATTCTGACTGCAACAGAGTGAAACGCCACTAAGATGCTGGATAGCACAGTGTCATTAAAAGAACTCTTGCGAACTCACTAAAGTGACATGTCCATATATCAAGCCTCGTATGGAGAAGGTTTATGGTGGCCATCGCTCTAACGAGAGGCGTCCTGGCAAGTAAATTGGTCCTGGCTGTTGGCGTGGCTAGTAGTGGTGGGCGTCGCCGCCTCCAAATATATTTGTCCGGAACAAATATGCCTATGCGACCTAAAACCCCAGGGTTATCTTCCAGGCCTCGCAGTAACTTGACCAAATACGTTACCAGAGCGAAGTCCCGCCTCACCCTTAACTCATTATATCCTACCATGCCCAGCACGAATAACGTGGGGTACATTAGCGGGTAAAATGGATACACCCCGTATAATTTCAGATATAGATATCGTGTAAATTTATTTTGAATACGCTCTAACATTGCCGCGTATTTTGCCTCATGTGGAGCCCATATGACAGCGTTGTGTTCTAAGTGACTCCTAACAAGCGCATCGTAAAGGACCTTAATTGCTGAGATGTTGGTGAACTGCCGAGTCTGTCTCATTATAAATCCTAAATTTCTGAAGGCCTTTTTACAGATCTTTGTAATATGCTCTCGAAATGATAGGTCAGGAGTCAGAGAGACGCCTAAATCACGCACCTGTGTGACTCGCTGTATCAGAACGTCTTCCATCACGTACGCATAAGATAGCGGTGAACGCGAGCGGGTGAAACTCATCACCGAGCACTTCGATACGTTAAAATACAGCTTGTTCATATGGCTCCATTCCACTATCCTATCTATATCATCCTGCAAACGTACGCAGTCCGATTCTTCCTTCACTTCTAATAACAACTTGAGATCATCAGCAAATAATAAACAGGTACCATGTTTGACGACCTTCGGCAAATCGTTTATCATTACTAGGAACTCGAGAGGCCCCAAATTGCTACCCTGACTTACCCCGGACCAGGTATAATATGTGTCAGACTCACACCCCTTGAAGTCAACATACTGCTGCCGGTCCCGCATGTAGCTAGCAAAGAATTGCAACAGATGTGGTGAGCCTCCAATTTCTGCCAGCCTACATAGAAGCAGGTCATTGTCTACAGTGTCAAATGCTTTTTTAAAGTCGAAATATGCAACATCTACCTGCATACCGGCATCTACCACTGGCACAACTTTCCCCATAAAGTTCAGCAAATTTGTGGCTGTGCTGTGTCTAGGTCTGAATCCGTGTTGGGCATCCGATAGTTGCACATTGACCTGCCTCAGCATGCAACGCTGAATAGCAGATTCAAACACCTTAGCCGGTGTTGACAGTACTGCCACCGGTCTATAGCCGCTAATGTCAGACCCTGCTTTACTTTTGGGCACAGGAATGACCCGCGTAATTTTCCACTGAGTGGGGAACGTAGCTGTCTTGAGACATATATTAAAGATATAATGTAGTGGTTCTATTAGTACCCTACAACAATCTCTAAACAGGAATGCTGGTATACCATCAGGACCTGCAGAGCGCTTTGGTTTTAAGCGTTCGAGTGCCTCTTTTACGACGTCCATACTAAGCGAGCTAACCTGAACGTGAGCACTACTCCCTGCCCTGATCCCTGCCGCCTGCTGCGGGTCTAGTCGTGGCTGTTCCTGATTGTACACCGAGTGGAAATATGTTGCGAATTGATCAGCACACTCTTGGTCCGATAGATGCTGACCATCCCGCACAATGGTCTGCTTACCAGTTATATTTCTTTTCGATCGTATATATTGCCAAAATGACTTAGGGTCTTTTGCAAACTGACGCTGGATTGTGTTCTGATGTTGAGCGTGAGCAGTTTGAATGGATTTTTTTAATCGCGCCCTACAATCCGAAAAAGCGTGATAATCCTCCTTATTATTAGTAGTTTTAAATTTTTTATGCAGTCTAGCTTTCATTTTTAAGTCTTTTATTAATTTGGCCGTATACCAGTGTGGGAAAATATTAGGTGGTTGTATACCTTTTTTCTTCCTAGGGACACATTCATTTAAAATATTATTTAATATGGTATAAAAACAGGGTAAAATATTTTCCACATCCTGTAATTCGTATAAACTAGTCCAGTCCGTTGAAGCAAGCATGGAGTACAGTCGCTCGTAATTCGCTTTATAAAAATCCCAACGCGTACTGCGTGCGCTTGAACCGCGTGTGCGCGAGCCATCGTCGCCAGCGGCGGGCGCAGCACGGGCCGGGCCGAGCGCCGGCGCGAGGGGCACGCTCACCGCGAGCGGCGGGTGATGAACATCGACCGGGACTAGGGGCTCGTCCGCTAGTGCCACCGATACCTCTTCTCGAAAACCTGTGTTTAACACCAAGTCAAGCTGCCGACCCAAGCTATTAGAAACATGATTACTTTGAGTGAATTCGCAGTAGGACATAAAACATTCGTAATAATTATTTACATTTATGGAACTTGAATATAAATTAAAATCGCCTAATACTACAATTTCCTTATATCTAGTACAAAAATTTTCTATTATTCTAAATAGTATTAAAAAATCATTTTCTGTACTACTGGGCGGTATATAAACAACACAGCACAAAAATAAAAATTTGTTTTTTAAGTGAACGGTAGCACATACCATTTCAAATACGCAGGTATCTAATGATGCTTCGGTAACGCTTACTCGTCGTAGCTCAAAGCGGTGTGTGGCCACTAAACACGTACCACCTTGCTTCCGACCGTCCGCTCGATCACAGCGAAGTATTTGGTATCCAGGAGGGATTGTTTCAGCATCATCGATTGATCCATTACAGCCAGTCTCCGTAATTGCATATAAGTCTGAGTTCAAACATTGTATCTTATCTCTGAAATCATCCAACTTTGTTCGAAGACCCCTAACGTTCTGATAGAATATTTCAATGTTATGAATTTGACGTTTTCTTTTGGGTTGATCTCCGAAACCAAATCCACTCATTAAATTCCGTATTTATAGGCCATACGTCCGCCACATTCAATTTGTCGTACCATTTTTCAGGGACGCCTACAATAAACGAAGAATAATCTCGCTCAGTCTTATGATTAATTTTATTAACTTTAACATATACCTACATCAGGGCCACAAATATTCCTCACATGGTCAGTCACGGCTTCCAAAGTGGTATCCGGGTGCAGTCTCCAAACATGCAGATGTTTATTCCTTTCCAAAGCTTTAATTGCTCTCAATTCTACATTCGTACCAACTCTCACCTCTTTAAGTCGCTGGTTAACTCTTCGATTTTGAACGATCGACCAGTCGCCTTGATTGTCTTCTACGATATCATTACATGGCACATTTGTCTTTAATGGGCTAGTACTATCCGACGATGTTGTTGGTGATACAGCGGATTTTGTGGCCCCACCTTTGTTTACCTTTTGAACTTTTTCAACGGTTTTGATGTAATAGTAAAAAAGTAGGTAATAAAGTTTTGATATAATTCTTTGTATAAATAAATGTTTTAAATTGTTACTATTATTTCATCCTTCTTCCTACTATACGAATGAATATTCAAATTAAAATTATTTTACCACTCAAAGTCGTTGTCACGTAAAACTTTCACCCGTATACCGACTTTACAGGCAACCAATTTTTCTTTTAACTTATGCTTAAATGTTAAGTATAAATATGACCGATGTTAGTCCTGGGTCTTTTTGTAAAAAAAATCGGCTTCTGTTATGTTGAGCCTTTGTTTATTATTCTGCATTTATTTGATAATATTTACCGACTACAACAACCTGTCACTTTAGTAAAACAATCCTACATGTCTATAACCATTTAAAAAAAACTTAATCTTTGCCGGGTCACAGTCGCAAACACATAAATATGTAGGAGGTATCGCCGCAGATAAACTTGTAAAAAGTTATGAATGAAACCGAGAGTGCCCCGTAGTAGAGTTGTAGACTGCCTCCCCCGCTCCCCGCCTATGTTCCGATCCCCCGTTTCCCTCCCCCGCAGCACCCTGCCACCCGTGTCCTCCCGCGCGGCGATTTGTTTTACGCATTTAGTTTTATTTTGTTTTGACTTATTTTGTACTCTTGTTACTTGTATTATCGTGTAACGGAGTGCCCGCTGAGAAATTGTTTGAGTTATTCTGCAACGTTTTGTTTTAAACATTAAGGTGCGTTTACGTTTAGTTTTTTCTGCATGGTTTGGTGTTGTCTTTACAAGTGTTTTTTTTTTTTGAGTTTTGACGTATTTTACTAAATCTATAATATATTAAAAAATATGTACATATATAGGTTCATATTTATGCTCATTTTGTTGTATGTCAGTCCCTCCAACAGGAAAAGTTTAAATGTTCAATGTTTGGTACGGTTACTCTAATACACCGAAAATTATGCTAGATACCCATGGATTATATTATACATCTAAATACAGCATGGGAGTATATACATAGGTAGATATATAAGCAAGTATACACTTGGCTTAGCATTCGTCTGAGCACGACACGCTGGGCGCGGCAACTAGGGCAATGCTTTGCCAACTAAGCCCACATAGTGTGAGCGACTACATGCTTCTAACGGCCTCCTATGCAGCAGAATTGCTATGTATATGTCTAGTGAGTTTTAGCTAAGATTATATTGATTTAATCATCATGATTCTCTTGCTCTCATTCCAATTTTTTGAACGCAACAAGCCCTTTTCTTTCGCATTTTTTCCTCATTAGCCGTCACATCGTTTATAGTCAGTTGAATTCGCTCAGATTCTATTAGATTCTTAGTAAAACCGAAACTTCAGCTACCTTCTGCTCTTACGTTAATTTATCTGACGCCTGTATTATTCCATTTATCTCGTATCAGACTGTCTTTTTAATATTCACCTCCATTCTAGGCATATTATCTTTTACACAATTATTAAATTTAATATAAAAAATATACCTAAGTGATCTTCCGATCTGCATCCTAATTGCCTGATACGCTATTTCTATCAGTTGGAATCATTTCGAAGCATATTGCTAATCCATTGCTTCATACGATCGAAAATGTGTCTACTCCACAACATAAATAACGCAATGTATGTTGTAGACATCGAGCACATATCCAATAGAGTGGTAATGCCACTAGTTTTGTTCGAAAACAAATTACGCTAAAACGCTGCCCCGGCCCGCTGCACTCTGATTGGCCGACTCAAGGTCACGTATTGCACTAGAGTAGGGCAACAGAAATAAAATTGTTTATATCGATATCGATAAAGTTACAATGTTTGTTTAGCGTATTAAAATACTTTGTTTTATTTCTCATAGTACTACATGGTCCATTAGACAAAATTTAAATAAATAGCTAGTTTCTGTACTAGAATACCTAATAACAGATATTTATATCATATCATATCATAACAGATTTAGATATATTTTTTTATTAGATATTATATGTGGTCTAGTCAGGTCTGTCACGTAAGAACATATGGAGCGATGCTCTACTTGGAAAGGCAAGGATTCGTAAATAAAAATATTTTCTTTTAATTATTAAAATTAAACCATAAATGTTCTTATTAAAATTTAATAAGAACATTTATGGTTTTGAAATCAAATAACACTTTTGTATTAAGTAAATAAAACTTGTTTATCATGATTTCTATTAAAAATAAAGGAAAAATTATAATCTTAGTGTACTTTACTGTTACTGATTTTTAATGTGAATTAATTTAGTATAAATTCTTCTCAAAACTTGTTTCTCATCATATTTTTTTCTTTTCATGAGGATTGTTAGTCTCATATCTATATATTTTTTAGCGATTCTTAAAAAATAAATAATAATAATAATAATATAATTAACATATTTAAAATTTGCCTTGAAATGTATTCTATTTATACATTTACTAGGTAATTTGTTTGTTTACCCTTTTTGGTTAGTATCGATACACAATGTGAGTAGCACAGTGCAACACTAGTAAAACCCGTAATAGATAGAAAAGGATGGCATAATATCGGTTATACTTAGTAAGAGCAAGACGCATAGACAAGTACCTATTGTTTGGTTTTTCTTGACCAGTTCAACTTGAGCCATGATAGATGGATGCAAAGTGAATTAAATCATAGTTTATTAATACTTGGCGATGAAACGAGATTCCGTCTGTTTTATAATTCGATGTTCTGCTGTTTTTACCACACCATCGAATAAAACAACACGACATTATGGGGTACTATACCAAACTTTGAATATTTTCAATAGTATCGGGAGACGTACGCACAGGTCACTACTTGGTGCCGTACTGTTTTAGTGCAATCGTGAGTTGTTATGTATAATGGAGAAATCATAGATGTGTTTCGGAATTTGATGGCTCATATTACTACTCTATTGGATATGTGCTCGATGGTTGTAGAACTGTCAAAATGAAACACATTGCTACTGATAGTGTATTACGCAATTACCTTGCAGGTGGATGACCATAGAGCATCATCACCTCCATCTGCCTACCCTTTTATGGAAATATTTTGCATTCCTGCGAGATAATTGGGTTACTAGTATTAGCAATGGCGCCGATTCCTTTGACATAAACTAAACGTAATTTAAGTGCATCTTATTATTTCTACTTAATCGTGAACAGGACAGACGATAAAATATTATTTTGTCCTGTCAAATTAAGACACTCCATAGGTACTATCACCAAAATCGACGCCTGAGCAACCCAGATAAATTTTTGCTTGCATGAGCTGACCACAGGGCGATCCGCCCTTTTTCTATTTGACCAATGACAGAGAAAGGTCCATTTTTTACTAATTGGCCACCTTTTGTATACCCATTTTTATGGCTTGCGAGGTTAAGTCAGTTGTTGTCATTTTTAATCATGTCTAAACTATGTACATAGTTTAGACATGATTAAAAATATGGCGTTTAAAAATATGGCAATTTACCTTAGGCACGGACTAGTTTCACGGACTAAACTATTATTTATCTTCTATCCTTTTCATAATTAAATAGAAAGAATTAGAAGCACTAAACTTAAATTTAGTTTAGTTTAGTTTATGGACAAGAGAATCAGGGCCAACGGCCTCTCATTTTGACAGTTTCATCATCAACCTTTTTATCGTCCCACTGCTGGGCACAGGTCTCCTCTCATACAGAGAAGGATTGAGCGTAATCACCACGCTTGCTCAATGCGGATTGGCGATTTCAGAATTAAAGTCCAGGTTTCCTTCACCGTCAGTCATGGGTGTCCAAGATGTACTTAGAAAGTGCATACAACTTTAGAAAAGTTACTTGCCTGACCTGGAATCGAACCCGCGTACATAGTGGATAGGCTGGTGTTTAAACCACTAGGCCACCACGACTGGATAAAATATGTACTATGTATTAACTTACTCCTGTCAAATTAGAGTACTCCATAGATAATTTTGATCGGTTTTTTGGCGGGAAAGTCAAGCTGAGTGTCACGCTCATTTTTCGTTGGACTTTTAAAATTATTTATAGTGTTGTTTACTAAATAAAAATGCGGGATTTATGTAGTAAAAAGTGCATACAGTAAATAATTTATAAATAACATTGAGATATAGCAGCATAGTGGCTTCATCATGACTTTGCCTCATACCTCCCTTGTAGACGGTTCACGTGGCCGTCTTTTTCGACATGAATAATTCATTACGTGATAAAGGCTAAATGCACAAACCGCGCGAAGCCAAAAACAAAGAAAAAAGAAGAAGATAGTTTTGACGTGATTAAAAACATTAGGCACGGACTTCTATCCTTTTCATAATGATCCAAAGAAAAACTAAACTTAAATTTAGCTTAGTTTGTTAAATTTAACCTATTTATATTGCTGAACAGACAAAATTTTTCTCAGTTGCCAAAAATGGGAAAAGAAATTCGGACTTAAGAAGCAATAGATTAGCAATATACTAAGATGTTGATGGTGGTGATGGCTAGTTGGTAAATTAGTGCATTCATATAAAACGTTATTTTTTTGGTTATGCGAAATCTGAATATAGTTTGTACAGAATAAGCAACTGAATCGATTCCAATCATTTTTACACCATGTTATATTTTTTCACAAATATATTTAGAAATTGTTGTAGTGTGGTTACCGAACGCGTAGGGTAGATCATAGTACTCCGCGCTCGCGCAACAGCTGACGCCAGAGGTCAACGCACCGTTCGCCCTCTCGATCGGAGCGTGGACCATATTTTTGTTGGGACAGCCAAGTAGTATAACAAGGTCATAACTTTGTGGTACTTCATTATAACTTTTTGAAATTTTGTATATAGTTTCTTTACTTAATAATACTGGACACGTGTTTCTTGTTTCGCAAAAGCAAAAAATAATGTTATACCATGCATTAGACAACAATAACGCCACCCGAAAACAAATAACTTGTACATTACCTAATACAACACAGCTCACGCGGCTATACAGAAATACAGGAGTGTCCCGCAGCTTGCTTTGTGTTCGTTTGAAGACCGGACAGCCGAGGTGTCCTCCGAACGTTAAGCCCACACGTTGACGGCTAAGCTTGCACTGACACAAGACGGGCTGTTTGAGCTTGTGTTGGCGTCGACGATTTTCTATTCCCAAAATGCGGGGACTATACTCTCTTCAAGTTTTCTAAATTAAATTCGTAATCTCGGACTTTAAAAAATTCGCTTAAAATAACATCACATTCTATGTTATATTTACTCGTGCCCGGGTGCTGTGGGACCCGCGAAAATGGTAATTTGGATGATAGGAAGCAGATCTAGCTTTTCTAATTATATATATAGAGCGCTAAGGCTTAAGATCTACCTTTTCCAATATACCATTAATATATAATAACAGCTGCGAATCCACCAAAGCATGCGGGTGAAAAATAGACAAAAGATAGATATGGTAGGTACAAAGATGTCTACAATAAGTTCGATACATCCGCATACGAATCTGAACTTACATAATGTGCTAAACGTGTGTGTATAAAATTGAACTTATGTATTTTAATAAACAACACAAAACACTAAAGTACAATACATAAATATTCTACAAGTAGTATATTATGACTGGCTATCTTCAATAGTTTTCATTTATGAGCTGATGAAATGCCAACTAGTGATTCTTTGGATCTCATAGGGCCACTCCTTTGACTAGAGAAGGTAGTTTCACTAGAATCTACAATAGTTCAAGGGCTATATTACATGTTAGCTCTCGGCTACTCGACAACCTTGTCGACGCATGGGAGATTGTTATTTTCACAGTTTAATCAGGTTTCCTAATTAACTAGTTTTACCAAGCTCACTGAATATTTATTATCTTTAAAGTTTTGCCACCAAGCGATTCGTCGTGTTTCGGCATGACGTCTGGTGAAGTCGTACGGAGGACGGGTCTGGACAGTTGTGTTGCGATATGTGTCCAAATGTTGTTGTGTCGGGAGTTTGGTCAGGCGGGATTGCAGTCAAGCACTAGTCTCATAATGATTAAAAAAAAAAGTTGTTGATTCATGTGAAATTGTAAGACCGACGCCTGCTTTTTGTAAGGTGGTCTTGTTTTATATTTAAACGTTACATCCTCACAGCTAAAAACTCCTGCATGTAGCTTTATAGGCCTCTATACAAGTTTATAGTAAAACACTTATCATGTGAATGTTACAAAGCGCGTCCATATTTGACACATCGATTTTCGAGCTTAGCGTTTTTGGGGTGCACAATTTGAGTTTAAATAAGGGGCAGAAATACACGCGTCTTACTTTTACAGCTAAATGAATTCGTTTGTAATTTAAAAGATCTTTAGGAAAGGTTTATGTATTTAAAATTAGTAGGCCCCCAACAAGGTGGACCGAACACATAGTCGCGAGAAACCGATGGATGCGGGTAGCACACTACTGTAGGCTTAGTACGAGTTTTCATTACGAAACTCGATCGTCGATATCGAGCGCGTTTGGCTCATCGATTGGCCCGCTTCAAGGTTGTAAGAAGTCTAAAACAATGAGAGCGCCAAACGCACTCGATATCGACGATCAAGTCTCGTAATGAAAACTCATACTAGACATACTGGTAATTGTGGAAAGCCTTGGGGGAGGCCGTTGTCCAGCAGTGGACCTTTATAAGCTGAGAAGATAAAGACTACGTTCATAGCGCGCTAAATAATATAAAATAAAACTAAGCCCCAGAAAACCGTAGTAGTGTAGCATAAAGAGTCGCCAAATTAAACTGTGAGGAAAACGAGTTAACTGTGGGGTAAATTTTTAGGGTCTGGTGAGTCTTTATACACTACTTAGTCTTCTCATATAAGATTTAGACAGCACTTTCATACATTTCTAAATACTATCTTTTAACTTGTTTTTAAATCTGTTTTTGCTGGTACCACTCCTATATCTGTTGGCACACTATTCGATAGATATGTTATGTATAGACTTTTCAATAGTTTATGTGTTCATTTGTCAAAATAAATATGTAGTGACTTCGGGAACAATCAATTTTCCGGCAGCCATTGGTACATAGATCGCGTATAATAATTTTTGAGTCCTTGAGTTAAATGGGCCCCATGGTGGTTTACTGTTCGAAGATTTTCATGTTTGAAATTAATCGATAGAATTTTACATTTAAATACCTTCATATAATCTCCTTTACTACGAGTTTAAGTTTTTTGAGTAATTGTACAGACGACAGTAGTACAAGCTACTACAATCTGTCAGATTTCTTTATTAGATTGTCAACTTTGTATCTAAAGCATTAAGGTTCAAGATTGATTAGGAATATTTTGAAAGTTTCGAGTAGCTTGACTTGCTGTCGTCCGTACATTGGGATTACCAAGTCCCCGTTCTGACCAACAATTTTATCTTTGTAAATGTGATGATGAATGATATTATAGGTACATAGATACAAAAACAAACATACAAATATCAACAATGTGTACCCATACGTTTTTGTTCCCAAACATTCTTCAATAAATCGTAATCACCACTGCAAGTTGCTTTTAAAATCCGTTCAGAAAAACGTGCGACAGCGACAGACAGACGCTAAATCCTGGTCTATCTAGAGAAGGCTTTGGCGGTTTTGTTTTTCATACATTTCCCCCGAAAAATTCTCTCTGAAATTCTGGAAAATTTCACCGAACTCAAGGAAACATTTTTGCTTTAAATTTTTCCGAGAAAAAAGGTGAGCTTGTTTCCCTCACCTCGTTGTTTATGAAGGTACTAAGTACTTACTACGTACGTGCATTACCAGGAGCGCATATCGCGATACTACCTGAGACGATACGTGGTATCGGAACATGATATAGTTAACGTTATGTAAGTCCTTTATGTCTTACGGTGCGCCTCCGTCCATTTCCATGACGTTGCAGCTGCCAGCCGCAGGATTGGGAAGCGGTTCAGTTGGTGAGAGGAGCGGAAACGTGACTAAAGAAAATGGCACTAATTTTTCCACTCGATGTTTTTTTTTATAATTTATGAATTAGTGGTGCTGATGGTAAGCAGTGATGCAATCATTGATGATACAGCGCGCTAGTTTATGAGCCTATTCACTCTAGCCGCTCTAGTCATCATCATCATCTCAGCGTTCATCCCAGTCGCATCCAAAGCTTTCAGCTTTGGAGTCAGGGGTCCGTTTTACCAGTCTAACTACTGATTTTGGCTAAACTTCGATATTTTCCGTGAAGCAAGTGCCGTCTGACCGTCACAACCCGAAGGCGATATCGAAGCATTGCAGTTAGTTACTCTAGCCGCTCTTGTCCTACTCTGCAATGCGATTTGCCTAGGAAAGAAGGTTGAATTTATTTTATCTATTACCGATCTAGTCGCGTTGGTCAAACAGCAGTCACATAATATAAAAAAGTGGTTTAAAATGTAAAATTTGGAGTAAAAAACTTGCTCGACCTGGGAGACGCCCCAAGAATAAAGTTCCTAACGCAATATTCGCATGCATAGTAAATCAATCTGCTTAGCCTTTTCTTCCAAAATGTTGGGGTTAGCCTCCAATCTAACCGAATGCAGTGCACCCATGTTTCATACATATAACTTGACCAAGAGAGAAAAATATGTGTAAATTTAATACGCGTTTTTAATACAGCTACAGCTGGTACAAGTATCTAAAAAATTGTCGTCAACTTGGATTTACATTTCGCAACTTCAAAAATCGTGATAAAACTAACTCTTACTGTTTCGTTGAGTGAAACAAAGATGCATGTGGCTTTTTAGTATAATGCTTTTTGCATTATGTAACGAATTCTAGCAATTTACTCCTACCTCTTGAAAGGCGACCACGTACCGGCAAGCACAGCGTCAGACACCCACTGGCTAGGAGGTCGGATGACCTTGTAGCGGTACCTACAAAACGCCACAAAATGAACGACGCGTCATACTGACGTCACACGAATTCTACATCTCGCAATCAGAGTTTACCGTGCAATTAGCATACATACAACTTGCCAATTTCAACCATCGGGCAGGTGCCCGCCAGACATAACACCCGTCTGGTTGGAGGATCCTCCCTTTTCTATGGAGGATGAGTGAGCTTTACTCCCTGTTCCTCATACCTCCACAACCTGATCGAAATCGCAGGGAAGCATTGGATGCAGGCCGCGTCCAACCGTTCTTTATGGAAATCTTTGGGGGAGGTCTATGTCCAGCAGTGGACTTCATATGGCTGAGATGATGATGATGATAACTTCTACAGCCAGCCGCGAAATAAATTTGATTGCAAAATGTTCAATTCATTTCAATTCTTGATTAAAGGCCTTTGTGGGAGAGACGCCACAATTTTGCCAAGAACACGTGCGAACGATTAATAAACCATCAAACGCTGGAGAGTGTTTAGCGGAGTTTTGGCGGGAAAGTCAAGCTGAGTGTCAAGCTCATTTTTCATCGGACTTTTAAAATTATTTATAGTGTTGTTTACTAAATAAAAGTGCGTGATTTATGTAGTAAAAAGTGCATTCAGTAAATAATTCATAAAGAACAGTGAAATATCGCAGCATAGTGGCCACATCATGACTTTGTCTCAAACCTCCATCGTAAGACGTATCACGCCGCCTTTTTCGACATGAACAATTCATTACGTGACATTGGCTAAATGCACAAACCGTGCGAAGTCATAAAAGAAAGAAAGAAAGAGTATGTAGCGGGAATTAAAATAATAATAATATATTTCTTGTTAAGTTAAAATAAAAATATTTCTTCGCAGATTGACAGATAGGTAGTAAATTGTGTTCTGTGGGTAGTAAGATCACAGATAATGGATACGAAAATGACTATATCACGTGCAAAAACTTTTGGTGATAAAAGTCAGCATTTTTTTTTTTTGCAAAGCATAAGGCAGAGTAACGAAAAAAATGAAATGAGTTTGTAACTACACTTCGATAGATATAAATTCAAACACATGTGTGAGTGGGAGAAAATATCATTAACTTATTACAATATAACCATGAACCGCAAGGGTGAGGGTATGGCAGTGTGAAGTACGCGCGTGTGCAGGAAATCACTTTTTTGTTCAGTGGCCGTGACTATCCACTTCCATGCCGACGCACCTGCTCGGCCTGTGGTCGAAGTGACCGGCTCAATGGGTAATGTTGAGGTCACACATGTGCCTAAATAAAGTTTAATGGAGGCGGAGTGCCTGGTACTGTGTCATTGGGCAGTTTTGGGAAATATTGTATAGTTTGTATTGAACGAACTCAAATTTCATATCAATATTTTATTTAATTTCATTAGGGTATTCTAAAGTGTATTTGTTATGTTGTTATATAATACATACTTAGATCCCTTAGCCATTTACAGCTCTTGTGAAACTATCACAACTTTAGCAGAAGATTTTATAAATACAGAATCAGATTGTAACATATGTTTTTTTTTAAATAATTTTTTTTTATGCGGTTATACTTAGTCAAATTGTATAAGCAAGCGAAAATCTGCTGGTGGTTTTGTTACCTGAACTATGAGTTAAGAATATCTGGTTTATTTTATCATTTATAATGAACTGATATTTCTTGTACAGACGACATTACATCAAGCTACTACAATCTGTCAGATGTCTTTATTAGATTTTCAAGTTTATCTCTAAAGCATTAAGGCTCAAGGTTTATTGAGAATATCTGACAGTTGGGGTAGCTTCACCTGCTGTCGTCCGTACCAAACTACAGTTACGTCAAAAATTAGGATAATGTTTTTTATTTACATTTATGTGTACTACTATTCAACTATTTCGAAATATTGTCCCCTTAATTTTTTTATCACCATCATAATCAACCTTTTTTATCGTTACGCTCTCATACTTGAGAGGCTGGTATTTTGACAACTACGCTACCACGACTTAATCTTACTTTTTTTTTTTTTTTGATGTCGTTGTGGAAAATGACAATTACGCAACCCCGAAGGGTATGTGGGACTCCCCGGGAGATAGCCTCCCGGTATACCCACTAAAAACAACAGCGGCACACCGACATCGCCTTAGTGGCGGGGTCATGGGAAACCGGCAGAGCCTGCGCTACCAATCCCCGGCCGGCGATTCCCGCCTGAAAGGCGGGCCCACAGTAGTCCCTCCATAAAGAGGGGCCGGGCTGGGTACGTCTTCTTGTGCGAGAAGACGCAGCAGCCTAGGGTTTTTTAGCGAGGTGTCCTTCCTCTTAGCCCCACTCGCTTGCACGCATGCAAGCGGGGCCCCCTGCTCCTCTCAATGAGGCGTCCGGGTTTTCCGACGGCGACCCGGAGTTCGGGTCGTGTCAGCTCACCTGGAGTGGTGGTCAACCCGCCGCACGTGTGTCCGCGCCGTTAAACCGGGAACCCCCATATCTGGGGGCCGTTCCCCTATCCGCCACCTGGGGACGCGTCCGATGGCAGGCCAGAACCTTGCTTTTCTTAACTTTAACTTACCTTAATATTTTACCACCAAAGTATTAACCATCTGCCAAGCAACGCACTAAGGTAGCTACCTCAAATCGTCATCACACGAGGTCGTATTCTAAGCTCGGCCATGCACGAGCCGTTCGCGTATAACCTATGTACCGTATGAACGTATATAAATCCTTATATACAGCGCTGTAGCCATCATGCGAGGACACAGTTTATGTGTATAACCTTTATGTGTTTCTGTTTTAGCTTGAGATGTCGATGAAAATTTGTAGGTGTGTTTTTAGCTGGGGTATAGGACCCTGTTGCTTGATTTACTGGAAAAAGTCGAGAATTTTTCTTTGTTCAATGAATGTGTAAGGGCTAAGTTCTCAAACGAGGAACACATTTTATTCTGGAATAAACTTGTCGTCTAGCACAGATTGTACAGAAGAATTGTCTATTTTTTAAATTATGACTTCGATGTAATTATCTGGCATTGGAAAAACCAGCCCTATAATATAGTAATTAAATTAAAATAAATTAAATATTGAAGGGAGGTACTGTGAAAAATAAACGTTGTTTCATGTAAATACCCATTTTCTTATTTAGTTTCAGTTTTTCGTAAGTATCTAAGTGTATTTTGTCATCTCGTACAGATATCGATCGCTTTGTCTAGAATTTTTTGGTAATCGTAGAGTTTCTTCTCCGTGTTCTTTTTTTCTTTACAAAATTTTCTGTATGCATAGTTAAGGTAACTTTAAAAACTGTTACATAATTGTAGCTCATTCTTTGTCATAACCTTCTAAGAGACACAGTTCTCAAAATGAATCGTAAGATGCTCGAGCGGATAGGCTCTTAATAAACTAGCGCACCATCAACGATTGCGTCACTGTTTACCGTCAGGAGGGATTGCAGTCAAGCACTACTATCATTTTGCAATCGATTTATTTTTCACTCACATTAATGCATACAATCTCCAAAACCCCAATAATTGCAGAAGACACATTTTAACTCCTTACAATACGCCATATCTATCCAGACCAATCCTCTAGTTTATTTAACTTTCCAAACTAGGGCCATCCCAGTCCTAGTTAATGTGAGTTAGTATTTTCCGAGCGATAATCCTGAAAATATAACGATCTAATTTCCCTGCTAGGCGTGAGGAGAGCCGGTGGATATAATTCTCTGTCGGGTGGCCACTCAGAAAATGAGCTGAGTCGCGGGTGCAAGTCCTACGGAACAGAACCCGTAGGTTACGTTCGTCACATACAGTCGGAAAGGTTGAGCAGTTGTGTGAAAAAGGTCTTTGAGAGCCGGAATAGTTAAGCTCCAAAAATGTTATTCAAATATGAGCTAGAAAGTAAAGTCACAGTTATGTTTTATACTTTAGGCTTTAGAAGAAGAAATTTTTGATCTGTATTAGGACAAAATAAATATGTAGACGACTAGACGTTAACGTGTAATGGCATATGAGTACTTCTACGTAATTTAATGGCTTTATAAAGGTAGAATGACTTCCTGAAATAAATGATATTAGTTTTACGTTGGGAACTTTGGGACGTTCGGAAGGAGTCAGCCAGAATTGTTTATTTTAGTTATTTTCATAGTCTTATGACTTATGGGATTCTTCTCTGGGGAACATGTGCGGACATCAATACCATCTTTGTTTTACAGAAAAGGGCTGTTCGAGCCATTTACAACCTTGGTCCTAGAGATTCTCTTAGAGAAAAATTCAGAGAGGTGAACATTCTGACTGTAGCTTCGCAATATATATTTGAAAATCTTATGTATGTACATAAAAATATATCTAATTTTAAGAAAATAAGCGAAGTTCATAATATAAATACCAGGAACAAACACAATCTTGCTGTACATCACACTCGTCTCCACAGAGTAGGCAACTCGTTCATGGGTCAATGTATACACTTTTACAACAAGCTTCCCATGGACATTCGAAACTTACCCATTAAACGATATAAAACCTATATAAAGGCCAAACTTTGCAAAAAGGGGTATTATAAAATCTCAGATTATTTAGAGGATAGAGAGGCTTGGGACTGAGCTGCTCGCTCTGTTAAGCATTGTTATTAAGCAATATGCGTAATTATAACGTAAATTATTGTAAACATTTTCATTTTTAATGTCTGGACTTTAAAAAAGACGATGATCCCTGAGTTTGTTTCGGCTATTTCTTCTCAGAGGTAGTCAGTTAGGAAATGCCGGCTTCATCTAGTTAAAAAAAAAAAAAGAAAAAAAAAAAACATGACGTGTAAAAGTGATCGGTGATCCTACTTGCTTAATAAACGATTTCATTTCATTTCATTTCATTTCATTTCAGTACAAGGGGGGTAGCCAACTCGCAGAGGCCAGTTAGACATTCTTATCTAATAATATTTATTTGCAATATACGTATAAAAACACCGGGGTCCAAGCTACCGGTGTTTAGGGCTCCAGAGACAGGAACCTCCTCACAATGTGGGCCGTATCGAGGAGTATTGTCTTATAAATTAGGGCCTAGACCCATTTTTTTCAAATTTTAAATAATATTAAACTAGTGCTTGACCGCAATCCCGCCTGATGATAAGCAGTGATGTAATCGTTGATGGTAAAGTGCGCTAGTTTATTAAAAGCTTATTCACTCAAAAAAACTAAGTGAATAGGAAGGAAGATGGCAGTTGAGCGAGGTGATGCAATGTTAAACCCAACAACACGACCAACGATGTTTCGCTAGAGGGAGCTTGGTCTGGAGACCCTCCACGACCAAACTCACATTGGGCACATCGTACCCGGCACACATTGCAACACAACTGCTCAGACCCGTCCTCCGTCCTTTATTATTATTATTATAAAGAGTTCTAGTTATGTATAACAATATAGGTATATAGTTCTTTATATTATTACTATGTTCGTTAGCAATCCGTTGGAATACGCCGTAGACGAGGGATACATGTACTCGTTGGCACGTGTCAAATAACAACTTCACTACGGCACGTGTCCCACTATAAATTCCCTGTGCCGTTCAGTAATCGTCTTTGGAAAAGGAAAGACTTAAAGCTTAGGTTCTGCCACATCATGTGTACCTTACAGTATACAATAAAAATAGCATAACTGGTTGCTAATCATCATAATCATTAAATGCATACATCATTAAATGATCTCTCCCGTTCTGGGCGGAGCGGAAGGGCGTGTCAGACTTTTACTGACTAAAACCCACCCGTGCTTCTTCACTTGCCTGTGCACGAGGGCCACGGTTTCTCTTTCAGCCAACCCGCAGTAATGGTTGCTAATCCTTCGCTGTTATTTTTAAGCTGACCAGCATTTTTACTTAAGATGGGAGTAGACTGCTGTTAGTTCTGTCAACAGTGGACTGCTGTTAGTTCTGTCAACAGTGGACTGCTGTTAGTTCTGTCAACAGTGGACTGCTGTTAGTTCTGTCAACAGTGGACTGCTGTTAGTTCTGTCAACAGTGGACTGCTGTTAGTTCTATCAACAGTGGACTGCTGTTAGTTCTGTCAACAGTGGACTGCTGTTAGTTCTGTCAACAGTGGACTGCTGTTAGTTCTGTCAACAGTGGACTGCTGTTAGTTCTATCAACAGTGGACTGCTGTTAGTTCTGTCAACAGTGGACTGCTGTTAGTTCTGTCAACAGTGGACTGCTGTTAGTTCTGTCAACAGTGGACTGCTGTTAGTTCTATCAACAGTGGACTGCTGTTAGTTCTGTCAACAGTGGACTGCTGTTAGTTCTGTCAACAGTGGACTGCTGTCGGCATGATGAAGACAAATTAAAACGCAGACATTGGAGTGACGATTTATTTTGAAAACTATGTCCCACAGAAGGTTATAATAAAAAAATCAGTTACATTTATGTAACAATTTTCAAAATGAATAAAATATTTATCGGCGTTGAGTACTGTCAGATATAGATATAGTTTTAAGTTATCCGATTAATCGATTAACTTAAAACTATATCGATATCAGACGGTGCTTAACGCCGACATATTATTACAAGGTAGGTAATAGGGTAAACCTGCACCCTAATTGTGTAACACACTATTGCTATTAATTTGAATCATTTTGAAGTATATTGCTAATCCATTGCTCCGTATGTTAGAGAAATGTGTTTGCTCTACAATGTAAATCACGCAATGAATGTTGTTGAACTGTCAAAATGATACCCATTGCTACTGATAGATAGGTGTTACGCAATTTTTGTAATTTATTAATTCCTGGAATAATTAGTAATTTATTAGTCGTGGTAGCCTAGTGGTTAAAACACCAGCCTCTCAAGTATGAGTGCGCGGGTTCGATTCCAGGTCAGGCAAGTACCAATGTAACTTTTCTAAAGTTATATGTACTTTCTAAGTATATCTTGGACACCAATGACTGAAGGTGAAGGAAAACATCTTGAGGAAACCTGGACTTTAAGTCTGAAATCGCCAACCCGCATTGAGCAAGCGTGGTGATTACGCTCAATCCTTCTCTGAATGAGAGGAGATCTGTGCCCAGCAGTGGGACGATAAAAAAAAAGGTTGATAATGATGATGATGATGATTAATTCCTGGAAAGGTGATGTAAGTGGTAAGTGACTCTTACAATGACCCACTGCTTGAGTAATGGTGATAGAAATTGTTAAGTGTTTTTCTTCCTATGGACCACGCAAATATCCTTCAGCAATCATCTTAATTGCATTATCAAGCAATTAATATGATGATATTACGCAATTTCGCGTGTTCACTACAATCACAATCTGAATATGTTTGAAGGATATCGCTAATCCATAGCTTCACATTTTCGTAAAATGTGTCTGATCTACAGGGTTAATAACGCTATGGAAGTAGTTGAACTGAAAGCCATTGCTACTTATAATTAGTTACATAACGACCCCGATGATTTCCAGATATTCTATTCCCTGCTTTATTTACCATGGAGCAATGAGTAACAAGGAGTAAAGCTCACTCATCCTCCATAGAAAAGGGAGGATCCTCCGACCAGACTGGGATTGTCTGGCGGGCCACATCGCCCGCCGCGCGCCTTTTGATGTCGCAAACTTGTATGCGTGCAAGTTGCACAGAAAACTCTGCTTTCGAGATGCAAGATTTCGCGTGACGTCAGTATGACGCGTTGTTTGCATGTTGCGTTGTAGGCACCGCTACACTACCATGGCTTTGTCGTTCATTCTCTTAGACCGTATGTCAGAGTAGCAAGCGAGGCGGTATTTTCGCTGCGTCGTCACGCGATCTCTCGCCTTGAGACTGGGGCGAAATAGACTCCAGTGTAATAAGCTCAACCTATCTATCTATACGACGAAGTATAGATAAACCATGCGCAATATGGAACTACTGTTATCTTACTGTTTACGAGACGAAGGGACGATTCGTTGATAATATCAACGAGGCGTTTAAAATGTTTGTAACAAACGTATGTCATTTTCGATGACTGTGTTTTTGAGTGAAAACTCCATAAAAATATGATAAAGATACTAGCCCCCCGGGGTTTCACCCGTGTAAGTTTTGATTCCGTGGGTAAATCGGGATAGAAAGCATCTTCTTCTCTTCTTCTTCCCGTGCCTCTTCAATGCTGAAGGATGGCCGTTAGCTTCTTGTATTTGGTCTTATCATCTGCGAGTCGGAGCAGTTTTTCGATGGAACTAATGCAGGTCCTCTCCCTGAAGTTTCGCAGCCACGATTTTCTCTTTTATCCAGCGCACCTCTTCCTTTCTACCTTGCCCATCATAATCAGTTGGAGTTTCGCATATCTATCGTGTCGGAGCACGTGGCTAATATAAATTTTAGTGAGCTAAAACTCCCTGACTGCATTACACAGACGTCAAAAAAAAAAAATACAACAAAACGACACAATCTATGGAACATAGGAACTTCGCAGAAAAAAAAATGTTGAATTGGATACCGCTGATCCGGCGCTTGTCCATACAGAAAAACGTGCTCAGAAAATCATCATCAACCTTTTAACGTCCCACTACTGGGCACAGGTCTCCTCTCATACAGAGGAGGATTGAGCGTAATCACCACGCTTGCTCAATGCGGGTTGGCGATTTCAGTTTTAAAGTCTAGGTTTCCTCAAGATATTTTCCTTCACCTTCAGTCATTGGTGTCACTTAAAAAGTACATATAACTTTAGAAAAGTTACATTGGTACTTGCCTGACCTGGAATCGAACCCGCGCACTTATACTTGAGAGGCTGGTGTTTTAACCATTAGGCTACCACGACATCAGTAAATAAGACTTCAAAATTAAATTCCTCTGCGACGTACCGTATTTTATTGAAAAGTTCAAATTTATCGCTTTGCACATCAATATCTTGCGTGTTTTACGACACCTGGTTGATGGCAACGGTTTGTGAAGTGGAAATCAATATATATACGCGTGTATATACAGCTTATGTATATATATAAGTGTGTGTGTTACATAAACTGAGCCGGCGACAGCTAGTCGGATCCGACCGACCAAAATACGGGCACCTGACGCCCGCTCGCAACCCAGCCAAAACGGTGGACACAGTGGATATAGCGTAGCGGATCATATTAAATATTTTTATTAAATTTTTGTTTATTCTCGTATCGTAAACATTATTACTTTATATAACTTGGAAACGTTTAAACTACGCTTTACTGGCTTTTGTACCTACCAATGGGTATCGTTTTGACAGTTCGACAATATGCATATATGTTGTTGAGCACACGCATTTTTGGAACATATGTAGGAATAGATTAGCAATGTGCTTCCATTAGATGATCCCAACTGATAGTAGTAATATCAGTATCATCAGCCTCTCAAATATGAGAGCGCGGGTTCGATTCCAGGTCAGGCAAGTACCAATGTAACTTTTCTAAAGTTATCACCAATGACTGATTAAAAGGTGAGGGAAAACAACTTGAGGAATCCTGGCCTTTACGACTGTAATCGCCAACCCGCATTGAGCAAGCGTGGTGATGACGATCAATCCTTCTCTTTATGAGAGGAGACCTGTGCTCAGGAGTGGGACGATAAAAAAAATAGATGATGATGGTGATACTTATATTTTATAATATCTCAGTCCCTCTACGCTCATGAGTGTATCCTCAGCGTTATTTCGCCACGAGCGAGCACAAAGCCTGCCCGCTGCGGTCGGTCGTCTTACCATCGGGCGCGATTGTACTTCTATACTTATGTACACTTATGTACGGTGTTTATCGCGTGTTGACACTGCGACTGTACCCAGCCAGCCTAACGTTCACGCCTCTTGCCCAAAACGGCGTAAGCAGAGCGTGTGGTTATCATATGTTTCCACAGTCGAGTTTTTTGACGCAATGGACCTGAAAAATTGGTCCGTTATGGATTACGATATCATGTGGCGGATCAACTGTTAAGCTATAAAAGAATTTCTGTGAAACATTAAAAGTAAACGACGTATAACATCGAAATCTCATCCCCATATAAACATGATTGGTAACTTAAACAATCCACGTTCAAAACAGCAATGAGAAATGATTGGAAAGCTACAACATACTCAATTCAAAATCACCACCATTTTGCAGTAAGTGAGACACCCTATTCTAATACATTACACGCGAAATACTGAGAGCAGTCCGTTTATTTCTGCAAAATCAGACTCACGCGGGGCTTAAACAGCGCTTTGACGGCCCCTGGTATAATCCCCACACAGTGGTACGGTCATCAGTGTACAAATACGATATATTTGGTATTTAGATGTTTAGCTCTTTGACTTTGTGCGCAACCGTGTGAGGTGTGGAACCTGGGCATCAGGACTTCAAACGCAAAATTGTTTATGTACTAAAGATCTGTATTGGTTTTCGAATCATTGATTCATCTACGCAATGTATCAGTAAATACCCTACTTTTCCTGGGGTAGAATCTCCATGTCTATCTAAGATCGGTAAATTCAAATGATTTCATAGATATTGCTATGTTAATGGTAAATATACTTACGAGTTAACTTTACTCCCCGTTCCTCATGCCTCCACACCCACATAGAGGTGGTCCCGATTCCTCTTAAAATACCAATTCCGGAACTGCCTCTACGCAACGCCTGTCCCTGGGGAGACTGTAAAGAGGCCTCCCATAGGCAGGCCTCACTGTGTACGGCAGCATGTGACCACTGTGCCACCGTCTTCCCTTGGGGTCACTTAATGGGTGCACAGTGTCCCCACTCAACGCGTCCGCGACACTTTTTTTTTTTTGTTTGTGGGGTTGGGAAATCATCAAATGACTTCTCCCGCTCTGGGCGGAGCGGAAGGATGTGTCAGACTTTTACTGACTAAAACCCACCCGTGTTTCTTCACTGGCCTGTGCGACGGCCAGGGCCGCGGTTTCTTGTTTAACCAACCCGCAACCCTGACCCAGGAGGCATCGGTCTTCGTGGACCCCGTCACGATGTGCTGACATCTCTTTGAGGCGCGCGTGAAACACGACGCGCCGTCGACTTGCGCTAGGTCCTTACCGGCCGGCGAGCTGCCCACTGCTCACCGCCCGCAGGCCCGCGCCTACGGTGGCTGGGAGTTAAGTGTCGTCTCCCGACCAGGGCGTCTACTGCGGCGGCTAGTGGCGTGAGGGTAGGGGCTGGGATTCCCGTTGCCTCACGCGCTCCGCCTCCTCCTTTGCCAGCATCACTGCTTCGCAGAAGGAGGTGACGGCCTGCCATGCACTCTCGCTCCGGACCATGGCCTGGACCAGGGTCGGACGCGAGAGATCGCCGCCGATCGCCGCTACGAGGACACGGCGGTGCTCTACCCAAGCCGGGCAGACCTCCACCGTATACTCCACCGTGTCCTCAGGGCGATCCACACAATGGTGACACCCTGGCGTTTCCTCCCGTCTAATACGGAACAGGAACCTCCCGAAACAACCGTGTTCTGTGAGGACCTGCGTCAGGCGGAAGATGAGGGCGCCGTGGCGCCTCTCTAGCCACTCCTCAAAGAGGGGACTTACCGCCGCTATTGTGGCGTGCCCAGCACTGGGTTCCGACAATCGCACGCTCCATGTCGCCATGAGATCCCGCCGGAGCTCTGTCCGCCGTACCGCGATTTCTCGCGGCAGCGGAGTTATGCCCCGGCGTTTTGCCTCCTCTCGCCACTCCCACATGTGGGCGGGGGCTTTAGCCTCCAGATCCCATGGCGGCAATCTAGCAATCTAGCAAGGAGGCTCGCCGCCTCAGCGGAGACCGTGCGGTATCCCTGGATCAGCCGAACGGCCATGACCCTCTGGGACGCGGTCAGGCATTGGGCTGGTCGCTTCCTTAGCGACCGCGCCCACACCGGTGCACCGTAAAGGGCCATGGCCCGCACGGCCCCCGCGTAGAGCATCCGGCAGGAGTCGTTTGGTCCCCCTAGATGGGGGAGGAGCCGCCTCAGGGCAGCCCCGGCCCGTTCCAGTCTGGGTGCCAAACGTCAGAAGTGCTCCTCGAAGTTCCACCCGCTGTCGAGGATGAGTAACAGGTACTTCATCGTCGACTCGACGCCGATGTGAACCCCTCCTACTGTTATGTGGGGACCCGACGGTGGCGCATTCCGAGGACCATGAAAGCACATGGCCTCGGACTTCTGCAGGGCCACCTCGAGTCTCAATTGCCGGATCCGGTTGACGATTGTCGCAACCCCGAGGGTCGCTGCGTCAGCCGCCGTCTGGTGTGACCTCCCTTGTACCAGAACTAGCGTGTCATCAGCGTAACAAACTACGCTGACGCCGATAGGGAGGTCAGCGCGCAGCACCCAGTCGTACCCGATGTTCCACTGATGCGGTCCCAAGACCGATCCCTGTGGAACACCGCACGACATCTCTCGTCGGTTCCACAATCCTTGGTGACCGGGATAGATTACGGCCCTGTCCGTGAGATAGGCCTCGACCACTCGACAGAGATAGGTCGGCATCCGGTGATACCGGAATGCCTCCCTGATGCAACTCCAGGGTAGGGTGTTGAACGCGTTGACGATGTCTAGAGACACCGCCAAGACTATCCCACCCCGGGCCACAGCATCCCTGGTCGTAAGGGCTCGCACGCGCATGATGGCGTCCACCGTAGAGCGCCCCCTGCGGAAGCCAAACTGGCTCTCCGCCAAATCTGGGCCCGCTCGCCTGAGTTGCCCGACGAGGCGGTCTGCAATGACTCTTTCGAAGAGCTTGCCGACCTCTTCGAGCAGCACAATGGGCCGGTAAGCGGACGGAGAGTCCGCAGGGCGCCCTGGCTTTTTTATGAGGACCAGTTTCCCCGTCTTCCAGCGATGTGGGAACTGGCCCCTCTCTAAGCATGCGCTTAGTAGCCCCCGTAGTCGAGGCCCGAGAGCCCCTAAGGCCAGAACCCAGGCTTTTCCAGGTAAGCCGTCGGGTCCTGGGGCGGTATTTTTGGCATTCAGCCTACGTACCGCCGCTCTCAACTCTACCTCGGTCACTTCTGGAGCAACGTCGTCGTACGCGTCCGCGACCCTAAAGGTCCAATTACATTTTGGTGGGTAAACACGTTAAGGCTTATTAGGCGCCAACATGTTTGCCTCCAAGACGCCTCCTACTCCGAGCAGATCCCGCTTGGCGGCCTCCTTCTTCTTGAACATCACGGTGTCATAGAAGGCAGCTACTTCCGAACAATTCTCTGTCGCTGCCAGCATAGCCTTGACAAATGCTGAGAGAGACAGGTCTCGCCAGATCCTGGCAGCCAGAATCCCCCGTCCGAGGCCCACGCAGGGCACTCCTCGAGCGCATGTTGTGCGGATTCTAGTATACCTCCGTAGTTATATCAGTTTGTCGTGGCACTAGGACTGTTGCCTGCCAGGACTGCAATTTGTTCGAAAAGAATACTATGACCTCAAGCATAGACAAATGTAGGTTTACTGGCAGGTTTTAGTCAGTAAAAGTTTGACACACCCCTGCGCTCCGCCGTGCTGTTAATAGTGGTAAAAAGACAATGGCAGCTTATTTATTCATATTTAAAAAAAATGCGTTTCGAATTTAGAGAGGGGGGGCGGGGGGAAACTTTATGGACCCTCTTTTAAATCGATATATTTACATCGCATGCTATATAATCTTGTATATAGCATATATATGTTATAAATATGTTGATTTTGTTAGATTTTATCATTTTACATAATATTTATTTACTATCTTAAGTTGTTTGCCTAAAATAACAACATAGCTATTGCATCATTGCTTACCATCAGGCGGGATAACGGCCAAGCAATAGTTTATAATTGTAAAAAAAATGCCTTGACTTTTACTAGTAAAACTCTATGAGAAAGGAATAATCCAATTAGACCAAAACGTACATAAAGAGGTTCTTTACATCAAGTTGTTCCCATTCCCTTACTAAACCGTACTTATGAATACTCGCGTTATTTCCAGATCAGAGAAAAAATAGCGAGGCGCTGGTATTATCCTGCCTTTCTTGACCTCTTTGTCTGTCTACTTATCCCTTATAAGGACTGGATTTTACCAAAATCAGAGGGGTAAGTCTCGTGATTTTAAAACTTTCACATAATAATAATAATAAAATGTTTATTTAGCAACTTAAATAACTTATGCTAGTTACATTTAGGAGCATCCTTTAAAACAATTAATTTGCTTGTGTTAGGATGCTCCGCTCTCCCTATGTTATACAAAACTGAAAAGTTACTTAAGAAAACAAAAAATATAGAAAACCAAAAACAAATTTTCTCGGTGGTAGGCCATAACGTCGGCCGCCGGCAAAAGTTACCACCCACCAGGCAAAGCCTTGCCGCCAAGCGATTTGTCGTGTTCCGGCATGATGTCTGGTGAAGCCGTACGGAGGACGGGTCTGAGCTGTTGTGTTGCGATGTGTGCCGGGTACGATGCGCCAAATGTTGTTGTGTTGGGAGTTTGGTCGTGGAGGGTCTTCAGACCAATCTCCCTTTGGCGCAGCATCGTTGGTCGTGTTGTTGGGTTTAACATTGCATCACCTCGCTCAACTGCCGTCTTCCTTCCTATTCGCTCAGTTTTTCTGAGTGAATAGGCTCTTAATAAACTAGCGCGCTTTACCATCAACGATCGCATCACTGCTTACCATCAGGCGGGATTGCGGTCAAGCGCAAGTTTATAATTATTAAAAAAAAAAAAATTCAGAATAATAAAATAAAAAAATTCAAATTGGTTTAATACTTCGCACGCTGGAGTGTGGTACGGTTTAATGTGCATCTTTTTCTTTCTATTTCGTTGAGAAAAGGACAGAAGATAAAATGTCACTTTAAACCTGTCAAATTTTTAGTCGCCATGTTTATAATCGCGTCTAAACTGTCTGTGGAGTATCTTAATTTGACAGGATTAAATTGAAATGTTATCTTCTATCCTTTTCTTAACGAAATGGAAGGAAAAAGATGCACATAACTTAATATTAGTTTAGTTTGTGAACAGCAGAATTGGCGCCATTGTCTCTTTGCGAATGCTGACCTTGATGCTACAGGGGGAGCAACCGGGTTCCTCCGTCTGCTCGTCGTTTTATACATTATGAATATACAGTATGTAAAGAAAACCCTGTCCGACCCGTGAAGGTATTATGAGGTATCGTTAGCGGATTCTACTAATGCCTACATAACCAAAACTAAAAAAAAAGATATCCCCTTAAAAATAATTAACTTAAATAAAATAAATAGATAATTTTATGGCAACACAGGCACAGGTCATGACCTCAGTTGACCTCATGCATGTAGCTATTGGTAGTCTAACCACGTTTATCGACTCTCGAAAGAAACAATGATACCTACTTAGGCAGCTCGTGAAAAGAACTTTTTTTAAGTGGGAAGGTCGTCTGACCCTCCGAATGTATCATTTCATTCGATGAGCACAATGGCTGTGGCGGAGATGTTGTTACATATTTCGTTCACTAAGAACGATACAGGCCTGGCACCGTCGCACGAGATTAACACGGTGTTTCACAAAGTTAGTCCACCCCTACCAATCCACTGCTCGCCGAACTGATAGTGGAGGTACTCACGTACAGGTCGGAAAAAATATGGTGGGGCACCGTCATGCTGGAACCACACCACCACCACCACATCCGAATCGTCCAACACCTGATCACAACACAACACAGCTAATTGCAGTTACTACCTTCCATCAGCATGTTACATTACGTTAGAAAACGATATGATCACACAATAAACGATACGTCTACACGGACGCAATGTCTACGCGAAACTAATAAATTTAAAATAAAAATGATTTTTATTTCATAAAAATAGGTACTCTAGCTGCACGGCGGTACCCTTTGACTAAAGGTGTGAAAGTATTCAAAATATTGATGGTGTAGAGGAATGAGGAACAGGGAGTAAAGTTCACTCATCCTCCATAGAAAAGGGAGGATCCTCCGACCAGACTAGTTGTCTGGCGGGCCACTTTGCCCGTCGGTTTATGTGGTGAACTTGTATGCGTGCAGTAGCACAGAAAACTCTGATTGCGAGATGCAGGATTCGCGTGACGTCAGTATGACGCGTTGTTCGCATGTTGCGTTGTAGGCACCGCTACATTATTCCCCTCCGTGAGGGTTTTTGATTTTTCGTCGAGATCGGACCAGGATCGGGTCCGCGTCTCGATGCAAAGTGACCGTTCGACGAACCCCACTTTCCAAAGCGACTCTGTCCATGTGCCGCCATCACAAAAATAACGTCACAAGCGTTTGCCCCTCTACTACGTAAATCAAATCGGCAACTTCTATTAAAATTATATCGACGATCTCCGACATATATATATATACATACAGATGGAACGAAAGAAGTTTCACTTCAGTCGTGTGGTCATAAGCACACTCGTTTTTTTTTTTTAATAATTTTAAACTAGCGCTTGACTGCAATCCCGCCTGATGGTAAGCAGTGATGCAATCGTTGATGGTAAAGCGCACTAGTTTATTAAGCTCATTCACTTAAAAAAAAAACTTAGTGAATAGCAAGGAAGACGGCAATTGAGCGAGGTGGTGCAATGTTAAACCCTACAACACGAGCAACGATTCTGACATTTTGAGATTGTCTCTGAGGTGAAATTGCAAGCAGTAAACGTTTTAAATAACGGGGATTTACCTTCTGATGTCTTTTATCCATGGCATGAAATTGGGGTCTGGATGATGACAAAGTTGTCTCAATTAACAATGAGGAAAAATACATGTCTATGGCGTTTATTCGCATTTTAGGCGCTTGAATCAATCCCCATACCAAAACTTTATCTATCACCACGTTTATTCGTATGTAAATATTATCTCAGTATATCTGGTATTTCCTACTTACGTTTTTAAATATTATCTCAAAATATCTGGTTTTTTTTTTTTCGAAGTCGTGGTGGCCTAGTGGTTAAAACCGCTGTTTTCTCGTGGTCCCAGGATTTTGTCCCATTAATGGGATCACGAGGGACAACAGTAGGTCGTAGGTTCGATCCCTAACAGGCGCTTTACTTTGTTTAAATTATTTCATCGGCCGCGGCTTTCAGGTCGTAGGTATGTCAACTATCTCACTAACTGCTGGTCTAAAAGTGGTGAAGGAAAATATCGTGACGAAACCGGCCTGTCCTAGAGGTAACAAAAAAATAATAACTAAGAATGTAACATCTACCAACCAGTACTGGGTCAGCGTGGCCACTCCCTCTCAATGAAAAGAGGCCTGTGTCGCAATACTAGGAACATTAGTGACTGATTATGAAATATGAAACTAATGTTTATCTACTCTTATATCAAAAAATTAAAAATATAAAACTAAATAGGAGTTTATATTGACGTACTTTACCAATAGTATATCGAAAGGAAATTAAAAAATTAAATTATAACATTATTTCTCTAACAAAATAATGTTATAATATTTTTTTTTTTTTCATTACCGTACAGATTACATACCATAGATAACACTATTTCATTTTTTATCTGTGGCTGCGCGCACTTTGGCGCGTGCGCGGTGATGCAGGGTGCAAACCAATATATAAACTGTATCAATCTCTATCTTTTATTTCATATATTCAATACAATGTATGAGATTAGATAAAGTAGTGTATGAAACTGTACATAATTAGGTATAACACACTCGTGTGATACTATTAAAAAACTCGCTTCGCTCGTTTTTTAAACTCACACTCACACATTAAGTAACAGTTTCATAAACTTCTATTATCTTCTGTCCTTTTCTTTATGAAATAGAAAGAAAAATATGCATCGAATCTCGTTCGAATTAAGTTTAGTTTGTGAACGAGGGAATAAGCCCTGGCCTAATAATTTTCTGTGTTATTCATAAAAAACTCGTTAATCACTCATTAGCGACTATTTAGCTAACCATTTAGTTAGCTCCTAATCAATGCTTAACTTTTCTTTATTCATAAAAGCTAGTTAGCAGATGATTAGTAGCGATACGAAGTAGAGGTGAAACTATGCTTTTGGCACAGATTATAATCAAAATAGTTGACTAAAAAATTGAATTTTTAGAAAAAACTTGTCAAAACTGCGATTTTTTATCTGTCGTGTTTGGCAGAATAATGTCAGAAATTTCATCGGATAATTTGAATATAAATAAAATTATTTATTACAAATAAATAATTGTATTAGTGATGATAGTAGTGAAAGTAATAAACTCCAATAATATTATAGTAAACAGAAAAAGGTATTTATCTCTGTATTTATATGTAATTACTAATCTAAACTGACAAAATTAATGTTAAAGCAGTAGCCGATAGTAACTGTGTATTTTCTTGCTCTTTATGTTTGTAAAGATCCATTTGCTATTTAAGAAATTTAAGTGGGTTCTTGTGTATATATTACATTACTTCCTACTGCTTCTGTGCTGCTTTTTACAGTATTATTATGCTTGTTTACAGGCACACGTTTTATTGGTCTAAACGAAGCCACTATTAGCACCTAGCGGCAATATTATTCAACCTCGCAATGACGGCGAAGGAGAAGACCATGCTGAGTGAAAAAGATGAGGAATGAGGGTCGCGTGAGTCAAGAATGGCTCTCAGGCTTATGGAAGAAAAGTATTGGAAAACAAAAACAATGAATTATTTTTATAACGAAAATGTAAACAGTTTTATTGCGTATCAAAATAAAAAATTTCTATAATATTTTATTTATTATTTGTGTACTGTTGCCACAACAAGACTTCTTTTAGTCCTGTGCCTTAGATATGACATAAGATAACACAAGGAAACATAGGGCAGCATCTAAAATTAGCACTATCTTTTTTATTACTGCTTTTATAAACCAGTGTCTGACCGCAATCCCGCCTCATGACAAGCAGTGATGCAATCGTTGATGGTAAAGCGCGCTAGTTTATTAAGAGCCTATTCACTTAAAAAAGCTGAGTGAATAAAAATGAAGACGGCAGTTGAGGGAGGTGATGCAATGTTAAACCCAACAACACGACCAACGATGCTGCGCAAGAGGGAGGTTTATCTGGAGACCCTTCCAGGACCAAACTCCCGACACAACAACATTTGGTGCATCGTACCCGGCACACTGCAACACAACTGCTCAGACCCGTCCTCCGTACGGCTTCACCAGACATCAATCCGGAACACGACGCATCGCTTGGCGGCAAGACTTTGTCTGGTGGGTGGTAACTTCTGCCTGGAGCCGATGTTATAGCCTACTACCGAGTAAAGCTTATAAGTCAAAAAAGTTTCAAAGCTAATATAATTTTACTACGTCGTTTCGGAAATTCAAAAAAAGGTTTTCAACATCCATATTTACGCACTATTCGATATTATAAACAAAATAACTTCAAAGCATAATGATCATATTAAATCAATCAGCTGATTCAAATAAAATCCGCCATATTGTTGCCTCTAACCATCCTCTTAATAGCGGTCCGGTGATGTTTAATTTTGACAGCTACTAATCAATTGCTTAGCATCCTCTTAGCGTTAAACAGCTTTTATGAATAAGAATTTTGCTAATCAGTTGCTTAGCATTTGATTAAAGTTTTATGAATAAGACTGTTTAATGCATAAGCACTAAATTATTTTTTTTTTTTATATATAAATTATAAACTAGCGCTTGACTGCAATCCCGCCTGATGGTAAGCAGTGATGCGATCGTTGATGGTAAGGCGCGCTAGTTTATTAAGAGCCTATTCACTCTAGCCTTGAAGACATTCAAATTGTAGTGTGACGGAAACACCGCCGCCGGCAAATTGTTCCAATCCCTCGATGTACGCGGTATAAAAGAAGAACCGAAATATTATCCTTACACGTTTTTGACCTATGGATACGTCTCTCCATTTCCCTTATAATAATGTAATTAGAATGGGTACAATACAAACTATATACAATCATATCAATATGTCGGATCCTCTACTGAGGATTGTCACTAGATTATATCGAAATCGTCATTGTCGGATATATACCTACAGTGTGAACCGTTGAATTGATTGAATTAACAACTGCTTGTGCTGACTCGACTGATCCATTCAAATAGAATAATTGTAATAGTGTTGATAAAACCAAGATTTTCTTAAAAACAATCTCTAAAGCCTGTAGCCCAGGCGAAGAGTAGCCAGCCTGTCAGTATTTTATAGGACGCATTTTGGAGAGTGTGCGAGGGAAATGCATGACTTAATTCCCCCATCATCGTTCCATCATCCGACATCCTGTCTTAAGGCGAGTCAACATCCTTACGTTACACGCGTACATCGAAGGACTGGAAAACATTGCCTTCTGCGGTCTCTCCATCTGAATATTATTATTATTATTATTTCCTTTATTAGTCTTTTTTTCTCATTTAGTTACATTTTTAAATATATTGATTTATAAAATATATACAAATACATTTAAAAATATAAAAAAATAGTGTTCCACCGATGACGGGAGCAGGGTCCAAGCTACCGGTGGTTAGGGCTCCAGAGACAGGAACCTCCTCACGATGCGGGCCGTATCAAGGAGTACTGCCTTTTGAATCAGGCCTTTGATCCAACTGCCTAACGAGAGCCTCAATAGATGTTGGTCGAGGCTCTTGGCTATCAAACCATTAGCCGATACGACAATCGGTACAATGACAGCCGAGTTCACATTCCACATGCCAACAACCTCGTGCGCCAAGTCAAGATACTTAATTTGTTTCTCTTTCTCAGCTTTCACGAGATTCCCGTCATGTGGAATGGTAACATCTACAATCATTGCGAGGCGCGCTAATCGATCTATCACTACTATATCAGGCTTATTTGCAACAATAATCCTGTCAGTAATGATAGACCGATCCCAGTATAACGTGACATGGTCATTTTCTAGAACTGGGTCGGGCACATACTTATAATACGGTACCTCAGAATCCACAAGTTTATATTTCAAAGCAAGTTGCTGGTGGATAATCCTAGCTACTTGGTTATGCCTGTGCAAATTATTATTATTATTATTATTAAGTATCTTCAAGGCTAGAGTGAATAGGATCTTAATAAATTAGCGGGCTTTCCGATCAACGATTGCACTGCTTCTTTTTTTTATAAATTATAAACTAGCCCTTGACCGCAATCCCGCCTGATGGTAAGCAGTGATGCGATCGTTGATGGTAAAGCGCGCTAGTTTATAATGGCCTATTCACTCTAGCCTTGAAGATACTCTAATCGTAGTTTGACGGAAATACCGTCGCTGGCAAATTGTTCCAGTCCCTCGATGTACGCGGTATAAAAGAGGAAACAAAATGCTTCGTCCGGATCGCAGTGTCAACAACGTAAGGGTACGGAAGGGGAAACTCGCCGTACGACGGGTCGTCCGATGGTGGAACGGAGATGGGGAACTAGATCATGCAATTCCCTTGCACACTCGCCAAAATGCATCCTATGGAAGACCGAAAGGCTAGCTACTCTACACCTGTGCTTCAGGCTTTGGAGACCGTTTCGAGTTACCATTAGGCGGGATCGCGATCAAGCTCAAGTTTATATAGTTTAAAAAACACTACAGAATTAACACCCAGAGGAAACACTGAACAGTTCCTGGGCTAGTTGATGTCTCGAAGATGTTTCAATTCGCACTGTCGATCCATGACAATATCGATAATGGTATCGATACATTGCGCGGATAGGCAAGGGCCTATCCGCGCAATGCTAAACAAATAGATTTGCTTCTCCCTTTTACCCGTCTATGGCAAAGCCAGAAGAATGGGTTATGATTATACCATGTATCTATTTAGAATTTTAGAATATATTCCACCGTAAAGTTTAAACATCTGACGCGATTTTGATGACTAAATGATACATTTTTATTACACAAGAATTGGTAACAATAATGTATGGAAGTCCCTGACTCTTGAGCTAGGTGATAGCGCTGTGTTACAAGAGCCAGTGCTCTCTCCCAAGAGGAGATATGAATGAATAATTTTTTATTAATAGATTCGTAACAATGGCCCAGGTTCTTTGCTTATTTTTGTGCCTGTATTCGGGTTAATTTATACTTTTTTAGATGACCTTTACTTTTCCGTAGTCGGGTTACAGTTTTTAAACTTATTTTTTTTATATAGTTACTAATCATATCCGATCTAATGGAAAAAATATAAAATAATTTTGTTTTAAATTTAAATTTCTTCGTCTCCTCATGAACGTCTAACAGACAACCATAACCGAACGTCTAACAGATATCAACTTAAGAGTTTACAGTAGTATGTACATCACCACACGCCTGGCTATTGGTTTTCGCTAATAGCCTTATTAGCCCAGTCAAATTAGGTAAAAAAAGGGGTCAACCTCGGAATGAAAGATAATAAGCTGCAAATTGGTACGAACCTTTGTTTTGTCATTCTAAATGTTGTCTCAAAAGTCACAATCGTTATCGTGTCCGCGTCTCAAGATATTCAAGGTCAAAGGTCACAAAAATCGGTTTTTCGCGAATATCTGGCTTCCTATCGGTTAAATGAGATTTGCATTTATAATAAAAGTTGTAGGCTATAAAATTCCCTACAACTTTTGTCTAAACTTTTTTTTCATACGACCAACCGTTTTGAAGTTAGAGCGCGAAGAGTGCACATCGTACAGTCATATACGGCCTAATGCAAGGTCAAGCGTGAGTTATGGTTATCAGTACGTTATAAAGTCAATTATTTACTTGGAAATTATAATTATTAAACAGTGCCCATTATTTATGTACTAACTATTAATTATTTATATTTAATTAAAGTAAGTAACTTGATTATTTATATATAATTATTCATATTTAACTATTTAAGTATAAAATATTATTAATTCTGGATTATATATGTATTTTAGTTTTATTTTAAGTTAAAATGATAGTAAGAGTATATATTTTACACATATTTTTATTTATTATTAAATACGGCATAATATACATTTATCAAAATGTGAGTTCAAATATCAAAAGTATCTTTGTTGATTTTAATTGTAATGAAATTGGAAATGGAAGCTAATTATATTCTTCTTCTTCGTGGTCTTCTTCTTCTTGTCGCTCAAAAATGTTCGATTCATTGTCATCATCCTCATTATCTGTCATGTTCATCTCCAAACCTTCCAGAATATCGGGATCATATGTATTTTCTTCATCGGGATTACTTGGATACAGTGAAGCGTTGAGACAAGCTTGTCCGTTGCACTGGCCGCAAGCTAAAGAACATTGTAGCCCTGATTTTCTGCATCCACAGCGGGAACCACAACCATTTTTGCAATTGGAAAATATTACGTTTAGTAGTTCGGCTGGTGCTGGAGGTAATAACGTTCGTATGGGCTCCAGGATTTCATTTTCAAGCATCCAGCCCCATTCTTGAGGTTCTAAGTCCTTCCCTAGCCCTAAAAAGTAAATAATTGACTTTATAAAGTACTGATAACCATAACTCACGCTTGACCTTGCATTAGGCCGTATATGACTGTACGATGTGCACTCTTCGCGCTCTAACTTCAAAACGGTTGGTCGTATGAAAAAAAAGTTTAGACAAAAGTTGTAGGGAATTTTATAGCCTACAACTTTTATTATAAATGCAAATCTCATTTAACCGATAGGAAGCCAGATATTCGCGAAAAACCGATTTTTGTGACCTTTGACCTTGAATATCTTGAGACGCGGACACGATAACGATTGTGACTTTTGAGACAACATTTAGAATGACAAAACAAAGGTTCATACCAATTTGCAGCTTATTATCTTTCATTCCGAGGTGAAACCCTAATTTGACTGGGCTATATAGCCCACACTAACTCAACCTGGGAAACGCAATATGCAATATAGGCTATTATTTTGTTCACTACACTAACTTTTCATTGGAATAGAAGAAGAATTACGATACAGGGTGCATAAAAGCTAAATAGCGATGTACACACGACAGCAGTTCAAGCTACCCGTAATCGGGATGTTGTCTGGGTAAAAAAAAAATGATTCTGTTTAGTCCGTCATTCAGATTATATAAAAATATTAGATACGTATATTTTGTTTTATCAAATCAATAAAAATTGACAAATATAAAAGGCATCAAGAGTGGTGGCTGGTGACGTCACTGCTCGCTAAAAAGTGGAGCGTGCAGTGACGTCACACGAGTTTTCAACGCACTGTGTCGGCTTCATTTTTTGTTTATAGAAAAAAAAAAGAAAAATACGTGTCTAGTATTTTTTGGCAATCTGACTGACGGACTAATTAGTTTTTTTTTAGTCAAATACCCTATTGTCAAATATTTCCACTCAACCATGAACCTTAATGGTTTAGTTGTAAAGTTGAAAATCTAATAAAGAAATTTGACTTGATTGTAGTAGCTTAAATTCTGACACCCCTTTTACTCGCCCAGGGCGGGGGAGGTCAGTTTAGTTGATGATTTACCATCCAAAACAGAAAGTGCGAAGTTTGCCGGATCAGCTACTTAATTTATAATAAAATTGAATTGTCTCTAATCGCCAGTGATCGGAGTAGTACTTGTATCATAAATGTTCACAGAAAGAATAACGTGGATAAGCCGTTATTCCGGAATGTAATTCCGGATCCAAGTAAATATTGTTAATGTTGGCAGTGACGTTATTACTACTCAATTCATTTAAAGAAAGATAACAAAACTAAACTTACTTATTTACTTGTTGAAAAATAACAACAATCAAATTCCGATCAAAGCATTAATACATTTTTAGCTTCTAATGAAGGGTATGGCCAAATCAAACGGTTTTACGACTTAAAATAATTTATACCTTATAGCGTGGCAACCCGATAGCGCGCTGTCTATGCCATCCGTGAGAGGCATAGAGAGAAAGAGATAGTGATGACATGGCGGTAAACAGGTGCGCGCGCGCTAACCGCTCGCGCTTTAAAGTAGTAAATTGTCACCAAATTATAAGTTATTGTTTGTGTTATTGTGTTAACCTTTAAGTTCTGACGTGGTTTCGTCATATCATAAATGATGACGTGACGTATGTCAGACGGCTTAGTAAATAATCGAAATGGATAATTTTTATTTACGGATTTGCACAATATTTACTTGTATTATGATCTGTCATTATTATTCTATTAAGGAAGTGAAAAAAAAACAACATTTTCTAATCAAATCAGTATTTATTTGGTTCAAATCATATAACCTATATTTCGCTTGTCTAAAAATATATATGTTATAATCTTAGCTACAATATAATTATACGGACGTTATTTGGCAAATTTCTAACATTTATAATATCAGTCTACATTAAAGTTTTGCTTAGGTAACAATTGCTTCTCAAATCACATTAATATTTTGGGACAAATTACTTGTTGTCTGCGCAGTCCACGCATATCGTTTTTGAACATCCAAGACAAATAGGCTTGCGGCATTCGACGCAATTGTACTTAGTACGCCTTTTAAGTCTTGATGGGCATATTTGACACGTTTTTCTCGTTGCTTTTGTACTTTCAGGAGGTATTATTTCAGGTTCCGGAGGCTTATTTGGACCTAGTACGCGTGCAATTGTCATTCGCAATTCTCTCGGCAATCTATTATTGTATACGCGGCATTTCAAGTGCGGCAAAACTAAACTATAAGCAAGATTCTGAAGAAATTGTGCTCTACGAATATCAGGAACAGCAGTGCAGGTCTTGTACAGAGCATAGGCGTTGACTCCACTCATATCCAAGACTCTAAAAAAAATTGCGAAAGGCTAACGTCTGGTTCTACGATTTGACGAATATAATTGGAACACTTTTTATCGATTTCATCAACACCCCCTTTTGTTTTATTATAATCTATTATGATTTCCGGCTTTTTTGATAGTGGATCCAATTTCTTTGTGTGGTGCATTGAAGAAATCAATATTACTGATTTTGCTTTTTTAGGGACATATGAAACAATAGTGAAGTCTTTAGTAAAACCGTGTAAAGATGATTCAGGCTGGCGAGTTTTAGATGCTTGAAATTCTGGTGGAATATGCCTTTTATTTTTTTTCAAGGTTCCAAGATAAGTCAGACCTCTATCTTTCAACTGCTCCATCAATTCTATAGAGCTAAACCAATTGTCGGCTGTAATATTGCGATTTTTGTTTTTTCAAAATCCTTACACAATCGTAATACAGACTGAGTTGGTATGGCGAGCTTTCTCTCTATTTCCGTTAGTCCCAGCCCATCGGAGTCTTTTCCATGGTAAATGTATGCATTATACACATAAAAAGATTCTGCATCACATACTACTAAAATCTTCAGACCATACTTGGCCGGCTTCTTCGGCATATAAATAATAAATTTGCATCTGCCTCTAAATGGAACTAACATTTCATCTACACATAAATAAGCTCCGGGAGTATATGCCTTCTTGCAATTGGCAATAAACAGTTGAAAAATTTCTGAAATTGCAGCCAATGGGTCCGTTTCGAGGCGTTGCGATCTAGTGTTACTGTCATCAAAACGAATGTAGTTCAAGAGGGTGAGAAATCTAAACTGAGACATCACGCAACGAAAAATTTCACGTCCAGAACCATCAGTAGCAAAAATGTATTTAGTGTTTTCGTGATTCGATTTGAAGACTGAGCTATAAAATAATAATCCCAGGAAAGCTTTCATTTCCTCACGATCGGTCGGTCTTAGTTCAATTTTATTTGGGTTTTTATACTTCGTGCGGATTTCTGATAATTTTTGATTAGTACAGGTAACAATCGTATCAATCATAGTAGTGTCGAATAACTCAAGCCATAAAGATTCCGAATCAATAAATGTTTTGGGCTGTTGTCGAGGAATATCAACAATATTATGACTTGCTGTACGACTCGATCTGATAACAGGTTCTTCAAATGACCACTTGAAACCATTTTTCCCATAATAATACTGATTACTAGAAGAAACTGGAATAGGACTTACAGTTGAAGGTCCTGGAACTTGGTTGGCTTCATGAGGAGACACGGTGGTCGGTCTGATTTGTAACTGATACTCATTTTCCTTATTTTGTTCGTCTCCTGACTGTTCAGATTCGGTATCATGATCAGATTGTAAGAAGAAATCTGGGTCTGCCTGATCATCGTCAACATCGCTAAAGTCGCCCTCAATTTTCGTTTCTAACCAACATTGTAGAGTTTTTTCGAAGTCTTGACTAGTAGAAGCAACCACTCTCTTTCTTTTACGGCTATTTTCCGAAGTACTAGGTTGGTCCATCTAAAATAATATGATAAATAATGAGGTGACGTCTTGTAGACACTTAGAAAGATACACACTAATGATGATCTGACGTCTAACAAACTCACAATATTAATACTGACCTTACGTCTGAGAGACATCGTGCAGCTCCACAGCCAAACGTGTTATCGCGCCGCCTGCGAGCGCTCGACTGAATGATCGACGGGTTTAATCTCGAAGCTACAGGAAAGGGCGCGAGTGTATCTTTAAAGGCTTTGAAATGTGGCTTATATTTGTGAACTAGCCGTCTATGAGACACCCACGTCAGTACTTAAAGGTTAAACCTGTGTTTCTGGACCATTAAACTGTAATCGTGATAACTGAGTCCTTATTCACTCCCCACCAACGCTATAAGTGGCTGCCCAACGTGTGTAGGTATTTCGTGTCGTGTATTACGCAGTTCGCGAAATAACTTACAACGATCACAATAAAAGTGGACGTACGGGACTTTACCGAACCTACGAGTGTGTTTTTCCTGTTTGGCCCATCAATTCCGTAAATCCGGAGGAATGTCCATATTAATATATAGGTTTCCGATCAATGACTTTCACTTTACCTATTCCGATCACTGCTAATCGCTGATAAAAGTACTTGTAGAATATGTAATACTTTCAAACACCTACTTCTAAGTTGGTGGCGAACTGCGTAGATTCATTTTCGCGACAAGATATTCAAGTTCGACACATGAGGTTTAAAACCAAGCTTTTGAGAGTAACAGTCATTTCCGCGATGAAATCGCGTTGTACAGCTAGCTTTACTAGCTTACCTAGTACGTGGATTAAATGTGTCGTATGATAAGGTAATGTTACGTCGCTATAAGCCACTCAGCCAACATGGCGGACACATGTGGTGAAATTCCTTCCATTTCATTTCCTCCGAAGTATCGCTATCTTTACGATGTGTTGCAGATTTATTTTGAAGTTTTTACACGTAGCCATGATGGCGTTCCTGGAAAAGGACCACAATGTTTTTTTTGTATATTTTTAATAAAGTTTATCGGTATCTCTCCCTCTTATTCATAGCTTACCTCATAATAAATTTTTGAACTTTTAACGTCACTTAACTCTAATAATCGTTTATGAATAAACCCCTTAAACACTGTGGTGTTTACTCATAAACGATAATTAAAGTAACGTGACGTTAAACGGTCAAAAATGTATTGTTAAAAAATAGCTAATCACTAGTTAAATTTAAGCAACGTTTATGAATAAAGGGGTCTATGTTTAAGGCCAATTTCATTTGTGCTCTTATTTTCCTTCTCTACTTCATCTTATTACAGCAACTTGCTTTAAAGTTGTTTTTGTTTTCCATATTTACTTATTAATTTTATATTATAGTCCTTATGATACAGTAAAACATTTAGGAGCGCCCGACGGGCATGCATTGCTCCCTATCCTAAATAAAAGAGTTCCATTAACCTCAGATTGATCTTAGAACATTGCCACAAATCATGTGCATATATGAACTTTAACACCAGTAATTCCAGCATTTTTACGTTATCGACTCGTTCGTAGGCCATATCTAAATATTTGTACCTCACTAAATAGCTGATTAAATGAAGATTGCCGGCTATTATTTTAGAATAGAATAGAATGGATTACAATGGAATATAATGGAATAGGATGGAATAGAATGGAATGGAATAGAATGAAATAGTATGGATAAAATGGAATAGAATGGCATAGCAAGGAATAGAATAGAATAGAATAGTTCTTTATTTACATATAAAGTGTTCTGATTTGTTTATATAAATTGTATGTTGGAAGTATTAGTATTAATCATTGTGTTTGATAGCCACTTCCTAGCTATTTATTCTTTACTGGCTTTCTGCCTTCGGCTTTGCCCACGTGGAATTCGGTTATATCATTTTTTCTGCGATAAAAAGTATTCTATTATTTAATCCGGAATTCTAACTTTACGTCTACAAAATTTCAAAGCAATCGGTTCAGTAGTTACGACGTGAAAGCGGAACAAACAAATAAATAAACTCACTTTCCGATCTACAACGTGTAACATAAAGGGTATATACATACCAAGGGCATAGCATCTTTACATGATATCAAATGATATCGGAAGGTTTTCAACTCAAAATAAAATACTCAAAAAATTTATACGAAATTTTCAGTTTCGTGTTTCTTAAATTCAAATCATAACAAACGTGCACAAAACTACATACGTTAATAACTACTCGTTACACGTCACATTTCTTGGCAAAATCACGATAAATGTCTTCGAAAATTCTGTGCGCCTAGTATGGTAGTAGCCTATCACAGGCGGTGTTTTTTCTCGTAACTTCCTAACATAAAGAGATAGGATTAAAAAACCCTTCCAATATCGATTAATATCATGTAAAGATGCTATGCCCTTGGTATGTATATACCATTTATGTTACACGTTGTGTAATATTAGTAAGGATGTGGCAACATAGCAGGTCTTGGTGTTTTCATCACCCAAATATTGACTTGTAAAAAGCCTCGGCATTAACTCCGCCTTTAAACAGTATAGAATAATAGAATAGAATACTCTTTTTTATGCAGATACACCATATTAAGAACATAAATACGAGTATGAAGATTTTACAAAGAGTGACACATTGGACGGTCAGTCAGTATTTTCTTTTGTGCATAAAGTTGGAACAATTAAATAAAAAATTTGGAACAATTAAATAAAAAAGTTGGAACAATTAAAGAAAATTATTGAGGTGTGTTTCGAGCAAAATATTTCTGGTGCTACTTACCTTAATTCTATTTTTGTTAAAAACCGGCCAAATGCGACACCAACAGTTCCGTACAACACAGAGAGAGTCATTATTAAAAATATTGTTAATATTGTATATGGTATAACTAAAAATTTAGGATTTTCGTTTTTTCCTTTATCTGTGTTATAAAACGTTGCTTCACATCAAATTTCAAGATTCTTAGTTTAGTAGAAATACCCTAATGGTTCTAACTCCCTGACGAGTGCCTAAATTTTCCTAAAATTGGCGACATGTGCATGTTTTGATTGCGTTGGCTTATAATGTTGATTTTTGACAACTCCAAGGGACAGTAGACTTGAGCATTTGACACAAATTCCAGCTTGTAACTTCCACACGTTCTGCGAGAAAAAGGGTCTTGACAGACAGATGGATGGACAACAAAGTGATGATATATGGATTCAGTTTTTCCTTTCGAAGTACGGAACCTTAGAAAAGAGTCAACAACAAATCCGTTAGAAAACAATATTCAAGGTGTACTTTTCTACTCCACTATCGCCAACATTTTCCACGCAGTTCGGACAGAAAAGTATGGACTCCATAAGCGGGTATTTTGAACTACATAAACTTCAGCAGTTTACACGGTGGCCTGTGACTTATGTAAAACGGTGCGTATTTATCAACGTACTGTTTAATGTGACGTCATTTTTCATGTCCGCGCTTCGGATCCACAACGCCGCGCCTCACTGGATCCTGACAGGATTTAAAGTGTGCCTATTTGCGTTATAATCGAGTTGTGAGAAGTACGTAGTTTCCATTTTTGTGCCTCTTCATTGTTCTAGACTAGATAATTGATCGCTACATAGTATTCGAATTTTTCAGGCGGATGACGTCACTGGAACATGCAATGTGTAACGTAAAGGGTATACATAACAAAAGCACGACTTCTTTCGTGATCTTTTGTCGTCCTCCGTGGCGCAGCGGTCAACACGCCTGCCAGCGATGTGGAAGCCCCGGGTTCGATTCCCGGCCAGGTCATGATGGAAAACGATCTTTTCCTGATTGGCCTGGGTATTGGATGTTTATTGGATATATGTATCTATTATAAATATAATATCGTTGAGTTAGTATCCCATAACACAAGTCTCGAACTTACTTTGGGGCTAGCTCAATCTGTGTGATTCGTCAGTATACTCGTCGTACGGCGAGTTTCCACCCCTATGTTGTTAACACCTCTACGATCCGGACGAAGCGTTTCGCCTCCTCCTTTATACCGCGTACATCGAGGGACTGGAACAATCTGCCAGCGGCGGTGATTCCTTCGGACTACAATTTGAGTGTCTTCAAGGCTAGAGTGAATAGGCTCTTAATAAACTACTGCGCTTTACCATCAACGATTGCGTCACTGCTTACCATCAGGCGGGATTGCGGTCAAGCGCTGGTATATAAATCAATAAAAAAAAATATATATATATTTATTTTATTTATTATCAAAGTAGCTAAAGTGGATGTTATGATTGTAGCCAACCGAACCGATCATTTCAGTCGGCTGATTCTACAATAATCTCACCGTGTAAAGTCAAGTAAAGCGAGCTTAAAATTAGCTGTCATTATATCCATTATTACTATCCACTCACCTCACATACATTTTTACAATGAGATGGTTACAGAATCTCACTGCTGTTATCTTGAATTTAGAGCAGCAGTGGCCTGATGGTATCGACATCAATTTACGAATTATAGGTCGTAGGTTAGAACCCAGACACTTTGTATAAATTAGTTCATCACCAGTGCTCTCAAAATGGTAAAGGGAAATATATATATTAATGGCGATTTATATTAATTTTAACTAAAAAAATAAACAGAATAACCACAATCTAGATTTTAATCAGTTAACAATAATTATAACCTTAAAACAAACTAAATACACAATTTCTAATACAAATTTAAAATAACGACTTTAGACAATCTTACGAAACGATGTTATCACGACGGCTGCCGAAGACGAAGTAAGGGATGAGTACTGACCGCACACCGCTTTTATAGGCATGGCGGTAGGGTACTTCGAAACTAATAATTTGATGCTAACACGGCCTCTCCTGACATGTGGATGTCCTCAGCCACACTGCTCAGATGAGGATGCTTGTGGACTCTGGCGGCACGAAGGGCTCATGGCAATGGCTGCATCAGGAATTTGTGGACCCTGGTGCGTGTCTGCATTTCCAACACTCGAGTGGTCTTCGCAGCTAGTTGCACTGGTAGTCGGTGCTGCGAGGCCATCTTCGACTAAAATGAGAAAACAGCAGTTATTAGTAATGTTCTTGTTACTGAATCTTAACATGCATGTTGTAATTGAATACAACACACATAGACGGAGGAATTGAAGTATCTCGTCTTGGCAGAGACTTATCTCAATGCCTTAATGGATAAACAGAGACGGAGGCACCATGTTAGCACGTCTCGGGTGAGCCATCGCTATTTGCCCACGCATATAGACAGAGGCACACCATTAGCTTATCTCGGCAGAGCCACCGCTCAATGCCCATACACACGGATAGAGGCACACAGTTCGCATATCCCGGCAGAGCCTACGCTCAATGCCCACACACAGACAGAGGCACCCAGTTCGCTTGTCTCGGCAGAGCTACCGCTCAATGCCCACACACACGGATAGAGGCACACAGTTCGCATATCCCGGCAGAGCCCACGCTCAATGCCCACACACAGACAGAGGCACCCAGTTCGCTTGTCTCGGCAGAGCTACCGCTCGATGCCCACACACACGGATAGAGGCACACAGTTCGCATATCCCGGCAGAGCCCACGCTCAATGCCCACACACAGACAGAGGCACCCAGTTCGCTTGTCTCGGCAGAGCCAACGCTCCATGCCCACACAACCATCATGCACGTACCCACATATTACATGACTCGCTCAGTCCATGTAATACATGATCAAACATAACAGTAAGTACAAAAATCTACTTACAATCAAAAAACATGGCACACGACTCGGAGGTCCACTCTCCTCGCCAAGCAACCATATGCTCAGCGACAGCCTGAGTGAATTTGTCATACGAACCAGTTAACAATTGTAGTTCGTATCGATCGTGGGCAAGAATTTTCACCACACGATACGGCCCTTGCATCCCCGAGTCCAGCTTGCCTGTAATTTGAGAAGTTTTAATTATAAACACGTTATCATTTAGATTAAATGTACGCTTGACCTTTCGATTTCTATTAACGTATTCATCTTGTTTAAGGGATGAATCTAACTCATTATTATTGACTTTGTCAATCAGCGTAAGAGTTTCCTCATCCGCAGATTGAGCAATCTGTGCCCAATTTTTCGGCTTAGTTATTTGCAGAACATCAACAGGATTTCGACTTAGTCTGCGTGTTGCATCATATTACCTTTTTTGTATTCAATCGTAAAGTTGAAATCCTGCATATATACCCACCAACGTGAGATACGTGGTAAAAGATTTTTCATACGTTCTGTCAGTTTAAGGGCGTTGCAGTCGGTTACAATTTTTAAACATAATACCCAACAAATAGTGGCGAAAGTGTTGCAAGGCTTTTATTATAGCGAGCGTTTCGAGCTCATAAGAATGGTATCGTGGTTCGGCCCCTTGCGTAGTTATACTAAAGTACGCCACTACTCGCCGTTTACCATTCTCATGCACTTGGATAAGAACTGCGCCATAACCGACAGAACTCGCGTCCGTATGCAACTCAATTGGTAATAACGGATCAAAAATAGCAAGCACTGGTTTGCTTGTAAGACAATCAATTATATATTTACGGGAAAATTCCTGTTCTTCACCCCAATATAATTTAATGTTACCTCGTGTTAAACTGGCAATGGGAACAGTTTTGATAGTTGGGTACGTAACGATGAAAATACCCTGCCAAACCGAGTAACTGGCGAACCTGTTTTACATTTGTGGGCACAGGAGAGTCAATCAAGGCTTTAATTTTATGTGCGCTCGGTCTAACCTGACCCTCGGAGATAGTTCGACCTAGGTATTCAACCTTTGTAGCCACAAATGTACTTTTCTTAAGGTTTATAGAGAACCCCGCAAAAGTAAGAATTTTTAGTAACTCTCGTACATTCTTAATTGCTTCATCGATAGACGATGCTAACAACAATACGTCACCAATAAAATAAGGGCTTTACCGGACTCGGTTAGCGCTTTAAACGTATTTGTCGTTGATATACTACCGGCGCGTTCGCGAGACCAAACGGCATTTTCAAGAATTCGTAATGGCCCTCTGGGGTCACGAAAGTGGTATTTGCTACAGACTCGCTATCCAGCCCAAGCTAAAATAGAAGCCTGTCGCCATAACTACACAGGTAAAGAACTTGCTCTTACCAAGTCGATCAATGTGATCTATCATCGGTAACGGATAACGATCTTTCACGGTAATGGAATTCAACGCACGGTAATCAACACACATTCGATCATTTCCGTCCTTTTTCTTAACGAGAATGATCGGACTTGCGTATGAAGAACTCGACTCACGAATTATCTTTTTGTTTAGCAAATCTTTTATAATATCGCGCACTTTCAATTTTTCATCAAATGAAAGCCTGTACGGCCTATAACAGATAGGCGTCTCACTATGTGCATATTCCCCGTCGTAACCGTTGTTAAGGCAGTCCCGACAATAAAGAATTCCTTAAACTCATTTACAACTAACATTCATTTTTCACGGTCACTACCCTCAAGCGGCGTGTTAACCGAAATTTGATCACTTGAGTTGACGAGTAATACATTTTGACTTACCGAACTACGAGTAATACGTTGCTCATTGTTCGCACGAATGTAAGTTACCCCCTCACGGTTCAAAACATCGGTTCCTATTAGTACCGGCACAGTTAGGCATTTTGGAGAAATCACAAAAAGATCTACCTCTAATGAGATTTCTTTAAATTCTATAACTAATGTTACGACACTATGACACTCGGATGTTTTGATCACCAATGCCACGTAATATCCGATATGTGGGTAGTTGGGTACACTTAAAATGTTTTAAAACCGATTCAGAGATAAGAGACACGCGCGATCCGCTGTCTATTAACACGTCTATAGGTATTCCCTGCACTACGGCCGTTGTGACGTCACAGTCTGTTGACGCGCCTCTCAACTCTGAACAATAATTAACATTGCTTTTATTATGCGTTTCAGATCTTTGTTTAGCAAAGCAGACGGAGGCGTCATGGCCTGGCTTTTTACAGAACGAACACGATCTATTCGGATTTTTATTGATTATTTCTGTATGAACTCTCGATTCGGTTTGGTATAAATAGAAAGAAATTCCACAAGGTCTTTGATCATTAAATGAGCGTTAATCGCAGCGGCGCGTATTTGAGCGTCAGTTATACCACGTATGACAATCGCGACCGTTAGTTCATCGCTTAACCCTTTAACAATATTTAATCTCAAAATGGAGCGCCTAGCGTATTCTGCGTACGTGAAATATTGATCAGAATTACTATTCATGACATCAAACAATATATTAGCAACATCGATTCTTCGTGAGCAGAGCGGTTTAAATTCAACCTTGAAGTTAGACCAAGTGCGGTTGTTTGTGACCCAATCGTTTAGCCAACTACGGGCATCTCCCTTCAGGCAGTTAGCAATTCGGGATAATCACTCGTTGTCATCCCATTTATTCATATCTCGTGCCCTTTCAACCTCTTCACACCAAGAATCGATATCATGCATGCTGGGATCAAAGTTTGAAATATAATAATGGTTGGATCTGACCTTGGTTAACGCACTCAATGCTCCAATGAGGCGATCTGTAGAATCCAGGGATGCTGAAGTACTTGCTAGGGATTCCCCAACAATGCTAGTGTTTGACTCAGGCGCTGCCAGTTGTGGGTCCCGTAGCAGAGGCGCCATGATTTGCCCAGGCGCCACAATGGCACGTGTGTCAGGGGTAGTTGCCACGGTGCTGGTTGCGGGTAGGCTAGCGTGTTCTAGCGCGTTCAGACGCCCTAAAATGGCTCCAAGGGTTTCTTGGAGTTCAGCTGTATTACTATTTTGATCATTCCTATTTCTGCCTCGATTACGAGTGGTAGCTCGTTCGGACATGATTCAAAATCTGTTCGCACAACACTAAAGATAAGATAGGCAATGGAGCCTATCCCACTTCTGATAATGGCGATTTATATTAATTTTAACTAAAAAAATAAACAGAATAACCACAATCTAGATTTTAATCAGTTAACAATAATTATAACCTTAAAACAAACTAAATACACAATTTCTAATACAAATTTAAAATAACGACTTTAGACAATTTTACGAAACGATGTTATCACGACGGCTGCCGAAGACGAAGTAAGGGATGAGTACTGACCGCACACCGCTTTTATAGGCATGGCGGTAGGGTACTTCGAAACTAATAATTTGATGCTAACAATATATTTTTTAATTGATTATAAACTAGCGCTTGACCGCAATCCCGCCTGATGGTAAGCAGTGATGCGATCGTTGATGGTAAAGCGCGCTAGTTTATTAAGAGCCTATTCACTCTGAAAAACAGCGAATAGGAAGGAAGACGGCAGTTGAGCGAGGTGAGGCAATGTTAAACCCAACAACACGACCAACGATGCTGCGCCAAAGGGAGATTGATCTGAAGACCCTCCACGACCAAACCCTCATCACAACAACTTTAGCCGCATCGCACCCGGCACACATCGCAACACAACTGCTCAGACCCGTCCTCCGTACGGCTTCACCAGACATCATGCCGGAACACGACAAATCGCTTGGCGGCAAGGCTTTGTCTGGTGGGTGGTAACTTCTGCTGACGGCCGATGTTATGGCCTACCACCGAGAGCATTGCATTGAGCATTGCCGACATTGTGAGGAAACCTGTCTTAAAGCAAAAACTTCGAAGACATCTAGCAACCCGTAATGGGCCCGCGTGGTACATTACAGCCCGGTCCCTCTAGCTGAGAAGAGGCCTATATCCCAAGAGTGGAACATTGCATGCTGATTATCTTATCTTGAATTTGACAGCCTCCGTAGCGTAGCGGTAGCGAATGCGTGCAGATATTTGTATGCATGAATATTAATATTTGCACTGGTCTGGTCGTGACTCGGAAAGCACGTTAAGCAGTTGGTCCCGGTTGCCATACGAACATCTAATGGCAGTCGTTACGGGTTGTTGGAGCCCTCAAAAGTCCTACAATTGGTCTAACTGCAATGCTTTGATATCGCCTTCGGGTTGTGGAGGTCAGACGGTAGTCGCTTCATGGAAAATATCGAAGTTTAGCCAAAATGAGCAGTTAGACTGGTAAAGCGGACCCTAGACTCCAAAGCTGAAAAGCTTCGGATACGATTGGGATTAACGCTGAGATGAAGAAGATATTATCTTGAATTTGTAGCCAAATATATAGCTACAGACTGCGTAACAAGACCTAGGGGTTCTAGGTAAAGGTTTGAATCAACGTAACATGTAGGTGTTTATGCCTGGACAAGACTCTAGTCTTCGGTAACATCTTAGAAGCGTCCGAGCTACATTTGAGGTTTGTCATCTTGCTCCTTAAACTGTACTCAAGATTTCGATCCTTGGGGTCATCGTAGGTAATCTGGCCATGTTGTGAATCAAGATGGCTGCTATCCTATACAATGACGGCTTGGTAATGGGCGTCCTTACGTAATATATTCAACCTCAGTATACAAGCCGTCAATAGTTCTTAGCCAAAGTTCAAATGAATTATTACTGCTACGGCAAATCAAAAGACATTTATTTAAATTAGGCCGAGAATCGACACTTTTAAAAGTCAAATATTTGATTGTCGATTTCCGTTATTACGTACTAGCTCCTCTAGTGACTTAAACTTACTTCTGTAAAAAACTTCGACCCCTAATCCAACTGATCGAATTGCTATACCCACTCGCACTATTGCTTCCTTTTCACTCAGCGGTCTAAGGGTTTTAGCTTCAATACAGATAGCACGGTTAGCCCAGTGGTCAAGCTATTGACTGCTGTGCTGCGTGCCGCGGGTTCGATTCTTGCACGGAAAATATTTGCTTGACCTACAAGTAGTTGTTCCGGGTCTGGATGATTGTGTATGTGAGTTTATATGTTTGTAAACGCACCTAAGATACAGGAGGAATTCCTAGTGTGGGACAAAGATTAATAGAAGCTCTTCCTCAATCTTCCAGTCTTCTCCAGACCACCACTCAGTTTGCATTTAAGCAGAAATTGCAGAGTTATTTTCTAAACAATTAGGGTCTCACCATTTCTCTCTCTTAGTTTTAGTTTTGTATACAATATGTAACATAAACCCTGTTGTTCCTTTAACCTACGTTTTAAGAATCGCCATACGGACGTAATAAAGCAAGTAATTTATAAAAATTGTTCAACAAAAATAATTAAAATAAATGTTTAATTATTAATATTTATAATCTGTAACTGATTTCTTAGCTCTGCAATTCTGCATGAAGAAATTAGACATAAGTAGAACCTTCCCGCCAATTTATTTAACTTATAAAATCAGATATTCTAAAAAAAAAAATCGAATTTGTCGGTTTTAATAGGTATTTGATTGTGACCCCTCGACTAGACAATGATTACTGTTTTCTAATTATGACTTCGTTAAAGATGTGCTTGTAGGTAAAATTATATGTCCCTGAAAGAAACAACAGGATTTTTGTTACATAGTGTATAAGTATATATTTTAGGGTATAGAATGTATGTGTATATAGCTTATTAAAATATTCATTAAAGAGTTAATAGTTATTTATCATTATTTTTTTCTCTTTTAATCTCTTCGCCTTCTCGAAACCTCGAAACAGTCGAAACTAAACCTTTCAGCGAAAGGTGATCTAATGCAAGTAGTATTTGTCAAATCCAACATGAAGTTGAAACAAGAATGAACAAACAAAGAGATTCTTCAGCTTTTAAATATGGATTACCGATTTACAAAACAAAAGACATCAGTAGAGTAGTTATTATTATTTCTTTATTTTTTGACTTTGCACGGTTTGTGCATTTAGCCAATGTCACGTAATTATGAATTATAAATGTCGAAAAAGACGGCCGCGTGACCCGTCTTACGAGTGAGGTTTGGGGCAAAGTCATGATGTGGCCACTATGCAGCGATATTTCACTGTTCTTTATGAACTATTTACTAAATGCACTTTTTACTACATATTTACTAAACAACACTATAAATAATTTTAAAAGTCCAATGAAAAACGAGCGTGACACTCAGCTTGACTTTCCCGCCAAAACTCGTGGGGTAGTTGCGTAACACACTGTCAGTAGCAATGGGTTTCATTTTGACAGTTGAACAACATTCATTGCGTTATCTACGTTGTTGAGCAAACACATTTTTCAAACATTTGGAGTAATCGACATGCATGCATACATGGTGACATCGATATGCTTCAAAATTATTGAAATTGATTGTAATATTGATTACTAGTGTGTTACACAATTAGCGTAAAGTTATAAAAAGTTCGAACCTGTCCTCGAAGTTGGTGAAGAATACTTAAAACAAAACTTAAAATATTGAGTAAAAAACTGTTGGTTTTGAGATTAAAAAAAAAACTGTTTCCAATACTTTACTTCTTTCTTCCCATACATCATACATGATCAGTTAATTTTTTAAGTTAGTTTTTTCTAAAAGTTATATGTACTTTCTAAGTATATCTTGGACACCAATGATGGAAGGTGAAGGAAAACATCTTGAGGAAACCTGGACTTGATAAGTCTGAAATCGCCAACCCGCATTGAGCAAGCGTGGTGATTACGCTCAATCCTTCTCCGTATGCCCAGCAGTGGGTGAGAAAAAAAAGGTTTATAATGATGAAGCATGATCAAGTTCTGCTGCACCTGGCGCATTCTTCTTTGAAGGCGAGCCAAGAAGTTTATCCGTCCGCTAACAAACGGCGAATGTTCCCAGCTCAGTATTCAGTATTGTACCGTTCCCGAATGCCGTCGTTATATCTAAAGCTGGTAATGACGTTATTCAGAGAAGACCACTCGAGCAAGGAAGGGAGAAGTCCAATTTTGCTGAGTGTTTGAGAATAATTGTGTATTGTCTGCGCAGAAGGCCCGATTGCTTTCGATATGTGTATTTTCTTTCCTGAAAAAAACTTTTTTCAAAAAAGTTAAGTCGGTGTCTCGAGATTTCTGTTGTTAAGCTTGCCACCGACTTGTAGAGCCATGACAAAAGTAAAATTTTTTTTTTCCTTTTAAGTGTTTTTTGAAGTCGGTTTCTATTTTTTTGTAAAAAGTTTTTATTTCATACTTTTCAGTGTCTTAGTCGAAATTCGAAAATTACTTTTTCACCTCATGACAATAGTGGCAGCCATAACCTATTTTAGAATAAGTTCTCATCAATACGAAAAAATCGCTATCTCAAAAATTTCTGAACCGATTTTGATGAAAATTGCAATATTCCCTAAGTTGAACAATACCTAGTACAACAAAGAAAGAATTACTTAAATCGGACTTGTAGTTTCGGAAATATACGTGCACAAACATAAAAACATACATACATACACTTTTGAAATTTGGCACATTTGTTCAGACGCTGATATAGACTAACATATACGAAAACTGGGCAGTTTTGGAAATAGTACATATAAACGGGTCGAATTCATAACCTTTGAAAAGTATTGTAGACACACGGTCTTCACATAATGACCAAGGTTAAGTCTGGACTTTGAAGGAGAGTGTTGTTATCTGAGTTTGTTCGTATTTGAGTTTCCTCACAGAGTATAATAACGCCGAAACGCCGACCTCCACCTAATAAAAAAAATATTGACAAGTCTGTGTTGGTACATACAAACCTACTTACTGATAGAAATAGTATTATATCAGAACGTTTCACGTTTCTACAACGACTTTCAATAAGATTGATATCAAGCTTTTCAGTAGTATGGTTGGCATTGGGATCAGCGTACAAAGAAAGAAAAAAAAAAGAAAGAAGAAGTATTATTATGATTCGTACAGGAAGATTATGAAACTAAACTATGCCACCACCATACCACATCATTACCCTCATTATCATCATTACCATTTAACATGAATTAGGTACATGACTCTGATCTTTCGATGGACCTTTTCATCGGTTATTAAACAATAGTCCCTGCTGTTCCACACATTTGTTTGCTGTTCCACACATTTTCCACACATTTGGTTTTCATATTTTGTCGAGATTTTTTTATAATTGATGAATTATTTCTACGATACGTCTCAAAAATATTGTTGTCAAAAGCTGCTGAATAGCTAGTTTAAGTTAGCGTGTTCATGTCCTTACCAACCTTTATTTTAATGCAATACTTACCTAATTCTCCATCATCAATGTCGCTGCTAGAATTTCATTGCGTCTTCGACGCAACTCACTTGCTTTTTGAGACGATAAATTTTTAATCGTCATTTGAATTATATCAGAAAGAAAGAAAGAAAGAAAATACATTTATTTAGCACAGATTAAAAGACACACAATACATCAGATAAAGACAAATATTAAAAAGTAAAAAAAAATAGTAATAATAAAATAAAGTTAATATGATAAAACAAATTAATGTAGTAAACTAGCAGGAATGTGTGCCTCCCGGCTGCGCCAAAAAGGCCCAGTTCAGCAAAAATGTCAGACAATTAGTGCCTGACGCTGGTTTTCAACTGAACCTGATGTGTGAAGTGACGGATGTAAAACAGTTTATACATAGCAACGTGACTTGTGTATGCAATAAAAAAAAGGATATAGAAAATAAAACAAATCATCCATATCATATCATATCAATATCAAGTGCATCCATATTTGACTACTGAATTGTACATTTCGAATGGCTGATCTCTCTAGAACGGATAAGCAACAGTGTCAACTAGTACTGACAGGAACAACGGACAAGCTTAACGCTTTCGTTGGCGCAGTTTCACATGGCCTGTTTGATAGGGATTTAACCAATTGGATAAAATGGAAGCTCGTCGCATTCAATCTTATTACTATAGGTGTTGTCTCTACAGTCCACGCCTTAGACGATGTTGTGCGGAGCAGAAAGTTCGCTGGAATCCCGTTACCTCGGTTCAGATTGGTTACTTAAGGCCGATCATACAAGCGACAGTGTGCGGGATTGAAGAGTTGATTGACGTTTTGATTAGAGCTTAAGCAAATGACAGTCTACGGAAACAGACCCAAGGTTTCCGTATGGAAGCGCGTTTTTATTATTATGCAAAAAATAGCACGCGTGGCCACGTTATCTGCACGTCGTCTTGTGACGCCTTGTAGTTAATGGTCAGTCTAAATAGCACCGCGAAATCCAAGTGTTAAAAGATAAGATAATATACTATGCAATAAATTATATTTTGACATGAACTGTCAAAATAGGTGAAACCATGTAAAAATGGGTGAGGCTGTGTATGTTGGCCTCGCGAAAGATGGAGGGAGTGGGATTGCGGTCAGGCGCTAATTTATAATTCTTAAAAAAAATGGCGACTAAAAATACGTCCATTTACGTCAGGAGCGAACTGATTTGATGTCTAAACTAACATTTTATCTTTTGTCCTTTTCTTAATGAAATAGAGAAAAAAAGGTGTATTGAATTTATATGTAATTTAATTTGTGGAACAGGGAACCAGGGTCACTGTATTCAAATAAAGGATTTAAGTGTTTGTATGAAAGATTACGCGGTAATAAGCGGTTTATGATTTACGAGGTATTAAAAATAACTACGTACTAGATCTCGTTCAAAACAATTTTCGTTGGTAGTTTTTATAGTAATATACATCATTTGTTTGTCTTGTTTTGTCTTCTGCCTGATCTCCTTTGTGTTCTACGGCTAGTTTGGGTGTTTCCAGTCACTTTGGACGTCGCTAATTCTAATCAGTTTAGAGCGGCAATTCTCGTTTTTTTAAAAAAAATATACAATTTCACTACATTTTTTACAAGTTGTTGCCATGATTGTAACCGAGATGAAACTGCGACGTCTCGCGTCTTTTTCATCATCATCCTCATTTCAGCCGAAAGACGTCCACTGCTAGACGTAGGCCTCCACCAAGGATCTTCACGACAACCGGTCCTGCGCCTCCCGCATCCAGCGGTTTCCCGCGACCTTCACTAGGTCGTCGGTCCACCTTGTCGGGGCCTACCCACGCTGTATCTTCCGGTGCATGGTCGCCAGTCGAGAACCCGTCGGGCATATCGGGCATCGGTCCTACGGGCAGTGTGCCCGGACCACTGGCACTTTAGTGTTGCAATTCTTCGGGCTATGTCGGTTACTCTCGTTCTTCTGCTTCTATCCCCTCATTCCTGATTCGATCACGCAGTGAAACCCCAAGCATAGCCCTGTCCATTGCTCTTTGAGTGACCTCGAGTCTTTTTATAAGGCCCATTGTTAGAGACCACTGTCTTTTTACCTCCAGAAAAAAGTAAAATCTATGAAGAATTAGAATGCCATAAAGTTCTACTGTCCCTTCCATCTTCTGTGTATTGTGTGAAATGAAATCGTTTATTAAGCAAGTAGGATCACTGATCACTTTTACACGTCATGTTTTTTTTTAAAAAACAAGATGAAGCTGGCATTTCCTAACTGACTACCTCTGAGAAGAAATAGCCGAAACAAACTCAGGGATCATCGTCTTTTGTCAAGTCCAGACATTAAAAATGAAAATGTTTACAATAATTTACGTTATAATTACGCATATTGCTTAGTAAAAATGCTTAACAGAGCGAGCAGCCCCAAGCTTTAAGCTTGTGTGTGTGTAGCAACATTAACACTTATTTCTTTTTCTTTCTCTGCAGTAAACCTTCTCAGTTTCCTTTGTGGTGTATGCGGGCGGTATCGCCGTACTAGCTCCTGTTCAGCAGCGGTCGTTTGAGATCGCGCGTTTACGAGTTCGTCCGGGCGATGCGCCCACTTTATTGTGCTGACTGTACTTCGTGACGTCATGGATACAGTCGCTATCGCTACGACCTCGATACGTATGGTGGTGGCTTTCTGTGAGAATTACTCAAGCTAGCGTTTAATTTTTGGGAGGTCTTTATAGTTTAAGGATTGATTTAGGCTTAAATATGTATGCATATAAACAGAGTAAGAAAAATGCATTTAATAAATTAGGTACAGCTTAAAAATATACGAAAAAATAAATACAGAAAAATATTGTGATACCAAAAGGCCATGTAAGGCATTGTTACACCAAACGTGTACCGTTTGTTGAATATTTCCAAAATCAGCAAGTTAGTGAAAAAGTATAACTCGGATTAAAAACACGAATACACAGGCCTATCAGTTTTCGAAAACAGGAGAACATTCAACAAAAAATTTTTCAACAATTCCAATGAAAGACATTGGAATTGTTGAATTTTTTTCCAATAGTATGTGATATAAGAAATCTCTATCAATACGTAATAAAGCAGTGAGCAGGTGAGCCCCGCTCCACTGTTTACGAGCACTGAACTAACGAGTACACTCATGATATTAAACCGGCCGTAAATAAAGTCATTCATGACTGGAATAAAGTCATCCATCATTGGAATAAAGTCATCTACTCGTGATCATCTAGTGTAGGACAGGTCGCGCTAATTTTTATATCGATAAGTGTACCTACTACCTACATATAATAACATCCATACGTACTCAGAAATGCTGATTTTTGTTTTTGGTTCATTCATAAATGAAATAATAAGGCTAGTAAATAGATTTTGGTAGATACTGGGCAAATGAATGAATGGCAATAATTTATTTAATGGATCTAAAATAGAAGCTACATAATAAATTCATGTTTACAAGATTAGGCACAAATATCAGTGCATGCTTCCAATTCATCAACAACCTTTTTTTCGTCCCACTGCTGGGCACAGGTCTCTTCTCATATAGAGAAGGATTGAGTGCAATCACCACACTTGCTCAATGCGGGTTGGCGATTTCAGATTTAAAGTCCAGGTTTCCTCAAGATGTTTTACCTTCACCTTTTAATCATTGGTGTCCAAGATATACTTAGAAAGTATATATAACTTAGATTAGAAAAGTTACATTGGTACTTGCTTGACCTGGAATCGAAACCGCACACTCATACTTGAGGGGCTGGTGTTTTAACCACTAGGCCACTAGGTTTTATAGATAATAAAAAAATAAAGACCGGTTTTTTTATTTTGTCGAAATGACAAAAAATTACTGAGATATACCTAGCGTATTAAAGTTACGGAGTAGGGGCTAATTACGTCACGCCGTGGTATATTTTGTACCACGACGTGACGTCATGCGACATTTCAAATCAATATATCTTCCTAAGTATTTCAATGAAAGAAAAAATAAAAAATACGTATTCAATATTTTTTATAAATCTATCTGATGGACATTAAATTTATTTTTTAGGATACAACCCAATTCCAATTATAGGAGATAAAATCATTCACTTATAATCTAGATAGGTCACTGAACTGTAATAAACAAGTGCGTTGAACTAAATATACTACACGAAATAACAATTGTTTTTCGTGTCGATTCAAAGTCTCCCCGTTTGAGCGTCTCATGTTAAAATTGATACATTCTTAAAATAAATAATAAATAAATATATACGGACAAATCATACAGATTGAGCTAGTCCCAAAGTAAGTTCGAGACTTGTGTTATGGGATACTAACTGAACGATTTTTTTTTTTTTATTAATTTATAAACCAGCGCTTGACCGCAATCCCGCCTGATGGTAAGCAGTGACGCAATTGTTGATGGTAAAACGCGCTAGTTTATTAAGAGCCTATTCACTCTAGCCTTGAAGACACTCAAATTGTAGTCCGACGGAAACACCGCCGCCGGCAGATTGTTCCAGTCCCTCGATGTACGCGGTATAAAGGAGGAGGCGAAACGCTTCGTCCGGATCGTAGAGGTGTTAACAACATAAGGGTGGAAACTCGCCGTACGACGGGTCGTCCGATGGTGGAACGGAGATGGGGAAATTAAATCGTGCAATTCCCTCGCACACTCCCCAAAATGTATCCTATAGAACACCGAAAGGCTGGCTACTCTACGCCTGTGCTCTAGGCTTTGGAGACCAACTCGAGTTAAATCAGGGTCACCAATCAGCCTCTTCGCACGCCTCTCCACTGAATCCAAAGTGGCCAGGTGACACTTAGCAGCACCAGCCCAAATGTGGCTGCAGTACTCCACACACGAACGGACCTGTGCTTTGTACAACATTAGAAGCTGCCCTGGTGTGACACACACTACTTAAACTCGTACACCACTACGAATACATTATGCATTCTTTACGCATATAGAGCTGCTTGATTATTTTTATTATTATTATATATTTTTTTCGTTTTTCGTTATTGTTTTTCATTTTGTGTTCTGTAATTATTGCCTTCATCACTTCCATTGTCAAGATAGCACATAAGGGAAGAGCGAGACAGCTCCGACACAAGTACTATTGTAACTTACTGGAGCTGCCTCAATTTATGTATACAATGTTTGGATGAAATAAATATTTTATATTTTTTTTTGTACCTGGCCGGGGATCGAACCCGGGGCCTCCACGTCAGGCAGGCGTGTTGACCGCTGCGCCACGGAGGTCGATGTTCGATTGTTGCCAATGGACATCTTGTTTTTAATACGTCTCTGATGATTTAGGTCCATAAAATGAACAGAAATGTTGAAAAAATGCTACAATTTCTTAGAAGACACCAGAAATACAGGCTTCAGAAGCGCTATTTTAACTGTGAAGAATTTGGTCGAAAAACTAGAAATTGAACCTGTGTTTGAACCTGAAATTGCACACGATGGACATGAGATATAAATTCTCCGCAACAAAAAAAATTGTGGTTGAATTTTTCAACTGTCTTTTGGACACTATAAATGATAAATGGTTATTTCATTATAAGCTTTCCCTTTTTTCGTATGGATTTGAATTGCAATTGGAGGGCGCCGTAGAAATGTCGCCCAGGGCGCTGGTAGAGTTAAAACCGGCACTGGTCCAAATCGTGGAGTAAGACTTATAAGTTATAAACTAGCGCTTGACCGCAATATAGCCTGATGGTAAGCAGTAATGCGATTGTTGATGGTAAAGCGCGCTAGTTTATTAAGAGCCTATTCACTCAGAAAAACTGAGCAAATAGGAAGGAAGACGGCAGTTGAGCGAGGTGATGCAATGTTAAACCCAACAACACGACCAACGGTGCTGCGCCAAAGGGAGTTTGACCTGAAGACCTTCCACAACCAAACATCCAACTCAACAACATTTGGCACATCGTACCGGCACACATCGCAACACAACTGCTCAGACCCGTCCTCGACAAATCGCTTGGCGGCAAGGCTTTGTCTGGTGGGTGGTAACTTCTGCCGGCGGCCGATGTTGTTTTTAATACATCTCTGATGATTTAGGTCCAAATCGTGGAGTAAGACTTTTCTGTGTATTTTGTATTTAGATAACACAATATAATCAGCCAATAATTTTACTACTCCTGAGACTCAGGCCTCCCCTCGGCGAGAGGGAGTGGGCCGCTATCTACCACGCAGGCCCAGTGCGGACTGGTAGAGGTCACATACCTTCCAAATGTTTGCTTCTAAGACATGCCGGTTTCCTCACGATGGTTTCCTTCGTCGTTTTGAGAGCAGTGGTGATGAAATAATTTACACAAAATAAAGCGCCTGCCGGGGTTCGAACCTACAATTAGGTTGCATCCTAAAATACAATTTAATGTCCAATTCAATTTAATGTGAAATAGATTTGTAAAAAATATTGAACACGTATTTTTTATTTTTTCTTTCATTCAAATACTTCGGAAGATATATTGATTTTAAATGTCGCATGCCGTCACGCCGTGTACCAAAATATACCACGACGTGATGTAATTAGCCCCTACTCCGTAACTTTAATACGCTATATCTCAGTAGTTTTTTTAATTTCGACATAATTATAAATACGGATCTTAATTTTTTTTTATTATCTATAAGACGGACTAATTATTTTTTTGATTTTCATACCTTGGATACATCCCTATTTGTAAGTCACGGCCGATACCACTAGGCCAACGCTGCTCTCTTTTATTTTATACTAGCTGCGCCGCGCGATTTCACCCACGTAGGTTTCGATATGTTTTTTTTATATGCTCCGCTCCTATTGGCCACAGCGTGATGTTATATAGCCTTAAGCCTTCCTGGATTAATGGGCTATCCAACGCAAAATGATTTTTTTTCTCGGTGGTAGGCCATAACATCGGCCGCCGGCAGAAGTTACCACCCACCAGACAAAGCCTTACCGCCAAGCTATTTGTCGTGTTCCGGCATGATGTCTGGTGAAGCCGTACGGAGGACGGGTCTGAGTAGTTGTGTTGCGATGTGTGCCGAGCACGATGCGCTTAATGTTGTTCTGTTGGGAGTTTGATCTTGGAGGGTCTTCAGATCAATCTCCCTTTAGCGCAGCATCGTTGGTCGTGTTGTTGGGTTTAACGGCAGTTTAGCGAGGTAATGCAATCATTACCTCGCTCAACTGCCGTCTTCCTTCCTATTCGCTCAGTTTTTCTGAGTGAATAGGCTCTTAATAAACTAGCGCGCTTTACCATCAACGATCGCATCACTGCTTACCATCAGGCGGGATTGCGGTCAAGTGCTAGTTTATAATTATTAAAAAAAAAAAATCATAAGAATATGCGCATTTTGTCTAACTATCAAAAATGTTAGTTTCGCGGACGCTCACGCTGTTTTCAACGCCAAAATTGCGAAAATCAAATGTCTTTGTTCAGTTATCGATGGTATGATGTCCACCGTACTTGTATAATATAATTTAGTGAGGTAGGTTTAATCTTAATATGAAAAAAGAACATTAAAACAAACCAAAATATCTTTAACCCTTGCAAAGCAGTTAGACTGTTAAAGCGGACCCAAGGCTCTAAAAAGCTGAAAAAAAAAAGCTTGGGATGCGACTGGGATTAACGCTGAGACGATGATGATGCAAAGGAAAACTAGTTGCGTATCAGTATATCTTAGTGCAGTGCGTCTTATTCTGTCTAATTTATTAAGAAAAGGACAAAAAATAAATATTAATTTAGTCCTGCCAAATTAAGATATTCTTTGAACAATTTAGACGTGATTAAAATATTGCTGCTAAAAACACGCCAATTTACGTCAAGCGCTAGCTAATTCCACAGGTCTACTACTATGTATTTATCTGGCTAAATTAATAACCATCTTCTGTCCTTTTCTTAATTAAATAGAAAGAAAAATATGCACGAAACTGAAAATTAGTTAAGTTTTTGAACAAAGGATTTAGTGCCACTACCAGGGTTAAAAAAATATTAAACTCAACTCAAGTCCATCTCACTAAAGGCAAAGGTCCAATTCAGTATCAATTTTTAATGGAAACGCTTATCCACAGTTACAGCCCTAAGCCTGGGTTATTTTGCTGACTCAATAATAAATAGTGCGAAACAGTTATAGTGTGAAAGTGATGTCGTAAATCTGTAAGGGGGTGTTATCGAGGGGTGAAACGAAAGATTTGAGTGTCCGGGACAATAAGCACGTCAGATGAGAGATGGTTTGGAAATTAATTTGGTTAAAAGCTGTGAGACTATTAGTTGACGATTTAATGACGTTCCCATTCATTTTTTGGAAGTTGGATATTCACTTGTGTTTTGATAGTTAGTGACATCTGCGTAGATACATTTTTTTTTTAATTATTTAGAAACTAACGCTTGACTGCAATCCCGCCTGATGGTAAGCAGTGATGCAATCTTTGATGGTAAACCGCGCTAGTTTATTAAACCCATTCACTTAAAAACTTAGTGAATAGGAAGGAAGACGGCAGTTGAGCGAGGTGATGCAATGTTAAACCCAACAACACGACCAACGATGTTGCGCCAAAGGGAGATTGATCTGAAGACCCTCCACAACCAAACTCCCAAGACAACAAAATTTGGAGCATCGTGCGCGGCACACATCGCAACACAACTGCTCAGACCCGTCCTCCGTACGGCTTCAGAAGAAGAAATGAAGAAGACCGGTCAAAGTAGATAATAGTATTTGAAATTGTAAAATAATACTGTTCGCTTCTCTTACCCCTAATATGGCAGATAGGAAGGGTTCTTTCAGTTTAAAATAATAACACAAAGTATCCTTACTAAGCTGTGCTCGGCGACACCGAGCGAAAGTTTTCTATTTTCCGCGGGTAAAAAGCTCCTTAATTATTTACCAAGTTTTAAGTTGTGTTTCTAGCACCTACTTTTATGGTCAATGTAGGTAAGTAAGGACAAAAATCACTTTAGGGAATACAGATAAACGAAAAGAAGGGAAACACATTTTTTGCACAGACTGAAGAAGATGATGGTATATATATACATTACATAATAATAATCTGTAGGTCAATAATCAATACATTACATACATTGGCGTCGGTTCAAAAACTAAACTAATTTAACGTTAAGTGTAACTTTTACTTACGGTTTCATTAAGAAAAGAATAGAAGGTAACTTTTTACTTTAGTTCTGTCAAATAGAGATACTCCATGGGCAGTTTAGACGCGATTATAAATATGACGACCATAATTACGTGCGCATAATAAGAATCTGCGCTCTTCCAATAATTGTCTTTTACGATGTCCTTCTCACCGCACTGGTTTTCTTAAGTCTTCATTTCTGGTTCAGGCGGTTTTCCTTTGGAATGATCTTCCTCAGACTATCAGGACGTTGACAAGTCGGTACACATTTAAAGTGAAAGCTCGGGAATTCCTACGCAAGAAATTGGCAGATTCATCACATATATATTTTTTTTTCTTTTATCTATCTATGATTTTTTTTTTAACTCTCTCTTCTGTTTATATTTTGTATGTATGTATTTATGTATTTATTATAATTTTATTTTTTTTTCTTCTCTCTTTTAACTTTAATTTGTTTGCACCTACCATATTTTGTCTGCATCACCTTAAGGTAGACTGGTAGAAAATGCCTAAGGCATTAAGTCCGCCATTGTACAATGTTTTTCCTTGTGCATAAAGTTTTAATAAATAAATAAATAAATAAATACGTCAATTTACGTTAGGAGTGGACTGACAGGTCTAAAGTGACATTTTATCTTCTATCCTTTTCTTAATGAAGTAGAAAGAAAAAGATACATTGAACTTAAATTTAATTGTGGCCATTGTCAGCCAATTTCTCACTGCTGGGTTACAGACCTCACCTCTTCAAGAGGGAGCGGGCATCAGTCCGCGGGTATCATCCGGGCTGGCCCTGCCTGGTATATAGCAATATACCACGCGGGGCCAGTGCGGATAATTAGCAGCCGTCACTTGTCTTCAAAGGTATTACCATCAATAAATATACATCCTACAAGTCTGTAGGTACCTTCCTAAACTATAAACAAGTCTAAGTTTTCATCCCGCAATAACCAGTCCTAGTTACGCTCAAACTTCTGTACTTTTACTAATAACGTGAGCTTACTCGTGCGGTACATATTGGGGGTGAATTTTTTCCACGTGGGGGGTGTGGGGGTGTCAGATCTCGCTCTTTTTGCGTTTCTTCCCGGAGCGATGCAAATCCCCCGACGCGCCGTGTGCCCGTCGAATGGGAATAGGGAATTTTCGCTAATGCCCACTGCGCTGTTTAAGATATCGCGTGATGGAAGTAGGCGAACTTATGTTGAAGAGATAAGTTCGTGACGTAAGCTTGTGCAGGGAGGTGTAGGTATTTGATGTTGTGGTATGTTTTTCGATGTAAAAAAACGTTTTTTTGTAGATCTATCCGATTACATAATTTCTTGCAGCTATTTCGACAACGACAACTTATACAACGACCGTTTCGTAACATTCTTTGTCGAATCAAAAGTTTCCCCTTCAACACGTTTTTCGCTACCAAGAATTATTACACAAGAAGTCTTAAAGCACCGGGAGTTCTTGCGTATGACGTCATCATGTTTACGGCACACGCCACCACGTGCTCCCGGGCACGTTGCGTCATTACCGGGCACCGGCGAGCTCGTAAATCAATATCGACGGACCCTTATTAATTAGTGCGTTCGCGGATCCCCGTGGCTACCACCCCACCCGAACTCTCTCCCCCGACCCCTTCTCTCCACGTCTTCCGGCTGCGATGAGAGTTTTTAATTATGCCAACGGGAGCAGCCGGCCGTGTTGACACCTTGCTCCGTTCTGATGAGACTTAATAAACTCCACGATGGGGCCTTTGACGACACTTACTTTCGGTGCGTTCCTGCTAGATTAACACTGGGTTACTATCTTTGTAGCTGTAGATGACGATACGCTCAATAGTATCTGCAGCCGTGATCGTGATGGACCACCACGAGGGACAATCAATCCCATTGTTATCGTGGACATCGAGATCATTACGTTAGTTATTCTTACATTATAACCTTACGCATCTCTGTCCTGTTAAATTTGGTCCGATGGCTCGTAAAATCCGATGTCCAGTCGTACTGAGGTTATATCTATGCGGCGGACCGTAGTGTTCCATCGCAACGATATTAGAGATGGCCTATAGCAACATCGGAGAATCTAGGTTAAGTCTGAGGGTCTTGGAAATAGAATGCTGATTTCCTCGAGGAAACGATAAACAGAGGAAAGTCTCAAGATAGTTGTATATATATCTATGTGGCTGCGTCATCAAGAAAAGATTATCAGCCGATGTTGTAAATCGGAGGCTGAGCACGGAGCCCGGAAGGCGGAGCGCAGTCCCCGCGGGCGACGGCGGCGTCCGGCGCGCCGTCAATTAGACGGGGAGGGGCCCGGGGGCCTGACGGTGCGGGGGCCCGGCGGTACGGGGGCCGGGAGGGGGGTGCACGCGAGACGCCGCGCTGCCCAGATACGTGCCACGTTAGGTATATGCCCGGAAATTCGAGCCTATATACTGAGCACATAGCGCGTCCGCCCTGGGCACGTAATTAATAGCAAGAGGCCGAATCCGCTCCACCATCCTAATCTTCAACCCTAATTATTATTCAGGGAGTTTTTCTCGGAGCTTGTTTATGCTGCCGGCGCAAGACGCCGTGAGATGAAAGGAATTGTTTGACGCCTTTATGCCCCTGTCGTTTTGTGTCGAATTTTTTGGGGAATCGTTAATGTAAATTGGCGGGGGGTCGCGCTTCCCTCATTATCGAATCATTGGCAGGATTTTTTGGGGGTAGCGTAATTCACGTAAACTTTACCATGCGAAACACGGGTATTATTATTTTGAATGTCAAATAGAGTTATACCTGTGTACGCCGTTGAACAATAAAAGTTGTGCAGTTCGTTGTACGAGGAAGTGGGTCAAAGTTACGAAGGCAGGAAGTATGTATGTAAGTAGGTTTGTCTGGTGGTGCAACTGGGCTCGTCTGCCGTCTGGCCTGTCTACGATGAATTCATTAAATTTAATTGCTATTTTCGTGAACATTTTTATTACGCCGCGTTTAATTTGATTTATCGTTTCCGTGAGATTTGAGGATTAATTTGTCGAAAGGACTAATAACAAGGGCTTTATTAAAAAATGGTTAAACGGTCGTTTTTATTGTGATTAGATTGTTAATGAAAATTAAGAAGTCGTAGTTTTACTCTTAAAAAAATTAAGAAGTCGTGGTTAAAACATCCGCCTCTCAAATATGAATGCGCGGGTTCGATTCCAGGTCAGGCAAGTACCAATGTAACTTTTCTAAAGTTATATGTACTTTCTAAGTATATCTTGGACGCCAATGACTGAAGGTGAAGGAAAACATCTTGAGGAAACCTGGACTTTAAGTCTGAAATCCGCATTGAGTAAGCGTGGTGATTACGCTCAATCCTTCTCTGTATGAGAGGAGACCTGTGCCCAGCAGTGGGACGATAAAAAAGGTTGATGATGTTGATGAATTTTATTCTTTAAAGGAAATTCCTTACTTTGTAGATAATTTTCTACATTACTTAGCAATGTTGCTGTCACTATGGCATAAAACAAAAACAAACCAAAGAGATAAACTACAAGCACGATATAAAAAATACAAGGCTATACGATGTCGATGCCAAGGTTATGGGTTGGTTAAAAAGAAACCGTGTCCCTGGCGCACAGGCACGTGAAGGAATACTTGTGGGTTTTAGTCAGTAAAAATCTGACACACCCTTCCGCTCCGCTCAGAGCGGGAGAAAGTTCATTTGGTGATATCCCATCCACAAAAGGCTATACGATGTCTAAATCAATGCACGTTTATAGATCTCAGGCCGATTTTAGGCCGAGTCTTTGTTTCCAGATTAAGATATTTAATTTAAAAAAAAAGTCTTGATATGTTTAGAACTGATCGTCAATTTTCATTTGTGGAACCAAATTTTCATCTGATAGATTTGTATGGAAAAACTAACAGAATACATAATAATTCATCAGATAAAAGAAATTCCAAAAAATTAATTGGGAAAATCAGACAAATCAGGAAATCCCAAAACCTGGAGGCATCGTTACTAACTTAACTTACATAATATAAAAGTTACGACATTGGCCCCGATTCAATTGTTTACAAACTAAATTAAATTTAAGTTTAGAGCAACTTTTTTTCTTTTTATTTCATTACGTTAGGTTAGACCGATCAAATTAGTCAGCTCTTGACGAATATTGATGTATTTTTGGTCGCAATGTTTATAATCGCGTCTAAACTGTCTATGGAGTATCTTATTTTGACAGGATTAAACTAAAATGTTATCTTCTATCCTTTTCTTAATTAAATAGAAAGAAAAATATGCACTTATCTTAAAATTAGTATGTAAATAGGAGAATCGGCGCCATTATTTTTCGCTCTAAATTTGTTGAAAAGTTACGAAGAAATAAGGTAAAGAAGTGTAAACAATAAATCTCGCGGGGTATCGTCGTATAATCCTAGGGAGACGAACCTACTCGTAAATAACTTAGTAGGTGGCACTACGTAACGAACTTTTGACGAGTTACGATTTCTTCTGAGGCTGTACCAGAGTTTATGTTAATAAGGTCGGTTTTTGTAAAGCCGTCTACCCTAGTTTAGGATCAAACCGCCATCATAAAAAAACCATAAACAAATCAATAAAATTGAAGTACATAACATACATGATCAGCTTATAATGTCCTGGGACCCAGACCTCCTCTCGCTGAGAGGAAGTGGGGCGTAATCTAAAGTCAGTTACAAATTAATCGATCTATAGCCATACGTAATCGGGTTTTTTGACAGGAAAGCCAAGACGAGTGTCACGCGCATTTTTCATTGGACTTTTAAAATTATTTATAGTGTCGTTTACTAAATAAAAACGCGTGATTTATGCAGTAAAAAGTGCATTCAGTGAATAATTTATAAAGAACATTGAAATATCGCAGCATAGTGGCCACATCATGGCTTTGCATCAAATCTCGTAGTAGGCGGCTCACGCGGCCGTTTTTTCAACTGTCATTGGCGATATCCGCCATTATTGTGATTTTTTTATAAAGAATTTCTATAATTTGTTACACGTTTTATTAGCAAAATTGTGGTATCTAACCACAGGGGCCATTGAAGAGTTGAAATAGTATTCACTCTAAAGAAAAGAAAGAAAAGAAACCATACGTAACCGGTGTCCCTTGAATAAAACATTTAACATTCGCAAAATGACCCACGGTATCGGTGCACAGCCTGTTGACAAAGGTCAGACAACTCTTAACAAAAAAAAGGCGCGTCATATGTTGTAAAAGGAAGCTTCTGGAATCTAGAAGATTCGACTCGGCCTGTTTGGCCAGGCGGGAACAGTTCCAAAACGGTTCGTGTTATAAGCATGAATTTAACGGAATATAATCAAACACGATCTATTATACACACAACGACAATATAGTAGGTACTCATAAATCTAACCACGACACAACCGATCGGCGTCAGTCCAAACATAACAGGTAGTTTGTGCGACGGTAAATCTGAATACTAATGCAGACATTAGGAGTCGCGGTTCATCGTTACCGGGACACGGAAACATGACCCACTGGATAGGACATAATGTAGTCAAAGATATAACGCTTGCAATAGAAGACGCCGGAGCCGCACTTGTATACTTACCACCTAGACTTGTAAATACGAGTGAATATCACATTAGTGCGGTGCACACGTGGTTCCGTACGAGACAGCGCCCGCCGCTACAGCAGCGATGCGGCGCCTGCACGATATTAAGACCGACTTTAAGGTGGCGGACTGGATGTGGAAAACAACGCAAGGTAGTGGACCGGTTGTTTTGGCGCCTGGGAGACGACTATATCCAACAGTAGACTGTTATAGACTAGGTTGTTATTGATGCACAAAAATGCGGTCAAGTGTCTGGTGAAGCCGTACGGAGGACGGGTCTGAGCAGTTGTGTTGCGATGTGTGCCGGGTACGATGCGCCAAGTGTTTTTGTGTCGGGAGTTTGGTCGTGGAGGGTTTCCACATCAATCTCCCTCTGGCGCAGCATCGTTGATCGTGTTGTTGGGTTTAACATTGCACCACCTCGCTCAACTGCCCTCTTCCTTCCTATTCACTCAGTTTTTTTAAGTGAATGGGTTTAATAAACTAGCGCGCTTTATCATCAACGATCGCATCACTGCTTACCATCAGGCGGGATTGCGGTCAAGCGCTAGTTTATAATTATAAAAAAACAAAAAAAAAAAGCGCCGATGCGGCACCTACAGGAAGCCTTAGTAGCAGTACGGTCACTAGCAGTGCGCAACGAAATAAGCCTCAAATGTCTAGTTTTCAATTCCATACATTTGCTTGTTTTTGTTTTTCATTCTTGTACGTGCTTTTTACCTGTATTTTTTTTGTAGGAGACTAAGGCCTGAGTTTGCCAAAGTTACATATATATATCTTTTTTTCGTGGAATGAATTTAACGTTTGACAGTTCCAGTGTGCAAAAGTTCAAAGTTTATTTTAGATGTAAAAGTTTAGTCGAACGCGCGCCCAGAGATACGACTCTTAAAATAGGTTTGCCTTAATTATTGTCTGTATATAAAAGCTCGGTTTTAAATTTCCACAAAGCTGAATGCTTTGCATACAGCAACAGCAATAAGTTTCATTTTGACAGTTGAACAATATTCATTGCGTTATTTACATTGTTGAGTACACATATCTTTCGAACATATGAAACAATCGATTAGCAATATGGTTCAAAATTATTCGAATTGATAGTAATAGAGTGTTAAGCAATTACTATCAATTGTATGCATGAATATGAATATTTGCACTGGTCTGGTCGTGCCTCGGAAAGCACTTTAAGCCACTTTAATACCGGACAACCCTAAAAGGGGGGATAAGGGGGGTGTACACAACAACTTTGCTTCTTTAAACGCTGCGTAAACACTGCCGAACGTCGCGTAATCTAATAGGGTATTTGACTAAAAAAAACTAATTAGTCCGTCAGTCAGATTTCCAAAAAATACTAGACACGTGTTTTTTGTTTTATCAAAACAATAAAAATTGACAAATATAAAAGGCATTAAAGATCAGGCGTGGTGGCTGGTGACGTCACCGGTCGCTAAAACGTGTAGCGTGCAGTGACGTCACACGTGTTTTCAACGCACTGTGTTGTCTTCATTTTTTGTTTATATGAAAAAAGAAAAAATACGTGTCTAGTATTTTTTGGAAATCTGACTGACGGACTAATTAGTTTTTTTTAGTCAAATACCCTATTAGACTACGCGACGTTCGGCAGTGTTTACGCAGCGTTTAAAGAAGCAAAGTTGTTGTGTACACTCCCCTTCTCCCCCTTTTAGGGTTGTCCGGTATTTTTTCGCAGCTCACCTGGCAACCCTACTCACGACATATAATTATGGATTTAGCTCGCTCATCAACACACGTGCGTGGGCGCGCTAACTGTCCTTTTCAATAGTTCTATGATATAGGTCATAGGTAAAGTTGTGGGCACGTGTGGGCTTGTTGTGTCACTCCTACGCAGCAAATTCTCGCCAAACACGCTCTAATTGGCAATTCTCACTATAATCTTGTATACTTTTAGTATTGATGGGCCACTGATGTTTGTAGGTTGTTATTCTGTCTATGCCGTGTTTGTTTGGTTGTTATTTAGGACATCACTTTGCACGACATTTATAGTTTATTTTACGTTCAAATACATAAGTTGTTCCAGTATTTTCGTTTACTTCAAAATACCCAAGTATTTTGAAGTTAATCAAAACAATTTGATTGTTAAACGCCACCATTCAATACTTTAATTTCGTTCTAAGAACGCTTTATAAAAAGTTGTAGCACTAGTGCTACGAAACATCTTATGCTGTGTTGTCATCGCTACGACTTTCGTAGCAGACAGAGACCCTGCTACGCCGCACGCAAAGCAATAAATGCATTTTGGTTTTACGTGGACGTGCGTTTTGCTTGCGGCTGTTTGAACTGCGTGCGTTTTTTAATAGTTTATTATTATTTTCACTTTTAGGTATGTGGTGTAATTGTAGTTAACTAAGGGTCAGAGATGGCCGGATGAGACTATATTTTACATCTCATTTCTCATTATTATTTTTTTACTTTGCCCTATACTACGAATTTCTTCTGTATAATGGGTTATTTTAAAAACATTTGAACTCACAAACACAAATAGCCAGATCTTTAACAACTACTTATAGCCCATACAAAATTAAAACATTTGTTTTGTACGGAAATAGAACAGACGACACATAGCTCAGCAATCAATCCCTTAACCACTACGGCAACCGTGCCGCCAAATAATATCAAAATATATAAATTTATTAATTAATAACTGTTAAACTGTAGTCGTAATCTCGTCTTAGTGACAATCAATGTTTCAGTTGTTTATTGAGTGAAAGAGCAACAAACAGACATCTTCATCCATCCATCCATCCACCACCATCCGTCCACCATCGGACGACCCATCGTACGGCGACTTTCAACCCTTACGTTGTTGACACCACTACGATCCGGACGAAGCGTTTCGCTTCTTCTTTTATACCGCGTACATCGAGGGACTGGAACAATTTGCCAGCGGCGGTGTTTCCGTCACACTACAATTTGAGTGTCTTCAAGGCTAGAGTGAATAATCTTTTAATAAACTAGCGCGCTTGTCATCAACGATCGCATCACTACTTACCATCAGGCGGGATTGCGGTCAAGCCCTAGTTTATAACATATATAAAAAAAATCCATCCTCAAAAAAAAAATGCGTTCATAATATTAATACGTTCTCTGTCATATACATATATGTATAGTGTACAAGGAAACATATTTCTTTCTACTGCGCTTGTACCTGGTTGGGACGTTTTGATTTGGGGTAGGTTTTCAAAGCGGTTTCCCCTACGTTAGTCCCCTAAATATCTGAATAATGTTGCCCATGACAAGTTCAAAGTTAATTGAGTTTCACATTTTGAGTTAATTACATATTTTTTTTTAAGTTTATAGATCCAACTAATCTTATAAAAGCAAAAGTTTATGAGTATGAATATTTGTTACTCTTACACGCATAAGTCGTGGTGGCCTAGTGGTTAAAGGACCAGCATCTCAAGTATGAGTGTGCGGGTTCGATTCCAGGTCAGGCAAGTACCAATGTAACTTTTCTAAGTTATATGTACTTTCTAAGTATATCTTGGACACCCGTTGGACAGCCATTGCTGATTAAAAGGTGAAGGAAAACATCTTGAGGAAACCTGGACTTTAAATCTGAAATCGCCAACCCGCATTGAGCAAGCGTGGTGATTACGCTCAATCCTTCTCTGTGTGAGGAGAGACCTGTGCCCAGCAGTGGGACGATAAAAAGGTTGAAGATGATGATGATGATGATGATGGTCTCATCATCATAGTGCGTGCGTGTCTACGCAGAAAACTAGTGAACGGATTTGTGTGAAATTAGCACACATGCGGATAAACACTTATCAATATTTATTTCTGGTTTATTTAAATTGTTTCTTTCTCAACTAATAACTTTTGCTTTATTCTAAATAGTACTGAATGTACTGATGTACAATTTACCCGAACTAGGTAAAACCTGTGCTTCAGATGACACAGTTAGTTTAAAACGAGGTATATAACATAAGTTATTTTTACTCCACAACTTTTTATGCCAATATTCCCACGGAATAGGAATGTTTCCTGGGTAAAATAAAATTGATTCTATTTAGTCCGTCATTCAGATTATAGAAAAATATTGGATACGTATATTTTGTTTTATCAAATCAATAAAAATTGACAAATATAAAAGGCATCAAAGATAAGGAGTGGTGGTCGCTGGTGACGTCACTGCTCGCTAAAAATTGTACTGTGTCGTCTTCATATACCTGTCTAGTATTTTTTGCAAATCTGACTGACGGACTAATCAGTTTTTTTTAGTCAACTACCCTATTAAACTTAAGCGAGTGAAACCGTTTGGCGTAGCTTGTAAGAAATAATACTCTACGTAAATGATTACCTGATATTTCCCAAGCGCTGCACATTTATAAAGCGTGTATTTTAGGATGCTACTATTCAGTTCTGTTACACCCTTAGCCTGGCCGAAGCATAGAAACACTAAAAGTGTAGTGACAATGAGAAGAAATGACCGGTATAATTACCTATCTTAATTATTTTTTCACTATCAGTAGCAATTAGTTTAATTTTGACAGTTTATCAACATTCCCCACTTGAGAACCCGTCGGCCCCATCGGGCATCGGTCCTAGGGACAATGTGCCCGACGCACTGCAACTTAAGTGTTACAATAGGGATCAAATCAATAAAAATTGACAAATTGGTTGGTGACGTCACTGCTCGCTAAAAAGTGTAGCGTGCAGTGACGTCACACGAGTTTTCAACGCACTGCGTCGTCTTAATTTTTTGTTTATATGTAAAAAGAAAAAAATACGTGGCTAGTATTTTTTGGAAATCTGGCTGACGGACTAATTAGTTTTTTTTAGTCAACTACCCTATTCTTCGGGCTATGTCGGTTACTCCGATTCTTCTGCAGGTTCTCGAGATGCGACCAAGCACCGGAAGGCGTAGCGTGGGTAGGCCCCCGACAGGGTGGACCGATGACCTGGTGAAGGTCCCGGAAAACCGCTGGTTGCGGGAGTCGCAGGACCGGTCATCGTGGAGATTCTTGGAATAAGGCCTATGTACCAGCAGTTGGCGTCTTTTGGCTGAAATGATTATGATGATCAATATTCATTGCGTTATTTACGTTATTGTGTAGGCACATTTTTCGAAGAAATGGAGCAATGGATTAAAACAGAATGGACCAATAAGCTTCAAAATTATTGCAATTGATTGTAATAGTTTGGTACGTAATTAGTATGCCGGCCATATTTATTTTTATTTTTTTAATATATATAAACTAGCTCTTGACCGCAATCCCGCCTGATGGTAAGCAGTGATGCGATCGTTGATGGTAAAGCGCGCTAGTTTATTAAGAGCCTATTCACTCAAAACTGAGCGAATAGGAAGGAAGACGGCAGTTGAGCAAGGTGATGCAATGTTAAACCCAATAACACGACCAACGATGCTGCGCCAAAGGGAGATTGATCTGAAGAACCTCCACGACCAAACTCCCAACACAACAACATTAGGCGCATCGTACCCGGCACACATCGCAACACAACTGCTCAGACCCGTCCTCCGTACGGCTTCACCAGACATCATGCCGGAACACGACAAATCGCTTGGCGGCAAGGCTTTGTCTGGTGGGTGGTAACTTCTGCCGGCGGCCGATGTTATGGCCTACCATATAATTATATATATTCGCTAAATGAAACTCAATACTTACTGCACATTACTTATAACATATCTACAAGCTCACCTATTAAATAATTAAACCTCATTTAATATAAATTAATATTCTCAACTGTATCGCTAAAACAATTATAGTTATTCCGTTTAATAATACCAGTTTATCTCAGAGTTCCCTAATATTATTAAAAGCGGTTATTCATACGCGAAACCCTTCCGTCGAGGGTGGCACCCTTCTTGGAGGGATGGACGGTGGTCGTCTTCTTGTGCCTTCGTTCCCTCTTACCCTGAGGCTCAATAGCCGTACTGAGAAAGTCGCGAATGTGAATGATTTGTTAATAAGCTTGTGTAGATGAAATAATTTGTATAGCTGTATCTGTCACTGTTCCTGTGATAAAAAAACTTACACTTTAACTACGTTAAGTCTGGCGTAATTCAAATAGCTTAATAGCCTGTTTGGAAAGGTAAGATATTTTACGAGTATAATAGGGTCTTCCTAAAAGAAATTTGATTGTTTTTAGCCAGAACGACAATAGATGAAGGCCGTGATCGCTTTACATTTTTATTTATGCTACTGACTATTTAAATACACACAATTCTGAATAGGATAATAGGTCAATTTTACCTGTTAATCTCTGCTGTTGTATCTAGACACACCCATCATCATCATCATTATTATCAACCTTTTTATAGTCCCACTGCTGGGCAAAGTTCTCCTCTCATACAGAGAAGGATTGAGCGTAATCACCACGCTTGCTCAATGCGGGTTGGCGATTTCAGACTTAAAGTCCAGGTTATTTTTTTTATGAATTATAAACTAGCGCTTGGCTGCAATCCCGCCTTATGGTAAGCAGTGACGCAATCGATGATGGTAAAGCGCACTAGTTTATTAAGAGCCTATTCACTCTAGCCTTGAAGACACTCAAATTGTAGTCCGACGGAAACACCGCCTCTGGCAAATTGTTCCATTCCCTCGATGAACGCGGTATTAAAGAGGAGGCGAAACACTTCGTCCGAATCGTAGTGGTGTTAACGACGTAATGTTGGAAACTCGCCGTACGATAGGTCGTCCGATGGTGGAACGGAGATGGGGGAACTAAATCATGAAATTCCTTCGCACAGTCACCAAAACCTTGCAATCAGTCATTATTGTAATAATATTAGACACATCCACCCTGATAAATATAACACGTATTGGGTCAATGCTATCCAATACATTACTGTGATTGCTCTCGTGCACAACACTTTTCCACAATGTTTGCCAGCGACTCCAGTAAACATAATTTCCACGCGTCTCCTCAATATAAACTGCGATAGTTTCGCATGCAGTTTCATGCCCGTAGTTAACCTTTGTAGTCCATTTTCTTTTATACCGCCATTACATGCACTGCTCAATACATTAAGCGAAACATGGCCGCTAACTACATCGATGCAGTTACGAGTTGTGCTTAGAACAATCGGGGATATGAGGCGGGCTGGACAAACGATTTAAATGTTAACATAACTTCGTCATCATCATCAACATTTTTTTTTTATCGTCCCACTGCTGGGTACAGGTCTCCTCTCATACAGAAAAGGATTGAGCATAATTACCACGCCTGCTCAATGCGGGTAGGCGATTTCAGACTTAAAGTCCAGGTTTCCTTAAGATGTTTTCCTTCACCTTCAGTCATTGGTGTCCACGATATACTTAGAAAGTACATATAACTTTAGAAAAGTTGCATTGGTACTTGCCTGACCTGGAATCGAACCCGCGCACTCATACTTGAGAGGCTGGTCTTTTAACCACTAGGCCACCAAGACATTACACATTAGCTAACATAACATCGGCCGCCGGCAGAAGTTACCACCCACCAGACAAAGTCTTGCCGCCAAGCGATTTGTCGTGTTCCGGCATGATGTCTGGTAAAGCCGTACGGAGGACGGGTCTGAGCAGTTGTGTTGCGATGTGTGCCGGGTACGATGCGCCTAATATTGTTGTGTTGGGAGTTTGGTCGTGGAGGGTCTTCAGATCAATCTCCCTTTGGTGCAGCATCGTTGGTCGTGTTGTTGGGTTTAACATTGCATCACCTCGCTCAACTGCCGTCTTCCTTGCTCAGTTTTTCTGAGTGAATAGGCTCTTACTAAACTAGCGCGCTTTATCATCAACGATCGCATCACTGCTTACCATCAGGCGGGATTGCGGTCAAGCGCTAGTTTATAATTATTAAAAAAAAAAAGCTACTTTAATCAGCCTATAATGTTCCTGGACTGCAGAGTCTCAAGTCTCCTCTCGATGAGAAGGAGTGGGCTGGAATCTACCACGCGAGTTCAAACTTGAAAGAAATGTGATATCTGTCTTCCAAGTGATGCCTCTAGAACATGCCGGTTTCCTCACGATGTCTTCCTTCACCGTTTTTAAAGCAGTGGTGATGAAATAATTTACACAAAGTAAAGAGCCTGATGGGGTTCGAACTTACGATCTACAACTTGTAAGTCGAGGCTGATATCACTAGGTCATCGCTGCTCTTGCCTTAACTAGGTATAAAGTAAAGGTACATACATAATGTTTTTTTTTTATAATAATTATAAACTAGCGCTTGACCGCAATCCCGCCTGATGGTAAGCAGTGATGCGATCGTTGATGGTAAAGAGCGCTAGTTTATTAAGAGCCTATTCACTCAGAAAAACTGATCGAATAGGAAGGAAGACGGCAGTTGAGCGAAGTGATGCAATGTTAAACCCAACAACACGACCAACGAAGCTGCGCCAAAGGGAGATTGATCTGAAGCCCCTCCACGACCAAACTCCCAACACAACAACATTTGGCGCATCGTACCCGGCACACATCGCAACACAACTGCTCAGACCCGTCCTCCGTACGGCTTCGCCAGACATCATACCGGAACACAACAAATCGCTGGGCGGCAAGACTTTGTCTGGTGGGTGGTAACTTCTGCCGGCGGCCGATGTTATGGCCTACCACCGAGAAAATGTTATCCTCGCTCTCGCATTTAATAACCATTTTCAAAGACTACGCATGATGTGTGGCGATTTTTCACGTAATTAGCTTAGTTGTGTCACGTAAACTCCTGAACTGTTGTGCCACGAAACTTCCCAGCCTGAAAAATAAACCAGCTCAGGACAAAACTCCATCGCACCGAGATCAACATTGAAAGAAAGCTTGTAAAAGAGTATTGTGAGATTTAGAAACTTTAATTCTTTGGCGGATTTTATATTAAATACTAGCCACCCGCCCCGATTTCGCACGGATGCAATGTTGATACTAAATACACTACAGAAAAACTGTGAAGGTTGTATAAAAAACATAGCGCCCCGGCCGGTCGGTACCGCCGCAAACGCCACGCCCCGCAATTTTCAAATCTGTAATATCTTCGAAAATATTCATTTAAATCATATGCTGTAAAGAGCGATGTAGACCAATATTAAATCAACAATATTTATATAAATTGGATAATGCTGTATTAGTTAAAAAAAAATCGCTTCGAAAATTAGCCAGTATTTGTCGTAAAAAGTAAATGACAAAAAATGGTATTGTGAGAGATCCATAATAGATAGAAATATACTAGCGAGGACTTTTCTCTAGGCCTTTTCAATGTGTACAATATTTAGTACATTATTTTGATAAATCTGGTAGGGTTCAGCCTGAGTTTCACTGCAAACGCGGATATAAATGTAATTATTTACGACATCACATTAGAAACCTCAAAAATAATAGTACTTTTCCACTATTCAATGGATGTTATAATACATATAAACCTTCCTCTTTAATCACTCTATATACTGGTAAAATCTCATCAAAATCCGTTGCGTAGTTTTAAAGATTTAATCATACATAGGGACATAGGGAAAGAGAAAGTAGTAGATGTAGTGATATAATTTTCATTGTGATAATTTAGTGTCCTGTCTATCATGTAATTGTAACTGGTATAAATCAATAAAAACGTGGCTAAATTGAAGAGTACAACTGTGACGTAGCATTGACGACTAAAGTGACTGGAATTACGTTTAGTCGATTAACTACATAACACTCTTAGTTTTTACCTATATTTTAATACCTAAAGAAATGAACTGTAATAGATATTCCCATACCAACAGACGGTTACCGTGCTCTTTAAAACACAAAGTTCTTAAACAAACAGCGTTTACCCATCCCAGGCTTGACCGCGGTTGCGTTGTTTAACTTTTGTGGATGATCGATCTTTGTTTCCTTTAGTCACGTGCCTTAGTGATGTTTGCATTGTGTCTACGTGAGGGGGACGTGAAAGTATATCGACCTATAATAAAAAACATTTGAACAGTTCTAGCTGAACGATCTGTTCTGCTGGACATGGCGATTCTGTAACCAACTCATCGTGGAAACTTAAGAGAAATGAGCTTGGAGTTAGTTGTTCTTCCAACTAATGCTAGAGATTAACACTACTTATTGGCCGACGGGCGAAGGATCCGGGGAGTCCAATGTCGTTGTGACGCGTTCGCACACGCCATTCAGATGAGTAGAGAAGCCGCGCGAAAAGAGACCCGTCGAACTCGCGACGACGGTCTAGGCCTACCGGGGGTACCATAGAATTGGGAGGACCCGGTACCCCGGAAAGGTAGATGACGAACGCATAGGGGGTTTTTTAGTAGCTAAGAGTCCGGCACGTATTCGGATAAAAAGGGCTTGACACTATTGACAGCTCATTCCAATCTCACTTTACATGACTTTTCACGGTGATATTTTTACAGAATCTATCGGTTGCTAAAGGATCGCACTACTGGTTTTTTTTTTAATAAAAACTAGTGCTGTAATTACGCCTGATGGTAAGCAGTGATGCAATCGTTGATGGTAATGCGCACTAGTTTATTAAGAGCCTTGAAGACACTTAAATTGTAGTCCGACGGAAACACCGCCGCTGGAAAATTGTTCCAGTCCCTAGATTTACGCGGTATAAAAGAAGAGGCGAAACGCTCCGTTCGGTGTCAACAATGTAAACTCGTCATACAACGGGTCGTTCGATGATGGAAGGGAGATGGGGGAATTAAATCATACAATTCCCTCGCACACTCCAAAATACATCATATTGAACACCGTATTTCTGTTAACCTGCAATGGTTTCATAAAGGCAACGGATACGGTTCGATCCACGCTCGTCAGTCCTTGCCTAAGCCAGCTGGTTAGGCTGGTTAGGTAGTTCAATTGCATTATTAATGTCTTGAATTCTGGTCTATCATTCATCACCATCATCATTACAATATGTACAGTGTACACCTTTTCACAACTATACTGATTTCGTTAAAAAATCGACAAGACAGTAGAGTACATCCTGGGGTTGGACATACTATTTGGCCCGGTAGCATGTTCCCGAGGGATAATTTTCGACATCCACGCGAGAGTAACCGCGGGAAAAATCTAGTCAGACGGAAACTCAAAGGTCATTTATTCAAATTAGTCTGAGAATCAGCAATTTTCGGACGTCAACATTAAAAAAGACAGTCACCTAAAACGGCCGCCCTTCACGTAGCCACACACCGCCTTCACTATGTTTTCAAAATACTGACGTAACCATAAAAAAAAAATTTTTACAGGAAAAAAATAAACCTTTACGAGTAATTTCCTCAAATCGCGTCAAACTCTTCAGATAGATGTTCAGATCGAAATCCTGTACTTTTAGGTACATAATTACGAGATATTCACAAAGTCTTAGATCGCATTTCAGTACATTGAGCATCCGACTGGAGCTGGTAGACTCAGTTGGACCTAAAAGGCTTGCCCTTATGTACTGGCAGGTATATAAGCGGTATGTATTCGGGATTGAAAGCAGAAACGCGGTTACGGCTGTGCGGTGGAATTCGGTATCGACATCGATAGTTTACGTTATCGATTAACTGAAAAGACGTTGGTTAGTAACTAAGTTAATTGCAAAAGCCAAATACTTATTTTAAAGAGCACTTCACGTCATCTAGAAATAAAATCCTAGGATATTTTAAATAATTTTACTTGGTAACATAAACTTTTATATAGCTATATCTTTTTCAAGGTTTGTGAAGTAAAAGTCGCTGCATTGTATCGATTCTTATACCTACATACTTCTACCAGAACTACCAATATATTTTTTCTTAGGACTTTTGCTACCAAACAATGTAATCTTTCAATATGGTATCGACACTATCCCACCTCTATCGGGCAGCGTCGTCGGCGAGTGTGCGCGTCGATAAATTCCGAGCGCGTTGTCAATCGGCCGCGGCAGCGCTCAGGAATTAACGGCGCAGCGCTGTCAAGGCGGCCGCGTCTCCCCGCGCGACCCATACCTCACTGACAGGGTTGTGTGGAGCGCGAAAATAATAGTCGCAGTATTTTCAATTTGGAACACTTGCTTGAAAATAGCGCCGGATCCTGCACTTACCATATCCATACACCTAATGAGGTATATGGAAATAGTAAGTGCAGGATCAGTCCACACTTACCGCCATTTTTCAGTAAGGGCTATATAGCTTTTATGACTTGCGGCTGAGAATAAGATAATTATGAATAGAATAGAATAAAATGACAACAAGCTGTCGCTTATTCATGAATATCATTGGGGCTCAATTCCATAATGTTGTGCACGTAATCTTAAAGGAAAAAATGCAAATTAACGGAGGGCTAATAAATATAAAAATCAACAAAGGCATAAACTACGTAACACACTAACAGTAGGAATTGCTGTCATTTGTACAGTTTGAAATTCATTTATACCTTTCCGTGCGTTAAATACGTTGTTGAGATATATCTTTCCCATATACGAAGCAATGATTAGGCTATATTTAAGGAATTACAGTGCATGACCGTGCCGAAGTCTATATGAAAAAAGGAGTATGACATAGTGACGTAAGGAATAAACGTTTAAAGATGTATAAATGATTGTGTATCGATTTTTCGGCATCTTTGCGCCGGTCAATATCTTCTCGATTCATTAGTGACGTCATTGTCATATATTCATCAAGCAAATCTGTGGATTTATTATTAAAAACCTTTATTGGAATCGGACTTTACTCAATGCGTGAAGTAAAATATCCGAAGCGCGTGGTCATCCATCGCAGACACGCACAGGGATTACCGATATTAAGCTCAACCCCCCCGGCCATACACGGTCGTGGGAAATAGGGTCCTAAACCACATCAGGCGAATGTTGTTTGATGCACCGTGTTTAAGCTTTGGCTGACTTTGGCTTAGCATATGCAGTCTATGATGTTCCCTATGTTAGGATATAGACCACCTCTCTTTCACAGAGAACGGCGTGTAATCTACCACGCAGGCCTATCGATAATTGTTAGAAATAAAATTTCCACGAACTTATATGCTGGTTTTCCCAGGAGTTTCTTCTTCGCGATTTTGAAGGGAGCGGCCAGTTATGATAAGATTTGCTCATCGTAAAGCGCCTGTTCGCGCTCGAACCAAGGAACTGTAAAAAAAACAAGTCATTTAGTCTAGGCTACAACTTGTAAGGTTTGTTACTACTGGGCTACCACTGGTCATTGAAGGCGTGATTTCGCCACGTTGTATGTATCATGGCATTTATGGACTAAGGACTGACCTGTCGAGCTAGTGTTCGCAAGCGTTACTTACTGCTTGATGATCTAGATCCGATTCACAGCTACGTTATCAGTAGCAGGCCGGAAATAGTGCGCGCGCACACACACACAAGCCACAACACAAAAAAAAAATACTAAACAAAATACAATTTTAAAAGAAATAAAATTAAAATAAAAACGAAAATTAGCTCTGCCATAATATATTTTAACCGCATAAGTATCGTATAAATTTCTATAAAACAGATGTTTTTTTTTTTTTTTTTGTTGACCCACGGAAATTTACTACGCTGGAGGGTTTAGAATCTTGTCTCAGTCTGGGCAATTCAATCCTTCCAACCCTGAACGAAAACAACAGTAAAAAAAAAATACCGTTTGAAGTGGTGACAACCCTGTTAAAAATGCGCGTGTACTAAGTCATGTGCGCTACCTCGGGTGGATGCGGGCACTGTGGACGAGTAAGCGGCCGCTTTCACCCGCGGCCTTACACTCCAGCGGTCATCGCTGATTATAATGTGACGTAAGTTAATATGCTATACACTCGATGTACCTACCCTTCAGTCGAATAGTGACTGATCACTCATAATGGATGGAAATTTCTAAAAAAGTTCTCTAAGGAGTGCTGTGCGAGATGGTTGATTTTAGACTGTGTCGATTGTATACGCTTACAATAAGAATAAAACATTTTATTATTAGTTTCTAAGGACGGTGGTAGGCCATAACATCGGCCGCTGGCAGAAGTTACCACCCACCAGACATAACCTTGCCGCTAAGCGATTTGTCGTGTTCCGGCATGATGTCTGATGAAGCCGTACGGAGAACGGGTCTGAGCAGTTGTGTTGCGATGTGTGCCGGGTATGATGCGCCTAATGTTGTTGTGTTGGGAGTTTGGTCGTGGAGGGTCTTCAGATCAACCTCCCTCTGGCGGAGCATCGTTGGTCGTGTTGGTGGGTTTAACATTGCATCACCTCGCTCAACTGCCGTCTTCCTTCCTATGCGCTCAGTTTTTCTGAGTGAATAGGCTCTTAATAAACTAGCGCGCTTTACCATCAATGATCGCATCACTGCTTATCATCAGGCAGAATTGCGGTCAAGAGCTAGTTTATAATTATTAAAAAAAAAAAAACGGCCTAAACTTGTCTCAGCAACAGTTAATATCAAAAATTAAAATTAGAGGTATTTTTAATAGATAAAGACTGTGATCAGAGGGCCTAGACAAAGTACACACGCTTAGTAGCGTTTCTAAATCTACGATCGATAACGAAGTAGCGTTATTGTCGATAGAATGCTAGACAAAGTCACAAGTTAACGCCAATCGCTGATTCTATTCGTATCGGAGAAATCTTGCTCTGTGGTTAGCGATCATTCACTTAATTATTCGCTCTTCGACGACAAAAAACACTTGACATTGAAAAAGCGCGCGCAGAGTTTATTTTGATAATTATGATTTGTTTATATTTTAAGTGTTTGCGGTGTTTAATTGTAAAGGATATTAAAATGTAAGCACTTTGCAAGTTTCTAAATGTTACAAAACTAAAAGTTATTTAAAAATCATAATGATATTCATTATTTGAGTGACCAAATTTGATTTAAGTTTGTTTATTAGTTTGTAAAAGCAATTTTTAAATCCTTTTAAAGGATGGAGTTCTATTCACCCCATTTTACGGTAATATGTAAAAATAGAAGTGCCAATTACTTTTGTCTCAAAAGGCAGTTCTCGAGACCCCTCAAGTTGGTCCAGCGGCGAAGATCACGACAAAGCTTACGAAAAGAACGTTTGTCAAACCGATATCGGTTTCGGAAACCAGTGTCCGTGATATCCTCAATTCTTTCAAAGCCTCGCCCGTTATAATCTATCTTGTCACCGGAGCCATACTTCCTAATATGTGCAGCCCATAATAATCGCAATGTATGCATATTTCACAGTAAACAGAATGTAATCACAAATAAAATAATATTCAAATCTAACAAAATAACTCGCACACAACACACCTCAAACAAACAGCTGACCGACAAATCGCCATTTGCTAGCGTTATCTACAAGGTCCACTCAATAGAAAGAAAGTGTTCGAAACGAAACGCTCCCTAGCGTCAACGATTATCAAAATAAGCATTTTGTCTAGCACATTTCTATTCGTTTTCGATTGTCACGTGGTTTTTCTCCAGTCTCGTTCATTTTTTTCGCTTTCTACTTTCGTTGACGCCGATAGAATGTTACTTTGTCTAGGCCCTCAGACTGTGAAGAGAATAGAACAGAATAGAATACTCTTTATTATGTACACCATAGAAATTTTATAACATAAATATAAAGATTATACATAGGGTGACACAATGGGCGGTCTTATCGCTAAGAGCGATTTTTACAGACAACCTTTGGATGGAATATTAAGAGGAAGCAGAGAAAAATAATGTAGGTAGTCTACAGTGTACTATTTACATAAAGGGTGTATCTGACATCGACGCACAAACGAGTACCATGGATCCAGTACATGATTCTGAACCCCCTAGTGGTGGAATTTTGCGTCGGCTTTTTCTCGATTAAAAAATAATAATATGCTGTTTTATTCACTTTAGACCGTTCATAATTGTTAAATTTTTATAACCCAATAAGATTAAAAAAAAACGTTAATTACACAAAAAAGCGCAATGTGAACAATACTAGAAAAACTATCCTATGAGCTGATTCAATAGAGTTCGCATCAGGGATCAACGTCATACCTACAAACACGCACGGCAGCACACTTGCAACGTTCAAAGGCCGAGCCGACACTATTTTTTAAACACTGTTATTTCTGTAACCGCTCATTAACGACATAAATGACTATCATAATTTTGTTAGTGGCATGCGGTGTAGCCTTTGTGTGTCAGATACAGCCAGTATAATATACCTACAATAAATATGTTCATAAAGTAATCATATTAGTTTAAAAAAATATATACATTAATTAACAAACATTATTAGGCCACCTTTTTTATATTCTGTTGTGTTGAATGTATTTTTTATCAATGTATGTTTTTGGTGTGCAACAAAGTAGGTATATGTATAAATAAAATAAAATATAAAAGACCAAATGAAATATCATGATATGTTTAAAGAGAGACGAAGTGCTTTTATCGGCATCTCTTGTATCAGATTATCCGATGTGAATGTTTCTAAAATTTCGAAAGTTGCTCCTAATATCATTGAACTATTATTCTATATTATTATTATTATATGTAAACTATTATTATTATTAGGTATATGTATTCAAGTTTTGAGTAAGAATTTGTATATGCTTTCGTAATCCTCCATTTTTTTATTCTGACAATTACTTTAACAAAAGAGAGAAGTTGTACCTTCCTTCTCGTCAGAGTTTGGGTAGGAGCGGGCTAATCTAGGGTATCGAACACCTGCTGTCCGTTTTTGCCCACCTCCCCATCCTTTGGTGATTATCTACGACATGATTTATTTATTAACCTTACCGCTTTTCGTTCTTGATGTCATAATTAGCATAGTTCTAACTATATATCGTTCCACGACAGCCTCCGTGGCGTAGCGGTAGCGACCGCGGCCGCTGCGCAAGGAGGCGTGTGTTCGATTCCCGCGTAGTGCAAATATTTGCACTGGTCTGGTCGTGCCTCGGAAAGCTCGTTAAGCCGTTGGTCCCGGTTGCTATACGAACATCTAATGGCAATCGTTATGGGTTATTGGAGCCCTCAAAAGTCCATAAGTCTTCGGGTTGTGGAGGTCAGCCTGCAGTCGCTTCACGGAAAATGTCGAAGTTTAGCCAAAATCAGCAGTTAAACTGCTAAAGCGGACCACAGACTCCATAACTGAAAAAGCTTCAGATACGACTGGGATTAACGATGAGATGATCATCATGATGATATTATAACGTCCCAGAATATATATTTTTTTATATAAATTATAAACTAGTGCTTGAACGCAATCTCGCCTGATGGTAAGCAGTGACGCAATCGTTGATGGTAAAGCATCCTTGTTTATTAAGAGCCTATTCACTTTGGCCTTGAAGACACTCAAATTGTAGTCCGACGGAAACACCGCCGCTGGCAGATTGTTCCAGTCACTAATCTTTGCCTATCTCGCAGCGCGTTGGTGGCCTGTATGTTGGAATTATTAAATTCCCTTCAAAATGGTGGTTCACACGTCATTCGTGAACGGGCGCCGTCAGTGGGGACTGGTCATTTCTTAGTTGCCATCTACAGCTATGATTTTCTAAATTGTTTTTATGTTTTTTTTTTTTAATATAAATTATAAACTAGCGCTTGACCGCAATCCCGCCTGATGGTAAGCAGTGAAGCAATCGTTGATGGTAATGCGCACTAGTTTATTAAGAGCCTATTCACTCAGAAAAACTGAGCGAATAGGAAGGAAGACGGCAGTTGAGCGAGGTGATGCAATGTTAAATCCAACAACACGACCAACGATGCTGCGCCAAAGGGAGATTGATCTGAAGACCCTCCACGACCAAACTCCCAACACAACAACATTAGGCGCATCGTACCCGGCAGACATCGCAATACAACTGCTCAGACCCGTCCTCCGTACGGCTTCACCAGACATCATGCCGGAACACGGCAAATCGATTGGCGGCAAGGCTTTGTCTGGTGGGTGGTAACTTTTGCCGGCGGCCGATGTTATGGCCTATCACCGAGATAAATTCAACATGAATGGTGTAATCAAATTTTTTTATGGTTTAAAAGAGTATCAGAACCAAGTCATACTTCTTTCTTTCTTTCTTTTATGGCTTCGCACGGTTTGTGCATTTAGCCAATGTCACATAATGAATTGTTCATGTCGAAAAAGACGGCGTGATACATCTTACGATGGAGGTTTGAGACAAAGTCTTGATGTGGCCACTATGCTGCGATATTTCACTGTTCTTTATGAATTATTTACTGAATGCACTTTTTACTACATAATTCACGCACTTTTATTTAGTAAACAACACTATAAATAATTTTAAAAGTCCGATGAAAAATGAGCATGACACTCAGCTTGACTTTCCCGCCAAAATCCCAAGTCATACTTCTTGACACACTTATTACCTCATACATTTTATTCCACTCTCTGCTGGTCTATTCTATAAAAATCTCACCGTCAAAACTATGCTGAAGTCTTACCAAAGGCAGGAATATAACACTCATACACATAATATAGATACTAATGGACATGCCGTACGCGTATAATCTGCAGTATTTTTTTTTTGTTTTGATAAGAGTGAGAGAGATGGCCTATGCTTTCGGTCTAGCACTATATCTTTCCTCATAGATGATTGATGATTTTGAGAGAGATAAAGATACATGAAACTTCGTTTTCGTTGAGATTCTTAAACAATACACCTGCTATTCTCAGATGACTATGTTAACTGAATGCACCTTTTACGACATAAATCACGCAATTTTATTTAGTAAACAACACTATAAATAATTTTAAAAGTCCAATGAAAATTGAGCGTGCCACTCAGCTTTACTTTCCCGCCAAAACTCCGATGGTGTGTTATGTCAAATTCTTAATTCAAATATAGTTCGTTCACTTTTTTGACAGTTCACCAAATGTCTAACTTATCACATCCAAAGTTTATTGATTCCGTCAAACATCTAACTGAAGATAGCGATAATATACCATTCGATATTCCAGGGAGACTACCTCCGATGTACATAAAAAATCCGTCCGCGTTTTCCGACGTCGGCTTCCTTCACGAGAACTTTCATCACGATGCGTAGTTCCGCTGTGTATTGAAAACAAACTGACTCTCACTTTTGTGATATATTTATGAAGCTAAAAAATACGTGAATAGAGATAGTTGGATTTTTGCCTTTGTCCTATACCCGAGTGTCATAATTAGACTAAATAGGTATCAACTTTATTTGAATACCGATTGCGTTGATTATAGACTAACTAGCACTATTGAACAATTTTAAAATGTTTGTAGCGTAAATTGAACTTTATTGTGATAGGAATTAAAGTTATTTTTTCATAAACTCTTGTATCAACATCATTCTCCTGCCCGATACTAACTTATTTGGGGTCGGCGCAACAGTCTTTTTACACACACTTAAGTACCTATCTATCAGTCGCCACCTCAGTAGACCGCCGTCTTCAACCCGACCGAACTGAATAAAATAAAATTACTTATTTGTTCCCAAACATGTATCCTTTTATTATTAAGTATTGTGTTCACCTGCATTTACAAATGCATAAAGCAATGACATCAATAAATCTTTTGCATAATGAAATCTTTTAACGTCCGACTACCAACTAAGTTTTGGTCAGCGAAAAGCTTTTCCAATAGGTACTTATTCCACATCGTGTTTAAAACCTCCCTTAACAAAAAAAATATACAAATAATAATAAATAAAAACGTAAATGAGAAAAAAGATTTTGTGAAATAAAGTCCTTATAGTGAACGCGACGCTAAACATGGCGAACAAATGAGCGCTGTATTTTCCCGCGCTCCACCCGCCATCGCGCCCTGTCGCGCGGGAATTGGAGCGCGGACTTGGGTCTCGTACAAGGTACCAAGTCTTTGTGTAGAAAAACATGTGTAGGTACCTACGCGGCGGGTGATGGGCGCGCATTTAGTTTTGAAATCGGATTAATTAATAGCTTGTATGATAGATGTCTTGCTTATATTTTGTTTAATATTTCGAAGAAATTAATTACTTTCGGCAAACACATTTTTAGTTCAAATCCTAAGATTTTTCGGATCCTTTTTACCATGAATAGTTTTCTTTGTCCATTTCAGACCTTGGTAAAAGTAAATCCATTAGGATAATTGAAAACCCGAGTTCTAAGCCCTCAATAATTAACTATAATTCGCTAGCGAAACAACTCTAATATTGGCGAACCCTCACAGAATCGCGGTCCACCAAAATAAACGTATCAACTTCATTAATTATTCATTGCGATTTGTATTCAACTATCTCTATACACAATTAGGCACAAAGCTTTTCCCTTATTTCTGAACGTGTGCTTTGCTTGCGACGAGGGAGGCAACGGAGCGGGGAGGGAGGGTCGCGTAGCCATTAGCACGACGGCGTCGTCGGCGACCGTTCGCGGACAATATTAACTTTACTTTTGTTTTGACTCTTATTGCAACTGTTTAAGGTTTGATTCTCTTTGTTTGGAGGGAAGGTGTAAGTTGTCTAGGCGTGCATAATTTACGCGCGGCCGATAGACGGTCGCGATTGTTATTACGCGTGCGGATATTGGATTTGGCGGGAACGCAGCGCGCCGGTGGTGTTCTGTCGCAAGATAATGCCGGGGCCACGCTCCGATGCTGCTCGACGAGTACTTTACAATCGACCCAGATGGGATTTGCCAAATAAATTACCAATAATTTTCTGAACGAAATTTATGTAATAACACACTGGATCATGCGCAAGAATAACCTTGCAGTTGTGTCTTGCGCCCATTAAACACATGTTTGTTATTCGTTATTTATAGTAACTGTATTCGGATATTTGCACTTGCCACTGTTAGTTTCCTTCAGTGGATTATGTTCGACTGTTGATCTATATAAGACTCATCATTCATGGTTTGTGGTAAACAATTGCGTACTGGTGACATATTCACTAAATCACAATGAACGAAACTTAACGTCATTATTTAAGATATAAGTTTTGATTATAAGTCAATTAAGGACCTGAGCCTTTATTAATAACCGAGCAAAATCTTTAAGTAAATAATAATGGCGACGAGTTAAAACCTAACCTCACTATATTGCGAAAAAGCAACTAAGTACTGTAAATCTGTCAAGGTCAAGGTTGATGTTTGATTATGATCCTTATTTCTAAAGTGTTAAGGCGATCAGCAACTTAACTTCGATCACAATACTAAGGAATTCTTCTACATCACGTCATGCCTGTCTTGACTTCTGTTACTGCAGAAAATTGTATATGCGTGGCGTGGCACGCTCCATTTGCGTCGACGATGCGATGCGCAACGGTGTCCCTCGAAGTTTAAGTACTGACTTCGCTATAGTGAATAGATAATTACTATGTATGTACTTATTGACAGCCTGCTAGTTTAATCGCATTAAAATAATGTCATTTTTATCAATACTTAAATAAAAAATCGATAGTTTTGATACATCATTTTCTCGTCCACGAAAACCTTTATAATATCTAAGGTGAAATTAGGTCAACTCCTCAGATATCTCGAGAAGCTATTACTTGAATATCGGAGTACCCAATCAATCTAATAGATACTAATTTCAGTTCAGGCCTATACTTGGTTAGGTCTATAAAAGGCATACGATTGTATTTGAGCGCCTCGGGGGCTACCTAAGCGGGCATTAGCGAAGGACGCGTAGGTTATACAGACCAACCGACTCAACCAGACCCGTGATGTCCCATTTGCGTCCTCGTTTAAAACGTACGAACACAGGGATCTACATAAATTGGTCATGCTACGTAATTTACGCGCGAGCGGTCACCGCCGGTGGTGATTACACTCGCTTGTTGGCGTATTGGTCGAACCTGGTAATCCGACCATTTGCAAAATCTCGCTGTGTTACCATAGCCGGGAATGTTTGAGGACGTTTGGATTTGGCTGGCTTGGCAAATGTTTGGCCGTTGGGTCCAACGTCGTGGGTAAGTCATTAAGGTGGCGTGTGCATGTTGGGACGTTGACTACCGCCCGAGGGTGGCGACTGTTCGTGCTAGCCGACGACGGGTGCGTTAACTTAATTATATACCTAGCCTCCCCACTGCCCGTCAATATATTTTATCTCACACTACGCGATCAAACTTAAAAAATACCTTTCACGAATGATTGGGGAAATATGTTACCTTTTTATATTTTTCCAAATTTTATTAAAAACGAAAACTTTTAGGATTTTTGATGAGCAAAGGTTTTATGTTACATGAAGTACAGTTGATGCCTGTAGATTTAATGGGAAGATATACCACATTTTTTAAATAAAACTAAGTATATATACCTACTATACGAGATTATTATTTACTTACATGATAATCTTAATCCCAGTAATATTATAAATGCAAAAGTTTATGAGCATGTATGTATGTGTGGATATTTGTTAGGCACTCTTTCACTCAAAAACTGATGAATGGATTTGGATGGAATTTCTGGTCATCGAAATCTACCCGAGTGAAACCGCGTAAAGCAGCTGGTATTATAAATGCGAAAGTTTGTGAGGATGTATGTACAGAAAGGGTCAAAAGTGGAGTACCGCTTTTGACACTTATTGTTAGTGCAATAAAGTTCAAAAACGATAATGCACTTTTGACCCTTACTGTAAGTACATATGTGTGAATATTAGTTACTGTTTGACACAAAAACTATTGAATGTATTGGGTGAAATTTGACGGGATCGTAATCTATGTGGGTGCGACGCAGTTATAATTAAAAACGTGAAAATAGTTTAGTATTTTAGTTTTATAATAAAACTTTGTTCCGCATTCGGATTTAGTCCTGTGTCGTGGTTGCGTTTACAAACATTTAAACTCACATACACAAACAGACAGACCCGAAACAACAACCTGTAGGCCATACAAATGTTTGTTCCGTTTGGGAATCGAACCCGCGACACGCAGTGCAGCATTCTATCGCTCAGCTACTGCACAAACCCTGTCGTCTACGCGATATGTATGTAGTATGGATGTATGTGTGTTAATAGCAAATTTTTCGATCTTGATTGATTTTTTGATCGAAGCTTTTGCGGGTGAATCCACGAGTCACGGCTAGTATACAATTGTTAATTTATGAACAAAAATGTTAGAGAGACTGGAATCTATTGATTCGTGACATCATATCCAGTTAGTAACGTTTCTCTTTAAAGTAATTCCAATACTGCAAACTATGTATTGCTTGGAACTGAGTATTTACTCTACTGCTCATTTACTACATAAGCTGGTATAAACGAGCGGAGTCAGGTGGCACATCGCGTGTGCGACCGTCGGGGGACGCCGGTGGAGCGCGGCCTCAAAATCCACCCCCTATCCGCCTCGGAAACCTTTAGAGAAACGTGCAGGGACTTTTGGGTCGCGCGACCCGCGAAATTCCATTTAAAGATGTCGGGATAATTTAGCGCTGACGAGACGGAGGCCAAATTGACGCGCCCTCAGGGCCGCCGAGTCGTCGCGCACTGTATTGATCACGCTTTTTTACAAGTATCACCTCGAGGGATGGCTCGAGTGCACGTAAACAACCCTCATCCATTTTCCCAAATGTCGCAACTGCCGAAAGATCTTCGCTTGCAAAAATGTTCGTTTAGACCCTGGACCCACATTGGACGGAGGTATGTACCATACGGAGTTTTGGATAAATATGTATGAAGTAATATTTTACTTGTTTTAATAAATCTATACTTAATCAATAAAGCTGAAGAGTTTGTTTGTTTGTTTGAACGCGTTAATCAAACGAGCATATAATAAAACGCGAAAGAAGTCTCTTGCGGCCGCTTGTCTATACTAATATTATAAATCGGACAGTGAGTTTGTTTGTTTGTTCCGCTTTCACGCGGTAACTACTGAACCGATTGCTTTGAAATCTTCAGACGTAAAGTTAGAAGTCCGGATTAAATAATGGGGTATTTTATATCCCGGAAAAATTTGATATTCGCGAGGGAAATCTAAAAAGTGTGATATAACCGAATTCCATGCGGGCGAAGCCGCGGGCAGAAAGTTAGTAATTAATAAATAATTAATTACATCAATTGCTGTTATTGGCGCCCACTTGGGACCATTAAATAAATAAATATATACGGACAAATCACACAGATTGAGCTAGTCCCAAAGTAAGTTCGAGACTTGTGTTACGGGATACTAACTCAACGATACTATATTTATAATAGATATTAGATAAACATCCAAGACCCAGGCCAATCAGGAAAAGATCGTTTTCCATCATGACCTGGCCGGGGTTTGAACCCGGTGCCTCCACGTCGCAGGCAGGGGTGTGGACCGCTGCGTCACTGAGGACGACATTATATCACAATATTAAAATTACACTTAGTATAATACCGTGACTAGGAGTATTCGGCTAATAGAACAAGCCATGAATCTGACATTACGCAAAACGGGCACGTCTTCATTGTCTCGGGGACCGACGTTCTTCTGTAGAACCAAAGATTTATATCATTATAAGCAATGTCGTGGTCTGGTCGTGCCTTGGAAAGCACGTTAAGCCGTTGGTCCCGACTGCCACCATACGAACATCTAATGGCAATCGTAGTTGGAGCCCTCAAAAGTCCAACAATTGGTCTAACTGCAATGCTACGATATCGCTTTCGGGTTATGGAGGTCAGACAGCAGTCGCTTCACGGAAAATTATCGACGTTTAGCCAAATCAGCAGTTAGACTGGTAAAGTGGACCCCAGACTCCAAAGCTGAAAACGCCTTAGATGCGACTAGGATTAACGCTGAGATGATGACGGGTTTTGTCAGTTTTTTGTTTCATTTTATCTACAATTACCTTATCACCAATAACAAAACCAAAGATTATTTTTTCTTTTTGAATTATATTTTAAAAGTATAAATTTCACGATGCTGTTCTTATATTTTGTAGTTGCCATAAATTACTCACATTTAAAAAATATCCGTCATATTCGTCTTGTGAATTAAGAGTCACTAGCTGCGCCCTGTGATTTCACTCTCATAAGTATCAATACCGTAAGAATATTAAAAAAAATCTTTGTATTATTATCGGTTTTGAACCGTTTAGTACTATTTGAGTAAAAGAGTAACTAAAATCCAACCATACATATGTACAATACATTCAAACATCGTCATAAAATTTCGCATTTATAATGTTGGTACAGATAAGTAAGGTTTAAAAAGTAAGTATAATTGGCATCAAGTTAGTGCCCCTACGATTATAATTAGCACCAAGTTAGTGCCCCTACGATTATAATTAGCATCAAGTTAGTGCCCCTACGATTATAATTAGCACCAAGTTAGTGCCCCTACGATTATAATTAGCATCAAGTTAGTGCCCCTACGATTATAATTAGCATCAAGTTAGTGCCCCTATGATTACAAGAAAAAAGGAAAAAAAGATATAATAAAAATATTGACTACCCTCAACGTTTATGCCGTTAGGCTAGGCTATTTAATCGATTCCTACCCTTCTTCATAAACCTTGACACCTATGAATGCCCAATAAATATTGCCTGTCATTACCTCACGGACGAAAGCTTTTACGATGACATCAAATAACTTGATGTCTGGCTGTCGTTATTCAAGGATATATTTTTCAAAATACTAAGAGATTTTGAGATTTTGATGAGTCGTGGTTAAAACATAAGCCTCTTAAGTATGAGTGTGCGGGTTCGATTCCAGGTCAGGTAAGTACCAATGTAACTTTTCTAAAGTTACAAAGGTTGTGTACGACATCGACGCACAAACGAGTACCATGGATCCAGCACATGATTCTGAAACCCCCAGTGGTGGAATTTTTCGTCGGGATTTTCATGATTTAAAAAAATATGTATGTAATTTTTTTCACTTTAGACCGTTCATAATGGCTATACTTTTATAACCCAATAATATTTTAAAGTAAAAATTAATTAATTCGCTAAATACACAAAAGAGCGCAATGAAAACAAAACTCGAAAAACTATCTTATCAGCTGATTTAATAGAGTTCACATCAGGGATCAACGTCATACGTACAAACCCACACGGCGGCACGCTTGCAACGTTCCAAGGACGAGCCGACACTTTTTTTTAAACACTGTGATCTATCTATGTGTAACTATCATAATTTTATTACTGGCATGCGTTCTAGCCTTTTCGGGAAGTTTGTGTTATGATGTCAGATACATCCTGAATGTACTTTCTAAGTATATCTTATACACCAATGACTGAAGGTAAAGGAAAACATCTTGAGGAAACCTGGACTTTAAGTCTGAAATCGCCAACCTGGATTGAGTTAGCGTGGTGATTACGCTCGATCCTTCTCTGTATGAGAGGAGACATGTGCTTAGCAGTGGGACGATAAAAAGGTTGATAATGATGATGAAGATGAAAAGATTTTAAGTCATAATATAAACTAGCGACCGCCAGCGACTTCGTTCGCGTGGAGTTAATTTTGCTGCTATTGGTCGCAGCGTGATGTTATATAGCCTTCCTGGATTAATGGGCTATGCAACGCAAAAAGAATAGTTCAAATCGGACCTGTAGTTCCTGAGATTAGCGCGTTCAAACAATTAAACAAACTCTTATGCTTAATATATTGGTATAATTTATTCTCTTGTTCACAAACTAAATTAAATTTAAGTTTAGTGCATCTTTTTATTTCTATTTCATTAAGAAAAGGACAGAAGATAACATGTCAGTTTAGACCTGTCAAATTAGTCTACTCCTGACTTAAATTGACGTATTTTAGTCGCCATGTTTATAATCGCGTCTAAACTGTCTATGAAGTATCTTAATTTAACAGGATTAAACTAAAATGTTATCTTCTATCCTGTTCTTAATGTACTAGAAAGAAACTTAACTTAAAAATAATTTAGTTGTAAACAAGAGAAAATGCGCCTTTATTAATGATTATATTCCTTAAAAAAAATAAACATTGGTGTTGTAAATAAAATAAGCACAATGTTGTCAGTTTGACGTTAACGACGGGTAAATAGCATATATATATATATATACTTTTTTTTAAATTTATATTACACCATTCAATAAGTCTTATCAAGTTTTAATATCAATTTCATATAATTATTATTTTAGTATAGAATTTATGTTTATGTCACTTTAACAGAATAAATAAATACATAATTATGAAATACAAGCGATTAACGCATCGCCAATGAATCGGATTTCTATTACACCTATACTTACTTACATTCTTAAACGTCAGTAAAAGTTACTACAATCAAAGCTACATTCGTTTTCGCCACCAAATCCACCAAACAAAACTGGGCAGACGGTCGAAAGTAGAAGAAAACCAGCCAAAATCAGCAATTACTCAGAAAATCATAACGATTATTGAGTTCCCACGTGCCCGTCCGTTGGGAGGCGTGATTAACAGTTAATTGTGAGGGTCGAGGAGTGCCCTCCAAACATGTGGGTAGTCGTACTTATACGTAGAGTTTTTACAAGGCAATCTTATTCCGCGGTGCGTGGATGTTCTTTTTTACATCGCTGCCGTAGGCGCCCGGGCACGCGACACACAGATCAAGACGCAGAGTAGACACGTTAAATAGAAATACATTTACTTTGGTATGAATAGATTGTAGAATTTTAGGTTCAATAGCTGTCTCATGAAAAAGTTACCTACCTAAGCACGATTAATTTTGAGGTGAAATTGGAAGTTATTTTTAGACTTATTAAGCTACTTTTGTCGTCTGCAGATGTCATAAAATATTACTATATACCCAAGGATAATTACGAAATAAATATCAATTACAATTCAAAAATGAATTGTGTGATTTTTGTAATTCAATTCCAGTTTTGTTGAATTCAAACTTCGACTTCTATAAGCAAGTACTTAATCATTAAAAGCTAGTAGTTCCAAAAATGCAAATCAAATTTTCAAAAAATTTGTTCAATATCCATCTATCCTTACATACCGTGTCTCTTTTCATTCTGCTCTGTCTGTTACCTTTTCACGCCTTAAAGGCCGAACTAATTTTTTAAATAGGTAGACCTGGAAAGAAATAGGACATAGAATAGTTTTTAGCCGGATAGTACGGACGACAGCAGGCCAAGCTACCCGACTGTCAAATATTCACAATCAATCTTGAGCCTTAATATTTCGGAGATAAAGTTGAACATGAAGAAATCTGACAGATTTTAGTAGCTTGATGTGCCTGTATATTCACATGGTGTAATTTCTCACTTCAACTCAGGCAAAGCTACGGACATAATCAAATTGATTGTTAACAAAACAAATCACCAGACCACTGTTGTTAGTCAAGTCTAACAACTACTCTGACATACGAGCTGTATAAACCGAATCATCAATTCCACTCAACCAACTAGACACGTAAAAGAAATCCAATTCCACCCTCGCCCAGAAATTACGGCAAATAATCTTTGACGAGCATCGGTCGTGGGGTGGCAGGGGAGGGTCGCGAGGGGTGTTTTAATTAGAGCGCGGACGCGGCAGCGGGCCGCACCCGATGTCCTGGTTGACCGATACACAACTGTGTTGGTTCTGTGTACCTCTGTGTACGCCGTGTACTCCTTTGTCTTACGCCGCCTTTGTTTTGGATCCTAAAGCCTCTTAGAAGCGACTGCTGGAGACAAAACATGTGATACTGCTATGGAACGTGTCTGCGGCCACTGGGCTAATGTTGCTTGTAATTAAGTGGGAATTTCTTGAGATGTTTAGCTGGGTGGGGTATCTTTGTGTGAGAAGTTTTGGCAAGTTCTGTATAGGCTAAGGATATTTTTTGTTAAGACTTTAACTCATTGGCTGCGCCTCGCGGTTTCACTCGCATAAGATTCGAATTTTATTTCTTATGCCGCCAAGAATATGTGTAAAATGTTTCATGACGATTGGTTAAGTACTTCGCGTGAAAGCGTAACAAACAGACTTAATAGAGCGTATAATATAAAGGAGATAAAAATATCGGTGTTATTTCTGATTATAAACTGTGTGCCAAATTTCATCCAAATCCGACTAGTAGTTTTTGTGTAAAAAAGTAACAAAGATCATACATCCTCACAAACTTTCGCATTAATAATATTAGTAGGAAGTTGGATTATTATTATGTTATACACTATGTAACAACAACACTGTTGTTCCTTTCAGGGACATATACATTTACCTACAAGCACTTAATTAATGAAATTATAATTTTAAAAAAAGTAATTGTCATTATCTAGTCGACGGATCACAGTCGTTAAAGTCGTCACATACGAAAAAATGTTTAGAATATCTGATTTGAGTATGAGTTGAAGAGATTGGCGGGAACGTTCTACTTATGTCTACTTTTTTCATGTAGAATTGCAGAGGTAAGAAATTATTTAAATATGTATTACAAATATAGATAGTTAAATATTTATTTTCATTATTTTTATTGATCAATTTTCATAAACGACTTGCTTTATTATGTCCGCATGCTGATGCTTAAAACGTCGTGTAGAAAGAACAACAGGGATGTTGATCAGAAATGTTTCGGTTTCGGCTAGATTAGCCAAAAAATATTGTGGTATTTATATTCCCTCCATATATAGACTCTAAAATAGGAGAACGTTAGGTATATTGAAGTTGAAATGCAGAGAGAAACTACGAGCAAGCACTCCCAAATAATGAAGAGGTTGGGCTTACAGGGGGCTTCAGGCGAAGTACTCCAGGTGTGCTGAGGTGAATGAAGGCCTCCACCAGATGTTCACTTAGCGCTATAGACTTGCCGATAAGCTCACCGGCCGAATTAATGTTGTTCAAACCAGGGTTACGGAGAGAAAGAAAAGTATAAAGACGAGTAAATGGAAAACTTCTTGAGTTCGGTTCGTTCTCCATTCTTTAATGCTGATTGGATCCTCCACCAGGCAATGAGGATGTTGGAATTTGTATTTAGGGTTTGTTTTTTTATATTTTCAATAACCTTTTGTTAACAATTTCTGTCCGCGCTTACCCTTTGGTAACGCATCGCCTGTCCTTATACCCTGACTCTAAGGGTCCTTATGTGATTTGAACCTTGAGAATTGGGCTTTTCCGATCCTATCAAACCCAGCTGGTAATTCCAAAGATCAGCCTGACAAACACACAAACATACTCTTCAGCTTTATCATTAGTACTGATGTCATACATAATATTGCATATCCTTTAAGTATTTGTTTAAATAGAGTTAAGAGAAATTTTTATCATCGTTTTCTTTTCAAAGCATCTGCTAACTAATCTCTTCACCTCTTGTGGTTGACTGGTAGAGAATGCCTAAGGCATTAAGTCCGTCTTTTTACACTTCTTAGTGAAAAAAGTAAATAAATATTCGTAGATTGTGCCCAGAAAAAACATTACAAAAATTCTATTTAGGTAACACTACCGCGAACTCTTCTCTGCACACGGTATGTATTTATCTAACCACAATTATAATTATCAAAAAGTGTCGCCAAAGAAAGCATGAAAAGTATTTTCGCTTTCTTCCGTTCCATTCATTCAACCTTCAAATACATAATGACCCAAATTCGACGCTTGTTTTCCTCAGAATATTTCGCTAACCAGAACCAATGGTTTTCGGATACCGGTGTTCCATATTGCGTTATCTTGGCGGCCTATATACCGAGTACAGTCACGATATAAGAAGAAATAGAAGACCAACTCCGTAGAAATATCAAAATTTTGAAGTAAATTCAAGTCATCCTTCAGGTTCTCGGTAAAGATTTATCTTCTACGCATCATCAGGTAACGCCAAAACGGAGATACATAGATATTATAACTGTCAACCTTACACACTCACCCAATAATGTGTTAGTGCGTTGAACTAAGAAGAACGTTGGTTGTGTTCGAAATTAGCAGGAATAAAACAGTGGTTGCGTAGTAGCATCGGTCGCGACTTATAAATTGCAGATCGCAGGTTCCAACCCCATCAGGCGCTTTACTTTGTGTAAATTATTTCACCACCACTGCTCTCAAAAGTGTGAAGGAAAACATCATGAGGAAACCAGCATGTCATAAAGCCAAAAACTTAGAAGCCATGTGACATCTACCAACCCGTACTGGGCCAGCGTGGTTGATTACAGCCCACTCCTTCTCATCGAGAGGAGGCCTGTGTCCCAACAGTGTGAACAATATAGGCTGATTATGTATGTTGAGCGAACGAATAGACGAAATCGAAGTTACACTGACGCATCTTCTGTCAAATGAACAGACGAAATTGAAGTTACACTGATGCATATTCTGTCAAATGAATAGACGAAATTGAAGTTACACTGATGCATATTCTGTCAAATGAATAGACGAAATCGAAGTTACACTGACGCATCTTCTGTCAAATGAATAGACGAAATCGAAGTTACACTGACGCATCTTCTGTCAAATGAATAGACGAAATCGAAGTTACACTGACGCATCTTCTGTCAAATGAATAGACGAAATCGAAGTTACACTGACGCATCTTCTGTCAAATGAATAGATGAAATCGAAGTTACACTGACGCATCTTCTGTCAAATGAATAGACGAAATCGAAGTTACACTGACGCATATTCTGTCAAATGAATAGACGAAATCGAAGTTACATTGACGCATCTTCTGTCAAATAAATAGACGAAATCGAAGTTACACTGACGCATGTTCTGTCAAATGAATAGACGAAATCGAAGTTACACTGACGCATCTTCTGTCAAATCTGTGACTACGAAAATAAAAAGGGTTAGTCTGTCCTCCTTGGTCTCAAATATACAGCCACCTGTACGATAACGTCCAGATGACATTTGGTTGTCACCTAAAAATGTTATCAGCCATAAACTTGTCTGTCTAATGTGATGTAATGGAAATTTTCTTGTAGCTCAAATACATATTTGATGGATCTTAACCATTTACTGACCCTTAAAGTATCTCTCTTCTTGGTTCGTTAATGTGGACGAATTGTGGAAGTCATTGCAGATTGCCTACCAAGTTTATACTTGGTTCTTCTGTTTCAGCCTGTGTAGTACACTATGTACCGTATATTATGGCTCAGTGCCGTCAGCTGTGAGCCGGTGCACTGCCAGCGACCCCCCTCCCCCCCTCTTCCTTGTAGCCGTCCATTCCTCAAGCTCCGCGGAGCGTCTCTAAGGGAGCGATTCAAGGCGTGCTCCAACCGATGGCTACACTGTCGGTAAACATTTTCGGCAAGCGTAAACTTTTTAATTAATTCTCGTTAAAGGTGCTGCCGATGCCTTTGCCGAATATTTACTCGACTACGAGAGGCCGCTGAAAAGTTTTATATTACCGAACAGTACTAATAAGGCTACTTAACTATCGAATCAATTTTCACATACCGAATTCGATAATGAGAATGTAATTTTCAGTGATTAAACTCCTACGAGACTATGATTTCAAGAGGTGTACTTCGGTTCTTTGTTCCAATGAATCAATGAGGACCAATACTGTTTTATCAATACAGAATGAAAAATTAGCGCCATTTCCTTCTTTGTCAAACTTTTATTGTTGTTCTGTTTTTTAAGTAGTTTTGTATTTCTGATCGTAATTGTGAACTTAGTTGATTTTTTATTATAATATGTCATTCTTATAAAGTCTGGTGAAGCCGTACGGAGGACGGATCTGCGCAGTTGTGTTGCGATGTGTGCTGGGTACGATGCGCCTAATGCTGTTGTGTTGGGAGTTTGGTCGTGGAGGGTCTTCAGATCAATCTCCCTTTGGCGCAGCATCATTGGTCCTGTTGTTGGGTTTAACATTGCATCACCTCGCTCAACTGCCGTCTTCCTTCCTATTAGCTCAGTTTTTCTGAGTGAATAGGCTCTTAATAAACTAGCGTGCTTTACCATCAACGATCGCATCACTGCTTACCAGGATTACGGTCAAGCGCTAGTTTATAATTAAAAAAAAAAAAACAGATATAGATATCTCGTACTTACAATAAATAGCAATCAATGTGTATTGACTGCACTAACCGTGCAGTCAATACACATTGATTGCTATTGCCTGCTGCGCTGCGTGTCGTGGGTTCGAATCCCGCACGGAACAAATATTTTTATGGCCTACAAGTAGTTGTTCGGGGTCGTGATGTTTATGGACGTAGTTTATATGTTGGCAAACGTACCCACGATACAGGAGAAAAACCTAGTGTAGGGCGACGTTTTTTTTTAAAAAAAAAAACTGAGTTCTGTGCATTCTGTAAGTGACGAAGGTACAATTGTAAATATGTATTGAAGGAAGAAGCGTTTCGCCTCTTTCTTTATACCGCGTACATCGAGGGACTGGAACAATTTGCTAGCGGCGGTGTTTCCGTCGGACTACAATTTAAGTGTCTTCAAGGCTAGAGTGAATAGGCTCTTAATCAACTAGCGCGCTTTACCACCAACGACTGCGTCACTGGCGGGATTGCGGTCAAGCGCTAGTTTATAATTTAATAAAAAAAAAATTTAAAAAAATATATACGGACAAATCACACAGATTGAGCTAGCTCCAAAGTAAGTTCGAGACTTGTGTTATGGGATACTAACTCAACGATACTATATTTTATAATAGATACATATATAGATAAACATCCAAGTCCCAGGCCAATCAGGAAAAGATCGTTTCCCATCATGATCTGGCCGGGGATCGAATCCGGGGCCTCCACGTCGCAGTCAGGCGTGTTGACCGCTGCGCTACGGAGACCGACAGAAAAAAAATATATATATATGATTTTTGTTTGTGTATGACTTAGCGAATATGCCGTTAAAGTGTTAAATCTATAAATAAATGAAGTAAGCTTTAAGAGAACTAGAACCAGTGAAGTTGTTAATTAAGGCTTCACGGCAATTACTGACGAAAACCCGTTTTCCTAATACGGTAGCCAGGACGCAACTTTGAGGATCGAAGCAAAAGTTGTATTTGAATGAATGAATGAGATAATTTTCATGTTGTGGAAGAGCAAAGTAAATGTCACACTTAACTAAGTTCAAATTAAGACTTGCGTAACAGAGTACTACTATCAATTGAAATCAATTGTAAGCATTGGCAATTCATTGCTTCGTGTATTCGGAAAATGTGTCTACTCAACGACGTAAGTAACGCAATGTATTTTATTGAACTGTCAAAATGAAATAGCTACTGATAGTGTTTACGTGATACCTACTGCAATGCGATTCTGTAACTAGAAAACTTAAGGAGAATTGAGCGTGAATCTGTCATTCTGACTAATGCAAGCGATTGGCACTATAGAATTCTCACTGGAACTCACTTCACCTTTTGTTACAGCTTCCGTTTCCCGCTCATCCATGAAGCTATACTTAGTTCAAGCTATAAATAATTATTCAATATTAATCGTAGTTACGTAATTATTTATGTTAATTTAAATTTATTATTACTTTAAATTACTTGGGAGGATTTTATAAGCTTAGTTTATGCTAAAATCACATGTACACTTTCGGCCATTAATTTATTAATTTTAGAATTATTTATGCAACTTCCGATTACCGCCAAGTCTTATTTTAAAACCATATTGAGAATTAGTCTTCCCGTCCATCGGATATTTATTTATTAAATGGCACATTATTCAAATAAATAAATATAAATTACTTTCGATATTTTAGGTTAATCCAAATATCTGAACACAATTATTGACTAGCGTTATTATTAACTTTTTCTTAATTTTATTCAATACCTGTTAACTTCCGTTTCCTTTGTCTATTAGTTTTGTGACAATTCGTGAGTGTTTTGACTCAATGGTATATATAAATTACTGATGCCTGTACTATTATTAATAAAACAGACTTGTACTGGATCATACTACGGCGTTATTATTTTTCCCGCTTCTGAAGCATATCTTTACACTACACACACTCTTCTCAAGTTTTTAACATAATGGCTCGACTGTCACAAACGGTCATTAAAAAATCAACTTAGGATACGTTTCACTAAAGTAGATAACTGATTGAATGGCGATGGAATATGCATTATCTGAACACCTTTTTTGCAAACATGTATCTTCAAAAAGCAACTGATATTTAAAAGACATTTACGTCGACATCTAGTTTCAAGTTAGTGTAGCCTTGAAACAATAAACTGAGTTAAATTTTTAAAGTTGTTAATGTTTCACAAGAACATTTCCAAACCCTTTTTGTCAATGTGGAAACGACGTCCTTGAATTCTTTAGGATATGATATTACAAAAGAGAAAAATATCTTTTTTAGAAGAGACATTTATTGAAAAGCAATGATGTATCCTTCTCTGAATGACAGGAGACTTGTGGCCAGCAGTGGGACGATAAAAAGGTTGATAATGATGATGATGAATGATGTATAAGTATAAAAATGGCGCCTGTGCTGGAAAATTATCAAACGCCCTTGAAAATTATCGCTTTTTCTAGAATTTACATTTATTTTTGTCATAATTTGACATATAAGTACCTATGTATCTACGTATCTCTACTCTTAGCTTTAACTACACAAATACAAAAACCGTTCAATACTCGTGTATTTATTTATTTTTTTTTATTTTTTTTTTTTTATTAATGTATAAACCAGCGCTTGACCGCAATCCTGCCTGATGGTAAGCAGTGACGCAATCGTTGATGGTAAAGCGCACTAGTTTATTAAGAGCCTATTCACTCTAGCCTTGAAGACACTCAAATTGTAGTCCGACGGAAACACCGCCGCCGGCAGATTGTTCCAGTCCCTCGGGGCCTTGATTCTCGTAGTGTAATTCGTGAGTTGCGCTTCTAAAGTCCTTTAGTTTTGATGTCGCTAGTCGCTACTGGCTATTTTATTAATTTGGTTAGGGTTATCTCTCTCTGTTTGGGAGACTAAAATTTGCTTAGACTAGTCTAAGCAAATATGCTAGCATAATATGGAGTTAGATAATATATAGAAAGAATATTGTTCTTTCCTTGGAGGTTTTGTAGGCTTCAAAGAGATTTTCATCATTATAAATAGGTCCGCCTTATGATTGTAGATAAGCACAGTAATTTATCGATAATGTTTCCCTATCATTTTGAATGGAACGACAATTTTGAAGATTTCTCGAGAACTTTAGCGAGAAAATACATTTTATCTTGTTAAAAAAACTGATTTTAATCCCACAATATTTATTGATTCTTAGATGGTATGTATGAACTTCGCCCAGAAAGCTAGTATTACATAGTTTACTTATAATGTACAATGGGGTTAACTGAAGACGCACTATACACCCAAAACTCCAACCAAACATCACAACGCTACTTTAACATCTCAATCCCGCATCGCATGGCTGACGCAGCACCCCAAATTTGTATCGAGTGGGCAAATAAAGAAGGAAACAAGTTAGATGGAGTGGAGCCGGACCGCGTTCGCGACTAATTAACCCTCCCACGGAGGGTGGCAGCGGGTGGGGGTTAAAAAATATGCGGCGCCATGGGACGTTGCGACGCCTCCAAGAATTTCCACATTCAGACTGCAGCTGAGTTTGTAGTGTTCAAGCTTTGTTTGTTAAGTTGTACTAGGATACTGGGTCTAATCAGAATTGAAAAGGTGAAAGGGACTTTTAGGGCCGGGGCCCACTGCCGGATTTAAATACTAATTAAGTTATTTTGAATCTTATTACAATGAGTTTAGAATTTATGTTACTTTATTTTGATACCACGATACCGTGACATGTCACAGGATGCTGCGGCATGACGCGACACACCGCAGAATGCTGCGGCATGACGCGACACACCGCAGAATGCTGCGGCATGATGTGTCATGCTTTTTCATTAAACAAGATGCCGCGGCGCGCCATTGCATCCCGCGAGAGGTATGGGTCACTTTGGAGTAGAGGAATTATGATTGCTAGCTAGTTGAAATAAGGTTGAAACTTGTGCAGCATTTCAGCATTTCACTGGAGCGCGCGATTTTTTGTCTCTCACGCTGACTGAGCGTTGCAAGTAATTAGCACGTGCGTACGCGATAAAGTAATATTACTTTCACGTAAAATATGGAAAAACGGATGAAGAAAAACTGTTTAATCTGGTTCGTTCGCATGAGTGTATATACAATATCTCCTCCCGTTGGAACACATGGCTGAAGCACCGCGGCATGCCACAGAACGCCGTGGGATGCCGCAGCACGCCGCGGGATGCCACAGAACGCCGCGGGATGTCACTGCACAACCTGCCGTGCCATGCCGTGCCGTGCCGTCAGTGAACGCGTCACGCGGCGGGTGCGAGACTCGAAGCCAAATCTCTCGTGCAGAAACTCTTTTTATATCAAAAACAAATGTGCCGAGGCCCAATATCTGTGCCGTCGCGTGGCACGTTGTAATGTGCGATCCGCCTTACCTGTAGATACTCGTTAATTTTCGTGAATAAACTTTAGAATTAAGTATAGGCCCCGACTTACTAGTCGTCGATACAAATCCAGCCTAGATTTTTACTTTTTTTAAATTTATTTTAACACCACTGCTTTTAAAAACGGTGTAGGTTTAGAGGCACAAGGAACAGCGTGCTAGTTGCAAGTTAAACTCTGATTGCGAGATGCAAGATTTGCGTGACGTCTGTATAACGCATTGTTCGGTTGTGGCGTTGTAGGTGCCGCTATAAAGGGAAACATTGGGCGAAAACGAAATATTCTAAAACCAAGAATACCAATTCAATTAAAAAAAAAAAATATGTCACATTGACGCCCATTCTCTTGTGCACAAACTAAACTAATTTAATGTTCACTACATCTTTTTCATTTTATTTCACCAAGAAAAGGATAGAAGATAACATTTTAGTTTAATCCTGTCAAATTAAGATATTCGCGTTAGACGCGATTATAAACATGGCGACTAAAATTATACATAAATTTACGTCAAACGCATACTAATTTGACAGGTCTAAATTAACATATTATGTTCTGTCCTTTTCTTAATGAAATATAAAGAAAAAAATGTGCTGAACTTAAATTTATTGCGGTTTCGCTACCTGTGAGGAGATGTTTCGCAGTAGTGGGAATGAGATTATGCTATTCATAAAAATCTACAGCCAATAACATTTAAAAAATATACCTATTACTGTAATAAAGCTCCCTAAGAAAGCCGTAAGTGAAGCGAGTGCAAAAGTCCGGAGCGACAAGGGAGGGGTGACACGAGTAGACTCAGACGTCCTTTCGGAGGGAAGCAAGGTCGTGAGCGCTGAGGAAAGGCCCGGGAAAATTTGCGCTCGACAAAATTTTGACAGACATATTAGAATATTTTTAACGAATAGGTACGGTCTTGTCGAATTCGATTAAGTTTTGAAATCGACTGTTCATACTTAAAACTAAAATTTCAATCTTATAGTATGAGGTTTCATGTCTTTGCAAGTGTTGTTCTGGTTAGTTCATCTGCCAAGAGGAGTTACTTCCCACGCAATGATTATCTCGCTTTTACATGAGTGAAGCTCCTACGACAGATAACTCTCGTCACCTGCCTAACGTGAGGTAGAGACCTCACGTTAGGCAGGTGAAAACTAAAGTGTTGATAAAGGGCGAATAATTGGAATCTGAAGACAGCACAGCGTTCTTGGGTATAATTCTGGATGCTAAGCTTCAATGGGGTCCACATATAGAAAAATTGACAGAAATACTAAGTTCTGCTGCATACGCAGTTAGAACAATTCGTAATTTGACTGATATTGAGCGGCTGATATGATACGGCTCATTTAGTGTACTTTGGCTATTTCCATAGCGTAATGTCGTACGGCATTCTGTTGTGGGGAAATGCCACTGATATTCAAACAATATTTGTTTTGCAGAAACGAGCTGTTCGTGCAATTTATAAATTAATTCCGAGACACTCTCTCAGAGAAAAATTTAAAGAGATTAATGTACTGACCGTGCCGTCTCAATATATTTATGAAAATCTTTTGTATGCTCATAAAAATATTATAAAATTATTTAAAAAATACAGTGATGTTCATAATATAAATACTAGGAACAGGCACAAATTTATTGTACCTACAACAAGACTCAAGAAAATAGCTGGCTCTTTTAGATGCCAATGTATACATTTTTACAATAGACTTCCAGAGGTGGTTCAAGATCTGAGCCTGAATAAATTCAAATCCTTCATTAAACGTAAGTTGTGCCAGAAAGCATTTTATAGTGTTAAGGATTATATTAACGACAAAAAGGCTTGGGCTTGAGTTGCGTCCGATTTCAATACTTACACTGATTGTTCTTTGATTTTTCCTCTTGTTGTTATAATTTGTTTGTAGGATAAGTTGTTCGAGTTTTAATTTATAGGTACCGCACTGTTCAGACCCGCAACGATGTTCAAAGGGTTTTTTAAAACGTTTACACGCCGCGCAAACCGGGGTAAAATTTGAATCGCCCTTAATCGGGCAAACATTTTCGTGAGCCTCGGAACAGACAGCGCAGGTTGGTGATTTATTAACGCAATGCTTTTTCACGTGACCGAATTGTTGACAATACGCGCAACGAACTACCTCGATATCATCAACAAAACGGCAAGTGGCCCAGTCAATAATTAATTTATCTTTGGTAGACACAAGATGTTTACGTACCTCAGGTTCAATTTCTATTCCTATCCATTTCCGACCGGTATCGGTAGAACACCTACAGACAATTTTTGTGGATTTAATGAAATCGTCTTCTTTTATGGGCAACTCATTTTTAATGTTTTGGCGGTATATAGCTTGCAAAAAACTGTTGTATTCCATTGAGGCGGGAATGTCCTTAACTAATAGACGGGGGCGGCGACCCTTTGCTTTTTCTAAGCGAAGACCCGCAGACTTTATAGCGTCTACCGATTCTGATCTTTTCAATTGGTTTTCATTTGCTACGCGCAGTACAACGCCCGATTTGGCGGTTTTTCAAATACCGACTATTTGAAACCCATCGTCACTCGGTCTAATCGCCTTCATAAGAGCCTTTTTAGTGGCGGTTGATGACGCATAGTCAGGTGATCGCTCTTGGGTCGGATAGGCAACGAGACAAGGTAGAGGTACTCTAGATTCAATAGCCGAGGCAACTTTAGGCAACCGCAGTTTTTAAGAATCTGCGTACAACATTTTATTGTCTTCATTGACGGTTTTAACGCCGGATTTTAATTTAATTATTTCTAATTCGCGCTCGATATTAGGAAGCTTTGTTTCGTTACACAAAGATTTTAAAGCTAACAAAGACACGATACTTGTAACTCGTTGAGCCATATCCATAATTGCTGATTTATTCGTGACATTTATACGAGAACCGTTATCGTTAACCAGATTTTGGCCAGGTACTCAGACGCCTCCGAAACCAAATCATAATAATCATCACTGTTGCTACGATTGGAAATATTTAATGTAGGCGAGGACTTTTCGGGAGATTTGGGTGCAGTTTGTAGGCGTTTCGACCTATCATGTATTCATTTGTCGGTCGGAGACATTTCAGAAAACAGACGCTTAGCGAAGCTCTGCGGCGGCGGCGATCTGAGTGTCTTATTATTTCTGCGGAAAATATCTCCGCCACGATCAGGTGGGTCATCATTGTAAGTTGACATACCTAATTAATTAACAAGAAAACTAATCTAAGTTAACGAAAAAAAAAACTGTCGAATAGAAAACAAAAAAAGAATTACGTAACCCTCACAAAAAAGAAAATAAATGTACTCACCGAAATTAATTGACTTACAGTAATTACAAAAACAAACACTTAGAATAAACTTACGATACCAGAACTAGACACAATTTCACAACCTAGAAGGAAATCACGAGCCGGAAACTGACAATCAGAACGCGATATTCGTAAATATAACAGGAGCGTATTAATTTCAGACCACACGGCTCGGGGGCGCGAAGGGAAGTATGTAGTTCGAGATTCCGTATGAAAACCAAACCGGGACTCAACGGTGAACGGTATCGGTAGTAGCGGTAGGTATCAAAGACCATTGTCTGTTACTCTATGGTAAATGCTCCCAAGCCCACGAAAACCGCCGACAACGATTGCCACGTCGCAGCTCGGCTTTCAAGCATGTAGACTAACTTCTTGTTACCTCTTTCGGGTTGTATCGTTTTGGTCGCTTAACAGCAGCTGGTGGTCCTCCTGGAGCCTTCGTATAAGTTGCAACACTACAATATTGTTTTTTTATTAACAAAAACAAAATAACGATAGACACTAGTAACTTCTTCTGTATCGTGGGTAAAAAAACTCACATACACAGCCAGATACGAAATAACTAGCTGTAGCATACCAGTATTTGTTCCGTGCCGGAATCGAGCCCGGACATGCAGCGCAGCAGTCGATCGCTCATTCACTGCACCAACTATGTCGTCAAGAACCAATTAGGTTGTCATCTGGCTGTTATTTGGAGAAATCTTTCCTGTCTCTACGTAGTACATCACCAGTACTCCAATAACGTGACAACATCCCTGATATCACGTTCTGGCTGGTATGTAGGGCCTGAAAAACGACGCGTTGAATAGTAGCATTTACTAACATGGCTCGTAACATTTCATCTCGACTCAAATGACGACGTGACATTAGCACACGTCTCAAAGCTCACGCAGCATATTAAAACAGAAATACAATGTAATCCCGTTTCATTAATTAATATTAATAAAACAGGTATTAGTAACAATTTTGCCGCCGTATTTTGTTTTATTTTTAAATAGACTAACAGTGTTTTCAATCTGTATATAATTTTTTTTATGGAAACTAAAAAGATTTCGAAGTCGTGGTGGCCTAGTGGTTAAAACAACAGCCTCTCAAATATGAGTGCGCGGGTTCGATTCCAGATCAGGCAAGTACCAATGTAACTTTTCTAAAGTTATATGTACTTTCTAAGTATATCTTGGACACCAATGACTGAAGGTGAAGGAAGACATCTTGAGGAAACCTGGACTTTATAAGTCTGAAATCACCAACCCGCATTGAGCAAGCGTGGTTATTACGCTCAATCCTTCTCCGTATGAGATGAGACCTGTGCCCAGCAGTGGGACGATAAAAAGGTTTTTGATGATGATAAAAAGATTTTAATGAAATAAACTGTGAGATCATAAATAAATTAGGATTAAGGAATCCCCAGATTATGTTGATGTGTGTTTAATTGTTTGTTCAAAATCTGGTCAAGGTTCCCCAGTGAGTAGGAGTCAAGATTTTAGATTAGATTAGATAGAGATTATTATTTTTCATTTATCTAAAAATTTAAATTAATTACCTACCTAATTTTGAGCCAAAGATTACAATAAAAAACTATTTTCTTTTGTCGACACGCTACGAAGATAAGAAAAACTATTCAAGAATTCTTTTAATATAACAAAGATAAAGGAACAGCTTTTATCTCAGGAAGGGCACAATTAATGCACGTGCTCAGTTCGTCCACCGGCTATTTATAGACGACACGTGACGCAGAGTCCGGGCCCAATATTTATAGCCCGAGGCTAAGTTGTGTGTTCGAAACGTGGCCGATGGTAAGCGCTGGCGATGTGGTCACGTTGCTAGGTTACGGCAGAAAGTTACATACATAGCCAATAATGTTCCCACACCACTGGTTGACGAGCCTCCTTTCATCGTGAAAGAGAGGGCTGTAATCCATCACAAGGCCGGTTCGGGTTGCTAGATGTCACATGTCTTCGAAGTTTTTGTCTCTAGAACATGTCGGTATCCTCACAATGTTTTCCTTCACCGTTTTGAGATTAGTGGTGATGACGTAATTTTGGCAAATAACGCGCCTGAGTCATCGATCACTTATACAGTATGTTAAGAAAACCCTGTCCGACCCGTGAAGGTGTTGTTAGGCATCGATAACTGATTCTACTAATGCATACAAAACCGGGCCAAACTTTAAAAAAAAATCCCCCTAAAAAAATAAATATTATTTCGCAAAAAGAGGTAACTTAATAAATGTGCGTTACCACCCTTCCGCGGGCGGCGGGCGGCAGGGCACGCGGCACGTGATCGCATCGCTATTCGCTCATAATAATACCGGTGTTGTCACTTTTTTGAAAATTACCAAATTTCGGGGAACTTAGAATTAATTCGCGGGAAAAAAAAGATTATTTCAAAATTCATTTGTATTGGTACTATGATGATTACGTAAAATTTTATATTATATTTGGACATGTGTTTACCTAACCTTTATTATCCTTATGGGTCAGACAGGGTTTTCTTAACATACTGTACATTAGACACACAGTCTCGAACAAAACTTAAATCAAAAATGGCGACAAGTATTAAGCAGTCTAAAGTAGTCAAAATAAATATACATTAATTTAAAATCAGCCGTAAGTGCAGTGTATAAAGTTCTTATCACAAAGCAGTGTACAAAAAGGCATTATTTTTTACGACCGAGTCCGTGGTACATCAAACATCAAACCAAATTCAGCCTTAAACGCATGCATTAAAGATAGATTTATAAAGTAAGTACTAAATGAAAAAAGCACTCAAGTGCTGCGTTGTGCGCTTGTTCAGTTCAACCATTGTTTTACGCTGATTGTGAATCTAGTGTATAATAAGTGATGGATGGCCTAACTGCATTCGGACATTGACCTTTTATTCATACCTTGCCTTTACCTTGGATTGATATAAGCTAGTAAAATGCTTATAAATTGTAGTCCTTGATATTATATGAAATGCTGCGAAAGTTATCTCAACTTCTCTAGTTAAGAAACCAAACTGTCTTTCAACCTTAAGAACAATTGGTGGAATCCCTAAACCGTCAACATGCAACTTGAAACTATGAATTCAGCACACGATAGAAAGTCTCCTAGCATAACATCTATTGATAGTGTCTAGATCTATTGGTAGATAGTGGATAATTTCATCGTTCTGATACAATATGTCACGAGAACAAATGAAGTGAAATGAATTATTTTCAGATTGTCCCCTGTAAGTTCTCTCTTCCTATTCAGAATCATGTATTTATAATAATGATTTCTTTTATTACATGTGTTGGACCTATGGTTGTATATTATGTATGTACAAATTCTCCCAATACATAGGTTGAGACAGTGTATCGTTATCAATACACAGTTGAATGCGTCTGCCCATCCCCCTGATATAATCAGTCTGCGATTCGCCTCTTTAGACAATACGATTCATTTTCCCCCTTTTCCCACTTACGAGGCAGTCGGTAACTTACAGGGGATAATCTGAAAATGATTCGCTGACAAGTATCTATAATAGTACTTCATTTTTTCTTGTGGCATCGAATTGTTTTGTTTCAGACCGATAAAGGAAAAAGATTAGCTTTATTGTTACCAATTTGTTATCCAATAACAATCTCAAATTTATTGATTAATTCAATCACTATCATTCATTCAATTCATTTTTTCGTTCATTCGTTCACTATCATTTATTAATTCATTCGCTCACTATTTACAGACAACGCACCGTCTAAACCTCAGTTTAGAAGCATGAAATTTGCGTAAGAGATGCTTCTATAACGGAGGGAAAGATTTAAAAAAAAGAAATGATAACTTAAAGGGATTAAAAACGAGGTAAAAGTTGGACAGAATTTCGCCTTTTTTCGATGGGGAATCTTACCAAGTACACGGCTTGTATCGAATAACATTGTAGATTACAATTAGTGACAATGAATTCTCAGGTGACTGCATTTCTATATTTAATTATATTTAAAATAAGCATATAACCTTCCTGTTGAAATGATTCAAAGCTTTAACGAATCAGAAAATATTATACAGGCCTCTGACATGACTCTGATCACGGGAATGAGCTGTAGTAATAATAACTTATTAAGGAGTCGAAGAGTCTCTTAATGCCACTTTGGATTCGGTGGAGATGCGTGCGAAGAGGCTAAGTGGCAAGTGGCCACCCAGATTTGGTTCCAAATGGTTTCCAAAGCCTGGAGTACAGGCGAAGACTAGCCAGCCTATCGGAGTTCTATAGAATGTATATTGGAGAGTGTGCGCGGTATTTCCTAACTGACTACCTCTCAGAAGAAGCCGAAACAAACTCAGGGATTATCGTCTTTTTTCAATTCCAGGCATTAAAAATTAAAATGTTTACAATAATTTACGTGATTTAAAAAAAAACAGTGTTTAAAATGTCATAATTGTAGCATAATTACGCATATTGCTTAATAACAATGCTTAGCAGAGCAAGCAGCGCAATCCCAAGCTTCTAAATATTCTATGATTTTATAATACCCCTTTTTACAAATTTTACCCTTATTTAATAAAAAGACCTTTTAAAAAACTTTTTTTTACAAAAAAAAACAACCGGCTTCGGTGTCAAAAACTAATATACAAAAACCAAAGACACCCGACTTCCGAAATTAGTTATTTTTCACTTTGTAGTGTTTTTTGAAAGTTGATTGTTTTTTTTTTTTGTAAAAAAAGTGTTTATTTTACACTTTTTAGTTGTGAAAAGTACTGTTCAGGTGCATCCGGTTAGACTGGATGCTGACGCTAAAATACGTAATGAAAAAACATACAAACGCACTGGTTGTCCCTACGATTTTTTAAAGTTCCCTTGATTTCTCTGGTCTTCCACCATCAAACCCTGTTGTCCTTATCATGGGACTACTTTGGGAATGTCTTCTTTCCAACAGAAAAAGAATTGTCAAAATCGGTTCATAAACGACGAAGTTATCCGCGAACAAACATAAAAAAAAAATCATATATACGGTCGAATTGAGTAACCTCCTCCTTTTTGAAGTCGGTTAAAAAATGTAAATGGCTAGAAACAAAAACTAATCATTATTACACTTAACATGACCCTTGCACACTGAATCCGAACTAACATTTGCGTGGGCATTTCTTAAATCTATGGCAATGTCACCGAAAAGTTCTCTCCCTATCTTGCGAGTCAAGTTAAGAATCTTGTTTTGTTTATCTTTCTCGGCTTTCACGAGGTTCTCATCATGCGGGATGGTTATGTCAAGATGGTGGATCGGTCAGAGCAGCGTGCAATGGTTTTGCGCGCTGCTCTGAGACCCACCATCTATATCAGGCTTATTTACAACAATAGTTCTATCATTGACCTGTAACAACATGTGTGTGACAGGTCCTACACTAAACTGCTTCAAGAATCAACTGATCAGATTAAATATCTCCTAGCTATTTGATAGACGCGGATCACCTAATTAACTACTAGTGATTCCATGATAGTCACAGAATTGCTAATCTGTAATCCAAATAATAATAATATTCCACCGACGATATTTTATTACTAAAACTCAGATTAGTGTTAGAGTATCTTTCGCGAGATACTTAGCACCCATGTTACGCGACGTAGTAAAACGGAGGTGTAAGTTTTTACGAGGCAGACGCATCCCGTATATGTACATAGATAAATTCGCCTTTGCGATGAAAAATAAACATATGCCTAAAGTAGCAGTCAGGGGTAATAGCTTTAATAATAACAGCTGCACAGGTCGATTGGCCGATGGGGAAGTAAGGTTCTGGAGTGGCGGCCACGTACCGCAAGACGCAGCGTAGGGAGGCTACAACAAGGTGGACTGATGACCTGGTGAAGATGGCGGGCAGCCGATGGATACGGGCAGCACGTAGTAGTATTATGGCGGCATAGAATGAAGTTGACTCCAGATGCCAAAATGTCAAGTCGAGTGAAGTGAAGCTTGAACGACGAATGACATTGATGCAGAGTGAAGTTGTTGCAGAATGAATGTGTCGTAGACACTGGCTGTCATTTATAGATCTTTGACAGTCGTTACGGGTAGTCAGAAGTCTGAAAGTCTTACCTTTCTTACCATATTACCCAGTAACTGGATTGTGGACATCAGGTATGCAGTCACTTCACAGTCCTAGCTTAGGGGTCTTGAAGGTGCTATGGGACATATAATAGGGTAGTTGACTAAAAAAAACTAATTAGTCCGTCAGTTAGATTTCCAAAAAATACTAGACACTTATTTTTTCTTTTTTCATATAAACAAAAAATGGAGACGACACAGTGCGTTGAAAACTCGTGTGACGTCACTGCACCCTACACTTTTTAACGAGCAGTGACGTCACCAGCTGCCACTCCTGATCTTTGATGCCTTTTATATTTGTCAATTTTTATTGATTTGATAAAACAAAATATACGAGTAGGTATCCAAAATTTTTCTATATTCTGAATGACTAAATAGAATCAATTTTTTTTTACCCAGGAAAGATCCCTATTGAGAAATGATTAAAAACATGAAAACTACTTAAGATATATCAATTTACATCAGGCGTCGTCTAATTTGATAGGACGGAACTAATTTTTATCTTCTGTTCTTTTCTTAACGAAGTTGAAAAGTTGCATTGAATTTAAATTTAGTATAGTGTGTGAACCAGAGATTAGGAGCCACCGGCGATTACCCTTTGTCAACTAAACTAAATCAATGTTAAGTTAATCGCAACTTTTTTCTTTAATAACCTTTCACAAGGAAAGTTTTATTATATCAGTCTTGGCAACATTCTTGACATTAAACACTATACCTAGTCAGGTCATAAATTCTGTCACATATTTAATATGAAATAATTGGGGTATGTTTATTCATTATGTAACCATTTGTATACCAAAATTAACTTAAGAAAACATAGATTCTTAGGATGATAAAGATTGTTCAAAATGACCTCCTTGATTTTGAATACAGGCCTTCAATCTATTGCAGAACGGACGAGGTCCATGTCAATATCGAAGGCTACCTTTATCAAGTATAACTTGAGTGACTCCAAATCAGGGTGAGGCATTGAGCAGACCTTTTCCTCCAATTGTTGCCATATCTTTGTAATCTACCGGACTCAAATCTGGACTGGAGGAAGGCCAGTCTTCATGCCGGATGAAGTCGATTTCACGCGCCTCTAGTCAGTCTCGTGTGGTCTTTCGCTCTGTGAGCTGACGCCGAATCTTTCTGGAATACTCAGTGCCTGTTATTGAACAAGGATTAGTTTGATGAACAATTCGAATTTCGAATTCCATAAACTTTTGTGGCCAGCATTCTAAAAACAAAAAAGTTTTTACAGTGTGACAATACTTATGATCTGACTAAGTCTATTGTTATAGTATTTCGTTAAAAATGAGGCGTCATGTATGTTCTCACATTAAATTACTGTTAGTAGATAGTTAGCTGGACCGTTGTTCCCCCCTCCCCTTCTACATAGACAAATCCCTAGCTACGCCAGCGAAAACATGTTACGGTTGGATTCACAAAATATATTGCTACGATGTGCCATCGAGAGGTCTGTTATGTAACAAAAAATAGTTACACGTGCCGGACTCAAAATGCGTAACTTGTCTAAAGTTGTGTCCCGGTGCGGATTGAAACATACGATGAAAGTCTTACGTCTTTGTGAAAATCCTGTGTTAAGTTTACCGAATCTTAAAACACAATCTTAAAAGGTAGCATTATTTAACTTGGTTTACATTGCAAACCAAGACAGCAGTGTTTACTGCTGTCTTTTTAAAATGCTCTAATAATTTCAAAAAGGTTTAATACTTTTACATAATATATAAAGCAAACAGATTAAAAATAATAATTATAATGTATGCAACATTATTTTTATTTATACGAAAGCCGAAACACGTGTCCAGTATTTTTAAGTAATGAATCTATGTACAAAATTTCAAAAAGATATCATGAAAAAACCACAAAGTTATGAGCTTGTTATCCTACTTGGTTGTCCCAACAAAAGTATGCATTGTCCTGTGGCGTCAGCTGTTGCGCGGGCGTGCGCACGCGTCAAGTACTTTGATCTACCGTAAGCTGCGTGGCGCGCTCGGTAACCACTCGGTAACCTGCAACAATTTCTAAATGTATTTGGGAAAAAATATAGATGAAGCTTGAAGAGAAGAAGAAGACCTTTGAATGATAATGACTGATGATGATGATGATCGATGATGATGATGAAAGATGATCAAAGATCACATCTTTCTTCATCTCCTCTTCCTTCTATCCATGAAGCAATGCTCTTAACATGGGCTGAGGGCATAATGTTGATAAACTAGGAACCTAGTGATGAGCTAACCAACGGTTTTGCCAATCTTTGGCCATGACTTATAATTGATTGGATCTGTATGCAGACTGGGAAGGTTATTAGATTATACACAGTATAATATATTGACGTATGCTCCTCTCCAACTTGTGTAAAAAGTCTACGAGTGTCCTATACACGATACACTAGCCAACAATAATAAAACCAATGTTGTGAAGAGAGAAATAAATAAATAAATATTTTTTTTTTAAAGTTTCTCCTTCTACCACACTTTATTTAGGCTTCTTCTTCTCGGTCTATAGAGGTCCACTGCTGGACTGGACAAAGGCCTCCCTCAAGGCTTTTTGGGGAGGCCATTCCCTGGCCTTGGGCCTTGGCCTCAATTGCGGGGCATTGCCATAATCCCCACGCTTGGCAGTCGGGTTGGGGATCGCAGTAATTTGATATTCCACAGGAGAAACACTGCTGCCCGCTTCCCTGGTGAGAGTTCCCTTAGTCGCCTCTTACGACACCCACGGGAGGATATGGGTTGGTACTATTCCATGCCCGGTACCATCCGATCTAAACACCCTTTAATTAGATTAAATACCCTATAAATACGACGTTTAGACTTTGACGTAACACTAGACACGCGTTGAACAAGTCCAGTCTCCAGCCTTATTCTCATATATTTTAAACATCCGAAAACAAATGTCAGTCTTTATTTTTTATTGTTTTAGTGAATTTGTTAGATTTAATGGTAGTTCCTGTGCATGTTCTTAATACAATATTAATCTTTCCTTCTTTATGCTACCTTCTTATCGCCTTAAACAGAGGCACAATTCTTGTAATTGGAAGATATTTAATCTCTTTGGCGCAGCATCGTTGGTCGTGCTGTTGGGTTTAACATTGCATCACCTCGCTCAACTGCCGTCTTCCTTCCTATTCGCTCAGTTTTTCTTAGTGAATAGGCTCTTAATAAACTAGCGCGCTTTACCATCAACAATCGCATCACTGCTTACCATCAGGCGGGATTGCGGTCAAGCGATAGTTTATAATTATAAAAAAAAAGTCTCAAAAATTCAAAAATACCTCTAAATTCCGGACATGTTAGACAAGTTTTTGACATTGTTGTTGACATGAGACTGAAATAAAAAATGTTTAGTTCCAGGAATTGGCTTTCTGATCACCTAAAACCTAGACCATGGCCCGGATCTCCTTGTTCACAAACTAAATAAACTTTAGGTTCTATGTATCTTATTTTTTCTATTGCATTATGAAAAGGACAGAAGATAAATATAAATTTAGTCCTTTCAAATTAGTCAGCGCCGGACTAAATTGACGCATTTTAGTCGGCGCATGTTTTTAACTATCTCTAAACTGTCTATGGAATGTCTTAATTTGACAGGATTGAACTAATATAAGATGGTATAAAACTTGGGCACGCCACAAGAGTGGCGGTAAGTCCTCTCTTTGAGGAGTGGCTAAAGAGTTGCCACGGCACCCTCACCTTCCGCCTGACGCAGGTCCTCACCGGACACGGTTGTTTCGGGAGGTTCCTGTTCCGTATTACGCGGGAGGAATCGCCAGGATGTCATCATTGTGTGTATCGCCCTGAGGACACGGTGGAGCATACGGTGGAGGTCTGCCCGGCTTGGGAAGATCAGTAGGAATCCCAGCGCCCTCGCGCCACTAGCCGCCGCAGGAGACGCCCTGGTCGCGAGAGGACACCGAACACCCAGCCACCGTAGGTGCGGGCCTGCGGGCGGTGAGCAGTGGGCAGCTCGTCGCCGGGTAAGGACCAGGCCTAAGTCGACGGCGCGTTGTGTTTCACGCGCGCCTTAAGGAGATGTCAGGACATCGTGACGGGGTCCACGAAGACCGATGCCTCCTGGGTCAGGGTTGCGGGTTGGTTAAACAAGAAACCATAGCCCTGGCCGTCGCACAGGCAAGTGACGAAACACGGGTAGGTTTTAGTCAGTAAAAGTCTGACACGGCCTTCCGCTCCGCCCAGAGCGGGAGAAGTCATTTGATGATTTACCAACCCAAAAAAAAAGATGGTATAAAACTTCTATTAGGAGTTTTGGAGGGAAAGTCAAGCTGAGTGTCACGCTCATTTTTCATTGGACTTTTAAAATTATTTATAGTATTGTTAACTAAACCAAAGTGCATGATTTATGTAGTAAAAAGTGCATTCAGTAAATAATTCATAAAGAACAGTGAAATATCGCAGTATAGTGGCCACATCCTAACTTTGCCTCAAACCTCCCTCGTAAGACGGTTCACGCGGCCGTCTTTTTCGACATCAATCATTCATTACATGGCATTGGCTAAATACTCAAACCGTGCGAAGCCGAAAAGAAAGAAAGAAGAACTTTTGAAAATTTTATTTTACTTTAAATTGGCACAAAGTCATAACTAGTGCCACACTACAAAAAAATACTTCTATAAGGGTTATGTGGAAGAAGATAATTTCCCCACACCACCTTTATAGAAGTTTTATACTATATATGAACAGACATTCGTCTCTTTGCGTAAAACAACAGCATGTAATAGGTGCTACAACTCGTAGGCACCGGGAACCCTTTTTTAAGTGCGCCTCGTTCGATTTACGATCGTGTTTACGATTATGTCAAGCTTTGTTAACATGTTCTGCAGGTGCGCCCCTCTCGACAGAATATTTTTAATCCTACTACACTTTTACGAAGGTGTATATTAGTATTGTCCGTTCTTCCATGAAGAATAATAATATTAACACATTTTCACTAGGAACGGCTTTCATTTTGACAGTTTAACAACTTTCATTACATTATTTATTATTGTTGAGCAGACAAATTATAGGGACATGAAAAGCAATGGGTTAGTAAATACAGTAATCCTTCAAAGTTATTCAGATTATGATTGATAATGTACTACGTCTTCATCATCTTAGCGTTAATCCCAATCACATTCGAATCTTTTTCAGCTTTTAGAGTCTGGTTGGTCCGCTTTACCAGTCTAACTGCTGATTATGGCTAAACTTTGACATTTTCCGTGAAACAGCTGCCGTCTGACTTCCACAACTCGAAGGCGAAAGGCCTCCTTGCGCAGCGGCGGCGTTCGCTACCGTTACGCCACGGAGGCTGTCAAAATAATGTACTACGTCATTAGGGTATTAATGTCTGCTGTTCAAAAAGAAAAATGGTACTATTTAAAAGAAACGACGAGCTTTAGGCGCTGAGTTTCACAACTTCTCTGGTCTCCACTCTAGGATACCCTGAGCCCAAGGATCTCTTCCCAAGTAAGGTAGAGGAACAGTGATAAAAACGTTTCTCGGTGGTAGGCCACATCGGCTGCCGGCAGAACTTACCACCCACCAGACAAAGTCTTGCCGCCAAGCAGTTTGTCGTGTTCCGGCATGATGTCTGGTGAAGCTGTACGGAGGACGGGTCTGAGCAGTTGTGTTGCGACGTGTGCCGGGTACGATGCGCCAAGTGTTTTTGTGTCGGAAGTTTGGTCGTGGAGGGTCTCCACATCAATCTCCCTCTGGCGCAGCATCGTTGGTCGTGTTGTTGGGTTTAACATTGCACCACCTCGCTCAACTGCCGTCTTCCTTCCTATTCACTAAGTTTTTTAAGTGAATAGGTTTAATAAACTAGCGCGCTGTGCCATCAACGATTGCATCACTGCTTACCATCAGGCGGGACTGCAGTCAAGCGCTAGTTTATAATTATTTAAAAAAAAATGCCGAAGTTTAGAAGTTTAAAGACTGAACTAGATTCTTGAAAGACATCCCAGTGTGTGAATTAAATTCATTGAGATGATATCTAGTATACCTTCAACTAGCAAGCTAAATAACAGTGGTCATGTTTACAAACTAAGTGTACTTTTATTGGTATTATATATGATAACTATGTTAGCTGCCGCCAGTGACTTCATTCGCGTGGTTTAGTTATGCTCCAGTCCTATTGGTCGTAGCGCGATGTTATATAACCTAAAGCCTTTCTGGATTAATGGGCTATCCAACGCAAGAAGAATTTTTCAAATCGGACCAGTAGTTCCTAAAATAAGCTTCAGCTTTATATATTAGTATAGATAAGTATCGCGGTGGACTAGTGGTTAAATCACCAGCTTCTCAAGTACGAGTGTGCGAGTTCGATTCCAGGTTAAACAAGTACCAATGTAACTTTTCTAAAGTTATATGTACTTTCTAAGTATATCTTGGACGCCAATGACTGATTACATTATGAAGGAAAACATCTTGAGGAAACCTGGACTTTAAGACTGAAATCGCCTACCCGCATTGAGCAAGCGTGATTACGCTCAATCCTTCTCTGTATGAGAGGAGACCTGAGCCCAGCAGTGGGACGATAAAATGGTTGATGATGATATATGATATAATAGAACAAAACAGATTTAAACGTAAAAATTTTAATCAGTTACTAATCAATAGTTAACTTAAACAAGTATTTTTAAATTAACCCATACTTATGACTTTGCTTTATCCGAAGAGATGGGAAGTTATATTATATCAGTCGAAATAATATGAGGTTTAATAACGCTGTAAAAAAATGGCCCTTAATTCCGAGCAACCTTAAACAGAAATAAATCAAACCGCATTTCCAGTTCACGTGACCTTGTCGCGGAGCTTTACCGACCGGAAGCTTGCCCACCGGCTGCGCGGGCGCAACGAACCGCGGTGTGACACGCAGCGGTCGCGGGAGGAAGGAGGGGGAAGGATGTGGTCACGCACATTCGCGGGAGATTGTATCACGGCCCCGGGGAGCACGCGAGCCCGCGGAGAAACCGCCGCGTTGTAGTGATGACCAGCAAGAATATCATCGATAAATAGTTTAGAAAACAATTAAGAAGGTTTTAACGAAATACACTTATTTGTGTAAGTTCTGGGTCACTACGGTCGGTACATCGCTTACTACGGCGCCTGCTACGCGTTTGCTACGAGCTTGCTACGAGTGTGCTACGCATTTGCTACGATGTTACCGCCTGTCTGAAACCAACTCAATACACCATTTTAAGTATTCGCTATGAATTGATTACATGTAATTATACTATATTTTTTCCTTCCCTGAATGAGAGGAGACCTGTGCCCAGCAGTGGGACGATAAAAATGTTTTTATTAATTAACATTAGGTAATAATAGGCTATTTGACAGTATGATTTGTTTTGTGATTATTTGCTTTAAATGCATAAAATGAGGGTTCTTTATGTCATTTACATGAGCTTTAATAAAAATGATAACAATTAAAATATCCAAAAACACAAAAATATATTTGACTTTTTGTATCTCGCGCCACATATTGTGAAACGATTCGGATTGGCTAATGTCACGATGACGTCATACGCGCATCAGTACTTTTTGTTGTTCTATGTGTTCTCAGGTATTTTATCGATGTATTTGTACAACCCGGTGCAGCACACCACTTGTTAGCCATTTTATTAGATAAACAACAACAAATAACAGATAAATACAAACACCACTGCGGAACCGAAAATCGTTTATATGCTTGTGACGTCACTTACAAGACGCGACGCCATATTGCTGAATAAAGCGTTTCGGCGGCTTATGTGAATTTTTATTTGCATGTTTCTTACGAAATACGTATTTAAAATAAAAAAAAAATACTTTCGGTCAACTTCTTAACCGCAACCAAGTAATTCAAGATAGAAATTATAAATCTGTCATATAGCCTATTGAAAATACAACAGCGTGGTAAAACCATAGTTTCCTCTGACCGTGTCTAGTTGGTCCTTTAATCAACAAACTAGACTCTTCACTTCTTTTTTAAATTCTATTCTCATTTATGTCTTATGTTTTAATAAAAAGGTACATTTATTTAGTTGTAAAATAGAAATGTTATTATTCTTGTATTTTTACTATAATTTGTATATTATAGACTATATATTGTTATTGTTGTGTTTTGTATTGTTTATTAGAATATAAATATGTGGTATATATAAATTAGGTTTTAAACTCACGTGTACATTCAAGTTTTATATTCGTGTTTTATATTAATAGTTTTTGTGTATTTATCATAAATACTAATAAAAAATAAATAAATATTCGTATTTGTCATGAACTTTTCCATATATACCAACCATCTCTGTACTTACCAAATTTGACTAATAAATTGTCTTACACATTGCCTATTTAATATTATTATTTTCTTTTGACGTGTTGTAAACATCCAATTTTTTTCTCTCTGTATTTAATTTGGGGACTTTTACACGACTGTGTATGCCAGTCCTATCGTACTCAGCCCAATAACTTAATTAAATCTTAACCTAACCAAATTATGTTAAAATAAACTAAATCTTTATTTAACAAATATAAACACTTTGTATGAGAGAAGGCCTGTGCCCAGCAGTGGGACGATAAAAGGTTAATGACGATGATGATGATGAAACACTTTGTAGCCGGCCTTTGATCTAGATGTGGACAATATATGATTGAAAATATCAAGGTCATATCTATTTTTTTGTAACTCGTTAAACAATTGTTCTCTTTCAGACTGCAATCTAACACATACATACAATTTATAGAAATACTAGCTTTCCGTCCGCGGCTTCGCCCGCATGGAATTCGGTTATATCGTACTTTTTAGATTTCCCTCGGGAATATCAAATTTTTCCGGGATAAAATGTACCCTATTATTTAATCCGGACTTCTAACTTTACGTCTGCAAAATTTCAAAGCAATCGATTCAGTAGTTACGGCGGGAAAGCGGAAACAAACTCACTTCGACTTATAATATTAGTAAGGATAAGGATATAATTTATTACTTATTATTTATTCTTAATTATCGATATCGATACATCCTACACTAGTAGCGGATGCGGCGCGCGCGCATGGGACGCACGTCGCCTCCCGCGAGTGGCGCGAAGTACCGGCGGCACTGCGCGGTAACGCCATCGGTCATTGCGATGCCACCTGGCAACCGATTCATGAATCGACTACTAAACTTAATGTGAAAGACAATTGGGTTCCTAAAAAATAATTTAATATCCATCAGATACATTTATAAAAAATATTGAACACGTGTTTTTTACAAATACTTATATATTGATTTGAAATGTCACATGACGTCACGCCCTGGTACAAAATGTACCACGGCGTGACTTAATTAGTCCCCACTCCGTAACTTTAATACGCTATATCTCAGTAGTTTTTGCTAATTTCGACAAAGTAAAAAAATACGGGTCTCAATTTTTTTTATTATCTATAAGACGGACTAATTTTTTTTTAATTTTCATACCTTGGATATATCCCTACTGCTATAGGTACATATGAACCACAACCGCTTGGGTGTAAAATTTTGGAATTATATAAAATCTATACTCACCGTAGTCTACGTCACATTATACATATTATGTGTCATATCTTGAGAAACCCTGGCTCCTAAAACTTTTAGCTTTAGTCCTAGTTTAGGACGCGAGGTGTAACGTGCGAGAATCGAACCCGCGACACGCAGCGCAGCAATCGATCGCCCAGCCACTGCGTCAATCGTGTCGCCAAATTAGATTAACGACAACTAGATTTACATTTTTTTTTAATGAATCCTTTTTAAGGCGTTGAGGACTGTTGGATGGGGAGAAAGCATTGAATTCGCGTGAGCGTGACCGACCCGACACAGTGATCAGTACAGCAAGATATACACTCATAGGTGTACTGTGTACGTATATATAGCGTATGCAATCGTATAGATTGCGTCACTGTTGTTTTTTTTTATACATATATACCTATTTATAAACTAGTACTTGACCGCAATCCCGCCTGATGGTAAGCAGTGATGCAATCGTTGATGGTAAAGCACGCTAGTTTATTAAGAGCTTATTCACTCTAGCCTTGAAGACACTCAAATTGCAGTACGACGCAAACACCGCCGCCGGAAAAATTTTCCAGTCCTTCGATCTACACGATACAAAAGATGAGGCGAAACGCTTCGTTCGGATCGTTGTGGTGTCAACCACTTAAGGGTCTCCACTTAAGACTCGCCGTACGACGGGTCGTCCGATGATGGAACGGAGATGGGGAATTAAATCATGCAATTCCGACGCACACTCTCCAAATTGCATCCTATACAACACCAGCAGGCTGGCTACTTTTCGCCTGTGCTCCAGGCTTTGGCTTTTAATTTTATAAACTAATGTTTGACCACAATCTCGCCTGATGATAAGCAGTGATGTAATCATTGATAGTTCAAGTTCACTAGTTACACTTAAATTTTAATCAGACAGGAAGACCGCTGCAGGCAAATTGTCCTTCGATGTACGCGGTATAAAAGACGAGGCCTAAAGCGGTGTCAAAAAGTAAGGGTATACTCGCCGTACGACCTTTAAGTTTGTTCGACCTTTCTTCTCTGAGGAGTCAGTTGGAAACGCCGACCTATTTTTAACCGACTTCAAAAAAAGGAGGAGGGTCTCATTGGAGTGAAAACATCTTTAGCGACGTTGAGCACTTTTTTTGGATGGGGGAAAGCATTGAATTCCCGTGAGCGTGACCAACCCGACACCGTGATATATATTTGTTTTTTAATTTTTGTGTATTCTGTGTTTTATATGGATTTCAGTATTCACTTCTATCGGTCAGTCCCACAATAGGGTATTTGACTAAAAAAACTAATTAGTCCGTCAGTCAGATTTCCAAAAAATACTAGACACTTATTTTTTCTTTTTTCATAAACAAAAAATGACGACACAGTGCGTTGAAAACTCGTGTGACGTCACTAGACGTTAAACCTTTTTAGCGACCAGTGACGTCACCAGCCACCACTCCTGATCTTTGATGCCTTTTATATTTGTCAATTTTTATTGTTTTGATAAAACAAAAAATACGTGTCTAGTATTTTTTGGAAATCTGACTGACTGACTAATTAGTTTTTATTAGTCAAATAACCTAATGTTTTTTTATTATATGACGTAGATTCAAAAGTTTCATTTCACTGTACACTTTCAAAATCTGGTAATCGTAAGGCATTAAATACATTGTTTTATGTATCAAAACTTTACCCATTGTCATGTCTTAACCCACAAAGCAAATACACTGATAAACTTCAAGACAGATTATGTCTTAGAGTGCGATTTCAAGCGCTAGACGACAGCTTAGATAAATTATTGCTGGCAAGGACGAAGTACCTAACAGAATAATAATAGAATTTTCGTAATTTAAACACACTTCACAGTCTCAAAAATTTCCCTACATTTTGATAAGTTTTTAATTGGCCTTCAAAACGTTCGAATTCTAATCTTTGTATCGATCTGTCAAAAATACCTCTTTTTTATTCTTCAGCCTATAGTAGACGTGGTCGTTATTTCACGTAACTGGTTACAATAACCAGCGACGCGCTGTGTAACTGAATCACTAGTTACGAGTCAAATTAAAAAGTAGTTATTTTTGTAAATGCGTTATTTCATACACACGTTATGCCGTAGCGGGGAGCCGTATCGTGCATCAAACCGGCACCGGGGCGGCGCGCGTCGCTGGTTATTGTAACTAGTTACGTGAAATAAGGACCACGTCTAGTGTCGTTTCGTGTGTAACTGTATAGTTGGTGGTTATATTTATGTAAACAATCACAGTAGCTGAGTTAAAATAACTAGCTCCAAAAATAACTTGTTTTATAACAGGTTACGCCGATCAAGTAACTGGTTAAATTACGTTTCTTGAAAAAGGCGTTACGACCCACACCTAGCCTATAGAGGTCCACTACTGGTCAAAGACCTTCCCCAAGGCTTTCCCCGATGACCGGTCTTGTGCTGTCCGCATCCATCGGCTTCTCGCGACCTTTACCAGGTCATCGGTCCAACTTGTTATTCTATATTATTGGGGGCCACCCTACGCTGCGCCTTCTGGTACGTGGCCGCAACTCCAGACATGGTACAGAAGCGTGGTGGTATTGTTTTTCAAAAAAGGCGTCCTCCTGAATAACTACAGACCGAAATATCTCAAATTCGTCTAAATTTTTGGCAAGTAATTGACATTGATTGTCACTGATATGATACTGTGATTAGGTCGTAATCGTTTAAGGATAATTACGTGAATTGGCCTCCCGAAAGTTTGCCCAAGTTGTTAAAGTTTATTCAACTTTTGAAAAAGGGGTCGGCTGTTTCTATTCATTAATCATGACATGTCCCGACCAAATGCAGTTTTAAATTAGATGGCTTCACTCACAGCAGCAGTGGTGAGGTAACTTGTTATCTTAACGTGTGCCTTGTGTAAATTATTGAAGTGAAACTTCTTTAGGCACGCTTGACTTGGGGAGTAAACTCGCGAAAGCGTTACGAAAAATATTACAAAAATGATCGGGCAAGGCGAACGGAAAGCAAAGTATAGTCCTATTTCGTCTGTAATACAACGAAGCAGTTGGCACATGTAAATATTGCATGACATGCCGTGTATAAAGTTGTGGGTTCGCATCTCGCCGAAGATAATGTATATTTTTTGGATCTTTTTAAGATTTGTTAACAATTGAGTCGAGTATGAAGTTGTGAGTTCGCATCTCGCCGAAGGCAATATATATTTTTTGGATCTTTTTAAGATTTGTTAACAATTGATTACCTAAGAGCACAAATAATTTATAAATTTCGTTCTGTTCTGGCCTTTATATTGTTTTATATATTTTTGCTGAACATTTCTGATATAATTGAAAGTATAGAAGTTTGAAGATATCGTCACAATACGATAATTGGACACAAAGTACAAATTGCTTTCGAGCAGGCGCGTGCGCTCCTTAGAAGCAGATAAGCATTGCATACCCTAATAATTTTCTAAAAAAATATATAATAATTACATTAAAATAATTTATATACTACAAACTTAAAACTGAAAGACTGTTGATAACACTGCCATCTATTGGGGCTAATGCAAACTACTAACACACATTACAATGCTGTCCGCGCAACTCAACTTCGTCACGACGCTCGCGCCAGTTCGCGTAGCGACATAAGCAGTTACTAATGTGCCTCTTCCATACGCGTCTGTGAATAAAATTATTTGCTTGTGTGCATAATCTTTGCGTACGTGGGCGTGTAATTTCATTCAAATTTTTAGGCCGAACAAGCACAGCTTCTAATAATGCGGCGAATTTAAGAAGTTCACAAATATAGCATGATTGTTGATGAAATATAATATAAAATTTTACGTAATCATCATAGTAACAATATTAATGTATTTTGAAATAATCTTTTTTTCCCGCGAATTAATTCCAACTTTCCCGAAATTCGGTAATTTGTAAAAAGTGACAACACTATTTTGACGGTATTATTATAAGCGATGCGCCAACATGCCGCGTGCCCTGCCTCCCGCCGCCCGCGTCAGGGTTGCATACCGCACATGTATTACGTTAACTCTTTATGCGAAATAATATTAATTTTTTGAAGTGAAACTTCTTTGCGCACGCTTGACTTGCGGAGTAAGCTGGCGAACGCGTGACGTAAGCGTTACGAAAAGTGATCGGGCAAGGCGAACGGAAGTTAAGTGGGGGATATAAGCACAGAGGCGCCCGTGGCGCGAGCTTAGTACTACAAGGTCTACAACGAGTTATTTTTTTTTTTTCAATAAAAATAGAAGATCTATGCAAAAATATTAATTTACCAATGAAACCATGAAATAAATTTAAATATTTATAGAAAATTAATATATGTATATGTGTATACATGTATATATTGTACACACATATATATATATATATATATATATATATATATATATATACATAATTACATACAGATGGAGCGAAAGAAGTTTCACTTCAGTCGTGTGGTCATAAGCACACTCGTATTTTTCATTACCATTGCTCTCTAATCTATACTAATATATAAAGCTGAAGAGTTTGCTTCTTTGTTTGAACCCGCTAATCTCAGAAACTTCTGGCCCGATTTGAAAAATTCTTGTTGCGTTGGATAGCTCATTAATCCAGGCTTTAGGCTATATAACATCACGCTGCAACCTATAGGAGCGAAGAATATAAAAAAAAAACATATCGAAACCTATGCGGGTGAAACCACGAGGCGCAGCTAGTGTAATATAGAACAGTGGCGATGAAATAATGGACAAACTAAAAAAGCATCGAGGCACCCTACGCGGGATGCTCGCCCTGATCGACAATTACGTCGAGCAGAGAACTGCTCGCTCACAGAGCCTGAAGGAGACATAACAGTCCTAGCGGGACACACAAGATAGAATCGAAGACCAAACCATCGGCAACAAAGACGATGTCGCTAATGCACGTGAAGAACAGTACGCTCTCAAAACGAGAAGCTAACATAACACAACTACTAAAATTAAGCCAATTTACATCTGTCGCCGATTAATTTTGCAACTATCCTAATGTTTATCTTTGTCCTTTTTTTAATGAATTAGAAAGAAAAAGATGCACTGATATAGCTTGTCTATAAAGTCGTGAAAACGGATGTTTCTGAAACTAAACATTTTAAAAGTAGGGCAACACTATATCTTAGTAAGTACAAGTACATCGAATGTCATCGGCAGTCATCGATTTGTTTTGTGACTTGTTATTTACTGAAATTTGTATTAATTTTCAATTCTATTTAAACAAAACTTCGAAGAAATGTGTAAAATATGAGGAAAACAAACCGGAGTGGAGCTCGGGAAATTATTTTTAAAGTTTATCATCAATGTTTTGTTAGTACACCGAGCTGTACAAATTTTATGAAATATGGATGATATTTATGCTTGAACAGTTGCTAAAACAGGTATATAATCATGTTACTGTTTGTTTTTATCTACTAGAAGTTTCTAATTTACTAAGTAAACGATTTTAAGACTAAAGTAAGGATTATTTACATTGCGCATTTATAGATTAGATTGCAAGTATAAGTAGACCATATTGTGGTGCGTTTTGATATTTTATTTAATTTACCGCTGATTTTAAAAATGAATTATATCATGTTGGTAATTAAAATTAGTGCTATCCATCTTCTGATAGAAATTACATACTATTATTTTTAATCTTTCAGGAAAGTGAGAGTAAACCCTTCAGTTAGTTATTCGCTTAAGTGAAGATAGCAGGCTGATGACAGCAGTAGTCGAAACATTGTTAGTGACGCAGCTGACAGTGAAAATACTTTTTAACGAAAAAATATTTGGAATCATTATTGCTTTCATCATTGATGAAAGCAATTATTATGTTTTGGAATACCATTCATTGGTAAAATCACGTTAAAACATATAATAATAAATATGTATGATTTTATTTTTTATTTTACTCATTTTATTCAAACGCCAGAGACCATAGATTTAAGTTTTCATTAAAACCAGTTTTGCTTCTTGTACAAAATAATGTGCTAGTATCAAAATGATTCCAATAACATTAACAGGGTTGCTATATGCACGACCGCAGCGCCCTAATTTATTTTCACGACTTTATAGACACACTATATCAGTATAGTTTGTGAACAAAGGAATGAGCGCCAATGGTTAATCTGGTGCCCTAGTCTACTATTACAATAGTGTCAGAATGATCGGTTAGTGATCTCATAATAATCGACTTTGACAAACGTAATCTACAAAAAAAAAATGACGTCTTTATTACTTTCCAATGGTCACTCACTGACACTTCACAACATATTACCTAATAAATGTTCAATTTCTGTAGTAGTTTTTAGAAAATGATTTCTACTTTCGGGTTTTATATTAATGGCAATACGGCAATGTTAATCTGTCACTAGTCCATTACGAGACGACTATAAAAATACTATAAATATCAGACTAGTGCCCCTGGTATCTTGCATCACATGAACTGTCACTTACACACGTCAAGACTCAATAGAACGAACCAATTAAGCGAACTATATCCGCGTTGCCGATTTTGAAGCATAACACATTTAAAAAAAAATTCACGGATTGTTTGAGCAAAAGCAATATGTAGTAAGCCTGGAGTACAGACGTAGGGTAACCAGCCTTTAGGTATTCTATAATAATATAATTCCCGCACGCACTCTCCAAAATGCAGGATTCATTTTCTTGCATTTTGGAGGGTGTGCGCAGGAATTATATGACTTAATTCCGCTTTCACCGTAACATCAACGGACGACCCTATTGGCGATCATACGGTGAGTATACACCCTTACATTGTTGATACCGATACGACCAAGACGAAGCGTTCACCATATATTTTATATTGCATCAAACACTAGTTTATAATATTGAAAAAAAAAACTGTATCAAATGGCCCGTAAAAACGTACGTTTATGATTGTGTTTATTTGATTTTATTATCATATTTAGCACAAATTTGTACAATCTTTTTGACATCAATCACTATAGTCTATGATTCCAATGATTCTTAAAGCCATATAGCGTCTATGGCATAGACGCTTCCTAAGACCTAAAGAGTCAATAAATACAAGCATCCTTATTACTAGAGGATACTTTACTAATAGACCCTAAAAAATATCCAAATAAAATCCACTTTAACTTTGAAAAATAAGCCTCAAATAATAGCCTAATAAATCAAATCATCAAACGGTAACCGGAACCTTCGTACAGTGGAAGGCTATAAAATATCCGGTAATAAGGCCACCTGTTGCCCGACGGTTGTTGCGCAACAAACTACCCGGGTGATCCGGTTGAAAGTTGATTTAACAAACTCCTGTTTTGAAAGAAGGTTAATTTTTAATAGTAAGTAATTTTACTTTCATGTAATGTTGTTCGATAATTTAAAATGATTGATAGTTTGTGATTGCAGAATTTGGTTGTCTAATTGTGCTTGACGAAATTTAATATGTCTCATAACGTCTATGAGACATATTTAATTTCGTTAATTGAAAATGAATGAATGAGTCTTAAATGAATGGAATTTGATTGGCTAATAGTGATGATGTTATGAGTGATATTTAATAGTCTCTTTGACACGCTCGCGAGCTAGAATGCGTGGTTAACAATGGATAAGTTTAAAGACAGTAAATAATTTGAAACAGCCTAACATTGTCGGCCTTTTCAAAATTGTGTAGATAGTCAATACTTTTAATTAGTCTCACATAACATTTGTGAGCATGTGGATCGTTATTTTCTTTTGCAGCACGCATTGTCTGATTTAAGCGTGAAAATTTAATAAATTATACTAGATAAGAAAGTCCATTGTCCGTGATTTATCTGCTTCTACATAATTATGTCATTCGAATGTTACCTAATATATAGATACATGGACCCCAATTTCTGCATAATCACGAGAATATCCTCCAAACATATCAACGAAGAAATAAAAAACTATAGTGATATTCTCTCTATCCCTAATTCCCGTGCACCAAATTAGGGCAGCACGCATGCCAATCGATATCGCGTGATTATCGAGCATAATGGTCGCGAGACGCGGGACTTCGCGTCCCGGGTCGGGTCGGACTGACAGACCCGACCACCGATCACGGACCCGGCGGATAATTTGGGCATTATGTAGGTATTAGGGGAGTACTGTGTTATTATTATGATGGAAAGTAAGCGGATTTACGATGTGTATTGATGTGTTAAGTTGAAATGACATTGTTTTTATGGTTACAGATATGACATCCTATGACTGATGACTTGAGATTTGGTCATATTAGAATTTCGCAACGACGATGAACGCATTAAAGTAATTTTCTTCCATATTCAATTCTTGGAGCATCGAACCAATAACATTTAATTAACGAGTCGTTTCACTTCGGATCAAAATAATTAACAGGTTTAGACTTCATTCCTTAAACAGATATTTACATTCGTCAAGTAACTGTAAATGGTATCGATAGCAATCGGAATGAAATCGACCCGGGGGATTCGTATCTGCTGAATAATTTACTGCGATTTGATTGGTCATCACTCGTGAGCTATTTGCATAATTGCCCATTAGCAAGTTTTTGTTTACAGCCAACTATGAGTTGGACAGAGCAGTCGTGTGTAGCCCGAGGCCACATCTCTACCGTTCGGGGGTTCATTTGCATTATTTTATTTAAAACCCTACGTCGACAGTTAATTCTAAGTGGAACGCGCGTTTATAGGACCTTTCCCTTTAAGATTATTTACTTTATCCTACCTTAACACGAATATTTTGCAATAGCAAAACGTGGTCCTACATAAATATCAAAAATTGTGTAGGAATATCCAAATTCTGGAGCAGGATTAACGAAACTCGACCAGCTTATCAATAGGGGTCCAAACGAAATTCCGTCTCGAATATCTACAGCAGCCTCTCGTTTGTACGTAAACACGCAAAATCCCTGTGAAGGTACGGCCGCGGTCTCTAGACATGTGCGGGACATAAATTTGGCGAGCGTTACGTAGGTACAGGCCGGTCGCTATGTGCCGCAATACATAAGGCGTACCTATGTACGGAGCAACACGGGCGTCACTTATCCGCGCGGAGGATGCGGTGGCCGTCCGATCACCCCCCGGGGGGTGAAGGTGGTCTCCCCATCCCCCTCGCGATTCATTAAGGCGGCCGCGCCCGACGCGGCGGACGGTCGCGGAGTCTCCGTGAATTCAAATTAGAGGCGGCTCGGACGTCGTGCGGTAGAGATGCGGCTCAGTACCCTCGACCAACCTACTGTCGACAAAGGAACGTCGATACTATGTATAACTGGGATTACAGTATGCAGATTAACAACCCCTTTTAGATCAAGCATGAATATTTGTTTAAAAATACCGGCAATGGACGCTTATTCTCGATTATTTAGGTAGGTAAGTAAATAACAATGTCCAATGTCTTAATACATACTTTTTTCGTATCTGTATAAATCATAGAATCAGCTGCAGATTCAAAATATTCACGGGATACGTTCAAGCGTCCTCAGTAGACTTAAGAGCCTTCTTCGCGTCGTATCGATAGCATAACAAACAATTTAGGTGGCCCAAAACTCCACTATCTACCCGGCATTATAGTGTGCAACACAGAGTTTGCTATGGCTAGATTTTTTGAGGCACAGAGGACAGTATCTGACATATGTAGTTTGCACCACAGCTCCACATACACACCCAGTAGACTGAAGTAGGTAGATCATAATACGTAACTGACGCGGTATGGGTAAATCTCTGCCTATCACTTCGGAGAACACAGGGGTGATATTATAGATAATAAACTAGAGATAGATTATAGCTCGGGTTTTCCATACAAACGGTACTGCTATTTATAACGGTCATAATATGAAGGTAGAAATAAATGACCGGCGACGGCATTGCACCTTGCGTCGCGCTTTTTAACGATTATCGCCTTTTTACATTACATATTTAGTAGTAGTCCTAAAGTTTAAGATTTGAATAAAACAGAAGACACATAAGCATTCTATAATGTTCCCACAGTTGGGACACAGGCCTGCTCTCGGGGAGAGGAAGTGGGCCGTAATCTACCACGTCGGCCCATTGCGGGCCGACGATCCTAGAGCGATGAACGGTAAACGGTGATGAATTAATTTACACAAACTAAAGCGCCTGATAGGGTCCGACCTACAACTTGTAAGTCGACCACCACTGCAACAATAAATATGTAAAACAGAAGAAAATCTTAAAACTTTTTATCGACAAAGAAGTTTGGTCACATCACTGGCGCCCCTTTGTCTCGACAAGACAGACGCGCAGCACGGATGCGGGGGAGTGCCGGGCGCGCGGGGGGCGGTCAGCACGTGCCGGACGGAAGTCGCGCCCCGCGGCCGCACCGCGCTAAATGATTCAAAACTCGCCCGGACTCCCGGACCTGCAAGATTTATGCCTCTACCCCAACCCTAGATTAAAGATGTCGCCTTTATTGAAATACCCTAAAATATTCGCGGGTAGAAACACCCGACACGGGCAACTCGATGCTCGATGCGCCCCATTCATTCCCATTCAGTTCTCGTACTCATTTCATTCACTCTTTATTGCTTGTTTTTCGGACTGTTTATTGTGGGGAGTGAGTTTTCTCGTTAATTTTTTCTTCCCAGATACCAATTTGTGTATAAGTAGGGATGTTTTTTTTGTATTATTTTATTAATGTATTGTGGATAAAGTACTCATTAGCGCCGAGTATTAAATCTATGAATATAATTTTATTCAATTTATAAATGACTTTCATTTTCCTAAAATGATAATTCAGAAAAATCCGGTCTTATTCCTTGTGTAAGAGTGAGAGTGACTGAGAAACTCACAATTTAAAAACAATGCTGGAATATTTTAACTTTTTAGGTAATAAGGCATTCCAATCCTTTCTAGAAATTAATGAATCAACTATTTACATATTATAGAAACTAATGAACCGAGTATTTACCTACTCGGAAAATTATGCCTACTTGGCATTTTACGCAAACTTGAACTATAAAAACAAAATAAAGCCTATGCGATATAATGCCAATAAATAGCAAGAATATACAAAATGTCCGAATCAGTCAGTTGATATCAATATTGATTCAATAATTCCGTTTCCAGCTTGTTTTAGTTCGAATACTTATTCCCTGCGACTGATAAAACAAAGTGAGGCAAAATAGAGTTGTCTACTGATTGATTAATATACTTACATAGACAAAGGATCGTTGTGTTTTTTGTACAGTGGACTTTGACACGATAACACAAAAAATACGAAATGAATAGGTAAAATGCGAAATAAAGTATCCAATAAATAAATCAAAGATCCCTTTTTAACCGACTTCAAAAAGGAGGAGGTTACTCAATTCGACCGGTATATATGCTTTTTTTATGTTTGTTCGCGGATAACTTCGTCGTTTATGAACCAATTTTGATAATTCTTTTTCTGTTAGAAAGAAGACATTCCCAAGATGGTTCCATGATAAGGACATCAGGGTTTGATGGTGGAAGACCAGAGAAATCAAGGGGAACTTTCAAAAATCGTAGGGGAAACCAGTGCGTTTGTAAGTTATGATTAGTTTTCATTAAGTATTTTAGCGTCAGCATCCGGTCTAACCGGATGCAGCTGAACAGTACCTTTCACAACTAAAAAGTGTAAAATAAAAACTTTATTTACAAAAAAAAACAACCGACGTCCAAAAATAACTAATTTCGGAAGTCGGTGTCATTGATTTTTGTATATTAGTTTTTGACACCGACTTCCGAAATTAGTTATTTTTCACTTTGTAGTGTTTTTTGGAAGTCGGTTGCTTTTTTTTTGTAAAAAAAAAAGTTTTTTATGTAGGACCTGATTTCTAACTAAAGGAGCATTATTGGACGACAAAGTTGTGTATGTGTATTAAACAAAAACTTATTCCAAACAAAAGAAAGACAGTTAATAATAACAAAAAACAAATTTGTTGTTCCAAAAACGGAACCCCTATTTAGTTTATTAGTACGATGTTGGCAACATTGATCAGTTGGCCTCACAATCGAGCAAAGTTTGTCGTAAAGTTCGCGGCGTCAAGCCGAGGCCAATATGCAAATGTGAACTTTCCCTCTTTCAGAAGGCGGGAGGACGCTGCGACTGCACTTGGCCGATTTACAGCACTCCCCCGCTTTCAAATTGAAACTTACTACAGTACTTGGACGTACGTTTTTTTTTAAAGATGATAAGTGGTTGTTTTTTTTATGTGATATTTTTGGATTTGTACGGCGCCTTGTTGTCTTTCAATGGATGTTAATATTGATTGTAATGTTTTTGTTTATCCATAAAAAATGTTTACCAGAGTGACGCAATGAACATGACATTGAATGAAGAAAACTATTACAACAGAAAAAGAACAATTAACATAATAAAAATGTTAGTGTCTTCTGACACTTGTTGATTGTCTCAATGTAGACTCAACATCGACAAACTTTTATATTTTATGTGAGATTTACTAGCTGACTAGCAAGAACAAACGATATCTACGTAACTCGATTATCTAAGCTTTAATAGTAATAATACTCAAACCAGATGGAACGTTACCCCTGTCTCAGCTTCAATGGCTCTGACAGAAACACCCCGTAGGCGACGCTGGGTAATACCTCTGCCATCTTCTGAGTAATTAACGCGATTGCCAAGCGCTATGTACTGAAACAGTGTTTGAAATAGAGACGCCTTTAACCAAGATTCGAGATGCAATGGCCTATATACGAGACGAATAGGATATCAAAGCTATCTGGGCAGGTGGCCGTCCGAGGTGCAATTCGGGCCTGCTCCTTGCGCATATTGCATGCACGTACCAATGAAGTTTGCTTTGTAGGCGGTAATCTGCGGGGGAGTATCGGCCGGGGTGGTGGGTGGCGGGTTATGTACACACGAGCCCGAGGCGTCGAGGTAGGCAAATGGCCGGCGAGGCGGGCGCGTAGGCCGGCAGATCTCGAGCGATATCGACCCGCGGCCGGCCCGCTCGTCGCCACGGACAACACTCGCGGCGCCACCCGCCGCTAGCGACAAAAACACTCCTTTGTTTGCGCACGACCAAGTACTGCGGCCTGGGAAGCGAGCCCCTGTTGACAATGGAACTGGCACGTTTAAACAACCGTGACTCGATAGGCGACAAACGACTGGTCTTTTCTTTATTGACTATATACATATCCTTGCAAACATCTACACAACATATTCCTCGTTCATTAATCACACAATCACAAAATACAAGGAGCAACAGCATTTTACCCTAATCCCTACCTAACATGACCCACCTCAACGAAAAATTTGCCTTCATAAATAATTAAGCATAATATCGATGTCGATAAACTGTCGTAATGGCGGGTCACCCCTACTTCGTCGCGACCGCTAGGCGGCGGGTGGCGCAAATCACTCGCGCGGACTGCCGTTCTTGGAGAGCGCCCCCGCGCTGCGCTCCTTTATCAACGTGTTTAGTTTTATTTGTCGATAAAAAATACCATTCTGTGCAGCAGTACCGTGGATCGGTGGATCTGGTCTTTTATGTCCTATGTTTATGTTAGGTGAAAGAAAGGGGGAATTCGGTTTATATGTGGGTGTGATTTTTGGTTTTCTGTTTTAGGTTATACGTTCTGGTTTAAAGACGATATAGGATATAATTTGAATAGAGAACATTTAACAGAACGGACGGTTCCCCAGAATTGCTTTTTTGGTCTAACTATACTGGTAAGCACATTCTTGCTCAGCATATTCACATCTCATTCTTTTACTCTCCTTTGTTTACTTAGGCTAATACGTCATGAGACATGGCGTGAGCTGTTCCTAGGTCTGTGGCGATGATTACGTTCCTAGGTCTTCGTGCAATCTTTTTAGATCTTAAAAATATTGTTTCTTTAATACACAAATAAATGACTTCATTATTTAATTCTTCCCATCCTTACTTAACGTTTTCCGAAAATGAAATAAAATAAAATATCATCGACTATCGACATCGACACAGGTACAGCGTATTCAATTAGAGTCACAGCACGGTCTCGCATGAGTGGCGTCTCTACGCGTCGGCAGCCGCGAGCCCCCCGAATCGATACTGACTATCGATACCGGGCGAGCGGACGTGGCGCAGCCCTAGTGCGGTGGGCGTCTTGTTCGAAATCCGAATAACGCTTGGTCAAGCGCGACTCAAAGCGAGGGACGTGGCATGGTCTAATTTGCGCCAGCTATAGAGTGTACCGATCTATATATGGTACCTACAGGCTATATCGTGTGTGCCATATGTGGTACACCTCAGGCTGCGCTTTTGAACTGAATATTATATGTACCGTGCTCTGCCCTGTGTATCTCCGTATCGTTCGAGTACGTCCATTTCTTATTCACTGTTTGTTGAGGCTAACATTGTTTTCACGTTCTGTGTTTGTTTGAACTAAGTTAATTGCTAAATAGCTTTGCTAATTAGGTTGGAACTGAACTAAAGGAATGGTACTGTCGCTTATTCATAATTCTGTTTATTACTGCAGTCCTCTCGTCCGATTATTTGTGAAATTAGAAAAGGTGGTTTAGGGATACGTAGGTCTTAGATTAGATTTCTGATCGATAGTAAAACCTAAATGACGTATTAAAATCGATCATACATACTTGACTTGACATAATAAGATCGATAGGAAAATTAAATTACTTATTAAGAAACTGGGATTTGATAATAGAAACTACGTAAGGCCTATCGTCGCCGACTCATCGAAAATTTTTTAGACATGAATAATCCGTAGGTATATAGCTATTTGGTGGCCTATTGGTTAAAACACCAGCCTCTTAAGTATGAGTGTGCGGGTTCGATTCCAGGTCAGGCAAGTACCAATGTAACTTTTCTAAAGTTATATGTATTTTCTAAGAATATCTTGGACACCATTGACTGAAGGTGAAGGAAAACATCTTGAGGAAACCTGGACTTTATAAGTCTGAAATCGCCAACCCGCATTGAGCAAGCGTGGTGATTACGCTCAATCCTTCTCTGTATGAGAGGAGACCTGTGCCCAGCAGTGGGACGATAAAAAGGTTGATGATGATGAAGCTATTTTGCAAAAGACTCACCGTGATAACTTGCAGCAACTGCAGACGTCGACGACACGCGTTCACGACTGTAATCGTCCTAGACATTAGGTTCAATTCACCTAAATTTTCACATTTAGATTTATATAGAACTAGCGGCCCGATACGTGCTTTGCTACGTATAAAGTGAAATAATAAAAACAAATTTATTGGATCATCAAAATTATTTATTCAAACATTTTTTTTTTAATTGCTAGCAATTTTATAACTTAATCCAAAACATTTAGATTATTAAACAAACGACTGGGGGTACCGACTCTCGAACAGGCAACATAAAGTTGGCCATTTGAAAAACATGATTTCTCCAAATTCAGACCACAAACGTGAAATGTTTGCCCTTGGGCTTTGTTTGTAGAAATAGCAAATGATAAACGCACAGGATATTGTAATCGTTTGAACTCAAATGGCATATCAGTTGAGATAATAGAAATACGCGGTATCAAAAAAACTTCTTCTGTTGATTTACCAGTTAAGATCGTAGCTTCAATTAAATTTTGCAATAAGTTTTTCACTGCCAATCTAGTGCCATTACACAGTTTTGGTGGATTATAAAATTACAAAGAAAGTCGCATTGATTTTTGTATATACAAAAGTTATATATATATAGATTACATGATAATCCACCATTCATTGAATTCATTTGTTACAAAAAATGTTATAAATGAAGAACGGCTCAACCGATTTTGTTCAAACTTCACATAAACCTTCTACTAATTAGTCAAAACAAAGCCTAAACATTTGGTTTGGACAGCTGAGTCCGTTCTTGAGTTATAAAATTACAAAGAAAATGGCATGGATTTTTATATATATAGATTGACCAGCTTGTATTCACTTTTAAAAGTCCGATCAATGTTGACTACCACCACCATTGTTGTGGAATTGTTATTTGGACAAATTACAAGTTAAATAACCTTACGATAATGGCAAAGACGGAAAATATACAGTCAGTGAGAATGGTATATAAATATTATCACTCCTATTAAAATAACAACATCATAGTTAATCATACCTACGGGTCATTGCCGGAACATTGTTCACCATAAGCCAGCACTAGTCATTAATCGCGCGACTTTCCGCTACATTTAATCAGAACCGGCCAAACTGCCCTCAGTCTGTAACGGTATTGTTGCTACACTTGCATGAATGTGTTGAAATGATAATGATTAATAAGAAGAAAATCAATATTTCATTTTTAAAAAAAATAACATCTCACAGTCGCCAGCGTAGTGGATACTTATCCCGTTTCGTTACTCGAAAGGTTTACTAAAAGGAATTACTAATTTTAATTATTCACATTTACAGTAATACATTACAAGTATAATGATATTTGGTGACTATAAATACCTTGTAAATAATCGCAGAACTGCGATCTATTCCTTTTCACAGTTTTAGAACACGTTTGAAGCAATGAATTAGCAATATACCTACAATATATTTCAGAATAGGGATGTTTCCTGTGTAAAAGAAATTGATTCTATTAAGTCCGTCATTCAGATTATAGAAAAATATTGGATACGTATATTTTGTTTTATCAAATCAATAAAAATTGCCAAATATAAAAGGCATCAAAGATCAGGAGTGGTGGCTGGTGACGTCACTGCTCGCTAAAAAGTGTAGCGTGCCGTGATGTCACACGAGTTTTCAACGCACTGTATCGTCTTCATTTTTTGTTTAAATGAAAAAAAGAAAAAATACGTATCTAGTATTTTTTGGAAATCTGACTGACTGACTAGTTAGTTTTTTTTGTCAACTATCTTATTACTAATTTTAATTATTCACTAAAGTATTTACAGTAATACATTACCAGCATAATGATATTTGGTGATTATAAATACCTTGTAAATAATCGCAGAACTGCGATCTATTCATTTTGACAGTTTTAGAACACGTTTGAAGCAATGCGTTAGCAATATATGTATAATATACTTCAAAATTATTCAGATCAACGGCTCAAAGCGCGCATCTTTATAAAGGAACTTTTTGGAAAAAAAATTATTGATATTTATGAATATAAACTAGGCGATTCAGAATCTCTGATAAATTCTATGCATTTTGATATCTGGTTTTTCGAGTTGGATTTCGTATAAGAGGAGAAAAAAGGATCTATACAACAGAATATATGGTTAATTGGTAGTGTGCTACATAATTAGAGTGTTGGTGGAGTCTACAGAAAATGAAATAGTACCCTTTAGCATTCAAGACTTTGTTTTATCATAGAAAAAAATGAAAGAGGTGTACAGTTTTTAGCTTCAGACTTACTAAGGAAAATGTGGTGCCCTACTGTTTAGCATTTTTACTTAAATATGGCCTTTTGGTGCACTCATCAAACACTCTTTATTGTGTGCACCGTATAAATTAACATAATATAATCAAAGAAAGAAAGAAAGAAAATATATTTATTCATCGCAGACTTGAAGACACACAAGACATCTAAAATAAACATACATTAGGTGGCAACAAATAAAAAGTAAAAACTGTGATGTAAAAATAGCCTCAAGTGTGCTTCGCGGTTGTACCAAAAAGGCAGGTTTCTCCAGGTGGTAGGCCATAACATCGCACAACCCACCAGACAAAGTCTTGCCGCCAAGCGATTTGTCGTGTTCCGGCATGATGTCTGGTGAAGCCGTACGGAGGACGGGTCTGAGCAGTTGTGTTGCGATGTGTGCTGGGTACGATGCGCCAAATGTTGTTGTGTTGGGAGTTTGGTCGTGAAGGGTCTTGAGATCAATCTCCCTTTGGCGCAGCATCGTTGGTCGTGTTGTTGGGTTTAACATTGCATCACCTCGCTCAACTGCCGTCTTCCTTCCTATTCGCTCGGTTTTTCTGAGTGAATAGGCTCTTGATAAACTAGCGCGCTTTACCATCAACGATCGCATCACTGCTTACGTAGCTTACGTGCTTGCGTAAGCAGTGAAAAAAAAAGGCCCAGTTCAGCAAAAATACCCACTCCAAGGACATAAGCTTTCTCTCGTTGAGAGGCAGTGCTCTCTTCTACCACGCTGGCACAGTGAGGATTGGTAGATGTCACATGTCTTCCAAGTTTTGGCTCTAGGACATGCTGGTTCCCTCACGATGTTTTCCTTCACCGTTTTTAGAGCAGTGGTGATAAAATATTTTACACAAAGTAAAGAGCTTGATGATAAGAAGGCTCGAGGTCACTCAAAGGGCAATGGAGAGAGCTATGCTTGCGACCGAATCAGAAATGAGGAGATCCGCAGAAGAACAAGAGTAACCGACATAGCCCGAAGAATTGCAACACTAAAGTGGCAGTGGGCTGGACACATTGCCCGTAGGCGATGCCCGATGGGGCCGACGGGTTCTCGAGTGGCGACCACGCACCGAAAGACACAGCGTGAGTGCCACGACAAGGTGAAGGTCGCGCTGGATGCGGGAGGCGCAGGACCGGTCGTCGTGGAGTACCTTGGGGAGGCCTATGTGGCTGAAATGATGATGATGATGAAGAACTTGATGGGGTTGAACGTACAAACTACAACATGTATATACATGTACTAGGCCACCGCTGCTCTCATAGATATAAATTACAGAACATAAATCTGAACTATTGTGGCCTAATGCTTCTAAGATCAACAAACATGAAGATCTTGCAAAGAGTGACACAATGGATGGTCTCATGGATCTTGCATTACACTTTAATTTAAAACTAAAAGGTCCACTGCCACTTATCGTAAATAATAAACACAAAAAACAAACATCACTCATCTAACTTTATTTTGCACCACACAATATTAAGTGCAAAAACACCCAGACAACACAATTCCAAGCAAAACACGACGCACAAACTTAAAACTAGTCAATGTTACATTTCAAACTGCGCCAATAAAATGTGCAGCGACAATAAAATGTAAAAGCGAATGGGAAAAAGAAAATTGATAGCGAAAGTGCTGAAAAGTTTTCAACGAAAAGTGAAAGTTGAGTCGCAAAAGTTGCGAATGTCGACTTTGTTTCCCTCAACTTTGGATTCAATTTGTGGGTGGGGGAGTCCCCCGCTCCCCCAACCGTTTATGATTCCTAACAATAATAACCTTGGGAAGTTACCTTTTTTCTCGCAACTTTTGTACAAAGATTTGTTTAGTGTGTTTTTTCTTTTGTTGAACTTTTAAAAGGCGATTGGTTTTCGTTTAATTTTTCCTTTTTATAAAACGTGGCGTTTTATTCTTTTACAAATGAGTCCGAAATTGGCCTGAAAACTCTGGAAAGAATTTTAAAAACATGTTTTGTGGTTCGAAGTTCTATAGTGCAGACTGCAGTGGCACCTTCCATACTAATGATTTTTTTATATAGGTACACAGTCCGGAGAAAATGTTTCTTAATAAAAATCAGTTTATTTTAACTGTTGATAGATAGTGTGTAATGTTTTTTTCGTGGAGGGTCTTCAGATCAATCTTCCTTTGGCGCAGCATCGTTGGTCGTGTTGTTGGGTTTCACATTGCATCACCTCGCTCAACTGCCGTCTTCCTTCCTATTCACTCAGTTTTTCTGAGTGAATAGGCTCTTAATCAACTAGCGCGCTTTACCATCAACCATCGCATCACTGCTTACCATCAGGCGGGATTGCGGTCAAGCGCTAGTTTATAATTATTAAAAAAAAAAGTTGTATAGTGCAGACTGCAGTGGCACCTACCATACTAATGATTTTATTAGATAGGTATACAGTTCGAAGAAAATGTTTTTTAGTAAAAATCAGTCTATTTTAACTGCTAATAGATAGTGTCTAATGAATACGAATACATATGTTCATTTTCCAATATAACACGACAGTAACAATTACCTACCATATTGAAAACTAATCGACAGGGTAATTGCGTACTTACATCATCTCAAGGTTAATCCTAGTCGCATCCGAAGCTTTTTCAGCTTTGGAGTCTGGGAGTCTTTCGCTAAACTTCGATATTTTCCGTGAAGCGACTGCCGTCTGACCTCGTACCAGCATACTTACAATACGTACTTAACTGCTGTACTGTACCTGCCTTTGTGAATACACTATGTGTTTCAGTAACAATAAGTTCTATTTCACAGTTTAATGTTGTTAAAAAAAAACACATTGGTCGTGGAGGATTGCAAAAAAACACTTGGGCCAACTACCTGCAGTTAGGGGCCCTTCCTATTCACGCTGTTTTTGCTATACTAGCGCGTTTTACCATCAACGATTGCATCACTGCTTACCACTAGGTGGGATTGCGGTCAAGCACTACACATATTTATATTAAAAAATCGTTTTTCGAACATATGGAGCAATGGATAAGCATTATACTTCAAAATTATTCAAATTCAGAGTAATTGTTATGTGTTAGGCTACCTGAAAAATGCAACGAGCTGAATGTAAAAATTATCATCTGCCTAGCGTTTTAGCAACTATATTAAAGTTGGCTTCCAGTCTAACCGAATTCAGCTGAATACCTACCAATATTTTACATAGAGCGACTGCTTATGTGACCCCACAATCCATTTACTGGGTAAGACGATACCCCTTGCTAAAACATAGTGGCCAGACTAACTATCTGTAACCACTGTCAGAGATCTACAAATGACAATCGGGGCCAATGGCTTAGTGCTTTCCGAGGCACGGAGGGGCCTCGGTAAGTAAAGACGGTAACCCATCCACTGAGCAACCGTGACAAGGTTAGTCTAACCTGACCGACCGAATTGTGCGGCTGTTAATATTTAGCCACGAGCCCCTATATCTGGTACGCCACATTCATCATCATCATCATCTCAGCTATAATCCCAGTCGCATCAGAAGCTTGGAAAAGCTTCGGAAGCTTTCCAGCTTTGGAGTCTGGGGTCCGCTTTACCAGTCTAACTGCTGATTTTGGCTAAACTTCGATATTTTCGTGAAGCGACTGCCGTCTGACCTCCACAACCAACGATATAGAAGCATTGCAGCTACACCAATTGTTGGACTTTCGAGGGCTCTAACAACCCGTAACAACTGATCCAAATGATCGTATGGCAACCGGGACCAACGGCTTAACGTGCGTTCCGAGGCACGACCAGACCAGTGCAAATATTTATATTCCTGCATACAAATATTTGCACTCCGCGGGGATTGAACCCGCGCCTCCTTGCGCAGCGGCTGCGTTCGCTACCGCTACGCCACTGAGGCTGTCCACTGGCTGGCACGCCACAATAGCGGCGGTAAATCTACTCTATGAGGAGTGGCTAGAGAGGCGCCACGGCGCCCACACCTTCCGCCTGACGCATGTCCTCACAGGACACGGTTGTTTCAGGAGATTCCTGTTCCGGATAAGGCGGGAGGAAACGCCAGGGTGTCACCACTGTATGGAACGTCTTGAGAACACGGTGGAGCATACGGTAGAGGACTGCCCGGCTTGGCTCGTGGCGGCGATCGGCAGCAATCTCTCGCATCCAACTCTGGTCCAGGCTATGGTCCGGAGCGTGAGTGCGTGGCAGGCCGTCACCTCCTTCTGCGAAGCACTGATGCTGGCAATGGAGGAGGTGGAGCGCGTGAGGCAGTGGTAATCCCAGCACACTCACGCCACTAGCCGCTGCAGGAGACGCCGCCGCCGCAGGGCCTACGGGCGGTGAACAGTAGGCAGCTCGCCGCCCGGTAAGGAACAGGCCAAGTCGTCGGCGCGTTGTGTTTCACGCGCGCCTCAATGAGATGTCAGCACATCGTGACGGGGTCCACGAAGACCGCTGCCTCCTGGGTCAGGGTTACGAGTTGGTTAAAAAAGAAGCCGTGGTCCTGGCGCATAGGCAAGTGAAGAAACACGGGTGGGTTTTAGTCAGTAAAAGTCTGACACGGCCTTCCACTCCGCCCAGAGCTGGAGAGGTCATTTATTGATTTCCCATCCCGAACAAAATAAAAGCCCTTCTAGCTGATGTAAAAATACTTTTATATATTTTCTTACCTTAACTAACTTCTACTTTCTATCGGCCTTTCCCCATACATAATATATGGTAGTAACTTAAAACATAAGATTTTAATTTAAAGCTAAATAAAAGCACAAAAGTAATTAGTATTAATTAATTGTGTAAGATAACAGTAACGAGTAATAGTATGTAAAATAAAGAATATTCTATTCTAAGGATTTTCTATGCAACTAGCGCCATCTATGCCTTTTATACAACTAGCGCCACCTATACTTTCTTTGAATAAATACATCGCCTATTAGAGTGCCAAGTCTCGCAATGAAATCCATGAGAACTCGAAACCCATTTGATTGCTTTATTGTAATCGCGGAGAGTGACATCTATTCACGTTCGAGTACATTACATTTTTGCAATTTTTTGTAATAAAATAATATTTATCTTCTATCTTTTTCTTATTTAAATAAATAGATAGAACAATATGCACAAACAACCTAAATTTAGGTTAGTTTCTAAAACAAGGAAGTTGGCGCCACTGATTCGACTGGGATTAACGCTGAGATGATGATGATTGGCGCCACTGATGCAAAAAATTAGCGCATCCCCTTGAAGCAGTATTCTCAACGTATGGTTATCACATCTTCGAATTTTGATTCTGCTACATCATGTTTTCTTTCATCTTTTTGAGAGCGGTAATGAAATAATTTTAATAAGGTAAAGTGTCTGTCTAGGTTCGAATCCATAATTCCTAAGTCGTGGTCTCCTTTCTCGTTTCCTTTTATCTTAATTTTACTCTTTAAAAAAAACATATACAAGTCACATACACAAATAGCCTAACTATTATAGAGAATCGAATCCGCGGCATGCAGCGCAGCAGTCGATTGCTCAGCCACTGCGTCAATCGTATCTTTAGGTCTTAACCACTAGGTCACCACTGTCAAAGGTAAATGTAATAAAGGTAATAATTTTCAAAGTGGTACTTGGTAGATGGATGACTATATTTACATACCTAAACCTCTCCGTGCCTCGGATAGCTCGATAAGCTTTTGGTCTCGGCGGTCAATCGTGGATCTTGACAGTTGATCGTGACAGTTGTTACGGGTAGACAGAAGTCGGAAAGTTTGACAATCACTCTTACCAAGAGTCTTATCGTATTGTCCAGTAACTGGGTTGTGGAAGTCAGATAGGCAGACGCTCCATATAAAATACTGGTATTACTGATGGTAGGTTAGGCCATAACATCGGCTGCCAGCAGAATTTACCACCCTCCAGACAAAGTCTTGCCGCCAAGCGACTCGTCGTGTTCCGGCATGATGTCTGGTGAAGCCGTACGGAGGACGGTCTGAACAATTGTGTTGCGATGTGTGCCGGGTACGATGCGCCAAATGTTGTTATGTCGGGAGTTTGGTCATGGAGGGTCTCCAGATCAATCTCTCTCTGGCTTAACATTGCATCACCTCACTCAACTACCCTTTTCCTTCCTATTCACTAAGTTTTTTAAGTGCATAGACTTAACAAACTAACGCGCTTTACCATCAATGATTACATCACTGCTTACCATCAGGCGGGATTGCAGACAAGACTAGTTTATAATTATTTTAAAAAAATAAGCTACATTCGGTCAGACTGAAAGCTGACCACAACATATTTGAGAAAGGATAAGTATATGATGAATTATACATAATACACACATCAAAAGTGTCTAGGGATCAAGCATTTTTATGCGGATTTCTTGAGATTGAGATGTGGCTTTGTAATAAATTTATGATTTTATAAATTTATATGGATCCTTTTTGGTGCATTTCATAATTTGAATCAGGAACTGTGAATCAAATTCGAGTAAAAGATGAAAATCAGCTGTCAATATTTTCCCTATAAAAACATACAACGCATTGAAGACATTATTAGTGCTACTGTTTCCCTACTACTGATTAAAACCAACGTTATTATGGAGCGGCGACGTCATTTAAGCAGGGAAGAAATGCTCAGAGCCGTGGGAATGATAGAAGCTGGTTCCCGGCAACGTACTGTGGCTTTAGCTCTGAATACAAGTCAGAGTGTTATCAGTCGACTTTGGACACGTTACCGAAGCACTGGTACCGTGGCTGAGAGCCATGGAGGACGGTATCGCTGCACCACACGGAGACAAGACCGATACATTCAAATCTTAACTCGAAGAGCTGCAACAATAACCGCCATGATGTTAGCCGTGAGGCTTCATCACTCTTCAGGGAACTTAATTAGCGACCAAACAGTCAGAAACCGCTTGCATGAAGTGAACCATCATTCCCGAAGACCGCTACGGGTACCACCTATAGCAATGCACAATCGTAGGATTCGATATCAATGGGCTCTTGAACACAGAAATTGGGCAGAAGAACAATGGCGTTTCGTGTGCTTTTCTGATGAGTCTCGTTTTGGTATGAGACCGGATACAAGACGTATACGACACTGGAGAACCCCTGGACGCCAACAGCGATTAAAATCCTGCCAGGAAGTCCATCCTTATAGTGGTGGAACCATCATGGTATGGGCGGGTATTTGGATCGGCGGAAGAACTGAGTTGATTTGGATCAGAGGCAACCTCAACGCTCAAATTTATGCTGAGACGATTGTATCAGACGTCATCGTTCCTCTACAAGTGCAAATCGGTCCCTTATTTCAGTTAATGCATGATAATGCACGACCGCACACCGCAAGAGTTGTAAGACAGACTCTCGCCGCAGCTAACATCAATGTCCTGCCCTGGCCTGCTCAGTCGCCAGACTTGAACCCGATTGAGCATGCATGGGATATGCTACAGAGAAGAGCTCTGCCGAATATGGAGGGTATCCAGTCGCAAGAAGACCTTTTTTTGTTGTTGCAACGAACATGGGCGGCCATTCCACAGCGTGATTTGGATGAACTCATTTTGAGTATGCCAAACCGATGTTCTTGTGTTGTTAGTGTTCGCGGTAGAAACACGGATTATTAATTGTTTAAGTTACCCAATAAAATTTTAGAGAAAACTGTTATTTCAGTCTTTTTTTCGAACTTTTGTGTTAGTGGTTCAAATGTCAAATATCCCTTTATTAGGAAAATGGCAAATTTCTTTATTAATGCAAAGGTGACTTGGTTTATCGTTACTGTGACAAACGAAAACACTTTATTTGATGAATCCTTAAAGAAAATTTTAATTAATATCAATCAGGAGAAAAGTTATTGCAAAAATATATGTTGATCCCTAGACACTTTTAATGTGTGTATTAAAACTAGTGCTTGATAGCGACACAGGTGGATATGGATTCAATAGCCAGAACCTGAAGTATCACATAAATAAAAAAATCATACTTTATTTAAGGCTCGAACAGACCGGATGCTCATGCGCCAGACCGCTTGTGTGACAATACGCTTGCGTACACTACGCAAGCGGTGTGTCCTGTCTCATGCGATTCCATACATAACAACTAAGTGGTCCACGCTTACATCTACGCACACCATAAATCCTTTTCTTTCTTTCCAGCCGGAGCGCTTGATATCTCCTTACACGGCGATCATCCGTCGTAGCGCGAACCCGTTCGAACTGGCGCATGTGCTGGTATCCTGGCTACTCGGCGCCGGTTATGATGCATACGTGGTGGTGGGCTGTGCTAAACGTGACATCTGCATGGCCATCAGATACCGCACCGAATGTCCTGATATACCTGATGAGACTGTTGTAAGGGACGCTGCAGATACAGATAAATATGTGAAGTCGTACAACTATTTGATAGTCTCACAAATACAGTATGTTAAGAAAACCCTGTCCGACCCATGAAGGTGTTGTTAGCTCACTCAGTATCGATAACTGATTCTACTAATGGATACAAAACCGGGCTAAACTTAAAAAAAAAATCCCCCTAAAAAAATAAATATTATTTCGCAAAAAGAGGTAACTTAATAAATATGCATTAATCACCCTTCCGCAGGCGGCGGGCGGCAGGGCACGCGGCACGTGGTCGCATCGCTATTCGCTTATAATAATACCGGTGAACCAAATTTTGGGGAAGTTGGAATTAATTCGCGGGAAAAAAAGATTATTTCAAAATTCATTTGTATTGGTACTATGATGATTACGTAAAATTTTATATTATATTTGGTCATGTGTTTACCTAACCTTTATTATCCTTATGGGTCGGTTAACATACTGTATATTCATCTCTGCACTAAATTAATTGCTCTGTTAGGCTTGTGGTTGCATGAGCTCTTCTTGTATTCGATTCATAGCACGTACATAATATTATTGAATTTAGAATTACACATATTATCATTTGAATAGTTTTTATAGCCAACATCAAGATCTTTTTCGAGTGGCAATAGTCATTGCCACTCGATTAGTCAATCGCTTATTCCTGGGTGATTCAACTTAAAAGGGTTGTAAAATCAGTCATGCAAGCTTTCCAACTTTGTCCCCATGATGACTTATTGCTTTAGATATGTTTGAGGTAATGACTGGACAACTTTGTATCAGGCAGGCTGATGATAAACACAGTTCCTGCCTTCAAAGCAAGAAAGAACAGGCTTCTTCTGTGTACTTCCATTCCACCATAGACCTCAATTATCGCTTTCCAACAAGAGTAATCGAGGTCAAGGGTAGGCCTTTAAAATCACATTCAAAATAATGTTATTGTTAAAGAATTTCATCACATAGAAAAAACTCTTTGGGCGTAAAAATTGCATAAGAATGCCCCCCAAAGCATCTATCTGCACTTGAACTGGGATTTTCTTTCAAATCTTTACATATGTCCTTAGTCAAATCAATATTATGAATTGCAGAAATTAGAAGAACCGCCACCGCCGGAAGAAGAGCCCCGTTACAAACTCGTGCCCCTGCCAGACCTCACGTCTAAGTATGTCGCAGAGATGGAGATCAAAGAAGCTGAGAGAAAACAGAAAGAACTGGACAAGATCCAGAATGAGCGGAAAAAGAAAATTGCCGTAAGTAGAATTCTGCCGAGCTGGCACTGACGTATTTTTTCGTTCTGACAATGGTCCTGAATGTGACGGATTATACGGGTTTTACTGCACTCTTTATTATTTTCTACATTATACATCATTATTTTCTATTTATGCGAAACCCGAAACACGTGTCCAATATTTTTAAGTAAAGAATCTATGTAAAAAATTTCAAAAAGATATAATGAAAAACCACAAAGTTATGAGCTTGCTATTCTACTTGGTTGTCCCAACAAAAATATTGTCAAATATCCGCTCGGGCAGGTGAGCGCGGTGCGTTGACCTCTGGCGTCAGCTGTAGCGCACGCGCAAAATACTTGCGCGTGCGCTGACCTATCGTAACAGCTCGGTAACCACTCTGAAATTATAACATGGTGTAAACATGATTGGAATGGATTCAGTTGCTTATTCTGAACAAACTATATTCAGGATTCGCATAAATAAAAAATAACTTTGTATAAATATAGAAATATAGAAATTTTACCAATGGTGTTCTTATCGTTTAGAGCATTATTTTAAGGGCAACCTTTGAATGGATGGGTATTTCTCTACAAAAATTATTCTAAAATCTAATTTAAGTTAGTTTTGAACTAGACCACGACATACAGAGTGAGAGCAATAGTAGCTCATGGCTAAATAACCCTATTTAGATCGTGAATTTGAACCCAGCCTGCTGCACTGCCCTCAAAATGGCGAGAGAAAACATCGTAAGGTAAAACCACCATCTTCAAGAACCAAAAAATGTAAGACCTGACATCTGCCAAACCAAACTTAATATATATAGGCCCACTACCTCTCACATAGGAGGCCTCTGTCCCAATAATTAGACCAAGCTGATTGTACTGCATACTTACTACCGCCATGCTCAATTTCAGGAGTTGGAAAAACCTCCTCCTGATGAAATCGACGGTTGGCGCACACACGCTTGGATCCTTGTGCTGCCACCCAACTTGGGGATTGAAGAGCCGTTCTTCATCGAGCCAAGTGAGGGTAACGGTTACCCGCTGAACGCTGAGCAGTACCAGTACATTGAGAGTGTCTATAATAATGAGAACTATTATGTAAGCCTAAACAGGTTCTTTGTATTTTTAGACGTCAAAACTTTAGAACTTAAATGAGAATAGACAACTTTAATTTTAAATAGAAGTAATCCTGTGGTTAGAACCATTTAAGCTAACTTCTTGTTTTAGTAGGTTACAGACATGGATAAACATAGAATTAGAACTCAGCGTGGAGCTACCTCCTACTCTGCAACATCGGGGAATCCCACCCATGCGAAACAGTGAGAATAATGAAGGTGCTACCGTGCCACAGTGAGCACGCGTTCGTGTCGTATAACAAATATGTATTGTTTAAGGGCCTGCGCAATGGCAATGGAAAGAGCTATGCTCGGAGTTTCTCTGCGTGATCGAATCAGAAATGAGGAGATACGCAAAAGAACCAAAGTCACCGACATAGCTCTGCGAGCCGCTAAACTTAAGTGGCAGTGGGCAGGGCACATTGCTCGTAGAACCGATGGCCGATGGGGCATTAAGGTTCTGGAGTGGCGGCCACGTATTGGAAGATGCAGCGTAGGGAGGCCCCCAACAAGGTGGACCGATGAACTAGTGAAGGTCGCGGGAAGTGGATGGATGCGGGCAGGACAAGACCGGTAAGCGTGGAAAGCCTTGGGGGAGGCCTTTGTCGAGCAGTGGACATCCATAGGCTGAAGAAGAAGGGCCTGCGCAGCCGACGGAGTTTTCGCGGCGGAGAAAAAAGTACGCTCCGTGAACAAAAAGTCCACCGCGGATTTACGGCGAACTCAACGCACACGGTGTGTGGTCATTTGTTGTCATTTGTTGTAATTCTTTTTAAAGGTAAACGTTCAAAAAGTGACGGAAGAAGGTGTCGGTGCCCTCAACTACGACCTTGGTGACCTAAATTGCTGGGAGCACCTTTTAGCAGGAGAACCCTTCTACAGGAGACAGATGGTAGGCATCGACACCGCTGACAAGAAAACAGCTACGGACACTGAGAAACACCTCGATATGCCAGCCAGCTGGGTTGAAAAACTAGATATCACTGCTGATGGTGAGTTGTAGACGTACTTAACATTATAAGATGCGTAAAAGTGATTTCGGTATCCTAGTGGATAATGGCTCGCTGAATAAGATTGCACGTAGTCTTGTAGCGATTTTTCACCATCATCGGGGACCTGTTAATGATCATGCTTGATCAAAGCCGTTCATCAAGTTTAACATCATAAAATATATTTGTCGGAGACAGCGACGGCAGAGCGGTAGGGTCGACAGCATCTTCGTGGGGTGGTACAGGTTCCATTTCGTAGGTGAGTTTTGAATTGAAGCACGACGTGTAGATATACCCTCCAATCTTCATAATAACAATTTGAATAGGCAAACCGACAGTTTCGGTTCGGAGAAGTGCCTTGGTCCGCGTCTCGATGCAAAGTGACCGTTCGACGAACCCCACTATCCAAAGCGACTCTGTCCATGTGACGCCATCACAAAATAACGTCACAAGTGTTCGCCCCTCTACTACGTAAATCAAATCAGCAACTTCTATTAAAATTATATCGACGATCTCCGACACGGCCAGCCTGACGATTTGCACGTCCTCGTGCATCATCATCATCATCATCATCATCATCATCCCAGCGCCAATCCAAGTCGCATCCAAAGCTCCCTCAGCCCCGGAGTCCGTGATCCGCTTCACAAGGCCAACCGCCGATTCCGGCCAAACTTCGATATTTCCCGTTGCACGTCCTCGTGCATGTCTGTAACAAATTTAAAAAAAACACAGAAAACCGACTTTGAAGCATTTTTGAGAGTTCGGCCAACCTGACCGTCACATGTCACGTTTAATTACTATGACTATTAGAAAACCAAACAAACTTAATTATTTTAACATCTTAAACACAAAAGCTTCCTTCAAGCTTCATAATTATCAAATTTCAAAAAGAAAATACAAAAGGTTCCTCCAAGCCTCATAATTATCAAATCATAATTATCAAAAAGAAAACACACCATGGTTCGCTACCACAGTAGCTAGTGACAACTCATAGTTGACACCCATATCGTCATCACCTCTTGTGATACGACCAACTCTAGAGTCCACGACTCCCAGGTCAACACATGACCGTATAACTAACAGTCTCCTTTGAGATCCTGGTCCCCACCACACCACCATCTGCCCATCGTGCCCTGAACAACTCCTCACTGAGTTCCAGTCACGACAACAGACTAGTGCATGCAGTGCGACCATATCTACCTAGGTCCCCGCCACATCACTAGCTGCCCATCGCCCCCTGAACAACTCCTCACTGAGTTGCAGTTACGACTACAGACTAGTGCATGCAGTGCGACCATACCTACTAGTGTCCCCGCCACACCACTAGCTGCCCATCGCGCTCTGAACAACCCCTCACTGGGTTGCAGTTACGACTACAGACTAGTGCGTGCAGCGCGACCACATAGCCATGATACGTGTTCCATTTGCTGGCGGAGGCACCCTCCTCACCATCTTCTACATTATGAAAATCTAACTCGGCAGACATTACTTGGAAAAATCTTTCGTACTTATGTGATCGTGGGGTACTTATAAGTTCTGTTTCCAATCAACGATTTCAATAGGTAACGATCGCCATTATCGCCATCAAACAACTCACCATTATTAAATTTCATTACTTTAGCACACTTCTATCAAATTTAGATTTTTCGTAAATAGCACTCATTTCTATGTTCGTTACCGCTTGTTCTCTTGAGAAGATTTAATAGTCTAGCCGCACATACTATCAGAAACTCAAGTGAGCTCGTAACTATAGGCCACAGTGAACTTTAGTTTTGAAATAAAGACAAACCAGACATCATAATTTTAAAACCCTGATTTAAAATTTCTCCGCCCATTATAACAAACAATCGGGTAGTACAAGAAATAAAATTTGCAAAAATAACTCTTATTATCATGTCGCAAAGAAATCGTTCAGTACACAACGCTGGTACTACCCATACCCTGTACACGTACTATCGCGTGTGTGCGTTTACCAATGAAATTACAGATAGCTTGACAAGAGAACATTCAGCCACGGAATCAAAATAAAAATAGTACGACTCACCGGATTATGGCAATTTCCCGCAAACACCTGCCACTTGGCAGTTGTCAACCGTTGCACACCAGACATCTCAGAGCTCTCATAAAATCCCATTACGTTACCACAAATATTTTGGGTATTTTGAAACCTTCTCATCGCCTGCAGAGTAGATGCTGTCCTGAATTCTTCTCATCGCCTGCAGAGTAGAGGCTCAAGTCTTGAAACCTTGGGCGTTCCGCAAAGTGCACGCAGCTCCGGCTGCGCCGCAAGCAGCTCCAGCAGCGCCACACGCCATTGATGCGATTCACCAAGCAGCTAGAAGCGCGCTCCGCAAGCGCATCTCGCTCGCCAAGCAACAGCCAGCACTGTCGCGACAGCGCCGTGTCCAGCCGCACGTGCATGCCTGCAGCGGACTCCTGCAGCTTACTATCACGCGGAGCGATCACTTCTGCGTCAGCAACTGAGCGCACCTCGTAACGTGACGTTCACTTCCAGCCTCACGTTATTCTGTTCCTTGATTTATAACCAGATTGTGAGCAGTGTAGTTCTTTATCCAACTTCTGATGTCGGAGACAGCGACGGCAGAGCGGTAGGGTCGACAGCATCTTCGTGTGGTGGTACAGGTTCCATTTCGTAGGTGAGTTTTGAATTGAAGCACGACGTGTAGATATACCCTCCAATCTTCATAATAACAATTTGAATAGGCAAACCGACAGTTTCGGGTCGGAGAAGTGCCTTGGTCCGCGTCTCGATGCAAAGTGACCGTTCGACGAACCCCACTATCCAAAGCGACTCTGTCCATGTGACGCCATCACAAAATAACGTCACAAGTGTTCGCCCCTCTACTACGTAATTCAAATCAGCAACTTCTATTAAAATTATATCGACGATCTCCGACATATTTATGAAAGGTTTACACTAAATGCAACTAGATGGCGTTGACGTCGAAATAGAAGTCGCAAGCGTTATATGACAATGATTTGGTTGGGTCCTTTGGAATTTAAAAAATGTAAGCGCATCTATAGAAAATTATACAGTGGTTGTTTTGTATACCCACAAAGTTCAACTTTTAAATACTGGGTACGTTCGCGGTGTTCGGTATTTAACACCACTCGACCCGCCACTTAATCGATCTTATCTTATCTTTATGTAGTTATAATTATTATTTAATTGATACATAAAGTTTTGATTTATTTAAATTTGTCTCGTGTGTGTACCCTATAGATGTGTGTCTGAAATAAATGATTATTATTATTATATCATTCTTGTAATCCTCGAAGGGAAAGCTTTGCAAAACCATTTTGTTTTTGTGTTAAAAAACGTTGCCCCACACTAGGAATTATTCCTGTATCGTTGGTACGTTTACAAACATTTAAACTCATATACAGAAACAGCCAGACCCGGAACAACTACTTGTAGACCATACAAATATTTGTTCCGTCAGGGTATCAAACTCGCGAAACGCAGCGCAGCAGTCGATCGCTCAGCCACTGCACCAACCTTGTCGTCTAAATGTAGTGGTATCTACAACACTAAATGCGAACTACTTATCATAGTTACTTTTCGCAAAATCCTTCATCTGACAACCAGAGTTTATCGTTTATTATTATTTTTTGTTTACGCGAAACCTGTCGTCAACACGTGTCCAGTAAGTAATATAATATAATATATACGGACAAATCACACAGATTGAGCTAGCCCCAAAGTAAGTTCGAGACTTGTGTTATGGGATACTAACTCAACGATACTATATTTATAATAGATACATATATAAATAAACATCCAAGACCCAGGCCAATCAGGAAAAGTTCGTTTTCCATCATGACCTGGCCGGGGATCGAACCCGGGGCCTCCATAGAATCTATGTAAAAAATTTCAAAAAGATATAATGAAAAACCACAAAGTTATGAGCTTGCTATTCTACTTGGTTGTCCCAGCAAAAATATGGTCAACGCTACGCACGGGCGGGCGAGCGCGATGCATTGACCTCTGGCGTCAGCTGTGCACGCGGCGCAAGTCCTATGATCTATCGTAACCGCTCGATAACCACTCTGCAACAATTTCTAAATGCATTTGTGAAAAAATATAACATGGGGCAAAAATGATTGGAATCGATTCAGATGCTTATTCTGAGCAAACTATATACAGGTTTCGCAATTAAAAAATAACGTTATATAGCCAACCAAATACAACACCCGTCTAGTTGAAGGATCCTCCTTTTTCTTGCACTCACGATCGACAATCCAACCAATTAAATTTGTCAAAATTTTACTGCAAAAAGTTAGGTAAAGTAAAGGCTTAGCTGTCAATAATATCAATCCATAGTATTAGTTGGAATGACAGTTCTCTTCACGGTGACTTCACCTTAGTTTTTACACTTTTTACACTGGTTACAGAATCGCGCTGCGTGCAGCCAACTCTCTTCTTCTTCAGCCTATGGATGTCCACTGCTGGACAAAGGCCTCCCCCAAGGCTTTCCACGCTGACCGGTCTTGTGCTGCCCGCATCCATCGGCTTCCCGCGACCTTCACCAGGTCATCGGTCCACCTTGTCGGGGGCCTCCCTACGCTGCGTCTTCCAGTACGTGGCCGCCACTCCAGAACCTTACTGCCCCATCGGCCATCGGTTCTACGAACAATGTGCCCTGCCCAATGCCACTTAAGTTTAGCGACTCGAAGAGCTATGTCGGTGACTTTGGTTCTTCTGCGGATCTCCTCATTTCTGATTCGATCACGCAGAGAAACTCCAAGCATAGCTCTTTCTATTGCCCTTCATGTGATTCTGAGCCTTCGTATGGTGCCCATTGTGAGCGACCACGTTTCAGTTCCGTAAGTCATCACTGGCAACACACACAGCCGTCGTCGTCGTCGAACCTGCGAGCGAGACAATTCGTGATGCTGCGCCAATTCTCTAGACTAACGAAATAGTCGTAACTTGATCAACCTATAATGTTCCAACTGGAGTAATCAACCACACGCGGTTAAAACCGATGAATAGCTGTCACCTATCTTCGAATTTTAAGTTCTATTATATGCCGGTTTTTTTTTTAATAATTATAAACTTTATTGACCGCAATCCTGCCTGATAGTAAGCAGTGATGCAATCGTTGATGGTAAAGTGCGCTAGTTTATTAAGAGCCTAATCACTCAAAGAAACTGAGTGAATAGGAAGGAAGATGACAGTTGATCGAAGTGATGCAATGTTAAACCCAACAACATGACCAACGATGCTGCGCCAAAGGGAGATTGATCTGGAGACCCTCCACAGCCAAACTCCGGACACAACAACATTTGGCGCATAGTACCCGGCACACATCGCAACACAACTGCTCAAACCAGGCCTCCGTACGGCTTCGCTAGACATAATGCCGCAACACTACGAACCGCTTGGCGGCAAGACTTGGTCTGGTGGTTTTCTCACGTTGCTTTTCTTCACCGGAGAGTTTGGAGAGTTGTGGTAGTGAAATTCTTTACACAACCCTGCCAGTTTTGACTGCTTCGGCCCAACCCCACGACCTATATAACTCATAAGTCGGGCCACATTTGCTCGCTGTTACATACATTCATTAATACAAATTTTCCAGACTATGAACAACGTTACCCAGGGAAACACAAAGTCATCCATTACAAGAAGGTTATCCTGGAGAAGTTCTCACCATATTCCCAAAATGATGGAATCGTCAAAAGGGTTAAAATTTACCAAGACTACGCACTCAATGAGCTTTTGACCACGTAAGCATCATTCGCGGTTGCTATATTCAAATGAAATTTTGGTTTCAAAAATTTGTTTTTGTTTTTAACCTATAACCTTAACCTTTATTATGACAAACACACATGATTCATGATACATAAGAGCAGATGTATCATGTACAATAACCTTTTTTTTTTTTTTATCGAGTGGAAATGCATTTAGGCACCATACCCGCCGCTAGCTAGGCGGCGGACGTGTGTGGGACTCTTCCGGCCGAAGCCGGGAATACCCTCTAAGACCACCCGGTTACCCTCGGGCCCTGTGTTGAGAGTGTCACGGGGTCGGCCCGAAGGCCTAGACGCCGTGCCACTCTCAGGGCATCATGTACAATAACCTAAAATATCTACACGAATCTACATATAAAGATAATGTCACCCTGTCTCCTAAACTAGGTAATCCTGTATCTTAGGAGACAGTGTTGGGCCATAGAAGACGGTAGTCGTGTAGGTATAACATACATACAGGGTGTATCTAACATCGTAACGCAAACTTCACGAAAAGGCTACAACGCATGCCACTAATAAAATTATGATAGTCATTTATGTCGTTAATGAGCGGTTACAGAAATAACAGTGTTTAAAAAAAGTGTCGGCTCGGCCTTTGAACGTTGCAAGCGTGCCGCCGTGCGTGTTTGTAGGTATGACGTTGACCCCTGATGCGAAATCTATTAAATCAGCTGATAGAATAGTTTTTCTAGTATTGTTCACATTACGCTTTTTTGTCTAATTAACGAATTAATAAATTTTTACTTTAAAATCTTATTGGGTTATAAAAGTACTGCAATTATGAACGTTCTAAAGTGAAAAAAACTGCATATTATTTTTTTTTTAAACGGGTAAAAGGCTACGCAAAATTCCACATCTGGGGGGTTCAGAATCATGTACTGGATCCACGGTACTCGTTTGTGCGTCGATGTCAGATATGAGATACACCCTTTATATGTATATTTATAATATGTATATGTGTACTTATATTGTTTTTTCAACTGTTATTTTAAATAATAAAATTAACAGCGGTGGGTGTATCTCTCAAATACCTCTGTAAGTCTGTACATTAATCCAGTTTCACTATGTTTTCACTCGATCATTTAATTTAATAATTTTAAATGCACGCCTGTTATAAAAAAAAGATACCGAACTTTGGGTACTGCGCAATTGGGTAATTATAAACCAAGATCAGTAAAGGCTATTAAAAAAGGAAATTAAAAATCGGTGATTAATGAAGTCAAAATAACGCATAATGAATTTCAGGTATGAATGGTATAAACAAAGGGCAGACAAGATGCTAACTGTTAAGATTGATCATGTAGCAAGAATGATTAGAGAAACGTTTGGAATCGGTAGGAGGGACCACCTGTTGAGTAAGTCTGTCTTATTATTTTTGATACCTAACCTATTTGTTTCCCACAGCCGGACAAAAACCTCCCCATTTTCCGTCCAAACTTCCTCATCCTGTGATCTTTAGCCACGCTGGCCTTAAGACCTTATCAGACCGTCCCTCCATTTTGCGTGATCTTCATCATCCTGTGGTAAGCGATTGTTGGCACGCATTTCATCTCCTACAACGTCAAGCCAACATTCCTTTGAACTACCTCGCTTTTCCCAGCCCGGCGGAAGCGCCATGGCTAGACATTTGTTACCAACATAACATGCCGGTCGTAATGGTCCATCTCGACTGCTATTTCTTCCCTCAGGTATCCATTGAGGGACAATCTTGAAGTCTACACAAAACTGACGTAGGTATTTAGTTAGTTAGTTAATAGTTCTTCATAATCTTAATATCATCATTCTAGTTCCCTCATCCCAATTAATTTCTCAACTGCAGTGCAGCCATCTTCAGCATATAATTTGCCTAAGTTCAAAACACCATCCATTTGAACACTTCAAACTTAACGTTCAATTTACTGTCACATTCTTTGTGCTAAAAGAAATGCTTTATTAATCGTTAATAATAATAATCCTTTACTTGCAAGAATGTAGGTGTACAAAATAGTAAACTGTTCATAAAAATAAGTGTCCCATTTACATTCTACCAATAGATGTGGTGTGCAAATATTTCATCATCATCATCAACCTTTTTATCGTCCCACTGCTGGGCACAGGTCTCCTCTCATACAGAGAAGGATTGAGCGTAATCACCACGCTTGCTCAATGCGGGTTGGCGATTTCAGACTTATAAAGTCCAGGTTTCCTCAAGATGTTTTCCTTCACCTTCAGTCAATGGTGTCCAAGATATACTTAGAAAATACATATAACTTTAGAAAAGTTACATTGGTACTTGCCTGACCTGGAATCGAACCCGCGCACCCATACTTGAGAGGCTGGTGTTTTAACCACTAGGCCACCACGACTTGGCAAATATTTAAATTTATATAATTAAAAAATGTTAAACTCGTCACATTATATTAGCTACTAAAACAATTTATAAAATGTCAGCTTGTATATAATAATTGAAATAATAATTTATAAAATGTATATAATAATTTATAAAATAATTTATAAAATAATATAATAATTGTATATAATAATTTATAAAATGTCAGCTTGTATATAATAATTGAAATGTCCATAATTATTAGATATTATAATGTCAAAACAAAATTAATGCTATGAAGTCAATGTCAAATTAGAATAAATAAAATATAATAAGAACCAAATTTATTGACATTACTTACTTTCAACATAAGTCAAAAATTTATTTACCGTGTAAAACTGTTTTTCTTTTAGCCACTGTATCAATTTCTTTTTAAATATAAGCAAAGGTAGTTCTTTAAATGCGTTTGGTAATTTATTATATACCTTAATAGCCATGACATAGGAATTTCTTTTATACGAATTAAGTTTGCATTGTGGCAAGCAGAGCCTATGTCTGGCTCTAGAAGCAACATTCCTTTTGATTACATCTCTATGCTTAATAAAGTTTTAGGATGATGTCGTACTAGTAGGCACAATTCTTTAATATACATAAATGCTAAAGGTAATATATTGTACTTTTTAAAAAGAGGCTTACAGCTATCCATGTACTCCGCTCTACAGATAGCAAGTACACATTTTTTGTACTATAAATACTTTTTTTTTTTTTTAAATAATTATAAACTAGCGCTTGACCGCAATCCCGCCTGATGGTAAGCAGTGATGCGATCGTTGATGGTAAAGCGCGCTAGTTTATTAAGAACCTATTCACTCAGATTGAGCGAATAGGAAGGAAGACGGCAGTTGAGCGAGGTGATGCAATGTTAAATCCAACACAACACGACCACCGATGCTGCGTCAAAGGGAGATTGACCTGAAGACCCTCCACGACCAAACTCCCAACACAACAACATTAGGCGCATCGTACTCGGCACACATCGCAACACAACTGTTCAGACCCGTCCTCCGTACGGCTTCACCAGACATCATGCCGGAACACGACAAATCGCTTGGCGGCAAGGCTTTGTCTGGTGGGTGGTAACTTCTGCCGGCGGCCGGTGTTATGGTCTACCACCGATGCTAAAAATATCCACCAACATTCCCTCTAACGTTCGTCATTCTTCGTCTGCAGAACATGAATACTCTATGGACGCGCCAGCAACCACAGTTGAAGGTAACCGCGTCTTGGAATTCAACTACTATCCTCGCCTTGATCATCTTACGAAGCTAGTCTGCAGTCCTATAATATTCGAAGAATATTACACTGATCGGTCTGATAGGTGAGTTTAGACTTTTTAGAACTTAATACTTCCCAACATCCCGGTTAATATACCACTATTGCACATGGAGTGAATACCTATCCGACCTCCACAGCCTAGCTACTAGTTAATATGATGATCAAGATATCATAGTTGAGACGACCCGCAACGAATGTCAAAGCCAGCGTTCACAAATATGTAAACAGCCAGAACCGACGGCTTAACGTACTTTTCGTAACATGGAGGATAACTTACAAAAATGTATATAAAAATCTTTTAATAACTGAAACTGCTGATACAATACTCCTCCCATACTCAAAATATTATTTCAGGCTGGAATCTAGAAAAATTCTCTATACACCACCCACGAAGACAGAACCAAAGCGCCAAGTAAAAAACATTACGGAGACATACAGCCGCAATTTCGACATACCTGCCAAGAAGGACATCTGGAAGAAGATCTTCCACATTCAGGATAATACCATAGACCTCCTGTACCACTATGCTTATAACTTTGTCACCAATAATACCAGGAACTTCATCAAACCTAATTTGGCAGAAACTGGTGGAAAGATTTTGTTCTATCCGGAAAAGACCTCGGGATATATAGTATGTATACATGTTTCCCTTAAACATGTAATATGTACACTTAACAGTTGTTTTACCTCTGACTGTTGTAACCCAACAGGAACTTTATTACATCAACATTAAAGATTATTTTAGACAATATTGTAATATTCATCATTGATTTTTAAGCGTGCGTAAAGTGATATACCTACTATTGATAAGTGCATACACTCAACGCTAATCTATCATCATCATCATCATCATCATCATTTCAGCCGAAAGACGTCCACTGCTGGACATAGGCCTCCCCCAAGGTTCTCCACGACGACCGGTCCTGCGCCTCCCGCATCCAGCGGTTTCCCGCGACCTTCACCAGGTCGTCGGTCCACCTTGTCGCGGGCCTACCCACGCTACGTCTTCCGGTGCGTGGTCGCCACTCGAGAACCCGTCGGCCCCATCGGGCATCGGTCCTACGGGCAATGTGTCCAGCCCACTGCCACTTCAGTGTTGCAATTCTTCGGGTTATGTCGGTTACTCTCGTTCTTCTGCGGATCTCCTCATTCCTGATTCGATCGCGCAGTGAAACCCCAAGCATAGCCCTCTCCATTGCCCTTTGAGCGACTTTGAGCCTTCTTATAAGGCCCATTGTTAGCGACCACGTCTCAATTCCATAAGTCATCACTGGCAACACACACTGGTCGAAGACTTTTGTCTTGAGACACTGCGGTATTTCGGACGAGAAGATTCTACGTAGATTCCCGAAAGCAGCCCAGCCGAGTTGGCACTAATCTATGGATTAATTTTCATCCATGATCTGTTACCTACTCACTGAACCACCACTGATCAATGCTACAGTTGAAAAAAATGGTTAAAGAAAACTTTATATGTCTTAAAACCAAAAATTCGACATGTGAGTACTGTGTCCCACCAGTGAGAATACAATAGCCTGATGCTATGGTTATGCACAATTAACTAAGTAAAAACAAAAATATAGTCAAACCGATAATTACACCACCACATATCAGGTTTATCAAAACTTCGTTAACAGCAAGGAAGTAATCTCGTTCCACATTCTTCAGGCAGACCCCATAGCTGACCGCCCCCGTCCCTTAGACGTGTACTACTCACTGTGCGAGAGCATAGACCAGGAGTACAAGACCTGCAAACACAATAGAGATCGGGAGACCGATATCAACAGCTATCTGCGCCAGCGGTACCGCGAGCTGAAGGAGCCAGAATTGTACGTCGCACTCTATGACACTGAGAGGAACGAGGCGGCTAAGAAAGGATGGGCTGATCAGGTAAGAATGAATTAAAGGACATTATGGTAGGACATCGACATTACAAGGTAGCTGGATCGTCAACGCGCGGCCTGTTATCATAGAGTCGGCACATGATATACGTTAAAAATATTAAAATCATTCGTCGGATACAAAGAAACAGCAGTTTCATTACCGGCGAAAAATGTCTACGTTAATGTCTATAATATTATACACTGAACTAATGCTTACAGTATACCCTTCGGTGTTCCTGCCCCCCTATATGTATTTAAAAATGAGGTCACATCGATCGACCGCTGCGAAATTCTACTCCGAATACGACTAAAACATTTTAACAAATTCTCCAGGAACTCAAAAAGGCTGAAGTGACGGAGCGAGAGAAGGAAGCCGAGATAGATCCTCTGGCCCCATACCTAGCTCGTATGTTTGGCTCCGGCCATGGGACAGGTTCGATCTCTGTGAGGGAAGCAACGCTTGTCAGGGAACAGTGCATTAACGACTTTAAGGCCAAGCAGTTGGCAAGGCAAAACCTCGTGCAGAAGAGATTTGATAAGGTATTTTATAACATTAAAACGTGCAGAGACTAATGAAAGCCCCCTCCTCTTTTAAAGTTAAGTATATCAAATTAGACCATAACTAAGCCTTCTGAGAGTGTACACACTGCCGTTATCAAAAAAAAAAAAGAAAATTTCTCTATGCCTTATCCCATCAATCAGTTCAATACTATCTTATGCTAGTTGTAAGGCGAATCACAGTCACTACAACACACGACGCTTTCCCTAGTATTATTATACTCTTTGCACGACGCGAAAGTCGAGGAAACGAACTCAAATTTACCACGTGGAAGTGCGTTTTTAATTAATTTTTTTGAAGTGAAACTTCTTTACGCACGCTTGACTTGGGGAGTAAGCTGGCGAACGCGTGACGTAAGCGTTACGAAAAGTTATCGGGCAAGGCGAACGGAAGTTATGTGGGGGATATAAGCACAGAGGCGCCCGTGGCGCGAGCTTGGTACTACAAGATCTACAACGAGTTTTTTTTTTTTTTTAAAGTAGAAGATCTATGCAAAAATATTAATTTACCAATGAAACCATGAAATAAATTTAAATATTTATAGAAAATTGATATATGTATATGTGTATACATGTATATATTGTACACACATATATATATATATATACATACAGATGGAGCGAAAGATTCACTTCAGTCATGTGGCCATAAGCACACTCGTTTTTTTTAATTGTGAAAAGCGCAGGTCGTAGGTTCGAACCCGGTCAGATGCTTTACTTTGTGTTAATTTCATCACCACTGCTCTCAAAAACGACGAAGGAAAACATCATGAGGAAACCGGCTTGTCCTAGAGGCAAAACTTCGAAGTCATGTTACAATATGTCACATCTACCAACCCGCACTGGGCCGCGTGGACTCTCACCAAGAAGAGGCCCATGTCCCAGGAGTGGGAACATTAAAGGCTGATAGGAATGTTTTTTGGGTAAAAAAAAAAATTGATTCTATTTAGTCCATCATTCAGATTATATAAAAATATTGGATACCTATTATATACAGTATGTTAAGAAAACCCTGTCCGACCCATAAGGATAATAAAGGTTAGGTAAACACATGACCAAATATAATACAAAATTTTACGTATTCATCATAGTACCAAAACAAATGAATTTTGAAATAATCTTTTTTTCCCGCGAATTAATTCCAATTTCCCCGAAATTTGGTAATTTTTAAAAAGTGACAACACCGGTATTTTTATGAGCGAATAGCGATGCGACCACGTGCCGCGTGTCCTGCCGCCCGCCCCCCGCGGGCGGCAGGCGAAGGGTGGTCAACGCGCATTTATTAAGTTACCTCCTTTTGCGAAATAATATTAATTTTTTTTAGGGGGTTTTTTTTAAGTTTAGCCCGGTTTTGTATGCATTAGTAGAATCAGTTATCGATACCTAACAACACCTTCACGGGTCGGACAGGGTTTTCTTAACATACTGTATATGTCGCAGGCAAACCGTATAATTCCGCCGTTTACATACGGCGTCGTCAGTATTTAAACGCTCGCAGTTATGTATAATGCCGAAGGCAAATTGATGACTTGTTCAATTGTAATCATTTCGACGTTGGTTGTAGTTTTAGGGTTACCAAGATAAAACACAGATTGGACAAATTAACTTTATTTCGACAATCAGGTAACTAATGAAGATTTCAAGCAAGATTAATATAATAAAATTATGCACTAAAGTAGTTAAAATATTTAAGTAACAAATAACATAATTAAAATAAGCAACATTGATAACAATATAATTATAACAATGGCACTTTTAAACAAATTGGTACTATTACCTAAATATTTTTGAAGACTTACATTTTCATACCTTAAGAGATCCAAACTAAACATAATTTCACCAAATAAAGAAAAATAAAAAAGATATTGGAAAAAAATAATTAATTAATTAATAATAAATAATAAAATAATTAATTAATTAATTTTGACCAATAGTATTCTGCAGGTGTCCTCCGAGAACCACATTCGATTGACACCCTAGCGTTTTTGAGGTGTCGGATAACCTCCAAAACCTTGTCATTTGTCCACGGCTTTTTTATTGTTTCCGCTTGAGAAGAATACAATTTTTTTAGTTCTGTATAATAAATGTCTTTAAAATCACAATCTTTTTGTGAAAAGTCTGTTGCACACGTAATACTTTCACGGTTTTCACAAACTTTTTGAGTCACGAAATCACTGGTTGACGCCATTTTGCTTGTTTTGATTAGCAGCGACGCGCGTGGTAGGAATCAGAACTAAATTCTTCAATTTGCCGCGGCACTATGTATACGGCATTCGAAATGTCAATGAAATGTTTCGGCATTATATATAATAACACGGCAATACAGATTTTGCCTTCGGCACTATACATAGCTGCGTGCGTTTATAAACTGACGAAGCCGTATGTAAACGGCGGAATCATACAAATTGCCTGCGACATATACATATATACCTAGAGACTACGCCTTATAAGAAGGCTCAAAGTCGCTCAAAGGGCAATGGAGAGGGCTACGCTTGGGGTTTCACTGCGCGATCGAATCAGGAATGAGGAGATCCGCAGAAGAACGAGAGTAACCGACATAGCCCGAAGAATTGCAACACTGAAGTGGCAATGGGCTGGACACATTGCCCGTAGGACCGATGCCCGATGGGGCCGACGGGTTCTCGTGTGGCAACCACGCACCGGAAGGCGTGGCGTGGATCGTGGACGACCTGGTGAAGGTCGCGGGAAACCGCTGGATGCGGGAGGCGCAGGACCGGTCGTCATGGAGAACCTTGGGGGAGGCCTATGTCCAGCAGTGGAAATGATGATGATGATTGGATACCTATATTTTGTTTTATCAAATCAATAAAAATTAACAAAATATAAAACGCATCAAAGATCAGGAGTGATGGCTGGCGACGTCACAGCACGCTAAATAGTGCAGCGCGCAGTGACGTCACACAAGTTTTCAGCGCACTATGTCGTCTTCATTTTTTGTTTATATGAAAAAAGAAAAATTACGTGTCTAGTATTTTTTTGGAAATCGAATGACGGACTAATTAGTTTTTTTTTTTTAGTCAACTACCCTATTGTGAAAATGACGCACGGAAACGCAGGTGTCCCGCGAACCGTACCTATAATCAAAATCATTGAAGGTTTTGTCGGTTTATACACGAAATATACATTTTCATTCCGAACTTCAGTGACCAAAGTATGTTTTTGTCTATACTGATATATAAAGCTGAGTTTGTTTGTTTGAACGCGCTAATCTCAGGAACTGGTCCGATTTGAAAAATTCTTTTTGCCTTGGATAGCCCATTAATCCAGGAAGGCTTTAGGCTTATAACATCACGCTGCGACCAATAGGAGCGGAGCATAACAAAAAAATAAAATGTTAGCTGTATATTTTTTCTTATTACTCCACGCGGACGAAGTCGCCGGCTAGCATCGAGTTATAATGTACTACGTACTGTAGTACATTATAACTCATTGCCGGCTAGTCATCTATACGTGTCAAAAAAATTATGTAATGTAATTTAATAAAGGAATAGTATTTTTAACTTGCTCGTAAAGCTGATGTAATACCACCGGTTTTAAATATGTAAAGCGGGCCATAGCAAACGCGTGTGTTATCAAAACAAATAGTTAATTTATAGTCCACATAAATTCCATAACAGCATTATTTGTCATTTCAAATAATTATGGAACTGATCACCGCACGGCTCCGGCCAGTGAGCAGCACGCTGTTCCATATTTGAAATGACAAATAATAATACTAATGGCGGGAAAGCAACAGTGTGCATTCACAGATTAAGTTTTTTTTTATTATAAGGAAGGCCTATTTGAAATAAACAATTTATTTTCTGTTTCCTCGCAAGTGTCTTAAAAAACGTCGTACGATATACGTGCGTAATGTACTATTGCCGTCTCGTGATAAATTGACCACTTTTTTTTTCAGTTCAACGCTGAATACAAAAATAAGAGGCTCTGGTATTTAGCCAACCAGTTCATTCTTACAGCGGAAAAAGAGGCTGCTTATTTCGCATTAAGGTACGTAGTTAGTTGGTTACTTTCTTTAATTCTTAATTACTTTCTGAATTTGCTGGAGGCCATCATATTTCTGCTCTCGTACCAAGTTTTCTTTTACCACACTCTGCAACATTCAACCCGCACTTGGGCCCGCGTGGCCCACTCCCGTTCAATGAGAGTAAGCCTATGTCCCAAGTTTGGGGACATTATAGACTGGTTATGACACAACTCTTCTCCGGTCATTTCTACGCTTTAATGTAGAAACGCGAGAGTAGCCTGTGCAGTTCAGTTTTTAATGTTATTGCAATTTACAAAATAATGTTCGCTTTTGCACCAATACAACCAATCATTAAAATCATCAATACCCATGATTTTAATAGTAGTGATTCTATAAATATATAGTTGTTTCGGTCGCGAACCATATTTTCTTTAACATAAAATCTAAAAGCGATCTGTAAGTTGCAAAAAACGTAAAATTAATTAAATTTCTCGTGTGATCACCTATACAATAGCTAAAGAAAACTCCGTCCGACCCATAAGGATAATAAAGGTTAGGTAAACACATAACCAAATAAAATATGAAATTTTACATAATCATCATTAACAATACTAATGAATTTTAAAATAATACTTTTTCCGCGAATTAATTCCTACTTCCCCAAATTTTGATATTTCTTTAAAAAGTGACAACACCATTTTTGACGGTATTATTATGAGCGAATAACGATGCGGCCGCGTGCCGCGTGCCCTGCCCCCTTCGCCCGCGCATGTATTGCCTACCGCACATGTATTAAGTTACCTTGTTTTGCGAAATAATATTAATTTTTTGGGGGATTTTTTTTTAAGTTTAGCCTGACTTTGTAGCCATTAGTACATTCAGTTATCGGACAGGGTTTTCTTTACATATTGTTTAACGAAACCATTATTTAATTCTCAGTGCTGAACTGTCCTTCAAAGTCCACGCTCTGGAGGTGAGACTGACTCGTCACCGGGACCTATCTGGGCCGAGATTCAAGGCGCTCATGGATTACCTGGATAAACACCCGTTGCTCAAAGAGTATAACAAATTGGCTCGACACCACCACACTAGGAGGTCACAGGTTTAAAGGAAGCGAGGATAGGATAGAACAAACTCTCTCGGAAACTGATTTTAATCATCCTTGTGGCGACATCTATATCGCCACTTATGAACTATGTTCCTCTTCTAAATGTGAAATAATTTTCCAGACTGTTCATACTTGCGTCCAAAATTGTTACCTTCTTCACTTCCATGGGTTAATTATTAACGTATTAGATATATACAAAATCGTTAGTATACAGAATCGTTTAGTGAATCGGTTTATAACATTTTTAATATAGGTAATTTTTTATCCCAGAAATAAATAAAACTTCGGAAATTATTGTCATATTAACCCTGTTGTTTGTACAGACTTATATAATCGCAGTTTTACTTGTATTCATACAAATTTAATCATTCAATACAACATAAAAAAAAACGCCTTATTTCAAGAACGTTAAGGTCTTCTATCTCCAAGAATTGGTATAACCTATTTAATAATGCATATACATTATACATGTTAAATTAAAAATTCAGTGTAATAATTATGATTATCACATAATATTCTAATTGGGGTGCTTAAGGGTATGCGTTAATTATATTACATGTTGTTTATACATGTTGTTACGGGCTAGGGGTACTAAAACGCCGGTTAAGGGTTGCGAAGTTTATTGGTAACGAAGGTACAGTTGATCGTAGGCAATGACAAGTAGAACGTAGCTGATATCGCCCCGAAGTCTTCCCTTACGTCCACGAAGTCCGTGTCGTAAACACACAATAACACTACAGATGTTACTTCACGTAGTACTCAAAGTTCTCGTTACAGTTGTCGCAGTAGGTATTCTCAAAGATCGCTTCGTAACTGTCGCTTGTTTTCGTATCGCTAGTCGAATGCAGACTGACTGCCCGCTGGCGTCACGGGGCTTTATATAAATCAGCTGTTCGAACATTCCAGATTCGTCTAGACGTAATAATAATAGCGCATAACTTCGAGTACATTCATTAGTACCTACGGTAACTCACCGGAGACGAGTTTCTGGAAATTTCGATGTCAACACTTTGCTGACAAAATTGTTGACCCTTCGATAGGTCACCCTAAGTCTAGCAATGCGTTTTATACGGTGCCTCAACAATGTCTAGGTCTCGAGTTATAGGGCTTAAAAGTTACGCACTGCATGTCACGCGATATTGAACCTTATGTCATCGACATAAGGTGCATGTGTAACAATATGTACATATATGCATTAACACTGATCCCTTATTCGTTGTTAGATTTCGAAGACGATGCATTTATAGTTGCAGGCAAGCACTATTTGTATGCAGGCCGATTTAATAGACTGTAACACGCCGAGGTGCGAGCTTTAGGAAAGGAAAGTAAATAAAAGGGTATATTTAGCTCCGTTTTTATGGGATTTGTATGTAAAATTAGCGCGTGTTCTACGCCCGTTGCATGGCACGTTGTGAATGTTCGCAGTTGTGTCAGACTGATTTGGGCGTAATTTGCGACCGGATTGTAATCATTTATGAAGCCTGGATGCCTCAGTATGATTTAGGGACCAAACAAAAGTCGATGCAATGGATAAAACAACACCGAACACGATGTGAGATCCGTATAAGTTAGCTTATAAAATACATTTTAGAAATTTGTCTCTAGACAAATTATTTACACCCACGTTACGTTTAAAGGTAGCAAATAATTTAATGTTATTATTTTAATATAAATTGTTTCTCTATTGAATTTTATAATATTTCGTTTGAAATAAAACTTATTTCGTTGGTAATAAGATTTTTATTTACAATTTACAATAAAGTGTTTTATTCGAGAATTGGGTTGTATCCTAAAAAATAATTTAATGTCCACCAGATAGATTTATAAAAAATATCGAACACGTATTTTTTATTTTTTCTTTCATTCAAAAACTTCGGAAGATATATTGATTTGAAATGTCGCATGACGACACGCCGTGGTGCAAAATCTAGCACGGCGTGACGTAATTAGCCCCCACTCCGTAACTTCAATACGCTATATATCAATAGTTTTTGGTATAAATAAAAAGTACGTGTTTTAATTTTTTTTATTATCTATAACATGGACTAATTATTTTTTTGATTTTCATACCTTGGATACGTCCCTATTATTACTTCAAAAACATAGTGAAGTAATACAATCAGACCCGTAGCTCTCAGTTTAAGATATTATTTGTCTAAATGATGTAATTCATTTAACTATCAAGATTTCCCAATGATTTTCACTTCAGTGTCCTAATTGCGTAACAAACTATCACAATCTGACTCATTTTGACGAATGTTGCTAATCCATTGCTGCATAGGATAGAAATATTTGAATGCTCAACAATGTAAATAACGCAATGAATGTTGTTGCACTGTCAAAATGACAGTCAATAGCTACTGTTAATTTGTTACACAGTTACACGGTAGGGGGCATACAGGGTGGTAACGTCAAGTATCAACTTTCGGCAGTGTTAGCTTGTAAAATGCTTGGGTAAAATGGTAAAGGTGTATGAACTCTCTTTAATGAAATCACATATTGACACTGAGCGGTTCACCCTGCACATAGCACTGTATCATTAAATCATTCACCAACCCGAAAATGGTCCTCCTGGTAGATTAAAGGACACTTGAGACGATTAGAGGAGGCTTGAGACACAGTGTAATCATTTTCGGCTAATTTTGCTTCCTTTTAACGCAGCAGCGTCTCACATCACTCCCAGGAGTTTCCTAATGCTTGGGCAGTATCCATGAAGGTCGTGGGTAATTGAGGTCAGTGTTCCAGTCACCAGCGCCACCTAGCAGGTTTCCTCTGCCATCGTGTGTCGCAAGAGCTAAGCGGGACAGCTTGTTGGCAAGTCTACGTTGCGGGGAATCCGGTCTGGACAGAGGGGGCAAGGATATACTGCCTGAATCTGGAATGAAACATGGTGAATTATAAGTGACTTTTCAGTTTAAAAAGTAATTATTTGCTATTTATGGGCTATCCCTGTCCTCTTTATGGTTATCAAAACCGATTTAATATTTTATAGAAATTATAAGCCCATAAGGGCTTCACTAAGCTCTGAAGTGAAAATTAAACGAAAACCTAAGTCAAAATATCCATTGTTAAGAATGAATTAATCTAAGCTGCTGTGTTGCAATGTGTGCCGGAAACCATATGCCAAATGTTGTTGTGTCGGGAGTTTGGTCGTGGAGGGTCTTCTGATCAATCTCCCTCTGGAGCAGCATCGTTGGTCGTGTTATTGATTTTAACATTGCATCACCTCGCTCAACTGCCGTCTTCCTTCCTATTCAGTAAGTTTTTTATTCAAAAAACTTAGTGAATAGGAAGCAAGACGGCAGTAAACCTATTCACTTGAATAGGTTTAATAAACTAGCGCGCTTTACCATCAACGATTGCATCGCTGCTTGCCATCGAGCGGGATTGCAGACAAGCTCTTGTTTACAATTATTAAAAATTAAAACCATTTTTTCATTCATTCGTTCATCCATTAATTCTCTACCTATAAATCTGACTTCTATTTCTACGCATTACAATGTATAACCCGCGCAGATTAAGAAAAGATCTGAAAATGGCAGCGGATACTTATGGTACGGTTGACAAAACATGTTTGGTTCTTTCTACCAAATAAATAAAATATCAACATTTGTATTATAAATTACAACAATAAAATGTCAACGTTAGTATTAAAAACTTAACGAAAATAAATAACAATCAAACGTAACGCAAAGAAATGACAATCAAACTCAACAAAAATAACAGAGACTTTAGCGGAACGAAATTAACGATAACTCTGAGTGCGTCAAAGTAGCTTGGAAAGCGAATCCCATAGTATAATGCACTCTGTAGCGAATCCTGACTGATTGACACAGAGTACTTTATATATACAGGCTGTATAAGACATCGTAACGCAAACTTCGCGAAAAGACTACACCGTATGCCATTAACATAATTATGATAGTCATTTATGTCGTTAATGAGCGGTTACAGAAATAACTGTGTTTAAAAAATAGTGTCGGCTCGGCCTTTGAACGTTGCAAGCGTGCCGCCGTGCGGTTTTGTAGGTATGACGTTAATCCCTGATGTGAACTCTATTCAATCAGCTGATAAGATAATTTTTCGATTTTTGTTTTCATTGCGCGTTTGTGTGTAATTAGTGAATAAATTAATTTTTACTTTAAAATTTTATTGGGTTATAAAAGTACAGCTATTATGAACGGTTTAAAGTGAAAAAAACTACATACATATTTTTTTAAATCATGAAAAAGCCGACGAAAAATTCCACCACTGGGGGGTTCAGAATCATGTACTGGATCCATGGTACTCGTTTGTGCGTCGATGTCAGATACACCCTTTATAGGAAACTGATTGACCGATTTGTTTTTTTTTTTGCACCGCTTACTTCACTGTGTGAGTATAGACAGCGATAGAGAGTGAGCGAGAACGCATGCGAGCGGACGCCATTTACAGATCTATTTTCTATCTGCGCGGGTTATAACTGTCAAAAGAATTGGTCGGAACTAATTAAAGCCAAATTGCTTTGTCTGATGGTCTGTTATTTACACGCACCAGAATGATAGTCATAATTAGCGTGGTCACTGGGAGTCTCCTGTCCGAGCCTCTTCCGGTACTCGCCGGCGAAGTGCTCGATCAATGTGTCCATCATAATGGCTTGTTTTGAGAACACCTGCAAAAAATTATATGTCTTAGGTTATTTTTTCTAAGTCACATAATCTAACAATACCAAATAATACCAACCAGCATTAGGTGCCACCATGGCAGAGTCTCTGTTAGTTTTAAAAGTTTATTTGTGAACCATAGGTGTCTATATAAAATACTGCAAAATCAAGGGTCATTAATTCAAATTAGGCTGAGAATCAGCACTTTTCGAAAGTCAAAATTACAAAAGACAGCCCCTCTAACCGCTCACCCTTAACGTATTGTTACGGGCTAGGGGTACTAAAATACCGGTTAAGGGTTACGAAGTTTATTGGCAACGAAGGTACAGTCGATTGTGTTATTATACTATTTCCTTCTTCCGTAATAGGGAATGGCCCAGCTATATCGACAGCAACACTTTCCCATGGTGCACCAACATTGTACACTTTCAGCCGACCTCTGGCTCTCGTTTGCGGTCCCTTTACTGAGGAGCAGGCTACACATTTTCTACACCAGTCCTCTACGTTTTCGCGGCAATGCACCCAATAGAATCTTTTTCTCACCTTCTCCAGGGTTTTCTTTACTCCTAGATGTCCTTCGGATACTCCGATATCCGGTGCGATTTTTAATGCGACTTTATCGCAGGGCACAACTATCTGTAAAGTCACCTCCTGTCCACTGGGTGATTCCCATTTCCTCTTCAAAACTCCATTATCAATTATTAGGCTGTCCCATTGAGCCCAGTAACTTTTTGCTGTTGGGCTAAGAGCCGATATTTCACTCCAAGCGAGCCTCTGGCCACGTTTCTTCCATTCGATTACTGCCTTCAAGTCACTATATCTTCCTTCTGTGCATCTTTCAATGATTGATTATCCCAGTTTTCATCCAAAGCGTTCACCTGGATAATACGCACGTTCTCTGTCTTTTCCTGTTTGCTTTCTTCACCTCGGTCCTTACTCCCTGAAGTAATCTGGCGGCGGCGGTCCTTTTGTCTTGCCTTTTTCTCGAGGCGCTTCTTTTTAAGCGCTTCGTCCTCAACTTCCTTGTCCCGCCTTGCGTCTGTCTCACTCCACGGCCTTCCGCGCGACCGCTCGCGCTCTTGTTCTCGCTTGCCGGAACGTTCGCGTTCCCGGTCCTTGACGCGTTCCCGCTCTCGTTCAGCGGGTCGCTCGCGGCGCCCACTCCGATCGCTCCGCTCGCGCCAGTCCGATCGCTCCGCTCGCGCTCGCTCGGGCGCTCGGGCTCGACCTTGGCGTCGCGCTCGCGCCATAGCAACACCTCTGCGTCTTTACGTGCCCAAGAAGTACTTCTTCCCTTAGCCTTCCTGGGACAATCAATTCGAATATGCCCCTTTTCGCCGCACTCATAACAAGTTGGTCCTCGTCGGGCTTTTATTTGTGCGGTTACTTCACGAATACAGTCGTGTTGTTGACCTTCTTGGCTTACTGCTTCCACCTCCAGAGCGTGCGCCAAGGCTGCCTTCAGGGTCTGATGGTGACCCAGGCGTACTGCAGCTCTGACTTCTGCATCTCGAATCCCATCAGTAAAGAATCGCAGAGTAGCAGCGTCAATCAGTCCCGGTGTTGATGCATACGCCTTCCGGACCGTACGTTCTATTTCCGTTGCCCACTGTTGCAGACCCTCATTGCTCTTCTGTGTGCGGTCGCGGAGTTGGGCCCTGTAAACATGTTCGAGGTGTTTCTCTCCATATCTAGTCTCCAACGCTTCTAACAGACAGGCTAGCGTATTGCAATCGCCGGAAATATTCTCAAGGATTCGTACGGCATCACCACGCAAAGCAAGCATAAGAGCCGTTGGAGCTTTATCGTCGTCCCAATTGTGTCCCTTTGCGACCTTTTCAAATTGCAGACGGAAGGCCATCCATGACGTTGTTCCGTCAAAATGAGGTACTTGGAACGTCGGCATAGCACTGGGAACAGGCATCACACCTTTAATACCTCCTTTTTGCACAGCTTTATGGAGAAACTGTATTTCTTTCTCACACTCCATGATGGTACTGTCTAGCTTCTCTAAACGCGCATCATGTTTGTCTATTCGAGCATCGTGTTTGTCTATACGCGTATCTTGATGGTCCATACGCGCTTCTTGTTTGTCTATGCGCGTATCTTGCTGGTCCATACGTGCATCTTGTTGTGCTGTTTTTACTCTAAGCTCGTTGACCTCTTCTTTGGTGTTTTCCCATTTTTCGTTTAATTCTAATACTAGCTGCTGGGATTCCTTTATTTGTGACTGGGTTTGTTTTATTTGTACCTGGGTTTCTGCCTGGGATTTATCTATTTTTGCCTGGGTTTCTGCCTGGGATTGTTTTATTTGTGCCTGGGTTTCTGCCTGGGATTCTGCTACTATGCCTTTTATTTGCGCCGTCAAGTGAGCCAGTAACGCCGAAAAATCATATCCGCTGGTTCCGGAAATAGTGGTGGTACTAGGCGCACTCACATTCGTCGGTGTTACGACGGCCGCATCTTCTACGCGTACAGGGACACCAAACGATTCTTCCTCTTGACGTGCCAAATCCATCGCTGCTTGTCGTCGCGTGCGAACTCTTTCGTCTTCCCTTGGCGTGACCGGCATTCCGCTTCTGACACAAATTGTTACAGGCTAGGGGTACTAAAATACCGGTTAAAGGTTACGAAGTTTATTGGCAACGAAGGTACAGTCGATTGTAGGCAATGACAAGTAGAATGTTGCTGACGTTGCACCGAAGGCTTCACTTACGTCCACGAAGTCCGTATTGTAAACACACAATAACACTACAGATGTTACTTCACGTAGTACTCAATGTTCTCGTTACAGTTGTCGCAGTAGGTATTCTCAAAGATCGCTTCTTAACTGTCGCTGTTTTCGTATCGCTAGTCGGATGCAGACTGACTCTGCGCTGACGTCACAGCGCTATATATAGGCCAGCTGATCGAACATTCCAGAATCGTCTAGACGTAATAATAATAGCGCATAACTTCGAGTACATTCAGTAGGTACCTACGGTAATTCCCGGAAACGGGTTTCTAGAAATTTCGATGTCGTCACTTAGTGGACAAAATTGATGAAACCTGTACCATTCGATAGGCCACCCTAAGTCTAGCAAGGTGTTTTTATATTGCACCTATACAATGTCTAGGTCTCGAGTTATACGGCTTAAAAGTTACACACTGCATGTCACGCGATATTGAACCTTATGCCCTCGACATAAGGTGCATTCGTAACAGTATGAAGTGAAACATTAGGTGGTATTACACGAATTTGACTGTTTCACAAATAAACTTTATGATTGAATGTGTTAACAGAGACACCACCATGGTGGCACCTGAAGCTGGTAGGTAATATTTGGTATTGTCACAGAGAGTGACCGCCGTCTTTAACACAGGAGTATCCCATGCCTTTACGGCCATACTACAAACTCTCCGGCTTTCTACTTGGTAGTAGAAATCCATTTTGCGTGGATCTGCTCAAGTGCGTATCAATCATTTCTTATTTTTTGTGTTTTTACGGCAAATAAACGTATCTTCTTTCTTTCTTTCTAAATAAGTACCAACTTATTTAGAAAGAAAGAAAGAAAATACGTTTAAATAAGTACCAACTAACTAACTTTCTAAATAAGTTGGTACTTATTTAGAAAGAAAGAAAAAAATACGTTTATTTGCCGTAAAAACACAAAAAATAAGAAATGATTGATACGCACATGAGCAGATCTACGCAAAATGGATTTTACTATCTTCGCGGAAATTAAACCCGAGTTTATTAAAAAGAAAGGGCAGAGTATCAGTAATGTTAGTTATATGGCATACCTTGCTAGACCTGTCATTCAGTCAGACTTTCGGATGTCTGAGGACCTGTAGAGACTTTCAAAAATCTACATATCAAGGGTACCAAGGGTTTAACGTACTTTCGGAGGGGTCACATGTAAAGATGTTCACCCATCTAAAAAGCAACCGCGGCAAACGCAGCTTAACCTGTTCGATCGACATGTACTGTACAGTAAGGGTCAAAAGTATATTACCACTTTTGAACTTTATTGCTCTAAAAATAAGTGTCAAAAGTGGTACTCCACTTTTGGACCCTTAACTACTGTACGGCTGTTATTATTTAGGTACGAGCCCCTCTTCTATACAATAGTATCAATAATATGTATAGAAAAGAAGCAAGTTTTTTCTAACTAAACAGACAGATGTGCTGCTGAGAAATCATTGCGGTACTTCTTGCCAGCAAAAGCACTAGAAAGTGGGGAAAACAGGGAGTTTTGAGGACTGTCTAAAAGTGGTAAGTATGTATATGAAACTGTTTATACCTGTAGTATTTTAGAGACTCGTAGTCCATTCTCTACAACCATAAACTGTAGAAAGAGACAAGGCAGGCAGTCTTCATTGTCGTCTGATGGTATTCCGAAGTCCCACGACAGCTCCTCGTAGAGAAGACCAAGTAGAACAGTCTACAATGTTAAACAGAAATAAGAAAAGAAAGATAGGAAGAAAAACCGCTTCATCATCATCATCATCATTTCAGCCAAAAGACGTCCACTGCTGGACATAGGCCTCCCCCAAGGTTCTCCACGACGACCGGTTCTGCGCCTCCCGCATCCAGCGGTTTCCCGCGACCTTCACCAGGTCGTCGGTCCACCTTGTCGGGGGCCTACCCACGCTACGTCTTCCGGTGCGTGGTCGCCACTCGAGAACCCGTCGGCCCCATCGGGCATCGGTCCTACGGGCAATGTGTCCAGCCCACTGCCACTTTAGTGTTGCAATTCTTCGGGCTATGTCGGTTACTCTCGTTCTTCTGCGGATCTCCTCATTCCTGATTCGATCGCGCAGTGAAACCCCAAGCATAGCCCTCTCCATTGCCCTTTGAGTGACTTTGAGCCTTCTCATAAGGCCCATTGTTAGCGACCACGTCTCAATTCCATATGTCATCACTGGCAACACACACTGGTCGAAGACTTTTGTCTTGAGACACTGCGGTATTTGGGACGAGAAGATTCTTCGTAGCTTCCCGAAAGCAGCCCAGCCGAGTTGGATTCGACGATTGACCTCTTTCTCGAAGTTGGACCTTCCTAACTGGATAGTTTGTCCCAGGTACACGTAACTGTCAACAACTTCGAGAACAGAGTCTCCAATCTTTATAGGAGTCGGTACAACATGGGCATTAGACATTACTTTCGTCTTGCCCATGTTCATTTTAAGACCGACTCGCTCGGAGGCTCTGCTGAGGTCTTCGAGCATTGTACTCAGGTCCTCAGGTCCTCAGGTCTTCAGGTCCTCCGCGGTCTCAGCCATGACTACGATATCATCAGCAAACCGAAGGTGTGTCATGTACTCGCCATTGATGTTGATGCCCAGTCCTTTCCAGTCCAGAACCTTGAAGACATCCTCCAATGCAGCGGTGAACAATTTCGGGGAGATAACATCTCCCTGTCTGACACCACGCTGGAGAGGTATTGGTTTCGAGGTCTGGTCCTGTATTCGGACTGACATGGTGGCGTTTTCGTACAAACCCTTCAGCGCTTCGACATACCGATAGTCTACTTGGCACCGCTGGAGAGACTGCAGTACAGCCCAGGTCTCGATCGAATCAAAGGCTTTTTCGTAGTCCACAAACGCCAAGCAAAGGGGTAGGTTATACTCCTCGGTCTTCTGTATAACCTGCCGTAGCGTATGTATGTGGTCTACTGTGCTGAAGCCCTTTCGGAAACCGGCTTGTTCGGGTGGCTGGAAGTCGTCAAACCTGCAGGCGAGACGATTCGTGAGGACTCTCGAAAACAACTTATAGACATGACTCAGAAGTGAGATGGGTCTGTAGTTTTTCAAAAGGGTGTTGTCACCCTTTTTGAAAAAGAGTACCACCACACTTCTGTGCCATGCCTGTGGCGTTTTTCCCTCGACTATGACGGAATTAAATAACTTCTGAAGGGCCCTAAGGATCGGTTCACCACCCGCCTTCAGTAACTCTGCCGTTATTCCGTCATCGCCCGGCGCCTTGTTGTTTTTAAGCTGTTCCAGAGCCAATCGAATCTCCTGCAGGCTGACGTCCGGGATATCTTCGGTGTAGTGTCGGGTTAATCTTGCTCTAGGGTCTTCAGCAAGATTTAATGCGGGTTTTGTCGTCGAAGTGTAGAGCTGTCCATAAAAATTCTCGACTTCCCTCAAAAGCTCGGGCCCGGACGTTATGATCCTGCCGTCGTCAGTCTTCAGCTTGCTTAGCCGGCTATGCCCAATAGTCAGATCCCTAGCGAAAACTTTAGAGCCTCTGTTTCGCTCTATGGCCTCCGTTATACGCTCGGTATTATACCGACGTAGGTCGCGCTTCAGAGACTTTGAGATCTGCTTATTGAGCTGCCGGTATCTGCAAGCATCACTTGACGAACGCAAAACCATCTCACGTCTATCCTCCATGAGTTCGAGAGTGTAGTCCGAGAGCTTTTTAGTTTTATTTGTACGGCGGGTCTTAAAATACTTGGTCCCGACCGTACGGACAGCTTCTACAAACCCGTCATTGTATTCGTCCACGTCGCCACTTAGGCATTCGAAGCGATTTTGGAGCTCGAGCTGGAAACCTTCGGAGTTATGGATCTGGATGGGTGCTGGCCGGAGCGTAGACTTCATCAGGCGAGATCTTTCGGACACTATATTCAGATTCAATGTGCCTCTGACCATACGGTGATCGCTGCCGCATTTGAGCGAGTTGATCACTGAGACATCATTGAATATGTGCCTTTTTGTCGTCATAATGAAGTCTATCTCGTTCTTAGTGACCCCGTCGGGACTGATCCAAGTCCACTTTCGCTGTTCACGCTTCTTGAAGAAGGAGTTCATCATAAAGAGTCCCTCCTTCTCCATGAAGCCAGCTAGCATGTGGCCTCGGTAGTTCCGACGCCCAAATCCAAAATTTCCCAGTCCGAGCTCTTCACCGCTCCGCTCTCCAAGTTTAGCGTTGAAGTCCCCCATGACAACGCTGTAGTGAGTTTTTGAGCTATGTATGGCTTTAGAGATGTCCTCATACATAGTCTCTACTTCATCGTCGGAGTGTGTCGAGGTCGGGGCGTATACCTGAATGACCTTCAGCGAATACCGTTTGGTTATTCTGAGTACCAGGAACGCCACCCTGGTCGACACACTCTCGATCTTCACTACATTGTCCACAAGGGACCTGTGGACGAGGAACCCGACACCACCTTGGGACTGATGGTCGCCCTCCCGGAAATAGAGCAAGTTACCGGATTTAAGGATTATCGAGTCCTCACCCTCTCTTCGGACTTCAGATAATCCCAGGACACCCCATCGTAACCTGCTCAATTCTTCCTCCAGTTCAATAACCCTCTCGTCGGTCCGCAGTGTGCGCACGTTCAGTGTTGCCAGGTCGATCCGTCGTTGATTGTGGTAGCCGGATCTCTTCCGGAGATTCTTCGCACCCCTTGCCCCGCCGTTACCTTGGTCGCTACCACAATGACCAGGAATAGCGGAGCTGCCGGGGACTAGGGGCCTTGGCTTAGTCGTGTGCATCATTATGGGGGGGGGTTGCCATAATCCCCACGCTTGGCAAGCGGGTTGGGGATCGCAGGATTTGATATTCCACAGAAGAAGCGCTGCTGCCCGCTTCCCTGGTGAGAGAGTTCCCTTAGTCGCCTCTTACGACACCCACGGGAGGATATGGGTAAAAACCGCTTATTTGTGGTAAACATGACGCATAAAATTACAAAAACACAAAGAAATAAGAAATGATCGCTCAGCATTATGCTAATTGCTATGCAAAACAGCACAAACTACCAATTGGAATAATTTTGAAATCAATTGCTAATCCATTGCTCCATATGTTCGGAGTAATATGATAGACAATGCTGGCTGTATGCAGAACCCAACGTTCCATGACGGGTTTATTTGGAATGTGTAAAAGTCAGTTGATCAAAACCAGTCTTGAAGAACGCTGTATAAATTCCTGGTGCACTTTTCTCCTTGTTTAACTGCAGTACCTATATACCTTCAAAAGAGGATGTGTGCGACAGATACGACCTGGAAGTAAGTACAGGAAAAGTGTTGACAGAAAGAACCATTGCCGACCTCATGGCGGATAAACACTCCAGGCCGTTCTGGAGCGGTTCTGCCTCAAGGTTGCAAAAATAAGTATTGAGAGAAACCGTACAAGGTGATCGGCACAACTAGTGTTGCCGTCGGCAAGAAATTTGGAAATATAAATAAAAAATAGCAAAATGTAAATATTAAAAAATGTAGTAATAGATAGGTATGGAAATGTAATATAAGTAGAACTAAGATGACGAAGGTTGTAATATCATTAAAAATAAGATGACAAATGACGTAGGAAAAGAGCGACCCAAAAGAATAGCCAATGCCGTAAAAAAAAAGCAATGAACGGAAAAAAGAGAAATGGTATAAAGTAATTAAATAGAGAATGTGTCTGTTCAACAATGTAAATAACGCAATAAATGCTGTTGAACCGGCAATATGAAACCCATTGCTTTTGACAGTGTGGTTATGCAATTACACTGCAGAACCCAGCGTTGGTTTTCAGACAGCCGGTAATGAACGTGATTAACTGATGATTGTTTTATGTGTGAATCGTTAAGGACTGAAGTTTTTAGACAAAGGGTCCTTTTGTGAATGGTGAGCAGTGGTGGTCCAATGGCAACGGGCCCCACTGCCGAATAGTCGTGGGTATGCACCCAGGTAGACGCTTTACTATGCGCAATTTATTCTATCACTACTGCTATGAAAACGGTGAAGGAAAACATTTTGAGGAAACAGATATGTCGGAGACATATGACATCTAGCAATCCGCACTGGGCCGCGTGATAGATTACGGCTACGGAACATTATAGGTTGATTCAGGGAGAGATCCAGGAAGTTAATGAGTACTTACACTTTCTGTGTCATCAATGACGTAGACTCCATTGGAATTGACCGCAACGAGCACAGGGATGTCCTCGTGGGTCAGCAGGCTCGTCAAACTGCGCACTGGCTGTTCAATCTGGCCTTGGAAAAACGCCGCCCTGTATGAAAGTCATATTAGGATGTAAGCCACAGCTTTTTTTTTTTGATTATTCCATTGATTGTGATCGATAAATTAATTTCAGAGTGTGAGAAGTTGTAGAGAAACTGGAATTGTTGTGTTGAAATTAAAGTTTTGACGCTGCATACTAGTACATACTTACACAGGTAAGTATGTACCTACCCGTAGGTGGGCAGCGTCCTCGTGTGCGCGAGGTACTTGTGGCGCAGCTTGCGCGGCGGCGCGGCGGGCGGGCGCTGCGCCTGGTCCAGCAGGCGCGCCTCGGGGCTGCCCTTGTGTAAGTATGTACCTACCCGTAGGTGGGCAGCGTCCTCGTGTGCGCGAGGTACTTGTGGCGCAGCTTGCGCGGCGGCGCGGCGGGCGGGCGCTGCGCCTGGTCCAGCAGGCGCGCCTCGGGGCTGCCCTTGTGTAAGTATGTACCTACCCGTAGGTGGGCAGCGTCCTCGTGTGCGCGAGGTACTTGTGGCGCAGCTTGCGCGGCGGCGCGGCGGGCGGGCGCTGCGCCTGGTCCAGCAGGCGCGCCTCGGGGCTGCCCTTGTGTAAGTATGTACCTACCCGTAGGTGGGCAGCGTCCTCGTGTGCGCGAGGTACTTGTGGCGCAGCTTGCGCGGCGGCGCGGCGGGCGGGCGCTGCGCCTGGTCCAGCAGGCGCGCCTCGGGGCTGCCCTTGCGGCCCGCCGGCAGTAGCGCAGCCCAACGCCCCGAGCGCGCGTGCGCCGGCAGGTACTTGTCCTGCTGCGCCCTGCCAGCGATATTATGTCAGGACTGAACTTCACACCATCATCATCATCTGCCTAACCTTTTCCCGACTATGTTGAGGTCGGCTTCCAGTCTAACCGGATATTACCGGATGCTACATGAAGCGACAGCCTATGTGACCTTCACAGTCAGTTACTGAATAATAGAATAGCCCTTGGTAATTCAGATCTTAGGGTTTCTGACGATGAAAAGAATTACCGAAAACAACAACGGCAAATATTGGGGCAAATAGTTTTAAAAAAATCCTGTATCTTGTATCACCATCATCATCATTTTAGCGTTTAGTCGGAAACCCGCGGCTTTCCTGCTTATTCTCCTCCATTTCGCGCGGTCTTTAGCATCTTGTGGTAAGAGATTGTTGGCAAGCATGTCATCTCTTACAACGTCAAGCCAGGCAAGACGTAAGAAACTTTTATGTCATACCTAATTTATGTTGTTGGCATTTTTTCAGAATTCCTAAAGGATGTGGAAATGACGTCATTTTGAACTAAGACTCCGCTATTTGTCTGTCACTAGGCTATATTTTATGATATGCAATTTTCATTGATGACGTATTTCTGTTGCCACTGTAACAACAAATACTAAAAAAACAAAATGAAACAAAACGGAGGGCTCCCGTACGATGGACATGATTTTTATAATTTTTGTACATATACACGCTGGATTTTTTTATTTCTAAATCCAGAAACTCAACTATTCTGACCTACCCAAAAAACTGCCCAAACAGAGCTGCCACTGACCTGAAGAACCTCGCCGTATGTCGATGTGGGTCGTAAGGTCCTAACTGTATCCTAGCCTGCAGCCCTCCCAGCATGACCGCTTGTGCGCTCTCGAGAGGATACCTCCCCGTCACCACGTTGTGACGAGCCTCTTCGTATAACAATTCTTGGATACGGGAGTCCCTGGAAGAACATGTTGAAACACGATACTGTTGGTGCAGTGGTTGAGCGATCGACTGCCGCAGTGAGTGTCATAGTTTCGATTCCAGCATGGAACAAATATTCGTAAGGTCTACAAATAGTTATCCTGGATATAGTAGCTGCCTTATGCATGTGGAGTAAGTCCTAGAGTGGGGGCAACGTTTTATAGAAAAAATGCCTCTTTTCAACCGCTTCAAGTGATAAAAATACTATGGTAAACATGAATCAAATGATTTGTAAAATAACAAAAATCCTTCGCTAACTTTTAATTCTAACTTTGCTTACTTAATTCCTTCTTCTAAATGTTTTGGAAAGAACACGTTTCTTTGTAGTCGCAACACAGGCTGGTCACGATTGAGCCTGGACTCGGAGCCGTGGCCGTAGCGATGGACCAGCTTCTGCCAGTTCGCCCAGAACCTCCACGGGCAATGGTGAGGTTTCAGTTGGATTTCTGAAATGGAACAATAGGTAATCTTAATGACTTTCTGGATTACCCTGAGACTGAATAAGAGACAGTACGAGAGCAACTGCATCAATATATTAGAATTGCGAGATTTGGAGTAGACTAGTTGTGGTTTAACCATGGAATAGATAATGTCTTGGAGGTACCTATACCTATACATATCTGTTCTGTGGGTTTAACAAACCCATGAACACATGGGCTGCTACAGCCTGATTGTTCGAGTGACGGCACGGCCCCAATTACGGCGTCCACTGGCCCCTTCTTATGGTGGTCAAACTCGTCTTACCTAACAACGGGCTGCACATCCACAATGCGAAGACATTTGCTGCCAAGCTCCGGGTGCTAGGCTGCGAGAGTCCTAACTCCTCAGTCGCCAACAGTGCGTTGAGAAACCGCGCCGCTGTTACGTGTGATGGCACTTCTTCGGAGCTCATCTCCATCATGACGGCTGTGCGAGACATCAGATAGATGCAGGTCACGGGATTCGAGGAGACCGTCGAGGATGAAGCTGTACTGCCAGATGAGCCTGGGTTTGGGAAACTATTTTTAAATATTTTATGTACATAAACTGAACAATCTTCGCTGAGATCTACTTTGTTTTTCTAAATATATTTTACCGCGGCATGCGTGATCATCGTAATTATTAAAAGAAAGTAAATAAACAATATACCCTCTTATTCATAAACGCTTATGAATAAACACCACAGTGTTTAAGGGGTTTATTACACACACACATTACACGTACATTAGGTACGATGTTTACGTTACTGAGCTGACGAATTTTTCCAACCTCTGCATCAAAGAATCAGGAATTTCCTTCAAAAATTAGAACATGCACAGGAATTGTGATAATATAATCTGTTGCGCAATAAGGGCACAGGACTATTCTAGCCGATAAAAAATATTAATCCAGTAGGTGTTACAAAATTCCTGATGTCTGCAATGGCTAGGAATGAAGATGACGAAACATTCAAACCTGGCAAAGGTGGTGATATAGCACTTGAGGAGCTGCCCCCACTGGTGATGGGTTCCGTGGTGCTGAACGACCCCGCTGCGATACTGCTGGACCCCGTCTGGTTGGAACAACTGCTGAGATTCGAACCTGTAAGGTGTACTGCGTTTGAAAACAGTGAGATCTAAAAGAAATTTCCTACTTGGCAGAAAATATATGTCTACAAAAAGTCCAGCAGTTTCAACCATTTCCTGCAAATATAAATTATTTACAATCATTACCAGAATTAGAAAACCTTCGAATTTTTCGTGCTTACCCATAACACTCTTCTCCAGTGAGTCCGAGCTGTTGCTCTCCTTAGAATCTGGCTGCAAAGGTTTGTGTGGGTCATGTTTGTCCCAGTCACTGTGCCGGCCCAGAGGACTGTACGACAAGTGCGGCAATCTTTGTGAGACTGAGTACAAGTGAGCGTTCACTTCAGCTTGCAGCTTTTGACTTTGAACGCTGTAGTATTCTTCACGGGATCTGAATTCACTGGGGACAAAAAGTTATATTTTAAATAAATAAAATAAAGCCGCTGTTTATTGCCATTCTTTGTTCATTCACTGTTAGAATTCTGGGCTTGATTTATCCTATTTTAATTTAATAATTCGTTTACAATTGTATATTTAGAGGTTTTGACACTTACTTGTATTGATATTCAGCTTGCATGGGATATCCACGCCTAGAATAATCCACTGGGATTATTGTGATATAATTTCCACTATTTTGCACATTCGGATTTTCTCCGTAGGCCCCCATATCAGATTGATGTTCCATTTAGCTAAATTAATCCTAATATTTATTTACTGAAAAACCATTTTCTAAACAATGACTTCCGGCAGGACAGGATATCGATCCTCCTTCGCGCCCTTCTATTATGTTGCCATAGTAAATAAAAAAGTTAAAAACAGATGTTTAAAAAACTACCATTTCTTAATAGTAATCTGAACAACAACATAGAGCAACACAGCCCACCAGTAGACCGCTGTTGGTCTATGTTGTTCTATGTGTTACAATTATGATAATCTGTTCACGTTTCTTGTAAATCAAAAAATTTACAGTCAACAAAATATGCTCCGAAAACGTGTCCAACGTGTCTATTGTATAAAATGTTCATTAGACTGCTTTGAAAGGGGGATACCGATTTGTCACACGTATAGCTCCACCTTTGTCTGACACTAAAACCAATATGTTTTTAACACATCATATTAGCCCCGCTGTATCGTGTAACAAATCGTTTAATATTCCGCCATATCCGCGCCTTCCACTCATTCAATTTTCTGTCACTTGAATCAATCTTCGATATTTTATGACAATGACTAGGGACACGGTATCGAATAGAAAGTATCGATACTGTACTCATGAGTAGTATCGATAAAAAAGTATCGTACTCGCAAAAGTATCGGTACAAAAGTATCGATACCTCAAAGTATCGAGTACTTTTCTCAAGCAGGGGCCTACGCCATACGTTAGTAGGGACACGGCATCAAATAGAAAGTACCGATACTCTATTCATGAGTAGTATCTAAAAAAAGTATCGTGCTTGTAAGAGAATCGACACAAAAGTATCGATACCTCAAAGTACCGAGTTCGTTTCTCAGGCAGGGCGTACGCCATACCTTAGTAGGGTCACGGCATCAAATAGAAAGTACCGGCACTCTATTCATGAGTAGTATCGATAAAAAAGTATTGTGTTTGTAAAATAATCGACACAAAAGTATCGATACCTCAAAGTATAATACCGAGCCATACTTTAGTTTGTCAATGTTAGTAAGTATCGTTGTTACCTACATTCAGGCAAAATGAAAAAATAACAAATGGTACACACGACAGGACATCAAGCTACCACGCACAATCTGTCAGATTTCTTTATTAGAATTTTATATTTATCTCTAAAGCATTATGACTCAAGGTTGATTGGGAATTTTTGACAGTTTCGGGTAGCTTGACTTGCTGTCGCACCTATGTAAATATTAGACAAATAGATACCACCAGTACGTAAAGTCACATTTTTTAAATCTAAAATATTATATATCTCATTCCTTCTCAGTATAATCGCTCGAGAAAAGAAGCTTGTCCAGCTTTTTTAGCGATAGCCGGTTACTGGTTTTAATAATTGTACCTACAGAAGACAGCACATCAAGCTGCTACATTTATTGGATTTTCAACTTTATCGCTAAAGTATCATAGTAATGTTCATGGTAGAGTGGCAATATTTGTCAGTTTCAGATAGCTTGATCTGTTGCAGTCGACGGTATTTCCAGTTTTCGAAAACAATCATTCTAAGTGTATTGAAGTTGGAGGAATCAATAAAAATTGAACAAACGAGTTAGAATCAAACAAGTGAAATGTGAATCCGGCAGCCTACCGGCAACGGAAATTATTCGATACGATACCTCGTCAAAAGTACTTGATAAGTAAAAGTATCGAATACAAATGTATCGAGTACAAAAGTATCGGTATCGAAAAAAATCTACTCGATACCATAAAGTATCGATACTTTTTTCGTGTCCCTAACAATGACAACGTCAGTGACAGAAAAAAAGGGCGCGAACTTTGAAGCGAAAAGTGCAATTTTTTTTTCAAATTAAGTTAAAAATAGCATTTAAAGCCCTTTTTTGACTATTCATTTAATAATACAGGTAGAAAGTTTTTAAGATGGGGGAACAAAGTGGGGGATTGGTTAAAAATAAAAAACGAAAAACTGAAACTGAAAACATTGATTCTCCAAGCAAAATACCTGCGAAATTCACTAGAAATACTAGAGGTTTATTCCGTGATTATAACCACATATATACAGAAGAAGACAAAAATGATTATCCAGTGCTACTCTCGCATATGGCATTGGCTGATGGATCAATTCCTAAAATGGATATCCTGAAGTCGAATAAATTGCTTAAGAACGTGAATGGAGTTACATATGTGAAGCAAATCGGTTTGGCATTACTGAAAGTTGTGTTTGCTACAAAAACTGATGTCAATAATTTCATTTTGGATAAGGCTTCTCTGGAAAAAAGTGGATGGATTGCTAGGATTCCATATGATCGCCTGGAGTCTCTGGGGGTCATTCGTGCACCTCCAGAACTTTCTGAAGAGGAACTTCTTGAAAAACTACAATCTTCATCCACTATAATTGGTGTCAAGCGTTTTGTCAAAAGAACAGCATCTGAAATGTTACCAACACAAACTGTATTAATTACCTTTCTGGGGTCTGTCCCACCGGATCATGTGACTTATGACCGCATATGGTTTGATGTAAGACCATATGTCAAGCCTGTTCGACAATGCTATACTTGCTACAAATTCGGCCACGGCAAGGGTTCTTGCAAATCAAAACAAATGTGCTCTATTTGTGCAGAACAACACTCTTTTAAGGAATGTACTAGTGAAATCAAGAAATGTATTAACTGCAAAAAATCAGATCACATTGCTGTTTCACCTGCCTGTCCTGTGAAGAAGGCGAAAATAAATGAAGTTAAAAATCAGATTCTCGGGAAGACAACATTTGCCACTGTTGCTGCCAAACCTTTGCCACCCCCTTCAGCTTTTCCACCACTTAAACCTTCGTCTACTGGTCCACGTCATAGAGCCGCATTATCAGAGATTTTGAATTCAGACTGTATAATCAAGGCAATCACTAAAACAATTCTTGACATTCTGAAACAGAAAGATTCATCAGAAAATAACTCTCCTGCTATATGTAGCAAAACTATAAAAGAACTGCTTATTACCAACTTCGCAACTTAATGGATTGTGAGGTTGGTACTGAGCAGCTTGTTATCTTACATTGGAATTCACGGAGTATCCTGCCAAAGCTTTCACAATTGAATCATCTGATTTCCTCTAGCAAAACAGACATAATTTTACTTAATGAAACTTGGTTAGATGATAGTAAATGTTTCAGACTTCCTGGTTTTGAAATCATCAAACTAGATTCTAGCCGTCCTAGTGGTGGTGTTGCAGTCGCTGTAAGCAGTAAGTTCACTATCAAACATATTCCTACTGCATCTTCTTACCATTTTCAAAATATTTTATTTTCAGTTACCATTGGTTCTGTAACATTAGAAATTTTATGTGTTTATATTCCTCCTCCTCCTAATGGTAAATTTAGTATGCAAATGTTAAATGATGCTTTCTCTAAGATTTCTAGCAATAATTTCTTAATTATAGGAGACTTTAATGCTCACCATACAGCTTGGGGTTGTAGAGATGTTAATAGGAGAGGTAACTTGATACATTCATTTGCGGACTCACAAAATCTTGTATGTTTAAATGACCATGACCTAAGAGATACCACCTTGCCTCCTTTGGGCCAAGAAGGTAATGTTCTTGATTTGGCATTTGCCTCCCAGACCATTAGCTCTAGTTGTACTCTCTCTGTGGGCGATGATCCCATGAGTAGTAATCATTTTCCATTGATCATTGAAATTTTATATTCAAGTCGGTTTTCTAAGTGCACTTCTGTTACTCCTATAAATAATTCTTCCCCTATTCATTGCTTATCAGGTATTAATTATAATAAGGTCGACTGGCCTAAATTTGTAGAGTTATGTAATGATAAATTTAGTAATTTTAATTGCGATTCGGATCCTGTCATTGCCTACAACGAATTTATTCAAAAGCTTTGTGACATATTATTGACGTTTCCTAGAAAGGTACTGAGTTGCCAAACTAGGAAGCGTAAGGCTCTAATTTGGTGGAATAATATTTGTAGTCAAGCGGTTCAACGAGCTAAAATAGCTCTAAATTCTTACAAAAGCTATCCCTCTGAAGAAAATTACATTTTGTATAAGCAATTTGATGCCAAGAAAAAAAGAATACTGTCTGAACAAAAACTTTTAAGTTGGAGAAATCTATGTTCTTCTTTTAATCGTATGACATCAACAAAAATAATTTGGGATTATATTAGAAGATTTAAGTTCTCGAGATTGAATAGAAATTTTAAGACAGTCTATTTAGACGACTCTAATAATGTGTTCTTGTTTCTTGACAAAATTACTTCACCCTCAGTGACCAATGACACAGAGTTTAATTTACAGTCTCTATTTTTAAACGAAGGCTCCCCTGCAGCCGCATGGTTGTCCGATCCTTTTAATTTTTATGAATTGAAAGCTGCTGTACATAACAAAAAAAATACCTCTCCGGGTCCAGATTTTATTCCATATAAAGTCATACAATCACTGCCTGATTTAGTTAATAATATTTTATTAACTATTTTCAATCAGTTTTGGAAAAAAGGAATCGTACCCCATGATTGGAAGGTGCAACATGTAGTTCCTATTCTCAAACCCTATAAGGACGCTAATAGTGTAGATGCATATAGACCTATTTCTTTAACCTCGTGTTTTGCTAAATGCTTTGAAACTATGATTAAGAATCGTCTAGAATGGCATGTAGAAAATAAACTGCATATTCCTGATTTTCAATTTGGGTTCCGTAAGGGAAAAAGTGCCATGTTTAATCTAGCCTGTCTGGTTGGTGATATCAAAAATAATTTTACTAAAAATAAAAGTACTTTGGCTGTTTTTTTAGATATTAAGGGTGCATTTGATAACATAGATCACGAATATTTAATAAAAAGTTTAGCTGATTTAGGATTACCTGGCCCAATATTAAAATGGATATTTAATTTTCTGAACGGTCGTAGCTTGTCAGTTAATTATAAAAATAAATTATATGGTCCCAAGTATTCTTTTAAGGGTACCCCTCAAGGATCAGTCCTCTCTCCTTTAATTTTCATACTTAGTCTTGTAAAATTAATGCATTACATTCCCAACTATGTCAAATATTCTTTTTATGCAGATGATCTAGTCATTTATATGAGTTGTGAAAATTTACAACACGATCAAGATATGATGAATGATTGCTTGGTAACTGTTAGTCATTTGCTTGTACATGAACTAAAATTAGAGGTTAACGTTTCTAAAAGTTCAGTTATGTTATTTACAAAAAGTGCAAATTTTATTCCAAAAGTTTATTATCAAAATTCATTGCTCCCTTTCCAAGATTGTGAAAGATATCTTGGCTTAGTTTTAGATTCTAAATTGAATTGGAAGGCTCATATTGAGCATATTTGTAAAAGAACTGAACTTGGATTAAACATTTTAAGATCTTTGGTAGGGGTTCGCTGGGGCTCTGATCCCAAGACTTTGAAAACATTATATATTACTACTATTCGGAGCCATTTTGATTATGGATGTATGTTCTACTCTGATGCTGATAATCGTTTGCTCAGAAAACTCGATGTTATCCAAAATAGAGCTTTACGCATTATTTCTGGCACTATGATGTCGTCTCCTATCAATTCACTTGAAGTTGAAGTGGGAATCCCCCCATTATTTGTTAGAAGAAGTTATATCATTGATAGGCTTTGTTTGCAACTTGTTAGTCGCGATAACGTAGTGGTGAGCATATTTCTAGAGAACTACTCTTATCCTAATTTTAACGAAATTTCTGTTCCATATTTGTCCACTTTGAGTAACTCTATTGCATATTTGAATTTTCAATTTCAGGATGATATATTTTGGTCCCATGCTTTGCCTTGTTTTAGTTATCAATTCCATGCTTTAATTTTCGATATACCTATCAGCCTTACTCGCTTCAATACCAAATATGATTTTTATGTTTTTTCCGAAACTAAGAAAGACTTTGGTAAGATATATGCCGACGGCTCTAAGTCAAAGGATAGAACCTCCTTTGCTTTTTATGATGCTACTGCTAATATTGGTAAAGTTTACGAATGTAACAAATTGTTTTCCATTTTTTCTACTGAGGTGTTGGCTCTGATTTATGCTGTTCTTTATATTAAGCGAAATAGTCATGATTATAAAAAGTTTTTGATATTGTCTGACTCGATGAGTGCTCTTCAAGCTCTAGGGAGTAAAAAAATCTCCGCTAGTTTTAATTATTTAATTTATGAATTGAGAAGTCATATTTATGATTTGCTTTGCTCAAATATCATTGTTGAATTTTGCTGGGTTCCTGGACACTCTGGAATATTAGGCAATGAAATAGTTGACTCTCTTGCTAAATCAACACAAAATGTCATCGAATGTAATTTTAAGGTTCCATACTCCGATTTATATTTGCCAGTAAAAGAAATTATGTTAAAACGTTGGAATGATTCACTTAAAATCTCTAGACAAGACAAAGGCAAATGGTTGGCTGAGATTCAATATGCCCCATCTACTAAAGCATGGTTTGAAAAATTATCTGTTTATTTGGGTAGAGACTTTATTACATCATTGTGTAGGCTTCGTATAGGCCATTGTAAGTTTCCCGCGCATTTACATAGACTAAAATTAGCTAACAACTCTGCTTGTAAATATTGTTCATTTGAACCTTGTACCCTAGATCACTTATTTCTTGTTTGTCCGGCCTTTAATTTACAGCGATTATTATTTATTTGTGCTTGCAAAGATGCTATTAAAATAAAAGTTTTTCCAAATAGTGTTCAGGAGCTCCTAAAATATCAAAATTTATATTCAGTAATTTTTAATTTCATGTCTCATACTTTTGGTCCTCTGTAAATATTATGTAAGAGTTTGTTTAGTTTCTAATTTGTTTCATAAGTTATTCCTATAGTTTAACTGTTTAAGTTGTACCTATTGTTTCTTTTATAAGTAATTTCTGTAATTATTTTAATTTTAAGTTGTTTTTTTTTTATCTTGTAATATTATTGTCAAATTCATTTTAAGCTAATGGCCTAGTAGCCAAAGCTTCAATAAATTAAAAAAAAAAAAAACGTCAGTGACAGCTACAGCTGTGAACATACGTGTTTATGTTTATGAAAAATGAAAACATCTATTAGTTTTCCTATTTCTTAGAATTAATAACATTATTTGCTGACATGTAACATTTGTTTAGTTGAATTAGTATACGCCATATATGTTTTTATCAGTAAATTAGACATATACGCTAAAAATCTGGGCAACAACCGTCAGTGGTCAAAAATCAGTGGTAGTGTGATCTTAACTTCGTTGTAATTTAGGTAAATACATGAAATAATCATTTAAACATTTTTCACAGTGGTATCATCTATTAGTAATAAATTACCCGATCAACTCGTCCTTCTCTTATCGGTAGGTAAAAATCAAGAGGTTGATAACGGAGAACGGATGGAGGCGAAATTAAAAGAGTACCGGGCATTACGACGCCGTCAATGGCTTAAAGATAACGTTAAGGAGAAGTTTGAGACGTCCAAGTCGAAATTAGTCAACTTATTCATTCCAAAAATAATACAAGACATGGCAAGAGTACATGATGATGAAGCCCCATTGGTAAGTTGCTCACCTTGTATCTGTGTTGACTAAAATTTAGAATGATAGTTTAAAAACCTTGAACATTCATAAATAATATAAACAAAATCACTTGAATCATCTGACATTTGTTTGTTCCATTTGCAGAATAATTGATGCAAATCATTAGTTAACCATTTTGCAATCTCATAAGAAATGTGAATGTGTCTTTATAAAGGTAAAAATGAAAAATAGTTCAAATTCTAGATTGTGTCATATAATACCTCCTCAAAAGTGTTTGCTATAAACTGGCATTTAAAGCTAGTTCTAAACACTTCACACTTCTAAGAGAAACTTTAGTATCTAAAATATTAAACTGTAAAATTAATAAACAAACTAATTACAATTATAATACACTTAAGAGACTCATCCAAGGTGATGTTATAACTTGATGACTCAAATAGAGTAAAAAAATACAGATTTTTATTATGTTTATACATAATGGCTTCATCAGTGAAATGTCGCCGCATTGGTGAATTATATTGTGAATACTAAATGTAATATATTGTTCCTATTACAGTTGATAAATGAAGAACAAGAACCCAAGGAACCAATGAAACATCCAATCCAACCAATTGAAGAATATGATATGGATGTCTCGGAAATAAGCGAAATGGAATCATTTGATGAAAACGATGTACCATATAGATTTTGCATATTCAGATGGATATTACGCATTGCAGTATGGATGGTGTTTTGGGGAATCTTCTTGTATCTAGAATTTGGTGCTGTATACTTCGTAATATCTATTTTAATAGCCATTTATCTGAACACTCGCACTGGACCAAGAAAACCAGGAGAAGTCTCAGCTTACAGTGTATTTAACAGAAACTGTGTTAGTATTGAAGGATCATTAAAGCCAGAGCAATTTGAGAGGGAGATACGATATGGTGTGGGCACTGTTAGAAATTTTTAAGGATCTTGTACTACAACTAACTTTGTTACCTATCTCATATATCTGAATGAGTAGGGTACTTTTAATAGCTGTGTTGCCAGTAATCAAAGTGTATGTCAAGTTTTTTTGTTGGTCACTCTGTATGTGTGCTTTTAATACATATTTTACTAAGTAACCAACAGACCAATTGTCAATAATAGCACTTTAGCCTTAATAAGCTCAAACTAAAAGAATTGTATACTATACCAATTAGAACATTATGTTATAGTGCGTTTCATCTAATAGTTCCTTTGCCAGCATGTTGGCACTAATACAAATTAGTGTGAGAGAGAAAGAGACGCAGAGTGTGTCTACCTTGTTTACGATAGTGACAAAAAATGAATGCCAACATGACGGCAAAGGAACTATTAGATGAAACGCACTTTAGGTGATAATTATAAAACATACATACACATTGTATATAAGAGGGATAAGCCTATTTCATTACACTATATTTATATGATAATTTATCATCCTATGAACATGGCTGGAAGCCTGGAAAGAAATTCTTTTTATGTGTGGGAAATCATAAAATGACTTCTCCTGGTCTTGATGGAGCGGGAGGTCTGACTTTAACTGACTATAAATAGACCAGTTCAGTTGGCCATACCAGGTATACGTGCATGGTATATCTTTTGAATAACCCGCGACCTTGGCAGGCATCGGCCCTAGCGGCCCTGTCACTATGTGCTTTGGCTGCGCCCCATAAGGACCAAGCCAGTGCCTACGGTAGCCGGGAGTCTACTGCTAATAACGGACGTCGCACTAAGGGTGTGAGGGCGCAGACATTGCGATTCCCTCAAGCGCTTCGCCTCTTGCTATACGAGCATTACTGATTGGATGACAGAGGTGAGGCTCTCCATACAATCTCGATTCGTAATATTGCCTGGAAAGCCTTAACCTAGATCTGTCTGGTCTGGAAAAAAGGACACATTAGATGTAATTGTACAATCAATATAACTAAGTCATATTGATGTTGTACTTATTTCTATGTAGTTTATTTATTAAGTGAATGCTCTTGATATAATCTGAACACTAAAAGACGGTATTTTAATATAATTGATTTGAAAACCATAAAGTCGTTTTACTTTTTTATCGGATTCGAAACACGAAACTTGGCCTCTTGACACTGAAGGTGAATTTATCCTGCATTCGCGATTTATTTGCCAAAAAAGTAAACAAAATGAATTAAAGGAAAAATAACTTTAATTCCTACACGATAAATTACAGTTTACACTACAACACAAAACATTTCACACACTTGCGTAGGTGGCGCGCAAACAATCGGGTGGACTAGGTTCAGTTCGGGTCTTTTCCTTAATGAGCAAAGTTAGCAATTGTTTGATTTGTGTCTCAAGTCAGTGCGAATTGATTCCAATCGTGACCCTTATTCTTGGTAGCTATGCCAAACAATACCCAAAAACAAAGTTTGCCAAAAATCTATCTTTCAGAAACCTACAGCAGTGTGTACAGCGAAAGACTGATTTAACTTGACATAATTTACCCTGAATGGAGTAGGAGTACAAATTTTTTTTCTATTACGTTCATTTAGTGTTGTTTGATTAAAAATTTACAACTACTACTATTTTCTTAAGTGACATTAAGGTCCGTATTCCAGAAGGAAACTCAAGCATTGATCTCTGTTTAAACATTACTTAAAACTAGTTTCAACCAACCAAATGGCTTGAAACGAGACTAAGGTAGAACTTGAGTTTTGAGTGACGTTCTGTAATATGGACTTTTAACTAAATAATTACTTAAAAAAGAAAACAATTTTATCCAGATTTTTTTTAATTTGGTGATATGCCTATCCGGCTGAATAATAGTTAGTTATCCGGTATTCGGCCGGATAATATTAAAGAAATAAAACCACAAAATTAATTATAAATTGTATTTCCATTTTTATAATCACATTTACAAATTGACAACAAATAATATACCTATTATAAATTTCACAATTTATATAGATGCAACGCAATACTAATAGAATATTATGCCAATACAATACCATACAATACTTGTATTGATTCAAATATAACGTCGGTAACTTTTTATTTAACACAAACATAAAAAAGAGCAAAATTTAAAAAAAAATTGCTCTAAACATTGTTTTACTGATACATTGATAAAAAAAAGTTGAGCTTTTATATAATAAATAAATTTTGAGCTGAAGGTAAGACAACATAATTTGTCTCAAAAAATAATAATATCAATATTGGTCAGTTGTGTTCGCACTGTAATTTGTGTAAAAAAATTATAACACTAAAGAAAACCAGTCACGCAGTTTGATAGTAATACTCGTACTTTTAAAAATATTCACAGACTGATGTCAGGCCAACCAGTCTCAATCTGTCAAAAAACTTCTAATTTCGCTTTTTTCTTTCTTTCTCTTATGACTTCGCACGGTTTGTGCATTTAGCCAATGTCACGTAATGAATTGTTCATGTCGAAAAAGACGGCGTGATACGTCTTACGATGGAGTTTGAGACAAAGTCATGATGTGGCCACTATGCTGAGATATTTCACTGTTCTTTATGAATTTGTTACTGAATGCACTTTTTAGAACATAAATCACGCACTTTTATTTAGTAAACAACACTATAAATAATTTTAAAAGTCCGATGAAAAATGAGCGTGACACTCGGCTTGATTTTCCCGCCAAAACATTCCTCTAATTTCGCTACATTATTGACAAGTTTTTGACAATGATTGTCACTGAAACGAGACCGGCCCCGATTTGCTTGTTCACAAACTCAACAAAATTTTAGTTCAGTGCAAAGAAAAAAATTCTTTATATTTCATTAAGAAAAAAATAGATAGATAGAAAATAAATATTAATCTAGTCCCGTCAAATTAGTCCGCACCTGGCGTACCTAATTGGACGTATTTTTAGAGGCCATGTGTTTTTAATCATGTCTAAAAATCCTAATTTGAATGAACTAAACTAATAACGGCTGGTTAAATTTTAAGGGCCGGTGTTGAATGTGGACCACACCTAAACCTCAAATTTTTTTCTGGATTTCATTTGAAATTTCTTAATTGTAGACTAACTCTATTTGAACCATTGAAAGATACATAATCGAGCAACGTGTTAAAGTAATTATTCAGGTTTATTATGAAAATGGACGTTCAAATCAAAATGCATACCTATCATGCACTTCGTTATTTTTTCGATCAATTTAATAGTCCAAATATGCGTACAATTGGAAAAATCGTGCAAAAATTTGAGCAAACCGGGTCTGTAGGAGATTTGAAAACGTCAGTGCATGCTCGTACAGCTCGGACTGCAGATAATATTGCTGCTGTTCGCGATAGTGTGGCTGAAGAGCCATCCACAGCAATGGTGAAATGGTGTTCGCTATTGTGAGATGATAACGAACTTTTTATGGCCCAAATTGGAAGTTATGGATGTGGATGATATGTGGTTTTAACAGGACGGTGCCACTTGCCACACAGCTAACGAAACAATGGCTCTTTTGCGCTACAAATTCAATGGCCGTGTTATCTCGTGGTAGCGATGTGAATTGGCCGCCAGATCATGTAATTTCACACCGTTGGACTTCTTTCTTTGGGATTATACTTCGATAAGCCAGAAACAATACAACAGCTAAAAGATGAGATAATAAAAAATACCATGTTACCATAATAAAAAGTAATTTGTATGCATGAATATGAATATTTGCACTGGTCTGGTCGTGCCTCGGAAAGCACGTTAAGCCGCTGGTCCCGGTTGCCATACGAACATCTAGTGGCAGTCGTTACGGGTTGTTGGAGCCCTCAAAAGTCACACAATTGGTCTAGCTGCAATGCTTCGATATCGGGTGTGCTTCGGGTTGTGGAGATCAGACGGCAGGCGCTTCACGGAAAATGTCGAAGTTTCGCCAAAATCAGCAGTTAGACTGGTAAAGCGGACCCCAGACTCCAGAGCTGGAAAAAGGTTTCGGATGCGACTGGAATTAACGCTGAGATGATGATGATGACCATAATAAAAAGTAATTACAATAATTTCCTAAATAATTTGTGTTTTATTCAAAATCAACATCGGCCCTTAAAATTTAACCACCCGTTATTTTTATCTGCTGCTCTTATCATGGTGAAATAGAAAGTAAAGATACATTGAACTGAAATTTACTTGAGTTTATCTTTTTAGTGTATTTTTTGTTCGCCTTAATTTAGTTTATGAACAAGGGAATCGAAGCCAGTGACTAAATTTTGAACGATTAAAATTACGGGAACTGGTCTTGACCGTGACGGCTCCTTTTATACAATACTAGCTGACCGGCAAACGTTGTTTTGCCATATAAATATTTAAAAAAATTTAGGGGTGGACTACCCCTAACATTTAGGGGGATGAAAAATAGATGTTGGCCGATTCTCATAGATACCGGATAAGCACAAAAAATTTCATCAAAATCGGTCGAGCCGTTTCGGAGGAGTTTAAAGCCGAACACCGTGACACGAGAATTTTATATATTAAGTAGATGTAAAGAAAACCCCGTCCGACCGATAAGGACAATAAAGGTTAGGTACCTAACCACACGACCAAGTAAAATATGAAATTTTACATAATTATCAAAATAAGGACACCAATGAATTTTAAAATAATCCTTTTTTTCCGCGAATTAACTCCCACTTCCCCAATATTTTGTAATATAGAAGAAAATAAAAAACACCATTTTCGACGGTATTTTTTATTGGCAGATACCTTGTATGAATGAATGTACAATACTGGCGGCATTTTGTTTGACCGCGTGCCCTGCCCCCGTCGCCCGCGAATATATTGCCATATAAGTTACCTCCTTTTGCGAAATAATATTTATTTTTAGGGGTTTTTTTTTAAGTTTAGCCCGGCTTTGTAGGCATTAGTAGAATCAGTTATCGATACCTAACAATACCTTCACGGATAGAGTTTTCTTTAGGTACATATTGTATAATATGTAACAAAAACCCTGTTGTTCCTTCAACCTACGTTTTAAGAATCGGCATACGGACGTAATAAAGCAAGTAATTTATAAAAATTGTTCAACAAAAATAATTCAAATAAATATTTAATTTTTAATATTTATAATCTGTAACTGATTTCTTAGCTCTGCAATTCTGCATGAAGAAACTAGACATAAGTAGAACGTTCCCGCCAATTTATTGAATTTATTTAACTTATAAAAAATCAGATATTGTAAAAATAAATCGAATTTATCGGTTTTAATAGGTATTTCATTGTGACCCCTCGACTAGACAATGATTAATGTTTTCTAATTATGACTTCATTAATGATGTGCTTGTAGGTAAAATTATATATCCCTGAAAGGAACAACAGGGTTTTTGTTACATAGTGTATATACTGGACTACAGATTTGCTACGTGAACAAGAATCGATGTGTAAAACAAACAACGATATAAAACACACGAGAAACATTAAACACTTATTTCCAATAATTAATATTACTTGGTAATCAAATTATTTTACCTATCTAAATTTCAATTTTTAAAAGTTGATTTTTAGTATTATGTAAAAAAAAAACATGGATAGTTTTGAAGGAATGTTCTAGAAAGCGACAAACAATGTTTAAATATAATATAATATGTCAGAACTATTGCACATAAGTATAAAAATTATTTAATTAAAATCACATTGAAATATACACACGATATAAAATTGACTATGAAATTGATCGATCTTTCTAAAACTACGCAGCGACATGATTTGCGGATTTTTTTGTAAATATCTAATTTATTTTCTGTAAATCGTATCGGTATTATACATACAATATGTAAAAAGAACCCTGTCCGACCCGTAACGATAATAAAGGTTAGGGAAACATATGACCAAATATAATATAAAATTGTATGTTATCATCATAGTAGGTAACAATACTAATTAATTTTGAAATAATCTTTTTTTCACGCGAATTAATTCCAACTTCCCCGAAAATCTGGTAATTTTAAAAGAAGTGACACAATTTTGACTGTATTATTATAAGCGATGCGATCACTTGCCGCGTGCCCTGCCCCCCGTCGCCCGCGCATGTATTGCCTACTGCACACGTTTTAAGTTACCTCTTTTTGCGAAATAATATATATTTTTGGGAGTTTTTTTTTTTAAGTTTAGCCCGGTTTTGTGGGCATTAGTAGAATCAGTTATCGATCACGGATCAGACAGGGTTTTCTTTACATATCATATAATATTAATATTGCACTAAATTAAGAAGGAGCTGCCGGTTGCCTTCATTACACTATTTGTGACATTTATTTTAACTGAACATTCCACTCATTGTCAAAATTGACAGTTTGAATAGAAATGTATACAGCGTGGAATTTTAATGGTTGTTTTACGGCAGCGAAACGGTTTTGTCTTAGTAATACAAAATATTAATAACATTTCATTCACAAACAGCAGATTTGACATAGGGATAAAAAAACTCGAATTGAATTTATGGATGGTTGGCTACAAGCTATTTTATGCTGCATCACTATGCGCGGGAGCTTATTATGGTTTGAACATTAAATAGATTGCTTTCTTTTGAAGCCGTTTCATGTCCCTTCCGAGTAGTACCTACAAGTTGTATCTAGCGTAACTAACTTTTCTCACTTTTTCGAGTTGAAGACTTTTTTTTTTCAATTATTTTTTTATTATTTTATAACACAAACATTTTTATTTTTGTCTTTTAGTCTATTCATCGAAAGTACTCCTTAAAGCAAATCGTTCTGCCGCGGGAAAACAACCATTATAATTCCAGCGTGTATATACTGAAACTGAAGGAGGTCCATTTACATTTAAACAGAGAGAGAACAGGCGTTATGTGTAGAATAATGTATACATAGACATCATCACATCAAAAAACTACAATCTGTTATATTTCTTAAATATTTGTTCAACTTAATAGCTAAAACATTAAGGTTCAGAGTTCATTGGGAAAATTCGACTGATTCGGATAGCTTGGCTGCTGTATTTTATACACATTATAAATAATTTATTTTTCATCTTATGCATACAATTGCATAAAGCTATACAAAAAAAAAAAATATCTCCACCTTAATTGGCGTAACACACTTCCACAAGCAGGATCATTTTGAAGTATATTGTTAATCCATTGCTTCATATGTTTAATTTATCTGCTCAATAATATAAAAAGGTAATGAATTTTGTTGAACTGACAAAATGTAAACCATTGCTACTTCTCTTCTGGGTGAAAGAAAGAAAAATGCATTTATTGACATTACAGCAAGATACATAAATGCCCAGACTTCGGCTACTTTTTAGCGCATTGTTAATGTTAGTGTGCTCCGCAATTACTCCCCTGGTTACAATGTAGTAGTCCTTTTACTTTTGCATTTTTGGAGAATGAGAGTTAGAGCGAAAACGTGTACAGTATGGCCGACGAATCATGGCGCCTCTGAACATCGCGCAAAAGGTTGCGCAATAACATTTCTTAACAACCATGTACGGTGCAACCGCACATCAGCAAAGCATCGTCAACATTTACGCCTCGCATTCATTTTACTTTATCATAATCATCAGTTCGCGTCGAGCCATCAAGTCGTCGCGTTCTCATTACGGCCAGCAAAGGCCACGTGTCACTCAATTCACACACATCAGTCCATTAGCTCATTTTAACTATAACTTTGGAACCATATAGTAGCTTATATAAAATCAACATCTTTTATTGTATTCTGCCCACATCATCTAAAAGTAGTGTGTGATCTAGCAACAGATCATACAAACCAAAAAATAATTTAATGTCCATCAGATAGATTTATCAAAAATATTGAACGCGTATTTTTTATTTTTTCTTTCATTCAAATACTTAGGAAGTTATATTGAGTTGAAATGCCGCATGGCGTCACGCTGTGGTACAAAATATACCACGGTGTGACGTAATTAGCCCCACTCCGTAACTTTAATGCGCTATACCTCAGTAGGTTTTGGTAATTTCGACAAAATAAAAAATACGGGTCTTAATTTTTTTTATTATCTATAACACGGACTATTTTTTTTTAATTGTCACTTTGGATATATCCCTATTTGGAGAGCCTGTGTTCAGATGCTAAATTATTCATCGCCCGTCGTATTACTGAAGTCAAAATGTTACACTTTTTCATTCTAGCTCGCATTCGCCGAGGGTGCAACTATATTCCAAAAAATACAGAGCTATTCAGTATTAAAAACTACGAAATATAATGGCACAACACTTCTAATATATTTTAAGAGTTTCAAGTGGACAATATAAGGCACCGTATCAGTATTTACAACTTGCATCGTGGACATTATCATAAGTTATTATGGTACAATAAAATATGAATAGAAAAATATATACATGATTCACACTTAGCTGCTGAAAAATAAAGAAAAATTATGCACAATCTTGTAAGCTTCTATCTTTTATAAATAATAAATCAACAGTATGTTTTACATTTACCTAACGTGATTCTTAAGACTCGGGATATAATTCATAAATTGTAAAATGTAGGCCCGGTTATCATTTCCTTAAATATTAAAGCACCTAATTATGTTTAAATTATTAGCAAAAGCTCACTTGCACTAAAAAAAAAACGCTGCAATTTCAAAAGAAATTGTAGACAAAGCACATTTCAATCTATCTATGACAAAATGGAGTTTAGGTAGATATTTTATTATGAAAAGGAGATAAAATAAAATATTAGTTTAGACCTATCAAATTAGTCCCCGCCTGACGTAAATCGACGTGTTTTTGGTCGCCATGTTTATAATGGCGTCTAAAATGTTTATGGAATACGAGTATTTTAATTTGACAGGATTAAACTAAAACCTGTGTTATCTTATATCCTTTTCTTAAAGAAATGGAAGGAAAAAGATAAACTGAACTTAAAATTAGTTTGGGAACGAGAGAATCTGCGCCTTTCCCCTTTTCCCAACAATATTGGGGTCGGCTTCCAGTCTACCCATTTAACCCAATGCAGCTAAATACCAATATGTTATATGAAGCGACTGCCAATATGATTACTGAATTTACGATGTTACTCAGTTATTGCGGCTAGTGGCGTCACCGTCACTAGCGACAATTTTCGGAAGCTTCTTTAAATATATTTTTTCATTCCGATTTATTTTCCGATGTCGCTGGTAAATTGAAATGTGCAATAAGTTTAAAGGAAAAAAAAACACGAGCATTGTAAGGAATGTGATGTGTAGTTCTAAATGCAATTAATAGGAAGCAGCTAATGATAGGGCATTTTAAACTTTATCGTATTAGAACTTAAAGTCTACTTTTGTTAGAGTTTGTATGTATATTGTGTAAGTTATTGTCAAAGTAGAAGAATTGGGCTCGAATGAACTATTTTGAAATATTTGAGAGTACAGGCGAGAACTGAAACCATAAATTCAGTATCCGACTCTAGACCCCAGTGCAGACGTAGAAAACTGTTCAACAAAATAAATGGAAAACATTTTTTTAAACCATCCAAAATATTTTGTGCACCTCTGTGTTGACATCTCTGGTAGGTTCAGAATCTTGTACCGAATCGATGACAACAGTTGCAGATCGATATCCATCCTATAAGATACAGAAATGATCATTTGTAGTGTTCATGTACAGATGTTTAGGCCGAAGTGTGACTACATCTTGCTTTAGACCCGGTATGCACCAAAGCGGGGAGAACGAGAGATGTGTTTGAATAAACCGATCCGATTTCGTTATTCTAACATCTCATCTCCGCTTAGCTTTGGTGGAAATGGAGCAAGCGGAGGGGAAAAGAGATGTCTAATTATTCTATACATACAGTATGTTAAGAAAAACCCTGTCCATGACAGGTCACATGACCAAATATAATATAAAATTTTACGTAATCATCATAGTACCAATACAAATGAATTTTGAAATAATCTTTTTTTCCCGCGAATTAATTCCGACTTCCCCGAAATTTGGTAATTTTTAAAAAAGTGAAAATACCGGTATTATTATGAGCGAATAGCAATGCGACCACGTGCCGCGTGCCCTGCCGCCCGCCGCCCGCGGAAGGGTGGTTATCGCACATTTATTAAGTAACCTCTTTTTTGCGAAATAATATTTATTTTTTTAGAGGTTTTTTTTTAGTTTAGCCCGGTTTTGTATCCATTAGTAGAATCAGTTATCGATACCTAACAACACCTTCACGGGTCGGACAGGGTTTTCTTAACATACTGTATAATAGAGTTTGTACGGCGAGCGAGCCAGCGGTGCGGCAGAGCGGAAAAGTGTCCAGTCGGGCGGCCGGACGGAGTTTCTGTATCCCGCACCCCACAGCCTTCTCCCCGCACCTCTCGCACACCCAAAAGCTCCATTCGATTGACTGCCCACATCTCTCCGTTTTGGTCGAAATATCCTGTCAGCTTTGCACCACATTTCCTCTCTTCTCCGGTTTGGTAGATACCGGGCCTTAGCCGGGTACAACTAAGTGCAGCGAACCACATGCGGTTAACCTTACATGTGTTCTACTTATCTTCGGTTAGAACTTGGTTTAGCCTTTAAACCTACAGCAGGCCCAAGTCTTATCATGTATACATTACTACGACGTAGGTACTTTTCTTATGCTAAATTCAGTACATTACAATAACTGTATGGATAGTATAGAATAACAAATTGTTTGGTACTTATAGTACTCGTAGATTTAGTATTATTTTTGGTATATTACTGACTGAAGATGGAGCAAACTTACATTGGACCATCAGAGCAACCTTGGCAAAAGTTGACTGGGCAATACCAACGAAACGCTGGCTTTATCGCCTCCTGGATTTTCCACGCTCTTCTTAGCACCGAGATATGAAAATCCAACAGTGTGATTGACGCCCTACGTTGCGCCTTGTTGGATTCTCAATGCTTGGCGCAACACCAAGAGTAGAAAATCCAATTCACGATAAAATCCAGTCGCGATATTTTTTCATCCTTGCGAATGTCTGCGTATGCCCAACAATCCAATATTATGGGAGGAATCGATTTCGCCAATGTTGGTCGGCCAATATTTGCAAGTAGAGTCTTCAGTCTAACTTAATATATATTATTATGCTTCAATTCCTTGGTAACATAGTTGTCTCAATTTATATACATATGAGATAATTAACTTACTTAATTTACTGCAGGCAGTCCTCGACTTACGTCATTTTGATTTACATCGTTTAAAGTTTTTCTTCTCTTTTCAAGGTGAGATTCAATCTCAACTCTTGATCAATGGCCTGTGTGGAATAGATACCACAATTTTGCCAATAACACGTGTAACTAATTATAGAACTTCTTTGAAAATTTTATTTCCCAATAATGGCGGATATCGTCAATGACAGTTGAAAAAGACGGCCGCGTGAACCGTCTATGATCCCGGTTTGAGGCAAAGTCATGATGTGGCCACTATGCTGCGATATTTCAATGTTCTTTATGTAATATTTACTAAATGCACTTTTTACTACATAAATCACGCGCTTTTATTTAGTAAACGACACTATAAATAATTTTAAAATTCTAATGAAAAATGCGCGTGACACTCATCTTAGCTTCCCGTCGAGCCCCCCAACCCGATTTAGGATTTCATTTCGTCGTTTCAAGTTATGTCGAAGAATATTTTGACACTTCCTCAAACATACGTCAATGGTTTCCATTTCCCGCATAGGCGAATTCAGTAGTCGCGAGGTCAATATCCGTGGGACGTTCTACTAAGCACTTACTTTGATGACAAAGTGTGTATACCCTTTGTCAAAAATTCAGTATTTTTTTTAATTGTCAATCCTTGTGCATCTACATGTATACATATGAAAAAATATGCCTCGACTTACGTCGTTTCGATTTACGTCGCGTATTTTGAGAACCTAACATGCCGTAACTATGAGGACTGTCTGTATAAAAATACACCATAGAAAAGTTTAGCATTGACCGAGGTAATTCTCGTAATCTCAAGAATATGACATTGATTTCAGTCTCAATTTGTCAAAAATAACTCTAATTCCCCTACACTTTTGACAAGTGTTTTACTATGAGTATCCAGATATAGAGCGCTTTAATTACGAGAATTGGCAAAATATAAAAAAAAACCTGTATGTACTTCACTGATGACTAGTAGACAAAAATACTAGATGTTAATAACTTGTACTTATAACTAAACTAAATAATAATATTTGCACCTCTAAATTTGTTCGTAATTATCACACTTATGACATAAAAATAGGGTATAAAAAAACTATTTTGTGTCCTGTACTTTATGTCGCAAATGTTGGCTGCATATCAACCAACTATTTGCGTCCTATACTTTACACCACAAATGTTGGTCTTACAATGACCAACTATATTTGTATATTTTAACTAACAATACTAATTCAATGAACTTCAAAAATATGCCAATTGGGTCATGAAAACTTCGTAAATGTGAGTTAGTTATCTGTTACAGGAACTATGGGAGCAGGTCTTGCAGGGGGTCTACGGAATATTCTAAAGAATGGCATCTTGTAATGCCCGCGAGATGGACAGAACGGATTGACTCCACCCCCTCGCTTGTCGTCGGGTAACAAAAACACAACACTAACAGCTATAATCATATGCCAAAAAGAATGCACTATCTTATAATTTTGTTCGGTTTGCAAAAAAGCATAACATACTAAGCCAATACTAACTAAAACAATACCAAAAGGCAAGTGAAGGGCATAGTAGGATCTAGGATACATAAAGCTACGGCTTTTTCTATAAGATATATACCAGGAACTAAAAACGACGCATATGCCAACAGCGACTGGCAGTAAAAACGAGACAAAAGAGTGCATATTCCAAGTAGTTAAAAGTGCTATTACAATGGCACCGATGAGTTGCAAAGAGGACCTTAATTTCTCATGGATAATGCTCATAGCAAGTAGCGTCACCCAGAAAGACATAAGTCCACAGTAGAAATCTCCAAACTGGAGAATATTACCTCTCATGATGCAATAGGCGACCTGCGCAGGAGCATCGCAAGCGTGGTAGAATGTAGAGAAGATCATAGTGAAGGCATACATCATGGCTTCCGTGTAATAGAGACGTATGACCGCGACGTATATTGAGAAGAAAAACAGAATGTTGCTCAGAGTGAGTAGGAGAACGGAGACCAGCATGTAGACTTTGCTGTCCATTCTAGAGTTGTCCGAACAGTCCCAACCTGAAAATGAGAAGGAGAATTTTTATTTTATTGACATCGATTTTTATTCCAATTATTTGATAGGAACGTTGATATAGCGAAAATTCAAAAAAATCGTATAGTAAACGAAAACAAATCTATTTTGAATTTTATTGAAATATAACTTGTCTTAACATTTTATTTTATTAATATATCGGAAGTTTCTTTAGGGGACCACTTGTAAAGTAAATTAAAAGCTGTTTAAGAGGGGAGAGAAACTATTTTTCTATAAACTTACTTCCGTAACCAGAATTACAGGAACAAAACGACATCACCAGCGCTCCAAAAGTATTCAGCAAACAATTGCCGTGATTACTGCACTTCCCAGAGACGCATGACATGGACGATACAGTCAGCATGACCGTCGCGTTGCACTCCGAAGTCCCGGGCCGAGTCCCGTTAAAACCAACTATAGACTCGTCACCCTCCTTATCAGCAGTGTCCACGTAGTACTTGGTACCGTTATTCGAAGTCCGACAAGGACACACACTTTGGTCACAAAATATCCTAAAAGTTAAATACCAAGTGCCACTGTCAGGAAACGGGATATACGTTTTATCATATATCGATTCAGAGTCGGTACTGTTCAGCACGAACAAAGCCGGCTTCACCTTATCATTGTATCGACAGTGACCACTCTCCAATGGTATGCTCGGGTGTCCAATGTCCATACATATGACAGTCCTGAAAAATTGGTTGTCCTCGGTAAAGGCCAACAATGCGTCCTTTTCGAACTCCCTTTTATATCCCATGTAGTACTTTAAACTCATAAGAAGGCTCGCTGCTATCGACAAGCTGCCTCCAATATCCAAAAATTGGTTTATTTTGAACCTTAACGACTTAATTTCCGACGAAGATATATTGATTAGACTCGTAGCGTCTTGGATATCAGTCGTGGGCAGACCGTAATCAAAAGTGAAAAAGCGACCTTTGTCATCGCGCATAAGGTCGACAACTGTGTGATTGACTAGTTCATCTATGTCGGTTCTCATATAATACGATTCGCAGTCAGCAATTTTGGAGACATTGCCTTCGACTGGGCTAATTTGGATATAGTGCCATGCGTTTGGGTGAGGGATGAACGTAATAGTTTGATAATTGTTCACTCGAGGGTCGAAGGCACAGTATATGAGGTTGCTTTCGTTTGTGGGGATAGAAAGAGCTTGTACTCGAAAAAACAGTTCCTTGTCGCCAACCGAAGTGTTGACTATCGTAAGGTTCAGAGCGATAGGGTCGACTCTGTCTACAGACATGCATTTGAAAGTAGCTGGCAGGTCTGAATAGTTTATCTCTGTTACACCAAGGTAGCAATCTATTAACTCTATGTTTTCATCTCGTTTCACTTGTAAATCTGTGTAGAGTATCGTTTGGCAGTCTGGTACTAGACCTGGAAAGAAGGAAATGTCAGGTTTACTTGTCTGCAATTCATCATGCCATATGATCACGATCCTTTTTAACCAGAAAATAAAGACGCATTTGCCTTACACGTAGGATAATAATTATTATTGTAACAATCTGCAGCGAGTTGCACAGTCGCTCATAGGAAACGCACGACTACAAATCAAGTTATAAAATTAATAACCAATATAGCCAGCTTATATTGGTTATTAATTTTATAATTAAAACGAAATAGTACGAAAAACCGAAACAATGTGAGGTCAACTAATACTGGATTTTGCTTGAAGTGTAGCCGTATGTACAAGTAAACTTTGATCCGTCGCATATCTTATTTGCATTAACTATTCTGTGAATTAAATTCAACTAAAACAACTGCAAATAAACGTTGGAAATAACCAATGGCCTTGACTGGGTTCACACCAACTTTGATGAGTCAACACGTTTTTTACAAATGTAAACGTTCATGTAATCGTTCGTTTTTCGACTCCTGTCACGAATTTAGTTAAGTTAAAAGTTTAAACAAAGTTGAATGGCTGGCTGATTTATATTATCAAAATAATAATCGTATAGGTACACAACAGCCGGGTAATTGCGTAACACATTATCAATAGCAATGAGTTTCATTTTGACAGTTCCACAACATTCATTGCGTTATTTACATTGTTGAGCAGACACATTTTTCTAACATACGGAGCAATGGATTAGCAATATGCTTTAAAATTATTCCAATTGGTAGTAGTAGTGTGTTACCTAATTAGGATGTTCGATCGCTATGCAGACTGTATTCGCACTTTTATTTCCAAAAGAAATAAACTTTGTTTGTGATTTAAAAAAAACTATTTTTTTTTTAATAATGATAAACTAGCGCTTGACCGCAATCCCTCCTGATGGTAAGCAGTGATGCGATCATTGATGGTAAAGCGCGCTAGTTTATTAGGAGCCTATTCACTCTGAAAAACTGAGCGAATAGGAAGGAAGACGGCAGTTGAGCGAGGTGATGCAATGTTAAACCCAACAACACGACCAACGATGCTGCGCCAAAGGAAGATTTATCTGAAGACCCTCCACGACCAAACTCCTGACACAACAACATTTGGCGCATCGTACCCGGCACACATCGCAACACAACTGCTCAGACCCGTCCTCTGTACGGCTTCACCAGACGTCATGCCGGAACACGACAAATCGCTTGGCGGCAAGGCTTTATCTGGTGGGTGGTAACTTCTGCCGGCGGCCGATGTTATGGCCTACCACCGAGAAAATTGAAAATTGCTAAACACAAAATTCAGTTTACGGTACAAGTTCTGTAATTTTTATGACTTTTCAACAGTACTAATCAACTTCATTAACACTGTAATAAGTTTATTTGGAAATAAAATCAGTTGGAAAACAAGATTTTAACTACGGAATACATTGATTGATAAGGATGTATAACTACTAAAACATTATCTGCAATGCAAAACATCATTATGACAAACATAAGTTGGCTAACATACACACTCGTCACAAACATCCTTGTGCTAAGTATCCAACAATTTCAAAAGAAAATTCGCCAAAACAGCCACTCTATTACAACAATAGGTAACATAAATCTAAATAACATTAGAGTGGAGCTTTTGTGTAACATCACGACTGCATACAATTGTCACAGGATGTCGGCAGTCGAACAATCAAGGCATAACGAGGTCACACACAGCGGTCGCGAGCGGGACATTAGAGTGTGGGACCAGCATTATCTTTAAAGGCGTACAATGAGTTTTGATTGTAGCATCTACTTCAGTTTGGGATAATTAAATCGATAGATGTGTTGTTTGACTTCAAGTCTTGTTTATGCAGAGAGTAAAAAAAAAAAAGAAATTTATTTTTAACACAGGATTAGGGATACAAAAAACAAAAAAAAAAACATAAAACAGTGTTATGTGCCCCACAGTTGCGACAAATAGGACAGGACTATATGAGACACTAGCTGGGTCTAACTGCAATGCTTCAATATCGCCATCGGGTTGTGGAGGTCAGACGGTAGTCACTTCACGGAAAATATCGAAGTTCAGCCAAAATCAGCAGTTAGACTGGTAAAGCGGACCCTAGACTCCAAAGCTGAAAAGCTTCGGATGCGACTGGGATTAACGCGGAGTTGATGATGATTATAAGATACGACACTAGCTGGGCCCCGCGGTTTCACCCGAATAAGTTTCGATCCCGTGAGAATATGAGGTCAAATAGTATTCTATGTGTTATTCCTGGCTATAAACCATCTGTGTGTCAAATTTCATCTAAATCCGTTCAGTAGTTTTTGCGTGAAAGAGTAAAAACATCCATTCATACATTCTCACAAACTTTCGCATCATCAGCCAGATTAAGTGTGGGCCAGTACAGTACAGGACAGTATGTGAGGTCGTGGCCGAGGAGGTGGAAGGAATAACCAGATATCGGTTCCGTCAAAACAAAAAGGAGAATCCGCGGGCTCGCGAAAGATGGAGGTCTATGCCTACGCGTAATTAGAATGCACAAGGCCATTCTGCATATTTCTTGTCTATTGTAGTCCATTGGCGGACTTCAGCGTTTGGACCGGATTTCTATTTGGCCGGAACGCTTCTGAATCCCAGTCTCGTACTCTGCGTAGGAAAAGGTGAGCAATATGCTACTCAAAATCTAGTAGCAATACATACTCGAGCGCCAAAAACAACGGTTTTCAAGAGCCTACACTTTAAACCTAAACAATTAACACATAAAAACAACCACGAAGAAAAATATTATAATTTGCGTTCAAAACAAAAACTCGGAATTCATAATAGACTTCAGGCCCATGTCCAAAATGGATGGGTCATATGAACTACCAGATGACGTATATAGGGCGATATAAGAGCATAAAATAATAAGATTCAGCTCTATGCCGTCACTTGTAAGCTGTCCAACTGAGTGCTGGGGAGAATTCAAAAGCGCAGGTAGAGTGAGTACCTTTTGGGTTATATATTTTTGTACGGCATTGCGGAATAATGGATTAGAAGCTAAATTGAAACAGAATGAAACTGATGCCGTACAAAACAAAACGACCAAATTTACCCTGGAAATTGTCAAAAAATTTACCGACTTTGTGGCGCATCATTTTTTACGGCACTGCGCGCGTTCTTATTATTTTTCGTGGATTTACCGAAGGTAAAAATGCCGTACAAAAATATATAACCCAAAAAGTACTCACTCTACCTGCGCTTTTGAATTCTCACCAGCACTCAGTTGGACAGCTTATAAGTGACGGCATAGAGCTGAATCTTATTATTTTATGCTCTTATATCGTCCTATATACGTCACCTGGTGGTTCATATGACCCATCCATTTTTGGACATGGGCCTGTAGTCTATAAGATAAAGAAGACTGATATTAAGGGGCTACCTTGCTTGCCAATCAGGTTTATGTAATGTGTCGTATTTCAACGTTACATTAGTTATTTCTAATCCGCACTGAGTCAATGTGGTAGATTACGGCCCACTGCCTCTCCTCGAGAGGCCTGTGTCCCAACTGTGGGAGCATTATAGGCTGATTATGGATTACTTCATGAAAAAATCGCGTCTGAAAGGGGCCAAGTGTTCACATATTAGTGCTCGTGGCTGTACTTTATTTTTAATAATTATAAACTAGCTCTTGACCGCAATCCCGCCTGATGGTAAGCAGTGATGCGATCGTTGATGGTAAAGCGCGCTAGTTTATTAAGAGTGAATAGGTCACTCAGAAAAACTGAGCGAATAGGAAGGAAGGCGGCAGTTGAGCGAGGTGATGCAATGTTAAACCCTACAACACGACCAACGATGCTGCGCCAAAGGGAGATTGATCTGAAGACCCTCCACGACCAAACTCCCGACACAACAACATTAGGCGCATCGTACCCGGCACACATCGCAACACAACTGCTCAGACCCGTCCTCCGTACGGCTTCACCAGACATCATGCCGGAACACGACAAATCGTTTGGCGGCAAGGCTTTGTCTGGTGGGTGGTAACTTCTGCCGGCGGCCGATGTTATGGCCTACCACTGGGAATTACTTAGTTCTAATGAGAAATTTCTTGTTACATTACAAGGAATTCTTACGAAACAATAATTGCAATTACAATACCTTGGCCCCGATTCCCTTGTCTATAAACTAAATTAAATTTAATTTAAGTGCATCTTTTTCTTTATATTTCATTAAGAAAAGAATAGAAGATAAATATTAGTTTAATCCTGTCAAATTAAGATACTACATAGACAGTTTAAACGCGATTATAAACATGGCGACCAAAAATACATCGATTTACATACATCAGGCGCGGACTAATTTGACAGATCTAAACTAACCTTTTATTTTCTATCCTTTTCTTAATGAAATAGAAAGATAAAGATGTACATAACTTAATATTAGTTTAGTTTGTGAACAAGAAAATCGGAGCCATTGTATCTATCTATACTGTAAAAATCTTAGCTTATTAGGTACTAGCTTTCCGCCCGCGGCTTCGCTCGCGTGGACATCGGTTATATCGCGCTTTTAGATTTCCCTCGTGAATATAATTTTTTTCCGGGATAAAAAATGTACCCTATTATTTAATCCGGACTTCTAACTTTACGTCTGCAAAATTTCAAAACAATCGGCTTAGTAGTTACTGCGTGAAAGCGTGGAGCTTGGGGAGTAAACTGGCGAAAGCGTTACGAAAAATGTTACGAAAAATGATCGGGCAAGGCGAACGGAAGCAAAGTATAGTCCTATTTCGTCTGTGCTACAACCAAGGAGTTGGCTCATGTAAATATTGCATGACATGTCGAGTATGAAGTTGTGAGTTCGCATCTCGCCGAAGGCAATATATATTTTTTGGATCTTTTTAAGATTTGTTAACAATTGATTACCTAAGAGCACAAATAATTTATAAATTTCGTTCTGTTCTGGCTTTTATATTGTTTTATATATTTTTGCTGAACATTTCTGATATAATTGAAAGTATAAAATGAAGATATCGTCACAATACGATAATTGGACACAAAGTACAAATTGCTTTCGAGCCTCATAAGCTCAATTATTAATCTAAGTACCTTGATTGATTAAGAACTATGAATTTCTTCGAGAACATGACGCTGCGAACACCCCCCGACCCCCTCATTGATTACCTCACCCCCCCGAGGATTATCTCAGAAACCAGAGGTCGTGGACTACCCGAGTTTGGGGTCCCCTGAATCAGGAGGAGGAGCCCGACCTTTTGGCCCCGAGGGAATCCACTCCACCCTCTCCCCTTCCCCCCTTTCCCCCTCCGCCCTGCCCCCCGCAACCCCACGAAATCTACCCCCCTTTAGTTACCTCACCCCCCGTCGATTATCTCGGGAACCAGAGGTCGTGGACTACCCGAGTTTGGGGTCCCCTGAATCAGGAGGAGGAGCCCGACCTTTTGGCCCTGAGGGAATCCACTGCCCCCTCTCCCTCCCTCCCCCGCAACCCCACGAAACCTATCCCCCCCCGACCCCCTTTAGTTACCTCCACCCCCCGTGGATTATCTCGGGAACCAGAGGTCGTGGACTACCCGAGTTTGGGGTCTCCTGATTCAGGAGGAAGAGCCAGACCTTTTGGCCCCGAGGGAATCCACTTTTTTTTTAAATTGGAGGTCTATGCAAAAATATTAATTTATAAATGAAAGCATGAAATAAATTTAAATATTTATAGAAAATTAATATATGTATATGTGTATACATGTATATATTGTACACACATATAGTATATACATATATATACATACAGATGGTGCTAAAGAAGTTTCACTTCAGTCGTGTGGTCATAAGCACACTCGTTTTTTTTTTTTTTAACTACACACATCAAAAGTGTCTAGGGATCAACATATATTTTTGCAATAACTTTTCTCCTGATTGATATTAATTAAAATTTTCTTTAAGGATTCATCAAATAAAGTGTTTTCGTTTGTCACAGTAACGATAAACCAAGTCACCTTTGCATTAATAAAGAAATTTGCCATTTTCCTAATAAAGGGATATTTGACATTTGAACCACTAACACAAAAGTTCGAAAAAAAGACTGAAATAACAGTTTTCTCTAAAATTTTATTGGGTAACTTAAACAATTAATAATCCGTGTTTCTACCGCGAACACTAACAACACAAGAACATCGGTTCGGCATACTCAAAATGAGTTCATCCAAATCACGCTGTGGAATGGCCGCCCATGTTCGTTGCAACAACAAAAAAAGGTCTTCATGCGACTGGATACCCTCCATATTCGGCAGAGCTCTTCTCTGTAGCATATCCCATGCATGCTCAATCGGGTTCAAGTCTGGCGACTGAGCAGGCCAGGGCAGGACATTGATGTTAGCTGCGGCGAGAGTCTGTCTTACAACTCTTGCGGTGTGCGGTCGTGCATTATCATGCATTAACTGAAATAAGGGACCGATTTGCACTTGTAGAGGAACGATGACGTCTGATACAATCGTCTCAGCATAAATTTGAGCGTTGAGGTTGCCTCTGATCCAAATCAACTCAGTTCTTCCGCCGATCCAAATACCCGCTCATACCATGATGGTTCCACCACTATAAGGATGGACTTCCTGGCAGGATTTTAATCGCTGTTGGCGTCCAGGGGTTCTCCAGTGTCGTATACGTCTTGTATCCGGTCTCATTCCAAATCGAGACTCATCAGAAAAGCACACGAAACGCCATTGTTCTTCTGCTCAATTTCTGTGTTCAAGAGCCCATTGATATCGAATCCTACGATTGTGCATTGCTATAGGTGGTACCCGTAGCGGTCTTCGGGAATGAAGGTTCACTTCATGCAAGCGGTTTCTGACTGTTTGGTCGCTAATTAAGTTCCCTGAAGAGTGATGAAGCCTCACGGCTAACATCATGGCGGTTATTGTTGGAGCTCTTCGAGTTAAGATTTGAATGTATCGGTCTTGTCTCCGTGTGGTGCAGCGATACCGTCCTCCATGGCGCTCAGCCACGGTACCAGTGCTTCGGTAACGTGTCCAAAGTCGACTGATAACACTCTGACTTGTATTCAGAGCTAAAGCCACAGTACGTTGCCGGGAACCAGCTTCTATCATTCCCACGGCTCTGAGCATTTCTTCCCTGCTTAAATGACGTCGCCGCTCCATAATAACGTTGGTTTTAATCAGTAGTAGGGAAACAGTAGCACTAATAATGTCTTCAATGCGTTGTATGTTTTTATAGGGAAAATATTGACAGCTGATTTTCATCTTTTACTCGAATTTGATTCACAGATTCTGATTCAAATTATGAAATGCACCAAAAAGGATCCATATAAATTTATAAAATCATAAATTTATTACAAAGCCACATCTCAATCTCAAGAAATCCGCATAAAAATGCTTGATCCCTAGACACTTTTGATGTGTGTAGATGAAGCCGGCATTTCCTAACTGACTACCTCTGAGAAGAAATAGCCGAAACAAACTCAGGGATCATCATCGTCTTTTTTAAAGTCCAGACATTAAAAATGAAAATGTTTACAATAATAATCATAAAGTGTACTATAATCAATATCTAGTGGTCGTCCAAAATCTATTTTATCATTAATATAATTTTTTATGTCAAAATACATTATAACTAATGTACGACAGCACATTAAGCTACTACAATCTGTCCGATTTCCTTATTAGATTTTGAACTTTATCTGTAAAGCATTAAGGCTCAAGGTTGATTGGGAAAATCTGACAGTTTGGGGTAGCTTGACCTTCTGTCGTCCGTACATTATAATACTAATGAATACTCAGGTCGATGTTATACCTACACACACATTCATAAATAGATATGTATATTCATATAAATCGTTTTAAAAGAGATTACCTATCATCAACTTTGATGTCAAAAATACACATAAATGTTTCTTTGAAATCTTTAATTCACTATTCACTTATATCAATGTGTTCATGCTAATAAATCAACAAAGCCTTGCCGCCAAGCGATTTGTCGTGTTCCGGCATGATGTCTGGTGAAACCGTACGGAGGACGGGTCTGAGCAGTTGTGTTGCGATGTGTGCCGGGTACGATGCGCCTAATGTTGTTGTGTTGGGAGTTTGGTCGTGGAGGGTCAGATCAATCTCCCTTTGGCGCAGCATCGTTGGTCGTGTTGTTGGGTTTAACATTGCATCACCTCGCTCAACTGCCGTCTTCCTTCCTATTCGCTCAGTTTTTCTGAGTGGATAGGCTCTTAATAAACTAGCGCGCTTTACCATCAACGATCACATCACTGCTTACCATCAGGCGGGATTGCGGTCAAGCGCTAGTTTATAATTGTTAAAAAAAAAAACATTTTCTTTGACCAACAACAGTTTTCGTGTAACCGGAATCTACTGCTTACGAAATAGGATTTGAGGAAGGAATATTAATTTGCATACTTAAATACATAAACTTAAGCTTTCTCCCACCCTCCTGCGGATGCCAAAACTAACTATCATCATCTCAGCGTTAATCCCAGTCGCATCCGAAGCTTTTTCAACTCTGGAATCTTGGGTCCACTTTACCAGTCTAACTGCTGATTTTGGCTAAACTACGATATTTTTCGTGAAGCGACTGCTGTCCGCAACCCGAAGGCGATATTGCAGTTAGACCAACTGTTGCACTTTAAAAAAAAGAAAATATCATGCATTATTATGTCGCATGATGTCGTTCGAAACATCCTATATGTGAGCACAGTCCGAGTCTTGAGTTCCAAGGGCACGCGGAGTGGAGCGACGACATCTTTAGCAGAGTTCATTAGGGTGAATGAACTCTCAACTACTAAGTATGTTGTACCGACTCCTATAATGATTGGAGACTCTGTTCTCGAATTTTTTGGCAGTCACGTATACCTGGGACAAACTATCCTGTTAAGAAGGTCCAACTTCGAGAAAGAGGTCAATCGTCGAATCCTACTCGGCTGGTCTGCTTAGTGCTTAGTGCTTTCGAGAAGCTACGTAGAATCTTTTCCTACGAAACACCGCACTGTCTCAAGAAAAGTCTTCGACCAGTGTGTGTTGCCAGTGATGACTCATGGAAGTGAGACGTGGTCGCTAACAATGAGCCTTATAAGAAAGCTCAAGGTCACTCAAGGGACAATAGAGAGGGCTATGCTTGGGGTATCACTGCGTGATCAAATCAAAAATGAGGAGATCCGCAGAAGAACGAGGGTAACCGACATAGCCCGAAGAATTGCAACACAAAAGTGGCAATCGGGCACATTACCCGTAGGACCGATGCCCGATGGGGCCGACGGGTTTTCGAGTGGTGACCACGCACCGGAAGACGCGGCGTGGGTAGGCCCCCGGCAAAGTGGACCGACGACCTGGTGAAGGTCGCGGGAAACCGCTAGATGTGGGAGACGCAGGACCGGTCGTAGTGGACATCCTTGGGGGAGGCCTATGATGTAAGTACATATAGGCATCGAGCGAGACGCGGCAGTAGATATACCAGGCTCCATATAAAAATCTTTAACCCCTAAATCTTGCCACTACATCTTATAAAACGTTACGTAACAACGAGGTATCGTTGTTGTTCTAGTCAACTAATAATGGTTCGTCACTCGAAGTAACCGGGTTTAAGTAGCGACGAGCGGTTGTTGTCTTTCCCAAACGTTCTCAGGATACAATCAATCAACGTTATGTCAAACTGATAGCTACAACATAGTATGTTTAGTGCTGAGATAACTGGGGTCTTGGGTCACGTTAATAATAGAGGGAGAAAATTAAAAAGATTGCCCTGCATAATAGTTTTAGTTTTATTGCAACGAAACATTGTCTTATTGTTTTATTGCAACAGAATGAAAAATGGACAAGCTGGTCACAAAAAGGTTTGAAGTGGATATTTAAAGAGATATTTATGAAAAAAATAAGTGCCGTTTTTTAAATGAAATCCCGTTTGAGAACAGTCGCATGATTCCGTAACTATAAATTTTGCAGAATCAATCGTCTGCTGCACGGGTTAGGGTATATTCGCAATCGTAATTGGATTTGTGTTTTATATTCGAAAAAAGAAAATTGGTAAACTCTTATTATGTAAATAATATTGCACTAAACCGAGCGATTTATGTAGCAGAGGTCATCGACGCGCTAACTGAAATAATGAGTTCAGCAAATGATTCTGGTTTTCCATGGTAACAGATAGCGCGTCGGCGCCGGTGTCGAAGCTACTCTATTTGTTTTCATTTCATATTCTCTCGATATATAGATTGTAAAATACACACATTGACAGCCTCCGTGGCGTAGCGGTAGCGAACGCGGCCGTTGCGCAAGGAAGCGTGGGTTCGATCCCCGCGCCATCCATATTTGTATGCATGAATATGAATATTTGCACTGGTCTAGTCGTGCCTCAGAAAGCGCGTTAAGCCGTTGGTCTCGGTTGCCATACGAACATCTAGTGGCAGTCGTTAAGGGTCGTTGGAGCCCTCAAAAGTCTAACAATTAGTCTAGCTGCAATGCTTAGATATCGCCTTCGGGTTGTGGAGGTCAGCGGCAGTCGCTTCACGGAAAATATCGAAGTTTAGCCAAAATCAGCAATTAGACTGGTAAAGCGGATCCCAGACTCCAAAGCTGAAAAAGCTACGGATGCGACTGGGATTAACGCTGAGATGATGATATAGATTGTAGAATAGACGCACGTTAGGTATATTGAAATTGAAATGCAGAGAGAAACTACGAGCAAGCACTCCCAAATAATGAAGAGGTTGGGCTTACAGGGGGCTTCAGGCGAAGTACTCCAGGTGTGCTGAGGTGGATGAAGGCCTCCACCAGATGTTCACTTAGCGCTATAGACTTGCCGATAATCCCACCGGCCGTACATTGATGTTGTTCAAACCAGGGTTACGGAGAGAAACAAAAGGTATACTGACGGGTGAATGAAAAACTTTTGGGTTTTGTTGGTCCTCATTCCTTAATGTTAATCGGATGTTCCGCCAGGCAATGAGGTTGAAGGTTTAATATTTGAATATGCTTGCTTATTGATGTATTTAATTGTTAAGTGCAATATCACTATTATTGCCCGCCAATTAAGTATTAGAAGTCATCATTTGCCTAACAATTTCCCAACTACAATGAGACAAGCTTCCAGCCTATCCGGACGCTTCCTTAATGTTGCCATCATGTAAAAGATAAACCATTGTTGAGAATGATATTCTCGTAGTTTTTAAATCTTGGTTTTGTTTTTTTATATTCCTGTTTGTGTTTGTTTAAACTGTTCTCTCACTATGTAGATTTAGATTTTTATTTTAGTTTTTTGTTATTATTATTATTGCATTTTTTTTTATCGGTTCGGTGTCAGTTGTGATTGTTTTCTGCACCGGGTGACGTCTTTACGTCGGCACCGGCTGTCGCTGAAAACCAGCGCTGGACTCTTGTTTAGCATAGGGTCGCAGCATAATGCTGATCGATAGTCGTTTTGCGTAGATGTGACGCATGTCAACTATTATCACTCAATTGTTTTTGTACACTTTTAAGTCATGTTTACCGCAAATAAACGTATTTTCTTTCTTTCTTTTGACTTCCTATCTGACCTCCACAATCCAGTCTGTTACTGGGTAATATGACACCCCTTGGTAAGTCTGGTTGCCCCACTTTCATTTTATGACGTTTTGAGATGTGGCCATTGCCCCCATGCCCAGGTAGCTATCCTAACTAATATTATAAATTGGAAAGTGAGTTAGGTAGTTTGTTTGTTTGTTTAACTACTGAACCGATTGCTTTGAAATTTTGCAGACGTAAAATTAGAAGTCCGGATTAAATAATAGGGTACCTAAAAAGCGTGATATTACCAAATACCGGAAAGCTAGTTATTTAATAAGATGCTCACCTTGCTGCTTAACTTTTTGCTCCCTCGGATCCTCCCATTTAATATAGATGAGGGCGTACCAGTTTCCTGGCTTTGGGTTCTCTATCGTATAGGTATTGTTCTTGCCATCAGACTGGACTGCTAGAGTATAGATTGGTTCCCTGATCGCGGGATCTAAAAAGTCTTTGGGGAAGTCGTAGCCATCAGGGTTCACTGCAGGGTAGGCTCCGTGCTTTATGTTTATAATCACCTCTTGTGGTTGGCATGACCCTGTAATAGAAAATAGAAATAAATAAATGAATGAATTGCACCAAATCCAGCGTGGATTAATCAGACTCGATTAAAGGAACCCAGGATTAACACTAGCCCCTGTAGGCCACGCCAGGAACATGAGCTCATGGTGCTGGAGTGACATACCAAGAAGTACACCAGTGGGCAAGCATCAAAAAACCTATACCCCAATTGCGTTTGCTTTGACCCTGGACAACAGGCTTTTCAGTGAATTATGAATGCTATTCAACCAATACAATATCCAACAATCCACAATATCTATTGCGTTGTTAACTTTATCGAGTAGACACAATTTTCGAATATATGGAGCAATGAATTAGCATTATGTTTCAAAATGATTCCAATTGTTGGTAATAATGTGTTACCGTATGCAATTAGGGTGGCTGGCCCTTAGTAATCGTTTACTGATGACAATTAACTGATTTGGCCTTGTGAACAACCTACGCGGTGTCTCACTTATAGAAGCGACAAATGGTTGCACTTTTATAAACTGCTTATTTATCTGGCCTTTCCTGGCCTAATAAAATGTGTTACACCAATAAGATTATTGAGTTATCATCATCATCATCAACCTTTTTATCGTCCTACTGCTGGGGACAGGTCTCCTCTCATACAGAGAAGGATTTAGCGTAATCACCACTCTTGCTCAATGAAAATCCAGGTTTCCTCAAGATGTTTTCCTTTACCTTGTAATCAATCATTGGTGTCCAAGATATACTTATAAAGTACATATAACTTAGAAAAGTTACATTGCTACTTGCCTGACCTGAAATCGAAGCCGCACACTCATATTTGAGAGGCTGCTGTTTTAACCACTAGGCCAACACGGCTGTAATAAGATTGAGTAGTATTGACCATTATAAAATATCACACTTAAATCCCTGAAGGGTTAGGTAGAGGTATACCACGAAATATCGCCAGACATCAACTGAACACAATTAAACTAAACTCCGGGCTGCTATTAAGAAATTCCCAACAAAACTGCTCGATCTAGGAATACAGCACAGGAGGGTTCCTATCACCCACTATTATTCTAGTCTCAGACAAAGATGGAGCTATACAAGATGAGTAGCGCTATCCTTTTTTCACACCGGAACAATGATGGTTTTAACACGTCATGGTATGCCTAGGAGTAGGTATTGCTTGCGATCAGAAGACTAACGAGAATGTTTAGTAGTGACCAAAGTCTAGGTCAGTGTAATTATAGGAGCAGCATCTCTTACAGTTATGCTTCATACCAAAACTGCACTGACAACCCATTCAATAAATCATAATTAGTATCTATATGATGGTCAAAGGCCAGTGAAGAGGGCTATACTTGGATTCCATGCGTGATCGAATTAGAAGTGAAGATATCGAGGAATCAATGTGACCGACATAGCCCGACGAATTGCCAAACTAAATGGCAGGGGCCAGGTCACAATACTCACAACAGATAGCCGATCGATTCTTTAAACATGGATTAATACAAAATCGAATTACTGGAGTGGCGACCAAAAGACGTAACGTTGGAAGGCATCCCACATAGTGGGCCGATGACCGTGTTAACGCCGCTTGGAACCGCAGTAACCTATGGGATGGCGAAGTACGGAACCGGTCTAAGTGGAGGAGCTTGGGGGAGGCCTATTTCCAGCAGTGGACGTATTTTGGCTGAAATGTACTCTACTCGTAAGTCTGAGTCGATACCCCTAGGCCACTACTGCTCCTCAATGGTATGTCACTTATCTTCGAAGCACATGCACATAGTCGGACATGCCGGTTTCTCCACGATGTGTTATCAGCATCGTTTTGAGAGAAAATTCCGCTAAGAATCATGTCTGGGTGCGAAATTTCGGATCCACAGCCTAAAACTCGAAGCTAGGGCAGAACCACGCTTCTGAGCTACAACGGTTGTAGCTCAGAAGCGAAGTGGAGTAGAGCAGTTGTGGGTTGTAGTACAACCCACAACTGCTCTACTCCACTGACCATTAATGATCACTTGCCACTAATGTACGATTTACACCAGCTTAAACCAAACAGAGCGCAGAGGGTTTCGCTATCTTAAAAACTCGATAAGATTAGGTCATGCTATTTTAAATTACGAATAGATAGCATTGACTAATGACTATACACGGCTGCATATCAAGCTATACAGTATGTTACGAAAACCCTGTCCGACCCACAAGGATAATAAGGGTTAGGTAAACAAATGACCAAATAAAATATAAAATTTTGCATAATCATCATAGTAACAATACTAATGAATTTTGAAATAATCTTTTTTACCAGCGAATTTACTGTAACTTCCCCAAAAGTCGGGAAATTTAAAAAAGTGTAAACACCATTTTAGACCTTGAAACTGTCGGCGGCGTCAGTGTGTCTAGCCGCCGACGCGCAAAGGAATAATTAGAGCTGTACTAGTTTTTACGTAATATCGTTTTGTTTTTGTCGATACTAACTGCTCGAATGATTTGTTGTAAAAACGCAGATTACCTAATGGTAAAAGTACTTTTTTTGATTATCGATTAATTATTCATAACAATATTGTAACACAAGTACCTATTATTAGTAAATAGGAACTAGAAAGGTCTTATGAAATACGATTTTAGGAGAATATTTTAAACAATTTAAAGCATTTAAGTTCACCTGATTTAAGTTATGTGAAAGTTCTAAAATCTAAAGAATGCCATGCGATGTTGAATCGATGCGTGAAATTCTGAAATACAAAATTGATACCAAAAATCGATACGAGAAATATTTTGAATACTTTCACACCTCTAGTCAAAGGGCACCGCCGTGCAGTTAGAGTACCTATTTTTATGAAATAAAAATCATTTTTATTTTAAATTTATTAGTTTCGCGTAGACATTGAGTCCGTGTAGACGTATCGTTTATTGTGTGATCATAATAGTTTTCTAACGTAATGTAACCTGCTGATGGAAGGTACCTAGTAAAAATGCAATTGTGTTGTGTTGTGATCAGGTGTTGAACGATTCGGATGTGACTACTTCTTGGTCAATGTGGTTCCAGCATGACGGTGCCCCATCATATTTTTGCCGACCTGTACGTGAGTACCTCCACTATCAGTTCGGCGAGCAGTGGATTGGTAGGAGTGGACTAACGTTGTGAAACACCGTGCTAATCTCGTGGGACGGTGCCGGTATCGTTCTTAGTGAACGAAATATGGAACAACATTTCCGCCACAGCCATTGTGCTCATCGAATGAAATTCGAAGATACATTCGGAGGGTCAGACGACCTTCCTACTTAAAAAAAAGTTCTTTTCACGAGCTGCGTAAGTAGGTATCATTGTTTCTTTCTAGAGTCGATAAACGTGGTTAGACTACCAATACCTACATGCATGAGGTCAACTGAGGTCATGGCCTGTGCCTGTGTTGCCATGAAATTACTTATTTATTTTATTTAAGTTATTTATTTTTAAGGGGGTATTTTTTTTTTTAGTTTAGCCAGGTTATGTACGCATTAGTAGAATCAGCTAACGATACCTAACAACACCTTCACGGGTCGGACAGGGTTTTTGTAACATACTGTATATACATTTCCAATTTGAGCTGACTCTGTATCGTATAGGTTTTTCGTACAATTTGAAATCAACCCATACTGGTCATGTCTAACTAATGTATAGCAATGCTTGCTTCGAAATATGAAATCTGTAGTTTGCTTTTGTAAAATAATACAACAAAACGGGCTTTTTCCATTGCGTGGTAGGTAGTCTACCTAGGACGCCAGTCACTGCGATCCTAGAAGTGTTTTTGCTGGTCAAGTACGCGCGCTGGTTGCGTGCACAATGCACCTGACCTTTTTGAAGGTTGTCTCCAAAAAGGTCAGTCACTTCGTACCTTTACTACCCTAATATTGAATATGTCATTTACACATCTTAAAGGTCTTAGTTTTGCTTAGTGATTTATGAAAGTAGTAGAGATAATTTCATAGTTTCAACCACAGATTATTAATAATTTCATGGGCATAGACAAATGCAGCTGCCAAGACTCATCAACTACCATTAAAATAAATAAACTTAAGTACCCTGAGAGAAGATACCTTTAATGGTCTCATCATACAATGACCACATGAGATAACACAGGAAGTCTGTCAATTATCCTCAGACAAGATAGCCACTAAAGACAGCACAGTAACAAGACATACAATAAGTGCACTTATGTGGGTGTACAGCTTGCATCATAGTTTTGGTTGTGCTAAAATTAGTGCATACAGCCATATTAATCATTGCAGGTACCAAGGTTAGGTGTATGTTTAGATACATGTATCTTTGTTTTATGTTATGAGTATGGTTTCCGTACTTAGTCCTTCTAGTAGTAAGTAGACCATTGTGCGTGTTAGATCATCTGAAGCTTTTTCAGATTTGGAGCTTTGGGCCCACTTTACCGGTCTTAACTGCTGATTTTGGCTAAACTTCGATATTTTCTGTAAAGCAACTACCGTCTAACCTAAAAAACCGAAAGGTGATATCGAAGTATTGCAGTTAGAACAATTGTTTGGCTTTTGAGGGCTCTAACAACCCATAACGACTGCCATTAGATGTTTGTATGGCAACCTGGGAGCAATGGTTTTACATGCTTTCTGAGGCACGACCAGACCAGTGGAAATATTCATATTCATGCATACAAATATTTACACTGCCCGGGGATCGAACCTGCGCCTTCATTGTGAGTTAACACTCACAATGATATCTAACGATATACATTTACTATTTTCTAACTATCCAATATTAACTGTGCCACGTTCATGGGTGTAAGTTTAATTCCAATCGGAATATCAAAATTAAAATATCATCCCCCATATTCATATACACCACAGTGTTTAAGGGGTTTATTCATAAACGAAGATTAAAGTTAAGTGATGTGCAAACGTCTAAAATGTTTAGTTAAAGAATCGCTAATCACTAGGTAACTTTAAACATCTTTTATGAATAAGGGGGTTTATGTTTTAATCCTGCTTATAAACTATATGTGTGCCAAATTTTATACAAATCCATGCAGTTTTTAAAAGCAGTCAAACATCTATCAACCCATCCTCACAAGCTTTCATGTTTATAATATTAGTGGGACATTTTGAAATTAAAGTTATGACTTATTGATATTTTATATAAAATTAACTACACATGGCTTGTATTGCAATGTCACTTAAGAACTCTCACTGGCATCCCCAAATTTCATCACAATCTGATCAATGATTTTGGAATGTATAGAGGGAAAACATACAAACAATAATTAATTATGTATAGAACACTAGCAAATCCAACTGAAGCCATCCTGCCTATCTGAGTTTTCAAGACCAATAAAGTATTAAAATATAGGAAGAGTTAGATGTTAGATCAAAAATACAAAACAGAAGAATTTTAAATATTAAGTTAGATAGTTAGAACATAATAATACCAACCAGTCAGGGTCTCACAAACTTAATTTTAATACAAACATGCAGTGTTAAATTGTTATTGAATTAAAATACACATTCTAGTTGCAGCAATATTATTTAGCAGGGAAAGGCTTATTAAACTAAAAAGTGTTAGCATGCCACCTACCAATGGTATTTAAATGAAGCTCCTCCGATTGAAAAGTGAAGCGAGCGTCGATTACATCCCTCATAACCGGGTAAAACACAACAGAAACGGTGCGGTAACTTCTAAACATATATACATCAGTGGCAATCTGTCTGGTGACGAGATGGTAATCATCTAGTAACACCGTGCGGGTCTTTGTTAACTGCTCAAGTATCCTCTTCCTATTTGCATCATCTTCTATTTTTTCTTGTTCACCAAGAATAAGCTCGGTGCACACAAATAATAAAACAAAAAATAGGCAATCTCTCATTTCGGTGATTAACGCCTACCTTCCTACAACACGTCCTGATTAACAGTGCTTAACATTAACAGACACTAAAAGAAGTACATGTTCATTCAAAACTATTTACATATATCTTACAGTCATTATAATATTTATGAATTCACCCGATTTTATAAACGAACAGCTAACCGACCCTCAGACGACTGTTCATTAATCAAAATCAATCAACAAACTATTTGTCAACGTCAAATTGAAATGTCAATAAAGAAAGGCATCTGCTGTCAAAACTGAAACTTTTTTGTAACAATGGACACAGGTTTTTTGAGTCATATTTTACCTTCAGGGGAACTTTTACAGTCATTCTTAATGTGCTTTTGAAATATAAAATATAAATATATTAGAAAATATTTCAACATTTGATACGGATCAAAAATGTGAAAGCAGCAAAACAAATGAGAAGGAATTATTTAATAAATTTTATTCTTATAATAAAGCTGCTGAAAAGTAAGAAAGTTTGAACTTGGGGAGATTCATTGAAGGAATTACTTTTACTCATAAGAAAAAAGGAAAACAGCCTCGCGAGGTTCACTTATGAGTTCAGTATTGACAGGTGCTTTTTCTTTTATATTTCACCAGATTCGTTTCGTTCTGTATCGGACTGTAGACTTTTCTTTTTTATTAACATGTCTATAAAGTCGTGAAAATGGATGTTTCTTGTACTAAACATTTTAAAAGTAGGGCGACACTAAATCTTAGTGAGTATAAGTACATCGAATGTCATCGGCAATAATCGATTTGATTTGTGACTTGTTATTTATTGAAATTTGTATTAATTTCCAATTCAATTAAGACGAAACATCGAAGAAATGTGTTAAATATAAAAAACAAACCGGAGTGGAGCTCAGGAAATTATTTTTAAAGTTTATCATCTATGTATGTTAGTACACCAAGCTGGACAAATTTAATAAAATATGGATGATATTTATGCTTGAATAGTTGCTAAAACAGGTATGTAATCATGTTACTGTTTGTTATTATCTACTAGAAGTTTCGGATTGTTTACATTGCGCATTTATAGGTTAGATTGCAAGTATAACCAGACCATATTGTAGTGCGTTTTGATATTTTAGGTTATTTAATTTACCGCTGATTTTAAAAATTAATTATATCATTTTGGGAATTAAAATTAGTGCTATCCTTCTTCTGATAGAAATTACAATCTTTCAGGAAAATGATAAGATCAAGATATATATGATTCATCATGATTCATCAAGATATATATATGAGTTAGTTATTCGCTTAAGTGAAGATAGCAGGCTGATAACAGCAGTAGCGGAGACGTTGTTAGTGATGCAGCTGATAATTAAAATAATTTTTAACGAAGAATATTTAGAATCAGATGATGAAAGCAATTATTATGTTTTGGAATACTTTTCATTGGTAAAATCACGTTAAAACGTATAATAATAAATATGTATGATTTTATTGTTTGTTTTACTCGTTTTATTTAAACGCCAGAGACCATAGACTTGTGTTTTCATTAAAACCAGTTTTGCTACTAGTAAAAAATAATGTGCCAGTATTAAAATGATTTCATCCATGTAGATTTGCAAAGCAATAAAAAAAGCAATTGATATTGAGTTACAAAACAAATATACGATAGCAGATGACATTCAATGTACTATAATTTAGTGCTACCTTATTTTTAAAAGTTTTAGTTCCAGAAACATTAATTTCACGAATTTATAGACAAAGTATAGGTAGCTTGATGTATGATGGGTGTCTGTTCCATTCTATCATGACAGCTGAGTTTCAAAATAAAATACAATGGGAATTCTGTATTCATTGACAGTAGCATGATTGTATGGAACGAATGATTGAACAATTTTTCACTCAATGTTGTCATACCTCGAGTATACCTCGGAATACGGGAATATTTGGTGGAAAAGGTACAAGTTTTAAGCAATTAAACTTTTAAGTTTTTCACTATGCCCGGCAGATTTAAACGATTCCTGATAACGGCATTACCCATTATATTTTATATATATAGTAGTTCAATAGTTAAAATTTCTTAGTCTGTTATTTGCTTACATTCTTCTTTAAAATTATGATATTTTCAAAACAATAGGAGACCAAAAGGAATAAGGACGACGCGAATCTGCGAAGATCCTTTAAATGTTACTACATTTCAGAGGTCGACAGGTTTTGTTTCATAATGTTTTTATGATTATAAATATTTCTAATTATAAGGGAATCGTCTATGAAATACAAGCATAGCAAAGGTAATTATAATGTTTGAAAATGGCATCCCTGACAGTGATACCTTTTTACACAGCGACCCCGGCGCGCGCATGTCTCGCTCCTTCCTATAAAATTCAGAAGTTTGCAATAAATAATGGCTTCGACGGTAAATTCGAAGCAAACAGCATTAAACGGTGACGTATCGTCAAGAATACATCCGTGCAAAAAATCTAAAATGGAAAATAAAGTTGCCGTTGTTTTGGGTGCTCAATGGGGGGACGAGGGAAAAGGAAAAGTTGTGGATTTATTGGCTGTTAACTGTGACATCGTGTGCCGTTGTCAGGTTAGTTACAAATTTATTATTTTCCTAATTTTTGCTACGTTATCATTATATTTTTTTATCGGTCTTTCTAACATAATTGTCTTGTATTTCCTCTCCTCTGCTATGTTTATGGATAACTTTTTGAGGTTATATTGGGCACGAGAGTTAATAATTATTAATTAATTTTACCGTGTTTTCATTACTTTCCTCTACATTATCATGTTTCGGGCTACGAAAACAGATATTTTGAAGAGCCTTTGGCGTTGGCGGCGCGCCAGAATTTGTTTGAAAACATGTGAACTGTGAACACAATGTTTTTATGTGAATTCGCGAATACAAGTCGTCTGCCAAGAGACTTAGCGAGAATTCAAAGTTGCTGTGAGCTAGTTCAATGTTGCGTAAACCAATAAACTAGATAGTTCCGGTCTTCATTATGTAACAATTATATTCTGAGATTTTGTCTAAATATTTTCAGTAGTCATGTGATTTATTTATACAGGCTTCTGGTATATTTTTAAATAGGTAAACATACCTTGTGCAGTATGCTCACTAATTGTGGATTACTGCCAAGGTCTCAGACATTTATTGTTGTTATTCTATAAATATTTTTAAAAACATCAAGTTGTAATCTAGGGCTCTGTCTAAATATAAATTATCAAAATATGTTTTTAGAAACTTCTGTTTAGACACAATGGTTCACTAGAAGGGCTAAGTGTGGAAACCGACACCCTTGACATGTGAAGTTGAACATATATCCATACTTTTTGGTCTTAACATGAGTTACTTGTCTCCTTAGCCTGGCATACAAATATTTAACAGAAAATAATTTAAAAAAAAAAAGTAATATGAATGTGATCAGTGTTGTCAAATAATTATTGTAGCATTACTAAAAAAATTATAAATCTAACAATACATTTACATTGTATATATTCTACTCTTAAATCATAAATAATATTTATCACTTTACATCTGTGCAGTAAATTGTATGGTGCGACTTTGTTTCTGAATGAACTGATAACATGTTATTGATTCTTAAGATTATTGTTCTAGAATTATTTTCATAAATGTGTGCCTAGCAGTATAGTGAACAGTTAGATTGATAGGCTGAACCATATTGTATCACGAAAATAAAATCACTTTTGGGAAACTAAAAAAGTCTAGGTCCTCATTTTCCCAGTAACAGAAAAAATATTTGAACAAAACCATTTATTTTGCAAATATTGATACATATGTATTAATAAGTTAATCAGATGTAAAATGTAAACAAGTGAGACACACTCATTATATCTAATTCACAATCCAGTTTAAACAGGAATCAACCAATATGATGACATTATTTATGTTAAATGCTGATTATTTGCTCTGAACTTTATATTAGTCCATGACTCTATCTGTATATATTATCCACTTGGTGTGATTAAATTAGCTAAAACTAAACTCTACAGGTATTTTGGGTATTGGTACCTAATGAAAATAAAAGAAAAGAAATAAAATATTTTAATTTTTTTTTTAGGGTAACACATCCTGGTATAGACATATAATGGTTAGTTAACAGTACATAAGTTCAGAAAATATGTATTATTGTGTTAAGAAATTGATTTTATGTTCATAGTAATATAAAATTTCTTTAAAAAATAATAATATATGTATACATAATTTTGCCTGTTACTACTCAAATATCCATATTTTAATATTAGTATTATAAATGCGAAAGTAACTATGTCTCTCAGTTACTTTTTCAATCTTAAACTTCTGAACCAATTATTATGAAATTTGACATATAAGTAGCCTGGAACACATCTAAAGAAGTCACACAGGTTAAACTAACTGCTACTTTATTAAACTGAACTACAAAAATAAAGTACCCATTGGTAACTTAAATATAAAACTATTGTAAAAATTATTAGCAACAGAGGTCAACAACCTTTCAACGTAATTTATTGTAGGTAAAGACTCTTTTATAATTACCTACATATCAGCAAGATTAACAGAACAGCTGTACCTACAAAATCAAATAATTTTATTTGTCTCTATGCAGGTACATAGTTTAGAATATGTGTTAAAATAATAATATTGGTAATAATACTGCTTTCTGCTCTGCATACAAACACATATTACATTTAATTTATAATTTAAACAGCATATACAATAAAATAACTAAATAAAATTTCAAATTTCAATAATGTTTTTCATAATCCTTCATAAATTCAGTCATAGAGTAATAATACTTATTAATTAAAACTCGCAAAAGTCGCTTTTTAAATAAAATCAAAATATTTTTTTTTATTTCTTGGTGAATTTTATTGAATGAAATGTGTGAAGGAAATGCATGTGAGCACAATGTAAATTTAAAAAGTAATGCATGTAGAATGAATTACTTTTAGGTCAAGTTCAATATTCCATTTAATCATTTAAATATCAATTTCAGAGTTCAAAGTCCACCATTTCTATGTATGTAGATTTCTTCAGACATTCCTTAGCAAACCTATTTGTTTTATTTAATTTAAGTATGTATTATTTTGAGAGCTGAATTACTTTTAGGTCAAGTTCAATATTCCATTTAATCATTTAAATAACATAGCATAATTTGTCCCATTTAATTTAAGTATTATTTTGAGAGATGGTCACGGTATAAAGCCCGCGTCACGTGGAAGGCGGGGCGAGGGTGTGACGAACAGCGATATTTTTGTCCAACACCTACGTCATATTTAAGTCTGTCAGAAGGCACAGATTCCCAAGAAGGTATTCTCCCTCTTGGAAGTTATTCTGTCTTATAGAAAACCACACATTTTGTAAGATGCGCTGTTATTATTTTTTTCAAACATATGTTTTACCAAAAGGAGAATAACTCGTGTATCTAGTTTTGATTACGTGGGTATGCTGTCTTGTTGGTGCCATCAGGACTTACGGGGCTCACTGCTAGGGTCTGGTGGAACGACGTACGTGCCATAAAATCCGAAGGTTCGTTTGCGATCTAAAAATAACTAATATCTAAAGTTAGTGTTACAAAAACATGCCAAGTGCCACTCGGGCTTGCACATACACGAAGGGAAACGTAACACTAAAACACCAGGAGATCCCTTTTTTATTTTATTTAAGTTTTTTTATATGTTCTTGCTAACAGACAGGAATGTGCTTAGAAAATGCTTTTTTAGGTTACGTTAACATTCTTTGGGCTCCGAACCATCATTATCAGCCTTTTTAATTTTTATCGTCCCACTGCTGGGCACAGGTCTCCTTTCATATAGAACCTCCGAACTATGTTTTCCTTTTATTTTTTTATTTTCGTCAGCCTTTTATTCACAAAGACCCACCCTTGTTCCTTCATTTGCCCGTGGTTGTGGTGACTGGCTGGCAGGCTTACGTCCTAGTGGAACCCGTTATGCACAATATGATGAGTCTCTGAGGCGCGGGTGAAATACAACTTGAGGCCCGCAAACACGCGCTTATAATGCGTGCCTAACATTTATTTTACACGTAGCTAAAAGATACAGAACTACAGTTATCACAATTTGCATATTTTATTACAGATAAGATTCATGACTGATGTGTGACAGTTACTTCAGCCGGTTATCTTGAAAATAGGAAGTTTTGTTATCTAAAATAAATAACTGAGTCACGTGTTCCCCACAGTTCTCAGTGGTATTTTCATTAAAGAAAACTACGATCGTATGTTGAGAATAATTGGAATATTGTGTAATACATATTGTATTGTGCGCAGTAAATCGCGAAATATCTACGTAACTTATGCCAATTACATAATAGAATAATGAAGACCATTGTATATATAAAGAATTCGGCCAAGTGCGAGTTTGACTCGCTCACGAAGTTTTCCGTACCAACAAAAAGGACACAGTTAAACAAAAAGGAATCAAACCACAGTAACTTACATTATGGTCCGAGTCCTTTCTGCTTAACTACGTCCTATTATGAACGTGAAAGTTTGGATGTATAGGTATACTCATTCACGTAACAACTAGAGTAGGCCTAGTATGAGTTTTAATTACGAGACTCGATCGACGATATCGAGCGCGTTTGACTCCTCGATTGGCCCGCTTCAAGGTTGTAAGAACTCTCAACCAATGAGAGCGCCATTATATGCCTACTGAACGGATTTGGCGCACTAATGATTTATAAGCAGCCACCGTCATCTATAAATTCTGGTGAACATCTCTATCTTGAAGTCTTTCTATTATCGCCCCTTTTTACGTATTAGTTTATTTTCTTCCTTTGAACATCTTTTAGAAATGCTCACAGTCATAACAGAATCATGTATGACTTTAATACCTCTCTGTTAAAAAACCTACTCTGACCAATATTTTGGCTTGCAGTAATATATTCTTCTAATAGAACAATAATATTTCGTTCGCATTCGGTCTAACCGTATGCTGCGGGAACCGACCCCAGCTTAGTTGAGAAAAAGTTAGGCTGTCTATAGAAGCCATAAGGAAACAGTTAAAACCTCCTTGTGTGAATTTTAATTGTAAACATACATCACAATTTATTGCCAACAGCAGGCGTTGGAGTTTACACGCACAAAATACGCTATTAATAAAGATTAGATGTATGTTTGTGGTTTGAAAAACTGGATTTTACCATTATGCCAAATCTAATTCGCTGTTCAGTTTAATTGCCAGTTATTTTCTACTATTGGTATACCAGATAGGGAATATGCCAGATATTAAGAGATGGTGCAAAATTAACACTAGAATTCAAAAAAAAATGTGCTAATTTCTAGATTCTACTCCAGTTGGGAGTAGAATCTCGCTTTGAATGAATTCAAAAGCGAGTTACAGCAGGAGAGAGCAGGTGCTGTCTACGGTCCAGTCCCATATAAAGCATTTATTTCAACGAAACCAGGCATTTGAATTGTCTAGAAGTTTGCCAGTTGGTCAGAAAGTTAAAGCTAGATGTCCATTACAAAACGTAATCTCTATGGACAAAAACAGATAAGAAACTAAATCGGATTCATCTGGGCCCAAGTTTTACTATGACCATCATTATGAAAAGTCAAGATGATAAAAAAATAACCCTGTTAAATTATTATATATTCCATAGATAGTTAATTCTTCACTTCCGCCTATAGAGGTCCACTGCTGGACAAAGGCTTTCCCATATACAGTATGTTAAGAAAGCCCTGTCCGATCCGTGAAGGTGTTGTTAGGTATCGATAACTGATTCTACTAATGCATACAAAACCGGGCTAAACTTAAAAATAAAATCCCCCTAAAAAAATAAATATTATTTCGCAAACAGAGGTAACTTAATAAATGTGCGTTATGCACCTTTCCGCGGGCGGCGGGCGGCAGGGCACGCGGCACGTGGTCGCATCGCTATTCGCTCATAATAATACCGGTGTTGTCACTTTTTAAAAATTACCAAGTTTCTGGGAAGTTGGAATTAATTCGCGGGAAAAAAAGATTATTTCAAAATTCATTTGTATTGGTACTATGATGATTACGTAAAATTTGTCAATTTTTCTTAACATACTGTATAGTTTAGTCATGATTAAAAACATACGACCAAAACACGCCAATTTATGTCAGGCGCTGACTAATTTAAATTCTGTCCTTAATTAGAAAGGATACGATGCATTGAACTTAAATTTAGTTTAGTGTGTGTATGAGGGAATCTGGGCCATTGACATACGACGTTTGACTAGATTCCTTGCTCTTACAGAGGTTTCTACAAGATAGGATATGGACATGTTATGCACGTTTTAAAATTACGCGGGAAATAATAATTACCATACATAATAGGGATATATCCAAGGTATGAAAATAAAATAACAAAATATTAGTCCGTCTTTTTTATTTTGTCTAAATTACCAAAAACTATTGAGATATAGCGTATTAAAGTTACGGAGTGGATACTAATTACGTCACGACTCACGCCGTGGTAGGTATATTTCGTAGCACGGCGTGACGTCATGCGACATTTCAAATCAATATTTATCTTCCTTACGTATATGAAAGAAAGAAAAAATAAAAAATACTTGTTCAATATTTTTTATAATTCTATCTGATGGACATTAAATTATTTTGTAGAATACAACCCAATTGGGGGCCTGAGCTCGATGTGTTTATTGCTTGGCACAAGCCCTTCATGCTTTCATAGAATAAAAAGTAAACAAACGCAAGCCTCGTCCTTGAAATATGCCATAAAATAATTGAAAGAGAATGTAATGATGGTAATGTAATTGCTAACGTAAAGTTTCGTATTTAATCAGATGTTGACAACACGAAGATTTCGCAATGGTTTACAGTATCAGTTTGTGTTTCATAATGTTGTGTCACTTTGTTTTCAAATAAACAACAGCCAGATAGAGAAATCTGTATCGTATTTATCACAAGGCTGCTGGCTTTCGTTGTTTGACTAATACAAAGTAATAGAAAATACATTAATTATATCTAGTAAATTGACTATGCTGTGGTGTAACTTGTAAAATACTATAGTACCTCAGGCACTATTTGTTCAGTTACCGTTATGATGCAATAAAAATAGTTGATTGCACAGAGTACCTCTGTTCGTTGCCAACATTCATATTAAAGCATGAAAATTTTCATAGGGGATTTTTTGAACGGAGAAGTGACTCGTCCTTTCTTTTTAATACTTAATTGTTAACTAGTGCTTAATCGCAATCCCGCCTGATGATAAGCAGTGATGCAATCGTTGATGGTAAAGCGCGCTAGTTTAATAAGCCCATTCACTCAAAAAACTGAGTGAATAGGAAGGAAGACGGCAGTTGAGCGAGGTGATGCAATGTTTAACCCAGAGGGAGATTGATCTGGAGACCCTCCACGACCAAACTCCCGACATAACAACATTTGGCGCATCGTACCCGGCACACATCGCAACACAACTGCTCAGACCCGTCCTCCGTACGGCTTCACCAGACATCATGCCGGAACACGACGAAGCGCTTGGCGGCAAGACTTTGTCTGGTTGGTGGTAACTTCTGCCGGCAGCCGATGTTATGGCCAGCTACCTTTTCCAACCATGCAAATTCATTGTAATCGGACGTGTGGTTTCGGAGACCACGAATTCTACGAACATAATATTGACTTATGAGTTTTATATTAATGTAAGTACTAGCTGAGCCATAAGTTTCGATCCTCTGGGAGTTGGATGGTTTGAATGTTAATTCTGGTTGAATTAACATATAAATCATCTTCGTGTCAAATTTCAACCAAATTCGATCTGTATTTTTGTGTGAATATGTAAAGCTATAAAAGTAGAATAATTTGACAAATATGTAAGCACCATTTCGTCAACAGCACACAAATCGCCGTCCTTTTGTGGGCTGTACATCGTTATACTTAGAAGTATAGATAAACATATGGACAGGAGCTGTTATTAGTAACAATTGTATGAGTGACGCGGCCATGACTAAACCTTGAATATACTAATCCGGATAATAATATCTTCGTAACCATCATAACATGTTAGTAATCAACTCAATGAACAACTGTTTATGTTATTGAGCTTAGTTTGTTCCTTTGTCTTCCTCATTAGCTTGTACCTAGCCGTACACTGCTATACATAGGCCTCTCCTATTGTACGACACAATTCGATTTTTGGAATCTCTCATCCACCTGCTACCAGTTATCCTGTGATCATTATAGCTCCACCTACCCTGAGGGCCACCTTACGCTTAGCAATCGCAGTCTCCACTCAGGAACACGTCTACCGCAAGAGTCATCGTTCCACGGGTATTATGGCTGACCTATTGCCACTCCAGCTTGTTTATTTTGTGAGCTATGTTGACAGCTTTGGTTCTCTGCTGGATCACTTTATTGCAGATTCGATCCCTTAGAGAAATTCCAAGCTTAGCCATTTATAGAGCCAGTGAAACAAAGTACAGTCAAAATACCGTCTCATAAACAAGAGGCAGTTATAGAAAAATTGGCGCTGGTGCATCGAAGGGAAGACATTCTTGCTGTAAACCTCACAGACTTCACAGTGTACTTTAATCAAGCATAGTCTACTCTGTTTTGTAATGACGTAACATACTAATAATTAAAATGCCCTTTACTTTGATGATTCGACAACTTCCATTGGGTTATTTACGTTGTCGAACACTTACTCTGCTTTTTACGGTTCCGTAGCCAAATGACAATAAACGGAACCCTTATAGATTCGTCATGTCTGTCTGTCAGTCTGTCCGTCTGTCCGTCCGTATGTCACAGCCATTTTTTTTTTCTGAAACTATAAGAGCTATACTGTTAAAACTTAGTAGGTAGATGTATTCAACTGCATTGAGATTTTGATGCAAAAATAATAATAAATATTGGTGGCTCCCCATACATAGATATGAAACTCATTTTTTTTTTTTTTCATCAAACACATACGAGTTAAGTTACGAGATAAGTTTTCAAAAATGATATCGAGGTTTCTGAAATTTTTTTTTTGCTAAACCGAATAGTTTGCGTGACAAACGCTTCCAAAGTGCGAAAAGTTGGTCCCCCCCTCTGACTTCTAAAATAAGAAAATGAAAAATCTAAAAAAAAAAACATATGGTGCACATTACTATAAAAACTACCAACGAAAATTGTTTTGAACGAGATGTAGTAAGTAGTTTTTTTTAATACCTCTTAAATCGTAAACCGCTTATTACCGCGTAATCTTTCATACAAATAACTTAAATCCTTTAAATTCATAAATCGATGGTGCGGAACCCTTTGTGCGTGAGTCCGACACGCACTTGGCCGGTTTTTTTATAACTATAAAGTAGCGCTTGACCGCAATCCCACCTGATGGTAAGCTGTGATGGTAGTGATACTGTGAGGAAGTTATGGAAACCGTGATGGTGAAGCGCACTAGCTCTTACACTGTGCTTAGTCATATCAAATATGTTATGCATATAACAATTTGAAACAAAGTTTTTTATCCTTTAGACTCCATAAAAACGGAGCGACTAATTACATATTTATGAAGTGTAAACATGCTAAATCTAGTTATTCTTCACCTCAATCGGAACGTGCTATAAATAACAATTTCAATGGAAATAGTCGATGGTCGATATGGATGGCAGATATTTTAATTACGTTCTTAGTGCGCTCGCTACTTAATTTCTATTTAGTCTGGTGTCATAAATCTGGTCAGAGCAGTGGTGGTCTTCTGATATGAACCCAAACTTGAGTCTAAGGTTCTAGGTTTTCTTCTAGTCTATATTATCCCAATGCAGAGCGATAGGCCACTTTCATCCTTACCACGCAGTTGTATCTTATGCCAATCCTGTCAAGCTTTTCATGCCATCCTCGCCCTGCTCTGCCGCTGTGTAAATAATTTGATCTTAATTTTTGTCGTTTGAAGAAAAACACACAAACACAACTAGAACCTTATACTTTTTATTGTTTTTCAAAGTATTCACCATGTAGCTTAATACACTCTTCTATTGGCTCAAACCCTTTAACATTTATTTTACTCTAAAGTTGGAGCGTTCAAAATGGCTGACTTGAAAGCGTCGACCGATTGCTTCTTCACCGGACTGGAACTTTTGACCACGAAGACTTTGCTTAATTTTAGGAAATGCAAATAAATCGTTAGGGCTTAGATCTGGACTGTATAAATGATGGTTAAGAATTTCTACTTTTCTTACTTCAAATAAACAATCATTTTACGAGCGCTGTGTGAGCTTGCGTTGTATTGCAGAATGATGCGTCGCTTTGAGTTAGTTGCGTTAACCGTTCTACGATCTTCAAGTGCAATAGTCTCAACATGGCCGGTTTTTCCAACGAACGTGGCCACTATCTTCCTAGAAGTACTTCGAGAGTGCTAGTCTGCTTTGGCTCGTCTTGAAAGACCTAGATTGTAAATTGTTGTTTAGAATCAAGATCGTAGGCATATATCCAAGATTCGTCACCACTGATGAAGAAGTCGTAGAAGTGATCTGACTCTCCTCGGTTGAACTTTTGCAGTTTTCTTACACCATCTGACAGGGGACGTCTTGTGATTGTCGGAAAGCAGATGCGGTATCCAACGGCAAACTAGCCTTCTCACACCAAGCGCTTTCAACTGTTTTGAGATTCTAAGTTTAAATACGAATATAGAAGTTTCTAATTCAAAATTACCGGGAAATATAGAGACGACAGACCTTTAATGGTATGCTATAGTAAAATTCGAAGACTTGATGAATTCGAGATTACAATCTGGTCTGGACTTTTAGACATCTAGGTTTACCGTGGAGAAGTACTCGTACCGAAGAAAAAATTTGTAATTAACCAGCCTTGACCGAGCTCATGTTTTTACGCTGTTGACAACGTAAATAACGCAATCAATGTTGTTGACCTGTGCAAAGGAAAGCTTTGCTTCTGTTAGTGTATTACAAAATTACCTCGCAGGCTTGACCGAGGTTGGCCCGGTATTGTGGAGATATAAATTACACCAATGCATCAAATTCACTGCCTGTTAGATTTTCTACGAAAGTGTTCTTAATTTTCCTTGTTGCTAGCCTGTCGGTGTTCTATAGGATGCATATTGGAGAGTGTGTGCGGGGATTGCATGTCTTAATTCCCCCATCTCGTACCATCATCGGGCGACCTGTCGTCGTACGGGGAGTATCCACCCTTACGCTGTTGACACCACTATGACCTGCACAAAGCGTTTCGCCTCGTCTTTCATACCCAGTACCGAAACATTTGCCAGCGGCGGTGTTTCCGTCTGTGTCTTCAAGGCTAGAGTGAATAGGGTCTTAATAAACTGGTGCGCTTTACCATCAACGATTTCATCACTGCTTACCATGAGGCGGGATTGTGGTCAAGGACTAGTCAATAATTATGATTTAAAAAAAAACCGCTTGTAGGTCTTACTCTACATATTTCTCCGCCCCTGACCTATATGTCCTGGCAGAAATAGCAACGCTACAAAGATGACAGATTACTGTTTTTTTAATGGAGACGTACTCATTCAAGATCACCTCTACAATGTCATGTTAGCGGAAGCTATGTGCCAGAATTCGTGAAGTATGTTCCTGGCAGCTCGACTACGTTGTGGGGAATTTTCTGCTAATTGTGCGTGTAAATACGCCAGCTGCACAACGTGATTTAATGTTGGGTATAGACCGAGAGAATAAGAACAATGTTTTGTTTATTGCTTCTCGTGTCTCACTCTGTTATTATGCTCTGCTCATTCCTCAATGTAAGACTAAAGTGTAACTACACTTTCTAGCACTTTATTAGGCTAACTAGTCTAAAAGAAACAGCTCATCTTTCAAGCTTGGTAAAATATTTTAAAGATATATAACTATCTATCTTTAAAATATTTTACCAAGCTATCTATTAAGTATTCTTCTTTATTATGTACACCATATAGATTACAGAACATAAATAAAAATATTTACAAAGGGTGACACAATGGGCGGTTTTATCGCTAAGAGCGATCTTTTACAGACAACCTTTGGATGGAATTCTAAGGGGAAGGATAAAGAAATAATGTAGGTAGTCTACAGTGTACTATTTACATAGATTATACAATAAATATATACGTTAAGTGTATCATACTAGTTTAAATAAATTTATACATCTAATTAATAAATATCATACAAGAGTACATAAAATATTAATATGTTTAAAGAGAGAGGAAGTGCTTTTCTATCATAGTTTTAAAAGTAAACAGTGTTTGAGCACGCCTTACGGACACGGGCAAGTCATTCCATAGCCGAACTGCTTGTACAGTAAAGGATTTATCATAGAAACTAGTGGACAAGAGAGTAGGTACCTACAGTGGCGAAGGGTGAAATTTTGACAAAGGGAAGCCGGTCCAAAAAAATAAACACTTAAACACTTACCTACTGCAGGATATCTTGGAGGAGGTCTTCAGGTAAGAATAATATCAAAAGCCCCACCTTCACCATACAAAAAAGGACTGATGATTTGATAACAGTGTCTTTCAAGTATGATAAAAGCGGCTTTGTGAAAAGCCTTTTTCGACGTGCATCTCTATATCACACATGCATGCTTGTTAGTAAGTACTAAGTTAAGTACCTATTGTTAGGGAATAAGAGTCAAGAAAAAATAAAATAAAAAATTACAAAAATAATAAAGTGTTAAAAACCGAACCACACTAACACCGATCCAAAACCAATAAAAATATTAAGCAAAAATAAAGCAAATTATACACAATCACAACGTTATTTATATTCTAATGCAATGCGTCTGTTTTTTTTTAACAAAATGAGCTAAAATGTTGTTATAAAAATTCGGATTACTTTTCATTTTATTAAGCAAATTTTTTTCAATTGGCATGATAGCCAAATCGGACAATCTCTGCTCTTTTTGGCAGTTTCGCACATACGTGTGAATGCGTTTTAAAGCAGAAAATGGCCGCTCAGCTGAAGCTACTGAAATGGGGAGGGTCAGAATTAAACTGCAAAGAGTCGAAACTTGAGAAAATGCGTCTTTCAAAGACGTATTCTGGAGCTGTAAAAAAAGCTCATAGGTGTCCAATTTATTTAACGACGCTGACGTAAATAAGACTTTAATTTCATTTTTCAACGCGGTAAAATCAAAAATTCCCGGAAAGTTCGCTGTCAAAGAGGAAACTTTTTCAGTTGGAAATGATTGGTTGTATTGAAGATACTTTGATTTATTAAGTAAATCAATAAATACAAGCTGAGAAAAAGATCGGTACCTTTGAGTAATTTGAGCTTTGACTTTATCTATAATCGAGGAAAAAATACGCTTGTACGCCGTTTTGGGTGTCAGTATTTATTCGGCGCCGTCGCCGCGGCGGCTCACAGATTTGTTCAATGCTGTGGAAAATGGTATCAAACGAATTAATAAACTCTTCCGAAATCCACCGTTCAAAAGAATCGATTTCGCGCTTTGCCACTTCAATGTCTACTTGCTTACTTTGAAGCAAAGCAAAAAGAACGTCTGTCTTTTCGAAAATGTCTGAGAAAACACGCAATAAGAAGCAAAATTGCATGTCTTCCAGTTTGTGTAACAAGCACTCGGACATTGAAATTGATTCGCTGTCCCATGATTCCGGTGAATCTAAAATACAATTCAAAGTTTCGATCATGTCGGTTCTGCAGTTGAAAATTACGTTAATTATGCGCGAGTGATAATGCCATCGCGTTTCTGCTACCCCCGGCATCCGACGATGAGCAACTTCTTTCAGAAGATTCGATCTTTTAGAAGATTTATTAAAAAAGCGTACGATACTGTTAATATGACCAAAAAAAGCTTTTAATTCGGGTACGAATTCAAGAGACCGACTCAAGACTAAGTTTAAAATGTGAGCATAGCATGGAATAAACATCGCCATGGGACAGTTTTCACGAACTTTAGTTTGTACACCACCGTGCTCTCCAGACATAACTGCCGCACCATCGTAAGACTGTCCAATTAATTTATCTTTACAACGAAAGTCATCGAGAATACCGAGTAACATGGTGGTCAAAATTTCGGCATTTCGACCACCACTTACGTCATAGAAGCCCAGAAAACGCTCTTCAATTCCACTGCTGGACAAGTACCGCAATATAACAGTCAACTGTTCCCTGTGACTGACGTCCGGCGTTTCGTCGATCATAACCGATACAAATGAAGCTGAATTTATTTCCGACTTTATCTCGTCACGCATAGAAGACGCGATTCAATGAATTAAGTCATTTTGGATGTCACTTGAAAGTCCTGAAAATACAGAATTTTGGGTCGAGGAACATTGCTCCAAATGAGAATCAAGGACTGTATCGTACTTGCACAAATAATTTAACGTTTCAATGTAATTTCCGCGATTGTCCGAATCTGCTCTTTCATTGTGACCGCGAAATGGTAATTCTTGCTTCCCCAAAAGAATGACCGTGTCAATAAAACGTTTCATTAACTCGCGATTACGGTCAACTTTTCTGTTATGTACATCAAAAGCGTTGGAAAAAAATTACTCGATTCTGCCATTATTTCCAAATTCGTGGAGTAACAAGCAGCTGCGGATGTGTTTTTTGGCTGAGTTAGACAAATTATTAATATCCGTAAAACCCGTACTGCTCCAAACAGATTTCTAATCAGAAAATAACAAACACGGAAAACAAAACATTTTGTTCAGTTTGCAACTGCCTGTCATCCATGTATATTTATCATATCTCTAAGCTATACACACTCTGCGCTTTCACACTACTTACTCATACACAACACTTCTACATAATTTACCATCACTCAAACACCCACTTTACAGTTTTTATTATTATTATTTTTTAATTTTCTTCTATAATACACATAATTAATATTGTTTTGTTATGTTCACTATGTTACTGGTGAAAACAGTCGTTGTATGACATTTCATCATCTACATATGTCTACCCTTATGGAATCACTGGTTCCCAAGTCACAGGCTATAAACCTAGTTTGGGAGCCAGGAGATATAACAATGCACCTTTTGTTGTACCATACTACTGTACTTGTAACGTATGTAACATTTTTACTGGTAATAAACATTATTATATTATTATTATTATATAACGACGCATGAAAATGTTTAAAAAATCCATCTCGCCTTTTGCAATCAATAATCATGTGTGGGAGTGCTCGACCTAACTGAATAACATGCTTCTTGTATGCATAACTTAGTTTTGAAAATGAAGTTTCTTTTGTAAGCAGGTAGTCTGTTGAGCAGCACTCTATATGAATTAAAGCCATAATAACAAACAAAATCCACAGTATTTAACCAAATCTGCGATTAAATTACCTTACAGAATCCGTCACAGTTTAAATAACACAAATATTAAAAACAAACGAAAAACTCACGCACCAGTGGTAGGTATAGAGAAACACATACTAACAATAATTTAGTTTCAACTTTGTCGTGTTTCCTTTCTCGTAGTGGCGTGGTTTCTTTGTCTCTTTCTAATAGAGAAGAGGAGAGAACTACAAGCCGCTTGGCATTAGCCTATATTTATCAAGTTTTACCGACGGTTAGCGAGCATTAGAAAGAGATGGTCCGACACGCTCTGTCTCTTTTCGCCTCATAGTAAAACGTTGACCGAGGTAAGCTGTAATTCGTCGGGTTCCTTCAATGTAATCTACGAAAAATTGAAGCGCTGATTAATTTACGACTATAAAATGAAATGTGATACTTAGGGTATTGCTAAAAATTACGATTGCTATTGTAAATCGCGCCGGCATTTGATTAATAATACTTTGTTAATGAAATAGAATGTAAATACTTTTGTATGAATATGGAACTGATTTTTGAAAGGTAACCCGGTGGGATTCGGCTTGTATGGACTCTTTGCCACTGGTACCTAGTTCTCTTTGGTTTTCGTTAAAAGGCTTGTCAGGCTACCCATACATTTTAACGCTGTTGTTAGTTGAAAATATTGTACAGACGACAACACATCTAACAACTACAATCTGTCAAATTTCTTTAGTAGATATTCAAATTTGTCGCTAAAGCAAAAAGTTGATTGGGAATGTTTGACAGTTTAGGGTAACTTGACCTGCTGTCTGTTGTGGAGCTTCTTGCCGGCTCTTCTACATATGAAACGACCAATTTTGACGTCCTCCGTGGCGCAGCGGTCAACAAGCCAGCCTGCGATATGGAGGGCACGGATTCGATCCCCGGCCAGGTCATGATGGAAAACGATCTTTTCCTGATTGGCCTGGGTCTTGGATGTTTATCTATATATGTATCTATTATAAATAGAGTATCGTTGAGTTAGTATCCTATAACACAAGGCTCAAACTTATTTTGGGGCTATCAATCTGTGTGATTTCTCCGAATATATATATAAACAAAATTAGAACCCGGTATTCAGCTTCTGACATTTCATAAGAGTCTATGTTGGTTTAAAAGGCGAACCTTTATTAAAACATCCTTTGGGCCGTAACTTAGTCAAGCACGCTTGTGTATACATCCTGAAAATAATTTTAACTGTGGGCCTTTTGTCCTCTATCCAGTCATTGCTTTCGAAGAAGGACGAATGTATACAAAGCTTTCCCAGAAATGCTACGGCCTTAACATCAACCTCCATAATAAAATGGCGCTGGCATAAATGTCACCATTGTGTTCATAAAAGGTTGTGGACCAATTCTGTGTCACTTATCTATTGTTGAAAATACTTTATAGGGGGCGTCCATAAATTACATGAGATGTTTAAGTGGGGGAGGGGGTCGAGTCAAATCTCATCTAATCTTACGTTGGGGAGAGGGGGGGTCTCGGCAAATATCACGCAATTTTTTTTCTAATTGAAACAAATAAAATTATACAATTTTGGTCCATTTAATCCAGATTGTACATGCTTCAGATTTAATCTTAAGCATAATCGTAATACGATTAAGATCATTCACTAATTCGTTCGAAAGAGCGCAAGCGCCAATGGCTTAGAGTGGCTAGATCGGAACGAAGTTGAAGGAGCAGATGATTTTATTGAAAATCATATGGAGCTGTTGGTTCCAATAGGTTCTCTTGAGACCGCGCATGATTCTCCATGGACTGAATTAGAGTAGATATTCTTTTTTTAATCACAGTAGTCACGATTTAAGTATATTCTATTGTTAAATTTTGATTACACTTATATCTCTCAGCAATATTGATTACTAATCTCAACTAGTCGTACATAAAAACACAAAGCATTTTTTTTTTTCTTTTTACAATAACAATCCAACGCGTTTACGTGAAAAACCCATATTTTGAAAGATATCACGTGAGATTTGAGGGATGGGGGAGGGGGTTTGAATAAAATCTCACGACATCCCACCTTGGGGGGATTGGGGGCAGAAAATGGAAAAAAAACACCTCACGTAATTTATGAACGCCCCCATATGTACACACGAGTACATACATATTACTACCGCTTTTGCTTCTCTCTGTATTAATTAGTATACAAGATCAAGAGCAACCTGAGCAATTCTCACTGGTTAATAATGCTGTACCAAAACTGTTTTTGCATACAAATCTGTATTTTATGACTAACTTCGTTCGTCAGCCCATTGTGAGATTATTCTACGTCATCGTCAGTGGAAAGTCTTGAAAATTCTGTTTACCATAACCATTGAAATTCAGTGGAAGATTTTCTTCCACTGAATTTCTTCAAAGACTTCATTTATTGGTTAAAGAAATGGTCACCTATTAATTATTTATTTACAAGGGCACCAAGTCAAAAAAACTTATGCTTGTATTTGATAAGCATAAGTTTTTATTAACTTCCAAAATCACGATATTGTTTTAATTAATAGGTATAATATAAAGGATTCTACAGTATCAAAAATACTAGCTTACGATTTTATCTAAATTGAACGATATTTTGGATATTTTGTTGTATAAAAATATAGGTACAGCTTTAAGCTTCTCCAGAAAAAAATGCCTGTCCCACTTTATTGGTACACTAAATAAGCCTATTACCTCGTCATTTATTTATGCAAGTACAGCTACTCACCTACGAGTGGTGAAATCTTGCCTTTCATGATATTTACTTTACATAGTAACCGTTATATAGAAGCAAGTTCTGTAATTAAATAGGAGTTTGGAGTACCCTTTCTCCTGCCCAGTGAAGTGGTGAAGGGCGGGCGCTTTCGGGGACTGTCTTATATAATTTTGACGTTAGAAAGGTGCTGATTCTCGGTCAAATTTAAATAAGTGGCTTTTGAGGTTTGCCTTCGGTTGGTGGCACTTCTAAGACCACGAAGGTCCTAATAAACTCTCGGAAAACCTTTTATTTATTCACGAACCATTGAACTGTGACAGTTGACAGCCGTCGCCAGTCAAGAACCTAAAAACTTAACCTACCTAACCTTTCGATTGAGTTTTGACAGGAAAGCCAAGATGAGCGTCACGCGCATTTTTCATTGGACTTTTAAAATTATTTGTAGTGTCGTTAACTAAAAAAACGCAGTAAAAAATGCATTCAGTGAATAATTCATAAAGAACATTGAAATATCGCAGCATAGTGGCCACATCATGGCTTTGCATCAAATCTCCTAGTAGGCGGTTCACGCGGCCTTTTTTCAACTATTATTGGCGATATTTCATTATTGTGAAATATTTTTTTTAAAGAATTTCTATAATTTGTTACACGTGTTATTGGCAAAATTGTGGTATCTAACCACAGAAGCCATTGAAGTGTTGAAGTAGACCTACCCACAAAGGTCAAAGAGCAGTTCTTACTTAAAAAATACAGCGTGTATGTATTTAAATAAGCATGGATTGTGGTCAATTGTGTATTTATATCCGCAGGGTGGCAACAACGCCGGACACACGGTGGTGGTCGATGGGCAGGAGTTCGACTTCCATTTACTACCGAGCGGTATTATAAACCAGAAATGCATCTCTGTTATTGGTAAGTAACCCTATTGTTACTGCAATACAGTTTTGGCAGACCTTATACAGCAGAGCACACGTGAAATAATATTTAAAACACTAGTTGTTCAGCGGGCTTATTTTCGTAACTTAAAGCGTTCAAATTTTAATTACAGTGTCATCTCGACGACAAACTAATGTCAAAATAGAGGGAAATTCGAGGATTTTTTTGATAGATTGAGGCTGAGATTAGACTGAGAACGTTTTTGAAATTACGAGAATTGGGTTGTATCCTAAAAAATAATTTAATGTCCATCAGATAGATTTTTAAAAAATATTGAACACGTATCTTTTATTTTTTTTTTCATTCAAATACTTAGGAAGATATATTGATTTGAAATATCGTATGACGTCACGCAGTGCTACAAAATATACCACGGCGTGACGTAATTAACCCCCACTCCGTAACTTTAATGCGCTATATCTCAGTAGGTTTTGTGTAATTTCGACAAAATAAAAAATACGGATCTTATTTTTTTTATTATCTATAAGACGGACTAATTATTTTATTGATTTTCATACCTTGGATACATCCCTATTGTCAGTAGGTCTCGAGTTCTAGATCTTCCTATAAAGGTGGAAAATTATACAATATGTAAAGAAAACCCTGTCCGACCCGTGAAGGTATTGTTAGGTATCAATAACTGATACTACTAATGGATACAAAACCGGGATAACTGATACTACTAATGGATACAAAACCGGGCTAAACTTTAATAAATGTGCGTTAAGCACCCTTCCGCGGGCGGCGGGCGGCAGGGCACGCGACACGTGGTCGCATCGCTGTTCGCTCATAATAATACCAGTGTTGTCACTTTTTAAAAATTGCCAAATTTCGGGGAAGTTGGAATCAATTCGCGGGAAAAAAAGATTATTTCAAAATTAATTTGTATTGGTACTATGATGATTACGTAAAATTTTATATTATATTATATTTGGTCATGTGTTTACCTAACCTTTATTATGCTTATGGGTCGGACAGGGTTTTCTTAACATACTGTATAATAAAAAATACACAATAACGTTAATACTTAATACCCCTAATTGCGTAACACACTATTTAACTAAATAATTTTAAACGATTTTACTAATACAATGGCGCCGATTGTTGTTCACAAACTAAACTAATTATAAGTTATGTGCATCTTTTTCTTTTCATTTCGTTAAGAAAAGGATAGAAGATTTTAATTTAATCCTGTCAAATTAAGATACTCCATAGACAGTTTAGATGCGGTTATAAACATGGCGACTAAAAATACGCCAGTTTACGTCAGGAGCGCACTAATTTGACAGGTCTAAAGCTAAACTGACATTTTATCTTTGTCCTTTTCTTATAGAAATGGAAAGAAAAAGATGCACTAAACTTAAAATTAGTTTAGTGTAACATGAACAACAGAATCGGCGCCATTGTTTCATAATGTTCGAAAGAATTTCCCTCCTCAACAACGTAAACAATGCAATGAATGTTGTTGAACTGTCAAAATAAAAACCATTGTCCCTGTGTTACGTAATTACGACGCCGGATACCGAAATCGTGTAAAGTACAAAGGTTAAAACAACAAAATAATGATGAGTTAACGAAAAAGTTTTTTTAATACAGTTGCTCAAAAAGTGGTGGTATTACAGGGACGTATAGCGTTCGGAAAGTGGGCTATTACACACTCGTGCTTTTTCTTTACCTTTTCCGAACTAGTGCGTTCTCTGTCCCAACTGTCAAAATATTGTCTATTAAAAATAAAAAAAAACCAACCATGAAGTTTTTACTTTAAAAAAATCATAGAAGTTTTTATGATTCATGCAAACAATTCTAAAAAGAAGCTACTAATTTGTTTCAATATCAGATTTAATGATTTAATTCAATGAGTTAGGTTAGGTTTTATTTAATTTCATTTTCATTTCATATCAATAAAAAAATTCTACTGAAGACTTGGCTGCAACCCTCACCTTCGGCTGCGCCTCGGCTCGGGTCGACATTTGTCGGAACTCGTTGTAATGACAGGCTTTCCGCACTTGTAATGAAATATACTATTATGCAGTTTTGAAGCCGACATCATATGTACATACTTTTTTTTTTGTTTGGGATGGGAAATCATCAAATGACCTCTCCCGTTCTGGGCGGAGCGATAGGACGTGTAGACTTTTGCTGACTAAAACCCACCCCTGTTCCTTCACTTGACTGTGCGCCAAGGCCACGCTTTCTTTTTTAATCAACCCACAACCCTGGCCCAGGAGGCATCGGTCCTCATGGACCACGATGTGCTGACAGCTCTTTTAGGCGCGCGTGAAGTACAACGGGCCGTCGACCCGGGCCTGGTCATTACCGGGCTGCCTATTACTCGCCGCCCGAAAACCCACGCCTACGGTGGTTGGGAGTTCGATGTTATCTCCCGCTGCGGTGGCTTGAGGCGTGAGGGCGCTCGGATTCCCGCTCCCTCTCGCGCCCTCATTCTCGCCCCCTCCTTTGCCAGCATGACTGCTTCGCAAAAGGAGGTGGCGGCCTGCCGTGCACTCTCGCTCTGGACCAAGGCCTGGACTAGAGACGGACTCGAGAGATCGCCACCGATCGCCGTCACGACGACCCAAGCCGGGCAGACCTCCACCGTGTCATCAGGGACGTACATACATACATACTTCGTTTAAATCTCATCATTATTTCTAATTTGAATTAAAAAGGATACACAAAAGTGGAGAGTGGCTCGATTTAGAAGTCCAGGAGTGTATTTCTTCGTCAAATCCAGGTCTGGTGACGCCTCTGCGACAGCTACCAGAGACGTGCTGACATCATTTGTCATGCAAGCAAAGCGTGTCAGATGACATCAGCTTTTGTTTACTCATAGAAATTGACAGCCCGTGACAATTTTATCCATGCCGTGCCACAACTTGTGACGGCTAGTACCTACTCGTAAATAAAAATCATGAAAATTACTACAATTTTAATTATAAAAACATTACTTACTATATACAAAACAATATTTTATCGGATCCAAATCTAGTTTACTCTAAAATGGTAATAGGGATGTCTCCTGGGTAAAAAAAAAAAAAAATCCATTTAGTGTGTCATTCAGATTATAGAAAAATATTGGAAACGTATATTTTGTTTTATCAAATCAATAAAAATTGACGATTGTATAAAAGGCATCAAAGAACAGGAGTGGTGGCTGGTGACGTCACTGCTCGCTAAAAAGTGTAGCGTGCAGTGACGTCACATGAGTTTTTAACGTACTGTGTCGTCTTCATTTTTTGTTTATTTGAAAAAAGAAAGAATACGTGTCTAGTATTTTTTGGAAATTTGACTGACTGAATAATTAGTTTTTTTTAGTCAATAACCTATTGCAATAATGAAGTACATATTTTGCTTCATGAATAAACATGCCAATATTTTCCAGCGCTGCGCTGTTACCTAGAACAGTTCGATAAAGAAATAGTTATAAAGAGCATTAGTGTTTAAAATGCCATAATGTTTCGTAACCCAGAACTTTTTACGTAATTCCAAGATCATGGATTCATAACACGATATCGTTATAAGGCAAGCTTTGGCTAGCGACTTCGGTAAAAGTCGTAAGTCCAATTTACTAAAATAACAGTCACATTTGTATGAAACTTCCTTGTATACTACGTTTCTAGTTTTGGCCCGAGCAACCCTCGGCCCCCAACCCATATCGCATCGCATCGCCTGCCCTTGGATTTATTTCTTTTCAGTTTACGGTTCATTCGATGTTTGTTTTGTACTTATTAGGTCGGCTTTAAGTGTTGTAGTGTGATATTAAGTAATGTATAAGACGGTTCAGAGAGAGATATATTATGACAGAGAGCGTCAGAGAATGCTCTTTAGAGAAATACCAACTTTCATTCATAGCGTTTCACTGACGTCATTCGACACCTTATGGCGTTTACCGTTCTCTTAAAAACCCTTTACCAAAAGTATATGATCCGTGTTTCTCTCAAATATTAATATGGAACCCTAAAAAGAAGGCAAAAATTTATTTATGGTTAATTTACCGCCGGCAGAAGTTACCACCCACCAGACAAAGCCTTGCCGCCAAGCGATTTGTCGTGTTCGTTTGTCGTGTCCGGCATGTCTGGTGAAGCCCTACGGAGGACGGGTCTGAGCAGTTGAGTTGCGATATGTGCCGGGTACGATGCGCCTAGTGTTGTGTTGTGTTGGGAGTTTGGTCGTGGAGGGTCTTCAGTAGGCCTAGTATGAGTTTTCAATACGAAACTCGATCTACCGATATCGAGCGCGTTTGGCGCTCTCATTGGGTGAGAGTTCTTATGACCTTGAAGCGGACCAATCACTGAGTCAAACGCGCTCGATATCGAAGATCGAGTTTCGTATTGAAAACTCATACTAGGGCTTCTGATCGAGATTGATGCCTTTGGCGCAGCATCGTTGGTCGTGTTGTTGGATTTAACATTGCATCACCTCGCTCAACTGCCGTCTTCCTTCCTATTCGCTCAGTTTTTCAGATTGAATAGGCTCTTACGATCGCATCACTGCTTACCATCAGGCGGGATTGCGGTCAAGCGCTAGTTTATAATTATAAAAAAAAACATACAGAAAAACAATTTTTTGTAACGTCACTAACAGCACACTACATTGATAATTGACCGATAACACTATGCTATCTATCCTTGAACGGTTGCCAAAAGCTTGCGTCATTATAATATCTACATCTCAACGTATCACCCATAATGTCTCCGCCTTAGTATGAAATATGAAAAAAAAAAAAGAGTATAATCATACCTAACCCTTATCAACTAATCACACAAAACGTCTCTTGAATTATTGGGTACTGAATGAAGACGGTGGATACATCACTAGGATTCAGCGCATGATTATAAATGGCCCTGTTTTTTTTTTTTATCAAATGGTGTCCTAAAACCTACTTGTTGGTCATACAAACATTTGTTCCGTGCGGGAACTGAAATTTTTTGACGGTTATTAAAAAAAGGATCGCTTAGTACTGCAATGTGGCATTACACTTTTCTACGAAAGAGTTATTTAGAATCATATATGAGTTCATGGTTATACAGTTATCGCGTCGATGCATCCGGCAGTATGAGAACTCTGTAAAGGGTGGCGACCCTATGTACTTTAGCGCGTTCTTATCCTGTACAAAAGCACCTCAAACGATGATAATTTATTTAATTTCTATAAGTAGTGTGGTGTTCACTATAATCACTTATAGGGGCTTTGAGGTTTGAAGTAAACTACTGAATTGTCAGTAAGTACACACAGCTTATGGGGCACGTCTAGTCGCCACTCGGGATAGAGCGGGAATGTCTTGAGGTGCTACATTAAGCTGTGTGCCACATTTAATTGTATATATATATATATATATATATTACAAGTAGGTTTATACAAATAAGTACTTTTACGATTATATTTTTTTTAAACTACATATATTCGGTCGGTGCTTCTACTGCTTCCTGTAGTTCCTATTCGAATATCTGAGAAGAAAATCTAACTCAAAGATCACAGACTCTTTTAAAGTCCAGACATAATCTAGGTAAGATCATATGCCGATATCCTACGAGGCGGCTTGCGTCCTGGCCGGATCCCCGCCCTGGGACCTAGAGGCGAAAGTACTCGCGTCATTGTACCGATGGCGCGAGGAAGAGCGGACACGGGGCTCCAGTCCGGTGCAGCGGCAGATCGAGCTGCGCCGAGAGGAGCTCCGTCAGGTCCTGGTGGTGGACTGGCGGCAGAGGCTCATGCGCCCTACCGCCGGCCTCGCTACCGTCGAGGCGATCCGGCCAGTACTCGACGACTGGCTCGGGAGGAGGCACGGCTCCCTGTGTTCAGGGTGACGCAGGTACTGTCGGGGCACGGCTGCTTCGGCAAGTACCTGCATCGCTTAGGCAGGGAGCCGGACGCTCGGTGCCACCACTGCGTCCAATGCGGGGAGGACACGGCGCAGCACACGTCTCCGAGTGTGTAGCTTGGGAGGAGCAGCGCCGTGTCCTCACAAATGAAGTAAGAAGCGACCTGACGCTGCCGGCAGTAGTGCGGAGGATGGTCGGCAGCTCAGAGTCGTGGGACGCGGTGGTGTCCTTCTGCGAGGACGTGATGTCGCAGAAGGAAGCTGCGGAACGGGAGAGGGAGATATCAACTCCCTTCCCGGGCCGCAGAAGACGCACCGGGCGCCGAGGAAGGGCGGATAACGCCCTCTTCCGCCCTCCATGAATGGGTCCAGGGGCGAGGGACATGGGGAAGTCCCCGCCCCCCTATTGATGGACCCCGAGGCGGAGGAGCGCGCGAATGTCGGCGCGCGCGAGTGTCGGCGCGCGCCTTTGAGGCGATGCACGAGGTAGTTTAACACCCCACTACCCCGTGCAGGAGAGGAGGCCCGGACAGACCGGGCCAGCACGAGGGTGGGGCCGTGGAAGAATTTAGACTCCCGCGGCCCCACGCGCGCTCGTGATAGAAAAAAAAAAAAGTCAGATCATATGCAGATCAACTTCGAACTTAGCTGAACGAGATATGGTAGGTACGGACGACAGCAGGTCAACACAAAATGCCCAATCAACCTTGAGCCTTAAGCTTTAGAGATAAAGTTGAAAATCTAATAAAGAAATCTGACAGATTGTAGTAGCCTGTTGTGCTGTCGTCTGTACATCTAACCACTGACTACTACTACTTATTATTAACACTTGCAATTTGGGTTTACAACTTTTGTTTCTTTATGACTATATCAACAAAATCGTGAAACGCCCTTTGCCTTTTTCCAACCATTTTGACCTCGTTTCTCCCAACATTTACATTTCTTGTTGGTATTGTTTTAACCATTCCTACCTTACCTACCTTTACAGCGGATAAAAACTAACTTATATGTAATCCTGATTATAAACTATCAGTATGTATCTACATCGGCAGCCGGCTAAAGACAAAGACCACAACACAAAGTCTTGCCCCCAAGCGATTCGTCGTGTTCATGCGACATGTCTGGTGAAGCCGTGCGGAGGACGGGTCTGAGCAGTTCTGTTGCGATGTGTACCGGGTACGATGCGCCAAATGTTGTTGTGTTGGGAGTTTGGTCGTGATCGATCTCCCTTTGGCGCAGTAACGTACGTCGTGTTGTTGAGATTAACATTGCATCACCTCGCTCAACTGCCGTCTTCCTTCCCATTTACTAAGTTTTTTAAGAATAGGCTTAATAAACTAGCACGCTTTGTAATTAGCGATTGCATCACCGCTTACCATCAGGCGGGATTGCAGTCAAGCACTAGTTTATAATTACTAAAAAAAAGAAGTAGTTTTTGCGTACAAGAAGAACTAAGATCAAATAAAACAAACTTTCACGTTTATATTAATGGATGTACAGGTTTTTTGTATACCAATTTTTTATAAATTAAGAAGGATTAACTACGTCTTTAACCTTCAATAAAGTTTCAAAGTCATCATGTCCATTACCATGCTATCCGCCCGGAACAGTTTCTGTTGTTAAATGGAGCAAGCGGATCAAACTTTTAATCTTCCACCAATCCATCAATTTGTCATGGTCATTTAGGAAAGTTTAGATGGTATACGTATTACAGACACTTCCCACGCGGACGCTTATTGTTGATCTTTCTAAGTAATCTTCAACCTTAATGTTATAAATGCCAAAGTAATTCTATTTATGACTAATTGACTGTTTGTTACCTTTTACATCTGAATACATCCATAGAATGACCACCCACCAGACAAAGCCTTGCCGCCAAGCGATTTGTCGTGTTCCAGCATGATGTCTGGTGAAGCCGTACTGAGAACGGGTCTGAGCAGTTGTGTTGCGATATGTGCCGGGTGCGATGCGCCTAATGTTGTGTTGGGAGTTTGGTCGTGGAGGGTCTTCAGATCAATCTCCCTTTGGCGCAGCATCGTTGGTCGTGTTGCTGGGTTTAACATTGCATCACCTCGCTCAACTGCCGTCTTCCTTCCTATTCGCTCAGTTTTTCTAAGTGAATAGGCTCTTAATAAACTAGCGCGCTTTACCATCAACGATCGCATTACTGCTTACCATCAGGCGGGATTGCGGTCAAGCGCTAGTTTATAATTATTAAAAAAAAAAGAAGTTGACTAAAAAAAACTAATTAGTCCGTCAGTCAGATATCCAAAAAAAAAGACACGTTTTTTTCTTTTTTCATATAAACAAAAAATGAAGACGACACAGTGCGTTGAAAACTCGTGTGACGTCAATGCACGCTACACTTTTTAGCGAGCAGTGACGTCACCCGCCACCACTCCTGATCTTTGATGCCTTTTATATTTGTTCATTTTATATTGATTTGATAAAACAAAATATACGTATCCAATATTTTTCTATAATCTGAATAACGGACTAAATAGAATCATTTTTTTTTTTACCCAGGAAAAATCCCTATACTCAAGAAATATTTTGGTTTTATGATGAGTAATAGCCCTGCCAGGACTGTGGGTTGATACCGTGAGATACCGTGGCCCTGGCCACAGGCAAGTGAAGGAACACGGGTGGGTTGAAGTCACTAAAAGTCGTAACCATAATTTCCATGTCAAGTTATATACAGGGTGTATCTGACATTGTAACGCAAACTTCGCGAGAAGGCTACACCGCATGCCACTAATAAAATTATGATAGTCATTTATATCGTTAATTAGCGGTTACAGAAATAAAAGTTGTTTAAAAAAATGTGTCGGCTCGGCCTTTGAACGTTGCAAGCGTGCCGCCGCGCGTTTTTGTGTGTATGACGTTGACCCCTGATGTGAACTCTATTAAATCAGCTGATATGATAGTTATTCGAGATTTGTTCACATCGCGCTTTTTTGTGTAATTAGCGAATTAATTATTTTTTACTTTGAAGTCTTATTGGGTTATGAAAGTATAGCAATTATGAACGGTTTAAAGTGAAAAAACTGCATTTTTTTTTTTATTAAAAAAAAACCGACGAAAAATTCCACCTGTGGGGGTTCAGAATCATGTACTGGATCCATGGTACTCGTTTGTGCGTCGATGTCAGAGACACCCTTTATTAATAACCATCACTTAAACGCTAACATACTATAATATGTGTCACCGGGACTGGTAATTTGCCATTTAATGATTAAGGATATTACGTTACAGATTAAGATAACATCCATCATCCCTTTGAGAAATGGCACAGATTAAGGATTAATTGATGCCTATTGCTAAGCTTTGACGAACTTGAGATTAGTAACATGTAGGCGCAAGGCATTATAAACGAAGACTTTCAAATGGTTCTCAATTGAATTATCATTTCGCAACTTATTTTAAAAGATGATGCGCTAGCTTCATCATGAAATAGACATTCGACCGATCTCTTGAAACCTTTGAAAAATTGCGTAATTTGTATGGTGTACATAATAAAGAGTATTCTAATCTATTTCAATAGGATTTTATGAACTTCGGTGTTGTATTCGCTTGTCGACGCCGCGAGCTGTTCGAAGGATATACCGTGGACCCTGGCGTTACAGGCAGATGAAGGTGCATGGGCGGGTTTTAGTCATTTTTTTTTCTTTTATGGCTTCGCACGATTTGTGTATTTAGCCAATGTCACGTAATGAATTGTTCATGTCGAAAAAGACAGCCGCGTGACCCGTCTTACGATGGAGGTTTGAGACAAAGTCATGATGTGGCCACTATGCTGCGATATTTCACTGTTCTTTATGAATTATTTACTGAATGCACTTTTTACTACATAAATCACGCACTTTTATTTAGTAAACAACACTATAAATAATTTTAAAAGTACAATGAAAAATTAGCGTGACACTCAGCTTGACTTTCCCGCCAAAACTTTGGTTTTAGTCATTAAAAGTCTGTCAAAAAAGGAGGTTGTATTCGGGATATTATACTTAATACTAGAGTGCATTCTCCGACACCGTCTGCCACAATTCTTGAAAATTTGTACAGTACTAGCGACCCGCCCCGGCTTCGCACGGGTGCAATACTAAACACACTACAGAAAAACTGTGAACGTTGTATAAAAAACCGCCGCGTACGCCTCGCCATGTACCGCCGCAAGCGCGACACCCAGCAATTTATAAATCTGTAATATCTTCGAACTCTCTCACCAGGGAAGCGGGCAGCAGCGCTTCTTCTGTGGAATATCAAATCCTGCGATCCCCAACCCGCTTGCCAAGCGTGGGGATTATGGCAAACCCCCCCCATAATGATGCACACGACTAAGCCAAGGCCCCTAGGGGCCACCCAAGGGGTGCGAAGAATCTCCGGAAGAGATCCGGCTACCACAATCAACGACGGATCGACCTGGCAACACTGAACGTGCGCACACTGCGGACCGACGAGAGGGTTATTGAACTGGAGGAGGAATTGAGCAGGTTACGATGGGGTGTCCTGGGATTATTTGAAGTCCGAAGAGAGGGTGAGGACTCGATAATCCTTAAATCCGGTAACTTGCTCTATTTCCGGGAGGGCGACCATCAGTCCCAAGGTGGTGTCGGGTTCCTCGTCCACAGGTCCCTTATGGACAATGTAGTGAAGATCGAGAGTGTGTCGACCAGGGTGGCGTTCCTGGTACTCAGAATAACCAAACGGTATTCGCTGAAGGTCATTCAGGTATACGCCCCGACCTCGACACACTCCGACGATGAAGTAGAGACTATGTATGAGGACATCTCTAAAGCCATACATAGCTCAAAAACTCACTACAGCGTTATCATGGGGGACTTCAACGCTAAACTGGGAAAACGGAGCGGTGAGGAGCTCGGACTGGGAAGTTTTGGATTTGGGCGTCGGAACTACCGAGGCCACATGTTGGCTGGCTTCATGGAGAGGGAGGGACTCTTTATGATGAACTCCTTCTTCAAGAAGCGTGAACAGCGGAAGTGGACTTGGATCAGTCCCGACGGGGTCACTAAGAACGAGATAGACTTCATTATGACGACAAAAAGGCACATATTCAATGATGTCTCAGTGATCAACTCGCTCAAATGCGGCAGCGATCACCGTATGGTCAGAGACACATTGAATCTGAACATAGTGTCCGAAAGATCTCGCCTGATGAAGTCTACGCTCCGGCCAGCACCCATCCAGATCCATAACTCCGAAGGTTTCCAGCTCGAGCTCCAAAATCGCTTCGAATGCCTAAGTGGTGACGTGGACGAATACAATGACGGGTTTGTAGAAGCTGTCCGTACGGTCGGGACCAAGTATTTTAAGACCCGCCGTACAAATAGAACTAAAAAGCTCTCGGACTACACTCTCGAGCTCATGGAGGATAGACGTGAGATGGTTTTGCGTTCGTCAAGTGATGCTTGCAGATACCGGCAGCTCAATAAGCAGATCTCAAAGTCTCTGAAGCGCGACCTACGTCGGTATAATACCGAGCGTATAACGGAGGCCATAGAGCGAAACAGAGGCTCTAAAGTTTTCGCTAGGGATCTGGCTATTGGGCATAGCCGGCTAAGCAAGCTGAAGACTGACGACGGCAGGATCATAACGTCCGGGCCCGAGCTTTTGAGGGAAGTCGAGAATTTCTATGGACAGCTCTACACTTCGACGACAAAACCCGCATTAAATCTTGCTGAAGACCCTAGAGCAAGATTAACCCGACACTACACCGAAGATATCCCGGACGTCAGCTTGCAGGAGATTCAATTGGCTCTGAAACAACTTAAAAACAACAAGGCGCCGGGCGATGACGGAATAACGGCAGAGCTACTGAAGGCGGGTGGTGAACCGATCCTTAGGGCCCTTCAGAAGTTATTTAATTCCGTCATAGTCAAGGGAAAAACGCCACAGGCATGGCACAGAAGTGTGGTGGTACTCTTTTTCAAAAAGGGTGACAACACCCTTTTGAAAAACTACAGACACATCTCACTTCTGAGTCATGTCTATAAGTTGTTTTCGAGAGTCCTCACGAATCGTCTCGCCTGCAGGTTTGACGACTTCCAGCCACCCGAACAAGCCGGTTTCCGAAAGGGCTTCAGCACAGTAGACCACATACATGTATGATTCTTGTGTTGGTAAATATTAAAGACTTTAGATAATTAGACTGGTTTATTTCACTTGTACAATTATTACATAATAATCGACGTCTTCCAGGTCAGATCCTAAGTTACAATGACAAGACTATAGACTATATTCATAGACACTAATACATAGAGATGGTATTAGTTACTCGACTACAGAGTAGTGATGTATGATACAACAATACATACGCTACGGCAGGTTATACAGAAGACCGAGGAGTATAACCTACCCCTTTGCTTTGCGTTTGTGGACTACGAAAAAGCCTTTGATTCGATCGAGACCTGGGCTGTACTGCAGTCTCTCCAGCGGTGCCAAGTAGACTATCGGTATATTGAAGCGCTGAAGGGTTTGTACGAAAACGCCATCATGTCAGTCCGACTGTCCGAATACAGGACCAGACCTCGAAACCAATACCTCTCCAGCGTGGTGTCAGACAGGGAGATGTTATCTCCCCGAAATTGTTCACCGCTGCATTGGAGGATGTCTTCAAGGTTCTGGACTGGAAAGGACTGGGCATCAACATCAATGGCGAGTACATGACACACCTTCGGTTTGCTGATGATATCGTAGTCATGGCTGAGACCGCGGAGGACCTGAGTACAATGCTCGAAGACCTCAGCAGAGCCTCCGAGCGAGTCGGTCTTAAAATGAACATGGGCAAGACGAAAGTCATGTCTAATGCCCATGTTGTACCGACTCCTATAAAGATTGGAGACTCTGTTCTCGAAGTTGTTGACAGTTACGTGTACCTGGGACAAACTATCCAGTTAGGAAGGTCCAACTTCGAGAAAGAGGTCAATCGTCGAATCCAACTCGGCTGGGCTGCTTTCGGGAAGCTACAAAGAATCTTCTCGTCCGAAATACCGCAGTGTCTCAAGACAAAAGTCTTCGACCAGTGTGTGTTGCCAGTGATGACATATGGAATTGAGACGTGGTCGCTAACAATGGGCCTTATAAGAAGGCTCAAAGTCACTCAAAGGGCAATAGAGATGGTATTAGTTACTCGACTACAGAGTAGTGATGTATGATACAACATCCCCCCTGTTTAAGTTTAAATTAACCCTTGACAAACAATATTATAGAGACCTGACCCAGTTACAATTTAGACAATGACTTAAGCCTATGGTTAGGTCTTAATCTAGTATACAATGTTCTACTTAATCTATTTCATCAATTAGCCTTCTGGTTGGCTTTACAACTCTTCCAGAACGAGTTACATATTGACTGACTGAGGATTGAGATGAGAGCTCTTGAGGTCTAGACTCCTGCCTGTTACCTTCCTCTCTCCCCTGCGACGAATTGGATAGCATAGGAGAATATTTGTGTCTTAAATGAACCCTATTCCTCCTATACCTAACTCCATTGACATCCTCAACGACATATGACCTATTATTAGCCAACCTTAGCTTTACAATGGCTTGTTCCCAATTGCTATCAGGCTTTCTTTTAAAGTATACATGATCATTGGGATACAGTAATGACAATGACTTTGTATTTCTATTATAATATTTAGACTTATTTTTATTATTTTGCTTGACACATTCTTCATAATTTTTGAATGTAACCACTTTAGGTTTTAATTTCTTATAAGACATAGGAATGTTATTTCTTAAATTCCTGGACATTAACAATTGAGCTGGAGATGGTAAATTATTCTTAGGTGTGTTTCTATACTGTAATAAAGCTATGTAAGGATCAGATGAGTTTCTTTTACATTTTTTTAACATATTTTTGATCATTTTGACTGAACTCTCTGCTTGACCATTTGACTGTGGATGATATGGGCTAGTTACAATGTGTTCTATGTCCCATTCATGCATAAAATTCTTAAATTCTAATGACTGAAAAGGAGGACCACCATCAGACACTAAAGATAAAGGTATTCCATGACGAGCAAAAATGGACTTTAAATGTGTTATTACATTCTTTGCTGTACTGTTTTTATTTAACAAAGCTATTTCTATAAATTTAGAATAATAATCTGTGACAATTAAATAAGTAAGGTTATCAAAATACATCAAATCAACACCTACTTGTTGCCATGGATATTTATTTATTTCAAAATTTTTTAGTGGTTCCTTTGGATTATTAGGTTTAAATTGTGCACATACATAACATTGTTCTACCAAGTTTTTAATATCAGCTGACATGCTTGGCCAGTACAAAGACTCTCTAGCCAGTTTTAAGCATTTATTTATACCTTGGTGACCTTCATGAATTTTACCTAACATTTCCTTATACATTGACTGTGGTACTATTAATTTTGACCCTTTGAACAACAAATCTTTGACTACATGAATTTCAGCTTGTATATTCCAAAATGGTTTTATTGACAGACTGACATTATTTTTATTTTTTGGCCAACCTTCATAATAATACTTTTTTAACAATTGCAAAGTATCATCTTTCTTAGTGTTCTGTAACAATTTTGTACAGTACTCCTTTGTGACTGCTAGACTTGAATGCATTAAATTGACATGACAAGATATTTCTGACTCATTCTCAGGTATATAATGTTCTTTTAATGCTGCTCTAGACAGAGTGTCAGATATAAACATTTCTTTACCTGGAACATGTATAACTTCCAAATCATATTTTTGTAAAGTTAACATCATACGTTGCAATCTTGCTGGTACATCATGTAATGGCTTTTTAAAAAGATAGACTAAAGGTTTATGATCAGTATGAACAGTTACTTTATGACCGTACACATACTGGTGAAATTTTTCACAACCAAACTGAATGGCTAACAATTCTTTCTCAATTTGAGCATACCTTGACTGAGTTTGAGTTAATGTTTTTGAACTATAAGCAATAGGTTTATTATTCTGCATAATGACTGCTCCTAATGCTGACTTTGACGAATCGACTGACAAGACTAATGGTACATTGGGATTATAATGAGCTAAAACTGGTGAATTTGTAATTTCATCGATTAAACTCTTAAGACATTGACTATGATTTTCATCCCAAGTCCAGACTGAATCTTTCTTCAAAAGATTTCTTAAAATTTGAGTTTTTTGAGACAAATTGCTAATAAAGGGACCTAAATAATTGATCATACCTAATATTCTTTGCAATTCTTTGACATTTTTTGGTGTGGGCATATTGACAATTGCTTTTACTTTCTCTTCATCAACCCTGGCACCATCTTTACTAAAAACATACCCTAAAAAACAGACTTCTGAAACTAGAAATTTACATTTAGACTTATTGAACTTTAAATTGACTTCACGTGCTCGTTGCATGACTTTATGTACTCTCTCATTATGTACTGACTCGTTTGGTCCATATACCAAAATATCATCGATGAATATTAGAACTCCTTCTAAATCACCGAAAAAATTCATCATGACTCTTTGAAAAATTTCAGACGATGCATTAATACCAAAAGGTAACCTTAAATATTTATATCTACCGAAAGGTGTTTGAAATGTACATAAATCAGAACTATATTCATCTAGTTTTAGCATCCAAAATCCTGAAAATGCATCTAAATGAGAAACACAAACAGCTCCTGCTAGTTGAGATCTGATCTCATCTATTGACTTTAGTGGATAAATTTCCCTTACAATATTCTTATTCAAATTTCTAGGATCTAAACAAATTCGTAACTGACCCGTGCTTTTGACTGTTATGACTATACTGTTCACCCATTCTGTAGGTTTAATAACCTTTTCAATGACCTGCATTTTCTCCATGCGATCCAATTCATCGCGCAGTTTGTTCAGTAAAGCGAAGGGTACCCTTCTCGGAGCATCCACGCATGGCACTGCTTCAGGTTTGAGTTTCAGGCGACAGACTTGAGGTAGACATCCAAGACCCTGAAATACATCATTGTATTGTGTAAGAATTTGTTCACTAAAATTTTGTTGAGACACAGAGAAAACTCTTTGAATTATACCTAATTTTTCACAAGTTGGTAGACCTAAAACATTCGGACAAACTAAATCTGCGACTATAAACACTATATTTACACTAATAGTGCTATTATTTAAAGATAAACTACATTTTATATTGACTTTGCCCATAATGGGTATTGATATACCACCAAACCCACTAACGTTTATTTGACATTTCTCAAGTGACATTTGACTTTGACATTTCAAAAATTGAAAAGTTCTCTTTGACATAATATTGATATCAGCTCCTGAGTCAATAATGCAATTAATTTGTGTATGACCAACTAAAATGTTTATGTTCCATGACTGTTTAGAATAGTATTTGTTTTGTTTTGACTCGACTGTATTGACCTGTTTACTATGTGTTGACTTTGCTGTAATAATTCTACAAGTGTTTATTGTGTGAGATTCCTCAGACTTGTGTCTGTACTCATCATTCAGATATGAATCTCGACTAAGACTTTTTGACTTTTTTGACTTGACTGTGAATCTCTCAGACTGTTTAGTGTTTTCATCATTGAGATACGACATATGACAAGATGAGTCTTCATGAGATCTCTCGGACTTTGACTGCGACTGGCCTATGTGCGACCTGACCATTGATTGTAACTTGGGATGTGACTGTGACTGTGTGTATGACAACCTGCTATTTCTGTAATGATTTCGATTGTGATGACTTTGTGACTCTAAATGACAATTATATTGACTAGACTTATGACTATGACTGAAATTATGACAATTTAAAATTCCAACAAAATTATCTTGACTACCAGTTGAACTAAAAGACTCTAAATGACTGACTTTTTTATTATTTGAGTAACAAAATTTTGCAAAATGACCATAAGAGTTACATGACCTGCACTTAGCTCCCTGCGCTGGACATTTGTAGCGGTGGTGTTGTCCACAGCGGCTACACGTCTTCGAGCGCTTCTCAGGACTGGGACTTGACTTTGACCTCCCTGCGCTGGATCCCTGCTGACTGACTGGTGAAGCTCGCCGTCGCTGACGCTCCACTCGACCACGGCTCCTCCGACGCAGATGCATGACTTTTTCAGACTCTTCACTAGTGGACCTCTTGACAATTTGGTCTGCATCCTGCTGTGCGACGATGAGTGTCCTAGCTAGCTCTCGCATCCTCTGATATGTCAGATCAGGTTCCTGCAGCAGTCTCTGACGTACATGTGCTAAGTCCAAACTCAAGTTGGCGATAAAAATATCTCTGATAAGAGATTCTCTGAGCGTTCCAAATTCGCAATCTTGGCTCTTATTTTCGAGATCGGTTAAGAAATCCTCGATGCTTTCCGATTTCTGTTGACGTGTGGTAAAAAACATGTAACGATACATGGTAATATTTTTTCTGGGTTGAAAAAATTCGTCGAATTTGGCTTTGACGTCATGTAATGTGGTTTCTCCAATATTTATGTTGAATGTGTTGAAAATATTTAAGCATTTTTCACCGATGTGATGTAATAAAATGGCGATCTTGCGTTTCTCACCGGACTTGTCTAAACCCGTTGCCAACAAGTATAATTCGAACTGTTGCCACCAGCGCTTCCAGGTTTCGTAATTGTTGTTTGTTGCATCTGACGATATTTTGAGCGCCTTCAAGCCACTGTTCATTGTAGCTTCGGTGTCATGGCCGCCACCGACGCCATCCGACTTTTGCATTTTATGAATTTTCTTTCTTCGTATTGGGTTTTTTCACTCTTCTGACACCATGTATGTGTTTTTCCACTTCTGACACCATGTATGAGTTTTTCCACTTCTGACACCATGTATGATTCTTGTGTTGGTAAATATTAAAGACTTTAGATAATTAGACTGGTTTATTTCACTTGTACAATTATTACATAATAATCGACGTCTTCCAGGTCAGATCCTAAGTTACAATGACAAGACTATAGACTATATTCATAGACACTAATACATAGAGATGGTATTAGTTACTCGACTACAGAGTAGTGATGTATGATACAACAATACATACGCTACGGCAGGTTATACAGAAGACCGAGGAGTATAACCTACCCCTTTGCTTTGCGTTTGTGGACTACGAAAAAGCCTTTGATTCGATCGAGACCTGGGCTGTACTGCAGTCTCTCCAGCGGTGCCAAGTAGACTATCGGTATATTGAAGCGCTGAAGGGTTTGTACGAAAACGCCATCATGTCAGTCCGACTGTCCGAATACAGGACCAGACCTCGAAACCAATACCTCTCCAGCGTGGTGTCAGACAGGGAGATGTTATCTCCCCGAAATTGTTCACCGCTGCATTGGAGGATGTCTTCAAGGTTCTGGACTGGAAAGGACTGGGCATCAACATCAATGGCGAGTACATGACACACCTTCGGTTTGCTGATGATATCGTAGTCATGGCTGAGACCGCGGAGGACCTGAGTACAATGCTCGAAGACCTCAGCAGAGCCTCCGAGCGAGTCGGTCTTAAAATGAACATGGGCAAGACGAAAGTCATGTCTAATGCCCATGTTGTACCGACTCCTATAAAGATTGGAGACTCTGTTCTCGAAGTTGTTGACAGTTACGTGTACCTGGGACAAACTATCCAGTTAGGAAGGTCCAACTTCGAGAAAGAGGTCAATCGTCGAATCCAACTCGGCTGGGCTGCTTTCGGGAAGCTACAAAGAATCTTCTCGTCCGAAATACCGCAGTGTCTCAAGACAAAAGTCTTCGACCAGTGTGTGTTGCCAGTGATGACATATGGAATTGAGACGTGGTCGCTAACAATGGGCCTTTTTTTTTTTTTTTTTTTTTTTTTGGGACAAACCCGCCACACTTTTCCCAACCACTGCAACTCCTGAAAGCCAGAATCAACAGTGGCGACCGCCAGAAAAACGCCGAGCAATGAAGCTCGACGAGTCCCGGAGAAACGATTCAACTGTCTTGGGTCCCGCAACGAAATTAATCAGAAAAGAATAGCGGAGGAGTAAGAAAAAAGATATTTTTTCCACTTCCCTCCATAACAAGCAGGAGACAGAACAGAACTAGGCCAAACGGCACAAAGGGACATTATTGCAACTGGGAGAAGCCCAGATTGCCAAACACCACGGAATAAAATTTGATTAAGTTAATGGGTCCTAAGTAGGTATTAGCTGTTACAATTGATTCCAATAATAGGTATGGCAAAAGCGCCTGAACGCACGGAAATTGGTTCTAGTTTCTACAAGGTCCGTATAATAAACGACTCCGGATGTAACTTGTACACTATCCAACATAATATTGCGTTCATTCTGCCAAAGAACACACTCCCACAAGATGTGATGTGCGGACTGTTCAAATTCACAGTTCGATGTAGAACACTGACACAAAGGGGAAGGAACAAGTTTAAAAGAATACAGTTTACTTTTAAAGTTGCCATGACCTGTGAGAAATTGGGCAACGCAGTGGTCAACCACCAGCCATGTCTTAGCCAGCCGATCACCAACGGATGGAAAGAACAGATGGAGGTGCCGGCCCTTGATGGAATTATCCCACCTACTTTGCCATTCGGATAAGAGGTCCTCCCAGACTTCAGTCTGAGGTTTAAATAATCTAGAGATTTTATTAAAGTCGCGTTGTGTAACAAAATTAGTGTCCATGGCCTCCCCCCTCGCGGAGTAGTACATTGAAGCACGTCGCTGTACCTCAAGGTCGACTGGAAGTACACCTGCCAGTACCGGTAAGGCTTCAGTACTGACCGTTCTATACGCCTTGCATAAAAATATCAATGCCAAACGTTGGCTTTGAAGCAGTTTACGTCGTGCCGCTCCTATGCTGGCCCTATCGGCCCAAACAGGTGCACCGTAGCACATACATCCTAAGTAGGTAGCTCCATATATAGTTTTTAAAGTTAGGAATGATAGACCCCAAGTTGCTTTGGATATTCTAGTCAGGGCATAAAAGTTCTTTTTAGCTTTTTCACCAACTATTTTTATATGTTCGATAAATGAAAAATTCCTTTCTAAGATCATACCAAGGTAGCATACGGATTGCTGTTTTTTAATGGGAACGTTGTTAAATTTAATAGTAGGCAATGATTTAAGATTACCTTTTAGTAGAAGTTGATAGGTTTTATGTGGCGCAAATGCTAGGCGGTTACGATCACCCCACTGAGATATTAAATTTAGGCAAGTATTGGCCAAGTTCTCAAGTCCAGCTCGGGTACTTGACTGAATGAGCAGTAGGCCATCGTCCGCGTAACCAGTAAGTGAACAGCCGCAAGGAAGCGGGATCGCGAGGAAGTCATCAAAACCCAAATTCCATAAATAAGGACCGACAACTGAACCCTGAGGACATCCCATGGTTAGTGTTTTAGTACTAGAAAAATGACCGAGCTTAAGTACCGCGGAACCGTTTATAAAGTAAGAGTAAACGAGATTATATATGTTTCTATAGCAACCGCGGGTTTTTAATTTTAACAACAGCATAGGCCACCAGGCGTTATCAAAAGCCCCAGAAATATCCAGGAAGATCCCAATTACGTACTTGTTTTCAGATTGGTTAACGGTTCTTCTGACAGAAAGCGCCGCGTCGACTGTAGATTTACCTATGGTGAAGCCATATTGATTATTATGGAATTTTGGACCGTTCGGTAGTAAACGTGGAACGATGAGGCGCTCAAGAAGTTTACCCAAAGATGGTAGAAGAGTGATAGGACGATATGACTTCGGATCATCCGGTGGTTTGTCACCACACTTTGGTATTATTCGTAAGAAACCGCGTCGCCATTTACGAGGAAAAACGCCTTCAGCAATGCATCGGTTATATACAGTTAAGATGGCATCACCCGCTGTTTTACACGCTTCTTTAATCATCCTATTAGATATTTTATCTTCACCTGATGATTTGTTGACCGGTAGTTTTCTAACAATATTTATAAATTCGTCATTAGATGGTACGTCTGACATTGGTGATTCAGGTGGCACAGGAGCCCACGCTCTAATCTGTTGGTGGTAGTCGCTATCGTTAGCCGGTGAATCATCAGGGATAAGTGTATTTATTAGCACTTCTGTTGTTTCCTCTATGCCCGTGGTATGCCTATCATTGACTTTAATGTTTTGAACGTATGCAAGGTCGACCGATCTGTTAGCTTTAAATTCGTGATATAAGGGAGACCACGGACCCTCCCTGTCAAGCTTATCAACAATTTTTCGCAACAAATTACCCTTAGATTTTTCCACCGATGCTTTGTAGCGTGACTTGGCAACTCTAAAAGCATTCAAAGCGAACCAATGGGCATTATAAGAAGGCTCAAAGTCACTCAAAGGGCAATGGAGAGGGCTATGCTTGGGGTTTCACTGCGCGATCGAATCAGGAATGAGGAGATCCGCAGAAGAACGAGAGTAACCGACATAGCCCGAAGAATTGCAACACTAAAGTGGCAGTGGGCTGGACACATTGCTCGTAGGACCGATGCCCGATGGGGCCGACGGGTTCTCGAGTGGCGACCACGCACCGGAAGACGTAGCGTGGGTAGGCCCCCGACAAGGTGGACCGACGACCTGGTGAAGGTCGCGGGAAACCGCTGGATGCGGGAGGCGCAGAACCGGTCGTCGTGGAGAACCTTGGGGGAGGCCTATGTCCAGCAGTGGACGTCTTTCGGCTGAAATGATGATGATGATGATGATGAATATCTTCGAAAATATTCATTTAAACGATATGCTGTGAAGGTGCGATATAGATCTACATATATTAAATCACCAACGTATTTAAAGTATTAAATTGGATAAGGATTAATGCTGTATTGGTTAAAATCGCTTCGAAAATTAACCGGTATTTGTCGTAAAAAGTAAATGACAAAAAAATGTTGTGGGATATCCATAAGAGTTAGACATATACCATCACGGAATATTCTGTAGACCTTTTCAATGTGACCTTATTTTGATAAATCTCCTAGGGTTTCAGTCTGCGTTTCACTGCACACGCGGAAAAAATCTAATTATTTAAGACATCACATTAGAAACCCCAAAAGTAGTACAAAAGTCTATCTCCACTATTTAATGGATGTTATTATACATAGGTATAAGCCTTCCTTTTCATTTTCAATCACTCTATCTATTAAGAAAAACCGCATCAAAATCCGTTGCGGAGTTTTAAAGATTTAATCATACAAAGGGATATAGGAAAAGAGAAAGCGACTTTTTTATACTATGTAGTGAATACACATAATTATAACCTGACACGAGCTGATTCCCTTGCGTATTTATAATATTTACGTAAAAATTCGAAGAGATTTGACATTATTGCCCTGGGTGCGCGGTATTACAGAAAAGAAGAGGCATTGTGCTAAACAGTTTGTAATCTGCTAAATTCATAATGATCGATCAATTCGATCAGTCGCCTCGTAATGGAATGGTAATAGGATAGTAGGAATAATTGTTTTTAAATGTACTACTCAATTTGATCATTTAATAAAAAAACTTGAAGTGGAGTGATGGTGATGATGATGACTCGGTGATTCACCACTGGCAAGACATAATGACGTCGATCATTACGAGATCACTGATCGACCATTCTGACACTATTGTAATTGCAGACTAGGGCCCCTGATTCCCAGCAATGGGAACATTCATTATCATCTCAGCGTATAAACCCGGTTGCATCCGCGGCTTACGCGTTGGAGCTCGGGGTCCGGTTTCCTACATACTCGTATACGCCTCCATTTCGTACAATCTCTGGCATTCCCTGGTGTGAGATTGAGCAATGGGAACATTATAGGCTAATTATAATTATGCTCAGCAACGAATAAGACATTAAAAAAGCATAATAAAATGTACCGTTAGCATGTCAATTTAAATATCTTGTAACAAACGGAGCACGCAAAACAAACATGCAAAAAAATCGTGACATTGGTAATCAAGTTCTGTACCAGGCACGGTTAGCAAAATCACAGTATTGTTAATAGATTTACATAACGACTAATTTATTTTCAAGGTTAAATTATGTACGAAAATGTTCAAGTTTATTTTGCTGACGTTACTACGTAATTGCAAGGTACTTGTCAATGTCATGGCATGTCACGTTATCGAGGACTTGTTTATCCATTTATTAATGGGAAAATGATTTGTCAAGTCGTTTTGGTTATTAGGACTTAATGTGGTAGTGCAGCATAAGTTATGCATAACTGTGTTTCGATTTGGAAGGAATGGGCAAGTAATAAAAGCCGCATGGTTTTATTGATCAGGTTAAGCTACGCTTTCTGCAGTTGGTCTGTAGATGGGTGAACATCTTCACATACCAAGATCACATTACCCTACACTCTTCACATATCTCTCCGTATGTTGGACATTGCATCCCTACACAAAGTTCATTTAACGCACCGATGACAACAGGTCAAGCTATCTGAAATTGTCAAATATTCCCGATCAACCTTGAGCCTTAATGCTTTAGAGATAAAGTTGAAAATGTAACAAAGAAATCTAACAGATTGTAGTAGCTTCATGTGCTGTCTGTACGGCCTAAAATTGTCTTACTTCAAACATTGTTTATAACTTTTGGGTACTGCGTCACTTTGCAATCAACTTAATTACGATTAAAATAAAGGTGATATCTGTTTAATTTGAAATACGTCAAATTGAAACAAAGTTTTGAATATGGATGTGTAAATTTCTCGTAATCGTTGTTAAAGCTCGTAATATATTCATGGGTGTAATCAAGTGGATTTAGAGCAGTATCTCTACTTGGCGGCGAAGGCCGAAGAGGCATTTATAAGATAAATCTTTATCTTTACATAAGAATAGTACATCAGGGCCTGTAGCCAATGTAACATCGCTTCGTAGCGAAGCGAAATAGAATACCAAACCAACCAATGGCGGGAACGATTGACCACGTGATTTATCGTGTCACGTGGTCAATCGTTTGCGTTATTGGTTGGTTTGGTATGCGATTTCGTTTCGTTTTGAAGCGATGTTACATTGGCTAGGGTCCCTGAAGAGAATGTTTTTGATCGCGTTAGTCTCTGGAAGTCTTTGAAAGTCGACTTGTAGTACAAGTCGACTTTCAAAGACTCTTTTTGCATTTGATGACCTAATCCTTGAGGTTAAGATAGGCGATGGGATGCGACAGAAGAACAAGAAATTTTAAACGGACGAAATCGCGGGGATAATTTCGTTTTGCAAATGTCACCGTGACTTTTTTTTTTTTTTTAACTCTGCACCACCTTTTTAATTTCTCCTGTATCGTGGGTGGTTTTACAAACATATACTTACGTATAAACTCACAATCACAAACAGCCAGACCCGAAACAACTACTTGTAGATCATACAAATATTTGATCCGTGCTGGAATCGACCCGTGACACACGCAGCGCAGCAGTAATGAAATGTCATTCCAACTAATGCCAGGGATGATTTTTTTTTTATTTTTCTGGCTCGGTTACTAGACCTTTAAGCCATGCTAGAGAACATAGTACCAGAATGCACAGATTACTCACTGTGGCTCGTAATGCCTTCCAAAGTCAGGTCTAACTTAATATTTATTGCTGTCCAGGAAATGGCGTGGTGATCCACCTTCCCGGTCTCTTCGAGGAGCTGAAGAAGAACGAGCTGAAAGGCATGAAGGGCTGGCAGGACAGACTCATCATATCAGACAGAGCCCATCTCGTCTTCGATATGCATCAACAGGTAAATAATTCTACTAATATTATAAATACATATGTTTCTGAGGATGGATGTTTCACACAAAAACCACTGAACGGATTTGCATGAAATTTGGCACACTAGTAGTTTATTAACTGGATTAACATATAAAGGGTGTATCTGACATCGTAACGCAAACCTCGCAAAAAGGCTAGACCGCATGCTACTAATAAAATTATGATAGTCATGTCGTTAATGAGCGGTTACAGAATTCACAGTGTTTAAAAAAAAAGTGTCAGCTCGGCCCTTGAACGTTGCAAGCGTGCCGCCGTGCGGGTTTGAAGATATGACGTTGATCCCTGATGTGAACTCTATCAAATGAGCTGATAAGATAGTTTTCGAGTTTTGATTTCATTGCGCTTTTTTGTGTAATTAGCGAATTAATTAATTTTAAATTTAAAATCTTATTGGGTTATAAAAGTATAGCACTTATGAACGGTATAAAGTGAAAAAACTACATTTATATTTTTTTAAATCATGAAAAAGCCGACGCAAAATTCCACCACTGGGGGGTTCAGAATCATGTACTGCATCCATGCTACTCGTTTGTGCGTCGATGTCAGATACACCCTTTATACTATATGTGGGATTATTTATCCCGATATATTCCCACGGGATCGAAACTTGGCGGGTGAAGCCGCGGACTCAATTGTTTCTCTGTTTAAATGATATTTTGCATATTTTAATTATACATCTTATCATGACTACTAAGCATTTATAAATTACTAGCGGCCGCCAGCGACTTTGTTTTTATTGTCAACTAGCTTTCCCCCCGCGTGGAATTCGGTTATATCGCGCTTTTTAGATTTCCCTCGGGAATATCATTTTTTTTTTTTTTCAATAAAATGTAGCCTATGTCCTTTCTCAGGGTCTAAAGATTGTCTGTGCCAAATTTCATCAAAATCGGTTGAGAGGTTCAAGCGGGAAAGCGTAACAGACAGAGAGAGTTACTTTCGCATTTATAATATTAGTATGGATTTAAGGAAAAAAAAAGTGACAATTTTATATTCCGTGGCCGTCAATTTTTATTATTTATTCGGAGCTATAACTAACACTAATCACTAATCTAATCTTTTCACTAATTTGGGTGAAAAGTGTGTAAAAGATAAGAAATCATTGCGTTTATTTATATATTTTATATGTAACTAGCGGCCGCCAGCGACTTCGTTGGTGTGGAGTTAATTATGCTCCACTCCTATTGGTCGCAGCGTGATGTTATATAGCCTAAAGCTTTCCTGGATTAATGGGCTAACAGTAGTTCCTGAAATTAACTCGTTCAAACAAACAAACTCTTTAGCTTTATATATTAGTATAGATATTTTGTATAAATAAAATTTAGAAGAAAAGAAACCACCGCAATTGCGCTAGCGCCATCGACGCGACGTGACAATACATCGCACCTGCTTCTTTCTTTCTTTTATGGCTTCGCACGGCTTGTGCATTTAGCTAATGTCACGTAATGAATTGTTTATGTCGAAAAAGACGGCCGCGTGATCCGTCTTACGATGGAGGTTTGAGACAAAGTCATGATGTGGCCACTGTGCTGCGATATTTCACTGTTCTTTACGATTTATTTACTGAATGCACTTTTTACTACATAAATCACGCACTTTTATTTAGTAAACAACACTATAAATAATCTTAAAAAGTAAAAAAAAAAGTCTTAAAAGTCCGATGAAAAATGAGCGTAACACTTAGCTTGACTTTCCCGCCAAAAACCCATCGCACCTTTAGAACAATAGAGGCCTAATTCGAAATTTGAAGATTTCAATGTTGACTCATAAAATTACCTTGCAGGACCATCTTCATCGACTGTTAATTATACAGAGACGGTTGTTCAGGAAAAGGACTCGTGCTTTTACTGAACAACCGTCTCTGTTTTATTGTTCAACATTGTTGCAACAAGTTCTACATATCAACATTGAAATGTTCAAATTTCGAATTTAGCCCAGTCAAATTAGGTAAAAAAAGGGGTCAACCTCGGAATGAAAGATAATAAGCTGCAAATTGGTATGAACCTTTGTTTTGTCATTCTAAATGTTGTCTCAAAAGTCACAATCGTTATCGTGTCCGCGTCTCAAGATATTCAAGGTCAAAGGTCACAAAAATCGGTTTTTCGCGAATATCTGGCTTCCTATCGGTTAAATGAGATTTGCATTTATAATAAAAGTTGTAGGCTATAAAATTCCCTACAACTTTTGTCTAAACTTTTTTTTCATACGACCAACCGTTTTGAAGTTAGAGCGCGAAGAGTGCACATCGTACAGTCATATACGGCCTAATGCAAGGTCAAGCGTGAGTTATGGTTATCAGTACGTTATAAAGTCAATTATTTACTTGGAAATTATAATTATTAAACAGTGCCCATTATTTATGTACTAACTATTAATTATTTATATTTAATTAAAGTAAGTAACTTGATTATTTATATATAATTATTCATATTTAACTATTTAAGTATAAAATATTATTAATTCTGGATTATATATTTTAGTTTTATTTTAAGTTAAAATGATAGTAAGAGTATATATTTTACACATATTTTTATTTATTATTAAATACGGCATAATATACATTTATCAAAATGTGAGTTCAAATATCAAAAGTATCTTTGTTGATTTTAATTGTAATGAAATTGGAAATGGAAGCTAATTATATTCTTCTTCTTCGTGGTCTTCTTCTTCTTGTCGCTCAAAAATGTTCGATTCATTGTCATCATCCTCATTATCTGTCATGTTCATCTCCAAACCTTCCAGAATATCGGGATCATATGTATTTTCTTCATCGGGATTACTTGGATACAGTGAAGCGTTGAGACAAGCTTGTCCGTTGCACTGGCCGCAAGCTAAAGAACATTGTAGCCCTGATTTTCTGCATCCACAGCGGGAACCACAACCATTTTTGCAATTGCAAAATATTACGTTTAGTAGTTCGGCTGGTGCTGGAGGTAATAACGTTCGTATGGGCTCCAGGATTTCATTTTCAAGCATCCAGCCCCATTCTTGAGGTTCTAAGTCCTTCCCTAACCCTAAAAAGTAAATAATTGACTTTATAAAGTACTGATAACCATAACTCACGCTTGACCTTGCATTAGGCCGTATATGACTGTACGATGTGCACTCTTCGCGCTCTAACTTCAAAACGGTTGGTCGTATGAAAAAAAAGTTTAGACAAAAGTTGTAGGGAATTTTATAGCCTACAACTTTTATTATAAATGCAAATCTCATTTAACCGATAGGAAGCCAGATATTCGCGAAAAACCGATTTTTGTGACCTTTGACCTTTAACCTTGTAGAAAATTACAGACCCATATCCAAACTATGTATTTTCGCTAAAATCATGGAAAAAATTATATACAAACAGCTTTACACCTGTCTTAAATCAAGCATTAACGACCGCCAACATGGTTTCCTGCGAGGTCGGTCCACAACCACCAACCTAATTCTTTGTAGCGACTACTTGACCGAATGTATGGCCCGCCACTCACAAGTAGATGTAATTTACACAGATTACAGCAAGTGTTTTGATCGTTTGGATCATGCTATACTTTTGCGCAAACTGCTGTCTATGGGTATCAGTGGAAATCTTTTTAGGTGGTTCTCATCTTATGTGGCCAACAGGTGTCAAACTGTTGTCCTTAATGGATATACATCAAGAACTATGACGGCCCCCTCAGGAATTCCGCAGGGATCGCTTTTGGGACCCTTGTTATTCAACATCTTCATAAATGATGTGTCTTCATGTTTCTCGAATTCAACAGTCCTTTTATTTGCGGACGACATGAAGATTCTAAGTGAGATCGGGACTCATGAAGATGCTGAACGCCTCCAACACGATCTGGACAGGTTCGTAGGGTACTGCACGGCCAACCGGTTAGATCTAAATGTCTCGAAATGCTGCACGTGTACATTCACTCGTAAACTAAAGCGCGTTATTTATGACTACAAATTAGCCAACACTTCAATAGCCAGAGTTAACACGATTACAGACTTGGGAGTCACTTTTGACTCGAAACTTCTCTTTGACACACACATTGATAAAATTATTAAAAAAGCTTCTAAAGCCCTTGGTTTTATCTTGAGGATATCAGTGGATTTTAAAAACATTAAAACACTCAAAATTCTGTACTGTGCTTTTGTGCGCAGTCATCTCGAATACTGCTCACCATTATGGAATCCTATCTACGATACTTACGTCAATCGCATCGAAAGTATCCAAAGGAAATTTTTGAGGTGCATTCAGTTTAGATCCAGAACTTATTTGCCTAATTATAACAACCGTTGCAGAAAGTTTCACGTTCTTCCACTGATTGAGCGGAGAAAAATTGCCGACATGGTATTTCTGTTCAATATAGCTAATGGCTCAATCGACTGTTCTGAATTGTTGAGCAAAATTGGTCTGCGTGTTCCATCCTTCACTTTAAGGAATCATCAGCCTCTGTATGTTCCCTCTGTGCGATGCGTATACCGACAAAACTCTTATATGATAAGAGCTAGCAGAGCATATAATTTGTTGTGTCGGAGGGTTAATGATCTCGATTTGTTCTCCACCAGTGTTCCTAAACTAAAAAAAATACTTTGTGATAGCTTCTTTGTTAATTACTAAAAAATTTGAGTTATACTAAATACTCTCAGAGTGCTTACTTGTTCTTAGTTTCACTTTCATGTCCTGTGCTGTACCTGTTACTGTCTCTTGTGCTAACCTGATGTTATCTGTGGAAACTTTTAATTGGCCTTCTTTCACTAATTATATTCTATCTGTATATATGCTAGCTGTAAGTTTCCTTAAAATGTAAAAATAAAATAAAATATCTTGAGACGCGGACACGATAACGATTGTGACTTTTGAGACAACATTTAGAATGACAAAACAAAGGTTCATACCAATTTGCAGCTTATTATCTTTCATTCCGAGGTGAAACCCTAATATGACTGGGCTAATTAGGTCTCTATTGTTCTAAAGGTGCGACAACCTCTTTTATTATTAGTTCTAAGCTAAAGAAGTTGTTATATGGCGACGGAGAACTAGACAATATACAACATATTGCAACAATCTATAATATTTATAGTGATAGTTCAAAGGATACTGATAATGAACCTGTAAATCACTTTTGTTTTCAAGTTTGTTTATTTATTCTACATTCAAAACAGCTAGATAACAACAATCTATTTATTTTGCTTAAAGAGACATTGGAGTTAATTTAGTTATTTGTTGTTAATTAATATTATTTGTATCTTGATGTATATACACTTAATATATTAAGTGTATTTAAGAGAAAGCGTAATTTAAAGCGAACAAAGTCTAGCCGCAATCTCATCTCGGCGCCAAGCAAATGCCAAAATGTAGGGAAATTAGATGTACTTTTTGTCAGATCGAGACCGAGATCAGCAGGGTAATTGCTTAACATACTATCAGTAGCAATGTGTTTCATTTTGACAGTTCAACAACATTTATTGCGTTATTTACGTTGTTGAGCAGACACACTTTCGGAACATACAGGGTGTATCTGACATCGTAACGCAAACTTCGCGAAAAGGCTACACCGCATGCCACTAATAAAATTATGATAGTCATTTATGTCGTTAATGAATGGTTACAGAAATAACAATGTTTAAAAAAAAGTGTCGGCTCGGCCTTTGAACGCTGCAAGCGTGCCGCCGTGCGGGTTTGTAGATATAACGTTGATCCCTGATGTGAACTCTATTAAATCAGCAGATAAGATAGTGTTTCGAGTTTTGTTTTCATTGCGCTTTTTTGTGTAATTAGCGAATTAATTAATTTTCGCTTTAAAATCTTATTGGGTTATAAAAGTATAGCAATTATGAACGGTCTAAAATGAAAATAACTACATATATATATTTTTTAAATCATGATAAAGCCGACGAAAAATTCCCCCACTAGGGGGTTCAGAATCATGTATGTTCTGGATCCATGGTACTCGTTTGTGCGTCGATGTCAGATACACCTTTATGGAGCAATGGTTTAACAATTGGCTTCAGAATGATTCCAATTGATAGTAATGGAGTATTACGCAATTGGGGTGCTGATTCTTAACGGTATTAAAGTTACGAGAATTACCCCTCAGATCAAATTATGACATAAATGTCATGTCATTTTTGTCCGCAGGATAATAGAAAACAGATTAGATAACGTATCTTTGAAGACTTATGTATGCGCGGTAAAAGAAATATACCTTCTACTAAAATTTGTATTTTTTATTTATTTCAACGGTTTGTTTATCGATAACTATATTTTACAACAATTTGCAAAATTGTACCTAACGTTGCTGGCGATGGATGCACTTCAAGCGAATTACGAGGGTGGAATTACATGGCGATTAAAAGGTTAAAACGTTAGGCGGCTAATTAATTGTTTTGTTATGTTTATTATGTTCTAACTGGTGAAAACAGTTTTTGTATGACATTTTATCATATATCTATTCTTATGGAATTACTGGTCCCCAAGTCACAGGCTATAAACCTAGTTTGGGAGCCAGGAGATAGGTAATAATACACAATGCACCTTTTGTTGTACCGTACTTGTAATGTATGTAATATTTTTTACTGGAAATAAACATTATTATTAAATTAAACCAGTTTGGCAACTCCATATACAATATGTAACAAAAACCATGTTGTTCCTTCAACCTACGTTTTATGAAATACGGACGTAATAAAGCAAGTAATTTATAAAAATTGTTCAACAAAAATAATTAAAATAAATGTTTAATTATTAATATTTATAATCTGTAACTGATTTCTTAGCTCTGCAATTCTGCATGAAGAAACTAGACATAAGTAGAACGTCCCCGCCAATTTATTTAACTTATAAAATCAGATATTCTAAAAAAAAAAAATTCGAATTTGTCGGTTTTAATAGGTATTTGATTGTGACCCCTCGACTAGACAATGATTACTGTTTTCTAATTATGACTTCATTAATGATGTGCTTGTAGGTAAAATTATATGTCCCTGAAAGGAACAACAGGGTTTTTGTTACATAGTGTACATTGGGCTAACCTATACCACAACTTTCATTATTCAAGACTGGCAAATGCTTTAAGGTCCCTATTCCAGAACTAAACTCTCGACACTCGAGACTCGAGTAAAGCTTGAGTTTTGAGTGACGTTCAGTAATACGCACCTAAGATTCGGTAGGTAGAATAATATAATCAATTCAAACCTAGGCTTAGCCACAATACAAAACGCCTTTTATTATATTTCACAGAACAAGAACAAAATATTTATTGTACAGCTTCTCACAATCTAGCTCCACAAAGTTTATTTATATTCCACAGGATATTTACAGGCTGCGTCACACAATTCTAGATAATTCAAGCTCTAGGCCAGTATAAATGAATACTCACAATCAAGTCATTAAAAGTCGACAATATGAACAATTGCGTTTCTGTATGTCCCTACAGACGACAGTACAACACCATCAACCTTAAGGCTCAAGGTTGATTGGGAATATTTGACCGTGTGGGGTAGCTGGACCTGTCGTCCGTACATGTTAGTCGCATAATCTCGTTCTGCATATCGACGGGTCCCAAGAACAAAGTCCTATCTTCAATATTGTCTTGTTGCAGTGCGAAGCAATAAAGTTATGCGAATGTATTAAAATGCAAAAAAAAAAAAAAAGAAAATTAATAGAAAATTATGGTAAAGGGTATTTTCTTTCACATTTTTTTTTTTTTTTAATAATTATAAACTAGCGCTCGAGCGCAATCCCGCCTGATGGTAAGCAGTGATGCGATCGTTAATGATAAAGCGCGCTAGTTTATTAAGAGCCTATTCACTCAGAAAAACTGAGCGAATAGGAAGGAAGCCGGCAGTTGAGCAAGGTGATGCAATGTTAAACCCAACAACGCGACCAACGATGCTGCGCCAAAGGGAGATTGATCTGAATACCCTCCACGACCAAACTCCTAACACAACAACATTTGGCGTATCGTACCCGGCACACATCGCAACACAACTGCTCAGACCCGTCCTCCGTACGGCTTCACCAGACATCATGACACGACAAATCGCTTGGCGGCAAGACTTTGTCTGACATTTGACATTTTTCCATAAATTTTATTTATTTTTTGCAACTGAATAGATTCGTGTAACTTTATTGCTTCGCACTGCAACTAGACAATTTTGTAGATAGGATTTGTTCTTGGGACCCGTCGATATTTGTACGATTCAAAATAGCATAACGTTGAAATGATTTATTTAATCTTGGCTTTACACAAACATTTATTACAAAAGTGTTTTTATTTAGAAATCATACGATAATGCTAAGAAATATTGTTAAGCTTTATTATTATCTCCTCTTAATAAAGGCAATTACAATAAATGCCAGGTTATCTATAAGGAAAAGCATAGATAGATTTTCTAAGAAAAAGATGAAATGTTGTCATATTCAGCCTCTACCATCTAGCTAAGAGTCCTCCCAACCTGACAACCCAGGTCCTGGTGGGTCAAGCTAACCATCCGTTCTTTATCTGGACATGTACGGTTAAGCAGCCCGTCCTTACGGACTGACTAATTGCATTCTTATAAAATAATAATAAATTATATAAACAACTAGCTGATCCGTGTTCTCTTCATTGAGCGGTAAATATTGTTTTCTTGTGATGAATTCCGACTAACACGATAAAGTATTTTCTTTAATTTTGGGATAATATAAAGCTCATGATACTCCCAAATACCGCATCTTTCTATTGGTAAAAGAATAAAAATAGTCCATTAGATCCAGATATTACATAGGTACTGAAAATACAAACGCGTGACGAGTGACGCGTGGGCATATGAACGCTGTGACATTTGCAGTGGTCAAGGAGGCGCGAGGCAATGCATATCGCGAAGTTATGATATTGTAATAAATAATATCGGCCTTACACTTATTGCAGGGCAAAGGCGTTTTCTCCGAACAGAGAAGGAATTAACAACTCTTTGTATTGGATGCTGCTCTAAATTATACTAGACTTTTTAGGGTTTTTTTTGTAATTTTTGCAGCACAAAACAATTGTTCATGCTTATTAAAATAATTATAAGAGTCCAAATATTCCAACTCTGAATTTACATTTATAACAGTGAATATTCGCCTTTTTGGCTCTGATACACGGCTGTTTGCATAATGTTACATCACTGGCACTAGTATAGTAAACATTGTGTAAAAACAGGTATTTTGGCGTACTAACTAGTATGCCATGTTTTAGATTGTAAAATACGCCTACATCATTAGAGTACAATACTCTATTTTAGAGTACGGTTGGCAATCTTACCTCTAGTCTGTAGACATAAACCGTTGAACGGACTGTAAAAAAGGTTTGTTTACTTAATTTCATTCCGAATGTATGTAGTATGGTTTATTTCATGTCTTTTTTATTTATCTCTAATTGTATTTCACTGGTCATTATGTCATGATTTGACATCATGACATAATGACCGCCGGCTGTTAGCGCTGGGGCTCTGTCTCATGCGATATTATCTCTGTGGTCTCATTTACTCAGGATCTTAGCATTATGCTAAACAATGGCCATTTTACATGGATGTGACGCATTTTCACCCCCATCTTGTTATTGTTTTTTGCGTTTGTGTTATTTTATGTGGCGTCATGTTTCCCGCAAATAAATATATTTTCTTTCTTTCTTGTTACTATACTGATGATGGACTTGTCATAAGAAAGAGTTGCTTCATCTAAGCGTATCGAAAAAAACTTACATCTTTGGCTCGAAATTTAGTTACACGAACTGTGCTCGCTGAAGCATTCATAAGAACTATTTATGAGATTATTTTAAGTACTTAGGTAATTATAACTCCCTTTCGGGGATCAGCCGGAAAAATATAAAAGTTTTTTTTTTATAAATTCCGTAATAGTTCAGTACCGATTTTATTTATGTGTACTGTTACAGTATAGAAGAAGATAAGCATACAAATTCAAAAACAACTTTTCCATTCAAACCACTCCTATACAATAGATTACCTAATCATAACGTGATCTACCATTACTGACACATGCAAATCATGCCCAACATTATGACATACATACTCATCTGTGGAACATAAAGTACATTTATTATCTAAACACGTGCTTAAACGGTCGTTTTGTACGCCTAGATCCATTATGATACGGTGCTGATAATGACTGAGTGAGGGGAACTAATTGACACGCTAATATAAACCTTATTAAGGCCAAATAAGCCCTGATTGAAATGATACGTGGAGCAATCGTAAGGTTTTGACTTACGAGTTGATTGTTGTAGATTCGGACCCTGGGGTCTACTCCGAAGCGGTAAATTTATCGTATCGGCCGAATTTGCAGCCGTTTCCTGCTACGAAGTTACTATTTAGTGTATAATTGCCATCTAATGCTATCTAATGCCACCAGCATCTCAAGTATGAGTGCGGGCTCGATTCCATATCAGGCAAGTACCAATGTAACTTTTCTAAGTTATATGTACTTTCTAAGTATATCTTAGACACCAATGGCTGATTACAAGATGAAGGAAAACATCTTGAGGAAACCTGGACTTTATGTCTGAAATCGCCAGCCCGCATTGAGCAAGCGTTGTGATTACGCTCAATTCTTGTCTGTATGAGAGAAGACCTGTGCCCAGCAGTGGGACGATAAAAAGGTTGATGATAGCCTTTATCCCAACTAACTATGTTTTGGTCGGCTTGCAACCAGACTTTTTACGCTTTACTTAAGAAGGAACTCTTAAGTGATGCTTTCTCTGTACAAACGTATTCCGCTGTTTACTTCGTGGATAATCCTTTTAGAGCAATTTTTTTTTCTACTATTTGAAACCGTGATTATACGTGCCCTTATTATTTGATTTTTCCCGAAACTTAATTAATAATAGAAATACGATACTTCAAAATCTCGAGGGGTCTCTAGTAGAGACCCCCTCTTAAGGAACCCTAAAAAGTAAAAGTATATTCAAGTTATAAGAATTCTGTCAAAATCAATAACAGCAAATAAAATAATAGATCTTAGAAGATTTGAAATGATAATGCGAGTATTATGACTAGTATGCTAATAAACGGATGTTAGTGATACCTGTTTAGGTATGACTAAATATACACTCACATATATGTATAGCTAGTTATGGTATTAGCGGTTATGAGCGCCTAGTTACGGAATAATTGGCATGTATTGAATGGCAGAGGGACGTGAATATCTCGATTAGCTGGGCACAAACTCAGACTGTAGGATTCTTCTGAAAATTTTACTATTTATAACTCTATTGTAACACTACTCGTTCCGATGTCGAATCAATCTCAAGCTCAGCAGTTGTCCTTGAGACCACTATCCAGCGTTCGCAATTTTATTTCAAACATGTACGAAGAAACAAGCTACCCGAAACTGCCAAATACTCCCAATCAACCTTCAGCCTAATGCTTTAGAGATAAAGTTGAAAATCGAATAAAGAAAAATCTGACAGATTGTAGTAGCTTGATGTGTATACTAATGTAAAATTAATATTTTTTTAAGTATAAAAAACATCTGAAACGATAAATTATATTTAAATAGAATTTAGACCAACGAGGCTTTCGCGTTGTAATAATATTTTCCTTTATATTTTCCAGGTGGATGGACTTCAAGAGGCGGAGAAGGGCAAGAACTCGCTGGGAACCACAAAGAAGGGCATCGGCCCGACATACTCCTCCAAGGCGACTCGCAACAGTTTGCGAATAGGAGACCTGCTCGGGGACTTCGTTATGTTTGAAGAGAAGTAAGTTTATATACCTAATCCAATTACGAGTTGTTGACTGGCATACGAAAAACACAAAGTCCTCATTCCAAGGCTGAAAGTCTAAACGAAAGGAGGCAATGTTTAGAGCTTCCTTCCGTGATTGAATCAGGAATGATGAGATTTTATTTTATTTAATAACTAGCTGACCCGACAGACTTCGTCCTGTCAAAAAGATTTGTAATGTGACAGTTTTTGTGCCTACGTATTTTAAAAAATTCTCCTGAACAGAACCGTCACCCTGGTGATAGGGCGTTGTGAATAAAAAATAATTAAATAAAACATATATAAGGATTTAAAAGTAAGTAATCGCTTTATTGTTAATCATGTGAATCATAATTATTATTCAAAATCAAAATCAAAAGTCATTTATTCAAATTAGGCTGAGAATCAGCACTTTTTGAACGTCAATATTACATAAGACAGTCCCCCAAAACGCCCACCCATCGACACTTCCTAGTGCTTTCGCTGGGAAGAAGAAGTGGCGGAACAAACTCCCCAGCAGCACAGCTGTCTGTTCATTTTTAAAAAAACACATGTCTTTATACAATACTATGTATAGTGATAACACGATAAAATACAACAACAATGAAATTATTTACCATATGCCAGCTACCACGCCAAAATACCAGCAAAGCAAAACAATATATTTATATTTAAATGAAAATGTAATTAACTAAAAACTTATTACTTAACTAAGAAGCCCCAGGCATAAAGGGCGTGACAGCTTACATATTTATGTAATGTAAAAAAGTAAATTATATGAACTCATATAACGTATCAATAAGCTAATTCCTGAGAAAGAACACAAACATTGTCCTGAGTTAATCAGAGCGACCATTCTTATCATTTAAATAATCATTCACGGAATAATATGCCTTTGAACAAAGCTTGGATTTGATTTTTGCTTTAAATGCATTGTAAGGCAAGTCTAGCAAAGGAGTTCCACAGGGACCATGTATCATGTTTTTGATAACTACCTCATGCAATCCAGGATCTACTTGTACATTAGGGATTTCAGCTGATATCACTGCATCAACTTCATTTGGCCTTATCTTTTCAACCAACCAAATCAAAATGTGTGCATGTGGCAATCCTCGTTTCTGCCACTCCACAGAATACATCCAGCAGCATGTCTCACCAAACACATTATGTTTTACGATGAAATCCATTAAAGATTTCAACTTTTGTCTAAAGACTCTGGCTGTAATATCATGACGATCAATGGGTGATTGCCCAGGGAATAACTCCTGCTTGATTTCTATCCATTGCGGATTGCATGTAAATGTGATGAACAAATCTGCTGTACCATAATGACGAACATACGACATGGCATCTTGCGCATATTCGTGCATATGCCGAGGGCTTCCGATGTATGTTGCTGGAGGAATAGTCATCCGACCGACATTCTGTGCATTTCCATCAGTATTAATCGCATCTCGAAGGTGAATATACTCTTCAGATCGGAGTTTGGTTTGATTCAACCTGATGAATGTTAAGCTCTCCGTTTCAATTTTAACATACATGTCAACAACATATTTGTGATATAATCGCAGACATTTCAATATGTGATTATCTTCATTTTCCCGAATCATTAGGCGGTATGAATCATTGAACTGACTTTTTTGTTGGTTTCAGAACCTGTAAAAAGATTTTGTTTTAATAACATTCAAATATAAAATTTTAATACATAATATAGTGACTGAGATATTATCGTCATAGCTAAACTAATATTTTAGTTACCTGTAATGGGATTTATCATTTTTATTGAGAAATCGTAGCCATCTTCACCTTGCCAAAATATAATGGGATATTGCAGTGCATCATATGAGTGGTGTGTTTCCTTTATACGTTGTAATAGATCATTCCGACGATGTAAAACAATATCACGGGATTCCAAGTTTTCTCCAACTTCATCAATAGTTGGTGCATTAAAACGTCTTGTATGTTGACCAGGTGCAGGTGTTTTATCAGCTCTGATTACAATTTTGTGATTATCGGATGGCATCAGATCCAGGGCAGTTTTAAACAATATAATCAATTGATTGTGTTGATGAAATAAAGTTTGTAATTGTTCTACAATAGACCTCTTTACTAAATTGTTATGTGCACAACGCAGATCAATTTCTTGTGGTGAATTGCCCATAAAATAAATTTGCAGGAATTTGTTGTCGCTATCTGACACTGGTAACAGTGAACCTGCTCTGTGATATATTTGCCCTTATATCTGTAAATAAAAAAAAAAATATTATGGTGTGGTATAAATTAATGGATTGTCAGTGATCAAACTTAAATAATATTTGATCTTAAAAAGTATATATTTAGTTTTAACTAATATCTATCAAATATAAAATATAATAAAAGTGTCACTGAAACTGAATCACCATATAATATGATGACTAAGTGATATATAAGTGATTAAGAAATTGAAGATTAGTCACATCTTAACGTTGGTGACAGAAAATTTTGTTCACTAAAATAATTATGAGTAACTATTTAAGTATACATACCTTGAAAGTTGGCATAAAATTTTCCCGAACTACATTTGTTGCCCCAAATGAAGTCATTTGAAAGCAATTGTTATATTGTTGGATATGTGTCAAAAAGTGTATAGAATCTGTTCCTATTCCTGAAACCAATGAGTACAATGGTTCTGGTGGTGGATCCAATGGTATCAATTTCACTTTACCATTTGCGCAACACAATCCATTGGCTTCATTTTTTTATTTTAATGCCTTACAGTGTGAGCAAACCGAGTTCATAGAACCAATAACAACACATTGGTAGTTACTGTAGTCAATTGACACATCGTAACTGAAAGCAGCTCGATTCAAACTTGCGCGATTATTAGTTGAATGTCGCGCTCGCGCTTCACGCATTTGTGATATCCGAATTCTTTTACGTTCATTTCCGTCGTCACGTTCTTGTGCAGTACGATTAGATCGGTAATTAGCTTGGTTTGTAGCATTTCTGGTTCTTCTACCTAAATTGCTTCGTCTTATAGGAGGCATATCAAATATAAATTATTTTTTCACTAATCACGAACTAAACAAACACTAACGAACTAAACACTTTGCACAAAACACGATATACGAATTTGTTTCGTGTATCAGTTGACAAAAGCAAACTCAGTAGATAAGGTAACAGACAACTTTTTTTTTAAATTTGATATGACTTGAAGTCAAATTCTTTTAAGCCGTACGAATTGTTTTATTTATTTAATATCTGGATATTAAAAATAATAAAATACTGTTGGTAACGCGATTTTTGTTTGACTGATGTAATGACGTGAAAACTGATGCATTTTATCTCGCGTGCCGAAACTAATACAAAAGAAACGCGAGTTTCGGAACGCGACATTAAACTGTGCCGAAACTAATACAAAAGAAACGCGAGTTTCGGAACGCGACATTAAACTCCTCCAACTATGTATTGTGTGCTCCAACGCACACACGCACGTTAGGAACACACCTACATTGCTTAGACAACAGTGAACTTTATACCATAGCAATAAAGCTCAAATTGACTACGTTTTAGTTACAAATCATTTGTATGGGAAAAAGAAAAGGGCTATTTTTAGGGTTTTTCCAGCAATAATTCTATTTTTTCTCGCCGTTAGAACCATCCTTGAACTTCAACGAACATTTTAAAAAAAGATTTGGCCAAATTGGTCCAGGCGTTGTTGAGTTATGCGCTTACAAACACATTTTGCGATTCATTTTTATATTATAGATTACAGTGACAGACTACAGACCAAGACAATCAACACAGTTAATACAGTATACACTACATAAATCTGAAGTCAAATTATTCCTGTACACAACATTCAATGATTAATATGGTTCATTAGAGACAGATTAATATGGAGATCCACATAAGAACCAATGTAACTGACATAGTCCAAAGAATAGCCAATCTGAAGTAGCAGTAGGCACATTCCTCGCAGAACAGGTGGCCGTTGTGACCAGAAGGTTCTGGAGTGGCGACCGTGTACCGGACGGCTTAGCGTTCGAGATCTGGCTAGCAGTGGACGTCTTCCGACTGAAATGATGGTCATCATCTGCATAGCCTTTTCCGAACATATTGGGGTCGGCTACCAGTCTAACCGGATCGAGCTGAAAACAAGTATTTTATGTGGAGTGACAGCCTATCTGACCTCCACAACCCAGCTAATGGGACTCTCAGACTTCTGACGAACGGTAACGACTGTCAAAGATCATTTATAGATCTTTACAGCCGAACCAATGACTTAGGTACGGAGGGTTCTCGATATGTAAATATGGTCACATCCACATACTAATTGCGCCAAGCGTAGCTTAACCTGATCTATCCACCTGCAGGGTAATTGCGTAAACATACTACCAGTAGCATTGGGTTTCATTTAGACAGGTCAAGAACATTCATTATGTTGTTCAGCAGACATGATTTCTGAACATATGGAGCAATGGATTAGTTATTGGCTATTGGCTTGAAAATGATGATGAAATCCAATTTATAATAATACTGTGTTACGCTTTAGCCTGACAGCCTCCGTGGCGTAGCGGTAGCGAACGCGGCCGTTGCGCAAGGAGGCGCGGGTTCGATCCCCGCACAGTGCAAATATTTGTATGCATGAATATGAATATTTGCACTGGTCTGGTCGTGCCTCGGAAAGCACGTTAAGCCGTTGGTCCCGGTTGCCATACGAACATCTAGTGGCAGTCGTTACGGGTTGTTGGAGCCCTTAAAAGTCTAACAATAACTGCAATGCTTAGATATCGCCTTCGGGTTGTGGAGGTCAGACGGTAGTCGCTTCACGGAAAATGTCGAAGTTTAGCCAAAATCAGCAGGTTAGACTGCTAAAGCGGACCCTAGACTCCAAAGCTGAAAAGCTACGGATGCGACTGGGATTAACGCTGAGATGATGATGATGATGATACTGTGTTACGCTTTAGCCACGAGCCCCTCACTGAAATGTTAATAAAACCTAACAAATTTCATTCTAAAGGTCAAGAAACTAAAATATATCTCTAATTTTTCCAGGTTCCGCACACTAGCAGCGAACTACAAGCGCATGTTCCCGTCTCTAGAGGTAGACATTGAGGGCGAACTGAGCCGCTACCAGCAGTACGCTGCGAAGATCAAGCCCATGGTGCGAGACACCGTGTCCTACCTCCACAAGGCTATCACAGAGGGAAAGAAGGTGTTGGTGGAAGGAGCTAATGCTGCCATGTTGGATATTGATTTTGGTAAGTGAAGGTAACTCTTGAAACTTTTTATGAATACAAGGCTCGTGCCTCGATGGGTTTTCGCAGCAGCAATACTGACGAAATTCAAATTTATCTTTAGAGGATGAATATTCAAAAATCCTTCTTGTTCTTCTTTAGCCTATAGAGCTCCACTGCTGGAGAAAGGCCTCCCCCAAGGCTGTCATTACATTGGAGGGGTCTGGTGAGAATTCCCTTAGTCGCCTCTTACGACACCTATACCAGGATATGGGATGGTACTGTTCTAAGCCCGGTATGACACGGCTTATTTAAAAAATCCCATTAAGTAAATTCTTGTCCAAAATGACATGCTTTTTTAAACCCAACGTCAGCATATGAATGAAATAGTTTTGTAGGGGGATCTATAAACGCCACATGCGTACAACACGTCATACTGACGTCGCACAGATTCTGTATCTCGCAAGTAAAGTTCATCGTGCAACTAGTTACAGACCTACCAACTTATCTGTGAACTGAGTGGTAGCGACACCGTCGCTTTAGTGTTGCAAATTAATAAAAAGACGTGTGGCACTCGGGGACTGCCGCGGTAAAGCTATTGCATAGCATTTTGTATCAATTTATGCAATTATAATTATTTATTTATTTTATTTATGCAGTATTTCTTTTTCTTTGATATTAATTCAAGTTACACTTTTTGAGCGTGGTGACCGATAAGAAAACAAATTTTTCTTTTATTAAATAAATAAAAAGTTAATATTATTTAAAATATTTTTATTATTTTACAATAAATGTGGGTTTTATTACCTTACAGTAGCTGTTGGTTATTCAGGAATATTTATCATTGAAACTATAGGTTTATGATAACTGAAATAAGAAACATAAGTTTGCGACTTAATATCCTCTAAATACCTAGAAAATACCGCGTCAATGGTGGTCCCATATTTTGTTGTGGACTCTTGTGGATCATTATTCATTTTCAAATTCAATGTTTTTGATAGAAAAGTTGTCAACCGCTCTGATTTTTTATCAGCGAAGTTAATGTTGAAATCGCCAGCCAAGATAAGTGGAAATTTATTACCATTTGTACCAAGTATTTTCGAGTCTTCTTCAGTGTACTCCAGTAAAGTGCGATGAATAAAATGCTCTACCTCGTCCAATTTTGGATTCGGAGAAATGTAAATTGCTACCATAACTATTTGTAGGCCATTTCTAAGTTTGCATAAGCACGCACAAATATCTCCAACAACTGAGCGCCTAACATTAACATCGCTAACGTGTGCAATATTTATTTCAATATTCGGAGTCATAATATTAGTAATATCATTTTTATTTTGGTAAATAGCTACCCCACCTTTTGAAACAGTATCTCGTTTGAACTGAACAATACAATTAAAATTAGGTATTTCAATTGGATTATCATGCGTCATGCAAGTTTCGGTAAGAAGTAACACATTTGTTTGTCTCGTAACTGAATCTTGTAAATCGTATTTATGACTATTTAGACTTTGGCAGTTGAAAGTCATTATTGAAATGCCATTTCTATTACTAATGAAATCTAATACACTTTGAGCAATCGTCTGAACACTATTTAAAGACAGTCTTTTGAATTCTTGCAACAATTGAAAAAACGGCCGCGTGAGCACTTTTTACTCTATAAAATCACGCGCTTTTATTTAGTAAACAACAATATAAATAATTTAAAAGTCCTATGAAAAATTAGCGTGACATTCATCTTAGCTTTTCCGTTAAAAAAAAAGCTATTTTATAAAAACACTACTAAATTAATTTGAATAAAAGTACTTAATTATATGAAAAGTTTTTAAGGTAGCCATGACAACGTCGATGACGTCTATGACATATCTCTATAGAAGACCTATTTCAGAGAGAAAATTAATCGCAAGTTTAGCACATCGCGACTATCAGTAACATGGCAAGTGTGTAGAACTGAGTTCGCGCCCTGCAATATGCATGCTCTTTTTGAAAATCTATAAATTGTTTTCAAAAGATGTAGTCGCACGCACACAAACATACCGTGCCGAAGACTGCCGAACTGAAACGACGTTAGACGATGGGGAGCGTGAGGTTTTTTCGTTACGGAATTTCTGGATTCGGTCCCCGCGCTCAAGGCCCGCGATAGAAGCTATGCAATAGCTTAAAAATTACCCATGATTGGGTATGTCAGATAAGAAACTAGGTAAACATATAAACATAATTTTATTATTTTAAACAGTACCTAACATTAATACTAAATATAAGTCTTCAAATATAAGTACTAAATAGTCTCCTAATATAAGAAAATTAATGCAGGTAGACCAGCGATTTCTCTGGCATTAAATTGACATAATGTAGGTAACCCACTTACAAACTAACCCCTTTATTCATAAACATTGCTTAAAGTTAACTAGTGATAAAAATATGTGGTAATTTACAAAAAGAGAGTAGACAACACTAACCTGTAGCTGCCACAATCGAATGACATTTCAACATGGCGGCCGTAGTTCCAATTTTCTCCATTTCACAGATAAGTTGGTAGGACAGTAGATGCAATTTCCCAACAACAACCGTTGCGCAAGTGCCCGCCAGACTCAACACCCGTCGGTGTGACTACCATGAGTTTTCATTACGAGATTCGATCATACGCATCGAGTGCGTTTGGCGCCCTCATTGGTTGAGAGTTCTTACAACCTTGAAGCGGACTAATCGACCAGTCAAACGCGGTCGATATCGATGGTCGAGTCTTCGTAATAAAAGTCATAGTAGCCACACTGGTTGGAGGATCCTCCCTTTTTTATAGAGGATGGTTGAACTTTACACCCTGTTCCTCATTTCTCTAAAGTTTGATATCTTTATGTATAGTTACATAGCTCTGTTTTTATGAGCCTAAGTTTTAAAAGATAATTCTCTAAGACATTTTTTTGTTTTTTGAGAATTACCAATTACTATTTCTAATTCAAGTAGGTAGTTTAAGAATCAAGGAACCTTTTATTTAAACTTTTAAATCCGCCTTTGTACCTGTCAAAGGCGGATTGTGCCTTGGGCAGTCTCTACTATTAAACTAATTGTGGTAATTAGACGGCAGATGCTTTGTTTGATAAGAACAATGATAAACAAAAAAAAAAACTTTAATTTGATCACTTAAATGTATGTACATTTAAGTGATAAAATTAAAGTTTTTTCTTAAAATACAAAAAAAAAACAAATTAAGAAAAATTTAAAATTTTTCTTAAAATGTAAAATCTTATACCTTAAAGAAACGTATGTATGTCATGTGTATAGAACAACATGTTAACCGTATTGGATCTTAATCTTATCTAAATCGACACAATCACTTTATCAATATGCCTTGCTTTAAAGAGTTAACGCAAGGTTCGCCTGGTGATAACAGTTATCATCCAAGTGATAGTACAGGCGTCTGGAGTAAGTGAAAGTGCATGAGTTGATATTGTATTGTATGCAAATACTTTAAATAATTCTCGTTTTTAAAGCTTTACTATCATTTTCACACTAAGAAATATATGCTGACATTTTTCTTATCATAGGAGGTTTAAAAAAAAAAAAAAAAATTCCCACACTAGGATACAGGATACTCGGACACTAGGTTCAAAATCAAAAAATCAAAATCAAAGCATTTATTTCAAATAAACCAGTTACAGGCACTTTTGAATTGTCAGAAGGTCGGTCAGTCAGTAAGGTGAAGCTAGTCGCCCATTCCAAAGAGTAGGTACCTATGGAGAAGAACGGGCAAGAAACTCCATGGACACTCTTTTAAATTATCAAGCTGTTGATACAAATATTTGATTACATCATTCATTTTGAAATGATGGAATATCATTTCTAAATGTCTAATCACTTACTAGTTTTATGTTTTTAAACAATTGTGTTGTGGTGGCATCTAAAATTTAACATAATCACATGCTAACTTAGCAAAATATTGACGTCACGCTAAATCCGGCATCACGCTAGCAGAGTTTATCGCGCGAATAGCGTAGGTAGGTAGGCAGGAAGAAAATATATCACTACCCTAACTGTAAACATGAATGTGGCAAATACTGCAAGACCATCTTAATAATCTATAATTCTATACTAATACTAGCTGACCGGCAAACGTTGTTTTGCCATATAAATAATAGATTAAATTACTAAAATGGCTATTAAAAAATAAAGGTTGATTGTAGAAGGGTGAAAATTGGGGATTGTATGTATTTTTGTATGTTGTATCATAAAAAAATAGAAATTAAAAACTTTGTCTAAAAAATAAAAAAAAAATTTAGGGGTGGACTACCCCTAACATTTAGGGGGATGAAAAATAGATGTTGGCCGATTCTCATAGATACCGGATAAGCACAAAAAATTTCATCAAAATCGGTCGAGCCGTTTCGGAGGAGTTTAAATCCGAACACCGTGACACGAGAATTTTATATATTAGATATAAAGCTGAAGAGTTTGTTTGAACGCGTTAATCTCGGGAACTACTGGTCCGATTTGAAAAATTCTTTTTGCATTGCATATTCCATTAATCCAGGAAGGCTTTAGGCTATATAACATCACGCTGCCACCAATAGGAGCGGAGCATAACTAACTACGCGCGAACGAAGTCGCTGGCGGCCGCTAGTGTAGAAATATTTCGTCAGTTACCGTTTGTGGATTCAACTGGTTAAACGAGCCGTTTAGTCAAACGCTTGACAAATAGTACTCGCCTCGCACCGAGATGATCACATTGCAACCAACGGCTGCCATGGCCCACGCACAATGGTCTACTGGAAGGACTAAGTGCGGAAAGCAAACCGATAACATAGACATGGAGTATATGTATTATTTATATTTAATGTTTCACGTTTCAACGTCTCGCTCTTATTCGGTTTTTTTATATTAATCTACGTACGTTACAGGTACCTACCCCTACGTGACGTCATCAAACTGCAGCATCGGCGGTGTATGCACGGGCTTGGGTCTCCCTCCGCTGGTGATCGGCGAAGTGCTCGGCGTCGTGAAGGCGTACACGACGCGCGTCGGCGACGGACCCTTCCCCACCGAGTTACATGATGTTAGTATTCAAGTTTCAATTAAGTGCTCTGCCTTTGCATGATCTGCGTTCCATCATCGGACGATCCGTCGTACGGTGAGTTTCCACCCTTATTTTGTGGACACCACAGCGTTCCGCCTCTTTTATAACGCGTATATCGAGGGACTGGAACAATTTGTCAGCGGCGGTGTTCCGTCGGTCTACAGTTTAAGGCCTCTGCCTCGAATCTTGCGTGCAGCGGGACGGGCATCGAAGACCCGTTCTCGGAACTAGCGGGCAGATCGAGCGTCACTATAGCCGAGTAGTGTTGTGTTCACGATTGTGTCGACGAGATATTTGTTTTTATTCGCGAAAGAAATGTCTGAACAATGGCAGCAACATCTTTTTGATTTAAATTTATTCCTAACGCTCGATCACCGCTTGACTTAAAGTACACCACTCTCTGCCCGCCCGCTGCCCGCAAAATTCGAGGCAGAGGCCTTAGTGTCTTCCAGGCTAGAGTGAATAGGTTCTTAATAAACTAGCGCACTTTACCCTCAACGATTGCATCACTGCTTACCATCAGGCGGGATTGCGGTGAAGCACTAGAAATTGAACTTTAATTTCTACCAATAAAGTTTAGCTTACACTATGCCTTCAAACATTATTATAACTTTTCCAATAATCACTCCAAAATCAACTTAATTGTCTTTGAAATAAAGTTGACATTTAAAGTTGTTGGCTAAATGTAATTGAGAATTGTCTTAATTTAATGTGTTCAAAACCTAGTTGAAGTCTTTTTTTTTATTATAAACTGGTGCTTGACCGCAGTTCCGCCTGATGGTAAGCAGTGATCCAGTCGATCGTAAAGCGCGCTTGTTTATCAAGAGCCTATTCACTATAGCCTTGAAGACACTTAAATTGTAGGCCGACGGAAACACTGCCACTGGCAAATCGTTCCAGTCCCTCGATGTACGCGGTATAAAAGACGAGGCGAAACGTCCGGATCGTAGTGGTGTCAACAACTTAAGGGTGGAAACTGACTGTACGATGGGTCGTCCGATGATGGAACGGAGAATGGGGAATTACATATGCAATTCATAAGTTATCTCGACAAACAATTGTGGGGTAATTAGATGTATTTATGATCGATTGATACTTAGACCAGACTACAGACAGACCCACCGACATGCGTACGATAAGAGAAACTCATGTACTAAAGTTTTCTGAAAGAAATCATGATTGTTACTTTACTTCGCAGGAAACAGGTATGCTGCTGCAGGAGCGCGGCCACGAAGTCGGCGTGACCACGAAGCGAGTGCGGCGCTGCGGCTGGCTCGACCTCGTCGTCGTACGATATACTGCCATGGTTAATGGATACACCTCGTGAGTTCTGACCTATCAGTCTATATGTCTTTTTTTTTTTCAAACACAGGCCGAAGCCCATGAGATGCCAGCACAGCACCCTAATTCCGTAACACTATTACTATCAATTGGAATCATTCTGACGCCAAATGCTAAAAAGTTTGTCTTGAAAAGGTTGTCCGTAAAAGATTGCTCTTAGTGATAAGATCGCCCATTGTGTCTCCCTTTGTAAAATATCTATATTTATGTTTCTGTAATCTATATGGTGTACATAATAAAGAGTATTCCATTCTATTCTAATCCATTGCTCCATATGTTCGGAAAGTCTGTCTGCTTTACAACGTAAATAACGCAATGAATGTTCTTGAAATATCAAAATGAAACGCATTACTACTGATAGTATGTTGCGCAATTACCCTGTGGAGTGTCTAGTGTGAGTTTGTTGTTGTTTGTTCGTTTATGACGTTTCGCGCTCTAATAGGCTATTTGACAGATTTATAATTTCTACCTTGAATTACTTGGTTGCGGTTAAGAAGTTTTATTTTATTTTGTTGTTACATAGCTCATATTATTATTAATCAAGCACGTTAATATTAATGAAAGCCTAGGTATTTAAAATTAAATTCAAATTCAAATTCAAATTTATTTATTTGTACACATAGGTGTTATAAGGTGGTATTTAAAAAAACAAAATAAGTTGCACTATGTGTCGCCTTGAAAGGCGTACAAATATTTACCCATTTGGTAGTGGGTGTACACTGTACATTAATGGCTGTAGACCTAATTATAAAATTAAGTAACAATATATATATATATATATACAATGTTTAAACAAGTATTATAAAACAATTTTATGAACTAAAGTAAAAAAATAATGCAATAAACAGATCTGAGAAAGATGGTGTAGATTCTATATTTCACTAAGGTATTCGTTTATCGTATAATAAGCTTTCTGTATTAAAAACCTACGTAGTGTTTTTTTGAAGGTATTTAAGTCTTTTGAAGCTTTTATGGATTTGGGTAATTTATTATATATTTTTGGAGCCATACCTAGGAAACTTTTTGAAAATAGGGCGGTTTGATGGGTTTTAGATTTAAGAGCACCTGGGTGGCGTTTTGTGGAAAGAGTTTGAAATAGGTTTTGGTTATGTTTGATGAACATGACTACTTCAAAAATATATATGGACGGAAGTGTTAATAATTTTAGATTAATAAAAAATGGTTTGCAACTGTCAGTATTTTTAATTATGCATATTGCACGAAGACACTTTTTTTGGGCCTTAAAGGCTAATTCCCTGTCTGTTCACCGAAAGTATTTTTTTTTTTTTATTTTAAATACATATTTCATAAGAGACGTGCAAATAAAAATTCAAAATTCAAATAAGCCGCCGAAACGCTTTATTCAGTAATATGGCGTCGCGCCTTGTAAGTGACATCACAAGCATATAAACGATTTTCGGTTCCGCAGTAGTGTTTGTATTTATCTGTTATTTTTTGTTGTTTATCTAATAAAACTGTTTACAAGTGATGTGCTGTACCGGGTTGTACAAATACATCAATGAAACTCCTGAGAACACATAGAACAATAACAAGTGCTGATGCGCGTATGGCGTCATCGTGACATTAGCCAATCCGGATCGTTTCACAATATGTGGCGCGAGATACAAAAAGTCAAATATATTTTTGTGTTTTTGGATATATTAATTGTTATTATTTTTATTAAAACCAAACCAAACCAAAGGAAAAAATCATACTGTCAAATAGCCTATTGGGCGGCACCAAGCGACCTTGGAGCGAACGTGTCGAGCGCATTGACGTAAAAACAAACTCCCTACGCACACAGAACATAGCTGTCGAAATTTTAACAGCACTGTTGGCGCAGCCTTTAAGCTAGTGACTGCAGGCTGCGCTGCTTACCGCACGAAATAAATATTTGTATGACCTACAAGTAAATGTTCCAGGTCGGGCTAATTGTGTATGTGAGTTTTAAATCTTTGTAAACTCACCCACGATAGTGAAGATATTTCTAGTGTGGGGCAATAACCCACCGATTTGTTTATTAAACACGCTATATTTTGTTAGTATTTTTAATTTAAATCTCCCCCGATATTTAATGGATACCCAACATAACCAAAATAAACTGAAATTTCTATTGTGTTCTATGTGGCTATCATGAATTTTCATTACGAGAGTCGATCAAACGCATCAACCGCGATTGGCGCTCTCATTGGTTGAGAGTTCTCATAACCTTGAAGCGGGCCAATAGATGAGTCAAACGAAGTCGATATCGATGATCAAGTCTTCGTAATGAAAACTCATGGTAGCCACACTGTTCAGAAGAGTGTTCAATAGGCTATTTGACAGATTTATAATTTAAGTCTTCAATTACTTGGTTGCGGTTAAGAAGTTCAGCAAAAGCATTTTTTTTTTTAATTTTAAATACGTATTTCGTAAGAAACATGCAAATAAAAATTCAAAATTCAAATAAGCCGCCGAAATGCTTCATTCAGCAATATGGCGTCGCGCCTTGTGAGTGACGTCACAAGGATATAAACAATTTTTGGTTCCGCAGTGGTGTTTGTATTTATCTGTTATTTGTTGTTGTTTATCTAATAAAATGGTTTACAAATGGTGTGCTGTACCGGGTTGTACAAATACATCGATAAAACACCTGAGGGCCTAGACAAAGTAACATTCTATCGGCGTCAACGAAATTAGAAAATGAAAAAAATGAATGAGACTGGAGAAAAACCACGTGACCATCGAAAACGAATAGAAATGTGCTAGACAACATGCTTATTTTGATAATCGTTGACGCTAGGGAGCGTTTCGTTTCGAACGCTTTCTTTCTATCGGGTGGACCTTGTAGATAACGCTAGCAAAGGGCGGTTTGTCGCTCAGCTGTTTGTTTGAGGTGTGTTGTGTGCGAGTTATTTTGTTATATTTGAATTATTTTATTTGTGATTACATTCTGTTTACTGTGAAATATGCATACATTACGTTTATTATGGGCTGCACATATTAGGAAGAAGTATGGCTCCGGTGACAAGATAGATTATAACGGGCGAGGCTTTGAAAGAATAGAGGATATCACGGACACTGGTTTCCGAGACCGATATCGGTTTGACAAACGTTCTTTTCGTAAGCTTTGCTTACTTGTTAACTTGCCCTTTGAGACAAAAGTAAGTGGCACTTCTAATTTTACATATTACCGTAAAACGGGGTGAATAGAACTACATCCTTTAAAAGAAGGATTTAAAAATTGCTTTTACAAACTAATAAACAAACTTGAAACAAATTTGGTCACTCAAATAATGAATATCATTATGATTTTTAAATAACTTTTAGTTCTGTACCTAACATTTAGAAACTTGCAAAGTGCTTACATTTTAATATCCTTTACAATTAAACACCGCAAAAACACTTAAAATATAAACAAATCACAATTATCAAAATAAACTCCGCGCGCGCTTTTTCAATGTCAAGTGTTTTTTGTCGTCGAAGCGCGAATGATTGAGTGAAATGATCGCTAACCACAGAGCAAGATTTCTCCGATACGAATAGAATCAGCGATTGGCGTTAACTTGTGACTTTGTCTAGCATTCTATCGACAATAACGCTACTTCGTTATCGATCGTAGACTTAGAAACGCTACTAAGCGTGTATACTTTGTCTAGGCCCTCTGAGAACACATAGAACAACAAAAAGTGCTAATGCGCGGATGACGTCATCGCGATATTAGCCAATCCGGATCGTTTCACAATATGTGGCGCGAGATACAAAAATTCAAATATATTTTTGTGTTTTTGAATATATTAATTGTTATTATTTTTATTAAAACTCATGTAAATGACATAAAGAACCCTCATTTTGTGCATTTAAAACAAAAAGAAATCATACTGTCAAATAGCCTATTTGAGACGGTCTTATTTATAACGCGAAACTATTTTGTAACAGCTCCTACCACAATCCACACGCTTCTAGTGGACGTATACAAAAATAATATGAATTGATGTTTCAGATTATGTCTCACAAAGATGGACATCCTAGATACATTGAAGGAGATCAAGATCGGCGTAGCGTATAAGTTGAATGGCAAGAAGATCGAGTACTTCCCCTCATCGATGGCCGAGCTCAGCAGTGTGGAGGTGAATACTAACTTCAAAAATCTTCTTAAGCGCTTCCCTCAAGCGTCAGGGTAGCTCACATAGTAGTTTATATAACCCTATTGAATTACTGTTTTTGAAATATCAATGAATAGGGTGAATGAACTCTGTAAACGGCTTGCTGACACTGGCCCGTGGCCCAAGGGCTGATTTTTTCCTTGGCTAGAGGATAAACATTGCCATGGCAATTTCGCCAATTTCTTGGTTCCATAATCAGTTGCTTGCGATTATCATCATCTTAGCGAATAATCCCGGTTGCATCTGCGGCTTTCGCTTTGGAGGCCGAGGTTCACTTGCACGATCTTTAGCATCCTGTGGTGTGAGATTGTTGGCACGCATTCATCTCTTACGTCAAGCCAGCACTTCTTTGGTTTACTTTTTCCGGCTCGGCGGAGGGAGGCGCCATGGCAATACATTGTACAGGGCTATATAGATGATTTCATTTTATTGATATGTATTTTTTTAAAGAAGGTTTTAAGACAGATTAACAATCCACAAAGGCATAAAGAATATAATATTTAAAGAATTGCTACTAATAAGTCTCCAGTAATACACCACACATATGCATAGGAAAAACTCGTTATAGAAAAGTTTTGATGAAACTTGCAAATAGATACATATACTTTTTACGGTTTCAGAAGCTAGTTTAATAGTAATAAAAATAAATAATTAATTCATATATTTTTTGATTTATTGTTACATTTTATACATTTTGCCACCATGTTTAGTTTGAAACTAAACACAAAAAAAAAAGTTTTATTATCTGTACGAGGACAATAAATATTTCCTTTCTTTCATTACTTTATGTTGTCTTTTCTTTAAACAGGTGGAATACATAACTTTGCCCGGCTGGGCGTGCAGTATAGAGGACGTTCGGCAGTTGGACAAGCTGCCCGAGGAGGCGCGGAATTACGTGAAGGCTATCGAGGACTTCTTGCAAATACCTGGTGAGTTTCATTCTAATTCACAACCATTACAATGCTCTCGACAATCGACCAATGTTGTTGAAAGAGTACTCTAAACGCAGCAGTGCGATTCTGTGTAATCTTCTCATAGCTCAGTGACATTCGGCGCTCTGATAAAGGTACTCCAAGCAGCTCGGGGGCGAGGCACATAGCTCCTAGAGCCGATGGCCGATGAGGCAGAAAGGCTCTTGAATGGCGACCATGTACCGGCAAGCGCAGCGTCGGACACCCACCGACTTGGTGGTCGGATGATCTGACCAAAGTCTTTTTGGAAATCCTTGGGGGAGACCTATGTCCAGCAGTGGACTTCATGTGGCCGAGATGATGATGAAGCAGCAGCAGCTCGGAGAGACTCGATTGCGTAAACGTAAAACAAACTAAGCACTTACGAAAAATCTTTGGATTTGCTAGAGCCTGAGATTAACACGTTAAAAGCTTTTAGCTTTATTAATAGTGTGGAGGTATGAGGAACAGGGTGTAAAGTCACTCATCCTCTATAGAAAAAGGAGATTCCTCCGACCAGACTGGTATTGTCTGGTGAGCACTTGCCCAACTTTTCTTTTTTCCTTTTTTATTATGGCATCTCGTAGTTGAGCTTGAGAGGTCGTGACTACTTAACCGGACTATCCTGTGGCTGCCTTAAATGCATTTAAAGCCTCCAGCCAGGCACTTGTCCACCGGTTGATATTGTAAATTTATATGCGTGCACAGTAAGCTCTGCTTGCGAGATGCAGGATTTAGCGTGACATCAGTATGACGCGTTGTTCCCATATAGAGTTACAATAGTATGGATATACACCGTAGAATTTTAGCTGTCTTACATATACTGCCCACTTCATCTATCCATTGACTAATTAAAAATCAGTAAATAAGTATGTAGAGGCATGAGGAACAGGGAGTAAAGCTCACTCATCCTCCATAGAAAAGGGAGGATCCTCCAACCAGACGGGTGTTATGTCTGGTGGGCCACTTGCCCTATGGTTGAAATTGGCAAGTTGTATGCATGCTAATTGCACGGTAAACTCTGATTGCGAGATGTAGAATTCGTGTGACGTCAGTAGTCAGTATGACGCGTCGTTCATTTTGTGGCGTTTGTAGGTACCGCTACAAGTAGTTGTTCCGATCAACGCACCCATAATGCTGGACAAATTTTTCTCGGTGGTAGGCCATAACATCGGCCGCCGGCAGAAGTTACCACCCACCTGACAAAGCCTTGCCGCCAAGCGATTTGTCGTGTTCCGGCATGATGTCTGGTGAAGCCGTACGGAGGACGGGTCTGAGCAGTTGTGTTGCGATGTGTGCCGGGTACGATGCGCCTAATGTTATTGTGTTGGGAGTTTGGTCGTGGAGGGTCTTCAGATCAATCTCCCTTTGGCGCAGCATCGTTGGTCGTGTTGTTGGGTTTAACATTGCATCACCTCGCTCAACTGCCGTCTTCCTTTCTATTCGCTCAGTTTTTCTGAGTGAATAGGCTCTTAATAGACTAGCGCGCTTTACCATCAACGATCGCATCACTGCTTACCATCAGGCGGGATTGCGGTCAAGCGCTAGTTTATAATTATTCAAAAAAAAAAATCCTAATGAAGTTCATCAATTTAATAAAAAAAAAACTGAATACCTCGTTTTATCAACAATTTATTAACCCAACTCTTTTCTGTTACAGTAAAATACATCGGCGTCGGACAAGGCCGGGAGTCTATCATCAGCACAGACGCTTAACGCCGGACTTCGCTCGCCACCTAGTGTCACTTTCTTACCTAATATTCTTATTTTATAAGTGAAGGTACAGCTGCGATGCTTACATCGCTTTTGTGCTCATTGTTCTGGCTAAAAATAGGAAGTTTCTTATCATCATTATTTTATTATCCTAATTTATTAGGGTCGGGCCAACGTCTTTTTCTTTGATACTCCTTAATCTCCATCTCGACATAAAGGCTTCTGAATGTCTATTGAAATTGATTTGTTATTTTTTTATTGACAATAGCATATAATTGAAGTTCAGATAATAACAACTGATCATTTGTCGTCAAGTTTCGAGATTAAACCACCCAGAATTGGGATAGTGAAGTAATTTTTAATATCTTTACCACCTATTATTTATGTTTCAAATTTACGTTATTGATAATCAAGTTGATTTCAGAATAAAAAACACTATTGATATAATTATAAAAAATTTTATGGTTTTAAACTGTGTAGAAGCGTAAACTGAAATTTATTTTATTGGATTTAAAGTTATTTTTTCCACAAACTCGACCTTTGCTGAAGCATTGAAAATAGACTAGCTTTCTTGTTTTATAGAATGAAAAAATAAACTTTTCATAGACAAGTTTCTAAGGAGATTATAACAGTGACCGAACCATCTATGATAAATCCTGTTAAATAGCGAGATAATGAGAGCAAAAGAGGCACTGGCCTTTAAAGCAGCTTGCCGCTGCCTTATCTACCTAACAGTTGTTTAAAAAAGGCAAAACATATTTTTAAATAGTCGGCCACACTGTTAATATACGTGGTTTTTAAGTTAAGGCCATACCCATTGCCTATCACAGCTGGAATTGAATGTTTGTAATATTTTAACAACAATTTTTATGACAATATACATCATTTAAAGTGTTAAAAATATATTATGCCTTATGCCTTTAAATGAATGGGTTTTTCTGTAACAATGTCAACTCTAGCCCTGTATTCATAAGACAGGTTTAACATTGAATGTCGTCGATTAATAGTTATTATTTTTATGACAATAGAACTTCGTGTACTTATAATTTCAAATACATTATTTTAGCTATGGTTTCCTAGAGCGCAGGACGTAGAGCGCCAACTTACGCCACTGAGACGTTAATGAAAGTAAATTGATGTTATTCTTTCTGGAGACCATTTTTTTTTACACTAACTTTAAACACCGCTGCTAAAAGTTTCATGACGACCGTTTTGTGGCGGTCACCGCTTTGCTAGGAAACCTTAGATTTTAGGGGCTGTTACAAAACCAACATAAATATAGTACAATATTTTATATTATGTATTTGTTGATGAAAATTAAGCTTTTTGTTGACATATACGCGACAGCAGCACTGTGAGGAGTGGCCTAGTGGTCACTGTCGCCACTTACGACTTGTATATATTCGAAAATAGGCGCTTTAACATGCGTAAGTTATTTAATCGCCACTGCTCTAAAAATGGTGAAGGAAAACATCATTATGAGGAAACCGCCATGTCCTAGTACAAATAATACAAAGACATGTGACATCTAACAGCCCGCACTGAGCCCACGTGGTCACAGAAAGTAGGTCAGTATCCCAGCAGTGGTAACAGTATGGCTATCATGAGTTTTCATTACGAAGACTCTTATCATCGATATCAACTAGACGTGGTTGTCATTTCACGTAACCAGTTACAATAACCAGCGACGCGATGTGTAACTGAATAACTGGTTACGAGTCAAATTAAAAAGTAGTTATTTTTGTAAATGCGTTATTTCATAGACACGTTATGCCGTAGCGGGTAGCCGTATCGTGCATCAAACCGGCGGCGCGCGTCGCTGGTTATTGTAACTAGTTACGTGAAATAAGGACCACGTCTAGTTTAGTTTCGTGTGTAACTGTATAGTTGGTGGTTATGTTTAACAATCCCAGTAGCTGAATTAAAATAACTAGCTACAAAAATAACTTGTTTTGTAACAGGTTACGCCGATCAAGTAACCGGTTACATTACGTTTCTTGAAAAAGGCGTTACGACCCACACCTAATATCAACCGCGTTTGACTCATCGATTGGCCCGCTTTAAGGTTGTAAGAACTCTCAACCAATGAGAGCGCCAAGCGCTGTCGATGCGTATGTCGAGTCTCGTAATGATAACTCATAGCAGCCAAACTGGGCTGAGTAATCATACGCGACAGCGTCCGAAATATTGAGATGCCTTACATATACCGAATATAACAATCACTACAACACATTTCTTAATACATAGATGAAAAAAGAAATGTATTATAAGCTTCATCACTAGTCAATAATTAAAACTAAGGCCGTATTACAGAACCTCACTCAAAACTCAAGCATTACTTAAATCTCGTTTGAAGTAGTAAGTAAAGCTTAAATCTTGAGTAAGGTTTTGTAATACGATCCTACAAGGTGCCGGTTTTATACAAGAAATATAATTCAGTATTGTTCATTGATACTATAGTACCCGTAAATCGTGAATATGGCACATCGAGCGCGAAAATAGTTTGGCTCGATCGATCAGGTTAAGCTACGCTTGTCTAGGGTGGTTCGTGGATGGGTGACCAGATTTACATTGCCCATTCAATGCAGCAACAAATTTTGCGTTTACGTTAAAAATTAATCCATGCGAACCACACCAGAATAAGAAAACTCAACGGGAATATCCAAAAACTACTCGGTCTATTTTCAAATTTGGCTAAAATATAAAATATCTACATTACGCCGATCGGCGTGGTCAGAATCTGAGTATGAAAAGATAATACGCCGATCGGCGTGCGCCTCGTTGAATGGGTTAAGCCTTTGCTCCTGGCAAAAGTGTAAAATACTCGTATAGAGCTACATCCGGTTATATTGGACGAAGACCCCAATGGGAGGGAATAGGCTAGAGAGATAATACTGTCGATTCTCTTGTTAAATTTTATATTAAGTGCATCTTTTTCGTTGTATTTCATTAAGAAAAGGATAGAATATAATATCATCATCATCAGCATCTACTCGTCCACTGTTGGACATAGGCCTCCTTCACGGCACGCCAACAAGCTCGATCCTGAGCAGATCTCCGCCAGCCACTACCAGCCACCTTATTGATGTCGTCGCTCCATCTCGCCCAAGGGCGTCCTACGCTACGTTTGCCGAGACGGCGGTCTCCACTTGATTACTCGTTTACCCCAACGGTTGTCGATCCTGCGGCATATGTGACCAGCCCATTGCCACTTCAGATCCTTCTACTTGCCTCCTTCTCGAAGTTGGTTTTTCCCTAATTGCAACGTTTGCCCGAGGTATACATATTCTGAAACTCCCAACGCATAGGTCTCCGGATGAACTTAGACAAGACCAAAATTATGTTAATGAACGGGTCACTCCGGGACCGGATGCCGTAAACGGAATGCCGCTCGAAGTTGTTTTAGAAGATAAAATTTTAGTTTAATCCTGTCAAATAGACCAGTCAGTTATAGACCAACCCACACTGGGCCAGCGTGATAGGTTACGGCCCACTCCCTCTCACCAAGAGGCTTGTATCCCAACAGTAGGAACATTATAGGCTGATTATTATTATTATTATTACAGTTTAGACGCGATTATAAAAATGGCGACCATAATTATGTCAATTTACGATAGGAGCGGGCTAATTTAACGGGCTTAAACTAACATTTTATCTTCTGCCCTTTTCTTAATGAAGTAGAAAGAAAAATATGCAGTTAACTTAAAATTAATTTAGTTTGCGAAGAAAGGAATCGGGAGTAATGAAAACTTGAGAAAAGTTCAGCTCATATATGATTTTCTAAACTCGATCTGTCATTTTTACGCCCGTGTGTTACTGTATAGCGTATTTGCTGTTACTGTTGATAGATTATCTTGCCTGTGAAATTCTATAGACGATGTGTCGTGTACGTGAATTTATTACATTCAATAAACTCATAGGTAAAACTACAAGCCACACTAACTAAAAAGTGAAGATAAAAAAATGACATTGAAAATTGTCATTGACTCGCTATCCCTTTCTAACTCTCTTTCATAGTAATAATTTCACGGTGTCAACGTGTACGGTGTAGCATTACAGTACGTGTAAGAAAGAGAGAGGTGGTCAACGTCGACCGTAAAAGGTTACTCGCGGTCAAAACTCTTATCTTCAACACTATTCTAAGTTTGGCTTCCAGTTTCACCTATAAGTTTCTTGATTACATTGGTATTGTATCGGAATTGTCGAAGTATTTAGAATTAAATGTCTTTATCGAAAAGAATAGCTTGAGGTATACTTGGTAGAATTGCGTGTGTGCGATGCTATGTTGATTCGAGATTTTTGCAATCGATCATTCATTCGGATAATCGATTGACTCGTTATGTCGCAGTGCGGAATGCTCTACCGATGTAAAATAATTAGCTAATTTTTAAATAACGTTTCAGCTGAAGTATCTGTAATCTTAAAGTTTATACAATATATTTCACGGCGGACTTAGTACAGAAGAACTGTTGATGGTATTTATTGGCGGCGCGTTGCCAACTTTCCTTTCGCAGCAATAATAGGATAATTAATGTATAAACAGTCTGTTAAGGTACAGGACACGTTCATGGTGGAGTTATATACTTGTAAAGTATTATTAAAAAGACACCAAGCCTTGATTATTTCTAGAGTTTATTTTTAGTACACTCGTTCTAAGGTATCAAAGTTTCCAGGATGACAAAATAATTTTACTATTTGCTTATAATAAAGTACTGTAAACAAACACGTAGGAATTCCCTGGAACGAATTTTGTTTATTTTTTTATAAATTGACTGTGTCGGTTTTTTGCACAAACGAAATAGCAGTACTATTTAAAATAAAGACCTTTTTAGTGTTAATATCGTTAACTTCTGTTTAAAATCAATTATTTTCTACTAACTTTATCATTTAGGGCTACTTTAAAGCTTTCAGTAATCGTGAAAAGCGTTGAAACAATTAAACCAATTTAATACAATTTTACAAAGGCCCATTCCAAAGATCTTTTCAATTGAAATATTTTATGTACTTATTAATAACGAATCATGATTTTGCTTCTACATTCTGTGAGTCGTGTTTTTTATGTGATATAATTGTGTATAATTAAGTAAATATTTACATTCATGTATATTAATAATATCAATGTAAATATTTAATTACAGTAAATATGCCAATAAAACGGTTTATTCTTTTATGCGTGTGTTTTATTTATAATTCAAACACAAAAACATCTATTTCTTCCCTTTTCAACGTTTTGCATTATACAGTAAGTTAACCCTACAAGGCACCCAGTGACTCATCGGGAACAGTTACTAAATCGCTCCCTACACCTTTATTTTGCGTGATAGAGACATCCATCGGATTTTTAAGTAAACTACTTTAATGCAATAGTTAAGTAGTACCAGTGGTTTCGTGTAGATGGTGCTAGTAATCGTTGTACAACTACAAGAGTTAAAAATTTGCGACATCGTATTGCGTGAGTGAATTCGAAGATTTCAAAATAAAATTAAAAATATTCTATTTACGTTTTGAGACTAAAAAAAATATTGTGTGTTAGAAATAGTGTTATCTTTGCTGAGGTAAGTTTGTTTTTGTATTTATCATTGTTTATGTATTGTAAAATATAATTTTTTTGTACGTTCCCGATACGGTACACTGTGCCCTAAGCTTCCTTTTGACAGATAAGTACCTACAGTAGTTTTATTAAGAAATTTGTTGATTTTCTTGCAGATTATGGATAGAAACAGATTGGGCGACAACGAAATTTCACATTTCTTGAGTATACCATCAGGTAGTGAAGATGGCGAAGATTCTTCTGGTGCAGATAGTGATGAAGACAGTGAAAGAATTCTATCCACCTTCAACTATTTATCGGAATCTATTAGCGATAAGGAAAATTTAGTATTGCCGTCAAGAAATCAAAATTCTTTTCACGCTAATAATGAGGTACATCGAGCAAGCCCACAACCCAGTACATCCTCAGGTGTGATTGTAGAACCTCCTTTAGGAATCGCTCGCTCATCACGACGAAGCAGACCATCATCAATTTCTATGAGTGTTGCGCCTCCCAAAAAAAAAGTCACTACTGTGGTCTCCAAAAGAAAAAAAAGGAAATTCATCTGGAAAAAGATGCCTTTTCAAGCAACTCATCCTCAGTTTACTGGAAACACTGTGTTACCGCCACAGATTTCACAATTTGACACTCCTTTGCAATATTTTCTATGGTTTTTTGACGATGAATTATTAGGACACATTACAGAAGAAATGCGTAAATTTAGCATTCAAAAGAATTCTTCTAAACCGTTTCAAATTACTATCAATGAATTGAAAAAGTTTTTAGGCATTTGTCTTACTATGAGCTTGGCTTCGTTACCGAATATACGTATGTATTGGGCAAATGAACTCGGTATACCACTGATTATGGAAACAATGCCTATCAATCATTTCAAAAGAATCTGTCAGTTCTTGCATTTCAATGATAATTCTCTACAACCACCTTCAAGTGCTCCAGGACATGATCGTTTGCATAAAATTAGACCTATCTTAGAAACACTCAAGAAAAAGTGTCAAAGTGTGCCTAAAAGAGAAGCACTATCAGTAGATGAGCAAATGTGCGCGACAAAGGCTTCCAATATTCTGCGACAATACCTTCCGAACAAGCCACATAAATGGGGGTATAAGCTGCTAGTTCTTTGCGATGATCGTGGGTTTGCATACGATTTTGAAATCTATTCGGGCATGGAGAATGATCCAAAACTTAGACAGTCAAATGAGCCATACTTAGGAGCAAGCACAAATATTGTTGTGCGTCTATCTAGAAGCATACCCAAGCATCAGCAATATAAATTGTTCTTTGACAATTATTATACATCGCCAGAATTGATATCATATTTAGCAAAAGAAGGGATTCAATCATTGGGTACTCTGAATAAAGGTCGTTTGGGAAAAGACTTGACAATACCACCTATAAAAGACCTGAAAAAAGATAAAATCAATAGAGGATTTTCTGAGGAATGGGTAGCTAATATTGATGATATAGAGGTCGCGACAATAATGTGGTACGACAATAAACCAGTAATTCTAACATCATCATTTGTGGGTCGAGAGCCTGTACAACAAGTCAGGAGATATTGTAAAAAAACTAAAAAATATATTCAAGTGGATTGTCCCCAAATAGTGAAAATTTATAATCAGCATATGGGAGGCGTGGATTTACTGGATTCATTCTTGGGTAAATATAAAATAAAAATAAGAACCAGGAAAGGTATTTGAGACTATTTTATCACCTTGTAGACGTTGTGGTAATAAATAGTTGGTTACTGTACAGAAGAGTTGGAGAGCAGGAAGAAACGCCGACCCCTCTAAAGTTGAGAGATTTCAAATTTGAAATTGCAAAAAGTCTCTGTATGTCTGGTCTATCGATCAATAAGAAAAGAGGAAGACCATCATCTGCATCTGATGAAATTGAGCAGAAGAGGGCTAAGCGCAATACCGCAATCCTACCTCCTTCTGACGTCAGGCGTGACGGTTTTGAGCATCTTCCAATATGGGGTCTGAAGCGTCAAAGGTGCAAATATCCAGGATGTCATGGGAAAACCTTCATTAGTTGTGAAAAATGTCGTGTTGAACTTTGCTTGCACAAAGATAAAAATTGTTTTCGCAATTTTCATCAATAAATACATACTTTTATTTATATTTGAAATGTCATTATGATATTCGAAAAACTGTATTAAGGCACAATGTCCCTCAACGGGAACAGAAAAAAAAATAAACATTTCGTATAGAAATATTTGTTTTTAATTTTTTTTTTATTTTTCCCTGCTTAGTAATGGCTAACCACATCACATATATTTTTTTGGCCACATAAAAAAAAATCATGCCTTGTAGGGTTAAGAAAACCCTGTCCGACCCATAAGGATAATTAAGGTTAGGTAAACACATGACCATATATAATATAAAATTTTACGTAATCATCATAGTACCAATACAAATGAATTTAGAAATAATCTTTTTTTCCCGCGAAGTAATTCCTTAAACTTCCCCGAAATTTGGTAATTTTTAAAAAAGTGACAACACCGGTATTATTATGAGCGAATAGCGATGCGACCACGTGCCGCGTGCCCTGCCGCCCGCCGCCCACGGAAGGGTGGACGCACATTTATTAATTTACCACTTTTTGCGAAATAATATTTATTTTTTTTAGGGGGATTTTTTTTTTAAGTTTAGCCCGGTTTTGTATGCATTAGTAGAATCAGTTATCGATACCTAACAACACCTTCGCGGGTCGGACAGGGTTTTCTTAACATACTGTATAGACTTATGATTTTTGGGTTGTCAGCGAAAAACAACACCATGCCAAGTTATCCATTTTTATAATGAACATTATATTTTTCTGAATTTATAGACAAAAACATTGAACCGAGTGGATTTAGCTGTTTAATATTAGGAAGAAAACCGCACGATAGATTTCCTTTAGGATGTGTACATACGAGTCTATTCCGGCTGGCGTTCTCAGCGTAGATTTAGTGGCAGTCAGAAGTCCAAAAGATTTTAGGCTCTACAGCCTAAAATCTTTTGGACTATTATTCCCTTATTCATAAACGCTGCTTAAAGTAAACTAATGATTAACGATTCTTTAACCATACATTTTTGACCTTTTAACGTCACTTAACTTAAATCATCCTTCATGAATAACCACCACAGTATTTAAGGGGTTTATTCATAAACTATGATTAAAGTTAAGTGACGTTAAAAGGTCATAAATGTATGGTTAAAGAATCGCTAATCACTAGTTAACTTTAGGCAGCGTTTATGAATAAGGCGATTTGTCTTATATTTTGTTTATCATCATCATTTCAGCCGTCCACTGCTGGAAATAGGCCTCCCCAAGGATCTCCACGGCGACCGGTTCTGCGGCTCCCGAATTCAGTGGTTTCCCGCAACGTTCACTGGGACGTCGGTCCACCTTGTCTGGGGCCTACCCACACAGCGTGGTCGCCACTCGAGAACCATCGGGCATCGGTCCTACTGTGCCCACTGCCGTTACTAAGTGTTGCAATTCTTCGGGTTATGTCGATTACTCGTTCTTCTGCGGATCTCCTCATTTCTGATTTGATCACGTAGTGAGACCCCAAGAATAGCTCTCTCCATTGCCCTTTGAGTGACTTTGAGCCTTCTTATAACGCCCATTGTTAGCGACCACATCTCAATTCCATAAGTCATCACTGGCAACACACACTGGTCGAAGACTTTTGTCTTGAGACACTGCGGTATTTCGGACGAGAAGATTCTACGTAGCTTCCCGAAAGCAGCCCAGTGGAGAGGCCGCTGACCTTTGACTGATTATGAGGCCCATTGTTAGCGACCGTCTTTTTTTTTAGTCCTGTCGTTTTATCTTAGGGGTGTGGAGGTCAAATAGGCCATCACTCCATGTACAATAATACAATATTCAGCAGCATCCAGGTGTTCAATCTCGAAAAGATCCATAATAGACCTAGTGACGATTATTTTTTCATTGGGTTCAGATTTCAAGATCTCCATTGTCCAGATCCGTGATGCCTCTAGATACGATCGTTTCCTTATTTAATCCTGATTTGAAGATGTGGATTGTTAGATTAGCTCCACGTATTGCCTACAGCCAATTAGTTTACTTCACAGTATCTATAATACAATTAACAGTGCTTCCAAAATTTAAAAATAACAGATAGTTTAAGTAGGTAATCATTTACCACCCAAGAAAAAGGCTCGGAACTAACTTCCTCGATAAAAACGACGCGGCAATTATATTTTTGTTTCTTTTATTTTGCATCGATTGAAAATGCTGCCAGCCAAATTATTAATTTTGGAATAATCCTTCCTTTTTCTATTTACAATAAAGCTGGCATAAAATAAATACAAACCCTCTTATTACAAAACAAGTGAAGGAATACGGGTGGGTTTTAGTCAGTAAAAGTCTGACACGCCCTTTCGCTCCGCCCAGAGCGGCAGAGGTAATTTGATGATTTACCCATCAAAAACAAAAAAAAAAAAGATTATGTTTTTACCAGATTTAAATCAAGAAAATAGTTTTGAATTATGAACCTAACCATTATAGAAATGCAGTTCTTTATATACCTACATAAATAATAATGTGCGAAATACAAAATAATTTTAATTTAAAGGTTAAGGCTGGAACCGAGAGTTTTTAGCGGGAAAGTCAAGCTGAGTGTCACGCTCATTTTTCATTGGACTTTTAAAATGATTTAGTGTTGTTTACTAAATAAAAGTGCGTGATGTATGTAGTAAAAAGTGCATTCAGTAAATGATTCATAAAGAACAGTGAAATATTGCACCATAGTGGCTACATCGTATCGTATCGTCTTTTTCGACATGAATAATTCATTTCGTGACATTGGCTAAATGCACAAACCGTGCGAAGCCAAAAAAGAAAGAAAGAAGACTGAATACATTATGGCTAACAATTTGAATAATTTTGAAGCTTATTGCCAATACTTTGCTCCATATAATGTTCTAAGTATATCTTGGACACCATTGACTGAAGGTGAAGGAAAACATCTTGAGGAAACCTGGACTTTATAAGTCTGAAATCGCCAACCCGCATTGAGCAAGCGTGGTGATTACGCTCAATCCTTCTCTGTATGAGAGGAGACCTGTGCCGAGCAGTGGGACGATAAAAAAAAAAAGTTTGATGATGATGATGATATAATGTTCCAATAGGTTTTTGGCGGGAAAGTCAAGCTGAGTGTCACGCTCATTTTTCATCGTCATAAAAATGCGTGATTTATGTAGTAAAAAGTGCATTCAGTAAATAATTCATAAAGAACAGTGACATATCGCAGCATAGTGGCCACATCATGACTGTCTCAAACCTCCAACGTAAGACGTATCACGCAGTCTTTTTCGACATGAACAATTCATTACGTGACATTGGCTAAATGCACAAACCGTGCGAAGCCATAAAAGAAAGAAAAAAAAATGGTTGCCTGTAAAGTCGGTTACGGGCGAAGATTTTACGTGACAACGTCTTTTTCTCGGTAGAATATTTATTGATATGAATATAATTAAATTGCACAATAGGAACAAGGAATTGAATGAAAATAAGAATTGCACAAATTTTAACTATAGAAATATATTTTGTTTACTAAAACATCGGTGACTCATCGTAACGTTACCGAGCGTTACACTTTTTCATAAGTGACTCCCAGCCGCAACCTAATTTAAGACGTTGTCACGTCAAAAAAAATGTTCCAATAATGTTTGCTTAACATCGTATATAACGCAATGAATGTAGTTGAATTGTTAAATGAAACCTATAATTACTAGAAAGAGCGTTACGCAATAATTATGAGACAGATTCATTGTGTGTGAGAGTTACCACAGTCACACATCACACAGCTGAAATAAGACTCCAGTATAAAACTGAAATGGTTTTGATTAAATAAAAACGCATTTTTCGCAATACATGTCTTTATTTCATATTAATTAATAACTACTTCAGTCAAATAGGTAATACAATAATAGTTACATTTAAATGAAGAATATTTACACGAACAAGCTATACAGTGATATATACAGGACGAATTTTAAACATGAATACATTTCAATCTCAATAATATGTTTACACATCTTTAGATTGTGATATTTTCTTATGTGTATAATTTAAATCTAATTAAAATATGCGCCATAACATATTTAATGTCAATTAAGGGTTACCAACAAGAATTCCCTAACCTTTAAGAGATTCCAAATAACGGATTGTTTTACTGTTTCATATAATTTGACCGTCAATAACATAAATAAAGATGTTTTAACAGGTTCTTAACCCTAGAACCCTAATGTGAGTCAAAATGACTCACACTGCGTGCGCGATCGCGCGCCCCTTTCAACTTGCGTCGCTCTATCCCCACCACCGCCCGGCAGTGCTATCCCCAGACAGTCGTCCGCCAGGTGGCGAGGAGGTAACATCAGATGCTCCCGTGCTGCGCTGCCAGGTGAGTTTTTCGAAAAGCTAATGAGTCAAATATTAGTCACTATCGACCAACATTAGGGATCTAGGGTTATTTTTTCTTCGTCAGATTTATTCAACATCACAGAAACGGATTTTATGACAGTTTGCTAAAGTAATCTGTCATATTGTCTACGGTATACTACGTATGCAGGCATTGTCCGTTGAGTTATAGTGTATTACAGACAACAGCACATCAAGCTAGTCAAGGAATCTGTCAGATTTCCAACTTTATCTCTAAAGCATTAAGGCTCAAGGTTGATTGGGAATATCTGACGGTTTGTGGTAGCTTGTCCTGGTATCGTCCGTACCTACAAATTTCTGTAAATTATTTTTACCTAAAAGTTTTCAAGAATCTCTTTTGTTAGGGATTGATGGTTAGATTGCGGATTGAAGTACTAGTTAATTATCTATCGATCCAATTACTTTATTAAATATTAAAGTTTAGGTAACCACAAAGTCCAAGAAAACAACTGTTGTTCTTGTTTAGGTTTAAACAGCAGGAGAATGTAGGTGGTACTTGGAACTATCATTATCTGGCCGTATCGATGGCATGGCAAAAAAAATATATATTCGATGCAAGAGCAAAGTCAGAGCTTGGTGTAGCAAAGACACTAGCGCCATCTACAATTATTGTACGCGCAAGCTTAAATTCAAGATGAGTTGATTTGCGAATCAGAAGACAAATTCTTGTAACATTCAAAATCCAGCTGCAATCTCATTTCGGTGACAAACAAAATGTCAAAATCTTGTCCAATTGTAGCGACATCACAGAATTTTTTCGAGGCTTGGGATTAGGCTGTGAAAGTTTGTAAAATTACGATAATACCCCTCAGATGTGCTTCACAAGAATAACAGTCGTCTCTTTGGTATGTAAATCAGAAATGGGCACATTTAGGAACCCGCGAGAGGGCGGTAAAACAGATCGACATTTACTGATGAACATGCCTTTGAGATGAGAATAGGGTAGTTGACTAAAAAAAAAACTAATTAGTCCGTCAGTCAGATTTCTAAAAAATAATAAACACGTATTTTTTCTTTTTTCATATAAACAAAAAATGATGACGACACAGTGCATTGAAAACTCGTGTGACGTCACTGCACGCTACACTTTTTAGCAAGCAGTGCGTCACCAGCCACCACTCCTGATCTTTGATGCCTTTTATAATTGTAAATTTTTATTGATTTGATAAAACAAAATATACGTATCCAATATTTTTCTATAATCTGAATGACGGACTAAATAGAATGTTTTTTTTTTTAACCCAAGAAAAATCCCTATTGTGGCACTCCGAAAGAAAGAGAGTCTGTCTTTATCTCTCTCAAAATCATCAATCATCTATGAGGAAAGAGATAATGCCAGACCAAAAGCATAGGCAAAAAATTACTGCAGATTATACGCGTACGGCATGTCCATTAGTAGGTACTTATATGTCTATGGTAAAATACATATATCTAACTGCCTAAGGTCTATGGTAAGGGTGTGGCACCTACTGCGCCAAGGGAGTAGAGGCAATTTGATATTGAATTCCTACCTATACCTTCTATATTTTATAATTATTAAAACTAACTAGAAGCTCAAAGACTAGCTCTACATGTTTCTTTTGATGGATAATCTTAATTGATAAGAATATAGACGAAAGATTATGTGGATTTAATAGTAAGGAATTCAACATTATGATCGATCAAAAATATCTATATTTGTTTCCGCTGCTCAATTAAGTAAAAATAATTCTTTATGAGTTCGTACAGAACTAAAGAAGTGGGGTTTCCACTGCTGAACAATATTATATTGTTAAAAATGCTCATTTATTTTCGACTTTATTTAGATCGATGCAATGTCGATTTTTGTTTGACAAAGACCGCCCTTCTCCAGATCTGTATTCTGTACGTCAAATAGGTGCGTTATTTATAATCTGTGTGATTTTTCAACAATGTCAATACGATTGAATACATATAATCTTTTGGTTTAACGAGTTCATTATTTATTTTTTATACAAAGTGGTAATGAAAATACGACAATAAATTAACCATCGTGTACCTCAATTCTCACTTTCCTGAACACATTCTCAGTCTACCTATAAAAAATCATATAAATATATCCTTTAGTTTAGTCACAGGATTTTTTTTTTCATTTTTCACATTTTCTACATGATGTACATGTTGATAAGGAAGCGTTTACAGATTGATGCCGCCGCATCCAGCGGCACTAAACTATAATAATAAATTAATAGAGCGAAAAAAGCAAGTCGATACCGGACCGCGCTGTCGCCGATCGGAGGTCAGTGAACCAATATTTTAAAGGCTGTTCTATTTCGATTACAATTTTTGCGATTAAGTTTATTTTTCCATATTTTTATTTTTGATGCTAGGGATTTTTCTATGGTTTAGGATTATTCCTATGAACCAGCATTGTTCGTGTTTTCATTTATTGTCGTATTATCAGCACCAGTCTGTATAGTATACAAGCCTAAAGAATTTAATTGAAGCGTATAGAGTCCTATTATAAATAATGTTGGGCGAACATCATTCCAAAGCCCCAAAAAGTAGTTGTGGAGATAAGGTCAATTTTTTATTTTCATGTTTCAATGAAATAGTCTTTTTATTATATCTATATTCAATATGCACTAGAATAACGCTCTGCTTAAAAATAAAATTTTGTAAATCTAGGTAAAGTGACTTTCTTCTAAAACCGCACTACAATACAAATGCGTGGAAAACCACCAGACGCCAAGGAAAAACGCTGAAATAAGTCCCAGAAATATATAAAAAAAAAAAATCATTGATTGCCACAGCTAAGTGGAATAATAAAATCTTAAACTAAATTTACTGCAGGTAGTATTCTGAGGAAACTTTTAAAAGACTTTCAAATCAACTCGTCAAACAAGGAAATCTGATCAATTTAATTTATTAATAATAAAAAAAAGAAAACAAAACTCGTGCACTCGTCAAAGCAAGATGCGTACTGTCAACTATTCGTCTAGTAGTAACATAAGACTGCTGTGAGATTGTTGTTCAGTCAGTTACCAGTCATACGGCGAGTGTCCACCCTTATGTTGTTGACACCACTACGATCCCGACGAAGCGTTTCGACTTGTCTTTTATACCGCGTACATCGAGGGACTGGAACAATTTGCCAGCGGCGGTGTTTCCGTCTGACTATCATTTAAGTGTCTTCAAGGCTGGAGTGTATAGGATCTTAATAAACCAGCGGGCTTCACCATCAACGATTGCATCACTGCTTACCGCCAGTCGGGATTGCCGGATCCGCGGGTCAAAAACACAAAGATTGATAAAAGAAAAGAGTATTTTTGCTATCAATCGTATTTAAAGAAAATAAAGAAAGAAAATTATATTCATAATATTTATGTTACTATTTTCAGCGACGTTCCTGCCTATACCCAAATGAAGAACTAAGCTCACATTTCATGTTTGCGGTATACTACTGTTACGTCATAAAGCCGCAATATCAAAATGTTACCACAGATGAAAAGTTGACTGTACCCAAGACCGACCGTGATAATGGTCAAGCAAAATATAATTATTTCCTACAAGGTTCATCTTACATAAAATCAGTTCTTAATCCCTTGTATTAGGGGATAAATTCCGTTCCCTCTTGTTTTTTGACTTGGGTGGGGCCCGGTGGCGGTCTCGTTTGCGGCTGGATGAAGAGCATGAAGATGAGGGGCTGGAGTCAGGGGGAGAACCAGCTTCTTCGGCTGTGAGGCCCATGGTCTGGGATTCGGGGGTTGAAGGTTCTAGGACACTGTTACGAAGAGCGCGACGTTGTTCTTCAGTGTGTTGGGGGCAGCGAGTTGATCTGTAAATTTTAATAAGAAAGAGTAGAACGATTATTTTCGGATGTAAAAATCAAAAAAATCAAAATCAAAAGTCATTTATTCAAATTAGGCTGAGAATCAGCACTTTTTGAACGTCAATATTACATAAGACAGTCCCCCAAAACGCCCACCCATCGACACTTCCTAGTGCTTTCGCTGGGAAGAAGAAGTGGTGGAAGAAACTCCCCAGCAGCACAGCTGTCTGTTCATTAAAAAAAAAACGCATGCCTTTATACAATACTACGTATAGTGATAAACACGATAAAATACAACAACAATGAAATTATTTACCATATGCCAGCTACCACGCCAAAATACCAGCAAAGCAAAACAATATATATATATATATATATATATTTAAATGAAAATGTAATTAACTAAAAACTTATTACTTACTTAAATAAAAAACCCCAGGCATAAAGGGCGTGACAGCTTACATATTTATGTAATGTAAAAAAGTAAATTATATGAACTCATATAACGTATCAGTAAGCTAATTCCGGAGAAAGAAAAAAACAAATGAAAAACTAGTTTCGTTACACCCATCATTATGCTATGCGTTGTAGCGTTATGCTGAGTGATATAAAATTGTTGGGCGCGCGTAATCTGCATAAATATGGCAATATCATTTATTATTATACAATATGTAAAGAAAACCCTGTCCGACCCGTAAGGATAATAAAGGTTAGGTTAACACTTGACCAAATATAATATAAAATTTTACGTAATCATCATAGAAACAATACTAATGAATTTTGACATAATCTTTTTTTCCCGCGAATTAATTCCAACTTCCCCGAAATTTGGTAATTTTTAAAAAAAGTGACAACACTGGTATTATTATGAGTGAATAGCGATGCGACCACGTGACGCGTGCCCTGTCCCCCGCCGCCCGCGAAAGGGTTGTTTACCGCAAATGTATTAAGTTACCTCTTTTTGCCAAATAATATTTATTTTTTTAGGGGGATTTTTTTTTTAAGTGTAGCTCGGTTTTGTATCCATTATTAGAATCAGTTATCGATACCTAACAATACCTTGACGGATCGGACAGGGTTTTTTTTACATATTGTACAGCTGTTGACTAGCTAGAAATTTCCCGCCCTGCCCTTGATTTATTGAGGAGGGTGGTGGGATGACCGGTACCTATCGGATTATTTTTTAGTACATTGTGTACTAAAAGCTTTAGTTTTAGGGTGGGCCCAAGATCCACACTTGAATCCCGATTTTAAGTAGACGAAATTCTTTGTTGTGATAATTTTCCTTAATTTAATCATTCATATTACTATTAAAGTATTGACTGTCTACTCTTCGCGATACACTGTGCAACGTTTGACTTTTCATCATCAGTCATTTGATATCCCTCACATTGAAACAAATACTAAATCTGGCATTTAGGACGGCAATCTTAGATTTTTGAATAAGTCAAAGCATATTAAAGTATTCGATTACTCAAGCCCTTTCATTTCAAAGTCATATTGAAGGAGTTCTTTTTTGTCGATAAGATAAAACCAATCACTAATAGAGGCGTACAAGTGACATCAAATATTTCAAAGTCGAGTAATTCGATGTTTATGGTGCCAAGTAATGAACATGACATCAAAGTTATAATCAAGTCATTAAAAAATACCGGTAGTATAGGCAATGATGGAATTTCTACCAAAGTAATTAAGTACGTCTCAGACGATATTAGTAGACATTTGAGCTACATTCTCAATCTGTGCATAACATATGGTACATATCCAACTAAACTTAAAACAACCGTGGTTAAACCACTATTTAAAAAAAATAACAAAGATTGCATGGAATCTTATAGGCCCATTGCGCTTGTTCCTATAATATCTAAGGTATTTGAAAAATACATTTATGGGAATATATATAAATACCTTGAAAAACAAAATATTTTGACAGAGGAACAAAAAGGCTTCCGAAAAAGTAAGACGATCAATATGGCCATCTATGACTTTCTAAATAATGTGTATACGAATGTTGACAAAAGAATACCGGTGTGCTCAATATATTGCGACATGACTCAAGCTTTTGACTTGTGGACCATAATATTTTGCTAAGTAAGCTAGACGCCTACGGCATTAGAGGTAATGTGTTAAATTTAATAGAATCTTATTTAAATAACAGAAAACAGTACGTTGAAATATCTGAAATAGATTATAGAACTAAATATCAACGAGTCTATAAGTCTGATCATCGAACAATTGCATATGGTGTACCCCAGGGCAGTGTTTTAGGGCCCCTGCTATTTATAATATACATAAATGATATGCCGAAAGTTACAAGACACCCTATGTCACTATTTGCTGATGACAGTACGGTAACCATTAACAGCACACACGTTCAAGACTATAACGATGAAATTACAAAGACAATAACCTCCATAGTACGATGGTTAGATAATAATAATCTAAAAATTAATATTGAAAAGACCAAATTGACAATGTTTAGTCAACGTTTAAACACAAATATGACCATATACCATGACAGCCAACGCATAGCGCAAGTAAACTCAACGAAATTCTTAGGACTAACAATAGACAATAAATTAGACTGGAAACCACATACGGAGGAACTAATAAAACGAATTAGTAGGTCTGTCTATGCTCTTTACAAACTTACCTCAGTGATGAGTGTGGACACTTTAGTAACAGCGTACCATGGCTTGGTGGGCTCAGTACTTAGATACGGTATAATTTTTTGGGGGAATTCAACCAATAGGGAAATAATTTTCAAAGCACAAAAAAAATGTATCAGGACAATGTTTGGAATGCAGCCTATAGATACATGTAAACCATTGATTATTAAAAATATAAAATATTGACTTTTCCATCCTTGTATATTTTTGAGGTAGCTGTATTTGTTAAGACCAATCCAAACTTGTTTAAAAAAATGTCAGAAATTAATAACCGAAGCCGACGGGATAACAATACTCTATGCATACGAAGATCCCAGACGGCGTTAATGTACAAGAGCGTTTTTTGCATGGCGCCAGTCATATTTAACTGCTTGCCGTCGTCAATCAAAGAATTGAACGTAAGCTTATTTAAGAAACGGCTGAAATCATTACTTGTGACCAAAGCATATTACAGTATTTCGGAATTCCTGACAGACAAAAACCTAATGACAGAATGTTGACATGCTAATAAGCACATCTATTGTTGTTCTTGACATAAGTTTATGTATATTGACATTAGAATTGACTATTATTATTGACATTAGAATTGACTATTATTATTGACATCTATTATTATTGACATCTGTATTGTATAATGGCATTGGTATTATTAATATTTTGACATCTGTATTATTTGGTGACATTAGTATTGATTGTATTCTGGCATTTTAATTCTATTTTGTTTGACCTTGTTTTTGACTACCTATACAGTATGTTACGAAAACCCTGTCCGACCCACAAGGATAATAAGGGTTAGGTAAACAAATGACCAAATAAAATATAAAATTTTGCATAATCATCATAGTAACAATACTAATGAATTTTGAAATAATCTTTTTTACCAGCGAATTTACTGTAACTTCCCCAAAATTCGGGAAATTTAAAAAAGTGTAAACACCATTTTAGACCTTGAAACTGTCGGCGGCGTCAGTGTGTCTAGCCGCCGACGCGCAAAGGAATAATTAGAGCTGTACTAGTTTTTACGTAATATCGTTTTGTTTTTGTCGATACTAACTGCTCGAATGATTTGTTGTAAAAACGCAGATTACCTAATGGTAAAAGTACTTTTTTTGATTATCGATTAATTATTCATAACAATATTGTAACACAAGTACCTATTATTAGTAAATAGGAACTAGAAAGGTCTTATGAAATACGATTTTAGGAGAATATTTTAAACAATTTAAAGCATTTAAGTTCACCTGATTTAAGTTATGTGAAAGTTCTAAAATCTAAAGAATGCCATGCGATGTTGAATCGATGCGTGAAATTCTGAAATACAAAATTGATACCAAAAATCGATACGAGAAATATTTTGAATACTTTCACACCTCTAGTCAAAGGGCACCGCCGTGCAGTTAGAGTACCTATTTTTATGAAATAAAAATCATTTTTATTTTAAATTTATTAGTTTCGCGTAGACATTGAGTCCGTGTAGACGTATCGTTTATTGTGTGATCATAATAGTTTTCTAACGTAATGTAACCTGCTGATGGAAGGTACCTAGTAAAAATGCAATTGTGTTGTGTTGTGATCAGGTGTTGAACGATTCGGATGTGACTACTTCTTGGTCAATGTGGTTCCAGCATGACGGTGCCCCATCATATTTTTGCCGACCTGTACGTGAGTACCTCCACTATCAGTTCGGCGAGCAGTGGATTGGTAGGAGTGGACTAACGTTGTGAAACACCGTGCTAATCTCGTGGGACGGTGCCGGTATCGTTCTTAGTGAACGAAATATGGAACAACATTTCCGCCACAGCCATTGTGCTCATCGAATGAAATTCGAAGATACATTCGGAGGGTCAGACGACCTTCCTACTTAAAAAAAAGTTCTTTTCACGAGCTGCGTAAGTAGGTATCATTGTTTCTTTCTAGAGTCGATAAACGTGGTTAGACTACCAATACCTACATGCATGAGGTCAACTGAGGTCATGGCCTGTGCCTGTGTTGCCATGAAATTACTTATTTATTTTATTTAAGTTATTTATTTTTAAGGGGGTATTTTTTTTTTTAGTTTAGCCAGGTTATGTACGCATTAGTAGAATCAGCTAACGATACCTAACAACACCTTCACGGGTCGGACAGGGTTTTTGTAACATACTGTATGTTTATTGTGTGCATTTAGAATTACTCTCTTTTTTTTTTGTTTTGTAGTATTGTTTTTTTATTTATTGATAATTGTGATATATATACTATACAACATAAATATAATATTAATTTAAATTTAAATTTTGCATGTCGAATCTTTGACAGGATGTATGGCTCAATTTATATTCTTTACGACCTTATTTTTGTATACCTACATTCTAGCAAATAAACGATTATTATAGTAGTGAAAAATATCATCAGCCATTTTGTTGGCAGTCATATTCTATGTATTTTTTTTACATAGTATAAGTCTATCATAGTATAAGTATATCCACCATTTTGTAGCAGCGACCATCTTGGATTTACAATGGTACTGAACGTATTAAATTATATCCTCACCAGACCTAAAACTAGTTACTAAACATATCAATCTGTCACCAGGAAGGGGTTCAAATTTAAATTACTAGATTATTTGTCTAATTAGTTAGAAATATTACTCGATGACGCAAAAGTGACATAAAAGGAAAAATTAAACAACCACTAAATTACACACTCTCCGACCTCGGTCCCCAGAGTTCCGGCGCCTTTTGAAGGTTTCCCCCCCGACATCAAAAAGAAACCGACGACCTACACATACGACCTACAGCTTCTAACGTCGAACTATAGATACCACCTAATGCTTCTAAAGTCGAGAATTCGGTTTGATGACCGCGGCGTTTCCTAGTTTTATCTCTGAGAAGCCATTACAAGTCTAAACAGTCTCAAGAGGTCACAGTCGGGAAATTAAATATACTGTCAATTTGTTTTTTTTTTTACGTTATTATGCATATAAAGCAAAGAATGTTATCAATCTAAAGCCCGATTCTCGTAATAAAAACTATCAATATCTAGTTGCATGTCAATCTCGAAATTAGACGTAATTTTGAAAGACTAACATTGAGATCAGCACCTTATTTGCGTAACAAACTATTCCTATCAGTTGGAATCATTTCGAAGCATATTGCTTATCCATTGCCCTATGTGTTCGAAAATGTGTCTGCTCAAAAACGTAAATAACGCAATGAATGCTGTTGAACTGTCAAAATGAAACCCATTGTTACTTATAATGTGTTACGCAATTACCCTGCTGACTGTGAGCTTTTTCATAACCACACTATCAGAAGCGAAGAGTTTCATTCACCTTGCTGGTGAGAAATATTAAGGGTGTCCAAAATAAGCAAATTCTTACCTAGTGCATAATTTTTTAGTGTGTTCTGATACGACACCGCAGATCTGCTGCAGCAAGTTCTTCTTCTCGTTGGCGGTCATCGTTTCGTAGGTGGCGCCACCGTCGTTCGCGTCCGAGTTCGCCGTGCCGTTATTGTTCCTGTAGATAACTTGCATTGTAGACTACTTTAACGAAAAGACAACTTCGCTTGTGCTGTGGAGTCACCAGTAACAGTGGCGTATCCAATTGTATGGGACATGTGAGAACTCCTTTACGAGGACGTAGAAAGGTAAATAAAAAACAATCAACCTTGTCAGTCCCTTGATCCGTCATTGCACCGGTGAGCCACCATAAATGTATTTTATAAATAAAATAATTAAGAATGTTAGAAATTCACAAACACGTTTCAGATTATATAACACTGAAATATGACATAATTTTTTTTTAAAGGTATATGTATATTTTTAAAATGCATGCAAGTGCTAGCTAAGTTTTATATAAAAATGCGTTATCTATGTTTTTTTATTGTCTTTCTAAAAGCTGACTCTTGGAACATATGAACGTACCATTAATACTGTAGCCAGCCAGGGCATTAGATGATTGAAACAAAGAACAATTCAGTCTGTATTATATTTCATTGTTTAGGAATACATATTGTTAAATTTTTCTTATAGAATTTTTGATGATAATTTAATACATTTACTAAATCTAGATTTAAATTAATGTAGATCCTGTTTCGCATGAGACTACATGAGCAAGACGATAATAGTTGTCGTTTCACGCCTAATCATACACTAACTCAGCGGTCGGCAACCTTTTGGCAGTTACGGGCCACATGGCGACAATATGAGGTAGAGGCGGGCAACGCTTTTACATAATTTATATATTATATATATATATATATATATATATATATATATATATATATATTATAAGTATATATCAGGATGGCCGCCACTCGGTTTGCATTTAAGCGGAAATTGCAGAGTTATTTTCGCAACAATTAGGGTAGAGTTATTGCTACACCTCTCTCCCAAATTTTAGTTTGTATGTATATATTATAAGTATATATTTTGGTAATAGTATGTAATTATGTATGTATATTTAACTTATTTAAGTATTTTTTTAATAGTATTAAGAGGTCTTTTTTTATCTTTCTTTACAATTTCATTTTCAAACGAAAGCACCTACCATCTTATCTCTTCACCACCTATGGTTGACTGGTAGAGAATGCCTAAGGCATTAAGTCCGCCTCTGTACATTTCATGTGCGAAAGATTAAATAAATAAATAAATAAAATCCCAAAAAACTATTTTTTTTTTTTTTGCATTTTGCCAACGACAAATCAATAATAACTGGAAATTAAATGAGGAGAGATAAAAAACATAAATGTGAACTTATACTTTCAGTGTGACGTCTGAGGCTGTATTTGAGTGGCTATTTTTTGTATATGAGATTTCATATTTGTCGTTAAAATTCTAAGAATGACCTTCAAGTGCTCATCTGTAAATCGGGAAGCATGTTTATTTTTCTATAATTGAGGATAGAAAATGTTTGCTCGCATAAGTAAGTACTGCCAAAATTGTAATAAACTTTTGAACAAGCCTTTTCAAATCGTCAAAATCAGTTTGCATGCTGCCATAGAACTTAACACGATCATTGATCTCATAAAATGAGTTTTTGAGGATGTTATTAGATTGGAGATCAATCCCGTTCATTTCTAAATGACTTTTTTTTTTTGTTGGAATGGGAAATCATCAAATGACTTTTCCCGCTCTGGGCGGAGCGGAAGGGTGTGTCAGACTTTTACTGACTAAAACCCACCTGTGTTTCTTTCACTCGGTATATCCTCAATGTCACATGATAAAGCAAAAATCTTCATTCCACTAGAAACCTTTTCAAAGTCGCCAAATCTGTCACTGAAGATTTTGCAATTGTATTTAAATATCTTTCATTTTATCATTTTTAGAATTGTAGTTTATTTTACAAAACAGTCGCGGGCCGCAAGTAAGAGGGCCCCGGGACGCAAGCGGCCCGCGGGCCGCGAGTTGCCGACCACTGCCCTAATTTATCAAAACCGTCATGTACGCATTATTTACATCTAAAATTGTCAAAATTCTTCTATAAATCTTGAACCATAATGCTACAAAGTTGAAAACCTATTGAAAAAAAAATACAGAATATGTGCTGGCTGTATTAGACCACAGTACAAAAAAAAAACATAATACTAGGAAGAATTAGGGATTCCGCTTCATTAAGCATTGGCTTAGTACACCTAATAATTATCGTTCGCAGTTCTCTTGGAAGTCGTCTGAATTACAAAAGGTTAAAGTCAACGGAAGCCTAAGTACTATGTTACTCTAAAAACCACGTTAGTACCTACTAAATCTACTACAGTATACATACTTATGCATTTTATTTGGTTTCCTATTGTTGTTATTCTTGATCCTGCGTTTCCTCCGCTCATTCTGCACAGAACCCCCAGACCAGTCGACGTCATCTTCGTCATCGCTGAGCAGTCCTGCGTAGGATGTCGGCTCGCGGCTGTTCGAAGCGATACGTCGCGATGCTATGCGGGAACTGTTGCGTCCCATGCCTGTAAGTATTTTTGCCATAAAATCATAAGTTTTCCAAAAAAATCTTCATTACACCCATATTAGACCATATAAGTATATTGGCATAATGTAACATCACATCACACTGGTATTTTCAAGAAGGGAGGGCAGTGGATAAAACTTTGATTCCATTTAGGGGTAGGTTTTCAAAATAGTCTTTCTTAGGAAGTTGCCAAAATTTCGTGATCCAAGGAGTGTGTTCTTGAGATTATGTGAGACAGTGTGTTATGTGGGTAAGTGAGTGGTTTGTCGCATTTTTATGTGTGTGTGTGAGTTGAAATGTTTGTAAACGCGGTCAAAACCTTAAAAATATGTAATTTATAAATAGTTAAGAACTCTCAGGAAGTCACAGCTATCTATAAGGCGTAAAACATACTTTTTTAGAATTTGAAAATGCCAAAGGCACCCCGGGTACCTCGTCATTCACATAAGGGTTAATAAAGCAGTATCATCCTATTCTTAATACTATTTGACTGTCAGAACTGATCTAGCTTCATAATTAAAAAAATAAATTATGACTACAATGAGAACTTTTAACCAGTATACAAAACAAACATCAGTATCTCCTACACAGGAGCTGGTATAGGTAATTGGCTATTAAATGAGGTCTGTTATCTTGTTTTGTTCATAATAAATTATTTTTTGCATCCCATTAGTAGGAAAATAACACTGTAATTTATATGGAATACGTAATTATAATTAATGATTGTATTCAAAAGGGTTTTCTAAATAACTTATATTTCTTCTTCTTTAGCTTATAGAGGTTCACTGTTGAACAAAGGCCTCCCGCCAAGGCTTTCCACAATGAACGATTTTGTAATCGGTTTGCGCAACCTTCGCCAGATCATCGGCCCACCTTGTTGGGGACCTCCCCACGTTGCGTCTTCCGGTACGTGGCCGCCACTCCAGAACCTAACTGCCCCATCGGCCATCGGTTCTTGTGCCCCGCAATCTGCCACTTAATTTTAGCAACTCAACTAATTTTTATTTAAAACAATTATGTTATTCCTTGTATTGTCTTTTCTCCTATTAAGTACCTTAAATAAATATAAAATTTATTGACCAAGAAACTACAATATCCAAAGTTTTATTTTATGTGATGAAGCTATAAATAATAAGAAATCATTATAGAATCATCATCATCATCATCATTATCAACCTTTTATCGTCCCACTGCTGGGCACAGGTCTCCTCTCATACAGAGAAGGATTGAGCGTAATCACCATGCTTGCTCAATGCAGGTTGGCGATTTCAGCCTTAAAAGTCCAGGTTTCTTCAAGATGTTTTCTTCACCTTCAGTCATTGGTGTCCAAGATATACTTAGAAAGTACATATAACAGTAAGTATATATTATAGAATAGAATACTCTTTATTATGTACACCATATAGATTACAGAACATAAATATAAAGATTTTATAAAGGGTGACACAGAGGGTGGTCTTATCAGTAAGAGCAATCTTTTACAGACAACCTTTGGATGGAATGTGTGTTGGGGTAAGATCAGCTTTGTGGTAAGGACATACAAATCAAATATCCTAGTTATTTGGCCTTATTTTTAATGCTAGCTACATTTAGCTAGCATGGCTTTATTTTTAACTCGGTTACTGGTTAATATAATACCCGATGGTATAACTGGTTGTTAGACTAACTACCTGTAACCACAGTCAAAGATCTATATTGACAGCCTGCAGGGTAATTGCGTATCACACTATCAGTAGCAATGTGTTTCCTTTTGACAGTTCAACAACATTCATTGTGTTATTTACATTTTTGAGCAAACAAATTTTCGAACATATGAAGCAATGGAATGGCAATTTGCTTCGAAATAATTCCAACTAATAGCATGCTTTAACATGCTTTTCGAGGCATCCTCTAAGTAGATATCTACTACATTTATTAAATGCCCAATTCTTATTCTTTTTCTATCAGTAGTACGACCTCTAAGTGTTCTTTTGTTTGAATTTATTTATACAGTGTACACATATCATTAGGTATTTATAAAAAAAGACTTTGTGCAATTCACTCATGGTAGAAGTACTCGTAAAACCTTCAAAAGATGAAGATAATGTAAACTTTTACTGTTGCTTATTTCTTTCATAAACTTTCAAACCACAGTGAAGCTAAAGATGTTTCCAACACAAAAAAAAAACAAAAGAAAATGATTCCAATTGTCAAGTTCCAACTTTCAAGTGTTACTAAATATCGAAACTATAAACAAAGAAAGATCGGTGTTACTATTACAAAAGAGGATGCAATCAATCAAAATCAAATTCTTTATTAAAATTAGGTAGAACCTTCATTTCCTTGACCCTTGTTATGATGATGTACCTATATACAACATTATTTTAAGTTTATTTGAAACCCAAAACATGTGCCCAGTATTTTTAAGTAAAGAATCTATGTATGTACAAAATTTCAAAAGATAACATGAAAAACCACCAAGTTATGAGCTTGCTATTCTACTTGGTTGTCCCAACAAAAATATGGTCAAAGGTCCATATGGGCGGGCCAGCGCGGTCGCTGACCTCAGGCGTGAGCTGTGATCTATCATAACCGCTCGGTAACCACTTTTCGGCCTCACTCTAAATGTATTTGTGAAAAAATATAACATGGTGTAACAATGATTGGAATCGATTCAGTTGCTTATTCTGAACAAACTATATTCAGGTTTCGCATTTAATAAACAAAAAATTACTTTGTAGATGCTATTTATCCTTATTTGACTTTCAACAGTTTCTTTCTGTGCCTATTTGGAACAAATACTTTGACTTGCAAGACAACATGCTGTTTTTTTTTTTTGTCTCTGCAATCAGGACAGATGACATGTGCTCGCATGAGCACATGTCAACTTTCCTGACAAGCAAAAGTGTATACACTGCTTTATGCAAAAGCTATTTACATCTTTATTTTTGCATGAAATTTATGTTATTACAACATAGCATTTTGAACCTATATACCTATTTATGTAATGTGTCATAATGTTTCAATGTTAAAATAAATATTTCGTAAAAAAATCTCAATTGAAAGTTGCCTATGAGTATACTTCTATCTAACTTTTTCGAGAAACAAGTATTGTACAATTCTTTAATGGCAATAAAAACATTATATTCTATTTGTTAATTGATTAATAACCAACAACAACAACAGATAACCAGAATAAGAAACCAAGGCTCTTAGTTCAATGATTTTGTTTTATGAAGCAATATGCAATATAACAATAATAATTTATTTAGACACCATTTGTTCTATAATTCATTCAAACTTCAATTGTTTATTCATTTTAACGCCTATAAAATGAATTAATTGCACAGAAAATAAAAAAATAAGCTAAGCCTAATAAGTTAAGCTTTATTGAACACACAGATAGTCATAAATATTATAGGTTGAGAAGGATTTTTCTAAAACTTCTTTGTCTGCACAAAGAAGTTTTAATGTAAACTTCAACCTAGGATCAATAAAATACTAGCTAATTAATACCTATTGCTAATAGAATATTACTAAGAATGCTATTTAAGAATTATGCACTGTAAAGGATTGTATTGTGATAAAAATATTCTCATGGCCCTCAGAACATTTATTTAAGATCTTATGAGGCATAATGCGTTGTTCAGATTACATATCCTTGAGAAATTAAAATTAATATCAATTTTAAATTCTCACAGGGTTACACAAAATGGTTAGGTAAATATACAATGTATTGTACAAAAAAGGACACACAGAGGTTATGCAAACTAGTGTTAGAGAAAATATTTTTTTTAATTTAGTAGTGCCCATATAATGCTAATCAATTGATGTAACTTCATTTTTCCCCGGTTTTCTATTAATTTTAAGAAAAAGGTTTCTTGAAACCTTTCAAATGTCTATGATGTTGTTACTATGCCAAAAAAGATCATGATTTTTTAATTTACTTACTTAACTTTTCACACTCACAAATATTGTCTCATTTATAGACTAATATACAATATAATATAAAACCGTTGATAATTCGTTAGCAAGGAAAGACTACTGTTAGGTACTTTTCAGAGGACTTACCCATGCATTTTTCTAGGTGAGGAGCGAACCTAGTTGCAGAAACTGGCCGCTCACAATTTGGACAGGAACAATTTGAATCAGGGGTCTTTTTCATCATTGAGAAGCCAAACACATCGCATTCTGGTGAGCTCACGATCTTATAAGGTTCTTCGTCTTCTTTTTCACCTTCTAGTAGATCTGTAAGACCGGTCTTCAGGCCGTGGTGGAACTCGAAGGCAAATCCTAGGGCTACATCTTCGCAAACAGCTTCATAGATGTAATTTGCAGCAGCTTCGGCGTGCATATCATTTTTCATTATCTCAAAAAACCTTACGGTCAAATCGTGCATACTTAACTCGCTTTTTATTGTATTCATTTTCTTGGATTTCTTAATTTTTATTAAATTTAATTCACTTCACAATTCACAATAGATAATAATTCTGAAAAATTGTTGTGATTGATTAATTACCTTTTCATTCATGTCATGGGGAAAGTGCTGTCTCTCTTTTTCCCGTTAATAGATCATTCCATCTTTCTCTTAACGATGAGATAAAATATATATTGTCAAAAAATTTGTTTTCCAGAGTCATATAGGTGTTCATTTATTAAATTCAAAATCGTTATTTTCCAAAATCCGACAATAGTGTATTTTTAAATTGATATTTTACATTTAAATATCGGGTACTTCTATTTATTTACTAACATTGATAAATCCTGATATCAGAAGTTAATAGGAAGCTCTAGCTCAAGCGTCTCATTCACAGAGTAGGTACTATAGTATAAAAAGAAAAAGAGTGCCCGCTCTCGTGACTATTAGGCATGACAAGTTCGAAGCGCCATCTGTATTTCTGAACAAGGAACTATCGATCTATCATACACTCACTCACACACGCACACACGCACAGATTTACCCACATACACTATGGAATATTGATATTAGATTAATTTATAATTAAAAGCCTTTTATTTCCCAGTACCGATCTTTTTTGTTCTAATTTTCTTGTGGAACATTGTTTTGTAATAATACCAATATTTAGGAAGTCAAATATTCACATCAAGAAAGTAAGAACAAAATTCTGTACGGGAAAATACTGGCTAAATGCAAAATTGGGTTTTAACGAAACAACTGATTAGTTTAAGTCTATTTTCTATTTTTATAATTGTTGTGCTTATTATAATAATTAACAGCAGTTAATTTTGTTTCATCATCGCCTTCTTATTTTATTTTCCCGCACAAACAATAACATTCACTGCAGTCACACAACACAAAAAAGCGTCTATAGCGCGTAGTATAACAGTATCTGGATGATTATCTTAGTATCGAAACAGAGGAGTAATCTCGACTCGACGTTTATAACGAAGATATTATCTCAAAAACTAGGATAAACCAGAAAACAATCGAGAAACAGTCAAGCGTGTGCGCAGAATATGGCGATCATTTTACTCACAGCGTGTCATGTGTCATTTTATAAGGATTTAAGATATTATAGATAAATATAATTAATTGTTTATATGAAGATTTTAATATATTCAAACTAACATTATATTAGTTTAAAAATGAATCTTGTTGTTTTTAAAATTTTATTACACAGACATCTAATGCGGACTGGACGAAACTAAATATATGTTTCAATGATCAAAAAAGTAGATGACGCTGCTTCATTCGTCGCCAAGCTCGATGTAGGCAACTGTCCCCCCACCCTCGCGTCTCATTTATTTATATTAGTCTATGCTCAAAGGAAGAATGAATGAAGGAGCAAATATTTTTCGCGTTCCATTATATTCCTTTTATTTATAGCATTAAAAATGTCAGCAGGATGGCTGGATACGTATCCCATTCTAGCGAAAGAGATAGCGTCTTACACAATTTGACACTGACATTTCAATAAAAAAAGAAAGTCGAATCATTTCAGTTATAGTGCGTTTCATCTAAGAGTTCCTTTGCCGTCATGTTGGCATTCATTTTTTGTCACTATCGTAAACAAGGTAAACGCACTCTGCGTCTCTCTCTCTCTCATACTAACTTGCATTAGTGCCAACATGACGTCAAAGGAACTCTTAGATGAAACGCACTATAGGTACAAAAAAAGATACGAATGGATGATAAGGTGAAGTTGATAAGAAAGTTGTAAACAATCGACTCAACTGATAAGAAGTAAATAATATAACAAGTGTCATGAGATTAACTTTATAAAAATCCCTCATTGCTCGTCTGTCGTACTAACCGTGCGGAGTGGAATAAAGTAAAATAAAGAAATAAAAACCATATAAAATGGTGAGTAAAGTTTTGTTTTATAGAATTTTTTCTTTGAAAAAACCTTTTTTTTTCATTAGTTGTCTCCTTTTATTTTGAATACTAGCTATGTCCCGCGGTTTCCTCTCAAAATTTCAATCCCATGGGCATATCAGGATAAAAGGTATCCTGTATCTTAATTCTGGTTATAAAAAAATAGTTTTCTAAATATCATCCAAATTCATTTAGAATTTTTGTTAAACTAAACTTCACATTCTTTAGTTAGGTATGGATAACAGCTGGTCAACCTACCCTATAGTGTCAAATATTTTCAATTAACCTTGAGCCTTAATGATTTGGAGATGAAAATCTAATAAAGAAATCTGACAGATTGTATTAGCTTAATGTAATGTCGTCTGTACCAATTTCAATAAGCTTATGACAGAATCATTTTGTTATCAACTAACACCAACATTTATATCACCTAATTCATTTCTACATTATAATTAAATATGCTAATGGTTTGTTTTTGTATCTAGGTGTCTTTTACTGCCCGTGGATTAATGCCTCCAGTCTTCACCCCTCTCAATGATGATTTTACCATTAACTATGGAGTCATCCCTGCATATGCCAAGTTTCTTTCTGATTCAGGAATAAAATCAGTTTTGGGTAAGTTTTCATTCTTCTTCTTTTTCAAATAGTATACATAAAGCTCTCAAAGAAAATCTTAATAAAATAATGTTAAAACTTTAAAATATTGAGTTGGTTTCTGTGTTTTTTCTCAGGGGTATGTCAGCTAGGAGACACTCATAAATTTATAAAATAAAATATTGACAAAAAAAAAATGTGTAAAAGTATCTTAAAGGATCTACTTCCAGAAATGGACAAAATATACTTATTTCTCCTAAGTTTTTTTAACGAATAAATAAGAACTGCTTGTGAAAATTAATAAGAGTTATTATTTATAAGCAGAAATCAAAAAACATAAATTAGACATATATATAAAGTAACAAAGTGACAGGCTCACATAGCAACCAATATGAGATATAATCATAGAGGCCAGCATCTAATAAAACCTTAAAAGAAGGTGCGTAGCCATACTTCTTAACATCCCGTCTTGTTTTTGTAGCTATGCTAAGCCTCCAAGAGCACTCAACTCTTTTATTCTCGGCTTAAACAACGGCTTTGTAAGAAAATCTGCAAGTTGCTTTGCTGCTTCCACTTTTAGAACAGTTAATCTTCCCATTGTAACACATTCACGAACGAAGAAATGACGAATCTGAATGTGTTTCGTCCTTTGATGACGTTCAAAAGGTGGGTCATGAGCCAAGCGTATCGCAGACTCACTGTCTAAGTAGAGCTCTGCAAGAACTTCTCCAGTTACCATGAACTGCAAAATTCTTTTGAGCCATAGTATTTCTCTTGCTGTTTCACTTGCAGCCACTATCTCAGCTTCTGTTGAGGAAATCGCAACTGTTTTCTGCCGTTTACTTTGCCAAGTTATCGCGCCTTTTGAATATAGGCAGATCATTACTGAGGTTGATTGTCCCGTAATAGGATCTCCTCCATGATCTGCATCACTGTAGCTTTGTATACAGTTTGTCACAGTGGAAGATTGGTATGTAATACCATGATTGATGGTTCCCTTAATGTAGCGTAGAATTCTCTTCACTCTCGCCACATCCTCAAGACTGGGATCGTCTAACTTCCTTGAGACAACACTGATAGCATAAGATATATCCGGTCTTGTCCCAACAGCTAGATATGAAAGTGCACCAACCGCTTGTCTGTATGGAAATTCAGTTGATATTTCTTTCTCTTTTTCTTGTACACTAGCATCCTTGACTATAGGTGTCACAGCAGCTTTACAGTTATGCATGTTAAACCTCTCTAAAATGCGTTGAGCGTAACCCTTTTGATCAATTTTTATTGACCCATCAATCTTTCTTTCTATTTCTATTCCCAAAAAGTATGACCCTGGTTTTATTGTAATTTTGAAACGCTGTTTCAATTCACTCAAAAAACTTTCAGTCTCTTCTGGGCACGCAGAAGCGATCAATCCGTCATCAACGTGTAATGCAAGAATCAGCTTCTTTTCTTTGCTGTCTTTGTTTCTAACGAAGAGACAAGGATCACTCTCGCATTGTTTGAATCCAATTTTTAAGATATGTTCAGTAATGCAGCTATTCCAACATCTCGGAGCTTGCTTTAGACCGTACAAGCTCTTTTTCAGCTTGCACACTTTACCCGATGTATCAGAGTATCCTTCAGGAGGCTTCATGTAGATCTCCTCATGCAAGGTTCCATACAAAAACGCTGTAGATACATCGAATTGTGACAATGTCAAATTCTCTTGGGCAGCAACACTCAAGACAGCCCTTATCGTGCTTGTTTTTGCCACGGGACTAAATGTCTCGTAGTAATCTAAGCCTTTTTTCTGCGAATAGCCTTTTATTACTAGACGGGCTTTATATTTATCGACCGTTCCATCCGGATTGGTTTTTATCTTATAAAGCCATTTACAAGAGATTGCTTTCCTCCCTTTCGGTAAGTCCACCAAATCCCATGTACAATTTTCTTTCAATGATTTCATTTCATCGTCCATCGCTTCACACCATTTTTCAGCTTCAAAGCTTTTGACAGCTTCTTTATATGAAGTGGGTTCTGTTGGTTCATTGGATTTACTTTTTGCACGACAGACGTTACAAACAAAGTCTCGATATCTAGCTGGACGTTTTAGGTTGTCTCGATTGCGTAGAGTCATTCGGCTCTCATTCTCAGTTTGAACAGACTCTTGGTCATCCTCAATCGCATCATTGTAAACATCTTCACTTCCAGTTTGAGAACCTTGTGTAATGTTTCCCTCTTCGTTGTTTCCAATATCTAAACTTTGTTCTGTCTCAGCATTTTCATCAAGAACAACGTTTTCATCAATAACTACTTCCTCTTCGCCATTGACCGTATCATTGTCGTTGACTGATGCTTCTGCGGCATCATCAAAGTGCTCGTTAGAACCATAATGAAATCCAAGAAAATCAAGGTGGAATTTTTGACTTTCTGACTGGCTGCAGCTTCTTAGAGACTTCGGCTGTATATTAATAGACTTCGGTTTAGTATCTACTACATCTTCAGCTTCTCTAAGCAAAGGGTACTCTTCGAAAATGACATCACGGGATCGGATTAATTTGTGATGTTCTTCATTCCAAATACGATAGCCTTCGTTATTGTCATAACCAACTAAAATTCCCTTCTGCGCCTTTTTGTCTAATTTCTTCCGTTTCTCTTTAGGAAGATGGGGGTAGCATGTAATTCCAATCACACGCAAATGTTTCACTCTTGGCTTCTTACCGTGCCATGCTTCGTACGGTGATTTTCCATCAGGTCCTGGTCCCGTTCTATTCAGGATATAGACCGACGTCGAAATCAATTCAGCCCATAATGGCGCTGGCATTTCTCTATGGGCGTACATCATAGCCCGAGCCATTTCAACAACAGTCCTGTTCTCTCGCTCAGTAGGATTTTGCTGTGGAGTATAAGGCATCGTCAACCTATGTAAGATACCTTCTTTTTGAAGTATTCTACGAACATTCCCATTATCAAATTCTCCTCCATTGTCGCTCAAAATTTCTTTCACTTTAACCCCTGCTGTATTAACTTCAGCTAGCATCAGTGACAGCTTTTGATAAACTTCCGACTTGTTTTGCATTAAATATATCCAACGATACCCGGTATAAACATCTTTGAATAGCACAAAGTATCTATTCTTAGCATATGAATAGGGGAAAGGACCGCAAACATCTGTACAGATCAGCTCACCTGGTTTTGTTGCTTTCTCTCTGGCTCTAAATTTGAGCCGATGAGACTTACCATAAATACAGCCTTCACAGAGTTCATGGCTGTTTTCTGTTTTTATGTTCAATTCCTTTTCCAAAAATTTCTTTACATGTGACTTATTCTGATGTCCAAAACGTTCATGGTAGAGTTGAATCAGGTTTGAGGTGGATAACTGATTTACTTCAGCAGGCTTTAAACATCTCATTTCCAACCGATATAGATCACCATGCCTATCTCGCGTACCAATCAGTCGCTTATCACCGTCAACTTTGAAAATGCAAGTCGTTGGAGTTGATTCAAATGTACTGTTCTTAATAGCATCATGTGCCGCAAGTACCGAAAAAAGATTTTTTGAAATGGTGGGTACATACCATACATCCTTAAGTAAAATTTGTCTTACTTCACCATTACCTATTTGTGCTTCTCCTCTAATGGAGCCAATTCCTATAGCTTGAATTTCGTTCCCATTAGCTCCGCGTACTGTGTGCTTACTCTTGAAATGACTGTATTCGACAAAAAGATCGTCTCTATTTGTTACGTGGCTGGTTGCCCCATTATCCACATAAAAATTTATTGAATCTTTGCATTCATTTCCAGTGATGGATAAAATTGTCATGTTGACATTCTTAGTGTCCTTCTCTGACTTCTTTGGCCTTCCATCACTAATCCATTTCTCACATTGCTTCACAAAATGACCGAGTTTTCCACAGTATTTGCACTTTTTCTTATTTTTCTGTATCTCTTGCGTGTTTTCATTATCTTTGCTTACTTTTCCATTCTGCTTTTTTGTCTTTACCCACAAGGCTTCGGCACTGGTGCTGCCTCCATCTTGTTCTTCTTTGACTTTTGCAAGAACTTTTTCATGTGAACACAGTTGAACAGTAAGATTGTTAACAGTGCGTTCTTCTTTCGTCATCAATAACCAACTTCATTCAAACATCACGTATTCCGGCGGCAAAGTATCAAGAATTTTGTAGATCAATAGTATGTCTGGTAAATCCTTTTCAAGGTTCAGCGCTCTGTGTAGTTCATGCCACAAATTCTTCAGCGTCGAAATATGTGCCGCCATATCATGCGTAGAATCTTTCTTGTATGAGAAAAAAGTTTTGCACATTGTGTAGCTTTGGTCTACGACACAACCTCCATATAGTCTATGTAGTTCATCCCAAATTTCTTTTGAATACGTAAAACGCATCATTTTTTCTATTATGTCATCAGGTAAATTTGACAAAAGCAAGACGGACACAATACTGTCTAATTTGTCGTATTCTACTACTTCTGCTTCATACCTCATTTTGTCTTCAGGTGTGGCATTTGGCATAAGTATTGGCCTCGGTTTCATACCTTCCAATAAATCTTTTGCCCCAGGTATACCCTTAAGCACCATGAAAACTTTAAACTTCCACGTGTTAAACTTTTTGGCATCTAGATCTCCAATTCGCACCTTCGAAACCTCTGCAATTGACTTGTCCATCTTCACTGCAGGCTTACCGGACCTTTTCTAACGGTTCTTACGAATTTTCGGAGTAAGTTAGACTTGCCCTAATTATTTTCCTTCGAAAAATAAATTTGCCAATAAGAAACAACTACAGTTCAATTCGTAAATTTATTCTCTGCTACCATTTTAACGAATAAATAAGAACTGCTTGTGAAAATTAATAAGAGTTATTATTTATAAGCAGAAATCAAAAAACATAAATTAGACATATATATAAAGTAACAAAGTGACAGGCTCACATAGCAACCAATATGAGATATAATCATAGAGGCCAGCATCTAATAAAACCTTAAAAGAAGGTGCGTAGCCATACTTCTTAACATAAAGCTCTCAAAGAAAATCTTAATAAAATAATGTTAAAACTTTAAAATATTGAGTTGGTTTCTGTGTTTTTTCTCAGGGGTATGTCAGCTAGGAGACACTCATAAATTTATAAAATAAAATATTGACAAAAAAAAAATGTGTAAAAGTATCTTAAAGGATCTACTTCCAGAAATGGACAAAATATACTTATTTCTCCTAAGTTTCACAGTGGACACCAAACCGGTTTATATTAGTACCTATGGGCTATGACACACACATTTTACATTTTGTAAAATCTTTATATTTATGTTTCTGTAATCTAAATGGTATACATAATAAAGAGTATTCTATTCTATACACTGTCTGACCTGCAAATTAAACATAAAAGTGTAATACTATATTAATTTTATTACCAAAAAGTAACAGATGCTAGAACAAAAAATTGAAAACCTGTAGCATTTTCGACCTTGGCCTGCAAGGTAAGTCACAGCGAATTCCTCTCTTACTCAGAGGAGATGCGAATTCCAGTGGTGTTTTATTCACTACTGGAAATTTATGAGCTCTATCTATTGTCAGTTGGAGGCACGACGGGCGAGCACATGTCCCTGTCAGTGGCAGACAGGAAGAAGGTGATAGATGCCTGGGTTGCAGCCGCCCAGACCACTGGTCTTCACATCCAAGTGCAAGTTGGTGGAGCTCCCCTCCCTGATGTCACTGAACTGGTAACTGGTAACTTGGTATCTGATTTCCATCATCTAAAAAGCTAGGAAGGTAAAGGCTAGTTATATCTCTGTTTACAAGGATGTTTAGTTGCGGTCATTCATTTGGCTTTGGGAATACGCTTCTTGCTAGCTTCGATTATTTTCTTAGCGACTTCTGTACCTAGGATGTAGAGACTTGAGTTTGTCGTAAGGGCCGCTACCATAAGCGATTATTTTCGGTATTATTTAACGATCACTTGTTTGCGACAGCGTCGTTAGCAATGTCGAGATTGCTGTTTCTGCCCAGAATTTGGAAGTTGAGGGTGGGGTATCACACCGTGCATCGAAAAACCCCTCATGCTGTTGGCCCCGGCACCGGCCCCCTAATCGGTGAACACTTTTTTGTCAAATGATTGCAACTAGTTGGGATCGTTTGGACCGAACGGACCAATGGGCGGTCCAAACGATCCCAACTGATCCCAACTAGTCGCAATCATTTGACAAAAATGAGTTCGCCGATTAGGGGGCTGCACCCTAATTAGTGTGTAACAACTTATTACTATCAGTTGGAATCATTTTGAAGCATATTGCTAGTCCATTGGTCCATATGTTCGAGAAACTTTATTTGCTGTCTACCCGACAATGTAAATAACGCATTGAATGTTACTGAACTGTCAGTATCAAACCCATTGCTACTGACAATGCGTTACCACCCACCAGAGGAAGTCTTGCCGCCAAGCGATTCGTGGTGTGTGATGTTTGGTGGAGCCGTACGGAGGATGGGTCTGAGCCAGTGGTTCCCAAAGTTGTTTTGGCTACGACCCATCTAATTCAAGTTTACAAACTTGGGACCCACCTCTAGGAAATTCAACCGATTTATTCATTTTGGTAACGGTTTTCATAGCGGACTTTTCAAATAACAAACGAAGTGTTAATGCAATTTTTTATTACTTATTAAATAACTATTGTACATTAAAAAGTTATTTCAATGGGAAGGATGAAATTGTTTCCTATGTTTCGCCATCACAGTTTTGACGTCAACTTCAACCCGAGTTACTTTTAAGCGCAGTGAGTTTGATAAGTCCAATTTATTTCGGTATTTAGTTTTAATGTTCACCATATTAGAGAATCCGGCCTCACATAGGTATGAGGTAGTGAAAGGGAGGAGGACTTTTATAGCTTCATCAAATAGGCATGGATAGTTACCAGCAACCGAGAGCCAGAATTTTGTTAATTGCTTACGATTGAAACAATTTTTTAGTGACGAATTTTCTGATAAATCAATTAGTTCTTCACTTGCTTTTGTTGACATACCAGTTGGTAGCTGGTCTTGAAATGGGTTACAAATCCAATCCAATGAATGGAGCTTTTTCATCTCCTCACCGAAATAGTCGTCAAAGTTTTCTTTTAACGAGGATAAGTGGGTGGAAATGGCAGACACTACGTTCATCTGTGGCTGTACTTGGTTTTCAACAGTAAACGTTTCAAGTGTTTCAAAACAATCATACCTTCCATCCTCAATACAACTCTTCCACAGCAAAAGCTTTTTCATGAACGCGCGAATTTTATCATGGACTGCAAAAATGTGTAATTCGCTTGAACCTTGCAAATACAAATTTAGTTCATTTAACTTCGAAAAAATATCCGCTGTATAAGAGAGCTTGAGAATGAATTCTTCGTCCTTCAGATGTTCAATATATTCATTTTTTCCTTCCAAGTAAATTATAACTTCATTGCGTAATTCCACTAATCGCGCCAGTACTTTTCCCCTGGATAACCAGCGAACTTCCGTATGCAGAAGGAGAGATGTATGATGACTACCCATTTCTTCACACAGTTTTTGAAATAAGCGAGCTTGTAAAGGTCTTGTTTTAATATAATTCACAATTTTAACAGCTGTGTTTAGTACTGTTTGGAAATCATCAGGCAATGCTTTGGAAACCAGTGCTTCTCTGTGGAGGCTACAATGTGTCCACAAAGCACAAGGATTTTGTTCAAGAATTCTTGTGACTACACTGCTATTTTTCCCGCACATGGCCCTCGCACCGTCAGTACATATACCAACGCAGTTCTTCCACTGTATACCTTTTTCATTTATATAGGCATCAATTAAATTGAAGATTATCTCAGCCGTTCCACGAACAATTGGCTTGCAAAACAACATATCTTCATGCGCGTCTTCTTGCCATATATAACGCACAAAAACTATTAATTGAGATAGACCTTGAACGTCAGTAGACTCATCTAGTTGCAGAGCGTAATATTTGCTATCAATGATTCTCCGGATTAATTTATCTTCTGTCCATTCAGCCATTTCGTCAATTCTTCGTGCAACAGTATTATTTGATAGTGGTATGCGCTCTATTTCTTTGACTTCTTTTTCTCCAAACATCGCTCCAACAGCATCTTTAATCGATGGTAACACTAAGTCTTCGCCAAAAGTATGAGGCTTACCTGCTCTTGCAATCCGTAAGCTAATGAGGTACGATGCATATACAGCATTTTCATTGATACTAACGAAATGAGACACAAAGTTTTTTGAAGACTTTATTTCTAACATTTTTTTTTTGAAAAAATCTACTGGCTGGTTCACACAATGGGAATGCTTTGTTTCTATATGACGTGTCAATTTACTGGGGCGCATACTTTCGTTCGCTAATATTTCGTAGCAAATCACGCATTGAGGACGTGGATCTGTCGCATCATGATTCCAAGTGAATCCTAGCTTCAGATATTCTGGGTCATATTTTCTCACAACTTTTCGACGTTTTGTGTCATGCAAACTCGTGGAGGGCATTTGGAAGTCGGGCTCAGTGCCGCTTTTGTCACTCAAAATATCATCTGCATTTCCACTATTATTTTCGCAATCAACTGACGGCGGCGCGGTAGTTTTTGCTCCCCGTTTTAACCACTTTTCCATTTTTATCGTCGAACGTTAATATTAATTTTCGCAAGATTACATCAATGACATACGCAAACGAATACGACACAACGTGGAATGAACTTCACAAAACAAAAGACGCCTCGCTCGGAATTCTTCGGATTCACGAAATGCGTTCGTTCGCCTCCCGCGTCCCACCCCCTCAGCACGCGCGCCACCGCGCCGCTTGCGCTTTCAATCTCGGCCCGGCCGGCGCGGCGGGCGGTCGTGTCAATCGGTTGGTGTGTCGTTCTACAGGCAGGGCCCACTTAATATTCGCTCGCGACCCACTAGTGGGTCGCGACCCATAGTTAGGGAAACCCTGGTCTGAGCAGTTGTGTTGCGATGTGTGCCGGGTACGATGCACCAAATGTTGTTTTGTCGCGAGTTTAGTCGTGAAGGGCCTCCAGTAGGCCTAGTATGAGTTTTTCAATACTGTAAACGATGAAAGTTTTAGTTTAAACGTCAAACTGTTAGTTTTCGATGATATTGGTAGTACGAGTTCCTTTTTTCAAATAAAGTTTAAACTATAACGTGCAACGAAACGTTCGATTGAACGAATTTCACACCGCATATTTCTGTCTCTTTTTTAAATTAGAAATTAGAAAGAAACACTAAATCTGTCACTTTTGAAGTTTCGCCGTTAGTTTTGTCGTAGATTTGAATTATTTGCTTTTTTAAGATTTTGAATTATTTAAATATACTTACTTAATATACATTATAAAAGTAATTAGTATGTCGGGAACAAGTTCTTCACAATTCGAAGTAATGGTGGAGTATATGGAAAGGTAAATAGCTTCGTTTATTTTACTAAGTAAACATTCAGTCAAAATATATATTTGTTCATAATTAAAATATTCCTTATTATTGCAGTAATGGAGACTTGAATAAATTTGCAGATGGCCCAAATGGCCGCATTACGGCTCATAATAAATGAACCGAACTAATCAGAGTCCTCAATATGGATACAACTGGTTCTTATAAGCCAGTTGAAAAGTGGAAAAAGGTACGGCTTTTTAAATTAAACATTACATTAAAGCTTACTAATGAGTGTTATTAATGATTGTTTTGCTATTTACATGTGAAGGTGTGGAGTGATCTGAAGAACAACACAAAAAGGAAGGCAGCTAAAATTCATCGTTCTGCCAGTGGAACAGGTGGTGCATGGCCCTGCATGTAGATTAATTTTAACAGACCTGGAGCAGAGGGTCCTCAACTTAACAGGAACCCAAGCTGCGACAGGTCTAATAAGTAAACCTGAAGTTGGTGTTGAGGTAACTATTAATATAATTTTACTTTAACGTTTGCAATGGTAATAATACATATTAGTAGCTTTGTGTATAATCAGCATTAAAGTGTGTGGACTAAATAATCCATTTGCCTTTGCAAGTTTATATTCTATACATTAAATATACTTATTGCACAACACTCTTAAGACTTCACTATCACATTCTTCAAACAATATTTAATGCATGTTACAGACAATTTCAGCTGAATGTGATACAGCGCAACAGCAGCAGCAGGTGCCTCCACCTCCACCGCAGTACTTCACATCTCCCCGTGAGAATATCCATATTGAGAACAGTAAGTAGTCATAATATGTAACTATATTGAAATAAAATTTTGTTGAAAGTGTGTAGGTACTTTATGACAAATCCACATAAATTTTGTTTTATAATCTATACAAATATATAAAGCTGAAGAGTTTGTTTGTTTGAAAAAGCTAATCTCAAGAAGTACTGGTCTGATTTGAAAAATTCTTTTTGCGTTGGATAACGCATTAATCGAGGAAGGTTTTTGGCTATAAAATCAAGCTGCAACCCAGAGGAGCGGAGCATATAAAAATTGTGCTGTATATTATGATCTAGAAGTGAAATAATGTATCTATAGAAATCGACTCTTTTGCGGTTAAAATAAAATGTTCAAATAACTAACTCCATGCGAAAGAAGTCTGGCAGCTGCTAGTTATTAAATAAATAAAGGCCATGATAAGTTGTTAATGCTTTTAGTATTATAAAGTTTGTCTTGTACATAATTTAGTAACTGTTATTTTCAGCAACGGTTAATGAAAATCGGCCAGGCACAAGCCAGGAGCAAGTGGAGTTCTATGTTGAGGAGATAGAGGGAGTTGCAGTTTCCCCTACTCCCCACTACGCTCTTGTGAGTCCAAGACGCATCGAAGTCGGGGCTCGCCGTGTCATTCGCCCACGCCGCACCTCACCGCGCCACCGCCATACACGCCCTGTTGATGCAGCTTCCCTCTTTGCTGGTACCGAAGAAAGATGGCAGAATTTCGCTACAGAGTTTGCCAATGAGCATGTAAGGCTTAGAGAACGGGAGCTCGAACAACAGTCTCAGTGGGAAATTGTTAGTTATATTAGAAAATTTTATTAAAAAACCTTAAATAACTTGCTTAGTTTTTATTTACAAAATTAAACTACTGATTCTCATAAATAATGCTAGCCAGCCGGTCCTGTACTAGGCGTCCTAATGTGAGCAATGATTGGTCTGCTTGCAGTGGCACTTCATGTCTTTGGAATACAGGACCAACTGTAAAGAAACACAAAATAGTTAAGTATGAGTATTTTAAATATCATTGATACACTTTCAAAGGCAGAAAAATGCTTAGGCATTCCTTGTGGATAAATTGTAATATCGTACATAACACTAAATAATATTAAAACAATTTCTTACATAAATGGATCGAGATGGTGTAAAAATAGATATGTCTTGTAGTTGGTCTTGGTCTTGTAGGAATCAAACCCTCCACCATGGCACAGAGGGTATGTTTAGTGTCATCCGTCCATTAGATCGTTAAATGGATTACCTAGCTTGTGAGAAAATTAGTAACTACTTACCATTTACTTCATCTTGTGGAAGTGGCACACCAAAATCCAAAGCAATGTTGTGTAAAACACAACATGCCATTATTATTTGGGCGCACTTTTCGGGTTTATAATGCAATACTCTATCCTTGCATACGCATCGCCATCTATTTTTAAGACGCCCAAATGTGTTCTCTATTAAGACCCTGGTTCTACTATGCACTTTATTATATGCCTCTGCTTCTGAACCAACTACTGGGTCTGTGTAAGGGGTCATTAACCATGGATGTTGTGGGTATCCTGAATCTCCTGCAAATAATGATTATTCATTATAAGTAATTTATTAAAAACAAATCCAAATGTTGAGAATAAATAACAAACCTAAAAGCCATGCTGATTCACCAGTCTGATGCAGAGTTTGCATATAAGAATTTATGACACTATTATCCCAAATAAATGCATCATGGCTGGCACCTCCAAATTTAGCATTAATGCTAAGGATACGGCATTCATGATCGCAAACCTTGAAATAGTAGTTAAAACAGGTAGATATATTAGATATGAAGAATTATTTCTTTTAAGATTCTGTTACAGTATTTGTATCACCTACCATCTGAATGTTAAGGGAGTGGTAATGCTTTCTGCAGTAATAAATATGTTCTTCATCCTTTCTAGGTTTAAAAATCCTAAAATGTGAGCCATCCACACAACCTACAACTCCAGGAATACCATATTTGTTCAGAAATCTATAACATAAATGAAGGTATAAAATGTTTGAAAGCATACAAACAAATAAACACAACATAACAATTAATGTATTCAAATTTACCTTTGTTGTAATTGCTCCCTTGCTTCTCTTGTGTTAGGAAATTTTATAATTTTTTTTTATAATTTGAGGTTGAGTAAGGGCTGCGGTTACTTCACTTATGAACCTACTTATGGCTTCCTGCGAAAAATGGTTGGCTACTCCAACTACACGTTGGTAGTCACCATTCGCGTAAAACAACAGCGCACACAACACCTTAAAACAACAAGTAAAACAATTATTATATATTAGGTACCTAAGTTAAACAAACCATACCGGTATTTTTTCCTTCGCTCCCACTAGTACACCCAACCCAATCATACCTTTGTCTCAAGTGAGACTCTTTGCGAGCTTCGGAGGTCACTATAGGTGCGCAGGGTGCTGCATAAATATTTAAATGCAGCTTTCGTCAGCCGATACCGCTGGACAAAATGGGTATCGGAAATACGGCTGATAGAGAATAATTCTCTTTGACGAATGTTGTCACGCCTTTCTATGTTCGCTACTTCGTCCTGCGTTGTTTGCCACGCAAAATACCAACGGGCAGACATTTCTTTTTATAAAAGTTTTAACAACTCACTAAAAATTTATAGGTGACAACTTTAACTACAAAAGTTTTCGTTTTCGTTGAAGGATACTAAAAACGTATTGTCAAAGTAGTAACTCATACTGCCAAATTATCATTGCCTTTCGAAAACTTACAAAATAATCGAATAGTTTAATTCGATTTGAACTCATACTGCCATTTTTAGTAAGCAATAGTTTCCGCTAGAGGCGCTCGTGTGCAATGTATGGAAACAAGACGAGACGATCATAGTTTTAGAAAACTATCAAAACTCATACTAGGCCTACTGAATCCAACGGTTTCCTGCGACCTTTACCAGGTCGTCGGTCCACTTTGTCGGGGGCCTACCCATATTGCGTCTTCCGGTGCGTGGTCGGCCACATCGGGCATCGGTCCTACGGGGAATGTGCCCGGCCCACTGCCACTTAAGTGTTGCAATTCTTCCGGCTATGTCGGTTACTCTCGTTCTTCTGCCGATCTCCTCATTTCTGAGCTGATCACGCAGTGAAACCCCAAGCATAGCGCTTTGAGTGGCCTTGAGCTTTCTTATAAGGCCCATTGTACGATTATTATTTTATGATAGATATTTACAGGTTTTTATATTTTTTGTCTCCTTTCTTAAAATTGTCTTTGGAGACTACTACATATTATTACCTGCCAAGAAGTAGAAGAAGTAAATGAACAATAAAAGTCAACTAACCAGAATTTATTTAATTAAAAATAAATTATTAAAATCAAAACCATTTTATTTATACTGCCATTTGGAGTTTGACTTCTAAATTGATCAACGCGTCTCTGAGTCGCTTCCTTTGTTCGCAATTTAAAGAAGCCAGGGGTTGACGCGTCTGGCCCACCCTGATGCCCGTCACCAGTTCCATAGTTGTCTTCATGGCTGGAACGAAGTCACCTGAAAAATATTACATTGATATGTTTTAGAAGTTAATAAGTAACTCTGCAGCTAATCCTGGAATCTGAGGATTTGGGTGTTGTGTTGTGGGTGTGAATTCGCAATAGGCTGAGTCCATTGAGTGATTATGTAGTCTAGTAGTGGATAGTGATAGACTGAGTTCATTGAGTGATTAGTTTAGTAGTGGATAGTGATAGACTGAGTGGATTATGTGATTATTTTACTAGTGAAAAGAGACTAGCTGAGTTCATTGAGTAATTAGTTTAGTAGTGAAAAGAGATGAGCTGAGTTCATTGAGTGATTAGTCTAGTAGTGGATAGTGATAGACTGAGTGTATTGAGTGATTAGTTTAGTAGTGAAAAGAGATGAGCCGAGTTCATTGAGTAATTAGTTTAGTAGTGAAAAGAGATGAGCTGAGTTCATTAAGTGTTTAGTCTAGTAGTGGATAGTGATAGACTGAGTGTATTGAGTGATTAGTTTAGTAGTGAAAAGAGATGAGCCGAGTTCATTGAGTAATTAGTTTAGTAGTGAAAAGAGATGAGCTGAGTTCATTAAGTGTTTAGTCTAGTAGTGGATAGTGATAGACTGAGTGTATTGAGTGATTAGTTTAGTAGTGAAAAGAGATGAGCCGAGTTCATTGAGTAATTAGTTTAGTAGTGAAAAGAGATGAGCTGAGTTCATTAAGTGTTTAGTCTAGTAGTGGATAGTGATAGACTGAGTGTATTGAGTGATTCGTTTAGTAGTGAAAAGAGATGAGCTGAGTTCATTGAGTGATTAGTCTAGTATTGGACAGTGCTAGACCGAATGGAATGAGTGATTAGTTTAGTAGTGAAAAGAGATGAGTTGAGTTCATTGAGTGATTACTTTAGTAGTGAAAAGAGATGAGCTGAGTTCATTGAGTGATTAGTCTAGTAGTGGATAGTGATAGACTGAGTGTATTGAGTTATTAGTTTAGTAGTGAAAAGAGATGAGCTGCGTTCATTGAGTGATTAGTATTGGACAGTGATAGACCGAATGGAATGAGTGATTACTTTAGTAGTGAAAAGAGATGAGCTGCGTTCATTGAGTGATTAGTATTGGACAGTGATAGACCGAATGGAATGAGTGATTACTTTAGTAGTGAAAAGAGATGAGCTGAGTTCATTGAGTAATTAGTTTAGTAGTGAAAAGAGATGAGCTGAGTTCATTAAGTGATTAGTCTAGTAGTGGATAGTGATAGACTGAGTGTATTGAGTGATTCGTTTAGTAGTGAAAAGAGATGAGCTGAGTTCATTGAGTGATTAGTCTAGTATTGGACAGTGCTAGACCGAATGGAATGAGTGATTAGTTTAGTAGTGAAAAGAGATGAGTTGAGTTCATTGAGTGATTACTTTAGTATTGAAAAGAGATGAGCTGAGTTCATTGAGTGATTAGTCTAGTAGTGGATAGTGATAGACTGAGTGTATTGAGTGATTAGTTTAGTAGTGAATAGAGATGAGCTGCGTTCATTGAGTGATTAGTATTGGACAGTGATAGACCGAATGGAATGAGTGATTACTTTAGTAGTGAAAAGAGATGAGTTGAGTTCATTGAGTGATTAGTCTAGTAGTGGACAGTGATAGACTGAGTGGATTGAGTGATTAGTTTAGTAGTGAATAGAGATGAGCTGAGATCATTGGGTGATTAGTTTAGTAGTGGTCAGACTGAGTGGATTGAGTGATTAGTTAAGTAGTGAAAAGAGATTAGCTGAGTTCATTGTTGTTCATGTTTGTCTGTCATGTCAGTACATGCACAACCAATCAAAAGTTCAGGATATTATTTTATTTATTTTATTTTATTTATTTCAGTCAATTATAGTCCATAAATCCAATTAAACATTAAAATAATTCAAAAAGGAAATCAAATAATAAAATATAAATTTAAACAACAAAAGAAAATAAAGACAAAATAAAATAATAATCAAAATACATAAGAATAACATTGAATAGACACACAGAAGTTTTACAATAATGTCAACTTATAATATCCTAGTGGGCATCTGTACAGCAGCATGTCTACCACAGCTATGCCGGATATAAGGGCAGTCTAGCCTGTCGGCGATCATTGCCAGGATGGTATTGGAGCTGGCCCACACCCGACGCACAAGGGACGCGCCGCGTTTCCGCACAGTAGCATTAAAACAATCCGTGCGCGCGTCCGCGAACATCCCTGATGCACTACAAAAGCGGGGCAGCTCCAAAACCGCCCGGAACGCGTTATTATACTGGATACGGAGACCACTGTATGCCGAGCCAGTATCACCTCACCTTGTGAAGCTATAGTATCGACCAGTTTGTTCAGTCTCTGCTGCAGCACCCTGGCCTTCATCATATTTCCATCCTTCATCGTCTCCATAATATTATGAACCAAGTCTGGAAACAGGTTGGCAACGGTCGCAATACTGGAATCATGGCCCATCATGACTGATGTTGCGATGTGCTGTGAATTGAAATGATTTATTATTCTATTTTAATTAGGTACCTTACATATGCATAGAATTTAGCAGAATTACTTCCCTACTTAGTTCTGAGTAAAACAATGCTAATAACTAATTGGATAAGACAGAATCATGGAAGTATACTATCAGCTCAGAACTAAACAAAATTAAAATAAAAAATAATCAATCATTTAATGGTTTTCTCCAGTTGCTTTTCAATTTTTTTTTTCTACAATTTTACACCTTGATTATCGTTTGATTTTTTTCCAAAACTTAATAAAAGAAATATGATATTTCAAAAGCCGAAAAATAACCCATTTTTACCGCGGTGTTCAGACAGCTATTAGGCAAATGTGATAAGATTTGACAAAAAAGAAAATAATAGAAGCATAGGTATATTTTTCCTTTAAAATTTAAAGGAAAAATATACCTATGCTTCTATTATTTAATAAGGGGGTATATTTATAGTAACGAACACAACTGCACGATTAGCGCAGTGTTAAGCCACTGACTGCTGCGCTGCGTGTCACGGGTTCGATTTCAGCACGGAACAAATATTTGTATGACCTACAAGTCCGCTGTTCCGGGTCTGGATGTTTGTGTTTGTGAATTTGTATATTTGTAAACGCACCCACGACACAGGAGAAATTCCTAGTGTGTGAGAAAAAAACAGTATAAACTACACTTTACTTAAATAAATAAAATCATTATTTGTACCTCACTATAAAAACCGGCCAAGTGCGTGTCGGACTCACGCACAAAGGGTTCCGTACCATTGATTTATTAAATTTGTAGCATTGTAGCAAATGCTACAATACTCAGGGTAAGAGAACATGTGTAGCATTTGCTACAATGCTTCAATTTGCTTGACCGTAGGTGAGTTGCACTGCGCTGGTGTTAGAGTCGGAGCGGATAGCGGCTCTGAGGCCCATGAGAACAGCAGGCAACTCGTCGATCCATTTGTTGCTGTTTTCTAGCCTAGCCATGAGTGCGGCTTTTAATGTCCTGTGCCGACGTTCGACTATTCCGTTACTCTGCGGGTGGTATGCAGTAGTACGGGTTTTTTCTGCACCGAGTGATTGAGCGAGGTCTCGGAATAGTCGACTTTCAAACTGTCGTCCTTGATCAGTAGTGATTCTTATTGGACAACCGAAACGAGATATCCACACTTCGTAAAGTTTGATTGGTTAATGTAGAAAGCGCGCCAATTCAGTCACGTGCTAGACGACTCGCTTTGGTTCTCACGCACATTGACCGTTGGTCAACAGATGTCTTCCGGGGTGAGATTTATGGGAATCCTCGCCCCGGGGGTCAGGGTCGCAGCGACCCGCGCCATGACTTCCGCGGTCCTGGTATGATTTACAGCCGACCCTTTCCCAGCGGGTAAGAAAACATGTGTAGCATTTGCTACAATACTCAGGGTAAGGGAACATGTGGAGCATTTCCTACAATGCTACAAATTAAAGGATTTAAGTTATTTGTATAAAAGATTATAGTTCTTGCAATTTACGAGCGCGCGTGACTCTTGCTTGTGGTATGTTGTGTACATGCACAATGCGTTAGTGTGTGTGCCTGACGGAGCGTTCAAATCAGTAGCGAGCGGTCGGCCGCTCAGGTCACTTGTGCTTATTGTTTTCACGTCGCTATCCGCCACGAAGTACCGTCAGCATGTCAAATACCGATAAAAAGCGAAAAATTATTCGTAGTGAGGTGAGTTATTTAAATATGCATTTATAGCGTTAATTTAATATTGTATGGTATGGATCAACGATCATGAACATTGTATTATCTTTATTATTTATAGGGTCGTGCAATTATCGCCCGAGTTTTTCATTTTCTTCAAGAAGAATATAATTTCATGAAGGCGAATAATAATGATAATTGTGATTTGAGTCCTTTGGCTAACGTAAGTTTGAAAGAAGAAAAAGAGATGCCCTCTACATCTGCCAAGTTTCTATCACCAATGAAAAAACGTCGTAAAAGAAGTAGCAAATTTGATTTTGATAATTTTGACACTAATTTGATTCGAAGTACAATTCAAAATTATCACATCGAACACAAGGAAATTCCAACTTTAAACAAAATTCGGTCAGTTCTCAGAGAAAAGATAGACTTTGACGGGTGTCTAAGCACTTTACGTTCATTGCTCATAAAAATTGGTTATAAATGGCGAAAGATTAGCAGTAACCGACGAGTATTACAAGAAAGGCATGATTTACAACTATGGTGTTTAAAATATTTGAAAAAGATTTCTCAGTGCCGTGCAGAAGGACGTCCTATTGTTTACACTGACGAAACATATGTTTTAACGTCACACGTTCGACAAAATACATGGGGCATAAAGGATAAAGATACTCCATTTATGAAGAAATTAGGCACTGGGAGCCGGTTTATTATAGTGCACGCAGGTACTAAAGATGGATTCATTCCAAATGCCTCATTGGTGTATAAAGCATCCTCCACAACTGGAGATTATCACTCAAATATGAGTTTTGAAAATTATAAGAAGTGGCTAGAAGAGAAACTTATGCCAAATTTGCCAGAAAGGGCAGTTATTGTGATGGATAACGCGTCCTATCATAACGCCCGCAGCAGTAAAATTCCTACGTCCAGTTCAAGGAAGAGCGATATGATAAAATGGCTAACTGATAACGGAATTTTATGTGACGATCGATTAAAAAAAATCGAACTCTATGATTTAATAAAAAATAATAAACATCGTTTCATAACATTCAAAATCGACGAAATAGTTAAAAGCAATAATTTTGAAATATTACGTTTACCGCCCTATCACCCTGAGTTGAACTGTATCGAAAATATCTGGGGAATTTAAAAAAATAAAATTGCAACTAAAAATATCGGACAAAATATGACTATTTTACAAAATTTAATAAATGAGTGTATGAACGATATCGACAATGATACCTGGCGTAAAACTTGCAAGCATGTCGAAAAACTTGAAGAAGAATATAGAAAATATTTCGATTTGGACTTCGAGTTAAGGATTAATGTAGAATCAATATATATAGATAGCGACACTGAAGAGTTTGAAGATAGTGACACTTCTGACGATGAATAATAATTAATTTTAATAAAACTTACTATTAAAATATTTGTTTTATTATCATTGTTGGTTTCAAAGAAAAAATAATTTTAACATTGATTATTTGTATGCTAACCGTAGCGCGTCTACGCTCACGCACACATTTACACGTATACAGATACGACTTGAACACAACTAAGAGCCACGCGCGTTCGTGAATTGCAAGAACTATACGCGGTTATAAGCGGTTTACGATTTACGAGTTATTAAAAAAAAACTACTTCTAGACCTCGTTCAAAACAATTTTCGTTGGTAGTTTTTATAGTAATGTACATCTTATGTTTTTTTAGATTTTTCATTTTCTTATTTTAGAAGTTAGAAGAGGGGGGGGGGGGGGGACCAATTTTTTTCCACTTTGGAAGCGTCTGTCACGCAAGCTATTCAGTTTAGAAAAAAAAATATTTTAGAAACCTCGATATCATTTTTGAAGACCTATCCATAGACACCCCACACGTATGTGTTTGATTAAAAAAAATATATTTTTGAGTTTTAGTTCTAAGTATGAGGGGCCCCAATATTTATTATTATTTTTTTATTTTTGCATCAAAATCTTAATGCGGTTCACAGAATACATCTACCTACCTACCAAGTTTTAACAGTATAGCTCTTATAGTTTCGGAAAAAAATGGCTGTGGCATACGGACGGACAGACGGACAGACAGACATGACGAATCTATAAGGGTTCCGTTTTTTGCCATTTGGCTACGGAACCCTAAAAAGACTTTTTGTGGTGGTTGGATATGTTTAACGTCCATCAAAGTGCGTACGGGCATCAGCTAGTAGATTATAATTAATTTTTATATACATGGTTAGCAATAAATATCTTCTGGTCTTCACTCAGCAAGTCGGCTACTTGGTCTGCTATTCCCAGGTCTGCCTTTGCCCCTTTCAACGTTGGCAGTTTGGAAGAAGCTTCTGAGAATAACTGCCGCATGTTTACTGAAATGACGAAAATATTACCTATATATAAAAAATATTCAACATTTAAATTAGTTAAAGCACTCCCTGAAAATAGTTTTTTCAGAAACGTTTAGTGAATCGGTTTATATCATTTATAATACAGGTAATTTTTTATCCCAAAAATAATTAAAACTACGGAAATTATTGTCATATCAAACTGTTGTTTGTACAGACTTTCAAAATTGCAGCTTTATAGTCTGTTTATAAAGTCGTGAAAATAAATGAGGGTGCTGTGATCGTGAATATAGCAACTCTGTTAGTGTGACTGAAATAATTTTGATACTACCACATTATTTTGTACTAGAAGCAAAACTGGTTTTAATGAAAATACAAATCTATGGTCTATGGCGTTTAAATAAAAAGAGTAAAACAAAAAACATCATATATATTTATTATTATATGTTTTAACACGTTTTTACCAGTGAAAAGTATTCTAAAACATAATAATTGCTTTCATCATCTGATTCCAAATATTTTTAGTCAACGTCTCCGCTACTGCTGTCATCAGCCTGCTATCTTCGCTTAGGCGAATAACTGTCTTATCTTGATATAGGGTTCACTCTCATATTTTCCTGAAAGATTAAAAATTATGATACGTAATTTCTTTCAGAAGATGGATAGCACTAATTTTAATTCCGAACATGATATAATTCATTTTTAAAATCAGCGGTAAATTAAATCATCTAAAGTATCAAACTGTGCTAGTCGCACTACAATATGGTCTATTTATATTTGCAATCTAACCTTTAAATGCGCAATGTAAACAATCCTCATTTTAGTCTTAAAATCGTTTACTTAGTAAATTTGGAACTTCTAGTGGACAAAAACAAACAGTAACAAGATTACATACCTGTTTCAGCAACTGTTTAAACATAAATATCATCCAAATTTAATAAAATTTGTCCAGCTTCATGTTCTAGCTTTTATTTGTTTTGCTCATTTTTAATGTTTCTTCGATGTTTTATCCATGTAGATTTGAAAAGCATTAATAAATGTAATAGAAATCGAGTTACAAAACAAATACCCCACTTTTAAATTTTTTAGTTCCAAAATCATTAATTTCACGACTTTATAGACACAGGGTACTTGTATTCATATAAATTTAATCATTCAATACAAAATAAAGAAAATAAATCTTATTCCAAGAACGTTGAAGTCTTCGTTATTCAAGAATTGGTATAACATATATGTTAAATTAAAAACTCAGTGCTATGATTATAAGATAGGTAATATTCTAATTGAATTGTTTGAGGCTGTGCGTTAATTATATTACATGTTGTATATCTTATCCTACTAATGTTATAATTGCGAAAGTTCGTGAGGATGTTTGTTGGTCACTCTTTCAAGCAAATACTACATGAGATTTGGCACACAGATGGTTTATAACTAGAAGTAACATAAAGGATATACTTTGTAACCCAATATTCCCACGGGATCGAAACTTATGCGTGAAACCGCGGGGCGTAATTAGTGATTGCTTAAAGCAAGTTGTGCTTTTATATATCGACGCTGTAAAGTGATTTTGTCGTATTTGGAAAAAAGGCAATTTTGTTTTAATGCATAATTGAATTCTAAAATAAGTTTAGATAAAGTCAACGTCGTATCATAAAAAAGAAACATCGTAGGATTACCTACATTGATGAGGTCGGCCGGCGCAGTTTTTTTTTCTGAATTCCATTGGTGGTAGGCCATAACATCGGCCGCCGGCAGAAGTTACCACCCACCAGACAAAGTCTTGCCGCCAAGCGATTTGTCGTGTTCCGGCATGATGTCTGGTGAAGCCGTACGGAGGACGGGTCTGAGCAGTTGTGTTGCGATGTGTGCCGGGTACGATGCGCCAAATGTTGTTGTGTTGGGAGTTTGGTCGTGGAGGGTCTTCAGATCAATCTCCCGTTGACGCAGCATCGTTGGTCGTGTTGTTGGGTTAAACATTGCATCACCTCGCTCAACTGCCGTCTTCCTTCCTATTTGCTCAGTTTTTCTGAGTGAATAGGCTCTTAATAAACTAGCGCGCTTTACCATCAACGATCGCATCACTGCTTACCATCAGGCGGGATTGCGGTCAAGCGCTAGTTCATAATTATTAAAAAAAAAACCGTTACGTAATAAAACAAAATTGCCTCTTTTCCAGATACGACAAAATCGCTATCCAGCGTCGATATACATATTATATCTTCAGCACAGTCACATACTAGATTGTAGTCGACCGGTCTGAACCGGTATGTCTAAAACATGTGACATCTACCAACCCGCAGTGGGCCAGCGTGGTACCTAAATTACGGTCCACTACACAGGCCTCCCTCACCAGGGGGAGGCCTCTGTCCCAGGAGGGGGAACATTATAAGCTGATCATGATGATGATTATGATGGTCGGTATTGATCACCTCAAAACAGTGGGCATTGATCGCTCATGACATATAAACCACCGCCTGTCAATAGACAAGGGGCTGTTGTACAAAGTTAAGTTATTTATAATTTTAAAAATAAGAAAATAGATTTAAGATAGATATTAGATTTTACTTATACAGTATTCAACATAGAGTAAGGGAAAAAATATTAAGTATAATCTTATGAACAAAACATTTTCAAGCATAGATAATGACGTGAGGGTTGCACTTCGTGTAAAAAGTAAATACTTAACTACGGATGACGTAATCATCATCTAGACTCCCCTACCCCCTATGTCATTCAAAATAAACAAAACGGAGACCCCTCCGCCCCCCAATAGTGCTTACGTAATACTTGAAATGTAAATCGTATGGATAACATGTTTGAAAGTAACAGCTAAAACAACGCCAACTCGGTGTTCATTTCGTGCAGATTCGTTCATTATGTCATAGAGGATACGGTAATAGCAGAAGTTGTTATTATTATTACTACGTTGGTTCAAAGTAAGAAATCGTCACAAATGGTAAAGAATAAATTCGTTACTTCGAACCTGATTAGGGCTCTGATTAATTTATATTAGAGATCGACCGCAATCTAGTTGACTGTTATTAAGAAGAAAACTACCATCGACTCCGGTCATCATAGGGAAGTGATAGTAGATCAGGGGTAGGGTCGGTGCGGCCTCGGACACCCTCTGAAGGTAACACAATAGTTGGTCCACATTCTTCGGCTTGTAGTAGAGCTCTGGAAGGGTCATCATACCGTCAGCTTTTAACTTCGCTGCGTGTGCTGCCTGGTAACAGAGAGAAACAGCTGGTGAATTGTTTATGTCGCAGTCGCTGGCAATATTACGAAGTTCTAGCCGCAAACTGGTTCGCTTCTACAGTATCGTCAATTCGTCAGAACCGAGGAAGAAATTCAGTGTCTGATCACATCAGACATAAGACGTCGCGGAACTGTTCTCGATTAATTATGCTTGGTTATTGTGTGTTAATCTTAATCTATGATTTTAATAAAAACATTGTGTTTTATTACTTATTTGTTCAAAAAACAAATAAGTTTTAATATAATTACCAGTTCTAAAACATCCGGCAAAGGAGTACCACCTACTTGGGCGATGACTTTGGCGCCAAAAGGTCTCGCAGCTATCATCCATGCTTCGAGGAGCGACTTCCTCTCGGCCACACTTAAGGACATGCCTTCTCCTGTAGTTCCACCTACTTTGTGAGAAAATAAGAGACTCTCAATATTAAATAAATAATATCTCAATATAAAACAAATGTAAAATGGACTGGATGGTAGGAAGAATGGTATGGCTAAAAAAGGCTGAATGAGATGACGGTTAGACATATGGAAGAAAGAGATATGTTGCGCCGAAACCAAATAAATTGTGATAAGGGTGTTACTCTTATCACGTATGACTTAAGGCAAAATTTCCGCTATGAGAACATTCAAAATGGCGCTATCATTCTACAAGTTTGTAGCGTATGATACGCCCTTTATTACGATAAAGGGCGTATCATACCTACGCTACAAACTTGTAAGGCAACCGTTTGTGTAAAATGCTACATAGTTACAAAATTATCAATTTATTTCGAGCAACAAGGTTCAACATTAGTAACAATGTGCTTACAAACTACGTGAGCATTTACAAACAAAGAAAAACGAAATGCTATAATAGGTTAAATTTTTTGATACTTATATATTATACGTAGTCCATACTTGAAAGTATTACAATGCATGTGTTATGCAGTTGATTTGAAAGTAATTAAAATACGCAAAATTGTATTGACAAATGCCTCAAATTTATTCATTGTTTGAATACCTGAATTTCATCCATCTTTCTTTTTTTTGTAGGGCTATCATGTAAAATTAATGTCGACTTTTAATGGTTTTTCGAAATACCAAGTTATTATGCATGTTATTTTAGTGATTCTATTGAAATATGCTACAATAGGAATTGTTAATAAATAGTTAGCATGTAAATAACAGAAGATTTGTAAAACGTGAGATAACCCTAAATTGGTTTGTTTACCTCTATTCTTTATGGATCTTGGCGTTGGTATGGATTGCGTTGGATTGCGACATCATTGCAGTTGTGGTTCACACGCTGACAGTCCAGTCCATGATCCATCCTGCCAGCTATCATAGCTAGAATGCTGTTGACGTTGCCCCGCACCCTACGGACCAAGGATGCACCGCAAACTGCGTATAAACAGTTCACTCTAGCATCAGCAAACATCCCTTATGCACCGCAGTATCGGGGCAACTCTACTAGCATTCTGAAAGCATTATTCTATTGGAAGTGATGGGCGCCCGGCGCTGACATATTATTGCGTATAATGAACCCACAGACTACAGGTACAAAAAGACGTGCAGTACGTACTAAATACATATATATAGTGCGCTTGACCTCTTTAGAGTCACGCCTATATCTGCAGGCAATCATCTTAGGTAGCTCTCACACACAGCGCCCTCCGCTCCGTATCAGTAACTTCATCGTTTTTGAGGTCAGTGATCAACAAGTGACTCAGAAATCTAAAACGGTCTACCCTTACAAGGGGTCTACCTGTTTATTTTCAGATATTACTTACCAAGAATGCCATTGACTCGATGCTTGTTCAAATGTGCCATATAAATAGGTATGATGGACAGGTCCACACTCCCTGACTCCGAGAAGGGAGTAAATACTGGGGCCAGAACACCTTCCACTTTAAAAACCTGCGGTCAGATAAAACATGAAAATCGGAGTGTAGAGAGATTTCTAACGCAAATTGTTAAGTACTAATATACCTATTAATTCAGTAAATTATTGTAGGCGGTGGTTTAAGAGGATTAACACATGGTACCGCGCACCGCCGCGGAGGGCGGCGACGGTAAGCGGATTTCGTAGCGGTGCACCGCGCGGTGAGGCGGTTTACGCGCCTGTCTGCGCGAATGGATTGAACACGGTTTTGAACAGATTGTTCACAGACACTGCCAAGAAGCTTCGATCTTCGTGCTGCACCCACGATGACCCGCGCTCCTATGCGGCGCTCCGTGTGTGAGGCGCCACCCCACTGCTAGGTCGGCTGATAAATGTGTGTTGGGCATCTACGGATCTATTAGAGGTCAATGCGACGTGAGATCATGAGACGCGGTGCCGTGTGTTTATTGCCTAAGACCTATCTTTATCCTATACTAGGTCGATGAACTTTTTTTGAATGGGAAATCATCAATTGGCCTCTCCCGCTAAAACCCACCCGTGATCCTTCACTTTCCTGTGCGCCAAGGGCCATTGTATCTCTTTTGAACATCCCGTGCAAGTAACAGTCCTCGTAGACCCCATACAGGTCGATGACCCTTAAATCCTGTAGTATTTATCCACTTTTTTTTATAAATTATAAACTAGCGCTTAAACGCAATCCCGCCTGATGGTAAGCAATGACGCAATCGTTGATGGTAAATGCACTAGTTTATTAAGAGCCTATTCACTCTAGCCTTGAAGACACTCAAATTGTAGTCCGACGAAAACACCGCCGCTGGCAAATTGTTCCAGTCCCTCGATTTACGCGGTATAAAAGAGGAGGCGAAACGCTTCGTCCGGATCGTAGCGGTGTTAACAACGTAAGGGTGGAAACTCGCCGTACGACAGGTCATCCGACGGTGGAACGGAGATAAATAATAAATATATACGGACAAATCACACAGGAGCTAGCCCCAAAGTAAGTTCGAGACTTGTGTTATGGGATACTAACTCACTATATTTTATAATAGATACATATATAGATAAACATCCAAGACCCAGGCCAATCAGGAAAAGATCGTTTCCCGTCATGACCTGGCCGGAGATCGAAACCGGGGCCTCCACGTCACAGGCAGGCGTGTTGACCGCTGCGCCACGGAGACCGACAAACCGACCGACGGAGATGATATTGTGTTATTAAAAGACAAAACAGCAGGTCATTGCGTAACACACTATGAGTAGGAATGGATTTCATTTGGACATTTCAATAACATTCATTGCGTTGGTTATTCAAGTTGGTAAGCAGACGCATTTTTCGAGCATAAGGCCCAATAGATTAGTATTACCTACGTTTAAAAATAATTTCAATTGATAGTAACAGTGTGTTAAGCAATTAGGGTGAATGCTGAAGTAGAAAGTGATGTAGGTGGTGCTATTAGCGTGATTTAATTTTTTTTAATTCTGATTTTGAGCTAACGCATTCTCTCAACAATCAGAACATAGGCATAGTTGCCCGGGCGACCGTCGATCAAATGCGTGCACATCTATTTAAACTAAAGTTCATTTCAGTTAATCATGCGATAAAGTTTGTTCACCCCTCCTACTAATGTATCCCAATATTCCCACACGATACAAAACCATGTATAGTTAAGGAAGTGTCGGTAATACGATCAAAACAAGTATATCGTTGTGGTATCGTGGTAAGAGGCGACAGATCAGCACAACGATACGATATTGTTTTTGTATCGTGTGGGAATATTGGGATACATTAGTAGGAAGGGTGGACAAACTTTATCGCATGATTATCTAAAATGAACTTTATTGTAGGTAAGTCACAGTCGCCATGAACCGAGCCGCCGGCGACCAGTCGACAGTGCGTAATGGCTCTTTTTATAACTCAAGGTCGACCAGTGGTCTATATAGGTAACACTTCATATAGCTAAAATATTTCTGGTCAGGGGATGCCCTCCCAGACTCGACTAAGTACTAGGGTTACCATATTATTCAAGCTAGGCTGAGAATGAACACTTTTTGATCACGAAGGTTAACGGAGGCGGAGGCGGAGGTGAGTAGTTAAAGAAAAAAATTATATTTATGGTTAATTAAAACAATTTTTTATTTTAAACATGTACATTAATAGTAGTACACTTAGTAAAAAAATATTACCTTCTAGTAATGAAAATTAAGGAGAAACAAATTGTATTTTTTTTTTTTTTTTTATTACAGTATAAACCAGCGCTTGACCGCAATCCTGCCTGATGGTAAGCAGTGACGCAATCGTTGATGGTAAAGCGCACTAGTTTATTAAGAGCCTATTCACTCTAGCCTTGAAGACACTCAAATTGTAGTCCGACGGAAACACCGCCGCCGGCAGATTGTTCCAGTCCCTCGATGTACGCGGTATAAAGGACGACGCGAAACGCTTCGTCCGGATCGTAGAGGTGTTAACAACATAAGGGTACACGTCTCGCACTAGTTGATTCTTAACCATTTTGGCCTCAAAGGGGGCCGGACGGTTTTCGAGCGTCGCAGCTTGCGCGTTATTTAAATACGTTTTATAAATACGTAAATAAACCTCCGTTATAACTCCGCAAGAATTGTGCGGAGTCGAAGGCGGAAGCGAAGATACGATTTATTTCGGAACTTCCGCAGTAACGGAAGCAGAGGCGAAGCTGCGTTACAACCCTAGTTTGTATCTATTGCCAGTATTAAAATCTGATAAAAAAAGCCTTTTATTTTTTATCTTAAATTTATTAAAAACTAAAGACTAAAAGAGGAAGGCAGATCGTAAAAAAAAAAAAAACGTTTACACACAGAAATATGTTCCTTGTACAGGGAGTTTACAATATTACTTATATGTATTTGTTACAGCCAGTTCTGTCAAAAAATCAACTGTTTTAGAAAATTTAGAATTTTAGGTACTTTAAATCCAACGTAATAACCAATGAAATAAGGTATATTATTACACTATATACTATTATACATTTGGTATAGAATTTATTTTAAATAGAACCTATTTAAAGATAATGAGAAATTCGCTCACCATTGCATATAGATAATGAAAATGAATAAACAAATGCACACAGGACAATCACGATGTGAGAACACGAGATGACTGATAACTGAATCCGATGTCTTGTAATGTAATACCTACTGTATCTATGTAGCAAGCTGATGGAAAGTAGGTGAGGTTGGTAAGATAGAAAATATGTGGAGTAGGTAAGTAGAATTTGTGGTTATACTCCATCGGTTTAGGTACCACGTGACTTAGTTAACCGACTAAATGTCAGTCTACCAGTCACATCCATACCCAAATTACGTAACACACTGACACAGGTCTAAACTGACATTTTATCATCTGTCCTTTTCTTAATAAAATAGAAAGAAAAAGTGCAGTTAACATAAAATTAGTTTAGTTTGTGGCCAACAGAATCGGCGCCATTGTCCGTTTGAATCATTTTGAAGCATAATTTGCTAATCTTTTCTATTTGTTGAGTTGTTTCAATAGTCTCATATTAAACACAGTGTTATCAAATTATTAATGAATTAGAATTGTTTTTTATTTTATTGCTTATTTCTTTGCCTTCGCACGTTTTCTCATAGCACATTAGACATTGCCAGAATTGTCGACATCGGCACCATTGCCATAAACAAAAATAGAATAGAGTTGTTTCAAGTTGTTGAGCAGACACATTTTGTGAACATATAGAGCAATGATATGTTCACAAAATGTGTCTGGCTCAACAACATAAATGACGCAATAAATGTTGTTGAACTGTCAAAATGAAACCCATTGCTACAGATATACCTACGTAATTACCCAGCAGTTGTTGTTTAATTGTTGTCATTGTAATAATTCGAAATATAACGCAAACGTAACGATTTTCTTAATGCGAATAATTGAAGTGAATGTGGAGGCATGAGGAACAGGGACTAAAGCTCACTCATCCTCCATAGAAAAGGGAGGATCCTCCGACCAGACGGGTGTTATGTCTGGTGGGCCACTTGCCCAATGGTTGAAATTGGCAAGTTGTATGTATGCGAATTGCACGGTAAACTCTGATTGCGAGATGTAGAATTCGTGTGACGTCAGTATGACGCGTCGTTCATTTTTGTGGCGTTTGTAGGTACCGCTACATCACTCCCCTCCGGAGACCGGAGGTCGATAGTCGGCTGAGTCTTGTATCTTGTGATTCTTGCTAGGGCAGCTGAGGTTCCAGTGAGTCGGAACCGGTTGCCGCGTAGTTCACGGTGAGTCAGAACTGTCTTTGAAGATTCCCCAGTGAGTCGGGGTGGTGGCGCTGCGTTGTAGTCCAGTGCGTCGGATGTCGTACAGCGCCGGGTTGAGGCTGCGTCGAGGTTGCTGATGAGGTAGAGGGTGATGACCAGGAATGCGCGGTCGCTGCATGCTTGTGGTCAGGATACCCGTTGAAGAAGTGGGTGCTGGCTGGGTGGGTGATTCGCCGATGAAGCTTGCGGGAGTGATGATGATGACGTCACGCTCAAGTTGTTGCACGAAGGCTGCGCTGACGTTCATGCTCGGGGTCACCATTGTGGAGGCATGAGGAACAGGGACTAAAGCTCACTCATCCTCCATAGAAAAGGGAGGATCCTCCGACCAGACGGGTGTTATGTTTGGTGGGCCACTTGCCCAATGGTTGAAATTGGCAAGTTGTATGTATGCGAATTGCACGGTAAACTCTGATTGCGAGATGTAGAATTCATGTGACGTCAGTATGACGCGTCGTTCATTTTTGTGGCGTTTGTAGGTACCGCTACATCACCTCCCCTCCGGGTGGTGGGGCGCTTTGGACTTCTTTATCGGAGTTGGAAAAAAATTTACCGTCACATTTTTCGGTTACGCGTCACATTTTTCCGTTACGCGCCATCTTTTTCTTGCCCCTACCACGGTTGGTTCAGACGAAGAGTACTTTCACTTTCTCCAACGGAGTAGGGATAGTATTTCGCTTAAGCGGACTTACTCCCACCACCAGACTTTACCGTTCAAAAATACACGTACAGTCCCCTTCCAGTCACCCAGAATCGTGAGAGGGTCAAGCCACGTTTTTTTCTTGCATCCTTATTTATTTGTATTCATGTCTATGATAATAAAATCCTTTTGTTTAAACTTTATCTAATTTAACTTTATTTAACCAATTTCTGGAAAGTTGCATGTAGATCATTTTGCGAAAAATAAGGCCATAAAGAAGTTTCACTTCTTACGTGTGTACACTAGTACACGCACACATTTTTTATTTATACAAAGTTATAGTCAATTTCCCTGCATTTATGGAGATTTAGTTCGTCAATAATTTATCTTTGAAAAAACCGAACTATGAATACGCTTTTCTCTAATCTATCGATATCGGTATTTCGGATGTAGGTATAATGTATATCCGAGTACTCACAAACGCAAGTCTTTGCGTTTGTCGTAAGGATTACTACGACATGCGATTATTTTTGGTAATATTTAATCGCTAGCTTATAACAACGTCGATAGCAATGTCGAGACTGATGCCCCTGGTACAAGTTATTTTTTATACTTAGTTAAAAACATCTATTTAAAAGCAGCTGGTAATAGCTATCCAACAAAGTACCTAGTGGCATTACTAAAACCCAGAATAAATATATCTGTGTAGTGGTATCTACAAACGCCACAAGTGAACAACAAGTCATACTGACGTCACACTGATCCTGCATCTCGCAAGCAGAGTTTATCGTGCAACTAGTATACAGTATGTTAAGAAAACCCTGTCCGACCCGTGAAGGTGTTGTTAGGTATCGATAACTGATTCTACTAACGGATACAAAACCGGGCTAAACTTAAAAAAAAATCCCCCTAAAAATAAATATTATTTCGCAAAAAGTGGTAACTTTTAAATGTGCGTTCACCCTTCCGCGGGCGGCGGGCGGCAGGGCACGCGGCACGTGGTCGCATCGCTATTCGCTCATAATAATACCTGTGTTGTAACTTTTTTTTAAATTACCAAATTTCGGGGAAGTTGGAATTAATTCGCGGGAAAAAAAGATTATTTCAAAATTCATTTGTATTGGTACTATGATGATTACGTAAAATTTTATATTATATTTGGTCATGTGTTTACCTAACCTTTATTATCCTTATGGGTCGGACAGGGTTTTCTTAACATACTGTATACAACGTTATTTTTCGTTTATGCGAAACCTGAATATAGTTTGTTCAGAATAAGTAACTGAATTGATTCCAATCATTTTTACACCATGTTATATTTTATCCCAAATACATTTAGAAATTGTTGCACTGTAGTTACCGAGCGCGCACGGTGAATCATAGTACTCCGAGCTCGCGCAACAGCTGACGCTAGAGGTCAACGCACCGGGATAACAAGCTCATAACTTTGTGGTTTTTCATGATACCTATCTTTTTGAAATTTGATTCTTTACTTAAAAATACACGTGTTTCGGATTTCGCATAAACTAAAAATAATGTTGTATACAACTTCCCAACATCAACAGTTTGGCAAGTACCCACCAGACACAACAGCCGTCTCTTCAGAGAATCCTACCTTTTCTATGAAGGATGAGTGAATGTTACACCCTGTTCTTCATACCTCATTTCAGCCGAAGAACGTCCACTACTGGGAATAGGCCTCCCCAAGGATCAACATCTTGGGGGAATAATGCCATAACCGCCACGCTTGGAAGGCCGATTGGCGATCACAGTTAGGCCGCGTTTCCACTGACGCGAAGCTAGGCGGACAGGAGCGGTGAAGAGCGGTGAAAAATGGTCAGTGTTTTCGCTGAAGCGGCCGTCACCACACGGCATCTTCATACATAAATACTCGTACATGTAATTTGCATAAAGTATACAAGGAGCTTGCATCCCGTGTGGCAAAAGAACTTTTCTTCGCTGAGTACCTATGTAGTATGTACCATTATGACATGCAAGCAATATGCATAATGTTCTTCAAATTACAATCATGCGTATTCCAGCTGTCGATGTCGGTAGGCTGTCACTGCACAGGACTTTTCGGAGGTATTAATAACTTCTGCGAAAATTAAAGAGGTAACTGTTTTTAGTTCGTATTAAGAACGAAGAACAACACCAGACCTTTATCTCAAGAAAAAAGTATTAAAAAAAAAAATTAACTGTCAAAACAGGAGTTCACATTATACAAAAAATCAACAAAAAAATTGCAAAATTGTGCTAGTTCTGCAAAACTCCAAAATCACAATGCTGTCGCTTCCTGGACCGCTAGAGTTTACATCTGGGGGATCTAAAATTGATGAAATTTATACACCCGGCGTTGAGTTTGTTCCGGCCTCCAAAAGTCATAACAAGAATATGGAGAAATCTGTCCTGGTCATCTACACCGGCGGCACCATAGGCATGGTACCGAGTCCTGATGGTGAGATGTTTACTTTCTTGATTTGCTTTTATTTACAACTAGCTGCCCCTTCACCCCTTTTATTTTTGCCCTTTGGTTTCACCCGTATTAGTCTCTATCCCGTGGGGAATATCACAATCGGCTTACAAAGTACCTATTTGTATATGCACAAATGAAGTAACATTCAAGAAACCTTTTCTCTAAAATTTGCAAGATTTTTTTCGGGCATAGGATGGGATTTATGGGGTCATTGCCGTTAGTTGTTCTACAAAATATCTCCTGTATATTAAAAAAAGAAGCCTTGACTTCTTAAGACTTAAAACTCACTATAGCCGTACCAAAGTAAATAAATGACTTAATTCCGCTATCACCGTTCCATCTTCGGAGGACCCGTTGAACAGTGAGTATCCACCCTTACGTTAGTAACACCACTACGATCTGAACGAAGAGTTGCTCCTCGTTTTTTATACCACCCGCATCGAAAGGCTGGCACAATTTGCTTGCGTCGGTCTTGCCGTCTGATTACAATTTCAGTGTCTTCAAGACTAGAGTAAACTAGTGCGCTTTATCATCAACGATTGCATACAGCTAGTTCCTGATGAATATGTTAGAGCAAAATATTTGTTCTTACAAATTATTGACATGATTGTGTCAATAGGGTTTTATTTCTTTCCTAAATTAAATTGGTAGGTACCTATTCCAATTTACCTACTCAACTGATGTCATGCAAAAATAATGAGTCAAAAATATTTAAAATCCATCTAGCGAAAATGTGACCTTATGCCAAATATACCTACTAATTTCTCACATGGCTACACTTTCGCTCTCGCTGAATTTTGAGGCTGACTCTATATGCGGGAAAATACCTGATAGACAACTTGTGTGATTTTGAATTGGAAACCTAGTCTGCGCAAACGCGATAAGTATAAGTATTTAATACATGATAAAATAAGAAAATAATTATTATGGGGTTTATTTTCTGGGATCATTGACCGCAGTTGTTGGAAGTCGCTAGAAATATCTGTATTATTTTTTCTTCAAATCACAAATGTCATTGGTGCCGTATTCACATTTTTTATGTTATAAACTAGTGCTTTGTGAACACTAGTTTTGGGCACGCGACAATAGAGGCGGTAAGTCCCCTCTATAAGGGGTTGCTAGAGAGGCGCCACGGCGCCCTCATGTTCCGCCTGATGCAGGTTCTCACCGGACACGGCTGTTCCGGGAGGTTCTTGTTCCGGATAAGGCGGGTGGAAACCACTGTGGGGATCACCCTGAGGGCATGGTGGAGAATATGGTGGAGGTCTGCCCGGGTTGGGCAGAGCATCGCCGTGTCGTCGTGGTGGCGATCGGCGGCGATCTCTCGCGTCTGGCATTGGTCCAGGCCATGGTCCGGAGCGAGAGTGCATGGCAGGCCATCACCTCCTTCTGCGGAGCAGTGTAGCTGACAAAGGAGGAGAAGGGAGCGGGAATCCCAAAGCCCTCAAGCCACTAGCCGCCGCAGGAGACGCCCTGGACGGGAGACAACATCAAACTCCCGGCCACCGTAGGCGCGGGCTTGCGGGCGGTGAGCAGTGGGCAGCTCGCCGCCCGGTAAGGATCCAGGCCCGAGTCGACGGCGAGATGTGGTTCACGCGCGCCTCAAAGAGACGAGTTCCACGAAGACCGATGACTCCTGGGTCAGGGTTGCGGGTTGGTTAAAAAAGAAACTGTGGCCCTGGTGCACATGCAAGAAGAAGGGGTTTGTTTTAGTCAGTAAAATTCTGACATGTTCCGTTTCGCCCAGAGCGGGAGAGGTCATTTGATGATTTCACATCCAAAACTTCAAAAAAAAAAAAAAAAAAAACTAGCTTGAAAAACAAAAAAACAATTTTTTATTCTGCTTTGGATTCAAGTAATAACGCTAACAGGTGTTGTTGAGGCCCAAAAAATATTTTTTTTTGTACTTTGCTCTTTTCCTGACCATTATTTTAGCGACTTTTCGACAGCTGTCATAAAACGTACACGTTCCGTATTACGTACCTAATTCTTAACTTTAATTGCCTAGTAAAAAAAAAAGAAATTCTAAACTGCCTTTTTTTATTAAACTATCTATTAGAATACCATCTATATGTATTAATTGTGTGTTGCTGCAATCACTCGTTTCGTCTGTCAATAAATGGTTTGCCTAATGGTCAAAAAATATATTATAACAAGACACAGATAGATATCTAGAGACCATTAGTGATAAAATCGACCATTTGTGATATTTACATATTATGTTGTGTAGGTACAGACGCCAGCACATAATAGAGGAGGGGCTCGTGGCTAAATAACAAAAGCCACACAACACCCTAATTGCCTAACACACCATTATTACCGATTTGAATAATTTTGAAGCAAATTGCTAATGCATTGCTCTATATGTTCCAAAAGAGTGTCTGCTTAACAACGTAAAAGACGTCACGAATGTTGTTGAACTGTCAAAATTAAAACCATTGCTACTGATAGGGAGTTACGCAATTACCCTGCAGGTCGATCGATCAGGTTAACCTACTTACGCTTGCCGCGGTTGGGTTTTGGATGGGTGGAAAACAAGTTAAGCTGTTGGACCTGGCTGTTATTCGTAGATTTTTGACAGTCGCTACGTGGATAGTCATAAGCTGTAAAGTCTGATAAACAGTCTTAACAAGGAGTATCGTGTTACCCAGTGTTTGGGTTGCGGACGTCAGATAAGAAGTTGCTCCATGTAAAAAACTGGTACTTATTCAATTAAAGAATTCAGTTGTAGATTGCCCTTAGCAATAAGACCACCCACCAGACAAAGTCTTGCCGCCAAGCGATTCGTCGTGTTCCGGCATCATGTCTGGTGAAGCCGTACGGAGGACGGGTCTGAGCAGTTGTGTTGCGATGTGTGCTACCCGGCACAAAACCCGAGGCGCCAAATGTTGTTGTGTCGGGAGTTTGGTCGTGGAGAGTCTCCAGATCAATCTCCCTCTGGCGTAGCATCGTTGGTCGTGTTGGTGTTGGGTTTAAGATTGCATCCCCTCGCTCAACTGCCGTCATCCTTCCTATTCCTAGGTTTTTTAAGCGAATAGGCATAATAAACTAGTGCGCTTTACCATCAACGATTGCATCACTGCTTACCATCAGGCAGGATTGCTGACAAGCATTAGTTTATAATTATTTAAAAAAAAATGTTGTGTACGTAATAAAGAGTCTATTCTATTCAGTTGTATCCGGTTAGACTGGATGGAGACCCCAACACAGTTGCGGAAAGACTCGGCAGATAATAATGACAGCCGCCAACACATCAAGTTACTCCTCCTCAAATCAAATCAAATCAAAGCATTTATTTCAAATAAACCAGATACAGGCACTTTTGAATTGTCAGAAGGTCGGTCAGTCAGTAAGGTGAAGCTAGTCGCCCATTCCAAAGAGTAGGTACTTATGGACACTCTTTTAAATTATCAAGCTATTGATAAAAATATTTGATTACATCATTCATTTTGAAATCAATCGTGTGAGAACGATGCAGAAATATATTGTACGCTAAGAGCGTCCATTATGGAAAAACACACAAAAAAAAAACAACAACAAAAAAGACTAACCCAACAAATAGATGCTTTACAGCAAGTACATTGTGCTCACACGTGTGCCATGCAATTATACAATACTAAGAAATTGAATCTACACAATGCAAAGACAGTTTTGTCCAAGGTTCAGCAGCTCCAACAGTGTTCCTCTGTTCTGTGACTCCTGTGGAATTGTGGAATTCTCTTCTCCTTTACTATAGTTCGCTATCTCTTACGATACCTGGCCGCGACTATAGCATCATGCAGGCTGGTGTCCAGAGATGAACTAATTTGGTCAGCCCACCTTATTGGACTGCGACATCTAAATCGTCGTCCATCTCCTTCCTAGTAACCATCAGATGTTCGAGGTTGTCTCCATCTTTTCTGGCAATATGGCCAAAATATTCTAAAATTCTTCGAAGGCAGATAAAAGAGAGTCTTATTGTGATGTCAAGTTAATTAATTCTGTCAAATTACTTTAATAGATTTTCAACTTTAAGATTAAATTTTCGTTAGGAAAATTTGACAGCTTTGATTAGCTTGACACTGGTGTCTGTAGGTAACTCTGTACATGCATAGTAAAGAGTATTCTACTCTATCGACACCCATCGCGTCTGCGGAGTTTAACTAGCCAATTTTAAAACACCCGGAATTCTAGCAGTAAACCTATCCTGTACATACAGGATAGTTCAAAGTGTGCTAGTAAAATGATGGGGACATTTTTAGACCACTTTTGTATTAAAATCAATCAATGTAGTCTATTGCAGTCCATTGCTAGTCATAGGTCTCTCTCAGTGTTCGGCTTTTCGTCTAGCCACCTTATTTAGGTCGTCCGTCCACCTAGCTGGGGGTCCCACACTACGGTGGCCGATACGCGGTCTCCTTTCCGAGCCTTTTCTACTCGGTAGAATTTGAAAAAGTTTTTCATAATTCTGGTCTTCTCCCGGTTTTTCTTTACTTGGCTTTATCGTTTTTTTAATAAGTTGTTACAAATCCTGTATCTTTTGATATAATCGATAGGATTTTCTTTCACATAGGTCATCCGACCACCTGATAAAGATGACGATTTTTGCTACTGTTTCAAAGTAATATGTATGTACATGCTATAATACATATATCTTGGACACCAATGACTGATTACAAGGTGAAGGAAACCATCTTGAGGAAACCTGGACTTTAAGTCTGAAATCGCCAACCCGCATTGAGCAAGCTTGGTGATTACGCTCAATCTTTCTCTGTATGGGAAACCTGGACTTTAAGTCTGAAACCGCCAACCCGCATTGAGCAAGCTTGGTGATTACGCTCAATCTTTCTCTGTATGGGAAACCTGGACTTTAAGTCTGAAATCGCCAACCCGCATTGAGCAAGCTTGGTGATTACGCTCAATCTTTCTCTGTATGAGAGGAGACCTGTGCCCAGCAGTGGGACGATAAAAAAAAGGTTGATGATGATGGTATGCTGTTATACGCCACACCTTGATTCCGTAACACAAGCATATTGCTAATCTATTACTTGATATGTTTCAAAAGTCTTTCTACTCGACAACGTAAATAACGCAATGATTGTTGATGTGTCAATATGAAATCTATTCTTACGGTTAGTGACCGTACTACTTTATCGATTCGTTGAATGAGCGATGGACTTCAACGTGTCGTGGTTTGGATCCCGTTTGTAACAAATATTTGTAGAGGTTACAAACTAAGCAAACGTTAGCTTTGTGTACGCTCGATGGTAAGCAGAGCGTTGAAAATCGAATGCGCGAAAACAAAAAAAAAACATTGCGGGAAAAGCCGCCAGTGCGTTCCTGCGATCTAGGTGTTTTAGAATGTAAGATTTGGTTTTCTAAACGCACCTAAAAATACAAAATGAAAACTAAAAAACGTATCAGCAACTGAGCGATGGTTTTGTCTACCGTAGTTGAGAACAAGCATGACTTGATATGTGATTAATTAATAAAAGGACGTGTTCTCATACACATGTGATGTGAGTTAAATATAGTATCACATCTGCGTATTTAGATAATTTTTTAGACTTATTTATCATAATTTGGTCATAAGCATAGATAAACTTCGTAAAAGGTCAAGGTCAGTTATTTCACATTATGATCTGGATAAGATTTCATATTACAGAAGCTGTAAGCGCCTTTTGTCATCTAATGCACGTGGACCACAAGAACGTCATCTTACGCTGCGATAATTTTCAGTTTTAACACTTCTGACTTCAGTCCGGTTAGTCAGTCTGCGTTTCAGAGCCGCGACGTACGCATCGTAAGCGGAACGGCCGCATATCACAGCGCGAAAAAAAGTTCGATAAAAAAAGTATATTTTTTAAAAATGGAAGTGTACGGTGACGATTTAAAAGAGATTACCAATGGTTTGGATATGTCATTGTTAGGCGCGGATCTTCCGGATTTTAACAGAGGAAGGAGACTTTCTGCAGCTCATGAGACTAGTGAACGACGTGTTTTGGTTATTTACACCGGTGGAACCATTGGCATGGTGAAGACTGACGATGGTGAGAATATTTGTTCCACATAGTTTTGTCTGGTTTCGCTAAAAATACGTTCTTTTTTTAAGCAAATAGGTCAGTCTCTATAATGGTACTCGTAAATCCTAATTTAAAATCACCTTAACATAATTTGGTTGGAATCCCTTCTCTGGATTTATTGGTACTAGGTAGCTATTTTTATTTTTTAAACGTTTCAAAAACTAAGAGATTTATTTTTTTATTTTATTTGGTTTACCAACAATTGATTCCCCAAAAACAATAGTAAAAAGGTAGAATAACAGTGTTATAAGCTTAACATAATTATGTATCTGTGTTTCTGTTTACGCCATCGTAGGTCCCAAACGGCTGAATCAATTTTGATTTTTATTTAGAGCCACTTTGGTAAAGTAGGTAATAGGTGTTTTTCACATATTATACACATTGCTTCAAAATAATATACGCTGCCAGTTTGCGTCTGTCTCATTTATTTATTTATTTGGACTTCGAATAGAGAAAACATCTTAAATGCTAGAAAAAATAAATAACAGGATATGACCTTGTGCTCCTCCACTTATAAGAAGTCACAGCATGCAAATATAATATAACAGCATGAATACAAATTGTTAACATTGTAACGAATTAAATTTTAAAACAATTTATTTAATTATTTTATTATTTATGTACACACAACAAAATGAAGATCTGAATACAAAGGTGCTGCTTATTTCTTAAGAAATTTCTTCCAGCAGACCTGCGAATTGAGTAGTAAAACAGAAATGTAGACAATAGTGTGTAAGAACAAGGAGGAAATAAAATATGAATATGATAACTATTAAAGTAATAATATTAAATATACCTAAACATATAAACCTAAAATAATTATATAAGCCAAACCAATAAAGCCAAAAATAAGTGTACTACTTAAATAAATACATAATACTAAAATATATAAATATGTATAAATAATAAACAAATTCTCACAATATAGAGGAAAGGTAATGCTCTTTTAATCGACACTTAAAATTAGAAATAGTGTTTAAATCACGAATGTTAGACGGGAGTGAGTTCCACAATCTTACAGCATGTACAGAGAAGGAAAGGAATAGTAAATCGTTTTATGAGGATGAGATTGAAGGATGGATCTTAGGTGTGATCTACAGGTGCGTCGCTAGAGCGCGCGTAAGAAAAACGCTCACGCAGGTAGGAATGATAAGACGGGTTGTGTAAGATGTGTAGAATGTTATATTAAATTAGTTTTTAAGCAATTTTAGATTAATTAAATTTAAAACAATGTTATATTAATCTAAAATACAACGTTGTTTGTTATATTTAACTATTGATCTATTACATCAAGTAATCAAACATTGATCTTGAACTCTGCGTTCTAAATATTTATAGCAATACGATTACGACAAATGTCTCAGAATATCAACAACTGATTACGTTTATATAAAAACTGGTTGCGTTGTTATGAGAATGTATTTTAATTAATATGCAAACAATTCCTTATCTTGATGAATAAACGTTTAGTCTGTGTTTGACTGTTGTTCTTTCGTTTTACGTTACAAATTAGGTATGGCGCTGGTGACAGCATGTAAAGGATGATAGTAGAAGCACAGCAAGCTATCCGAAACCAAAAATTTGGCAATCAACCTTGAACCTTAATATTTTAGTGGTAACGTTGAAAATTTATTAAAGATATTTTACAAATAGTAGTACGTTGATGTACTGGCGTCTGTAGTATACAATGTTTGCGTAGGTATTATGAGTGTTACCTTGACTTTAGGAAAAATTATAGACGTAGGTATATATACAGTATGTTAAGAAAACCCTCTCCGACCCATAAGGTTAATAAAGGTTAGGTAAACACATGACCAAATATAATATAAAATTTTACGTAATCATCATAGTACCAATACAAATGAATTTTGAAATAATCTTTTTTTCCCGCGAATTAATTTCAACTTCCCCGAAATTTGGTAATTTTTAAAAAAGTGACAACACTGGTATTATTATGAGCGAATAGCGATGCGACCACGTGCCGCGTGCCCCGCCGCCCGCCGCCCGCGGAAGGGTGGTTAACGCACATTTATTAAGTTACCTCTTTTTGCGAAATAATATTTATTTTTAGGGGTTTTTTTTTAAGTTTAGCCCTATTTTGTATCCATTAGTAGAATCAGTTATCGATACCTAACAACACCTTCACGGGTCGAACAGGGTTTTCTTAACATACTGTATATACAATGATAATGATAGAAGTATATTTATGACAAACCCCCCCAATGAAATGAAAGGCTTTTTTCTTCTGCATGGGAAATCATCAAATGACCTCGCCCGATCTGGGTGGAGCAGAAGGTCGTGTCAGACTTTTACTGACTAAACCCACCCGTGTTTCTTGACTTGCCTGTGCGCCAGGACACGGTTTCATTTTTTAACAAACCGCAACCCTGACTTAGGAGGTATCAGTCTTCGTGCACCGTGCTGACATCTCTTTGAGGCGCGCGTGAAACACAACGCGCCGTCGACTCGAGCCTATAGGCCTAGTATGAGTTTTCAATACGAAACTCGTTCGATCGTATCGAGCGCGTTTGGCGCTCTCATTGGTTGAGAGTTCTTACGACCTTGAAGCGGGCCAATCGCTGAGTCAAACGCGCTCGATATCGGCGAACGAGTTTCGTAATGAAAACTCCTACTAGGCCTACTGGTCCTTACCGGGCGGCGAGCTGCCCACTGCTCACCACCCGCAGGCCCGCATGTAATGAAAGCGGCAGAGGCCTTTGTCCAGCAGTGGACCTCAATAGGCTAAAGAAGGTATATTACTTTACCAGCTCCACCTCGCGGTGTTACCCGCGTAAGTTTGTAAGTTTGGACCCCGTGGGAATATCGGAATAAAAATTGGCTGTCTGTAGAACTCCGTCTACTGCCGATATTTGAACGTGATAACGTCTATTACATGGTAATTTTTTCTGGGTGCAATGAAATTATTTAAAATAAAGTAATGTATAACATTTATATTTTTATTTAATAGTTTGTTTAAATTTTCTAAAAAATAAAAAAAAAAGCAAAAAGAAAAAGAAAAATTAAAAAGGAAAAATTTAAAAATTAAAAAGGATAAAAAACGTCCGTTGCCGTCAGGAATCGACCCGCGGCACCTCTTGAGTGAGTCGATATTAATCCGAGCGTTTCACCACTCGGCTATCAATGCTTTAATCATATATGCGAAAAACTGCTACTAATTGTTTACAACCGTGCTTTTAGGTAAATAATATTGCACTCTAAAGCTACAAGGCTAAGGTTAGTTTTAGTAGGCGTGGACTCCGTGTAGCGTCAGATTCGGCCGTTACGCAGTTTTCGCGAATGACTCCCAGCATACCGATTTAATAGACGTTATCACGTCAAAAGTATTGCAGTAATGTATGCCAAATGTTATCCAAATCGGTTGAGTAGTTCAGGCGTGAAAGCGGAACAAACAAACAAACTCACCACTCACTCACTCAGAAATCCATCCATACTCACAAATTTACAAAATTTATAGGATATTGAGCACTTTTGTAAGTCTTTGAAAGGGCAGATAGCTAGAGAAACTAGACGATATTAATAATATGCTAAATAAATATGCTTATAAGTGCTATCAATCAGGTTAAGAAAGATAAGTGGTGCCCACCACCAGACAGAATCCAGTTTCTTTATCTCAAAGAATTTTTGTCATGTTCACACTAACGACGACCCGCCCCTGATTTGTCATTTACATCTTGATAAAATTGTGAATTTCATAATAAAGGGTGTATACTGACATCGACGCACAAACGAGTACCATGGATCCAGTAGGTACATGATTCTGAACCCCCCAGTGGTGGAATTTTTTGTCGGCTTTTTCATGATAAAAAAAATATATGTAGTTTTTTTCACTTTAGACCGTTTATAATTGCTATACTTTTATAACCCAAACAGATTTTAAAGTAAAAATTAATTAATTCGCTAATTACACAATAAAGCGCAATGAAAACAAAATTCGAAAAACTATCTTATTAGCTGATTTAATAGAGTTCACATCAAGCATCAACGTCATACCTACAAACCCGCACGACGGCACCCTTGCAACGTTCAAAGGCCGAGTCGGCACTTTTTTTTAAACAATTTTATTTCTGTAACCGTTCATTAGCGACATTAATGACTATCATAATTTTATTAGTGGCATGCGGTGTAGCCTTTTCGCGAAGTTTGCGTTACGATGTCAAATACACCTTGTATATCTCTTCATAATTATCTTATACACATAAACCTTCCGCAATCAATGTATCTTAATGATGGTTAATGTAGCATCAAAACCTATTGCAACTTTTAAAAGAACAACACGGACATACGGAGAGACACGAAAAATGACTTTGTTTTATAATAATTAGAGACTTAATGTATGTAAATACATGCAGAATAGATAATGTCAATAATTATATCTATACTCAATCGATTTAGGTCATTAACTGAAGATAAGTCACGTGGTTTTGTTTACCTTTAATTAACTATCTAAACCGATGGAATATACTTAGTGGCTATTTTTTGTAAACCAGACTTCTACAAGGAGAGTAGAAGTTTGTTTTACAAAACAGTACAAGTCTGTCAAACTAAGCATATCCCCTTGCGATATGCTTAGTTTGCTGGTCCTGAGTTTGGATGGTCATGGGCGCCGTTTCTGTTATTCACAGGACAAGAAAAGGACAGAAGATAAAATGTCAGTTTAGACTTGTCAAAGTAGTGCGCTCCTGACGTAAACTGACGTATTTTTAGTCGCCATGTTTTTAATCGCGTCTACACTGTCTATCATCATTATCATCATCATTTCAGCCAAAAGACGTCCACTGCTGGACATAGGCCTCCCCCAAGGTTCTCCACGACGACCGGTCCTGCGCCTCCCGCATCCAGCGGTTTCCCGCGACCTTCACCAGGTCGTCGGTCCGCCTTGTCGGGGGCCTACCCACGCTACGTCTTCCGGTGCGTGGTCGCCACTCGAGAACCCGTCGGCCCCATCGGGCATCGGTCCTACGGGCAATGTGTCCAGCCCATTGCCACTTCAGTGTTGCAATTCTTCGGGCTATGTCGGTTACTCTCGTTCTTCTGCGGATCTCCTCATTCCTGATTCGATCGCGTAGTTAAACCCCAAGCATAGCCCTCTCCATTGCCCTTTGAGCGACTTTGAGCCTTCTTATAAGGCCCATTGTTAGCGACCACGTCTCAACTCCATAGGTCATCACTGGCAACACACACTGGTCGAAGACTTTTGTCTTGAGACACTGCGGTATTTCGGACGAGAAGATTCTATGTAGCTTCCCGAAACACTGTCTATGGAGTATCTTAATTTGACAGGATTAAATTAAAATGTTATCTTCTATCCTTTTCTTAACGAAATGGAAAGAAAGAGATGCACATAACTTAAAATTAGTTTAGTTTGTGTACAACAGAATCGGCGCCATTGTTGCGTTATCATAAAGACATCTCAGCAGTTGAATGTACCACCAGTCGACTTGGCATCGCTCATCATTTTTCATCAAATTAGAAATTATTAAAATTTATTTGTGCAATAGTATAAATCAAGAGAAGGGTCTTTAGGAGTACTATATATAGAAGTAGATTAAGTTGCAAAACTCTGCAACAAATCTTTATTACAAGACTTTAGCAATACAAAGACCTGAAAAGTGAAAAGCATTATTTTTGTAAAATTCTTATTTTCTTGTTATAATTTCTAAGTTATCTTATTATTTTCTTGTGGGCAAAAAAAATGAAATTTGTAAAACATTTTCATTCCTTGCAATTTTACTGTTACTAAGAAAACTCGTGGGATCAATTCCCAACCCAAACCCACGAATTTTCTTTTATTTTTTTGAATAAAATATTGCCGCCCATTGTGAGTGACAATGGGCATAATTAACCAAACATTTTGGATTTATGGGACCCCAAAAGGTTTGGTTTAGTATTTACATAAATACCAACTATAAACAACTGTTATATGTTAATAATCACAGTTGTTTATAGTTGGTCGTCGCCCACGGCTAGATTAGCCCTCGCTACGCCACTGTACCTGACAGCCTCCGTGGCACAACGGTAGCGAACGCGGCCGCTGCGCAAGGAGGCGCGCGTTCGATCCCCTTTCAGTGCAAACATTTGTATGCATGAATATGGATATTTGCACTGGTCTGGTCGTGCCTCGCAAAGCACGCTAAGCCGTTGGTCCCGGTTGCCATACGAACATCTAATGGCAGTCGTTATGGATTGTTGGAGCTCTCAAAAGTCCAACAATTGGTCTAACTGCAATGCTTCGTGTTGCGGAGGCCAGACGGTAGTTACTTCACGGAAAATCTCGAAGTTTAGCCAAAATCAGCAGTTAGACTGGTAAAGGGACCCCAGACTCCAAAGCAGACAATGCTTCGGATGCGATTGGTATTAACGCCGAGATGATGATGATGTTGACGCCACTGTACCTACGTCACGTGCCTTAAATATGTACAGGCAGTACTGTCATATCCTATAAACTTTGCTTAAAATATGGAGTTGACGGGTTTGCCAATTATGGGAAACTTGTGTCATCATAGTAACTATTTGTGACGTCTTTAATGCCGTCCAGACTACAATGATGTTCGAGTACTGCCTGTATTTAACGCACGTGACGTAGGTACACTAGGTACAGTGGCGTCAACATACAACAACTTAAGTCGTCTCGATTTACGTCGAACAATGTTTTGACACTATTCCCCAAACATACGTAAATTGTTTCGATTTCCAGCATAAGAGAATTCACTTGTCGCGAGATTAATGTCCGTGGGCCGGCTACTAAGTACTTTTGTTATTAAAGTATATATGTATATCCTTTATTATAAATGCAGTATCTTTTGTAATCCGTCTGGATCTTAACCCTTGAGTTTTACATGTAACATATGAAAAAATTTGTTACGAACTACGTCGTTTCGATTAACGTCGCTTATTTCGAGAACCTAACATGCCGTAAGTACGAAGACACTCCAATATACCATCGCCTAGTTTCATAAAGAATAGAGGTAAACAAACCAATTTAGGGTTATCACAACTCACGTTTTACAAATCTCCTGTTGTTTACATAATTACCGACTTTTACATGCTAGCTATTTATTAACAATTCGTATTGCAGCATATTTCAATAGAATCACTAAAATAACATGCATAATAACTTGGTATTTCGAAAAACCATTAAAAAGTCGATTTTAATTTTACGTGATAGTCCTACAAAAAAAAAAAAGATGGATGAAATCCAGATATTAAACACATTTTGTGGAATTCAACCAATGAATAAAGTTGAGGCATTTGTCAATACAATTTTGCGTATTTTAATTACTTTCAAATCAACTACATAACACATACATTGTAATACTTTCAAGTATGGACAAGTTATAATATAAGTATATGTATCAAAAAATTTAACCTATTAAGAAATTAGCTTACATGTGTTTCATATTTCATTCAAATCGGTTAAACGTTCTATGCAAATCATAAATATCTAAACATAAATAAACTGTTTAGAGTAGTAGGAAGTAGGGTTATTACTTTTATGAAAATCATCTATGTAGAAAAGGTTATTAACATCTGTCTTTTAGGCGTAAACTACTCGTTGCCTAGCAACGGTTTGTTTACCTCTATTCTTTATCGAATTTGGCTCAACTATAGATTTTTTTTAGGTCTTGTTTATCGGACGTGAAATCATCAAATCAATCTCCCATTCCAGGCGGAGCGGAAGGACAATGTCTGACTTTTACTGACTAAAACCTAGCTGTGTCGTCACTTGTCTCTTGCCTGGGCAGCTAGTATTTAATATAATTTATATTGTTTATTTCGTAATATTAACAATCTTCATAGTGTGACAGACTTCTACTCTCCTTGTAGAAGTCTGGTTTACAAAAGAAAAAGCCACTAAGTATATTCCATCGGTTTAGATAGTTAACTAAAGGTAAACAAAACCACTTGACTTATCTTCAGTTAATGACCTAAATCGATCAAGTATAGTTAAAATTATTGACATTATCTATTCTACATGTATTTTATATTCATTAGGTCTCTAATTATTATAAAACAAAGTAATTTTCTTTGTATTTCCACTTCATTGCTTTTGATTTGATTTGTTTGATTTTTAGTTCTATGGGATGCCAGTTTCCTTGCGAAACGTTTTTGAGAGCACTGGTGATGTACAATTTTCCACAATTTTCATTCCTCCATTGCGATAAAAGCTACGCGCAATTTCTCCACAATATTTATTCCTCCATTATTAAATAAGTTACGCCCAATTTCTCCACAATCTTTAATCCTTTATTGTCCTATAAGTTACGCCCAATTTCTCCACAATCTTTATTCCTTTATTGTCACGTAAGGTACGCCCAATTTCGCTACAATCTATATTCCTTTAGGTATTGTCATATAAGTTACGCTCAATTTCTCCACAATCTTCATTTCCCTATTATCACATAAGTTACGCCCAATTTCCCCACATTCTTCCTTTCTCCATTGGGATGCTGAACAAAGGCAGGCAGGCTTTCCACGATGACCGGTCTTGTGCTGCCCGTATCTATCGGCTTCCCGCGACCTTCACCAGGTCATCGGTCCACCTTGTCGGGGACCTCCCTACGCTGCGTCTTCCAGTACGTGGCCGCCACTCCAGAACCTTACTGCCCCATCGGCCATCGGTTCTACGAGCAATGTGCCCCGCCCACTGCCACTTAATTTTAGTGACTCAAAGAGCTATGTTAGTGACTTTGGTTCTACTACGGATCTCCATATTTCTGATTCGATCGCGTAGTGATGCTCCGGGCATAGCTCTTTCTATCGCCCTTTGTGTGGCTCTGAGCCTTCGTATGAGGCACATTGCCCTGGCCTACGTTTAAGTTCCGTAATTAGTCTTTTAGTCTTGAGACAAGAAGATGTAGCGTAGCTTCCCGAAAGCTGCCCAGCCGAGCTCGAATCGACGAGACACCTCTTTCTCGAAGTTGGACACTATACAATATGTAACAAAAACCCTGTTGTTCCTTCAACCTACGTTTTAAGAATCGGCATACGGACGTAATAAAGCAAGTAATTTATAAAAATTTTTCAACAAAAATACTTAAAATAAATGTTTCATTATTAATATTTATAATCTGTAACTGATTTCTTAGCTCTGCAATTCTGCATGAAGAAACTAGACATAATTTAAGTAGAACTTTCCCGCCAATATTTAATTTATAAAATCAGATATTCTAAAAAAAAAAAAAATTCGAATTTGTCGGTTTTAATAGGTATTTCATTGTGACCCCTCGACTAGACAATGATTACTGTTTTCTAATTATGACTTCATTAATGATGTACTTGTAGGTAAAATTATATGTCCCTGAAAGGAACAACAGGGTTTTTGTTACATAGTGTAGATTGAACATACATATTTTGTATATGGGTAGACTGTGGTTTAATTGTATTTCGAGGTGAAGTCTTCTTGTTATTAACGGTTACAGTATCAAAAATAAATTACACTAAACAGTATTATTGCTAGTTTACATAATACTGTGCTAACTTGAAGATCAGGCGCAGCTGTAATATAAATAGAATAAATATTTATTCGCGCTTTTTTAAAGGATGTACGAAGAAGACGTATCTGTCTGTAATATCTCTCCAAAACAATTATAGCTTTATTTAGTATTTTCTGTAAGTTGCATACATTTTTAATTTTGCTTTTTTTCGCCTCTCTACAAGCGTTCTGTGTAACAAAATTAACACAATCAAAATATATACAAGACAAGTACACAATATTAAATTATAAGCATATCATGCCAAAACATTAATATAATGTAATATCTTGATTTAAAAGAGTGTCCTTGGAGTTTCATGTCCATTCCTCTCTATAGAGATCTCGTTTTGGAATTGGCAACTAGCTTCAACTTTCGGATTAATTAACCGACTAATGTCGTGGTGGCCTAGTGGTTAAAAGACCAGCCTCTCAAAGTATGAGTGCGCTGGTTCGATTCCAGGTCAGGCAAGTACCAATGTAACTTTTCTAAAGTTATATGTACTTTCTAAGTATATCTTGGGCACCAATGACTGAAGGTGAAGGAAAACATCTTGAGGAAACCTGGACTTTTAAGTCTGAAATCGCCAACCCGCATTGAGCAAGCGTGGTGATTACGCTCAATCATTCTCTGTATTAGAGGAGACCTGTGCCCAACAGTGGGACGATTAAAAGGTTGATGATGATGATGATGAACCAACTAATTAACAATTCACAAGTGCTAGTTTTAATTAAAATAGATGCATCGATTTGTTAGAGTTTATGTATATTTCAAAAATAATGGATAGGTGCAGACAACAGCCCATCAATCTACCACAATCTGTCATATTTCTTTATTAGATTTTTAACTTTATGCCTAAAGCATTAAGGCTCTACGTTGATTGCGAATAGCCCAGTCATATTAGGGCTTTCACCTCGGAATGAAAGATAATAAGCTGCAAATTGGTATGAACCTTTGTTTTGTCATTCTAAATGTTGTCTCAAAAGTCACAATCGTTATCGTGTCCGCGTCTCAAGATATTAAAGGTCAAAGGTCACAAAAATCGGTTTTTCGCGAATATCTGGCTTCCTATCGGTTAAATGAGATTTGCATTTATTATAAAAGTTGTAGGCTATAAAATTCCCTACAACTTTTGTTTAAACTTTTTTTTCATACGACCAACCGTTTTGAAGGTAGAGCGCGAAGAGTGCACATCGTACAGTCATATACGGCCTAATGCAAGGTCAAGCGTGAGTTATGGTTATCAGTACGTTATAAAGTCAATTATTTACTTGGAAATTATAATTATTAAACAATGCCCATTATTTATGTACTAACTATTAATTATTTATATTTAATTATAGTAAGTAACTTGATTATTTGTATATAATTATTCATATTTAACTATTTAAGTATAAAATATTACTAATTCTGGATTATATATTCTAGTTTTATTTTAAGTTAAAATGATAGTAAGAGTATATATATTTTACACATATTTTTATTTATTATTAAATACGGCATAATATACATTTATCAAAATGTGAGTTCAAATATCAAAAGTATCTTTGTTGATTTTAATTGTAATTAAAGCTAATTATCTTCTTCTTCGTCGTCTTCTTCTTCTTGTCGCTCAAAAATGTTCGATTCATTGTCATCATCCTCATTATCTGTCATGTTCATCTCCAAACCTTCCAGAATATCGGGATCATATGTATTTTCTTCATCGGGATTACTTGGATACAGTGAAGCGTTGAGGCAAGCTTGTCCGTTGCACTGGCCGCAAGCTAAAGAACATTGTAGCCCTGATTTTCTGCATCCACAGCGGGAACCACAACCATTTTTGCAATTGCAAAATATTACGTTTAGTAGTTCGGCTGGTGCTGGAGGTAATAACGTTCGTATGGGCTCCAGGATTTCATTTTCAAGCATCCAGCCCCATTCTTGAGGTTCTAAGTCCTTCCCTAACCCTAAAAAGTAAATAATTGACTTTATAACGTACTGATAACCATAACTCACGCTTGACCTTGCATTAGGCCGTATATGACTGTACGATGTGCACTCTTCGCGCTCTACCGGCTGCTCTACCTTCTCTCTCTCAAAACGGTTGGTCGTATGAAAAAAAAGTTTAAACAAAAGTTGTAGGGAATTTTATAGCCTACAACTTTTATAATAAATACAAATCTCATTTAACCGATAGGAAGCCAGATATTCGCGAAAAACCGATTTTTGTGACCTTTGACCTTGAATATCTTGAGACGCGGACACGATAACGATTGTGACTTTTGAGACAACATTTAGAATGACAAAACAAAGGTTCATACCAATTTGCAGCTTATTATCTTTCATTCCGAGGTTGACCCCTTTTTTTACCTAATATGACTGGGCTAGAATATTTGGGTTTGTCTTGCTGCCGTCCGCACCTACCCTTGATTGATTTTCTTGCTTATCCTTGAAACAAACCTCTCTATTTTATTCATTATTTACGGTTTTTATTTTCCTGGTTTTGGTAGTGAACTACATGTCTTATAAAATAAAAACCGTTTATTTTGAGACAAAAAGTCCATAATAAAAAATTAATTAATTGAGAGTGAACATAACACAATGCGCTTATCTACATGAACATGAAGTTCAGTGAACCTCTTCAGAAGAACAGTGTCAGTTCTCTCTCCTATCCACTTAAGGGCACTATTTCGATTCCCTCGAGCAAGCCTTACAACAGACGTCACTTTCTTCCTCATCAACGCGTGAAAGCCGTCAACGCTAGCGTCACTATAATATCGAGGGAGGCGGAACAGTGACCTGAAAATGTTGTTATAAAGGACACGCAAGGCGCTATAAGTCCTTTGTGTAAAGATGGCCCACAAGCTGCAGGTGTAAAACGCCTGACAATACGCTTTGAACAGCGTAATTTTGACAGGCACCGTACACCCAGCGAACCTATGTGCCAGCATATAGCGCCCTGCGCTCCCTCTCGATATCCTCCTCGTCACTGACATTTTCTGTCATCACCTGTCCTAAATATTTAAATTTTGTAACTTGACCTAGAGGCATTCCATTGAGCAAAAGTGGTGTGAAAGAGGATGGATCGACGTTAAAGGTATTACTTTTGCATTTAAATACCATGTACTCACCTTTACTCACATTGTACTCCAGGCCGTGCTCAAGTGAATAGGTTTCACATAATCTTAACAGCTTTCTAAGACCACTAATTGAGGACTAATGAAGGTGCATGGATCTGCAAGGTAATTGCCCAACACACTATCAGGAGCAATCGGGTTCATTTTGACTATTCTACAAAAATTCATTCCGTTATACAACGTTATATTTTGCATATTATACATGCGAAACCGAAATATGTATCCAATATTTTTATGTAAAGAATCTATGTACAAATAAAAAACATGAAAAATCACATAGGCTTGTTACCTGGATGCATGCCCCAACGAAAATATGGTCAAGGCACCGCTCGGCTGCCCGCGCCTTCAGTGGCGCGGCGCGGAGGGCGCTGTCTCACGCGCCTAGTACTATCTACTTTCAGCTGTGTGTGCAACAATTTATAAATGTATTTGGAAAAATAAAGGGTGTATCTGACATCGACGCACAAACGAGTACCATGGATCGAGTACATGATTCTGAACCCCCCAGTGGCGGATTTTTTCGTCGGCTTTTTCATGATAAAAAAAAAACATGTAGTTTTTTTTCAGTTTATACCGTTCATAATTGTTATACTTTTATAACCCAATAAGATTTTAAAGTACAAATTAACTAATTCGCTAATTACACAAAAAGCGCAATGAAAACAGCACTCGAAAAACTATCTTATCAGCTGATCTAATAGAGTTCAGGTTCACATCAGGGATCAACGTCATACCTACAAACTCGCACGGCGCTTGCAACGTTCAAAGGCCGAGCCGACACGTTTTTTAAACATTGTTATTTCTGTAACCGTTCATTTACGACATAAATGACTATCATACTTTTATTAGTGGCATGCGGTCTAGCCTTTTCGCGAAGTTTGCGTTACGATGTCAGATACAGCCTGTATATGTAACACACAGAAAATACGTAAGACGCAGACGGGGTGCTTACATTTGACGGGCGCTCAGTCTATTCTGTACGTTTTGCGTCGCGACGCTTCTATAGTTTGTATGAAAGGGACGCGGTAGAGACAAATGACCGCACCCCGTCTGCGTCTTACGTCTTTTCTGTGTGTCCAGCGCCTTAGATTATCCGCGAACAGACAGACCAGACTTGGCGAAACTATGTATAAGGGTTCTTTTTTTTTTTTGTTGTCGGGGGGAAACCTCCAAAAGGCACCAGATCGCTGGGGACTGAGGTCGGGGAGTGTGGGATTTTTACCTCACTAAGACGACCCCGGTGATCACCATCCGCTCATAAGGGTGGTCAGGGTTCCTCTTAAGAGACCAATCCCAGAACCGCCCCTGCGCTATGCCTGTAAAGGCACATCTCTGGGTAGACTGTGAAGGGGCCTTCCCTAGGCCTCGCTCAGGGGCGTGCACAAAGATTTTATTGGGGGTATGCATAAATATACCTACTATCCAAATCTCTGTGCTTATATATGGTAAAACTTAAAAAACGTAACTTAGACGTAGTTTCAATTTAACATAGTCGCGTACTTTTTCGCATGTCAACATTGAATTGATGTTTGTGCGTGGCTACAATGAACATCTAAGTATGTGATTGATGATAAGAACAAGTCAAATAAATGATATACGTGGGGTATTAGGTATTTTTTATTTGCCCAAATGAATACAATGAAATCATCATCATCTCAGGGTTAATACCAGTCGCATCCAAAGCTTTGGAATCTGGGGTCCGCTTTTCCAGTCTAATTGCTGATTTTGGCGAAATTTCGACAATTTCCGTGAAGCGACTGCCGTCTGACCTCCACAACGCGAAGGCAATATCGAAGCATTGAAGTTAGACCAATTGTTGGACTTTTGTGGGCTCCAACAACCCGTAACGACTGCCACTTGATGTTCGCATGGCAACCGAAACCAACGGCTTAACGTGCTTTCCGAGATACGACCAGACCAGTGCAAATATTCAAATTCATGCATACAAATACTTACACTGCGCGAGGATCGAACCCGCGCCTCCTTACGCAGCGGCCGCGTTCGCTACCGCTACGCCATGTAGGCTGTCAAAATACAATGAAATGGTATTACTAACTCAACTGTAAATAAGTAATAATTTATTTCTCAAAAAACTAAAAAAAAAAAATTCTACTATCTATAAATTAAATCAACGCGCCTATCTATTTTTAAATAACTCTGTAAAAATCAAATATATATAAGATCGTTTTGAAATCGCTAAAAGTTCTTTTAAAATGGACAGATAGACAAATCTATGAGTCTGCTTTGGCTTTTCATAAATATGCGTAATGCACTACTCATTGGAATCATAACTATTAAATTTTGCTAATTTGTAAACTTCAGGAAAATTATTACAACATAAAGTATAGTATTGAAATTCAAAAGCAAGTAGGTTGAAAAACTTAAGGTCTTTTAAGTTTTTATAACGTCGAACTGTCAAAGCCGTGTTTTAAAATAATATACCTATACGAGAAACAAAACAATTTATTTGTACACACTACACAACCTGCTAACCACATATAATTATCATAATACTTTTTATAAAGACAACCTTTCTTTTGTGTTAAACCAAAAACTCTAAAATAAATGAATATTCAATTCCGCTTAAAACAATCAATACATATTTAACCCAAGTACACCAATAATGAAACAACATAAGCTGCTAAAATAAAAAGGTATTTGAACGAACAACAATCATGCTATATTTCTGAACTTCTTAAATTCGTCGCATTATTAGAAGCTGTGCTTATCATGGACTTTAAACCCAAAGAAATTTCACGCACACGTACACAACAGTTTAGGCACACAAGCAAATAATTTTATACACAGACAGATACGGAAGAGGCACATTTTGTTTATGCTTACGCCGTAAGAGGCGCGGGTGTCGCGCCTAAGGCAACTAATGTGTCTCGTTAGCACTAGGCCCAATAGATGGCAGTGTTATCAATAACTGATTAACAAAGTCTTTTAGTTTTAACTTTGTAGTATATAAATTATTTTACAGTATATTATAATTTTAGAAGACTATTAGGGTATGCAGAGCTTTTCTGCTTGTATGGAGCGCACGCGCCTGGCCTCGCTGTGTACGGTAGCACGTGACCACTGTGCCACAGTCTTCCCTGAGTTCACTTGATGGGTGCACAGAGTCCCCACTCTATGCGTCCGCAACCCCAAAGGTTCACTTACCTTTGTTAGGTAAGCGGGTTAAGTCGTATTAGGCGCCGAGACGGTTGCCTCCGATCCTCTCTCGGTCCCGCTCAGCGGCCTCCGTCTTGACCATCACAGTCTCACACAAGGAAGATATTTCTATCCAATTTTCTGTCGCTGCCAGCATAGCCTTCACTACTGCTGGCAGAGACTGGTCTCGGCCGATCCTGGCTACTAGAATCCGAGGCACACGCTGGGCCCTCCTCGAGCATGTGTTGTGGGGAATTTAGGATGCCTCCACAATGAAATGCGGCAAAATGGCTTCGACTACGCGCTTGTGCGAATATTGTGGCTGTTGTAGTCGCTCGCACCACAGGGTAAGGGTTCCAAGTTTACTACGGAACCCTAAAAACTACTGTCCTAATTTGACATTCAATGAATTACTTATAATACCGCAAATTGAAATAAAGTGACAGCTGTCACTTCCGTCGAACATTGCGACAAATATGCAGATATCAACAGGTCAAGTTACTCGAATCTGACAATTTTTCTCAATCAACTTTTCAAGGTTATTGATTACAGATATTTATCGTTATCGCGAAAGCATTAAAGTTCATGTTAATGTTTTCGCGATAACGATAAAAATCTGTTTAAAATACATATTATAAATTGCAGTAGCTTAATGTGTTGGCGTCTGTACAGGTTGTTCATAGTGACCTTTAATCTCATTTTAATAAGGTTTCGATTGGGTTGCGGCCGCTGATAAGTCAACATAAATATATATATAGGTAATCTTAATAAGCATGTCGTTACACTTGCTACCATAGTTAGAACTTATAGTTTACGTATCTACTATTCAAATTGCATTTGCTAGAAATTGACGTTCATCATCATCATTATTTCAGCCAAAAGACGTCCACTGCTTGGGTCCCCCAAGGATCTCCACGACGACAAACAAATATCAAATTTATCTTAATGTTAATAAAGTTGATTTCAGAATGACTAGCACAATAGAAAGTTTTTTTTAAGTTGTAGCTTAAACTATAGTTTGTTGTGTAGGTATTAATACTATTTTTCCATATACTCATATTTGTTTCTATTTTGATGAACATATCTCAATGCCACTGTGGCCCTATTCTGGTGTTTTTATAAACTTGTCATTCCAATACGATTCCATTGTCACTGCTTAAAAGATCGTAATCTGCTAAATTCATCATAATCTATCAATTATCGCAGTCATCTCGTAATGGAATGGTGATAGAATGACATTGCCGTATTGTCATTATTACCCGTTAGTAGAGATGATTTTCTAAAAATACTACTCAATTTGAACATTTATAATGACGCCATTTTGTTAGTAGATTACGAAACTTATCAAAATCGATCATTATTAGACCACTGATGGACCATTCTGACACTAATGTAATAGCAGACTAGAACCCTGTATGATTTTAATCTTATTTACAGAACCTTTACCTGGTAAGTGGGTGAAGGTTAATATTGTTTACATCGTTATATTTGTTGGCCGAATCGATTATTTTTACCCTTCTTATTTTCGAGAATTCTCGAATGTTTTCGTTCCATACTAACAACTACCGAACGGGTGGATCGTTGATAGGTCAATCACCCCTCAGTGCCTCGGACGGGAAGAAAGAATCATTTTTTTAGTACAAACTAAAAGAGATACAATATACCAAACACATAAGTTAGACAAAAACAGCAAAAAAGTCATTTTATAATTATGTTAGTCATTTCAAGATCTTTCGACAGTCGTTATGATTATTTATTTTCTTTCTGAGATCTTATTTTATTTTTTATTTATTTTATTTTTGTTTATTTTATTTTTGTTCTCAAATTTTTATCAATTTGTAAGTTTTTTATTAATAGCACCTAAGTGGTTTATTTTACCTGTGCATGTTAGATTCACATCTAGTAGGTGTCAATCAGATGTATTATGTTATGATTAATTTTTTGTATGCATGATTGTACACCAGTTGTGTATAATAATACCAACACGCACTGGGCTTGGTACATTACAGCCCACTACCTCTCACCGAGAGGAGGCCAGTGGTCCAACAGTGGGAGCATCATACATGTAGCGCCGATTTCAAATAAATTGGTTTAAGGCTCGGAGAATGTATGATAGATTGGTCTTTTAGAACGCGCCCTTGGTAATTTTCCACCCTTCACCGAGCATCGAACGGTTACTTCTTCCAGTCTTATCACAGTAACTTTATAATGTCTTCCTATTTCTGTTACCAGGACTATCTCCGGGAAAGCACATGTTCAAACCTTTGATCCGGAACTACCCACAGCTCCATGACGAGAACTACTACAATAGAATGGTTAACTCGTATTCTGTTGATAAAACACTGGAGTCTTTCTTTGTGTTACCACGTAAGTTCATTACATATTAACAGCCATTATGGGTCTATAATGTTCATACTACACGAACAAAGTCCTACTCATAGCAAGAGAAAATGGACCGTATTCCACTTCGAGGTATTTGTTTCACTTAATGGAAATTCACTAGTAGTAGAATAAAAATAAATTTATTGTTACGGGCTAGGGGTACTAAAACGCCGGTATTGGTTACGAAGTTTATTGGCAACAAAGGTACAGTCGATCGTAGGCAATGACAAGTAGAATGTTGCTGACGTTGCACCGAAGTCTTCACTTACGAAGTCCGTATTGTAAACACACAATAACAATACAGATGTTTCTTCACGTAGTACTCAATGTACTCGTTACAGTTGTCGCAGTAGGTATTATCACACTACACATACACACACTCACACACATACTTACATACACACACTCACACACACACACTTTCACACACCGCAACACGCACATACACATATAAAATGCATGACTGCTGTCTCTCAGTTTTGCGTTACTTAGGATAATTTTAACTTCAAATTCATTTCTGTTGTTATTCCTTTTTTTTCTCCATTCTTTTGTACATCTGTTAGTTCAATTCACTGACACTGTTTTTGTCATGTCCTTATGGAAATTGTTTACAGAATCCATTTGGCTGAACCCTATCTTTTAAGATACAGGCAAGTCCTAGTTTAAAAGATAGAGGCGACTATTGCATAGTAATTATAAACTTTCCTTTTATGTAACAGTGTGAAGTGCTATGTATTTTTTGTGAAATAAATACTTTATTATTATTATTATTATTATCAAAGATCTCTTCTTAACTGTCGCTGTTTTCGTATCACTAGTTGAATGCAGACTCCCTCTGCACTGGCGTCACGGCGCTATATACAGTATGTTAAGAAAACCCTGTCCGACCCATAAGGATAATAAAGGTTAGGTAAACACATGACCAAATATAATATAAAATTTTACGTAATCATCATAGTACCAATACAAATGAATTTTGAAATAATCTTTTTTTCCCGCGAATTAATTCCAACTTCCCCGACATTTGGTAATTTTTAAAAAGGGACAACACCGGTATTATTATGAGCGAATAGCGATGCGATCACGTGCCGCGTGCCCTGCCGCCCGCCGCCTCCGCCGCCTCTGCCGCCGCGCGCGTAAGAGAGCATAACGCACGTTTATTAAGTTACCTCTTTTTGCGAAATAATATTTATTTTTTTAGGGGGATTTTTTTTTTAAGTTTAGCCCGGTTTTGTATGCATTAGTAGAATCAGTTATCGATACCTAACAACACCTTCACGGGTCGGACAGGGTTTTCTTAACATACTGTATAGGCCAGCTGATCGAACATTCGAGTACATTCAGTAGGTACCTACGGTAATTCCCGGAAACGGGTTTCTAGAAGTTTCGATGTCGTCACTTAGTTGACAAAATTGATGAAACCTGTACCATTCGATAGGCCACCCTAAGTCTAGGAATGCGTTTTTATATTGCACCTATACAATGTCTAGGTCTCGAGTTATAGGGCTCAAAAGTTGCGCACTGCATGTCACGCGATATTAAACCTTATGCCCTCGACATAAGGTGCATTCATAACATTATGTTCTGCAAACTCACTTAGGTTTGTTTATTTTTCACTGAGTTAAACTAAAACCTCGAAGTGGAATACGGCTCCTTGCTTACACACTTATTTTTTGATCAGATGTTATGAAACCTGTATTCTGCGAAGTGTTAGTACAGTTGCATAGTATCTGCACCTAAATTGCAAGTTTGAAAGAATGTAAGAAAGAAAAAAAAAACTTTTATTTGCGGCAAACATGACACATAAAATTACAAAAAACAATTAAATGGATAAGGTAAATACGCATCTCATCCAAGTAAAATGGCTGTAGCTCAGCATTATGCTGCGACCCTATATAAGACGGCCCCAGCATTGGTTTTCAGTGACAGCCGATGTTATATGTACGTTTAAATCAATAAACTCTTCAGTTTTATGATAAAGACTGATTTACACGGTGCAATTTAATTGCCTATGGCTTGAATTAAGTCGAAGCAACAATAAAAGTTGCATTGTCTAAACTCAATTTAGACGATGCAAATTATCTGTTGCATCAATTTTATTGTATGCCATAAGCAATTAAATTGCACTGTATAAATCAGTCTTAACATTATAGATAACTTGAATTATGCTTACTCCATTAGAAACCAATGATATCCCCTGGAGAATTCTATACGAAGTCAAGGAATATGAGGAGCTGCTAGACTCATCGGATATGACTGAACAGGAGTGGATCCAAATCGCTGAAGATATTAAGGTAAAAGACGATCCTCATCCATGAATAGGGTATTTGACTAAAAAAAAACTAATTAGTCCGTCCGTCAGATTTCCAAAAAATACTAGGTTGTCTGTAAAAGATCGCTCTTAGCGATAAGACCGCCCATTGTGTCACCCTTGTAAAATATTTTGATTTATGTTCTGTAATCTATATGGTGTACATAATAAAGAGTATTCTATTCTATTCTATTCTAGACACGTATTTTTTGTTTTTTTTTTTTTTTATTAAAATATAAACCAGCGCTTGACCGCAATCCCGCCTGATGGTAAGCAGTAACGCAATCGTTGATGGTAAAGCGCACTAGTTTATTAAGAGCCTATTCAATCTAGCCTTGAAGACACTCAAATTGTAGTCCGACGGAAACACCGCCGCCGGCAGATTGTTCCAGTCCCTCGATGTACGCGGTATAAAGGAGGAGGCGAAACGCTTCGTCCGGATCGTAGAGGTGTTAACAACATAAGGGTGGAAACTCGCCGTACGACGGGTCGTCCGATGGTGGAATGGAGATGGGGGAATTAAATCGTGCAATTCCCTCGCACACTCCCCAGAATGTATCCTATAGAACACCGAAAGGCTGGCTACTCTACGCCTGTGCTCTAGGCTTTGGAGACCAACTCGAGTTAAATCAGGGTCACCAATCAGCCTCTTCGCACGCCTCTCCACTGAATCCAAAGTGGCCAGGTGACACTTAGCAACACCAGCCCAAATGTGGCTGCAGTACTCCACACACGAACGAAATCGAAACAATAAAAATTGACAAATATAAAAGGCATCAAAGATAGGGAGTGGTGGCTGGTGACGTCACTGGTCGCTAAAAATTGTAGCGTCTAGTGACGTCACACGAGTTTTCAACGCACTGTGTCGTCTTCATTTTTTGTTTATATGAAAAACTACCGACCCGCCCCGGCTTCGCACGGGTGTAATGCTGATATGTACTAAATACACTACAGAAAAACTGTGAACGTTGTATTATACAACGTTCACAGTTACACAGTACATACAACTTGTATAACAAATAGCGGCGGGCTGCTCCCGCCCCGCCTCGGCTGGTCGCGCAACGAACGCGACGCCCCGCAATTTTTAAATTTGTAATATCTTCGAAAATATTCATATAGATATAGATCTATATTAAATCAACAATGTATTTAAGGTCTTAAAATGGATAAGGATTAATGCTGTATTGGTTAAAATCCCTTTGAAACTTAGCTGGTATTTAAAAAAAAGTAATTTGGAAGTGGTGGCCTAGTGGTTAAAACACCAGCCTCTCAAGTATGAGTGCGCGGGTTCGATTCCAGGTCAGGCAAGTACCAATGTAACTTTTCTAAAGTTATATGTACTTTCTAAGTATATCTTGGACACCAATGACTGAAGGTGAAGGAAAACATCTTGAGAAAACCTGGACTTTAAGTCTGAAATCGCCAACCCGCATTGAACAAGCGTGATGAATACGCTCAATCCTTCTCTGTATGAGAGGAGACCTGTGCCCAGCAGTGGGCGACGATACAAGGTTGATAATGATGAAACAAAAGTAAATGACAAAAAAAAATTTTACTGTGGCATATCCATAAGAGATAGACATATACTATCGCGGACTTTTTTGTACACCTTTTCAATGTGTACAATATTTGTGTACATTATTTTGATAAATCTCGTAGGGTTCAGCCAACATATCACTGCAAACGCGGAAAAAATTTAATTATTTCCGACACTACATTAGAAACCTCAAAAATAATGGTATTTGTCCAAAATCCGTTGCGTAGTTTTAAAGATTTAATCATACAAAGGGACATAGGGAAAGAGAAAGCGACTTTGTTTTATAATATGTAGTGAAGAAAAAATACGTGTCTAGTATTTTTTGTAAATCTGACTGACGGACTAATTAGTTTTTTTTAGTCAAATACCCTATTGTAGTTATTTTTCTAGCTTATTTTGTTTTCGTTAAAATATGGGTCTGCTTTGTATTACAGTTTTAATTAAAATGAGCCTTAGGTTCCGTGTGGTACCGAGCATAGAATAGTACCAACCCATATACTCCCGTGGGTGTCGTAAGAGGCGGCACGGCACCAGGAAAGCGGACAGCAGCTCTTCTCCTGTGGAATAACGAATTAGGTACAGCGGTACTGCTTGTCGTCCTCCGTGGCGCAGCGGTCAACACGCCAGCCTGCGACGTGGAGGTCCCGGGTTCGATCCCCGGCCAGGTTATGATGAAAAACGATCTTTTCCTGATTGGCCTGGGTCTTGGACGTTTATCTATATATGTCATCATCATCATCTCAGCGTATAATCCCGGTCGCATCCGCGGCTTTCGCGTTGGAGGCCGGGGTCCGCTTTCCTGCTATTACGCCTCCATTTCGCACGATCTCTGGCATCCTGTGGTGTGAGATTGTTGCCACGCATGTCATCTCTTGCAACGTCAAGCCAACACTTCTTTGGCCTGCCTCGCTTGTTCCGGCCCGGCGGAGGCGCCATGGCAAGACATTTGTTACCCACGTAACATGCCGGTTTACGTAAGACGTGGCCGTACCAGCGTAGGCGACTCTCTTGCAGTTTGTCTGCTATGTCACGGACATGGAGACTGCCACGAATGCGGGAGTTCCTGATGCGGTCTTTCCGCGTAACTCCACACATCCACCGCAGCATACTCATCTCCGTGACACGCAGCTCCTGCTTGTGTCGCTCAAGCACAGGCCACGCCTCACTGCCATACAGAAGGACAGGTCTAATGATGGTCTTATAGACCTGTCCCTTAAGCTTAACCGGCATTTTGGGGTCACAAATGACACCTGTCATCTCACGCCATTTTGCCCAAGCTGCGGAAATGCGTGCTTTAACGTCGCAATCAATGTCGCCGGACGTGTGGAGCACAGACCCCAAGTATTTAAATTGGTCTGTGCACTCGACCTTGTCTCCGCCTATGCACACAGGCATAGGGTCTGTGGTGTTGCTGGCCATGTACACCGTCTTCGCCACATTGAGTTTAAGACCACCGCTCTCAAGCGAGTTCTTCCACGCATTTACCCGCCGCACCAACCGTTCCCTGTCCGCGTCTGCCAGCGCGATATCATCAGCATACATGAGCAACCAGGGAGGTTGCTCATGTGGATTCTTGATGCTGTCTGACAAGACGTCTAATATCACGCTGAACAGGAACGGACTAAGGACGGATCCCTGGTGTACACCGACGGTGATGGGGAAGGGTTTAGTGTCGCCAACAGCGGTCTATCTATATATGTATCTATTATAAATATAGTATCGTTAAGTTAGTATCCCATAACACAAGTCTCGAACTTACTTTGGGGCTAGCTCAATTTGTGTGATTTGTTCGTATATATTGATTTATTTATCTCAACCCGCCTGCCAAACGTGGGGATTATGGCAATGCCACCCCATAATGAAATGAAAGTCTTGGCGGTGGCCTTTTTCCAGCAGTGGAACCCTATAAGCTGAGAAGAGGCTTAGGTACTTATTAATCATAGATGATATTTAAGTGACTTTAAGATATGCTGTTATTTGTTCGACCTACAAGTTAATTTGAACTATTTCCATACATAATATGTAGATAATGTTATTAATATGTTTTTTAATTACAGACTTACTACGAACAATACGACGGTTTCGTGATCCTCCATGGCACAGACACACTGTGTTATACAGCGTCCGCTCTCTCCTTCATGTTTGAAAACCTCGGCAAGGCTGTGGTGCTCACCGGGTCGCAGGTAGGTCTACAGTAACACTACAAAATTAGTCGTAGAGCAGACAACTGTATAGATGTGCTAGCACACTCCGTCGCAGGTCTAAGACGTCACTCGTAAAGCTACACAACTGGAACGAAGACTGTCGCAGCGCGATACAAATACTACATAATCTGTCTGTAGTTCTTCACAAGTGCTACAAATTATATAGAAGTTCTATTCAAGTGCTACAAATTAACGAACTTCATCGCTGGTCTTCTGTTAAGTAAGTGCTACACAGCCTGTCGTAGCACCGCACATATTAAGTGCTTGTAGCACTCGAGTGTTAAATACTGGCCTGTGTTTTGTGAATAATACATTTTTTTTTCTATTCTGCACCGACAGATTTTTTAAAGATATTATGAACATAAGAAAAACTGTACACCTATTTGGTGCCTCACTAAATGGCCCACATCTCTTCAATTGCTCTTATATTAACTAAATATACCCATTAAAGTCTATTAAGGTGATTAAGGCGCGAAAATAATTCAATCAATACTGTTTATTTACCGACTTCAGAACGATGAGGAGTTTCTCAATTTGGCCTATATGTTTTTTATACGTTTTTAATTTATCCACGGTCACTTTTCAACCTAGGCTATTGACACTTTATTGATGTATGTATTTTATTACGCATTACAGGTCTCCCAAAGTGATAATGCGCATAGAAATCTTCGTCACTGTTCGGCAAAGGTCGTATTCCCCGAGCGTTTGGAAGAAGATATGTGATATATATAGAGTGGTTAAGTGCATAAAAAGAGGTTAAGTGCACCACTCTATATATATATATCTTCTTTCGAATGCTCGGGGAATACGACCGTTGCCGAATAGTGACGAAGATTTCTATGCGCATTATCACTTTGGGAGACCTGTACATATTTTTATGATTATGTCCATATGAATTTATATGGTAATCAATCGAGATTCACAACTCGTGCGCAACATTTGAGGTTCAGAGAGAGATCTTGAAGTTGGCACAGTGGTTTAGCCATTGACTACTGCGCTGCGTGTCGCGGGTTCGATCCCTGCACGGAACAAATATTTGTATGACCTACAATTAGTTGTTCTGGGTCTGGTTGTTTGTGTATGTGAGTTTATATATTATGTTTGTAAACGCACCCATGTTACAGCAGAAATGCCTAGTGTGGGGCAAAGTTTTTAAAAAACTAAAAACAAATAAGTATTAGCCATGGGAAATTATCTAAACTTTTATTAAGAATTTCATGTAATTATGTTCATAACAGATCCCAATCTTCGAGCCCCGGAGTGATGGAGTTGACAACTTCGTGTCATCGCTTATCATCGCTGGTGGCTTCAACATCCCCGAAGTCGCAATCTTCTTTTATGGCAAACTATTTCGTGGTAATCGGTATGTGAAATATATTTTTACTAGTTATTCACCGCGGCTTCGCTCGCGCTAAATTCGGGGTAGCGCGGTTCTCCTTTCAAAATTTTCCATCCCCTATTTTAGGGGCTGGGCGAAGAGTAAAAAAAATAAGACAGGTATTTTTAGTTGATATAAAGAGTCCGCATACCAAGTTTTAGCTTTCTACCTTAAAAATTGCGTAGTGTTCCATACAAACTTTCACGCCCAGTTTAGGAAAATTGTGGTGTGTGTCGCGCCAAAGCGCGCGCAGCCACAGATAAAAAAATTAAATAGTGCTATCTATGGTTTGTAATCTGTACGGTAATGAAAAAAAAATTTATTATCACATTATTTTGTTAGAGAAATAATGTTATAATTTAATTTTTTAATTTCCTTTCGATATACTATGGGTAAAGTACGTCAATATAAACTCCTTTTTAGTTTTATATTTTTAATTTTTTGATATGAGAGTAGATAAACATTTTTATTTAGCGCGTGCGCTTTGATGCAGGGTGCAGAATTTTGCCGCCAAATACGTTTCTTTGCATTGCGAGTCGTTGCTGTGTTTCGCTGGACACATGGTTATTATTGTTTCTTAAAATGTATGAGATTAGATAAAGTAGTGTATGAAACTGTACATAATTAGGTATTATTCTAGTCTTCGGTTTAAATGAACGATGAGCAAAGGGTAAAAGCCCATTTATGTGAACAGAAGCTGTTCACATAAATCGGTGATTGTAGGAAGAAGTGATTAGAAGACAATTCTGCCTCCAATTCGGGACTCCTACGGTTGATGAAGTCTTGGATAATTGTCTTCAAGAAATTTCAGAAAAAAAAAATCGCTCCCATTTGTTTTAGAACTCGCAAGATCTCCGTGAACAATCTCTTCGCCTTCGACTCTCCAAACGCCGTGCCTCTCGTCAAGGTGGGCCTGGACATGGAAGTTAATAAGACGGCTATCTTTAAGCCCACTGTCATCGACAAATTTCATGTTCACGCCAAGATGTCTAAGAACGTCGGTCTTCTGAGGATGTTCCCCAGTATCAGTATGGCGGCTGTGAAGTCTGCTTGTCAACCGCCTATCCAGGGTATGTTAAAACGTTTTTGATGCTATTTGTCGATCCATGACTTCCATCTCCATTTTCATGGCAAGTTTTATCGCCCAAAAAACAATTTTTCATATTTTTTTTGCGTGCATTCAACAACTAGCCAAAGTTTCATAACAATCGGTCAAGCCATCATGTTTTTGGACGACAAGTTATAATAAAACACGAGTTGACGACTGTCTTACAAGTGACGTTTATTGATTTGTTAGTAACATTGTCACAGAAGTGTTTACATCTTTCCTACTAGATGGCGCCACATATCCCATTTTGATATCATATTATAACACCCCCACTATATCAAAATAGGAAATATTAGTCATCATCCACAAAAGTTTACCTATGAACAATCCCAAGCATTTTCATAAATTTATAATGCTTCATTTCTGGCAATCCCTTAGTCAATAAATCAGCAGGCATACTGGTACTGGGCAAATGCTTTGCTAAAACTTGGTTGTTACAAATTACATCCTTAATAAAATTGTATCTAACATCAATGTGTTTTGAACGTTTGTGAGACTGTTGATTGTTTGCTAGTTTCAAAGCACTCTGGTTATCATTGTACAGCACTATCTTATTACAATTGCCTGTGATTTCTAACTCTAAGTTCTGTAAGTAAATGGCTTCCCTACAAGCTTCTGATAGAGCCATATACTCAGCTTCACAACTGCTTAGTGCTACTGTTTTTTGCTTCTTACTTTCCCAAGAAATGGCAGATCCATTTTTTACAAAACAAAACCCGGTATATGACCTCCTGTCTATAGTATCACTGGCCCAATCAGCGTCTACAAAACCTTGGAGTTCTGCCCTTTCTTTGGAATATCTTAAACAATAATCCTTGGTTTTTAACAGATACTTTAATATTCTCTTAGCATAATTCCAATGAATATGAGAGTAACAATTATTAAACTGGCTCAAATAACTTAGAGAATATGAGATATCTGGTCGTGTCATTACAGCCAAATACATTAGGCTGCCAATTAATCTTTGGTAGGGCAAATGAGATTCTAAATTATTAGATTTTTTTACATTCAATTTACATTCAATTGGAGTGTTACATGTGTTACAATCAGACATATTAAACCTTTTAAGAAGTTGTTTAATGTAATTCTCCTGATCTACTGTAATCACATTTGCATTTTTATCTATATTGATTCTCATCCCTAAGTATTGCTTTACTTGACCTAGATTTTTTATTTTAAAACATTTGCTTAAAGTTTTTATTAAATTGTCCGTTTCAGATTTATTATTCGAAAAAATTAAAAAATCATCCACATAAACTCCAACAATAGTTTTGCTATTATTACTATGACCTTTTATGAAAACACATGGTTCATGCTTACTTTTGACATATCCTAATTTACATAAAGTTTCTTCTACTCTCTGATACCATGCCAAAGATGACTGCTTCAGTCCATAAACAGCTTTTTTTAATTTAAGTACTTTATCAGAGCCCTCTTTAATTGGGAACCCTTCAGGTAAACACATAAATATATTTTCTTTTAGAAAACCATTAAGAAATGCTGTGGTCACATCTAAATGTATAATATCCATATCTAATTCTACACTTAATGCTAATAAGAGTCTCAAAGTAGAATGCCTAATTACTGGCGAAAATGTCTCTTTATAGTCTATACCTGCTTTCTGTGTAAAGCCTTTAGCGACAAGTCTGGCACGAAATCTCACTTTATTGTCACAATCGAACTTTTTTTTAAGACCCACTTGCACTGTACTACACTTCCACTATCTGGAGTATTGACAATCGACCACACTTGATTGTCTTCGAATGACTGCAGTTCCTCAGCTATCGCCTGCAACCACTGTTTTTTCTCAGGACCTGTGACAGCCTCTGCATATGTCAATTCATCTTCTCCTATGGACTCAGTACAAACATTTGCATAGCCATATCTTTCAGGCACCTTCCTTTGCCTTTTCGCTCTTGTGTTAGTTTGTGGATTCATTTCAGTTTTTCTCTGACTCATATCAGAAGTCTCGGGATCATGTGATACATATTCAGTATTCAAGTATTTGGTCTCAGACGGTATATTTTTAAGATCATTAGTGTCTCTAGTCTCGCCTTCCATATATTCTGACTCACTTGATTTCACAGATTCCAATACCGATTCCCCCACTGAATCTGTGTTGCACTGAACCTATCTCTGGTGTTGAAGCAATATGCTATGGTGGAAAAGCTATTGTGGATAATGTAGTGCAGCCCCGTCTGTATCTCTCGAGTCTCGACGGTCAGTCGAGTAGTGGCCCATGTAATATGGTGCAGGTTAGCCCTTTGCGGCGTGATAAACGGCATGGCGCCGTCCGGTTAAGGCGATTGCCTATTGTGAAGGTCCTCGTGACCAGTTGAAGAGTTTAAATGGTACTCACTGTAACACGGAGGAATATGGTCCTCAACCCCACTGATGTAGAAAATTTGACTTTTTCTTGAATTACAACATCTCTACTTGTTGTAACTGTGTTCTTCTCTGGATCATAGATCCTGTAACCTTTGACATTTTCTGAGAAACCAACAAGTATATACTCTTTTGATTTTTTGTCCCATTTATTTCTTTTTTCTTTAGGCACATGCACCATCACTGGACTGCCGAATATACGGATGTGTTGTAAATTTGGCCTTTTTTTATTCCAAACTTCATATGGAGTCTTCTCAATGCCTGAAGCTATTGATCTGTTTTTTAAATATACAGCAGTATTTGCAGCCTCTGCCCAAAACTTTTTTTCTAGACCAGCTTCGAAAAGCAAGCATCTTGCTCTCTCCACAATAGTATGATTTGTTCTTTCACTAAGTCCGTTCTGTTCTGGTGTGTATGGATTAGTTCTTTGATGTATTACACCTTCTTGTTTCAAATAATTTTCAAATTCGTTGCTGCAGTATTCAGAACCATTATCTGTTCTGAGTATTTTTATTTTTTTATTTTGTGAATTCTCCACCATTGCTTTATATTCTTTGAAGTTTTTAAAAACCTCACTCTTGTTCTTCAGGAAGTAAATATGAGTCATTCTGCTATAATCATCAATGAATAACAGAAAATATTTTGCTCCACCTATTGACTTACTTTCCATGGGGCCACATATATCTGAATGAATAATTTCAAGTACATCTGATGATCGTGAACCTGCAGAAAATGGTAGTCTTGACTGTTTTCCCTCACAACATACCTTGCAACTTGATTTGCTTGTTGTAAATTTCCCTGGATAATCCATTCCGTCAACCATTCCATCACGCTTCATCTTATTCATATCGCAGCTATTAATATGTCCAAGCCGCTTGTGCCATATTTCCCCATTTACTGTACTGGATGTCAATAAACATTTTTTAATTTCTAGGTTAACCTTGTAAACACCATTAACAAGATTTGCATCAGCAACCAAATCACCTTCTTTGTTCCTTATTAAGCATCTCTCTGGTTCGAAAACAACACTGTTACCATTCTTTATCAATTCACTTACTGATAGCAGATTAGTCGTGAGACTCGGAATACATAATGCATTCTTTATTGTTACATTATAATTGTAACTTGTTGTTATATCTATTTCTCCAGAGCATAAAACAGGAACTTTTGTTTTATTTGCAATGATTATTTCAGGTAAGCTTGATGAATAATCTGGGTTTTTCAACCAACATTCATTAGCTGTCATGTGGGTACTTGCACCTGAATCTATATAAAAATCACTTTTGCTGAACTCTCCACTAAGGAATACAACATTAAAAGCGTTGCTCTGCTTCTTGTTATTCCTTTTCTCGTTCAAAAGTGGACACTGATTTTTATAATGGCCTGTTTCCTTGCACTTATAACAAGTAATTACCTTCTTTACTGTTGATTGATTCATGTTACTTGATTTTGAAGTTTTGTTATTACAGGATTTCTTTTTCTGCCAGCTCTTTGCTGCTAGCGCTGAATGACGTTCCGTCTCGCCCACATCAGTCGATTCCATATCAATCAATTTTGTTTTTATTGAGTCTGCTGTGATTGGAATTCCGGAATGTTCGATGGCCATTATCATCGGCATATATCTTTCGGGTAATCCAGCCAATAATAATGAACCTACCCACTCATCGTTAATCTTGAATCCTGTTCCACTTAAACGCTGAGATGTCTCGGTTATTTGAGATACATAACTCGTCATGTTTTCGCAGTTTTCTAATCTTATAGATATTAAATGTCGTAACAAAGTAATTTTCCTTGAAAATCCTGAATCATCGAACAACGACCGTAGTTTTGTCCACAATTCTTTCGTGGTCTTTGTTTCCTTTATATGCACAAATAAAGCCGAATCTATGGTCAAAATCAATTTTGCCCGTGCTTTTGCGTCTGCTGCTGTCGAAACTGCTTCGGTGCCTTCTTGTTTCAAATAAATATCTGCACCTTCCAGAACCAGTAAGTTCTCGACCGCGAACGCCCAATCGTCGAAGTTTTCTCGACCTTTCAACTTTGGCACATTTGCAATATAATGCGAACTCATTTTTAGTCCTTATTTAGCACGAAAACAACACGAACAATAACTATTTTACTTGTTATAACTGTAATTTCTGGGCCCATAACCTATAATAAAACACGAGTTGACGACTGTCTTACAAGTGACGTTTATTGATTTGTTAGTAACATTGTCACAGAAGTGTTTACATCTTTCCTACTAGATGGCGCCACATATCCCATTTTGATATCATATTATAACACAAGTGCACTGCAAAATGATTCATTTTGATTTCATTTCTATCTAGTGTTATTATTTTTCCATTAAAAATAATTTCTTTAGCGGAAATAGTTTTCAGGGCTCCTATAGATTTAAACTTTATGTGTGGTTAAACTCACTGAATAATCTTTACTTACCATGTATTTACTTTAATTTAACTACTCATTCACCACCCATTCATACATCACTTATACGGGAAATACCCGTATTTTTAAAAACGCATTATCATTTTTGTCATTCTGTCAAACTTACAATTGACATTGATTGCCGCTGCGACATGAATTTCAAAGTTTTTTTTTTATTAAGTAGTGCTTGACTGGAATCTTTTAAATATTGGATCATTCACAAAAGTCGATGATACATTATAATTTTATAACAAAAGCTAAGAATTGAAGAAGAGAGAGAAAAAATCTGAATATTGTGGTTTAATGAAACGTCACTCACATACTTTGCTCCTACATATTTTGCTCAGTAATTAAGATTTTGACAAAAATAGTGTTAATCGACTTTTGGTTGCCGGCTATATGAGAACGAGCCTTTACAGTTCTGCACATTATTTAACTCCACCTTCTCCCCAGGTCTAGTGATGGAGACTTATGGTGCCGGAAATATCCCGTCCAACAGACCTGATCTTCTTGAGGTGATCGAAAAAGCAGTAAAAAGAGGAGTCATCATTGTTAATATTACACAGTGCACGACTGGGGCTGTAGCTGCTCTTTATAAGACGGGGCAGGTAAGCTTCAAGCAATTTGATATTATATCAATATTTTAGATTTATGTACAATATTTGTGTTTTCTAATCTTTTGTCTGTTTATAAGTTAGATGGAACGCTTTAGTTCCTAGCATATTTTGCACTAGAGTTTCTTCTTCAATTTGTATTAAGGAAAGTCGCCGGACGACCCATCGTGTCGTACGGTGAGTATACTCTTACCTTGTTGACACGACTACGATCCGGACAAAACGTTTCGCGTCGTCTTTTATATCGCGTACATCGGGGGACTGGAACAATTTGCCTGCGGCGATGTTTTTGTCTGACTACAATTTAAGTGCCTTCAAGGCTAGAGTGAATAGGCTCTTAATAAACTAGCGGGCTTCACCATCAACGATTGCATCACTGCTTACCATCAGGCGGGATTGCGGTCAAGCACTAGTTAATAAAAAGAAATATATAATCAGCTTTAATCAAATGTTTGATTTGTGCCAAACGCACGAACCAATGGGTCCCTCTTAATATCAAGCGCCATCTCAGCACGCCCAGACGGGTTGAGCTAGACTCCTTCTTTTCCACCTGGTGCCGAGGAAGGGCGGATAACGCCCTCTTCCGGGCCCCATTAATGGGTCCAGGGTGAGGGACATGGGGAAGTTCCCGCCCCCTATTCGTTGGGCCCCGAGGCGGAGGCGCGCGCGTGTGTAGCCGCGCGCCTCAGTAGCGATGCGCGGGGTAGTTTAACACCTCACTACCCCGTGCAAGAGGCGAGGCCCAGATATACCGGCCCGGCACGAGAGTGTGGGGCCGCGGCAGAATCAAGGACTCCCGCGGCTCCGTGCGCACGTGACCGGAGAGACACCGGGGTGGTTTTTAGTCAGTAGGAGTCTGACAGACCCCGTCGCCCACCCCAGGGCGGCGGACATCCTTTGAGGATTTTCCACCCCGAAACAAAAAAAAAGGCTCCTTCTTTTCACTACATAGTATAAAACAACGTCGCTTTCTCTTTCCCTATGTCCCTATGTATGATTAAATCTTTAAATATGCACAACGGATTTTGATGCGGTTTTTTTTAAATAGATAGAGTGATTAAAGAGGAAGGTTTATATGTATAATAAAATACATTAAATCGTGGAGAAATACTATTATTTTTGAGGTTTCTAATGTAATGTCGTAAATAATTATTTTTTTTCCCGCGTTAGATGTGAAACGCAGGCTAAACCTTACGAGATTTATCAAAATAATGTAGTAAATATTACAGTACACATTAAAAAGGTCTACAGAAAAGTCCGCGATGGTATATGTCTATCTCTTATGGTCTTTAAAATAATTTTTTTTTGGCATCTACTTTTATGACAAATACTGACTAATTTTCGAAGCGATTTTAACCAATACAGCATTAATCCTTATCCAATTTAATACCTTAAATACATTGCTGATTTAATGTAGATCTACATCGCCCTTCACATGATAATGAATATTTTCGAAGATATTGCAGATATAAAAATGGTGGGGCGTCACGTTTGCGGCGGTAGCGGTGGGCCGCTATATCTTTTTATTAAATACAACGTTCACAGTTTTACTGCAGGTCGCTAGTAATTATTAAAAGCATTCTATGTGAAGATTGTTTAGATATTCGTTTTTCTAATCAAGTCAACTATAAGCAACTTATCATTTTACGACACTGATTAAAATGGGGCTAGGGAAATGATGAAATCAAAGTCAGTAAGTGATCGTAATATCCCGTATAATCATTGACCTTATACTGAATTTATTGACGACCGATAACCCTTAATTAAAAGTAAAGATAACTCTGGGTTGGGCGCCAAACAAACTAGTTGTCAATGAAGATTGTGAAGTTTTGAACACTTTAGAATATCTAAAAATGGATTGTTTTACTTACGTGCGATAGCTTATGAAATGACGCAATTATATGTTATAAATATACTTGGGGCTGTTTTATAAAGGCTGTATCTGACATCGACGTACAAACGAGTACCATGGATCCAGTACATGTTTCTGAACCCCCCAGTGGTGGAATTTCACGTCGGCATTTTCATGATAAAAAAAACGTATGTCGCTTTTTTCACTTTAGCCCGTTCATAATTGCTGTACTTTTATAACCCAATAAGATTTTAAAGTAAAAATTAATTAATTCGCTAATCACACAAAAAAGCGCAATGAAAACATAACTCGAAAAACTATCTTATCAGGCTGATTGAATAGAGTTCACATCAGGGATCAACATCATACCTACAAACCCTCACGGCGGCACGCTTGCAACGTTCAAAGGGCGAGCCGACACTTTTTTAAATACTGTTTTTTCTGTAACCGCTCATTAACGACATAAATGACTATTATAATTATATTAGTGGCATGTGGTGTAGCCTTTTCGCGAAGTTTGTGTTACGATGTCAGATCAGATACACTCTGTATGCCTACATATTGTTGGAGAGATTCGTTTGACTGTTCGGACACCAGCGACCCCGTAACTTATAATATGCTTAGCAAATATGCCTAAAATAAACAAAAACAACTAGAAAGAAAACAAAAACAAAGACTGAATGTTTTTGTTTTCTTTCTAGTTATTTTTGTTTATAAAATTGGAACCAGATGAAGCCCAAGCCTTTTTGTCCTCGATGTAATCTTTAATGGTATAAAAGGTTATCTGGCGCAACTTGCGTTTAATGAATTAAAGGCGAGGACTACAAGCTACAAAGGCGGTCTGAGCTCTCTGAATAATCGAATGAACAACATGTGCCGTGTTGAGTCATCATCATCAACTCAATGCACATCCTAGTCCCATCCGAAGCTTTTTCAGCTTTGGAGTCTGGTCCGGGTCCGCTTTACCAATCTAACTGCTGATTTTGGCTAAACTTCCACATTTTCCGTGAAGCGACTGCCGTCTGACCTCCACAACCCGAAGACGATATCGAAGCATTGCAGTTAGACTTTTGAGGGCTCTAACAACCCGTATAATAACGACTGCTATTAGATGTTCGTATGGCAACCGGGATCAACAGCTTAACGTGCTTTCCGAAGCACGACCAGACCAGTGCAAATATTCATATTCATGCATACATATATTTGCACTGTGCGGGGATCGAACCCGCGCCTCCCTAGGCTATCTGTCTGACTATATCGCGTTGAGTAGTGTACCTAATCTGTGTAATTCGTTAGTGTGACTAACTTGTTCGTACATTATTTAAACTACGAACCGTGTTTCTATGGGGTTACTTACCAATACTACCCTTTTTTGTGTGGATGGGAGATCATCAAATGACCTCTCCCCGGAGCGGAAGGGCGTGTCAGACTTTCACTGACTAAAACCCATCCGTGTTCCTTCACTTGCATATTATGCGCCAAGGGCACGGTTTATTTTTTAACCAACACGCAACCCTGGCCCAAGAGGCATCGGTTTTCGTGAACCCCGTCACGTCCAATACTAATCAAATCAAATCATTTATTTCAAATAAACCAGTTACAGGCACTTTTGAATTGTCAGAAGGTCGGTCAGTCAGTAAGGTGAAGCTAGTCGCCCATTCCAAAGAGTAGGTACCTATGGAGAAGAACAGGCAAGAAACTCCATGGACACTCTTTTAAATTATCAAGCTATTGATACAAATATTTGATTACATCATTCATTTTGAAATCAATCGTGTGAGAACGATGCAGAAACATATTGTACGCTAAGAGCGTCCATTATGGAAAACACACAAAAAAAAAACAACAACAAAAAAGACTAACCCAACAAATAGATGCTTTACAGCAAGTACATTGTGCTCACACGTGTGCCATGCAATTATACAATACTAAGAAATTGAATCTACACAATGCAAAGATAGTTTTGTCCAAGGTTCAGCAGCTCCAACAGTGTTCCCGAATGCTAAGTTTAGCTCCTGTGTAGCTGCACCAGTGCCGAATGCCCCTGTCAGCGATGCAATTCCGTAACGTACAATATGCTTGGCTACATAGTGTGTACTGGCTTTGAGTAAAAAAACAAACAATTACAAATTTAAACTACAAAAGGCAAAATCAAAGAACAATCACTGTAAGTGTAGAAATCGGACGCAGCTCGCCCAAGCCTTTTTGTCGTCAATATAATCCTTAACACTATAAAATGCTTTCTGACACAACTTACGTTTAATGAAGGATTTGAATTTATTCAGGCTCAGACCTTGTACCATCTCTGGAAGTCTATTGAAAAATGTATACATTGGCATCTAAAAGAGCCACCTATTTTCTTGAGCCTTGTTGTAGGTACAATACTACCCTCAATACGCACACAGTTTTTTTTTTGTATAAAAACTCTGCCCTATACTAGGAATTTCTGCTTTATTGTGGGGGCGTTTACAAACTTATTATAAACTCACATACAACTGACAACAAACAGAGGTTATACAAATATTTGTTCTGTGCGGGAATCGAACCCGCGACACGCAGCGCAGCAGATAATAGCTTAACCACGGCGCCAATCATGTCATCAAATGATTAAAATAAGCCTGATAATAATGAGAGACACTCTAACTCTTTTAATCTAAGTCTGATAAGGTCTGGTCATAAATCTTATCATTGTAGGTAGGAACTGTAACTGGTGTGAATGTAAGTGAATATCGTGCATGCGCCGAACTGAAACTGCGTATAAAGGATGTATCTGACATCGACGCACAAACGAGTACCATGGATCCAGTACATGATTTTGAACCCCCCACTGGTGGAATTTCTCGTCGGCTTTTTCATGATTCTAAATAAAATAAATGTAGTTTTTTTCACTTTAGACCGTTCATAATTGCAATACTTTTATAATCCAATAAGATTTTAAAGTAAAAATTAAATAATTCGCTAAGTACACAAAAAAGCGCAATGAAAACAAAACTCGAAAAACTATCTTATCAGCGGATTTAAGGGCCTTAGTCTCATTTAGTAGCGTAAAATGGTCACTTTAGGAAGCTAATTTCTAATTAACGGCTTGGTTTTGAGATTTGAAAAAAATATATCTTGTCTATTGATTCATGTACAACATTTACTAAAGATGATTTTTTCGTAGGATTTTGCCTTTTGCCTTAAAAAAATAGTTACCAAAACGCTATTTTTGGCTAATATTCGTTATTACTTCTAAACGGCATTGATGTGTGGAAATATTTTTACACTGAAAAATTCGCGGTTAGAAGTGCTACAAATTTGCAAGAGCGTATTTAAATCCATCAACATTTGCCAAGAAAATATCCTTATTTTGAAACATAGGTTTAGAGGTGCTCTGCGCGGGCGCGGGCGGCAGTCGTGCGTTAGCATTCAGACGGGAGGGTTGTGTCGCTTGCTGCTCTGCTCCGGCTATCGCCGACTACGCGTGGTTGTCTGTGTGAGTGCAAATATTTACGAGCGAATCGTGTCAGTGTACGTTCATAGATTAGCTCGCAAATGAGAATTGAAGATGCGTCTGGTGGCGTAAGTATCTATCTACCTATACTCTTGTATTTATACCTACATATTACTGTATTTTTCTTTATAATTACTATTAGCTTTTGTAACCATTTTTCTTTTACAATTGAAGTTAAACAATTACGAATTGTTCCAGGAAATCTAGAAAGAAATCTTTAGACTTGAAAGGCAATAATCCGACTAACTACATCCGCTGATAATATAGAAGACTCTATTCAGGTGAGTAAACACTCGCACTTAGATTATAATTTATAGGTTTGTAAGGAGATTTAAAAATAAAAATCTTATTAGAAATTTACGTAACTTGAAAATGTGATTTTTTGTTTATGGTGATATAAACCAAAAATTAGGACTCAATTAAAGGTTTTGGTGTAAAAACAGTTTTACAAAAAGTTTTGAGTTGATAGGACTTTTAGTTTTTGCGATATTAGCAAAAATGTGTAATAAAAACTCTTACTTGGATTATTTTAAATGATTCTTCCTGTAAATATTTTATTTCTATATGTAATTGTTTAAAGTAACCGAAGCCGATGGACGCGGGCTGGCGGGCTTGGAATGTCACAGTTATCAGTAAATTTTTTGACGTCCTCCGTGGCGCAGCGGTCAACACGCCTGCCTGCGACGTGGAGGCCGCGGGTTCGATTCCCGGCCAGGTCATGATGGAAAACGATCTTTTCCTGATTGGCCTGGGTCTTGGATGTTTATCTATATATGTATCTATTATAAATATAGTATCGTTGAGTTAGTATCCCATAACACAAGTCTCGAACTTACTTTGGGGCTAGCTCAATCTGTGTGATTTGTCCGTATATATACAGTATGTTAAGAAAACCCTGTCCGACCCGTAAGGATAATAAAGGTTAAGTAAACACATGACCAAATATGATATAAAATTTTACGTAATCATCATAGTACCAATACAAATGAATTTTGAAATAACTTCCCCGAAATTTGCAAATTTTTAAAAAACTGACAACACCGGTATTATTATGAGCGAATAGCGACAGCGATGCGACCACGTGCCGCGTGCCCTGCCGCCCGCCGCCCGCGGAAGGGTGCTTAACGCATATTTATTAAGTTACCTCTTTTTGCGAAATAATATTTATTTTTTTAGGGTGATTTTTTTTTAAGTTAGCCTGGTTTTGTATGCATTAGTAGAATCAGTTATCGATACCTAACAACACCTTCACGGGTCGGACAGGGTTTTCTTAACATACTGTAGGATATATATATATATATATATATATATATATATTCTGTTTTTCACAAATAATATTGTAATAACATTTTTCGACTTACAGAAAAGAAGAGAAAGAAACCAATCGACAGAACTTAAAAGTTTAATTTGCTTTTTAGGTCGAACACTAACGCAGTTGATTCTAGGTCAGACATCCATACAGAATGTCGTCAAGAAAATGATAATATTATATATCTCTATGTGCACAAAAAAACGATGCAAGTTCCATCATCATCATTCAGGTAAAATTATGCCTGCATGTCCTACAACCTATATTTTTAGTTTACAAATACATACAGTATGTTACGAAAACCCTGTCCGACCCATAAGGATAATAGAGGTTAGGTAAACACATGACCAAATATAATATAAAATTTTACGTATTCATCATAGTACCAATACAAATGAATTTTGAAATAATCTTTTTTTCCAACGAATTAATTCCAATTTCCCCGAAATTTGGTAATTTTTAAAAAGTGACAACACCGGTATTATTATGAGCGAATAGCGATGCGACCACGTGCCGTGTGTCCTGCCGCCCGCCCCCCGCGGTCGGCAGGCGAAGGGTGGTCAACGCACATTTAATAAGTTACCTCCTTTTGCGAAATAATATTTATTTTTTTTAGGGGGATTTTTTTTTTAAGTAAAGCCCGGTTTTGTATGCATTAGTAGAATCAGTTATCGATACCTAACAACACCTTCACGGGTCGGACAGGGTTTTCGTAACATACTGTATATCATATACCTGTAAAATTATTTTTTTGTTAATTCTTAATTAATTTTTCTTGATAAATTCTTAATTCCTTGACATAAATCTCTAACAGTGTTGCAAGGGTTAATTAAAATGTATGTTATATCTTTTTTTAGCTCAAAATATCACCAAAACCTCAACAAATCTCAAGCTTGTTTCATCGAAGGGCGACGCATAATTAATATTGCTTACTTTTATTCAGAACTAAAGAAAATTGCCAAGCACGGAGAATTATAGACTGTGGTTTAGGATCTGTAGATATTGTTGGAGAACGACAAGTGGGACTACATTCCCTATTTATTTTTAAATGCCGTATGTGTATGGAAACATTTTGCACATCCTACAGAAATCAATATCAGCTGTGCAGTTGTAGGAACAATAGAAATAGACTGTGGCCATTCTCAACTGCAAGAAATTTCTGCAGCTTTAGATATGCCTATAATCTCGCATGTTATTTATTGGATCGAAGAATTAAAATTTACAGATTTTAAAATAACTCGTGTTTTATTTGAAACCTCATTACGACGAAGTACATTCAATCCGACGTCACTGACACAGTATAAATAGGGTACTATCTCTTTATGGAAAACGGCCGAAACTACGCGCTTTGTAATCTCAAGGCATCTATATAAAGCACGGTTAGCGCAGCGGTTAAGCTATTGACTGCTGCGCTGCTTGTCGCGGGTTCAATTCCCGCGCGGAACAAATATTCAGAACATGTCCTACAAGTAGTTGTTCCGGGTCTGGCTGTTTGTGTCTGTGAATTTATATGTTTAAAAATGCACCCACGATAAAAGTAATTTCTAGTGTGGTTCAACGTTTTTTTTTTTTTTAATAAAAATATTACAAAGTGCCTAATGCGCGTTTGGTTTACGTTAACGCGATGAACTCGTTTATGTTATTCGCATTAGTAATTAATTCAAGGACACTGCAAAGACATGATACTCATATACTGAAAAGTAGTGAAAAAAAAATTCAAATATGTTGAATCGGTAGATATTACCATCTACCATTATTTTTTATGTGAATGTTATGATATATTATAATGTGTGGGTACTTGTTTTCCAAATGTCTGTCAGTCTGCGATCGGCCATTAAACTGTGTAACGAGCACTCCTTGATTTTATTTAAACATTGATCAAGAATACTAAAAATATATTATAGTACGATATTACCATTTATTAATGCAAAATATACATTTATCGTCTTGCATCCATACCCCCGTCTGAAATCGTAGGCACAAATCGCGACCTACACGCGGCTTGTCTGCATCTCTGGATATTCTTTGATTGTCGTTTTAGTTTAGCGCGCCACCGCGCGCATTTTACGAATTCGGGAGTACGGCGTTTAGCTCCGCCCACATGCACAAGGTCATTGAGGCTACTATAACCGTTAATAGAGTTCACACCAGGGATCAACGTCATACCTACAAACCCGCACAGCGGCGCGCTTGCAACGTTCAAAGGCCGAGCCGACACTTTTTTTTTAAATACTGTGAATTCTGTAACCGTTCATTAATGACATAAATGACTATCATAATTTTAATAGTGGCATGCGGTCTAGCTTTTTCGCGAAGTTTGCGTTACGATGTCAAATACACTCTATATTTATTCGTTTATCAACTTATGGCCTGACCCAGTGCGGCTCCGGTCTCATATATGAAAAGAAGGACGCTTGAAAGATTGAGAATGTTGACTGCCATTGCGTTTTACCTAAAATGGTGAAACATCCATTCTAACAATGAGTATGACTATTTTGGTACTGCAAAAATGACATATAACAATACTCAAGAACGATTGACACAACATTTATAGTATACCTACTATATATTTTTACCTGCGGCTTCACCCACGTTTATTTAATTTACCGAGACAAAAGTACATTCTACTATAAGTATACAAAGTGGTGCTGACAATACGACAATGAATGAAAACACAAACAATGCTGGTTCATAGGAATAATCCTAAACCATAGAACCTAACATCAAAAAAAAAAAAAAATGATATTTTCAAACAAACTAAATCGCATAAAATTGCAAAAGGAATAAAACTTCCTTTAAAAATATTGGTTCACTGACCTCCGATCGGCGACAGCGCGATCCTTTATCGACCTGCTTTTTTCGCGCCATTATTATTAAAGTTTGGTACCGCAGGATGCGGCGGTCATTAACCTGTAAGCGCTTCCTAAAATCATGTAGAAAAAGTGAAAAATGAAAAATAATTTCCTGTGACTAAACTAATCGACATATTTAAATGATTTTTTATGGGTAGACTGAGAATGTGTTGAGGTACACGATGTTTAATTTATTGTTGTATTGTCAGCACCACTCTGTATCTATACTTACAACGTTATTTTTTGTATATGCTGAGCCCGAAACACGTGTACAATATTTTTATGTAAGGAATTTATATATTAAATTTCATAAAGGTATCATGAAAAATCATAAACTCATAAGCTTGTTATGTTACCTGGTTGCCGATACAAAAATATGGTCAACGCGACGCTCGACCGCCCGCGCCTGCTGCGGCGCGGATTCTTCTTGCGTACAATGTATAGGAAATAAGTAAAAATTATTTATCTGTATGTAGAAGGCACATTTCACTATTCTTTCCAACAATTATTTTGAATAATATAATTATATTTTTACTGAAAATTCGTCGAAACAATATTATTGAGGTTATATCTAATATACAGTATGTTAAGAAAACCCTGTCCGACCCGTGAAGGTGTTGTTAGGTATCGATAACTGATTCTACTAATGCATACAAAACCGGGCTAAACTTAAAAAAAAAATCCCTCTAAAAAAAAAAAATATTATTTCGCAAAAGGAGGTAACTTAATAAATGTGCGTTGATCACCCTTCGCCTGCCGCCAGCGGGGGGCGGGCGGCAGGACACGCGGCACGTGGTCGCATCGCTATTCGCTCATAATAATACCGGTGTTGTCACTTTTTAAAAATTACCAAATTTCGGGGAAATTGGAATTAATTCACGGGAAAAAAAGATTATTTCAAAATTCATTTGTATTGGTACTATGATGAATACGTAAAATTTTATATTATATTTGGTCATGTGTTTACCTAACCTTTATTATCCTTATGAGTCGGACAGGGTTTTCTTAACATACTGTATAAAACTCTCGTGTCACGGTGTTCGAACTTAAACTCCTCCGAAACGGCTCGACCGATTTTGATGAAATTTTTTGTGCTTATCCGGTATCTATGAGAATCAGCCAACATCTATTTTTCACCCCCCTAAATGTTAGGGGTAGTCCACCCCTAAATTTTTTTTTTATTTTTTCGACAAAATTTTTTTTATGATACAACATACAAAAATACATACAATCCCCAATTTTCACCATTCTACGATCAACCCTTATTTTTTAATAGCCATTTTAGTAATTTAATCTATTATTTATATGGCAAAACAACGTTTGCCGGGTCAGCTAGTTTTTTTTATAATAATTAATCTTTATTACACAAGAATTGTTTACAATCATATGTGACTCCTGTGCTAGCTGATACATCTGTGTTATAAGACGCAGTGCCCTCTCCCAATAGGAGATTTTACAGGAAATCAAGGATCAAATTAACTTCAACAAATGAAAAATATCTTTGAGTGTAATAACATAGAGATGTTAAGATTAGTTAGTTTTCGAATATTGAAATCCAAAGCACTGTACACATTGTCGAAGTGGCACTATATCGTTCACAGGCAGGTGTGTTTATTGATTTATACAGTATGTTAAGAAAACCCTGTCCGACCCATAAAGATAATAAAGGTTAGGTAAACACATGACCAAATATAATATAAAATTTTACGTAATCATCATAGTGCCAACACAAATGAATTTTGAAATAATCTTTTTTTCCCGCGAATTAATTCCAACTTCCCCGAAATTTGGTAATTTTTAAAAAAGTTAGAGTAAGTAAGTAAGACAACTCCGGTATTATTATGAGCGAATAGCGATGCGATCACGTGCCGCGTGCCGTGCCGCCCGCCGCCCGCGGATGGTTGCTTAACGCATATTTATTAAATTCATAACGCATATTTATAAAAATAACCTCTTTTTGCGAAATATTATTTATTTTTTTAGGGAGTTTTTTTTTAAGTTTAGTCCGGTTTTGTATGCATTAGTAGAATCAGTTATCGATACCTAACAACACCTTCACGGGTCGGACAGGGTTTTCTTAACATACTGTATATCTATACTTTATTGACAATGGCGCCGATTCGGTTGTTCACAAACTATACTAATTTTAAGTTATGTGCATCTTTTTCTTTCCATTTCGTTAAGAAGAGGATAGAAGATAACATTTTAATTTAATCCTGTCAAATTAAGATACTCCATAGACAATTTAGACGCGATAATAAACATGGCGACTAAAAATACGATAATTTATTACGTACATGTTGTGAATGTCGCAGATAAGATATTTTGATTCTGCATTATTACACTATAAGTCTCCCAAAGTGATAATGCGCATAGAAATCTACGTCACTGTTCGGCAACGGTCGTATTCCCCGAGCGTTCGGAAGAAGATATGTATATAGAGTGGTTAAGTGCATAAAAAGTGGTTAAGTGCACCACTCTATATACATATTCTTGCGAATGCACCTTATGTCGAGGGCATAAGGTTCAATATCGCGTGACATGCAGTGCGCAACTTTTAAGCCCTATAACTCGAGACCTAGACATTGTATACGTGTAATATAAAAACGCATTCCTAGACTTAAGGTGGCCTATCGAATGGTGCAGGTTTCATCAATTTTGTCAACTAAGTGACGACATCGAAATTTCTAGAAGCCCGTTTCCGGGAATTACCGTAGGTAACTACTGAATGTACTCGAAGTTATGGGCTATTATTATTACGTCTAGACGATTCTGGAATGTTCGATCAGCTGGCTATGTATAGCGCCGTGACGCCAGCGCAAGTCAGTCTGCACTTGACTACCGAGACGAAAACAAGCGATACTTAAGAAGCGGTCTTTGAGAATACCTACTGCGACAACTGTAACGAAAACATTGAGTACTACGTAAAGTAACATCTGTAGTGTTATTGTCTGTTTACGATACGGACTTCGTGGACGTAAGTGAAGACTTCGGTGCAACGTCAGCAACATTCTACTTGTCATTGCCTACAATCGACTGTACCTTCGTTGCCAATAAACTTCGAAACTCTTAACCGGCGTTTTAGTACCCCTTGCCCGTAACAATTGGTGTCAGAAGCGGAATGCCGGTCACGCCAAGGGAAGACGAAAGAGTTCGCACGCGACGACAAGCAGCGATGGATTTGGCACGTCAAGAGGAAGAATCGTTTGGTGTCCCTGTACCCGTAGAAGATGCGGCCGTCTTAACACCGACTGATGTGAGTGCCCCTAGTACCGCCACTATTCCCGGAACCAGCGGATATGATTTATCGGTGTTATTGGCCCAGTTGACGGCTCAAATAAAAGGCATAGCAGAATCCCAAGCTGAAATAAAACAATCCCAGGCAAAATCCCAGGCAGAAATCCAGGCACAAATAAAACAATCCCAGGCAGAAATCCAGGCACAAATAAAACAATCCCAGGCAGCAACGCAGTCATAAATAAAGGAATCCCAGCAACTGGTATTAGAATTAAACGAAAAGTGGGAAAAAACCAAAGAAGAGATCAACGAACTTAAAATAAAAACAGCTCAACAAGATGCTCGTCTGGATCAGCAAGATACGCGCATAGAGAAACAAGATGCGCGCATGGACCAACAAGATGATCGTATAGAGTATAGACAAACATGAAGCGCGTTTCGAGAAACTAGATAATACCATCCTGGAGTTTGGGAAAGAAATAGAAAGAGTACAAAAAGGAGGTATCAAAGGCGTGATACCTGTACCTAGTGCTTTGCCGACTTTCAAGGTACCTCATTTTGACGGAACTACGCCATGGGTGGCCTTCCGTCTTCAATTTGAAAAGGTCGTAAAAGCCAACAATTGGGACGACGATCAAGCGGTAACCGCTCTTATGCTTGCTTTGCGTGGCGATGCCGTACGAATCCTCGAGAATGTTTCCGGCGATTGCAATACCCTAGCCTGTCTGTTAGAAGCATTGGAGACTAGATATGGAGAGAAACACCTCGAACATGTCTACAGGGCTCAACTCTGCGACCGCACACAGAAGAGCAATGAGGGTCTGCAACAGTGGGCAACGGAAATAGAACGTATGGTTTGGAAGGCGTATGCATCAACACCGGGACTGATTGACGCTACTACTCTGCGATTCTTTACTGATAGGATTCGAGATGCAGAAGTCAGAGCTGCAGTACATCTGGGTCACCATCAGATCCTGAAGGCAGCCTTGACGCACGCTCTAGAGGTGGAAGCTGTACGTCAAGATGGCCAACAACACGACCGTATTCGTGAAGTAACTGCACAAATAAAAGCCCGACGAGGACCAACTTGTTATGAGTGCGGCGAAAAGAGGCACATTCGAATTGATTGTTCCAGGAAGGCTAAGGGAAGAAGTACTTCTTGGGCACGTAAAGACACAGTGGTGTTGCTGTGGCGCAAGCGCGACGCCAAGGCCGAGCCCGAGCGCCCGAGCGAGCGCGTCAATTGGCGCGAGCGGAGCGATCGGAGTGGGCGCCGCGAGCGACCCGCTGAACGAGAGCGGGAACGCGTCAAGGACCTGGAACGCGAACGTTCCGGCAAGCGAGAACAAGAGCGAGAGCGGTCGTGCGGAAGGTCGTGGAGTGAGTCAGACGCAAGGCGGGACAAGGAAGTCGAGGACGAGCTACGGAAGAAGAAGCGTCTTGAGAAAAAGGCAAGACAAAAGGACCGCCGCCGCCAGGTTATTTCAATTAGTAAGGACCAATGTGAAGAACGTATTCAGGAAAAGAAAGAGAACGTGCGGATCATCCAAGTGAACGCTTTGGACGAGGACTGGAGTAATCAAGCATTGGAAGACGCACAAAAGGAAGACAGTGACCTGAGGGCAGTAATTGAATGGAAGCAGCGTGGCCAGAGGCCCGCTTGGAGTAAAATATCAGCGCTTAGCCCAACAGCAAAAAGTTACTGGGCTCAATGGGACAGCCTGATAATTGATAATGGAGTTCTGAAGAGGAAATGGGAATCACCTAGTGGACAGGAGGTCGCCTTACAGATAGTTGTCCCCTGTGATAAGGTCGCGTCGGTGCTAAGACAGGTGCACGACGGAGTATCCGGAGGACATCTAGGAGTAAAGAAAACTCTGGAGAAGGTGAGAAAAAGATTCTATTGGGTGCATTGCCGCGAAGACGTAGAGGACTGGTGTAGGAAATGTGTAGCCTGCTCCTCAGTAAAGGGACCGCAAACGAGAGCCAGAGGTCGGCTGAAAGTGTACAATGTTGGTGCACCATGGGAAAGAGTTGCTGTCGATATAGCTGGGCCATTCCCTATTACTGAAGAAGGGAATAGGTATATCATCGTCATGCAAGACTATTTTAGCAAATGGCCAGAAGCTTTTGCAGTACCCAACCAAGAAGCTCATACCGTCGCCAAAAAGCTAGTTCACGAAGTGTTCTGTCGATTTGGCGTTCCCTTGGAGTTACACTCTGACCAGGGTAGAAACTTCGAGTCTTCACTATTTCAAGAGGTTTGCCAACTGCTCGGGATACACAAGACTCGTACAACACCATATCACCCACAGTCAGATGGAATGGTCGAAAGATTCAATCAGACGTTGGAGAATCATTTGGCCAAAGTAGTGGAAGAACACCAGAGGGATTGGGACCAACACATTCCACTCTTCTTAAAGTCATACCGCTCAGCAACACATGACAGCACAAATTGCCCACCGGCGAAAGTCAACTTCGGCCGAGAAATTAGACTACCCATAGATGCACTAACCGGAACACCCCCGGATACCCCTATCCTAGCCGTCGACTATGTGGCCGACCTGCGGCGTAAACTCGATAGAATACATGAGCTAGTGAGAGAGAGAGAGGTCTGAAAACCAGCGAGAAAATGAAGATCCGATACGACCGCAAAGCTAACGTGCCCGGATTTGAAGAGGGAACTTTGGTATGGTTACATAATCCCATTAGGAGAAAAGGAAAGAGTCCGAAATTTCAAGCCAAATGGGAGGGTCCGTACACGATAGTAACCAGGATAAACGATGTCACCTACCGGATAAGGAAAGGACCTAAGGGGAAGCTGAAGATCGTACACGTAGACCGCCTAGCTCGCTATTATGGATCAAATCATGCTCGGGACCAGCATGTCTAAGAAGGGGGCAATGTTGCGAATGCACCTTATGTCGAGGGCATAAGGTTCAATATCGCGTGACATGCAGTGCGCAACTTTTAAGCCCTTATAACTCGAGACCTAGACATTGTATAGGTGTAATATAAAAACGCATTCCTAGACTTAAGGTGGCCTATCGAATGGTAAAGGTATCATCAATTTTGTCAACTAAGTGACGACATCGAAATTTCTAGAAGCCCGTTTCCGGGAATTACCGTAGGTACCTACTGAATGTACTCGAAGTTATGCGCTATTATTATTACGTCTAGACGATTCTGGAATGTTCGATCAGCTGGACTATATATAGCGCCGTGACGCCAGCGCAAGTCAGTCTGCACTTGACTACCGAGACGAAAACAAGCGATACTTAAGAAGCGATCTTTGAGAATACCTACTGCGACAACTGTAACGAAAACATTGAGTACTACGTAAAGTAACATCTGTAGTGTTATTGTGTGTTTACGACACGGACTTCGCGGACGTAAGTGAAGACTTCGGTGCAACGTCAGCAACATTCTACTTGTCATTGCCTACAATCGACTGTACCTTCGTTGCCAATAAACTTCGAAACCCTTAACCGGCGTTTTAGTACCCCTAGCCCGTAACAATATTTTCTTCCGAACGCTCGGGGAATACGACCGTTGCCGAACAGTGACAAAGATTTCTATGCGCATTATCACTTTGGGAGACCTGTACGTGATTTTTTTTGTATTTGATAATTTTCGGGAACCAAAACTTTTTTTTGAAGTTTTAAGGAAGCTGTATGGTTCATCTGTAGACTTGTCTACCGCTATCCAAAGTGTAGATACTACTGACGTTTTTTAATACAGGCGATCGCGAAAGCAGGCGTGGTCTCAGGATATGACATGACCCCGGAAGCTGCCCTCACCAAACTGTCGTATGTGTTGACGAAGACTGAGTTGAGCTTCCAGCAGAAAATTGACGTAAGTACCCAAATAAATTTGAATTGCAACCTTAATGTCAATTGCAGTTTCAATGTCAATTCCTATCATATTTTTGTTCAACATGTTCTAATTTACAGATGATGGGCCTGAACATCAGAGGAGAGCTGACCAACCTGACTTCTATGTCCATTCAAGTAAGTTTCCCATCATTGTCATCCTTATTTCCCACATGTGATTATTGTAGCTAAGTAATTTAGACGCGCGTTTTATTACCTTGTTTTACTTACCGGTTTTATTGCACTGTCCCGATGTAAAACGTTGATAGTCTCGCGATGTGAAAATGAAAAGTGACGTAGGAATCAGAAGAGATTTATGGTGAAGGGTATTTACTTACGTTTTATTGCAATTTTTATGTCAGTAGGTATTATGTTGTATTTTGATAAGAAAATATGATTATATGACTTTGCAGAAGGTTGCCCCCATCCTGTTGGCGTCTTCATTTTTTAATCAACTTTTACCATTCTAGGACCAATCTCTCAAAGAGGCGCTAGGCTTGAGCCTCAACATCCAGTCTCCGAAGAAGCTGTCCGAAGTCGCGGAGAACGTCTTCTCTTCTCTTCTACTGTATGGCATCAAGCAAGGAGACGAGGGAATCGTCACGAAACTGTTAGGTTAGAATCTTTTTTTTCTTTGTTTTTCATACGTGGTAACTTCAGCAAGAATGGCCTTTCTTTCAAGGAAGGTCGACAATTGCCTGATTTTCCCTTTTTTTATATATACTTAATTATAATCTAGTGCTTGACTCCAATCCCACCTGATGGTAAGCAGTGATGCAATCGTGGATGGTACAGCGCGTTAGATTATTAAAGGCCTATTCACTCAAAAAAACTGAGGAAATAGGAAGGAAGACGCCAGTTGAGCTAGGTCATGCAATGTTAAACCCAACAACACGACCAACGAAGTTGCGCCAGAAAGAGATTGATCTGGAGACCCTCTACGACCAAACTCCCGACACAACACCATCCGGTGCATCGTACCCGACCTCCGTCCAGGCGATCAGGAATCTAGACTAATGTTCATCATCATCACCAGTCTACAGCAATCCGCTGCTAAACATAGGCATCTCCTATTGAACACCATTCAACACGATTTCCGGCAAATCTAATCCAGTTGCTACTAGCCATCCTGCGAAGATAGTCACCCCACCTAACCTGAATCGGTTACCTTTATCTATCTACGGATTAGGCGCTTAACACACGGCACCGCGCACCGACGTCGTAGGCGGTGAGGCGGATCTCATGTCGCGTTGAAGTCTACTAAATCCGTAGATACCTAACACACATGCTCCGGCCGTCCGCGCGGTGGAGCGGCCCCTCACACACGGAGCGCCGCATAACTGCGCGGATCATCGTGGGTGCAGGACGATAATTAGAAGATTCTTGCCAGTGTCTGTGAATAAACTGGCCAAAACCGTATTAAATCCATCCGCGCGGACAGGTGCGTAAACCCCCTTACCGCGCGGAGCACCGCGCCGCCACGAAATGCGCTTTGCCGTCGCCGCCCTCCGCGGCGGTAGGCGGTGCCGTGTGTTAATCGCCTTACAGGTAACTGGCTCCCAAAGCTTTCAACGTTACCTTGAAGTTTCGTTAGGTATTGATTTTTTCTCTTGTCAATATTTATTATTTTATTCTTTAGGATTAATGCAAAATTTAGATATGGCGAGGAATAATAAAAATAATAATAATGCATCCAATTGAGAAGAATCTTTCATCTGCAGAGCTGTTGATGCCACGGACTTCAGAAGATATGTTTTTGTATACTCAAACAACTAATGAATAGGAACTTATGCTGCTTATGTAAGACAAGTAGGAAATTGCAGATTTATAATTAGCATGCTAATTGTGTAATACGCTTGAAATCGCAATCCAAGAGGAGAAGAAGAGGTTTTGATGGACATTTCAAATGCATTGCTTCATAGGTTTCATAAATCGCCTGCCCAACGACGTAAATAACGCAATGTACGTGATTCAACTGTGATAATTGAAGAGTTTGTTCTTTAAATGGGATATGAAAAATATTTTTACACGTTACATTAACCCATCTTATGGACGGGGATCTACTACGCGGGAAACAATGACTTTTTGATTGTTTCTGTAATTGAGGCATTCAATCGGTTAAAACGAAAACAAAAAAAACCCTAAAAAATGGTTGCCTGTAAAGTCGGTTTTACGGGCGAAGATTTTACGTGACAACGTCTTTTTCTCGGTAGAATATTTATTGATATGAATATAATTAAATTGCACAATAGGAACAAGGAATTGAATGAAAATAAGAATTGCACAAATTTTAACTATAGAAATATATTTTGTTTACTAAAACATCGGTGACTCATCGTAACGTTACCGAGCGTTACACTTTTTCATAAGTGACTCCCAGCCGCAACCTAATTTAAGACGTTGTCACGTCAAAAAAAAAAAAAACAAAAACTGCGCCTTAATTGCGTTACACGCTATTATTACTAGCAATTGAAATCATATTGAAGCATATTGCATATGAATCTGCTGGTCCATTGCTCCATATTATTGAAAAATATGTTTGCTTAATAGCTTTATTAACGCAATGAATGTTGTTGAACTGCCAAACTGACATTGCTACTAATAGCGTGTTACGTAATTACCCTACAGGATGGAGAATACATATCCTATTGGGGATATCTCTGAGAAGAAATGACGCAACACACTCATTGCAGAAAATGATTGATTAGATTGCAGAAACGAAACAATTACTAGCTCTCTGCCATTAGTGTATTATACAGAGTGGTGCTGATAATACGACAATAAATTAAACATCATGTACCTCAACACATTCTCAGTCTACCCATAAAAAATCATATAAGTATGTCCATTAGTTTAGTCACAGGAAATTATTTTTCATTTTTCACATTTTCTACATGATGTACATGTTGATAAGGAAGCGCTTAGAGGTTAATGACCGCCGCATCTTGCGGTACCAAACTTTAATAATAATGGCGCGTAAAAAGCAAGTCGATACAGGATCGAGCTGTCGCCGATCGGAGGTCAGTGAACCAATATTTTTAAAGGATGTTCTATTCCGTTTGCAATTTTATGCGATTTACTTTGTTTGAAGTTTTCATTTTTTTATTTTTGATGCTAGGTCTTTTTCTATGGTTTAGGATTATTCCTATGAACCAGGATTGTTCGTGTTTTCATTTATTGTCGTATTGTCAGCGCCACTCTGTATACATAATTTACTTGTAAAAAAAGTTGTATGGACAGGTATAGTCGACAATTGCTGTATTACTTTTTACAACAATTTCTAGTAATTATTAACGTCAATAAATTTGAAACTGTCATGCTTTGTCATAGAAAAATAGACTTTCTCGTTTGAGATTTACCTACAAGGGAGATTCATCCTTAAAGCAATTACGAGGACGCCTAATAATTTCAATTTGCTATTGGAAAGCTATCCTGTTGACTTCTGACGTAAAGCCAATGAATGTATGAACCGAAGCGGTTTCTTATCCAAGAAATAGTAAAATATTGAGATTATTATTGTAAGTAAAGAATAAGTGAACTGAAAATTCAGTATTGATTATTATGTGATAAATTTTGTGATAAGCCTTTTTGGAAATTTTTATTTTTAGAACAGACGAGGTGCCGACTTAATAAAAATGTAATTTAATAAAAACAAAAATTTTATTGGTGTTTGTAGCTTTTAGTATTTTAGCCTACTTAGTTTGTGTAAATTTGTTAAGGCTGTATAATTAAACTGTGTTAAATAGCTTTAAGATTAGGCAGATTTGTAAGATTGGCATTTTTGTATTAATACGTGACAGTATAAACGGTAACGACGTGTGTGTGTTGAAGTCATGGAACGTCGACGTCTACCAAAACGCACTGGGCTTGCTGCGTGGTGAATTACGGCCCACTTTGTTTCTTCAGGGAAGTCCTGTGTCTCAGCAGTGGGAACTATGAAGGCTAACTGCTATGCTATGTAACAATATAGAAAAAATAATTTTATAAATATACAATATGTAGAAACCCTGTCCGATCCATGAAGGTATTGTTAGGTATTGATAACTGATTCTACAAAGTCGGGCTAAACTTAAAAAAAACATTCGCAAAAGGGGGTAACTGACATGGCAATGGCATGGCATGGAATTAATACGTGGAAAAAAAAGATTATTTAAAAATTCATTACTATTGTTACCATAATGATTATGTAAAATTTCATATTTTATTTGGTCATGTGGTTAGGTACCTAACCTTTATTGTCCTTATCGGTCGGACGGGGTTTTCTTTACATATTGTATATTATTCGTAGATTAAGAAGTACTTATAGCATAATAAATATATTGTATATATTTAACAAATATAATTATAATAGGGTAGTTGACTAAAAAAACTAATTAGTCCGTCAGTCAGATTTCCAAAAAATACTAGACACGTAATTTTTCTTTTTTCATATAAACAAAAAATGAAGACGACACAGTGCGTTGAAAACTCGTGTAACTTCACTGCACGCTACAATTTTTAGCGAGCAGTGACGTCACCAGCCACCGCTCCTGATCTTTGATGCCTTTTATATTTGTCAATTTTTATTGATTTGATAAAACAAAATATACGTATCAGATATTTTTCTATAATCTGAATGACGGACTAAATAGAATCAATTTTTTTCCTACCCAGGAAACAGCCCTATTATAAATGAAATAATGTAAGGTCATTTTATACGTTTAATACATAGCTGCGCCTCGGGTTTTCACCCGAGTAAGTTTCAATCCCTTGGGAATATTGGGATAAAAAAGTATCCTATGTGTTATTCCTGGATACAAACTATCTCTGTCGCAAACTTCATCCAAATTCAATCCGTTGCGTAATTTAAGTGTAAAAGCCACCTTTCAAATAAAAAAAAATCGTCAAATTCCGTTCAACCAGTCAAAAGTTCTGAGGTAGCAAACTTAAAAACAAAATGCAGTCGAATTGAGAACCTCCCACTATTCTGGAGTAAGATAAAAAAAAACAAGACACATGCACAATAATGAATGGAATGAACGCCAACGAAAATGTGACCGTATTTCCTCTTAGCATTATTTTTGGACACCAATGACTGAAGGTGAAGGAAAACATCTTGAGGAAACCTGGACTTTAAGTCTGAAATCGCCAACCCGCATTGAGCAAGCGTGGTGATTACGCTCAATCCTACTCTGTATGAGAGGAGACCTGTGCCCAGCAGTGGGACGATAAAAAGTTTGACAATGACAATGAGTTTTTTTATTCTGTTGTCATAACTTGTGAAATCGCCAATTAATAATAAATAAATATACATACGGACAAATCACACAGATTGAGCTAGCCCCAAAGTAAGTTCGAGACTTGTGTTATGGGATACTAACTCAACGATACTATATTTATAATAGATACATATATAGATAAACATCCAAAACCCAGGCCAATCAGGAAAAGATCGTTTTCCATCATGACCTGACCGGAGATCGAACCCGGGGCCTCCACGTCGCAGGCAGGCGTGTTGACCGCTACGCCACGGAGACCGACAAAATTTTTTAATTAATGTGCAAGACGTATTGGCATGGGGCTTATCTTTATTTTTACAATGCATTTATATTTTTTAAAATTGTAAATAGGAATCCCCTACACAATTATTCGCATTTCCCATACTATTTTTATGTTTTTTTTTATATATAAAGCTGAAGAGTTTGTTTGTTTGAACGCGCTAATCTCAGGAACTAATAAATAATAATGATAATAATGTTTATTTCATTAAGAAAGGATCAGATTTAACATACTGGTCCGATTTGAAAAAATCTTTTTGCGTTGTATAGCCCCTTAATCCAGGAAGGCTTTAGGCTATATAACATTACGCTGCGACCAATAGGAACGGAACATATCGAAAACTACACGGGTGAAACCGCGTAGCGCAGCTAGTATGGAATATTGTTTTAAAAATAAGTTATAAGTACCTACCATATTAACTAAATTTAATGTATTTTATGTAAGTACCTATATGAAATGTGTGTTTCAAATAAATTAAAATACCAAAAATACAGTTATTTTATAAAAAAAGTATTTTTCTTTTTACAATCGTTGTAATCGCCTAAGATAAATGTAAAATGTAATATTGTGTATAAAAATATAAAACAGATCATAAATCAAAGTCTGTTGTCAATAAAAATGTAAAATACAGACCATAAATAAAATTCTATTGTGAATAAAAATATTGCATTATAATTTGCTTATCATCCTAAACTTACAATCACAAACCTAGCTACGTATGTAGTGTTTGATAATTATATAAATGTTTTATTGTTCAATTCTTAGAAAGTCTGAAGACTGTAATACCTAAACACATACAATGTATAACATACATAGCATTACTTCTGGGTATGCAGTACACCATATATATCTATCATATTATAACTATGCAACAATACATCTCGGGAAAACCCCGAATATAGAACAGCATCGTCGTTCACTTTTGTTTTTCTTATAGAGGTGGAAAAATGTGCCGCATTCGAAATTAATAATCGACTAAATGTTTATTCGATTTATAGATTGTATTATTTAAATATTGTAAATAATGATGTTTTTATTACTATTTTATTTATTATGGTCTTAGTTGTATATTATGTCTAATTTTGTATCTAGAAGAAGTGTTGTAAATAGTAACAATTTTGCAGAATTGTTGTTTTACTAATAAAATTAATTAGGTATAAATATTTTTGTTGTAAGAAAAAGAATTGACCAATAATTTATTATTTATTTGATTACCTAGGGTTCAACGAACAGCTTCATTATGCAATGTAATGCAAAAAACAAAAAAAAATAATATACAAATCAAAATCTAAAGTCATTTATTCAAATTAGGCTAAGAATCAACACTTTTTGAACGTCAATATTACATAAGACAGTCTCCCAAAACGCCCACCCTCGACTTTTCTTAGTGCTATCGCTGGGATAAAGTGACAGATCAAACTCCACAGCAGCACAGCTGTCTTTTCATTTAAAAAATACATGATTTTATACATATACTAGCTGACCGGCAAACGTTGTTTTGCCATATAAATAGTAGATTAAATTACTAAAATGGCTATTAAAAAATAAGGGTTGATCGTAGAAGGGTGAAAATTGGGGATTGTATGTATTTTTGTATGTTGTATCATAAAAAAATAGAAATTAAAAATGTTGTCTAAAAAATAAAAAAAAAATTTAGGGGTGGACTACCCCTAACATTTAGGGGGATGAAAAATAGATGTTGGCCGATTCTCATAGATACCGGATAAGCACAAAAAATTTCATCAAAATCGGTCGAGCCGTTTCGGAGGAGTTTAAATCCGAACACCGTGACACGAGAATTTTATATATTAGAAGTAATTTCAATAATAGTGTGGCCCACGGCGCTGTGAATGGATTCTTCATATTCTTCTTTTCCAGACTATAGAGGGAGAAGATAGATATAGATAACCATTCATTAATTATTAAATTATTGCATCACCGTTCTGACATTTCATAAGTACTCATGTAGGTTTACGTGAAATAAAATATTTTGATTTGATTTGATTATATAAAACAGATGATTCTTAATGTTCCCGAAGACAGACAGCTGTAGTACAAGATCAAATTGGAAAAAGCCGTCCAGCCGTCCCAGATTTATTATAAATACATGGTGTAATTAATCCAACTTTCTTCTTCTTTAGTTATAGAGCTCCACTGCTGGACAACAGCCTCCTCCAAGGCTTTCATTGCTTTGGGGCAGTTTGGCATAATCCCCACTCTTGGGAGGCGGGTTTTTACACAGATATGGGTACTTTACACAGATTGCTTTTTTTTTTTTTACCAGATATGGGTGCCGACGTGAACGCGGAAGATTCCGAAGGAAGGACTCCTCTGCATGAAGCTATTCGGAACGGGAATCAGAATATGGTCGAATGTCTGCTTACACATGGTGCTAACGTACACTTTAAGACAAGGTATGTTGTGTTTTAGCTATATTTCATTGTTATATACTTGTATTCTCACGCGCAAAGATCGATCGAAGGTTAAGCTATGTTTTCCGAGTTCGGCCCGTGGATGTTCATGTTTTACAAGTACATAACATTTTTTTGTATATTTTCAAGTGACTTTATTGGTGTCTTTTTATTTTTAGGCGGTGCAGGTAAATAAAAAAAATATAGTTTTAATTTAACAAATCTATATACTTCACGACATGTATGCAGTTAGCACTTGCACAGAGGACATGCTTCTTATGTTTCGCAACTTGCAATTATTTTCTACTAAACTACAAGTTTATAAACCAAATCTATGTTACCATCATTGCTAAGTTCCCTAAGGCTAAGAACTCACGGAGCGGTTTTCTCCCGCATCTGCCGCGGTTGCGGGCCAGCAGCTTCTATAGAATGCAGATATATATGTAAAAAGTTAAAGCACATTTCAGGACGCGTTTTACTGAAATGAAATGAAATCGTTTATTAAGCAAGTAGGATCACCGATCACTTTTACACGTCATATGTTTTTTTTTTTTTTACTCCCGCGGTGTACGCGGTTGTTTGCGGGTCCCGCTGCACTGGCGCTCATCTTGCAACCGCCCGTCTTGCGATAATCAACCGCCAAGTTTGCGGGTGATAATCGCTACCGCGACGGCTGCGTAACCGCACAAAACTCAGGTCTCGTGAGTTTTGAAAATAAAACTACATTCCGTCACCGCGGCGGGCGCGGTTGAAAACCACTTTGTTAGTCCTTAGCCTAAGAAAGTACACACATCAAAAGTGTCTAGGGATCAAGCATTTTTATGCGGATTTCTTGAGATTGAGATGTGGCTTTGTAATAAATTTATGATTTTATAAATTTATATGGATCCTTTTTGGTGCATTTCATAATTTGAATCAGGAACTGTGAATCAAATTCGAGTAAAAGATGAAAATCAGCTGTCAATATTTTCCCTATAAAAACATACAACGCATTGAAGACATTATTAGTGCTACTGTTTCCCTACTGCTGATTAAAACCAACGTTATTATGGAGCGGCGACGTCATTTAAGCAGGGAAGAAATGCTCAGAGCCGTGGGAATGATAGAAGCTGGTTCCCGGCAACGTACTGTGGCTTTAGCTCTGAATACAAGTCAGAGTGTTATCAGTCGACTTTGGACACGTTACCGAAGCACTGGTACCATGGCTGAGCGCCATGGAGGACGGTATCGCTGCACCACACGGAGACAAGACCGATACATTCAAATCTTAACTCGAAGAGCTCCAACAATAACCGCCATGATGTTAGCCGTGAGGCTTCATCACTCTTCAGGGAACTTAATTAGCGACCAAACAGTCAGAAACCGCTTGCATGAAGTGAACCTTCATTCCCGAAGACCGCTACGGGTACCACCTATAGCAATGCACAATCGTAGGATTCGATATCAATGGGCTCTTGAACACAGAAATTGGGCAGAAGAACAATGGCGTTTCGTGTGCTTTTCTGATGAGTCTCGTTTTGGTATGAGACCGGATACAAGACGTATACGACACTGGAGAACCCCTGGACGCCAACAGCGATTAAAATCCTGCCAGGAAGTCCATCCTTATAGTGGTGGAACCATCATGGTATGGGCGGGTATTTGGATCGGCGGAAGAACTGAGTTGATTTGGATCAGAGGCAACCTCAACGCTCAAATTTATGCTGAGACGATTGTATCAGACGTCATCGTTCCTCTACAAGTGCAAAACGGTCCCTTATTTCAGTTAATGCATGATAATGCACGACCGCACACCGCAAGAGTTGTAAGACAGACTCTCGCCGCAGCTAACATCAATGTCCTCCCTGGCCTGCTCAGTCGCCAGACTTGAACCCGATTGAGCATGCATGGGATATGCTACAGAGAAGAGCTCTGCCGAATATGGAGGGTATCCAGTCGCAAGAAGACCTTTTTTTGTTGTTGCAACGAACATGGGCGGCCATTCCACAGCGTGATTTGGATGAACTCATTTTGGGTATGCCAAACCGATGTTCTTGTGTTGTTAGTGTTCGCGGTAGAAACACGGATTATTAATTGTTTAAGTTACCCAATAAAATTTTAGAGAAAACTGTTATTTCAGTCTTTTTTTCGAACTTTTGTGTTAGTGGTTCAAATGTCAAATATCCCTTTATTAGGAAAATGGCAAATTTCTTTATTAATGCAAAGGTGACTTGGTTTATCGTTACTGTGACAAACGAAAACACTTTATTTGATGAATCCTTAAAGAAAATTTTAATTAATATCAATCAGGAGAAAAGTTATTGCAAAAATATATGTTGATCCCTAGACACTTTTGATGTGTGTATTTAACTCTGCACAAGAACAATATGGCATGTCGCTCATACTAGTACTATACTTATATTGGCACATCTGCAAAAATTGAGAAATTTTTTATTACATACATAATCAACCCACTCCTGGGACACAGGCATCTCTCGGTGAAATCATGTCATCATGTCCTAGAGGCAAAACTTTAAAGATTTTATTACATATCCTTAATAGTCAGTAATTTTCCTCGGTGGTAGGCCATAACATCGGCCGCCGGCAGCAGTTACCACCCACCAGACAAAGCCTTGCCGCCAAGCGATTTGTCGTGTTCCGGCATGATGTCTGGTGAAGCCGTACGGAGGACGGGTCTGAGCAGTTGTATTGCGATGTGTGCCGGGTACGATGCGCCTAATGTTGTTGTGTTGGGAGTTTGGTCGTGGAAGGGTCTTCAGATCAATCTCCCTTTGGCGCAGCATCGTTGGTCGTGTTGTTGGATTTAACATTGCATCACCTCGCTCAACTGCCGTCTTGCTTCCTATTCGCTCAGTTTTTCTGAGTGAATAGGCTCTTAATAAACTAGTGCGCTTTACCATCAACGATAAGCAAATACATTAGTAAAATTACAAAGAGCATGTGGTGTTTGCCTGTAATTGGTTGTGCAGTTAGATTTAAGTCAATAATTTGTATGTATTTGTAATGTGTGAAATATCTGTAGCAACTGTTGGCGAACCTTAATTAAATAAATAAAACGATCGCATCACTGCTTACCATCAGGCGGAATTGCGGTCAAGCGCTAGTTTATAGTTATTAAAAAAAATATCGTTATTATCATCTATACTAGTACTTATACATGGATCTGTATATAAACTTAAAATTAAGTCATAAATTAATTGCAAACATTTATAAGATGTTTGATTCTTGTTTCTACAAAATATGAAAAGCGTAGATGTGTCGATATCGTATTAGATGAGCGATATTGTTTCAATACCATAATTGCGTATATGAAAAGATCGTACACTTGCTCGATTACACTTGCTCGTATCGCCTATATCCACCACCCAAATTCACCTAAGCATGTGATGTCCACTGTAAATCTAACTACAGGTTTACTATATCTAACTGTTACGCACAGGAACGGCGAGTGCCCTCTCATCACTGCAGTATTAAAGGAGGACCCTGTGATCATCAATCTGCTACTCAAATGCGGGGCCCACCTGACGAGCGCCGACATATACCCGGTCACAGAAATCATGATCACGGCCATCAGGAACGGGTCCATTTCCAAACTGGAGTCTTTGAAACTTGCGGGGGCAAAGTTCGATGTAATGGATGAGCTAAGACAGACGCCTTTGCATAAGGTAAAATGCTTTTTTTTTATAATGCCATCTCGCAGTTCGACTTGAAAGGTTGATGTCTATCTAACCGGATATGCCTGTGATTGTCTCTATAAACAAAGGCCTTTAGCTAAGGCGTAAAACACTTGAAAGCTAAGCGACAACACGCTAACACACCCTGTGGCGTACCGACTTCGTCTTGAGGCGTCGTTTGAAGGGCAACAAGGGAAAGGCTGGATTGGTTTTAATGTAAGGCTTCCACTTTGTTTCATTGGTTTCGTGTAAATGGAACATAGTTACATTTGACAGCGTGACACAGTTTCAGTAGAACTATTTTAATAAAAACTTCTTGGAATTTATTCCATCAGAAAGCGTAGTATCTGCGCGGCGCGTTTTTGCGTAAACCTTTTAGTAATTTATTGTTAATGTATCATAATCAACCATCTGGTTATACTTCTGACCATACTACTGGACCCAGGCATCCTCTATGTCTGGGTGAGGATTGTTCCAAAGAGATACCATGCCCCCATACCCCCCCTGTCAAAGGCAAATGCGGTGCCTGATTAAAACCCAATGTAAGATACCGAAGCGGGAGAAGTTATTTAACGATTTCCCGTCTAAAAACTGGCATTCGCATGACTATAGCTGGCAGGCACTGAGGAATAGTAAGTAACATAATATTTAGTAAGTTTGCCCACCACTAGTGCTTACCGTTTATATTAGTCGGGGAAGCCCCATTCCTTAGGTTCCGTATCAATTGCAGTAATGTTGACTTATGGCCCGGGGTCGAATGGATAGTGAATCATTGGTTTTTCCAATTTGATATTAGGTATGAGGAAAACCGGCACATAATTTATAATTAGGTACGATCATAACTACTATAAATAATCTTTCTTATCTTCCTCCAGGCTGTACTCTGCAATAGGCCTGAAGCAGCCGAGTACCTCTTGAGACAGGGGGTTAATAAACACACCAAGGACATCATGGGTCACAGCCCAATAGACTACGCCATGAAATTAGACAGAGGAAACCGTATGATCTCTCATTTCCGCTAACTACTAACTTTTTGAACCATTATTAGTATTTTATTTTGGATTTGTGTGGTAGACTTTTTGTGGGGACACAGTTGCACAACAGCGCAACATAATTATGGCTGTCGTGTGGCATTAAGTAATTTAGCTTTTTGGGAAACCACTCTAATATATTTTTTCTAGGGTTATTGTGTGGGTGAATCTCTAATTAAATCTCACTTGACACGAAGGTCTATTTATCTTCTTCCATGAAGTTTCAATTTACTGGGAATTGTTCACAAAATTATTAAAGCTTTTTGAAAATAATTAATTGAATGGCAACAGTTGCGCTACTGTAGCACCACTTAAGGTCAGCTGTCAAAAAGTTGAGTATAAATGACTAGACGCGACAGAACCAATCTGTGATAACGTCGCGATTTATTTTATATGAATTTAGCTAAGCGGCTTTACTGATGCAACATACAAATACAAACGCATATAAAGCAAGAAATAGTTTTAAACAATGAGTATCAAAAACAAAATTAGAATCTCATTTGTATAATTATTTATTTTTAGCAACTTTTTGCGGTGACACTGTTGTCACATAGTTGTGACACAGCTATTAAAGTCAAATTAGAATCTCCCAAATCAAATTCTGTCAAATTAGAATTACCTAATACTAATCCCCAGCAACTTTTTGCGGGGACACAGTTGCGACATAGCGGGCATTAGTACAGCCGCAAAGCATTGTATTTTATGCTGTATTGTATAGTATGTTTTATTTATTTGTGGAATATATTAAAAGGTATTATCAAGTAATATATGAGTTTCATTTCACAGTGACTTACTTAAGTTCCTGTGTACCCTAGATGGGGCAGAGGGCCCCACAGTTCGCGTGTTATTTCACTCCAGCGTCATCACAGAAGTCATCGCAGAAGCGAAGAACATAGGGAAGACCCTTATGTTCGCTTCTGCGATGACCGTACGCCGCCAGGTCTTCTTAGGGCAGCCACGTTTACGCTTTCCTTGGGAATTCCAATCTAGGGCTTGCCTTGGCATATGTTCAGGATCCCATCGGAGCGCGTGACCGATCCAATTCCATTTGCGGCGTTTGATCTGCTGGTCGATCGAGGTTTCACCGCAGCGCTCCCACAAATCTACATTTGAGATTTTCTCGGACTAGTATACGGCGAGAATACGGCGAAGACAGCGCGGCAGCGGATGACAACAACCTGGAGTTTATGCGAGATGTCTTTTGTGACCTTCCACGTCTCACATCCAAACAGCAATACGATTTTTACGTTCAACCCGAATATTTTGAGCTTAACCTGCTGGTCAGTTTCCGCGATTGCCACACTGGGCGGAGCTGTGCGAAGGTTGCTCTTGCCTTGGCGATCCTGGAAGCGATGTCCTCTTCGGTTTCACAGTAAGTAGTGTCTACATAAAATTTTGTTGTCGATGAGCGCTGATTCTCCATTGCCGAATATAATTTTTATTAGAAGAATCAAATTGACGTTTAAGTTGAAATGAATGAAACAAATAAGTTTCAAGGGGATTCTCAATACTTTAAGTATTTTATTAGTCTTTCTTACATCTACTTATAATCTATACTAATACATAAAGCTGAAGAGTTTGTTTGTTAGAACGGGCTAATCTCAGGAACTACTGGTCCGATTTAAAAAAAATTCAAGTGTTGGATAGCCCATTAATCAAGGAAGGAAGGCAAAAATCATAAGCCTATAACAGTCCACTTCTGGGCATAGGCCTCTCCTATTTCACGCCATTCAACTCGATTTACGGCAACTGTCAACCAGCTACTCTCAGCCATCCTGCGAAGATCGTCGCTCTACGTAGCCTGAGGCATCTTGACATGGGCATGTCAACTTACGTTTCCCAATTCGAGGTTTCCACTCAAGAGCACGTAAAGCAGTGAAACTCTGTCTTCCGTGAGGTAGGGACCTGGCGATTTGTAATACAAACTTTTTATGCCTAACTCAGCGCCTCACCAGCTCCTCATATTGCTATAAAAATAATTATATGTGGAAACTAGCTGAATAAGGAATGATTATAATTATTGTTATTGCTCGAGTTATTTTATGATTGAAAAATCAGCGTTAAATGAAATAAAACAAATCAATAAGGATTTTTTTAGAAACCAGGAACTTTTATTTATAAGGAACATAATATGTACTTATACGATTATATAATACTTTTCCGAAGACTTGTGACATCTGCAATCCACGCAGCCTCTCTTCTAGAGGGAGGTTTGTTTACCAACAGGGGCATACGTTATGGGCTAAGTCATTAATCGGACATTATTCATAATGCCCGGGCAATATGAATAATGCCCAATAAAACCGGGCAATGTGATTATAACCAATAAATTTATCACATTGCCCGACATTATAAATAATGCTCAGTGCCTATTGAGCAGAGTGATGTAAAGCATGTTTCATACTTTCAAATGAATAATACTTAGTTAGATAGACCGAGCATTACAAGTCTGAAAATCAATTATCAATGAAATCATGGTCGACAACAAATTAGTTCATAAGGCCGCTGACGTAGCTGAGGCATTTACTTAATAAGTTTTTTGCTAACATACCAATAGCTACACCTCGCTCCTTAAATTCATTCCCATCTAAAGCCGAGAATCTTTTGCATAGTAGTGTATCCAAGTGTAGCCATCTGTTTCACTTTGAACACGTATCCCCGCGTGATGTGGTTAATATTTTTAAAACACTTAAGTCTAAAAACACCGGTGACTACTGGGGCATTTCCATTAAAGTATTAAGTAATATAATAGACATCGTAGCCCCCTATCTAGCTGTTAATTTTAATAAATGTGTTGACCTAGGGATTTTTCCTGATTTAATGAAGAAAAGTAAAGTTATACCATTATTTAAATCGGGTAATAAAACCGATGTTGGTAACTTCAGACCCATTTCTATCTTACCTGCATTCAGCAAAATATTTGAAAAATTAATACTTAAGCAGTTGCTAAAACATTTTAATTCGAATAATCTCCTACATAGTGAACAATATGGTTTCACAAAGGGTCGTTCGACTATGGATGCGGGTGTTGCTCTACTGAAACCCTAGGACGCTATGATTCGCTATGAACTGCTGTGCGCTCGATAACCAACCTGCAACATTTTTTTTATACAATATGTTAAGAAAACCCAGTCTGACCCAAAAGGATAATAAAGGCTAGGTAAACACATGACCAAAATAAAATATGAAATTTTACATAATCATCATAGTAACAATACTAATGAATTTTGAAATATTTTTTAATCCGCGAATTAATTGTATCTTCCGCAAAATTTGATGATTTTTAAAAAGTGACAATAGCATTTTATACAGTATTATTATGCCACGCCTGTATGCCTACCATGTTGCCTACCGCACATGTATTAATTTACCTGGCTTTTTCGAAATAATATTTAATTTTTTAGATGGAGTTTAATCACACTCTAATTATTTTTCTCTCTGTTTAACTTTTAGATTCTATTGTAAAATGCCAAAAAATACCATATCATGTTAACCGACTTTTGTTGCCAACCGTACTTCAAAACCGTACACACATATGTACTTCGTCTTTACATACAGAACGCCTATCGGTTATTTATATTACGATTATATATTACGATTTTTTATGAAAAATATATTAATTATGTTATGTGTATTTACAGTATTTTAAGTTTTTAAATAAATAAATATATACGGACAAATCACACAGATTGAGCTAGCCCAAAGTAAGATCGTTTTCCATCATGACCTGGCCGGGGATCGAATCCGGGGCCTCCACGTCGCAGGCAGGCGTGTTGACCGCTGCGACTCGGAGGACGACTAACAATGAAATACAAAGTCTTTATTCAGTACAAAATATACAGAAAGTTATTAATTTTTGGCGTATTACACTTATTTTACATAATTTCCTGAGAATTATATGTATGTATATTAGTTAACTCCTTGCATATTGAATGTGTTTTATCTTACATACAGTATGTTAAGAAAACCCTGTCCGACCCGTGAAGGTGTTGTTAGGTATCGATAACTGATTCTATTAATGCATACAAAACCGGGCTAAACTTAAAAAAAAATCCCCCTAAAAAATAAATATTATTTCGCAAAAAAGAGGTAACTTAATAACTGTGCGTTAACCACCCTTCCGTGGGCGGCGGGCGGCAGGGCACGCGGCACGTGGTCGCATCGCTATTCGCTCATAATAATACCGGTGTGGTCACTTTTTTAAAAATTACCAAATTTCGGGGAAGTTGGAATTAATTCACGGGAAAAAAAAGATTATTTCAAAATTCATTTGTATTGGTACTATGATGATTACGTAAAATTTTATATTATATTTGGTCATGTGTTTACCTAACCTTTATTATCCTTATGGGTCGGACAGGGTTTTCTTAACATACTGTATACATGCATAATCAGCCTACATTATTCCCAGGGTTAGGATACAGGTCTCCTCTCGATGACATGTACCAACCAGTGGTAGATTATGGCCTGCTCCCTGGCCATAATCTACCACTGGTTGGTACATGTCACATGTCTTCGATGTGAAGGAAACCACGACATCGTGGGGCATCCGGCATGTCCTAGAGCCAATCTAGGCCATGCCGGATTTCTCACGATGTTTTCTTCTCCGTCTTGAGAGCAGTGGAAGAAATAATTTACACAAAGTCGTTTACTAAAGCGCCTGATGGGGTTCGAAGCTACGACCTTGTAAGTCGAGACCGATACCACTAGGCTACCAGTGTTCTCTTTTATCTTATTCCTTGCGTATTGTTTGTATAGTGAGGGTTCCGTTTATTCATCCCAAAAAATCTGCCCAAAGGTGGATAAGGGGTCGTTCAAATATTACGTAAGCAGATTTATTACAATTATTCCCCCTCCCCATCCCCCACGTCAGCAAAAGTAAGCAAAACTCTTAACCCCTTCCCCTATGCTTAGGTAAATATTTTTAAATTATAAATGTATCTATTTTTTTATAATTATAATGTTATCTATATAATATTTATAATTTTAAAAATATGAAAATAGATTTAAGATAGATATTAGATTTTACTTATACAGTAATCAACATAGAGTAAGGGAAAAAATATTATAATCTTATGAACAAAACATTTTCAAGCATAGATAATGTGGGGGTTGCACTTCGTCTAAAAAAGTAAATAACTACGGATAACGTAATCATCATCTAGACTCCCCTAACCCCCATGTCATCCATACTAATATTATAAATGTGAAAGTGTGGTTGTTTGTTTGTTTGTCCTTCCTTCACGCCGTAGCTAAGCAATCAATCGACCTGATTTTTGGCATACAGTTAGTTGAAAAGATGGAGAGTAACATAGGCTACTTTTGGTCCTAAAAAACATCAAGTTCCCAAGGGAGATTACTGGAATATGTGTACACCAAATATCCTAATATTATAAATCTGAAAGTGAGTTAGTTTGTTTGTTCCGCTTTCACGCCGTAACTACTAAGCCGATTATGAAATTTTGCAGACATAAAGTTAGAAGTCCGGATTAAATAACAGGGTACTTTTTTATCCCCAAAAAAAGTTATATTCACGAGTGAAATCTAAAAGCGCGATATAACCGATCTCCACGCGAGCGAAGCCGCGGGCGGAAAGCTAGTTTAAAATAAACAAAACAAAGACCCCTCCGCCCCCCAATAGTGCTTACGTAATACTTGAACGACCCCTAAGCGGAGAAACATATCCAAGGTGGATACAAGGAATAACTATATTATTTTACTTAAGTCCTGGCGTGTTAGTTAGGACGGCCAGGTTGGTTATCAGCATCGGCATATGGTGCTCCTGGAGGGGACAGGGTCCGAAGCTGCTACAGCTGCGGCCGTGCCTCCCGGAGATCATCGCGTCTTCCACTGCTGAGGAGTTCACCATCGATGACAGCAGTTTGTTGCTGGAAAAAAAATAAGATAACCACCTTCGGACATGTCATACGAAGAGATCGCAGACGGCCATAAGGCCGCCCGTCCATTGTATATTTTGTACGGGGTTTGTCACTATCATGTTTCCAATGTCAGACAAAGATGGAGCTATACAGGTGAATAGCGCTATCCCTATCTCACAAAGGCTTAATAATGGTTTTGTATACCCTGTTCCATGTATGTGTAGGATGTGTTTATTTATAATTGAAAAACACGAAAAGCTATTTCATTTATTGCAGATTTGCTCTCTAGAATAGTATCATCAGTAAAAGTCTTGGCATATTGTTCAACAATTAATAAAATTGGTATATATTCTCCTCGATGTTTTCCTTCACTTTATAATAAGTCATTGGTGTCCAAGATATACTTAGAAAGTATATACAGCAGTGGCGAAGGGTGAAATTTTGACAAAGGGAAGCCGGTCCAAAAAAATAAACACTTAAACACTTACCTACTGCAGGATATCTTGGAGGAGGTCTTCAGATAAGAATAATATCAAAAGCCCCACCTTCACCATACAAAAAAGGACTGATGATTTGATAACAGTGTCTTTCAAGTATGATAAAAGCGGCTTTGTGAAAAGCCTTTTTCGACGTGCATCTCTATACCACACATGCATGCTTGTTAGTAAGTACTAAGTTAAGTACCTATTGTCAGGGAATAAGAGTCAAGAAAAAATAAAATAAAAAATTACAAAAATAATAAAGTGTTAAAAACCGAACCACACAAACACCGATCCAAAACCAACAAAAATATTAAGCAAAAGTAGTGGCGTGGTTTCTTTGTCTCTTTCTAATAGAGTAGAGGAGAGTACTATAAGCCGCCCGCGAGTAGCCTCATATTTATCAAGTTTTACCGATGGTTAGCGAGCATTAGAAAGAGATGGTCTGACACGCTCTCTCTTTACGCCGCATAGTAAAACGTTGATATAGGTAAGCTGAAATTCGTCGGCTTCCTTCAAGAGAACTACGAAAAGAATTACGAAAAATTGAAGCGCTGATTAATTTACGACTATAAAATGAAATGTGATACTTAGGGTATTGCTAAAAATTGCGATTGCTATTGTAAATCGCGCCGGTATTTGATTAATAATACTTTGTTAATGAAATAGAATGTAAATACTTTTGTATGAATATGGAACTGATTTTTGAAAGGTAACCCGGTGGGAATCGGCTTGTATGGACTCTTCGCCACTGATATACAGTATGTTAAGAAAACCCTGTCCGACCCGTGAAGGTGTTGTTAGGTATCGATAACTGATTCTACTAATGCATACAAAACAGGGCTAAACTTAAAAAAAAAATCCCCCTAAAAAAATAAATATTATTTCGCAAAAAGGGGTAACTTAATAAATGCGCGTTAACCTCCCTTCGCCTGACGCCCGCGGGGGCCGGGCGGCAGGGCACGCGGCACGTGGTCGCAACGCTATTCGCTCATAATAATACCGGTGTTGTCACTTTTTAAAAATTACCAAATTTCGGGGAAATTGGAATTAATTCGCGGGAAAAAAAGATTATTTCAAAATTCATTTGTATTGGTACTATGATGAATACGTAAAATTTTATATTATATTCGGTCATGTGTTTACCTAACCTTTATTATCCCTTTGGGTCGGACAGGGTTTTCTTAACATACTGTATAACTCCATCATATCCTTTGTTCAAGTTCTAAACTAAATTTTAGTGCAGTGCATTTTTGTCATATATACAACATAACATATAACATATTTTCATAACATATTGTCTTCTGTCCTTTTAGACCTGTAAAATTAGTCCGTGCCTCAGGTAAATTGATGTATTTTTGGTCCCCATGTTAATTATAATCGCCTCTAAACTGTCGATGAAATATCTTAATTTGACATCATCATCAACCTTTTTTATCGTCCCACAGGCACAGGTCTCCTCTCATACAGAGAAGGATGGAGCGATTTCAGACTTAAAGTTCAGGTTTCCTCAAGATGTTTTCCTTCACCTTATAATTAGTAATTGGTGTCCAAGATATACTTAGAAACTTCATATAACTTAGAAAAGTTACATTGGTACTTGCCTGACCTGGAATCGAACCCGCACACTCATACTTGAGAGGCTGGTGTTTGAACCACTAGGCCACCTCGACTTCTCTGTATGAGAGGAGACCTGTGCCCAGCAGTAGGACGATAAAATGCTTGATGATGATATCCTACTAATGATCATGACGAAGGTAAGTAATAAGTGGCAATGCGCAGGGCACATGCTCATAGAACAGATGGCCGATGGGGACGAAAGGTTCCTAGTCTGTTATAATAGTCTCAGAATGGTCGATGAATGACCTCATAATGATCGATTTTGACGAGTTTCGTAATCTACTAACAAAACGACGTCATTATGACTTTCCAGTGGCCAATCGCTGACACTCGACTCCTTATTAATAAATGTTCAAATTGAATCAAGTTCATTTCTACTAACGAGTTTTATAATAATGGCAATAGAGCAATGTTATACTATCATCATTCCTTTACGACACGACTGACCGATAATTATGAATTTAGCAGATGAAGAACTTTTAGCACGATGACAACGGATGTGGGGAGTTTTTGATGGGAAAGCTAATGATGATGAGTGTCACGCGCAGTTTTCATTAGACTTTTAAAATTATTTATAGTGTCGTTTACTAAATAAAAGCGCGTGATTTATGTAGTAAAAAGTGCATCCAGTAAATAATTCATGAAGAACATTGAATTATCGCAGCATAGTGGCCACATCATGACTTTGCCTCAAACCTCCCTCGTAGACGGTTCACGAGGCCGTCTTTGTCAACTGTCATTGGCGATATCGTTATTATCGTTATTTGCGTTACTCGATACAGTTGTAAGCGATCTATTTTGGTGGACAAAAATCCCTTATCTGCGCAGGCTATAAAAGTCTTTGTATTATATCGTTGAGTTTTGTTTTCCTATGTAAATGTATGTGTGTATTCCAATGTAGTGTAGGGATATCCGCCATTATTGTGAAATAAAATTTTCAAAGAAGTTCTATAATTTGTTAAATAAAAATTGTGGTATCTATTCCACAGAGGCCATTGATCTAGGATTGAAGTTGAAGTTGACAATGGATGTGTTGGATGACAGATTTATAAAAATAGCCGACTAGGGCTCCATTGTAGTTACCGTGAGTTTTCATTACGAGACTTGATCGTTTATCGAGCGCGTTTGGCGCTCTCATTGGTTGAGATTCCTTACAACCTTGAACCGGGCCAATCGATGAGTCAAACGCGCTCGATATCGACGATCGAGTCTCGTAACGTAAACTCATGGTAGCTACATTGGAGTATGACCGCGTACCGGTAGACGAAGCGTTAGCGTATGACGAACGTCTCATACAATGTACAGACGACAGTACCTACATCAAGCTACTAGAATCTATTAGGTTTCTTTATTAGACTTTAAACTTTTTCTCTAGAGCATTAAGGCTCAAGGTTGACTGATATTTGTCAGTTTTGGGTAGCTACTGTCGTCCGTACAGAACTAATGTTATTATCACTTAAACTGAAGGTGCTTGGAGGAGGCCTAAATGCAGCAGTAGGTAGTTATTTTTTTAACATACTATAAACTTGTGCTTGACCGCAATACTGCCTGATGGTAAGTAGTGATGCAATCGTTAATGGTAAAGCGCCCAAGTTTATTAAGAGCATATTCACTCTAGCCTGGAAGACATTTAAATTCTTTCTTCTCTTCTTATCTACGAGTATATTAAGTTTACTTAAATTAGTCAGACGTAAACACGCACATCAAACAAAGGACTGGAACAATTTGCCAGCGTCTTTTGTACGCGGTATAAAAGACGAGGAGAAAAGCTTCCTCCGGATCGTAGTGGTGTCAACAACGTAAGGGTACTCGCCATACGACAGGACTTTCGATGATAGAACGGAGATGGAGGAATTAAGTCATGCAGTTCCCGCGCATACTCTCCAAAATGCATTCTATAGACGTCGTACCTACGTCTTTCGGCAGAATTGATGGTCATGAGCATGACTAAACTGAAAACGTTCACTTACTTCACAATTTGATTGAGTATCACACTAGGTGAGATGTATTCTTGCTGTGCTGCCCAACAGGCAACCTTGAGAGTACATCCTCGGAACCCATGGCTTCCCGACATCATTTGTTGAGCGAAGTCCAGTACAGCGTCAGCTCCAAATTCTGCGTTGTCTAGAACTGAACAAAGATTCTAATTATACGGTTTGGAAACATATTCTAGGTACACACACACACACACACACACACCGTATCAGTAGCAATGGATTTCGTTATAACATTTCGATAATATTCATTGCGTTGCTTATGTTGTTAAGCAGATGCTTTTTCTAACATATGGAACAATGGATTGGCAATATGCTTCAAACACACACACACACACATACACTTCCCAGTTCGCCTTTCGTGCCGATTCCCTTATTCACAAGGTAAACTAAATTTGAGTTCTGTGCAAACTGCGCATTTTATTCTTTCTATTTCACTATGAAAAGGACAAAAGATAAATATTAGTATGGTCCTCACTCCGCGCCTAACTTTAGTCACCATGTTTTTAATCGCGTCTTAACTGTCTATGGAGGAAATATGTTGAAAGAAAAAATAAACTAAACTTCAAATTACCACTAATTTGTCTTCATTTTGGCATTTGTTTCTTGCCGAGATGAAATTGACTAGATTTTGAACGGTTTCAATTACGATAATTGGCCTTCTGGCAAGTGGCAGGGATGACAACTCGGGAAAGGCGTCAGTGACATGGTCCAAGTTCTAAAAAACAAGATGTCGCTCGCCCGGCAGCGAGATGGGCGGGTGCGATTGAGGCTGGTATCTACGGTATTGTAGGGATTGGCATAAGAAATGAGAGGCTTATACCCTAGCAGTTGGTGAAGTCTATTAAAAAGTAGACCTTTTTTTATGTCCTTTTTTGTCCTTTTTTCGCTACGTGTTTCTATTCATTTACATTTTCTAGTTAGGTTCAACTAATTAAATTTACATAGACTTTTTCTATCGGCTGGGTTTATTTTAAATGCTGTATGCGAAACTTGCATGAAGATTACGTAAATTTGTATAAATGGTTTGAATTTTATTTGTTTTTCGCAACAAATACAATACTGGGACTGTACGTGTTAACGCCATCATGGTGCTGTTGTGAAAAAGGGTTAGCGTTATTCGTCCTATATAGCTCCATCTTCGTGTGACACTTTTTCAAGCTTTAAAGTGAAGTAATTTACAGGTTAAAAATCCCGAGGCCATGGAATTAGTATTTATTTTTATAATGCAACAGTTACCCAAAGAGTTCAACCGCTCTTTGGTTTATTAGAAACTGGTTAAAACAACAAAACGATTAGCGTTTAAAAATAAACTAGTTGGTTGCGCTTCTATTTTCAAGTAGCCTGCCAAGAAAATGTCAGTCGTATAAAAGGTAAAGAAAACATCACAAACTTTCGGGTTACAAAATAAAATTATCAGTGTCAATAGTAATGAATTACTTTCCATAAAACGAGTATAGCACGAAGTAAATTTAAAAACCTCCGTAAGTATATATTTTTCATTAAGATTTCAATTCTGTCTTACCCGTGATCTTGTTTGATTTCGCGGCTCTCAAATAGCCCTGAGGCCTGTCGATTATTATAAACTTTATTGTAGTTAGAATAGCGGCACATTCGTAACTTGTTTCTTTTTAAAAATATAATTTCAGTCGTGTAATCTTACCTTGCGAAATTTTCACGCCTTGCTTGTTTGCTTTTGTAATGAAATCTCCAAGCGTAAAAAAACCTGCATTTACACCATTTAAATCCGATCAATAACAAGAAATGAGGTGTATTCTGACACAACTGTTGAACTCGGCAGGTCATGGAGCAAATGTACCTGATTGAGATATTCATAGACAAGGTGACTATATATGAATATGATGAGGACAAGAGCACTACCAATAAGAATTTGATTATTAAAGTAAAATTTGGACCCAATGTGCAGTTCATTGTCAAAGAAAGCCAACTAGCTGTGAACGAGAGGCCAGACGATATAATAAAAACTAACGAAAGCACAGGTCGCAGAGAATGGTCAAGAATCATAAGAATTGGTAAATCATATCTGTTTCCTTCATTCCCAGACACAGTACTCATGATGTTGAGTAAGTTTCCATTAGAAATAGAAGTTTGGAACGATGATGCATCTGAACCTGAGAACCAAATATTCGTTGGTGTCGGCAATATGCATTGGCATACACATTTTTTTCAGATGTTAAAGGAAACTGCAGATCCCTGCAAGATCCACGAACCACTATCTATTAAAAATAGGACTATCATAATGGCTGAATGTTGTTGCGTGCAAGCTGGTGCTGTTGATTTTATTCTTAGATTGAGTGCTTTAGGGAACAGTATAACAACAGAATTCCAACAATTATTGAAAGATCCTGAATCATTTGTGTTTAGAACTAACAAAGCACCGAGCATGTTTCAATGCCACAGAGTCGAGGGCGATGACCCCAACTTTTGTATGGTTGGTAGTCTGTATGAGACCACCACGTTGGAAGACCCAGATATAGTTGACCAAGCAAACCGAAAGATCGAAGTATGTACAGAACTACAGAGCTGTGGTGTAGGTGGTAAAGTGGGCGAATTTGTGTGTGATCGTCCGGAATCAGGATCTGCAAAGAAGAAATACCCCATCGATAAGATCAGAATGGGTGACATTATAGGTCCATGTGGTAATGCAAATTGTGCATTAGCGCATAGAGTGAGAAAGTATATAAGAAACTTGGACACCTATAAAACAAAAGCAGCTGGTATCACAGATACGAAACCAGTAGAAGCAAGAAAAGTATGCGGAAAGTGTGTCTGTAAAGACGATCGGTTTCACAGAGACGAGTGCCCGAAGGACGCAGTGGTCGAGACCAAGTGCATAGGCTGCCAAGGAATGACAACGCCTGGTAACACCTGCCAAGATAAAAAAGATAAACAATACGGCACGGGAGTGACTCCCAAGACGAGTGAAACCCATGTCGGTTACGTTTTTAGTATTACAAAATTTCCAGAATACAAACAAGGTTTGTTTGGGCACGATACCATCGTTGAAGATTGTTTCCATTCTAAATTCAATAGTGTAGTTGATGTTAATAGTAAAGCTTTTACAGCTACTAGCCAAGGTTGCCGTAAGGCAATAATAAGCAAATCAGACACTAAAATTCTAGGAAGCAAATCATTGATCGGTGTCGGAATCAATAACCCTATTATATACAATGTGACTCAGTCAGGATCATCTTATCAAGCCGCAGCGAACTACGCAGGAACAGGTCAACTGGTCAACTCAGAACCGTGTACATTTCAAGTTTATAATTTCACGGAAATGCGGGAGGAAAAAGATTGCAGATGCACTCCAAAAAAACCATCACCGCCTTGCAAAACGTTCGATTGTGACTGTTTAGCGGAAACCCAAAACATATCTGCTAGGAAACATCATAAGCCATACTGTCCTTCTTATAAACATAAGACTAACTGTCCCGTTACCATGATGAATGAGGAGGAAGAACTCCAAAAGAAGTTGGAGGAAGATGAAGAAGAAGTCACACCCTTGCCGTATGGCTTGCCGCCAGTAAAACTGGGCCCGTGTCCTGTCTTGGGAAGACCTTGCACAGTGCCAGACGGTTTTGCCAGGATGTACAAGAACGCACAGGTACCCACCCAACCGTTCAGCTACAGTAATGATGGAAAAGTTTGCTGTTCTAAGGAATATGAAAGAATAAAGAAGGCGATTAGGGAATACACCAGGAATGATAAAGGCAGCGATTTCCGTTGCATTAATAGGTTTAACGTAGATACTGAGAGACGGTGTTGCGATAAAGAGCAAGTATTGATATCCCTCACAGGGAAGTCTTGCTGTGGATCGCACAAATTGGCAATTCAAGAAAAGTATAAGAAAGAAGATAAGAAGCAACCATGAGCTCATTGATATTTTATTTTGTAACCTGATTAAACTTTTATACAACTGACAATAGCTGTTTTATTTTTAGTTGTGGGGCTACTGTAGGTATATAATATATATATATGTCTGCATAACCTTTCTGGGTATGCAGGCGTGATGTTATATTACTTTATGCATTGGCTTAGTCATAGCCATTTTCTATGAGAGTACTACTGATGATTTGAGGGGGAAGCGCCAAGGTAGCCTGCAACATTGAAATTGTTACTGTATACAGATTACGTCGTTAGGCACTTGATAAACGTCGAATTATTAAGTTTTCTCAATTAAAAGTAAACATGATTATATAGAATTTCCTTCTTCCTGAACCACAATGGAAAAAGAAGAAACCGAAAATGGACAGGAGGAGGACAAGAAGAAAAAAAAGAAAAGTTCTTCGAAGTACAACTACAGTTTTGGCGATTTATACCCAGGTATATAAATAAATATAAAGATCCCTTACCTTAATAGTTACCTCCTACAAACCGTATTAGTCAAAGCCTTGTTCGCTGTAGCTCTTACGAAGATGATGGACGTGATAATAGCCATAAAGTGTGCGAGATTCCAAGTATCCAGTCTACTGATTCTGCAAATTCTGCGATACTTGCAGATTGTTCATTTGTTTTGCCAAAAATCTGTATAGCCTCTATTGTCTTGCCTACATAACTACAAATTCATGAACGACTTTTAGTCCTACTGGATGTAGATTAATACCAGTATTATATATTTTGAAAAGATGGATGAGGATTAAACACGTTTTATCCACTTCAGGAGTAGTTATTGGACACAAGCACTGCCTCTTACAACGGACTGGGCTGCCTGTGCCGGCGAACATGGGATGGCTGTGGAATGCGTCAGATGTGCCAGGCATGAAGGTACTTTCTTTCCTTAAATTTTAGATTATTGCCTAAAATTCATAGAAAACCTAAAAGCGCAATTGATGTTGTTGCCAGGATGCGGTTCATTTGAAACAAACATGTATCTATGGAGAGGATTATATTTAATTGGTCTAGTATTAACCAATCACGACACATGTTAAGTTGATTACGATTGATTTGATTACGTGCTTAATTGCACCAATAAGATAGTACTTCCAAAACTATATGAAACTGAACACCATATAACTAACCTTAAGTTTTATATTTTAAAAGCGATTTTTGTTTGCAATCATGAAGTCAGTCCGTAAGGGCTGGTCACCGGGTGTCATTGGAAAAAGCGTGGCAAAAATAATGACATTCAAGTGTCCGCGTGGTGGTGCCGAAAAAGATAAGAACAAAAAGAAGAAAAAGAAAGGGAACCGGCCGGGAACTGACGTTGGAGGAGGCGACTCCGAACCTGAAGAACCTCTCGAACCTAAACCCGCGCTAAAAGTTCAGAGGAAAGGCGACGTTTTTACTATTCAGGTAAACTGATGACGATGATATTTATATGACTAGTCAACTAATTTGAAAAAGTGTACATAATGGAATAAATTTTCAGGTAAATCCATTAAAAGATTTAACTGACATATTGCCAAACGAGGATCCTTATGTAGACTGTGATCCAATGATTTTCAAAATAATAAAGAAGCGAAGCCCCGAAGAGCAAGCGAAGGTCGAAGCGCGGAGGATGGTGAAATTAAAAAAACAACGAGATGCCGAAATTCGGAAGGCGTTATCAGAAGCCGTGGAGGACATATGCAAATGTGCCTACATGGACGTGTATTGCAACGACTTATCTGCTATAGATAAGGTCATTGATAGCTGTCCAGCATTTAAAGATCCGGATTGCATCTGTAAGGAAGAATCTTTGAGTTCTTTGTCAAGCAATGCAACTTGGGATATAGAGTATACTCCTCCATTTGGGTGCTTTGACTTGGCTCCGAGGAAACGGCAGACGTTTATTCATGTTGAGACGCAATACATACCAGCTGACGCGGGTATCGTTGAAACCCCAAAGCCCCCGCCTAAGCCCAGAACCTGCAGAAGATCGTGTACCTCTCTTCGACCTAGGAGGAAATGTTTTAAGAAATCTTGCTGTAGTCCTTGTGCTTGATAACTTCGGTTAAGTGTTTCTGATTTTGATAAAGTTATGCGTTTTGGTATCAGATTAGATTTTTAAACTTAACGCTTTAATTTCGATCGGTATTTGGTAGAACATAGTTTTTTTGAAACTTATTTATGAAATGTGTTCAAGTATTGTAACGTATTCAACGTTATCATTGGGATTTCAGTTCTAAAAGTAAATAAAAGCAAGTACTGGTCACAGTCTACCAGCCTTTACCTATTATGGTCCTTTTACCCTCTATACAGAAATTCACTATAAGGAATCTCTCATCTTTTTTTTTTTGTTGGGATGGGAAGTCATCAAATGACTTCTCCGGCTCTGGGCGGAGCGGAAGGGTGTGTCAAACTTTTACTGACTAAAATCCACCCGTATCCCTTCACTTGCCTGTGCGACGGCCACGGCCACGGTTTCTTGTTTAACCAACCCGCAACCTTGATCCAGGAGGCATCGGTCTTCGTGGACCCCGTCACGATGTGCTGACATCTCTTTGAGGCGCGCGTGAAACACGACGCGCCGTCGATTCGGGCCTGGTCTTTACCGGGCGGCGAGCTGCCCAATGCTCACCGCCCGCCTACGGTGGCTGGGAGTTAGGTGTCGTCTCCAGACCAGGGCGTCTACTGCGGCGGCTACTCACGCGCTCCGCCTCCTCCTTTGCCAGCATCACTGCTTCGTAGAAGAAGGTGACGGCCTGCCATGCACTCTCGCTCGGGACCATGGCCTGGGCCAGGGTCGGACGCGAGAGATCGCCGCTACGAGGACGCGGCGGTGCTCTACCCAAGCCGGGCAGACCTCCACCGTATGCTCCTCCGTGTCCTCAGGGCGATCCACACAATGGTGACACCCTGGCGTTTCCTCCCGCCTAATACGGAACAGGAACTTCCCGAAACAACCGTGTCCGGTGAGGACCTGCGTCAGGCGGAAGGTGAGGGCGCCGTGGCGCCTCTCTAGCCACTCCTCAAAGAGGGGACTTACCGCCGCTATTGTGGCGTGCCCAATCACTCATCTTCAACCTAGCTTTTACATGGAGCGACAGCCTACCTGAGCTCCATAATTCAGTTACTTAAAGTGCTTTCCTAGGTACGATGTGGTCTCGGAATGTAAATATGCTCATCCATCCATAAACCAACCGCGGCAAGCGTAGCTTACTTGTACGGTCGACCTGTGCGGCTGTTATTTAGCCACGGGCCCATTTACAAAAATTAACCACTGAAACATATAAAACATCCAAGTCAATGATAGTACTATGCAAAAGCACACCATTCTAGTATCGAACTTATTATAGCGAAAAATTACAGTGCCACAAAAAAGTACAATTCCATCATGGAAAATAGCGTCTTTGATTAACCCCTTTAAGAATCATATTTTATGAAAAGTGTTTAGCATAATGTTTAAAAATACCAAAATGCAAGAATATAATACCCCGAAAATTCTTCAGTTTTAAATCTTTTATTCCATAATATAAATATGTTTATGTTATGGAACTTGCAATGTTTTTAAATAAACTCTGTACGGCCACACAGCCACTGGACTAAATTGCCACTGGGATCATATCTGTTGCATGTCGGAGCAGCAATGCAGCAATATGCAAAAGCCACCACTCAGTGGATCGCGGACGGACGGATCGGAGACTACTGCGCGGTAGGCCCTGAAAGAGTTGCAGGATGAGCTGATTCCTCCCTTTCTTAGGTTAGGCCCACATGTATTTGTATAAGAAATTTCATTGAAATCGCTTCAGCCGTTTTGGAGGAGTTCGAGGACAAACACTGTGACAGGAGAATTTTATATAATAGAAGATATATAAAAGTAAAACAAGAGAGTCTTTCTGTCTTGCTTCTCAGAGCAGTCAGATAGGAAATACCAAACTGACGTAGTTTAAAAACAAGTTATTTGTTGCTGTTCAAGTGTCATTTTAAACAAATTTAAAAATACATTATCCTTATATCATTTAACACAAAATGTAGGCCAATTTGTTTCAACTTGTGTTACGTTTCGCGTTAAGTTTCGCCAAAAAACACCCTAACTGCGTAACACACTATCAATAGCAATTTGAACAATTTTGAAGGTTATCGCCAATCCATTGCTTTATGTGTTGGAAAAGTTCCTCTGCTCAACAATGTAAATAACGCAATGAATGTTGTTGGACTGTCAAAACGGAAGCCATTGCTGGTAATAGTTGATATGCTGTCATAGACATTACTTACTCCTGCTGTATCGTTCACCGTTTTCGTGTGCGTAGTATTTGAGGATGAAGGGTACCATAATACTGGTGCCGAGGACCACGGCTCCTCCCAACGCTAATGATGCTGGGTTGATGTTAATTGTTGGAAAGTCCTAGAGATATAACATCACATCAGAATAGTATTCCAGACGAAATTAGGGGGTCTACTTGTTAAAATGTTGCGTCTGCCTTTCTCTGGTTAGAAGCAGCTGACGAAATAAAAGAATGGTCTAGTTCCAGTAAACTGTTAAGCCCAAGACAGGTTTGCTGTACGAAATCTGCCATAAACTTACAAAGGCTAGAACATTGCGACTTTAGTAAATTAGTAGACTTGACCTCCTGGTAGCTTAAACATAAAGTGAAGCAGAGGCAATGAAATAATCTTGTGGAAATCATAGTAAGAAATAAAAAAAATGTTTTCTTATTTCGAGGACGTTTTACACTTTCTACATCTTTTTATTACATTTGGAATGATTTCGAAGTTGAGCAGCGAACATATTTTTTGTCACTTAAATTGTTTAAATATGTACCCATTTATCGATAAGAGAAGAGAAAAGAAAAGCTGAAAAGGCTAATTACCAAAGCTCAAGAAAGTCAGACAAGGGAAATGTAAAAACGTACCAATATTCCATACGCCGAGTTTATAGTTTTCTTCACCGGGATACTTAGGAAGGGGACTGTAAAATCCAAGTCTATCTGGAATATGGAACAAAAAGTTTATTTTTACTTACAACTGTACTATTAGACAAATAAAATAAAACTTTGTTAATAATTGTGAAGTCCTTCACTGAACATGTGGTCTATCTGATGTAAGTGGAGTAAAATTTTAAGCTTTTAAGCAAAAGTACGGCCTTATACAGTATGTTAAGAAAACCCTGTCCGACCCGTAAGGATAATAAAGGTTAGGTAAACACATGACCAAATATAATATAAAATTTTACGTAATCATCATAGTACCAATACAAATGAATTTTGAAATAATCTTTTTTTCCCGCGAATTAATTCCAACTTCCCCGAAATTTGGTAATTTTTATAAAAGTATCGAATAGCGATGCGACCACGTGCCGCGTGCCCTGCCGCCCGCCGCCCGCGGAATAGTGGTTAACGCACATTTATTAAGTTACCTCTTTTTGCGAAATAATATTTATTTTTTTAGGGGGATTTTTTTTTAAAGTTTGGCCCGGTTTTGTATGCATTAGTAGAATCAGTTATCGATACCTAACAACACCTTCACGGGTCGGACAGGGTTTTCTTAACATACTGTATAAAAAAAAATACTCACCCTTATATCCTCATCGAGTGTATTAAAAGTGAACAGTTTTCCTTGCCGCCCGCCCTCTCTCCTTTTCCGCATATGTTCACTTTTCACCAAAACCATCACGAAACACAAATAGACAAACACTTTGAACACCTTTAACATTTTGAATATTTGAATCACATTTTTAATTGGGCCAATAAGTGGTGTTGCTCGCGCCAAACCCCAGCTTGGTTTGCCAGCATTTATATATGTTTTTTATTTAAAATGTTGAAAGAAATGGGTGTGAATGCAGAGTTTCCGCGTATTGTTAAGCACATTAAATGTCTGGTTACAAGTTAGAGCCTTTGCGAAACTACCGTGCATATGCCTGGAGAAAGATTAGACAAGACCAAGACACATCTATTCAAATTTGTTTAAAATGTATATTTTATCAAGTTAAAGAAATATTCACTTTATTTCAGTAGTAATTTAGTTGATTTCAGATTGACGAGCATTATTTAAAAAGTTATAAAAATGTTTTAAGTTGTAGCGTAATATTATTAAGCCACAGGGCCCTCTTTATACCATCACAGAATAGAATACTCTTTATTATGTACATCATATAGATTACAGAACATAAATAAAGATATTTTACAAAGGGTGACACAATGGACGGTCCATCACAAATCTAATCTTAAAAATTAAACTTGAAATTGGCGTGTGATGTATCTTTTCTTTTTTTTAAAGGTTCTTATCAAAAAAGGCATAGCAATCCAAGCCGGGCATTATAGGCCAATAGCTAATCTAAGATGTTCCCTGAGGTAAAGTGTGCGGTGCGGGAGGGGTAATAGTTGTCACTCGTTGACCAACCACTAAGTTCTTGCAACGCGTCACCATATTATCCCCGTACTGCGCTACTGCCTCAGGCAACGTCTCGGATAAAAGGTCAACCTATAGTAGTGTCCGATAAATTAACTATAGGTATTTGTAGGACGAGCCTTTTCAAATGAATTTCTTTGAAATCTATGATGTCCCTTCTAAGTGTTGTTGACTCTACATTCAAATTTCTACCATTTTCACGGTTATGATCAACATAACGTCTTTTCTTAGATTAGTGTGCACTAACGTTAAACACATATATCGTTACGATACAAAAGGTAGTAATTAGGGAGACACTTTCACGGACTTCACTGTATAAAAAAATATAATTGTCCACGACATTACATATTATAAAGCAAAGCTCTGCCGTGTTTGTCTGTTTGAATTTGAACGCGATAAACTGAAAAAAACACGTGAACACTTATGCGAGTCTCGGTGGTAAGCCATAACATCGGCTGCCGGCAGAAGTTACTACCCACCAGACAAAGTCTTGCCGCCAAGCGTCTAGTCCTGTTCCGGCATGATGTCTGGTGAAGCCGTACGTAGGACGGATCTGAGCAGTTGTGTTGCGATGGGTGCCGGGTACGATGCACCAAATATTATTTTGTCAGAAGTTTAGTCTCCAGATCAATCTCCCTCTGGCGCAGCATCGTTGGTCGTGTTGTTGGGTTTAACATTGCTTCACCTCACTCAACTGCCTAGGCCAATGACTGAAGGTGAAGGAAAACATCTTGAGGAAACCTGGACTTTAAGTCTGAAATCGCCAACCCGCATTGAGCAAGCGTGGTGATTACGCTCAATCCTTCTCTGTATGAGAGGAGACCTGTGCCCAGCAGTGGGACGATAAAAAAAAACAAAAGGTTAATGATGATGATGACTAGTTTATAATTATTTAAAAAAAAAGCAATTTACACGTGGCAGAAGTGAAACCTACAAAAATTTTGGTTTTAAGATGATGAATGTCGCTCTGTCGTTTCATTGAGTTTCAAGTCGCAGAAAGAGATGAAAATATGATAAAGAAGTTTTCGTTATAAAAACTATTGAAGGGATTTTTAAACGGTTTTCATTAATTAAAGGCGTAATTCTAAGAGTTTGTATGGCTACAGGTTTGTTACTTTTTCACGCAAAATGTATGCAGTAAGGTATGCTGGAAGCTCCACAGCAGGCTCAAAACCACTGTTTTCTCGTGGTCCCAGTATTTTGACCCATTAATTGGACCACGAGGGACAATAATTTCTCGTAGTCCCATTGTTGTGTATGTACATCCTGTATATACTACGATGTGTGAGCCAGGTGACGGCGCCCGCGGGGGACCATGAAACACCATGGCCTCCGACTTGTTGAGGGCCACCTACAGGCCTGGGCGACGTATGCGGCCCACCAGCTGTGATATCGCAGCCGATGCCAGCAACATTGCTTCCCTGTGCGAGCTCCCCCGGGCCAACCAGCATGTTGTTCGCATAACATGTCAGGTCTACCCGCGGTTTGAGCTCCCCGCTCAGCACCCAGTCGTACGTCGTCTACGTTACAAAAAATCAAAACATGGCAAAGAACTTCAATGGTTGAAGAACGTCTAACCGGACTGGCACTTCTCTACATCCATAAAAACGTAACCATTGAAGTAGATGAAATGATAATACGTTTCGGAAGAAGACGTAAAAGAAAAATTGATTTCAATACCTTCTTTTTAATTGAGTTGTGTCCTAAAAAATAATTTAATGTCCATCAGATAGATTTATAACAAGATATACAGGGTGTATCTGACATCGTAACGCAAACTACGCGAAAAGGCTAGACCGCATGCCACTAACAAAATTATGATAGTCATTTATGTCGTTAATGAACGGTTACAGAAATAATAATGTTTATAAAAAAGTGTCGGCTCGGCCTTTGAACGTTGCAAGGGTGCCGCCGTGCGGGTTTGTAGGTATGACGTTGATCCCTGATGTGAGCTCTATTAATCAGCTGATAAGATAGGTTTTCGAGTTTTCTTTTCATTGCGCTTTTTTGTCTAATTAGTTAATTAAATAAGTTTTACTTTAAAATTTTATTGGGTTATAAAAGTGTAGCAATTATGAACGGTCTAAAGTGAACAAAAACTACATTTTTTTTTATCATTTAAAAGCCGACGAAAAATTCCACCACTGGGGGGGTTCAGAATCATGTACTGGATCCATGGTACTCGTTTGTGCGTCGATGTCAGCATTTTTTTAAACACTGTTATTTCTGTAACTGCTCATTAACGATATAAATGACTATCATAATTTTATTAGTGGCATGCGGTGTAGCCTTCTCGCGAAGTTTGCGTTACGATATCAGATACACTCTGTATAAGAGTAGGTATTAGTATCGCACCCCTGCGAAGCAGGAGCGGGTCGCTAGTTAAAAATTAAATAATCTATCTCTATTTTTCCAGAGTCCAATCCAATTGTGATCTCCCCAGTTAAACATTGCATCATGGTGTGTCGAATAGTGTTTACAATTTCTTTTAACGGTTTTTTGGTTCCTCTGTTTCAGTAAACACCTCATTATCCACTAATACGTTTAATAAACGTAACAATGTAACGTTTTTATTTAAAACCAGAAGCGTAGCGTGCCTTAGCGGGGCCCCATATAAAATTTTGTTTGGGGGCCCTTAGGAAGGCTAAAGAATTCTCACAAAGGAAATAAAATGCATAAAATTAATAGAAATATTTATTCATCATAATTATGTCTGTCACTTTTTCCAAAATTTGAGAACTTCGCTTTCCTCGGAACCGCTCTGAAAATCAGAGATCTCATTGGATATCGCTCGTCGCCCGTAGCTCGTCGCGCGCAGTGTGCAGAGGCCTTGACGCGGGAAAAAGAGAAATTCCTTTTTTGACTTTTGACATTTGCGAAATAAAAAAAAAAAGTTGGGAAGTTTTTATTAATTTTTGCTTACGCGAGTTTATATTTTATGATACGGCGGTAGCTACGCGAAATGACAGGACTCCAAAACATTATTAGATTTCCAAGACCAAAGACGCCCAGACTATCAAATTGGTTCCGTATCATTCATTGTCACGTAATAAAAGAAATACGAGAAAAATGGGGACATGACAAGGTCGCAGGCGATGACGTGAGAGACCTGATAAGGGTTCCTTCTCTCCTTTAAACTAACCATACCTCTTTATCAGGGTGAAAGTTGTAATTATGAGAAATAAAATGCATTCTCAAAAACATTCCTTCCTGAACAACGAAATAGTTATTTCGTTAGGAAACAAAAATAGTTGATCCGTTCTAATTGATTGGTTCAGTTGCTCGGAGTGGAAATCCTTAACGAGAAACACAGAGTTTTATTCTGTAGTGAGAAGCATGGAACCTATTTTAGTTTTGCAGTTTTGAGTATTTCATAAAAAAAAATACCGTCATAATTTGGGCGAGGTGAGCTTAGAGTGGGCTATCAATAGTGTCAAACACTAGCTTTAGTGGGAATGACGGCTTCATGCTCATTCATACTAGTTTTACACTGCAGACTTGTATCCTAATTGTGTAACACACTATAAAATATATATAAAATCATACTAATATCTAATATATAAAATTCTCGTGTCACGGTGTTCGACATTAAACTCCTCCGAAACGGCTCGACCGATTTTCATGAAATTTTTTGTGCTTATCCGGTATCTATGAGAATCGGCCAACATCTATTTTTCATCCCCCTAAATGTTAGGGGTAGTTCACCCCTAAATTTTATTTTTTATTTTTTAGACAAAATTTTTAATTTCTATTTTTTTATGATACAACATACAAAAATACATACAATCCCCAATTTTCACCCTTCTACGATCAACCCTTATTTTTTAATAGCCATTTTAGTAATTTAATCTATTATTTATATGGCAAAACAACGTTTGCCGGTCAGCTAGTACTTATATATATGTTTCGACTTACATAGACAATGACCTCATCCCTCTTATTGCAAAACATGGATTTTATTAAGATCAGGCTTAAATCGCCTAAATGGTTCTTGAATTATGCATCTAACCATTATAGAATTCTTTGTATAAAAATGTCAGCCTAGTTCGGTACTATCTTGTCGCTTTTGTATTAAGAATGTTGACTTAACCTTATAGTGGAGCGCCTGGGGGTTTTGACCTCGGAAAATTGCTACAGTGAATGATTTTTTTTGGTTGAGGTGGCATTTTCTTTCTTATACTATATCTTGCAAAGTTTACCAAAAATTTTTTTGTGCTTTAAATTTTTTCACTTTTTAATTGAAAAATAATAAAAAATTAATATTCCAGCATATAATTTAATTTCAGATAGCCTTTATTTTTATGTACACGTAGAATTTGTCATTCATCAAAAGTCTCATGTCAAAAAAATAATTATAATAGTAATGTCTACGTGGTTTTCGACGGATATAAGATAGATTCTATTAAATCGGCCGAACGGAATCGTCGCGCATTGAAAAATAAATGTGCAGATATTGAATTTATTATTGTATTTATTATAATTTAATTTTTTTTTTCTTCTCTCTTTTAACTTTAATTTGTTTGCACCTACCATATTTTGTCTGCATCACCTTAAGGTAGACTGGTAGAAAATGCCTAAGGCATTAAGTCCGCCATTGTACAATGTTTTTCCTTGTGCATAAAGTTTTAATAAATAAATAAATAAATAAAAGTCGCTTGATAGAAATGTTGAGAATAAAATTAGCTGACAACAATATTTTTACATGTCAAGCGGAAAGTGATGCAGATAAATTAATTGTTGATACAGCAATTAATTTGGAAACAAAAAATGTTGTAATAGTTTCAGAAGATATTGACGTATTAGTTATATTAACGGCTTTAGCGGATGAGAGTCGTGAAATATATTTTCTAAAACCATCCCGAGGCAAGGTCGAACAAAAAATATTTTCTTCGAAGAGTCTAGAGAAATCTTTACCAAAATGTAAAGAACATATTCTTTTTTTACATTCCTTAACGGGTTGTGACACTACTTCGGCATTTTTCAATAAAGGAAAAATTAAGTTTGCCAAAAATTTTGAAAAACATCATGATTTGCATGAATTCGCAAAAATATTCAAAAACAAAAACGAAGACTTCAATAATATATTTCAAGCAGGTGTAGCATGTATTTTGGCTTTATATGGAGCTCCTGCAAAAATCAAAGACTTGAATACATTGAGATACAATTTTTTCATTAAAGCTACAACCAAAAATACCAGTGTTATTCTGTCATCATTACCACCTACAACTGATGCCGCAATTGAACACCTGAAAAGAGTGTACCTGCAAACCCAAATATGGTTAGGAAACGACATAAATATTGGAGATTGGGGGTGGAAGTATCTCAATAACATGTTCATCTCAATAACCATGAACCAATTACCAGCACCGGATAATCTACTGCAAATGTTATTTTGCAATTGCAAAAAGAGGTGTGGAGCTGCTTGTGGATGTCGGAAGAGTGGTTTATATTGTAGTGTAGCATGTTTACATTGTAACGGAGATAGCTGCCTTAATACTTTACCTACCATTCAAATGACTGAAGTGGAAGAAAATATTTGATATATATCAATAATGTAAAATGCCTTAATAAACAAAAATTTTATTTTAAATGTTACCTTTTTTTCCGATTTTCCTTGAATTACTACATTTACTCACTTATTATGCATATATAAAAATATACCTGAACTTAATTTTCATATACAAAATCATTTTACACAATAATATGCCTCATACTATTTGAATTATTATAATTATCCATTTTTTTAATTTTAAAATCAAAAGCACAAATTTTAAATTGGTAAACTTTTTTATTTATGTTATTAGCTAAACATTCGTTTTTTTTTTTTTTTTTTCATCCACTGTAACGGAAGTCTGAGGTTTCTATGATTTTGACGCTCCAGGCGCTCCACTATTAATAAAGTTCGAAATACAAATCCTAACTCGGAGGTTAAGTCTGGAACTTCGTTTTGTAATAAAGGTTTTGGTTCGGCATTTTTTCTTGGGCATGAAATAGATCGCACTATCTAGTTAAAAAAAAAAATGAAGTAAAAAATGTTGTCCAGTGTCATAAAAGATCTAAGTAGTAAGAAAAATAACCGTTTCATTTCAAGAATGTTTTTTTCAACGAGAGGAAACGGATTTTTTTTGGCGCGTCTTGATTGAATAATACAAAAGTGAGGCATTCATCCGCTATTAAACGGTTTTAGTAATCTTCTGCTGCCGGTAAATTTTGATTATGACATCCTTATTTAGCCTATTCTATTGCTGGACTTAGGCCCATAATGAATGATGGTAATGCGTAATGTGATGGATCTGATTACCAGCGCTGCGTCATTTATTTTATTTTTAAAATGTCGAAGCAACAAGTTTTGATAGAAGCCTTTTGGCTACTTATAGGACTTTGATTCATTCTGAATTTTTGGTACTTTTTATGAAGGTAATGTGTTTTTTTTATAATTTTTGTTTGTTCTATGATTTATTGTGACAAGCATAGAAGGTGAGTGTCACAATAAGTACCTTTATTTCTTTCTAATGTGCCTGGATCGTCTAGGGACATGTAGATAAACTGCCCTGTAGAAAAAAAGTTGTCTATTAATAAACTTCCAGTAATCCGTACAAAACTTTGACACCCAAACACCGTGTTCATACACGGAGGATAAAGCGTAATTTTTCATGGCATCAAATATGTGTGGGTACAGATGCTAACATATCAAGCTACTTCAATCTGTCAAAATTCTGTGATTTTTAACTTTATGGCTGAAGCATTAAAGTTCAAGAATAGCTTGACCTGCTGGCGTTTGTACAAAGAGCTGTCTTCTTCATAGCCTTAGATACTAAAAGAAGAAGAGTTGGTATAATGTTATTAAAAATAATGGCGCCGATTCTGTAGTCCACAAACTAAACTAATTTTAAATTATGTGCATCTTTTTCTTTCTATTGTAGGTGATATTCAAACTCAACTCTTCATCAATGGCCTCTGAAAATTTTAAATCGCCAATGACAGTTGAAAAAGACGGCCGCGTAAACCGTTTATGAGTAAGGTTTGACGCAAAGTCATGATGTGGCCACTATGCTGCGATATTTCAATGTTCGTTATTAATTATTTACTGAATGCACTTTTTACTACACAAATCACGCACTTTTATTTAGTAAACGACACTATAAATAATTTTAAAAGTCCAATGAAAAATGCGCGTGACACTCAGCTTTCCCGTCAAAACTCCCTTCGAAAATGTGTCTGCTTAACATCGTAAATATTGAAATGAAGGTTCTTGTACTGTCAAAACGAAAACCCATTGCTGCTGATAGTGTGTTACGAAAATAGCATAAAGGTTTTAGTGACGATTATGTGACTCATAAAGATGTCAGTCAAAGAATTTGTGATAGAACAGTTCGAAAGTTGAGAAGCATTTGGTTATGGCCGAACGATCTGCCATCAGAATGGCCGGCCAACCTGAATCTCGCCTAACTTGAGGTCCTTAAAGAAATTGTTACTGAATAAAAATTTAGTGACAAACAAACAATGCCTTACTTTTACTCGTAATGCCACCGGTTCAAAGTAAAATGAATTTACAATTTGGCTGTTTGTTATGTAAGTTTAAATATTTGTAAACGCACCTACGGTACAGGAATTGGTACTTAATTCATATTTTAGTGTGCAACAATAACATCAACATCTTGAACCGACCGATCAAGTATCAATTCTAGTTTTTTGTGGACAACTGGATAATATTTTTTTAACATTGCCCCACCTAAATTACTGCTTTTATGGGTGCGTTTACATGCGCAAGCATTACGATACTATTTTGCAATAAGACAGAATGCTATGCCGGCAGCAAGCATTTTGATCTTGAATGCACGTTGTTGTGTCAAACAATGCCTACTCTTTACGCTCTGAATGTTCATATCGTGGAATTATGATTTCTTTTACGTCCTTACCTTATGGAGATACTATAACGTAAGGCGCTCTACACACAAAGCAGCCGGCAACATTTTTCCGGCGGACTTGGTTGGCGGCTTCAGTCATTGCAATTTGTTAAGCTTTGCCGGCGGCATGTCGGCGGCTCGACATCAGATAATTATTAGCCAGTTAAAATACTAGCACGTCACTACAGTTAAAATGTCGCCGAGCAACTGAGCACTTGCGTACGCTAGCCGCCGACATGTCGGCGGACAAAACGCGCGGGGTAGGTTGCCGACATGCTTCTTTCGACATAAGCCGCCGGCAGAAGTTACCACCCACCAGACAAAGTCTTGCCGCCAAGCGATTTGTCGTGTTCCGGCATGATGTCTGGTGAAGCCGTACGGAGGACGGGTCTGAGCAGTTGTGTTGCGTTGTGTGCCGGGTACGATGCGCCTAATGTTTTTGTGTTGGGAGTTTGGTCGGGTGTGTCTTCAGATCAATCTCCCTTTGGCGAAGCATCGTTGGTCGTGTTGTTGGGTTTAACATTGCATCACCTCGCTCAACTGCCGTCTTCCTTCCTATTCGCTCAGTTTTTCTGAGTGAATAGGCTCTTAATAAACTAGCGCGCTTTACCATCAACGATCGCATCACTGCTTACTTACCCTTAAACCGCCGGTCGTGTCGGTGGGCTGAGCCACCGGGCCGGCCGGCGGCTTTGGTCTGTAGAGCGTTTAAAATAAATAAAAATGTTAAAAACTTTAAACGTTTAAGTGTTAAGGTATGCACCGTATGATTCCGTACCACGCTTGCTGGCGGCGAGCATAGGGCAGCATAAGCTCCGCAGGGTAATTGCGTAACAAATTTTCAGTAAGCAATGGGTTTCATTGTGACAGCTGAGCATTCCTTGAGTTATTTACGTTGTTGAACAGACACATTTTCGAACATAGGAAGCAAGTAATAATAATAGTGTGCTACACAATTGGCGTGCAGGTTAATAGTACGTTTCCACGTATACCACGCGCGCCCCAAAGATATGTCAGCACATTATGACGGGCTCCACTGGGACCGAATGCCTATCAGAGCCGCGGGTTGAGAGTGATACCGTGGCCCTGGTACCGGTAAGCGAAGGAACACGAACACTCAGAAAAAGTCTGACACGTCCTTCCGCTCCTCCCAGAACACGGAACCCTACCGAACCGTTGAACCGTTGTTCATTTGTCTATCCGTCTGTCAAGACGTATTTTTTCTGGAACGTGTGAAGTTATCTACTTAGTTGAAATATTCACCATAGTGAGGGCCGCAATCCACGCACTCAAAAGATTTTATGTTTAGTTTATGCCGCATATTTTGACATCTAACAAGAAACAATGCCAAGGAGCACAAATAAAAAATATTCGAGATACGATTGCCGTGATAAATAATCGTGATAATATTTCCTTTTCAAGTCGTTCTCCTCATTGCTAAGGATGGTTGTGATATCCCTGTGGAATTATCTTCTGCATTATGATACTTCGCTATCTGTTACGATCTCTGGCCGCGAGTAGGTGTAGCATCATGCAGGCCGGTGTCCAGAGATGAACGGATTTGGTCTGTCCGCCTTATTGGACTGCGACCTCTAGAACGTCGTCCATCCACCTACCCAGTAACCATCAAGTGTTCGAGGTTGTCTCCATCCTTTCTGGTAATATGGACAAAATATTCCGAAATTCTTCGAAGGCAGACAAACGAGAGTCAGAAAGAGAGAGGTTGTTGATCAGACATATTTTTCGAATACATGGAGCAATTGATTAGAAATTTGCTTCAAAATATTACAATTGATAGTTATAGTATTTTACGCAATTCTCTTTTTCATTATTTTATTTTAAACAGGACGGTCGAAGCCACTATTTAAACATACTAATATTATATGTGTAGGTAATTTGTTTAACACGGTCAATCATTCTTCTCGCATTAGTTAATATATAGAGATTATTCGAGAACTGTGATTTAGTTGCTTGTCATATCGCAGCAATTTTGTGAGATGTATTAGTAGCAGTAACGTATCAGCTACTTTATTACAAGGAGCATAAAGATCACTGTAATTTGAACGCACTGTCCTGTGAACTTGTGCTGCACGATTCACAGATTAGCGGTGTTATTTCCGAACACACTATCAAAGTAATTTCTTGTATTTGACCATTCTACAATAGACTACAGGCCCATCTCCAAAAATGAATGGGTCATATTAACCACCAGGTGACGTGATATCCTTACTTAATAAAATAAATCTGAAAGTGAATTTGTTCCGATTTCACGCGGTAACTACTGAACCGATTGCCTTGAAATTTTGCAGGCGTAAATTTAGAAGTCCAGATTAAATAATGGGGTACTTTTTATCTCGGAAAAATTTGATATTCCCGAGGGAAATCTAAAAAACGCGATATAACCGAATTCTACACGGGTGAAGCCGCGAAGGGAAAGCTAATAAGAACATAAATTAATATGATTCAGCACTATGCCGTCACTTGTAAGCTGTCCAACTGATGACCGGTGAGAATTCAAAAGTGCAGGTATGTAGAGTGAGTACATTTTGATCATATGTTATTCAACATTCATTGCGTTATTTTTGTTTTTGAGCAGACAAATTTTTCGAACATATGAAGCAATGGATTGGCAATATAGTCCAAAATGATTGAGAATGAGTTTAATAGTATGTGACGCAATTAGGGTGCCAGCAAAGTGTTATTGGATTTATCTATTGAAAGAACATAAAGTTGCCAAATGTGTTGCTAAACGCAAAATTCCAAAATTCGAGAACGGCTTCACCAGTTCCTAATATTCGTTTTCATTATTTTCGTTTAGGCATTAAGTAGGTTTTTGTTTGTGATGGAAAATCATCAAATGACCTCTTCTCCCGCTCTGGGCGGAGCGGAAGGGCGTGTCAGACTTTTACTGACTAAAACCCACCCGTGTTTCTTCCCTTGCCTATGCGCCAGGGCCACCGTGTTTTTTAACCAACCCGCAACCCATTAAGAAGGTTCTTATTAAGAAAAAATGTGAATAAAATAGTAAAATACTCCCGTGTTTCTTCACTTGCCTATGCGCCACGGGGCCACGGTTTCTTTTTTAACCAACCCGCAACCCATTAAGAAGGTTCTTATTGAGAAAAAATGTGAGTAAAATACTACTGATCACTCCTGATGAGTAATGATGACTACCTGATCATTACTGATGTATTTTATGAAGACCATAGAGTAATCCCACTTAGCTTTTGAAAATATTTTTTCACAAGCTAATTTAAAATAAGAATGTTTGGATTTGCGCACGGATGATGACAATAGACAATGGTTTCGAAAATTAATGTCAAAACATCAAATACCTACCTACTATGCGTAGATAATGATAGCTATGGGTTATATTAAAAATATCTTCTAGAATTTTGGATTTAACCGCATTGAGCAAGCATGGTGATTACGCCCAACCCTTCTCTGAATGAGAGGAGACCTGTGCCCAGCAGTGGGGCAAATAAAAGGTTTATGATGATGATGAACCCAAAATAAATAAAGCACTTAATTTGCACCTATGTGGCAATACAGATTGGCATCCAAAGGTATGTTTGTTTTCTGATCCAATTGTTTACATTTCCGCCTGATAATTTTAGAACATAGGTATCATAGAATAGTTATGCTAATATTATTTCAGGAGCCAACATCAACACCTGTGTGGCATTTTGGACGAATTGGTCTAAAATAGCAGGAAGGAAGAAACTTCAGAATTTCCTACTTATTTAGGAAGTAGGAAATATACCAAGATATGTAAGTCAGTAGGGAATTAACTGGCTTCCTACTACGATAGTATCAGGGCAAAAGCGTGACGTTATCGTAAAAGTATTATGCAATGTAGACCACATGTGACAATGGTGTTTCCCCATGTCATTGTGTTAGGGCACGCTACGGAACGCCCTGTATATAGACGTATGCGGAATTGGAAGACGGCAGTTATTTCCAAGAGCCTGGTGAGATGGGTCCTACCGTGGTTCCTTGTGTGGTGCTCGTGGCTTGCCTGGTGCTAGCAGGAGCAGAGTACAGCAATGATGGGTAAGATTCCTTGATTATTTTTTCTCGTTTTGGGTTCGAAAAATCGGTGTCAAGGATTATCAAGGACATATTTTGATGTTTTTGTTGTTTGATTTGAAGGTATACCCTACCTTCAAATCGCTTCTTCAAAATACAGAGGACATTTTTATAATCTATCTCAGTTTTGATTTCAGAGGATTCATGCCAAGCTTCCAGCGGACTGAGGACCAGCTCGCCGAACCTTCTGCTAGGGTGGAGAAGAACAGAGATGAGAGAGACAATCAAGCTGACAGGACACAGAGATTTGGCATATCTTCTTATGGCAGCACTGGGGTAAGCATCACCAATAGTCAGCCCTAAAATTAGCTGGGCACTTACTTTAGTAGCTTTTTTTTTGTTATCGGGGGGAAACCTTATAAAGGCCCCTGGTCATTGGGGATAGGACCAGGGAGTATGGGATTCTTGCCTCACTGAAACCACTCCAGTGTCACCATCTGCACATAGCAGGGGCACCGTTACCTCTCAAAAGACTAATCCGGAGCCCCTGCCGTGCAACGCCTGTTAGGGCACATCTCTGGGGAGACTGTAACGGGGTCTCCCTGAACCTAACTATGTAAGGCAACACATGACCACTGTGCGCCGGAGTCGCTCAGTGGGCCGGCTGAGGCCCCGCTCTAATCGTCCGCGACCTCCAGTTCCCGCCTGTCTTAGATAATGCAGGTGGGGTTTCGGCTTGTTAGGTGTCAAGGCGGTTGCGCCCTCTACGCCTTCTTCTCCGAGCGGGATCGGCTCTCTCACGATCCCGCTCAGCAGCCTCCTTCTGGACCATAACAGCTTCACAGAACGACTTATCTCCAGTTTTCTCTATCCATCAGCATAGCACCTACTATTGCTGTTAGAGAAAGATCTCGCCCGATCTTGTCGACCAAAACCTGCCGCTCTGAGGCTGACGCAGGGCTTTTCTCGAGCGTGTGTTGTGCAGAGTCGAGGTTGCTTCCACAGTGCTGTGGTCTCACGCCCAATCCTATTAAGGTACTCACCAAAGCAACCATGACCGGTTAGCACCTGGGACAGTGTATAAGAGATTCGCTCTTCTCTTTTCATCCGGGCTTCAAAGTAAGGTAGAACGGCTTCAACAACGCGCTTATGTGAATATTGCGGCTGTTGCAGCCGTTCACCGCCACTGGTCGAGCGCTTATCGCCGTTCCTGCCGCCTGAGCCCAACAACAGTGATTCCTGGCAAACCCATCGTCACTTTGGCGTATGACACAGATTCGGCTATAAACCCTCACTTGTACCTAGCTAACTTTAAACATTTTGCAACATTTTGGAGATCAACCTGGTTAGAAATGACTGTACGGTTAGCGCAGTGGTCAAGCTATTGACTGCTGCGCAGCGTGTCGCGGGTTTGATTCCCGCACGAAATAAATATTTCTATGGCCTACAAGTAGTTATTTCGGTTCTGGATGTTTGTGTATGGGAGTTTATATGTATGTTTTTAAACGTAATTGCTAGAGTGGGGCAACTTTTTTACTGTAAAAAAAAGAGCTAATTTATTTTGTATTATTCTAACATTCTCAACAGACACTTAAATTGTATTAATTTGTATAACTAGGTCTGTATTCCGTATTAAGTAATGCTTGAGTCTAGAGAGCAAGGTTCTTACGGTCCTTAGATGTGACAAAGTGTTGTTCCCCTACCGTTACTAAAGGTCTCGATTTTATCTGCCCATTTAAATATAAACATTGTAGTGATTTTCTGCTTAGTAGTTACTCTACACATCTCACCGCCTGATACGCAGGCGACAACGGAGAAAAGTGCTCATTTTTCAGAGCAGCCAAGCGGTAAAAAGAGAATCAAGACATTTAAAAGAGAGATAACATCTTTAAGCATTGTCATTGCAGTAATGATCTAATGTAATGCCCGTTATTAGCTTCTATCGGTTTGGTACTAAATTGGCTTCTTCATATGATATTGCAGGGTGTGATAGCAAGTTGTAGGTTCGTACCCAGACAAATCCTAGAGCCAAGAACTTCGAAGACATTAGACATCTACCAAACCGCATTAGGCCCGCGTCGTAGATTAAGGCAGCCTCCGTGGCATAGCGGTAGCGAACGCGGCCGCTGCACAAGGAGGCGCAGGTTCGATCCCCGCGCAGTGCAAATATTTGTATGCATGAGTATGAATATTTGCACTGGTCTGGTCGTGCCTCGGAAAGCACGTTAAACCGTTGGTCCCGGTTCCCATACGAACATCTAATGGCAGTCGTTACGGGTTGTTGGAGCCCTCAAAAGTCCAACAATTGGTCTAACTGCAATGCTTCGATATTGCCTTCGGGTTGTGGAGGTCAGACGGCAGTCGCTGCACGGAAAATATCGAAGTTCAGCCAAAATCAGCAGTTAGACCGGTAAAGCGGACCCCAGACTCAAAAGCTGAAAAAGCTTCGGATGCGACTGGGATTAACGCTGAGATTATGATGATGATGATTATGGTATATTACGGCCCATTCCCTCTCAACGAGAGGAGGCCTATTTTCCAAGAGTGGGAATATTATAGGCTGATTAAATAGGCTATGTATATGTAAAACAATGCTAACGGTCACATCCACAAATTACCAGAGTTTTTTTTTTGACGTGACAACGTCTATTAAATTGGTACGGCGTGGAGTCATTCTCGAAAACACCGTAACGGCCGAATCTGACGCCACACGGAGTCCACGCCTACTTTACCCCCACCCCTAGAGCGTGTGTCACACTCGTGCGCGAGGTCTATTACCATGTAATAGACGTTGTCACGTTCAAATATCGGCAGTAGACGGAGTTCTACAAACAACCAATTTTTTTTTAATAATTATAAACTAGCGCTTGACCGCAATCCCGCCTGATGGTAAGTAGTGATGCGATCGTTGATGGTAAAGCGTGCTAGTTTATTAAGAGCCCATTCACTCAGAAAAACTGAGCGAAAAGGAAGGAAGACGGCAGTTCAGCGCCAAAGGGAGATTGATCTGAAGATCCTCCACGACCAAACTCCCAAAACAACAACATTAGGCGCATCGTACCCGGCACACATTGCAACACAACTGCTCAGACCCATCCTCCGTACGGCTTCACCAGACATCATGCCGGAACACGACAAATCGCTTGGCGGCAAGGCTTTGTCTGGTGGGTGGTAACTTCTGCCGGAGGGAGTGGTAAAGTGTTTATTTTGATTTTATTTATTTGGGACAACAAACAGTTATACAGTACAGCATTTACATAAAGTAGATACAAATACAGTTGTGAAAACGTATAACCCACACTATTGTCCACGAAGTGACATCGGAGTAAGAGAACGAAAGCATGCAATAGAAGAAAAGTTAAAAGGTAATTTATAAAAGTAGAACACTGAATTGAAAGGACGGATTGACAAGAACAGCCGACCTATAGGTGACTTGCAAGAGACTGTAAAACCATTTTTTTAAATTTAGCTTTCGATAGTGCGAAAATATCAATTTCAGAAAATTGAGAGTTATATGTTTCAAACAATCGGCGGAGGGGGGCCCGCACCCCAGCGTTCGTTCTACATTGCGCAGTATAGAATAGTTGAGGTGCACGCACCTCCCGGCGCACAACAGATCTAGGTACAACGTAACACAATCTATTCGAGAGCTCAGTACAATTAAATTTGTTATTGCATATACCGTGCAGCATCACAACCATGATCAGTAAACGTCTAGAATCCAAGCTCAATACTTTATACATTTATGAGGCCGACTATGATATTATTTTAAACTAGCTGCCCACCGCGGTTTCACCCGCGTAGGTGTCGATGTGCTCCGCTCCTATGTCGCAGTGTTATATTATATAGCCTAAAGCTTTCCTGGATTAATAGGCTATCCAACGCAAAAAGAATTTTTCAAATCAGACCCGTAGTTCCTGAGATTTGCGCGTTCAAACAAACAAACAAACTCTTCAGCTTTATATATTAGTATAGATATAGATTTTAAATAAGTACACTGAATAAAATTGGTTTTTATTTTTCCAGAGTGGTGGTTACGGCAGCACCGCTCCAGGGCTGTACGGACCCGTGAAGATAGACCTCGGAGGAGTTCTTATAGGCTCCTTACTGGGCTTCGGTGCGGTAATCATACTGCCTAAGATTATACATGCCTTGTCGTACAGCTATGGAGGTGGATATGGCCGCAGTAAGTGCTTGAAACAATTTGACTTTTCTTTTTGGCTATTTTACAGCAGGAAAATGCTAATCGTGTCATGTAATCATGGTTATTTAAGATTTCATATGGTGCTAGGCAGAAAATTACTGTGGGAGGGACATGGACGAGAAAATCTCACAGCCGTGACCTATGGAAAAGCCTGGTATAGGCCTTTGCTGAACAGCAAAGTAACCTGTACATTTGAGATATCTAAACTCTTAAATTTAAATATATTGCTAGTTTGTAAGATTTCTAGTAAAGGACGGTACGTGGTACGTTCGGCTCAGTGGTTAAGCGATAGACTAGAGTGGTTAGAGATAGACTGTTGCTTCAAGTTTGGTTGTGTATGTATGTGTATTTCTTCTTCTTCAGCCAATAGATGTCCACTGCTGGACAAAGGCCTCCCCCAAGGCTTTCCACGCTGACCGGTCTTGTGTTGCCCGCATCCATCGGCTTCCCGCGACCTTCACTAGGTCATCGGTCCACCTTGTTGGGGGCCTCCCTACGCTGCGTCTTCTAGTACGTGGCCGCCACTTCAGAACCTTACTGCCCCATCGGCCATCGGTTTTACGAGCAATGTGCCCTGCCCACTGCCACTTAAGTTTAGCGACTCGCAGAGCTATGTCGGTGACTTTGGTTCTTCTGCGGATCTCCTCATTTCTGATTCGATCATGCAGAGCAACTCCGAGCATAGCTCTTTCCATTGCCCTTTGTGTGACTCTGAGCCTTCGTATGAGGCCCATTGTGAGCGACCACGTTTCAGTTCCGTAAGTCATCACTGGCAACACACACTGGTCAAAGACTTTAGTCTTGAGACACTGTGGTATCTTGGACGACGAGAAGATATAAGATGTGTATTTGAATGTTTGTAAATGCATTTAAGATACAAAAGACTTTCCAAGTGTCAGGCAACGATTTGAAAAAAACCGGCCAAGTGCGTGTCGGACTCACGCACAAAGGGTTCCGTACCATTGATTTATGAAATTAAAGAAGTTATTTGCATGAAAGATTACGCGGTAATAAGCAGTTTACGATTTACGAGGTATTAAAAAAATAAACTACTTACTAGATCTCGTTCAAAACAATTTTCGTTAGTAGTTTTTATAGTTATTTACATCATATGATTTTCTTGATTTCCACTTTGGAAGCGACCAACTTTTTTCCACTTTGGAAGCGTCTGTCACGCAAACTATTCGGATTAGAAAAAAAAAAATTTTAGAAACCTCAATATCATTTTTGAAGACCTATCCATAGATACCCCACACGTATGTGTTTGATGAAAAAAAAAAAAAATTTGAATTTCTAAGTATGGGGAGCCCCCAATATTTATTATATTTTTGCTTCAAAATCTTAATGCGGTTCACAGAATACATCTACCTACCAAGTTTCAACAATATAGCTCTTATAGTTTCGGAAAAAATGGTGATGACATACGGACGGACAGACGGACAGACAGACATGAAGAATCTATAAGGGTTCCGTTTTTTGCCATTTGGCTACGGAACCCTAAAAAAACAGTATGTTTTAATATGAATAGTGCTAAGTGACTGCTTAGCTGAATTTGGACATTGCAATCTAAGTGTTAATTGAACCCAATTTCCTTGTTCACACACTAGACTACTTAAATTAAGTTCAGTACACCTTCTTTCTATTTCTTTAAGAAAAGGACAGAAGAGCACAATGTACTTGCTGTAAAGCATCTATTTGTTGGGTTAGTCTTTTTTTGTTGTTGTTTTTTTTTTTGCGTGTTTTCCATAATGGACGCTTTTAGCGTACAATATATTTCTGCATCGTTCTCACACGGTTGATTTCAAGGTGAATGATGTAATCAAATATTTGTATCAATAGCTTGATAATTTAAAAGTGTCCATGGAGTTTCTTGCCCGTTCTTCTTCATAGGTACCTACTCTTTGGAATGGGCGACTAGCTTCACCTTACTGACTGACCGATCTTCTAACAATTCAAAAGTGCCTGTAACTGGTTTATTTGAAGTAAATGCTTTGATTTGATTTGATAAATATGTATTAGTTTAGTTGTGTGTTGTGTGTTTAGTTGTGTGTTGACATGACGACCAAAAATACATCAATTTACGCCAGGCGCCAGAAGTAAATTAATATACCTATATGACGAAGTCAGCGACGGCAGAGCGATAGGGTCATCAGCATCTTGGGGTGGTGGTAAGAGCTCCTTTTCGTAGGTGGCGATTAGAATTAAAGCCCGAGGTGTAAATATTCCCTCCAATCTTGGTGATAACAATATTTAAATAGGCAAACCGATAGTTTCGCCCCGCACAAGTGCCCATGCCTGTAGCCAATGTAACATCGCTTCGTAGCGAAGCGAAATCGAATACCAAACTAACTAATGGCGGGAACGATTGACCACGTGATCTATCGCGTCACGTGGTCAGTAGTTATTTTAATTCAGCTACTGTGATTGTTTACATAAATATAATCACCAACTATACAGTTACACACGAAATGAAACTAGACGTGGTCCTTATTTCACGTAACTAGTTGCAATAACCAGCGACGCGCGCCGCCGGTGTGATGCACGACACGGCTACCCCCTACGGCATAACGTGTGTATGAAACAACGCATTATACAAAAATAACTACTTTTTAATTTGACTCATAACTAGTTATTCAGTTACACATCGCGTCGCTGGTTATTGTAACTAGTTACGTGAAATAGTGACCATGTCTAAATGTGAAGCGATGTTACATTGGCTAGGGCCCCTGGTCCGCGTCTCAAAGCGAAGCCACCGTTCAACAATCGCCGCTCCCCAAAATGACTCTCTCTTCTTGAAATGATACCGTTATCCATGCTATCTTTTTCTTAATTAAATAAAAAGAAAAAGATGACCTAACAAGCTAGTTTAGTTTGTGGGTAAAGGAATCGTGACCATTGTTACCCGTTGTTAGAAACTTGTTTTTTTTTTTTAATAGTTATAAACTAGCACTTGACCGCATTCCCGCCTGATGGTAAGCAGCGATGCGATCGTTGATGGTAAAGCGTGTTAGTTTATTAAGAGCCTATTCGCTCAGAAAAACTGAGCGAATAGGAAGGAAGACGGCAGTTGAGCGAGGTGATGCAATGTTAAACCCAACAACCCGACCAACGATGCTGCGCCAAAGGGAGATTGATTTGAAGACCCTCCACGACCAAACTCCCAACACAACAACATTAGGCGCATCGTACCCGGCACACATCGCAACACAACTGCTCAGACCCGTCCTCCGAACTGCTTCACCAGACATCATGCCGGAACACGACAAATCGCTTGGCGACAAGGCTTTGTCTGGTGGGTGGTAACTTCTGCCGGCGGCCGATGTTAGGGCCTACCACCGAGTGACCCCTAGAAAATTGGTGCCTCTCGCCTAGTGTCTTGCCTTGAAAGCCTTGTGTTAAATACACAATTTAACACAAGGCTTTAACCTTTTATTACATACGAAAAGGTAACGGACGGTCTTCGAAGTCATAAAAATATTTCCCTTATATCTTTGTTTGTGTGACCACGCACAGAAAGAAGCAGCGTGGTTAGGCTCCCGACAAGGTGGACCGATGACCTGGTGAAGGTCACGGGAAACCGCTGGATGCGGGAGGCCCACGACCGGTGGTCGAGGAGATCCTTGCGGGGAGCCTATGTCTAGCAGTGGACGTTTTTCGGCTGAAATATTGATGATGATGATGGTCTTTGTTAATCTTTCTTCTAGGTTTGGAAACTGACTTTGGTCAAGCTTCGGAAGTGTTTGGGAAGATAGATGAGATGCTCAGCAGATACAATGTGGATTCCACAGCCTGTATGCAGAGACTGGCCTGTTCCTACGTTCAACTTGCTAATGAGAACATGGTGAACGGGAATGCCACCGACTTTGATGCGTTGCTGTCCTCTTTGTCGAAGTAAGTAAATTCACCAAATTCCAGCGACTTTTGTGATGTTTTTTTTCAGTTATCAACGTGACTGTAATTTTCAAAACAAAAATATCACCTACCTAGCCTTTTCCCAACTATACAGTATGTTAAGAAAACCCTGTCCGACCCATAAGGATAATAAAGGTTAGGTAAACACATGACCAAATATAATATAAAATTTTACGTAATCACCATAGTACCAATACAAATTAATTTTGAAATAATCTTTTTTTTCCGCGAATTAATTCCAACTTCCCCGAAATATGGTCATTTAAAAAAAGTGACAACACCGGTATTATTATGAGCGAATACTATGCGATCACGTGCCGCGTGCCCTGCCGCCCGCCGCCCGCGGAAGGGTGGTAACGCACATTTATTAAGTTACCTCTTATTGCGAAATAATATTTATTTTTTAGGGGTTTTTTTTTTTAAGTTTAGCCCGGTTTTGTATGCATTAGTAGAATCAGTTATCGATACCTAACAACACCTTCACGGGTCGGACAGGGTTTTCTTAACATACTGTGTTGGGGTCAGCTTCCAGTCTAACAGGATTCAACTGAATATCAGTATTTTACATGGACTGCCTATCTGACCTCCACAATCCAGTTACTGGGTAATATGATAACTCTTGTTAAGACTGGTGGTCAGACTTTCTGGCTTCTTACTACCCGTAACGACTGTCAAAGACCTACGAATGAGAGCTGGGACCAATGGATTTTTTTTTTTATGAATTATAAACTAGCGCTTGACTGCAATCCCGCCTGATGGTAAGCAGTGACGCAATCGTTGATGGTAAAGCGCACTAGTTTATTAAGAGCCTATTCACTCTAGCCTTGAAGACACTCAAATTGTAGTCCGACGGAAACACCGACGGTGGCAAATTGTTCCAGTCCCTCGATGTACGCGGCTTAACATACTTTTAAACAAAAATATTTGGCTTCGAATTCCATCAAGTTGAAATTTTATTTCTTGTCAAGCTACTACCTCAGGATTCAGAGGATAATGGAAGCTAAAGCAGATTTTCATAGAAATTCTTATAAATTCCTTAATCAAAGATTTTATTGCGACATATTCCCCAAATATGTATTTAAATAAATAGGAGTTTATGAAAAAAATAACTTTAATTCCTACACTATAAAGTTCCCTTTACCTTACAAATTCAAACATTTTTGTAATTTTTTCAATAATGCTAGTCATTAAAATAAAGTCGATATTGATTTAACATGAAATAACGTCAGTTTGATTAAGTTTACCTATTTTCTAAGAGATTGATGAAATAATTCGGGTCCATAGGTACTATTTTTATTCTAAACTAAAAGTATTATGGAGGTATTATCAGACCGCGCGTTTTAGTGCATAAGTTTTCATATGAAATTTTATCTCACTTTAAAAAAAAATACTATTTTGCAAAGTCTAATTTCGGTCTTTGAATTTCGTCCATAATTCCTAGCAAATAGATCTCAAATTGGTTCAGTTGCGACGCGTTTTATCTGATCGGTCAGTATCAAAAGTCGATAATATATTTTTAGTATTTTTTTAATAGAAGCTTTTTTTTAATTAAAATCGAAACCGAAGTGCCATTTTATTTCGATTTTAATATAAAAAAATAATAATTGAATTTTAAAACAAAAGTGCTAATCGACTTTTGATGCTGACTATATGTACAGGCGCAATCGAAACAAATTTCTACCAAATGACCCTATTTTTGTCCCCAGCAACACATTGGTCCGTCGTATGTTAGATGGTACGGCAGTCTACGAAGCGGTGTCAGCAGGAAGGTCAACGGACTCCGATTGCCACATACTCTACCACAAATGCAAACTCGACAAGAAAACTGTGGTCAAAATGCTTACTCAACTTGTGCCCTCGTAAAATACCAGAACTTTTTGTTACCTCATCTTTAGTACTATTTTTAATAGAGAAATATTTTCCTATTTACGTTTTTATTGTTGATAATCCCAAAAACTATTCGATCATTTTGACGCTTGTTCGGTTATATTTTTTTTTTATTTACCTACCAATTATTGGTTTGTGTTACCGCAAAAAACAACAGAACAGCTAGGATTTCTGTAAAGCCCTTTAAGGTCGAAACATACTATCAAAACGTGACGCCCCCATCTGGGTACGCCCATGCTTAGTACTCTTGACTTCATACTATCGATAACAAAACGAAGACATCGCCATTTTGGCGCTGATAGCAACAACGTTCGTGAAACTAGAATTCTTGGATATCGAGTTATACAAATTGTGCATATTCTCATGAAGATCGGTGGTAAGCCATAATATCGGCCGCCGGTAGAAGTTACCACCTATCAGACAAAGTCTTACCGCCAAGCGATTCGTCGTGTTCCGGCAAGATGTCTGGTGAAGCCGTACGGAGGACGGGTCTGAGCAATTGTGTTGCAATGTGTGCCGGGTACCTACGATGCACCAAATGTTATTGTGTCGGGAGTTTGGTCAAAATCAAAATCAAAATCCATTTATTCAAATTAGGTTGAGAATCAGCACTTTTTGAACGTCAATATTACATAAGACAGTCCCCCAAAACGCCCTCCCATCGACACTTCCTAGTGCTTTCGCTGGGAAGAAGAAGTGGCGGAGGAAATTCCCCAGCAGCACAACTGTCTGTTCATTTAAAAATTACACTTGACTTTATACACTACTACGTACGAGGGTTAAACTGAAAGTTCTTAGAAAATCAAAAACTGATAACATTAGCCAGTTATTAGTTTTATTATATCTTTTCAAAATATTGTCCATTCACGTCAATACACCGTTGCATGCGATGGAACCACTGGGAAAAGCACTTTGCCCACTCGTCCTTAGGGGTCTCTTCAATGGCATCGCGATACGCAGCCACCGCTTCTTCAGGTTTCATAAACCGCTTTCCTTTAAGTTTTTCTTTAATTTTTGGAAATAAATAAAAATCACAAGGCGCGAGGTCGGGACTATACGGCGGGTGACCCAGTAATTCAACGTTTGATGTCGCCAAATAGTCGATCGTTCGCTTGGCGGTGTGCGACGAGGCGTTGTCGTGGTGAAGGAGGATCCTACTGCGAGGTCGTTTCTCTCGAACTTTTTCCAAGACAAGTGGCAAACAATTGGTAGTGTACCATTCTGCAGAAACTGTTTTTTGATCCTCTAACACAATTGTTGCGAAATGACCTATCCTTCCAAAGAACGAGGCCACCATTTTTTTTCCCGCACTTCGATCTCTCTTCACTTTAGTTGGCAACTCCTCGAAAGGAAACACCCACTGAGCAGATTGTCTTTTGGTTTCAGGATCATAACAGTAAATCCAGCTTTCGTCACCTGTTAGTATGTCAAACACAGCATTTGAGTCACCTCCGTTAAATCTTTCAATCATTTTACGGCACCAATCCACACGATGGAGTTTTTGAGCCTCAGTCAAATTATGAGGTATCCACCGGGCGCAAAGCTTCCTGACCGCTAAATGTTCGTGGAGGATTTTGTGCAATTGACTCATACCGATGCCTAAGCTTATCCGAATCTGCTGATAGGTCACTCTTTTGTCAGTCTCTATCATACGCCGCACAACACAGATGTTATCTTCAGTCGTCGCCGTAGAAGGCCGTCCCTCACGTAAATCATCAGTGAGATTAGTGCGACCACGTTTAAACTCATTAAACCAGTTGTAAACAGTCGCACGAGATGGGGCTTCATCGTGAAAGGCCAATCGTAGTCTATCATTTCTTTCTTGTTGACTTAAATGACATCGAAAATCATAAAAAATCATTGCACTAAAATTTTCTCGTGTTAAATTCATGTTGACGAGACACAGACAATTTTCAATTTGCCGCCAAATCGTATAACTAATGACAAATGAATGAAATATATACTCAGTAATATTGCCAAAGAGTTCTATTTTCAAATTTTAGAATTATTTTTTTATTATATTGTTTATAAGTGGCCAGTTCTAAGAACTTTCAGTTTGACCCTCGTATAGTGATGAACACGATAAAATACAACAACAATGAAATTATTTACCATATGCCAGCTACCACGCCAAAATACCAGCAAAGCAAAACAATACCTATATATTTACCTAAATGAAAATGTAATTAACTAAAAACTTATTACTTAAATAAAAGCCCCAGGCATAAAGGGCGTGACAGCTTACATATTTATGTAAGTAATGTAAAAAAGTAAATTATATGAACTCATATAACGTATCAGTTAATTCCGGAGAAAGAACACAAACATTGTCCTAAGTTAATCAGAGCGACCAGCTATTCTTATCATTTAAATAATCATTCACGGAATAATACGCCTTTGAACAAAGCTTGGATTTGATTTGTGCTTTAAATGCATTGTAAAGCAAGTCTAGCAAAGCAGAGGGTATCTGGTTATAAAAAGCTTTAACAAGCCCAACAAAAGAGTTATGAACCTTTTGAAGTCGGTGAAAAGGGGCTCGCAGTTTGTCCTTATTTCTGGTATTAATATTATGAATATCACAGTTTTTGGTGTACACGTGAATATTTTGCCTAACATATAAGATGTTGGCTAAGATGAATTGCGAAGCAACCGTGAGAATACCAATATCTTTAAAGAAATTTCTCAGACAAAATCTGACACCGAGCTGGTAAATTGCTCAGACAGCTCGTTTTTGGAGTACAAATATATTTTGTATGTCAGCGGCTTTGCCCCACAGTAGAATACCGTAGGACATAACACTGTGGAAATAACTAAAATAAACTAAACGAGCTGTATCAACGTCAGTATATTGTCTCACTTTCCTGACGGCGTAGGCGGCCGAACTGAGCCTTCCTGCTAGGGTTGATATGTGTGGTCCCCACTGAAGTTTGGCATCTACTGTTATTCCCAGAAAAACTGCCGAGCCCGCAGTTTCAAGCACCTCTTTGTCTAAAACGATGTTAGGTCCTAGATTTCTAACGTTAGGCAAGGCGAACTTTACACATTTCGTTTTCTTGGTATTAAGAACTAGGTTATGGAGGTTAGGTCGTGGAGGGTCTCCAGATCAGTCTCCCTCTGGCGCAGCATCGTTGGTTGTGCTGTTGGGTTTAACACCTCGCTCAACTATCATCTTCCTTCCTATTCACTAAGTTTTGTTAAATGAATAGGCTTAATTAAGTAGCGCGCTTTACCACCAACGATTGCATTACTGCTTACCATCAGGCGGGATAGCAGTCAAGCACTAGTTTATACCTAATGATTTAAAAAATTCAAATTCAAATTCTTCGTCTCATAGGCAGGCTCAGAGTCACACAAAGGGCATTGGAAAGAGCTATGCTCGGAGTTTCTCTGCGTGATCGAATCAGAAATGAGGAGATCCGCAGAAGAACCAAGGTCACCGACATAGCTCTGCGAGTCGTTAAACTTAAGTGGCAGTGGGCAGGGCACATTGCTCGTAGAACTGATGGCCGATGGGGCAGTAAGGTTCTGGAGTGGCGGCCACGTACTGGAAGACGCAGCGTAGGGAGGCCCCCAACAAGGTGGACCGATGAGCTAGTGAAGGTCGCGGGAAGCAGATGGATGCGGGCAGCACAGGACCGGTCAGCGTGGAAAGCCTTGGGGGAGGCCTTTGTCCAGGAGTGGACATCCATAGGCTGAAGAAGAAGACACATGTCATAATTAATACAACATACACAAACATAATATCTTATTCTACGATTTAGACCTAAATCGTCAGAGAAGTGCGTATCAAAATAAAAACTATGACCATTTGCACCAATATATTTTTAGTTCTCGAGTCGTTCGAGGGGGCGCTTTAATTTCATACAAACGCAACTATAATTTTGTGTAACATGAGGCAACAGGGGCGCCACTGTGCTGTTCGTATGGCAACACACTGAAACCGTAAAGCATACTAACTTAGGCCCGTATTACAGAACCATACTCAAGATTTAAGCATTACCTATCGTCCTATCTAGTTTCCATCAATCAAATAGCTTCAAACGAGACTTAAGTAAAGCTTGAGTTTTGAGAGAGGTTCTATAATACGGACCTTAATCTTGATATTTAGGTAAATATATGTCCACTTTATTTATCTATTGTTTTTTAAATCAGTAAGTATTCTTTAATTGAACAAAGACGTGTTCCCGGCACTGATTGATTAGTGATTACTACTTAATTACCTCAAAACAAATTTTTAGGTAAGTAAGTACCTACTCCTGCGTTTAAACTCAGAGTTACCCAAATAAATTAAAAAAAAACATATTTTAATAACATTATGGTTTTTTATTAACCAAATTTGAAAAAGAGAGCTCAGAGTTTTGGCGGGAAAGTCAAGCTGAGTGTCACGATCGTTTTTCATTGGACTTTTAAAATTATTTATAGTGTTGTTTACTAAATAAAAGTGCGTGATTTATGTAGTAAAAAGTGCATTTAGTAAATAGTTTATAAAGAACAGTGAAATATCGCAGCATAGTGGCCACATCATGACTTAGCCCCAAACCTCACACGTAAGACTGGTCACGCTGCAGTCTTTTTCTACATGAATAATTCATAATTACTTGACATTGGCTAAATGCACAGACCGTGCGAAGCCAAAAAATAAAGAAAGAAGAAGAAAGGGAGCTCACCCTGTAGGGTCGAATGGTTGAAGTAATATACATATTTATTTTTACTCGAATAAATCTTCCCCTAAATATTCCACCCTCACCCCATCCATTATTAGCTAGACCTGGCCGGCGTAAACTCATCAGAGTCGTGCTACTGCTATTAACTTTCAGGTTTATGACTAATAGCTCCAATTCATACAGGTGGCTGCCAAGAAACTTGCCGTTATCGCAAAGGTACTTCATACCAGGGCAGCTTCTAATGTTGTACAAAGCACAGGTCCGTTCGTGTGTGGAGTACTGCAGCCACATTTGGGCTGGTGCTGCTAAGTGTCACCTGGCCACTTTGGATTCAGTGGAGAGGCGGGTGAGGAGGCTGAATTAACTCGAGACGGTCTCCAAAGCCTAGAGCACATGCGTAGTACCCAGCCTTTCGGTCTTCTATAGGATGCATTTTGGGGAATGTGCGAGGGAATTGCATGATTTAATTCCCCCATCTCCGTTCCACCATCGGACGACCCGTCGTACGGCAGGTCTCCACCCTTATGTTGTTAACACCACTACGATCCGGACGAAGCGTTTCGCCTCCTCCTTTATACCGCGTACATCGAGGGATTGGAACAGTTTGCCAGCGGTGGTGTTTCCGTCGGACTACAATTTGAGTGTCTTCAAGGCTAAAGTGAATAGGCTCTTAATAAACTAGTGCGCTTTACCATCAGGCGGGATTGCGGTCAAGCGCTAGTCTATAATTTAATAATAATTAAAAAAAAAACATTACAGAGTTAGTTCTCTCTCAAAATAATCATTTCCTATTTATTATGTGCTGGCATAAATTCTTCCAATCTTCGATAATAGCTGGGAATGCACCTTCAGCTATATCCTGTAGACATTGATATGCAGATGTTTTGATATTTAAAACTTGCATCTTGCAAACACGTGTCTGTTTTCTCACGGTGTAAAGAAAAACTATAACTACTTTTAGCCTTATGGCAGGCACATAGGTCAATGTTGTCTGTTTATTAGGACGACCTTTTCTGCGTTTTCCACGTGTAGAAAATAACCTTTGTATTTCCTTCCAGTACGACTCTTATTTAGTCTACGGCACCATAATTTATTTGTTTTTAACGTAAATGCTACAACAAATAAGTCAGTTAAGAAGTAGGTATATCGCATCTTTATTTAGTCGAGTCACTTAAGTATCAAATAATCTCGGTAGCAATAAGTAGATAAAATGTAATCATAACCTATATTTATTGTTTCAAACTTCCATTCTTATTCCCTCCGATATATACCTACTAATGACTTACTTGACTTAAGATCCTATGTCCCCTGGATGGGGCAGAGGGCGTCCACAGTGAGTCTCCATCCCGTTCGGTCCTGAGCTTCGCGTTTTATCTCGCTCCAAGTCTTTCCGATTTTCTTCGCCTCGTCTGCAACTGTACGACGCCAGGTCTGTTTTGGCCGACCACGCTTGCGTTTTCCTTGGGGATTCCAATCGAGCGCCTGCTTCGGGATATGATCGGAATCTCTTCGAAGGGTGTGTCCAATCCAGTTCCATTTGCGTCGTTTGATCTGCTGGTCGATCGGGGTTTCGCGGCAGCGCTCCATAAGTTGTTCATTGGAGATTTTATCGGGCCAGTAAATGCCGAGGATTCGGCGGAGACAGCGGTTGACGAAGACTTGGAGCTGGTGCGAGATGACTTTGGTAACCTTCCACGTTTCACACCCATATAGCAGTACTGATTTAACGTTGGACCCGAATATTTTGATTTTGATTCGACGCGTTAATTTCCGTGACTGCCACACAGGCCGCAGCTGTGCGAAGGTTGCTCTGGCCTTGGCAACACGTGAAGTGATGTCCTCTTCGGTACCTCCAGTCTCTGACACGACACTACCGAGGTAAGTGAATTTGTGGACGCGCTCCACCTCCTCTGCACCAATCCGTAGTGGTGTGCGAATCTCCACTCCAGATCGCATCTCTTGGGTCTTCCGAGTGTTGATTTTTAGACCTGTAGTACTAGCCTCCCTGCTCAGGTCATCCAACTTGGACTGCATGTCACGGTGCGTATGACTCAGCAGGCATAGATCGTCAGCATAATCCAAGTCCTCTAGAACATTGGTTATCCCCCACTCTATCCTGCGTCGCTTGTTGTGCTGTGCGCGATGCATAATCCCGTCGAGAACAACCAGGAACAGGAGAGGCGAGAGCAAACAGCCTTGTCGAACGCCCGCGTGTACATCAATATCTTCCGAGATCAGGCCATCATGGGTAACTCTACAAGAATATTTTCTGTATATGGCTTTTAGTAGGTTTACTATCTTCGGTGGGACGCCAATGTCGTGCAATCGAGTCCATATGCTTGACCACCTCAGCGTATCGAAGGCTTTTTCAAAGTCTACAAAGGTAAGATAGACTTCCCTTTGCCATTCTGATGCCTGTTCAAGGATGATGCGCAGGGTATTTATTTGGTCGGTACACGAGCGGTTCGGGCGAAAGCCAGCCTGTTCCTTGCGTAGAAGAGGTTCGACGGCCCGCGATAGTCTGTCTAGTAAAATCTTACAGAAGACCTTAGACGGTATCGAGAGCAATGTAATGCCTCTCCAGTTGCTACATTGGCTTAAGTCACCTTTCTTGGGCACGGTTATAAGAAGCCCTTTGTTCCAGTCATCTGGAAGTTCCTCCTTCGTCCAGACTTTCTCAATTAAAGGTGTCAGAACCTCGACGGCGGAGGGGAGGTCGGCTTTCAGCATTTCCGCAGTTATCAGGTCGAGGCCCGGAGCTTTGCCAGATTTTAAAGATAGTACTGCCTTCGCTACCTCGTCGTGTGTAGGTGGATCGACATTGATATCTAAGAGCCTAGGTGGTATAGATGTGTCTTGCGGTGTCTCCGACGTGGTCGATGCTGTGGAGCGGAATACCTCTTCAAAGTGCTCACGCCAGCGTTGAAGTTGCCCTTCCGATGTCACAATAAGCTGTCCGTCTTTCGACTTAAGAGGCTTCTTGCGTGTACTGCTCTTGCCTGCCAAGGTTTTAGTTGCTTTATATAGCTCTCTCAGATTGCCGGAGTTAGCAGCGAGTTGGGCGTTGTCAGCAATACCATCAGCCCACATCCTTCTATCTTTCCGCGTACTACGATAGATCTTCTTGCGGATCTGACGGTACTGCTGTCTGAGTTCGGCTTGTAGTGAGTCATCGCTGGTTCCTAGCAGTTTTAAATGCAGTTCCCTCCGGTCGTTGATAAGGTCCCATGTAGTTTGTGACATCCAGTCTTCACGCTCATGTGTGGTGTGCCCTAAGACAATAGAGCTGGTTTCTGTGTATGCCACTTTTATATGATTCCACTCTTCGTCTATTGAAGCGTCGTTGATTTTGAGTCCGGAGAAGCGGTTACGGAGTTCGAGTCTGAACTTGTTGTTGGTGTCAGGGTCTCTAAGGTTAGTGACGTTGAACCTTTTCCCAATCTTTCCAGGTCCCCCAGCAGGTCGTGCTACCGCAATCTTGAGTCGCATTTCGGCAACAACCAAGTGATGATCGCTGTCATATATCTCAAGTCAGATTATATCTCAAGATTATATCTCAAGTCTCAAGCGCATACTTAAATAAAATAACTACGTAAATAGTACCTACTTTGTCATAGTCAAATACGTTAAAAAAAATAAGTGTACAAAAATAAATGACCTTTATATTATATCGAAACAATTGTGTTATCACCTATACCAATTCAATACCGGTATCATACTGTAAATTTTGGGATGTTACCTAAATATATTGCACGGCCGCTTTTTTATAGCTATCCGAACTTGGTCGGTTATGTAGGTTTTCGATGCTTCGTCAGTATTATAATTGTATTTCTTTAATTTCTGAATTTAATGACATGAAATTTTGCACGTGAATAGTTGAATGAATACACTAATTATTGGCATACATTTTAGCATGCAATTCCTTTAGAATGTCGTGATATTTGACTGCTTTGTAAACAGTGATTATGTCATGGTAAATTGTCCTATAACTCTTTAATTACTAAAGGAACATCATTGATACTTGACAATATATTGCAGACACTTACAAGGTTTGTATAAACGTGAAAATCTAGACCCCAAAGTGCATACTTTAAGAACTAAGACCTAATAAGCATATTTTACGTTTATATTTTTATCTTTTAAGCCTTACGATTTTTTCTAAATCTGTTTTTTAAACAAATATACACAAATTCAAAACAAAGTATGTAAAAATCTACAGCTCTCTATGTAAGCGCTTTATATGAAAACTAGCTAATGGCCAAACGTTCGCGCAGCGGAAACTTGAATATCTCCGAAGTTTATGCATGCACAAATTTTATTCATACATACACAATTATACACAAATACACACTAATTTTTGGACACATCTCTTTTTTCTAAAGTCAAAGGATTAAAAAAAGTTCCGCCAGGACAACGTTCGCCCAGCGGAATCAGTATTTTGTGAATTTCTCCACAATGGCTGCGTGCACAAATTTTTTTTTACCATACACAATTATACGACGTCATACACTAAATATCTGCATATCTAAAATCTTTAAATTCAACAACATTCCGCTGCGCGAACGCACACGTATCAATCAGTACTAAAAGACATGGCCACGCTCAGAGTAACTGCGCGCCGCCGAGCTCCTTTGCGCTCGAAGGCTCTAAAGGGCTCTTGGTGCTGCTCGAAGCCCGCGGAATCCGCGTTTCAAGGAAATGCGCTCCGCTGCGCCTCCAGCGGTGTGCGCCGGGCCTAAATTTGCATAGGTATAAGTCACTGAGCTATATAATTATGTATCTATTTATACCATTTTAGTTTTGTACACATCATCATCATCATTAGCAGCCTAGATTCGTCCACTGCTGGACATAGGTCTCTTTCATGGCACGCCAACAAGCTCGATCCTGAGCAGTTTTTCCGCCAGCCGCTACCAGCCACCTTTTTGATGTTTTCGCTCCATCTCGCCCAAGGGCGTCCTACGCTACGTTTGCCGAGACGCGGTCTCCACTCGAGGACTCGTTTACGCCAACGGTTGTCGGCCCGGCGGCGTATGTGACCAACCCACTGCCACTTCAGCTTGCTAATTCTCTCAGCTATGTCGGTGACTTTGGTCCTCTGTCGGATCACCTCATTTCTGATGCGGTCCTTCAGAGAGACGCCCAACATAGCCCGCTCCATAGCTCGCTGAGCGGCTTTAAACTTATGGACTAGTCTGACCGTTATTGTCCACCTCTCGGCTCCGTAAGTCATGACGGGTAGGACGCACTGGTTGAAGATTTTAGCCTTCAAACATTGGGGTATGGGCGACGAAAATTTGTATACATACAAATATGAAAATAGGACGAACTAAGGAAAAGCAGGTAAAAAATAAAACTCCATAATACAAATTTAACAATTTTTTATTAAAGTCAACACCAAAACCTATCTACATCATCTGATATGCTGGGCAATGCAATCCTTGAACTATCCATACCGCACCATTGACATAAATATTGTATTCCTTGACATTATTCGTGTAGGTATATACTTCTAATTATTTAACATAATTCATTTATTACCTAAGAGTTTTTATATAAAACTTATGCTTTTTGAGCATTCTTTAATCTTGATCATTGTTTTGGTGATCGCCGACAGTTACGAGCTACAAATTATATAATGTCAGCGACCGCGGGATGACGGCGGCGTGGGGAGTGGCGTACGAGCACCAGTCTAGCGATGCCAGCGCTTCTACATTGAAGTAGTAGATTTTGACACCCATTTGAAACAATAAAGGCCTAAACCATAGTAATTGGAGGTTAATTAATCAGATATGGTAATAAATATAAAACGCTAGGACGCTTTAGTGCCACGCGATCTGCTTGCTGGCATCAAGACTCGGTACACGTTGCCGTACCGCTCCCCACGCCCAGTAATCGCCGACATTGAGACCGAGATCTTAAGGCGCTTCCAGAATTACTAGACTTTCGGTAAATGTTTATTATTTCTCTTTTTAGACAGGACTTCTTCACACCCGTTTGTTTGTTCGTTGTGATGATCGACAAAAGTAGCAAACGTGCTCGCACTGTTAATCTTCCAATACAATTATACCCATAATAGGTAAAGACATATGACACAAGTCATATCGCCAGCTGTCTCTTAAAGTGAGAACGACTTTTATATTTCCTAGAGCACAATGAACTGTTCATAAGATTGTGACATTTTGACATATATTCGTACAAGGATTTTTTGGCGCTAAAATTCCGCCATCTTTTTTTTCCATGTCAACTAATCTGCCATCTTGTTACGCCTGTCAATGTCACATAAGCGTCAAAACATCCCTGTAGCAATGTTATTTGGAAAGTACAGTAGCAGTGACCACCAAAACTAATGTTAAGTCATGTGCACACAGGAGTATTCGATACACATTGCGTGAAGCCGTCAGGCTGTGCGTCCACAAGCTTCCTCCTTATGCTAAGCCATCCGCTGGGCAATTTTTAATGCGTAGTTTCCTATCATTCTTTATCTTAGCTGACTTTTAGGAGTCAAGTCTGATAAGTAGGGACTTTAACACTAAGCCATGAGAAATGCCTTTTGCGATTTACAGACATTTCATTAGCACCTATTTCTATTCTAAACCAGTCTGCGCATGACAAATTGCTCAGCGTAGACTATTTAACTATTGTGTGTACATACTCTTATTATAAACCTAAGTTCACCAACGTTGGTCGTTATAATTCGTAAGTAGTAATTTTATTGCATTACATCATTATGCTATTAACTTTAGTTTAAAAAATATGACAGCATTGAAGTATAGAATGACAACTCTTGCTTACGGGCGTACAAAATGTAGCGTTATATTTCATAGAAAAAAAAAAAAGAATGTTGTTTTAGTAATGGAAAACTCTTAAAGCATTTTAATTATGAGATACGTTTACTCCCGAAATTAATAATTTAAGAACGTCAATAACGATTCATGTATGGAACCAATCAATGGTAGTTTTTGGAAAACTTTTTTAGTAACTTTGAACACTTATTCACTTCTAGCGTGACCGATCACACAGTGATTTTTTTTAGTTTTTTTCTTTTTATGTATTGTAGTTTTTGATGATCAGTAGCCGTCTGGCAAAGATATGTGCTAAGCTTGTCATTATAAATCTATATTGGTATTATGTTTTTGGATGGTACTGTTTCTGCGACAAATTAACATAATTTTCTTTCTTTTTAAGATCGCAGACTCGAAGTTACAATACCTAATGTGAAATGAATATTCGCAAGAGTTGTCACTTTTTCCCAATAAATGCGTATTCTCATTTCGTTCTTATCATAAAGTTTTAATATAATTGGAATAATAAAATAAAATGCACGATCGAGTTAGTCAGTAAGTTAAAACAGGTAATAATAAAGTGGTAACTAAGTGTAACAAGACATTCATAGACAAGACATAAAAAAAGTTTAAACAGACTCCCCCTTATTCATAAACGCAGCTTAAAGTTAACTAGTGATTAGCGATTGTTTAAACCCCTTAAACACTGTGGTGTTTATCATAAAGGATTATTAAAGTTAAATGACGTTAAAAGATCAAAAATGTATGGTTAAAGAATCGCTAATCACTAGTTAGGGGGACTATCTGTTATTAATTTCAGAATTTTTAAGGCTAGAGTGAATAGGCTCATAAAACACTAGTCTGCTTTAACATCAACGATTGAATCACTGCTTATCATTAGACGGGATCACGGTCAAGCACTAGTCGACTGGTTTATAACATAAAAAATCTTTTTAACATTAACTTTTCAATTATTTTAAATTTAGTTTTTGTACTGGCTTTCTACAGTGATTTTAAGGAGTTTTTTTTAACGTTTATTCACCTAACCATAAAGAAAAACGATCTAATCATAAACAAATAAGTCTGATGTTCATATATCTAACTGCCCAGTCTATGTATGTCTATGTTCAATATTGGAAAGTCATAGATTTATAACTAAATGCAAGCTTATACGTCCGTACGTTGTTCGGTGCCGCCCTATAGATAAAAGTATCAAATATATACATTAGTCATTACTAAATATTTAATCTTTGACATCATTTAGTGATGTTTGAATGGCTGGCAAAATATATAATCGTTTATTATAAAATATAAAACTAATTTCATTGGCGCTGTTGGAAATTATGTAGCATTGAACCTTTATTGAGAAAAGTACCATAAAATTCATTTCTTATTAAAATTTTAGTTATTTTAATATTATGATGACCTAGAATATACATACATAGGTAATTATTTCGATGACAAGATACTTACTTCAAGAGTTAATTGAAAGTTTTCATTAAAGAACTATGTTATAGCGGAAAGGCCCCTAAACGCGGTTATTTAACAGTATTGCACAATCAACTACAGTTAACCTTCTAACAGGTAAATTTCTGGTAAGTACCCGGCGGCAGTGAGACAACCTGTGGCTCATAAAAGATAATGTAATTCTTCATACATTTTAAAGCCTCAAATATAACAGAGGTTTGGCAAGCATTAATCGTCAAAAAGGTTGAATACTCTGCGAGTACTGTTCATTTATGTCCGCCGTTCAAGTACTGTGGGCCTAGTACAAGTTTTGATATCTATTCGAACGCATTATTAATAAACATTTCGTTCAATTTGTACTGAAAGTAGCGCCATCTGGTGACAGTAACGGGAACTACGATTGGTTCGTACAATACGTCTACGTCATTGATGGCGAACCTCCATGCAACTATGTGCCATATTTCCCAACTAAAATTTTGATGTTTTATGACGTGCCAACAAAGAAATCTTGACTTAGTGATTACTGGAAAAAACGATAATATTAAAGGTACTTGCACATTATTATTATTTTAAAACTCTTAACATTTCTGGGGACCCTGCAGTCCTCACCTTTGGAAGGCGTTCGTAGGTACCGAAACCAACTTGGAGATTTTGTTTTGTGTCACCAACGGCACGCGTGCCATTTGTTCGCCATCTCTGGTCTACGTTAACGCGATGGAATATTTATGAAAACTATACAAAGTCCTCTGATGTACACTACCGCTAAATACACGCGTATACTTACAGAAATATTCACAACAGCGCGTGAAAATAAAATGTTTACAACTAAGACTTATGAATAGAATGTACAAGTAGTTCGCAACCATTGAAAGACATTGCTTTGTTATAGCTAGGCGTACGATCGAGGAAACAAGGCTATGCAATAATATTAAGGAAAAAAAAAAATGAACAAAAACCCTTCAGCATATTCTCATTTCCTCAAAAATACATTCATATTGTCTTGGAGAATACCTTTGCGATATTATTACCGACGCTCCCCCTTATTAACCCCTACTTTTTATTGTAAGCAACCAGTTAAACGCAATTAATTTATAGCTGCAAAAGGATCTTTTGGCACGTGGTCCAAATCGGAACTAACGCCTCTTGTCAACGTCATGTCATCGATGTTAACCGACAGCGCCCCTCTCGTCAACGCCATTCGAGCGCCAAAAGATCCTTTAGCCGGTATAAAGTAAAATGATCAAAACCACTATTTCTAAATTGCATTTTTAATAAGTGTTCCGATTACGTAACAGTGACTAGTTTTCTACCAGATGCAAAATGAGCTAATACGCAAAATGTTTCGAAAAATCGCTCCAGTAAGGCGATGATGCTCTGAATTGACAATTTTCTAGAATATTCGAATAGAAACATCTAAAACGCTGCATGGAAACTGTTTATTGCTTTCGACGGAAGCAAACAGTTTTTCCATTACTTTTTATGTTTATAAAATTGTTCTAACTCTATTAACGCAAATGTTGCACAGTAAATAAATAAACGTTACTGGTTTGCCTGCATACGTAAATATACGAAAGTATTGTTCATGGAATAAAGAATGTACTAGAAGACAAATGACGATCGCCAGACTTTCAAACGGTGGGTACACATCAGTGGCGAAGGGTGAAATTTTGACAAAGGGAAGCCGGTCCAAAAAAATAAACACTTATACACTTACCTACTGCAGGATATCTTGGAGGAGGTCTTCAGATAAGAATAATATCAAAAGCCCCACCTTCACCATACAAAAAAGGACTGATGATTTGATAACAGTGTCTTTCGAGTATGATATGACGTGCATCTCCATACCACACATGCATGCTTGTTAGTAAGTACTAAGTTAAGTACCTATTGTTAGGGAATAAGAGTCAAGAAAAAATAAAAAATTACAAAAATAATAAAGTGTTAAAAACCGAACCACACAAACACCGATCCAGAACCAACAAAAATATTAAGCAAAAATAAAGCAAATTATACACAATCACAACGTTATTTATATTCTAATGCAATGCGTCTTGTTTTGAAATTTTGTCGTGTTTCCTTTCTTGTAGTGGCGTGGTTTCTTTGTCTCTTTCTAATAGAGGAGAGGAGAGAACTACAAGCCGCTTGGCATTAGCCTATATTTATCAAGTTTTACCGACGGTTAGCGAGCATTAGAAAGGGATGGTCTGACACGCTCTGTCTCTTTTCGCCTCATAGTAAAACGTTGACCGAGGTAAGCTGAAATTCGTCGGGTTCCTTCAATGTAAATGTACGAAAAATTGAAGCGCTGATTAATTTACGACTATAAAATGAAATGTGATACTTAGGGTATTGCTAAAAATTACGATTGCTATTGTAAATCGCGCCGGCATTTGATTAATAATACTTTGTTAATGAAATAGAATGTAAATAGTTTTGTATGAATATGGAACTGATTTTTGAAAGGTAACCCGGTGGGAATCGGCTTGTATGGACCCTTCGCCACTGGTACACATACGAACATAGCGATGTAACATTACACGTTAAAACAAATTCGCCCAGTTATTATGTGTACCCACCATTAAACATCTCGCGATATCGCAGAGGCAAGGATGGCCGTTTTCACACTGCGACGATAACGATATCGCCTGAAGAGATCGACACGATATTCAAGGGGATGATCTCGTATTGAAACTTAATTTAGAACATTTATTGTTAAAAATTAGGTATTTAACCATTTAAAATAATCAAGTCTTGTTGCAATGATATAATTATGTATAAAGTACATATTAACAAAGTAGAGCGGGCGATACGATCGTCCAGCGCCGTAGGCCCACTTCGCACTATGTCGTCTACCGATATCGGCACGACAAACAATGTCGGCGACGACATTATTGGCAATGACAATGACACAGCTTGAAAACGGCTAGTAGTAATATAAAACTACCAGCCCAAAGATATCGTGTACTGTATGGTAACCATGAGTTTTCATTAGAAGACTCGATCATCGATTGTTTACGCATTACTTAAAACTAGTTTCAACCAATCAAATGGCTTGAAATTTAAGTAGAGCTTGAGTTTTGAGTGACCTTCTGTTGTAATACGGACCTAAGAACTCTCAACCAATGGGGGCGCAAACGCGCTCGATGCGTCTGATCGGGTCTCGGAATGAAATCTCATGGTGGTCACACTGTTCGTTACCGCCCAATGTGAAATCGTCCATTCGCGGTATTGAATCCGCAGACATGTGTTTAAAAGTTTGAAACAGTTTGCGTATAGATGTGCACCTATGTATGTTTGTTATCTAATATTCTGAATTCTAGTATATTAGTTAGAATGCAACTTAATGACTCGGGTGAGCCGTATGACCTTACTAATGTTGAGGGGCGAGCGTGAGGTACGTTTGCGTGTTGACCTAGTTCTAAGCAACGTGGTGGAACTAGATCATTGGCACAACATGTTGAAGAATGAGTTGGCGTACGCCATCGGCTTTACGTCTGGATGTGGCTGAAATTAAAATATTACACGATTATAATAGGCTAGTAAAATTGTAACTACCTTTGTGGAGAAATAAATAAAATATTTTTCTCCGTATTTAATTAAGAAAAGGCTATAAAATAAAATTCCAGTTTAGACCTGTCAAATTAGTGCGCTCCTGACGTAAACTGGCGAATTTTTAGTCGCCATGATTATAATCGCGTCTAAATTAGACGTGGTTGTTATTTCACGTAACCAGTTACAATAACCAGCGACGCGATGTGTAACTGAATAACTGGTTACGAGTCAAATTAAAAAGTAGCTATTTTTGTAAATGCGTTATTTCATACACACGTTATGCCGTAGCGGGTAGCCGTATCGTGCATCACACCGGCGGCGCGCGTCGCTGGTTATTGTAACTAGTTACGTGAAATAAGGACCACGTCTAGTTTCGTTTCGTGTGTAACTGCATAATTGGTGGTTATATTTAACAATCCCAATAGCTGAATTAAAATAACTAGCTACAAAAATAACTTGTTTTGTAACAGGTTACGCCGTTCAAGTAACAGGTTACATTACGTTTCTTGAAAAAGGCGTTACGACTCACACCTAGTCTAAATAGTCTATGGAGCATCTTAATTTTACTAGATGCATATGATGTCTGGCATGATGTCTGGTGAAGCCGTACGGAGGACGGGTCTGAGCAGTTGTGTTGCGATGTGTGCCGGGTATGAGGCGCCTAATGTTGTTGTGTTGGGAGTTTGGTCGTGGAGGGTCTTCAGATCAATCTCCCTTTGGCGCAGAATCGTTGGTCGTGTTATTGGGTTTAACATTGCATCACCTCGCTCAACTGCCGTCTTCCTTCCTATTCGCTTAGTTTTTCTGAGTGAATAGGCTCTTAATAAACTAGCGCGCTTTACCATCAACGATCGCATCACTGCTTACCATCAGGCGGGAATGCGGTCAAGTGCTAGTTTATAATTATTAAAAAAAAAAAAAAAAAAAAAATGGAAAGAAAAAAAAATGCACTTAACTTAAAATTAGTTTAGTGCGTGAACAAGAGAATCGATACCAATGTTTGAACTTAAAATGAACTTTATGTAAGAATTAAAATTATTTTAGTTATTAGTTCGGTGGCCGGCAGAAGTTACCACCCACCAGACAAAGCCTTGCCGCCAAGCGATTTGTCGTGTTCCGGCATGATGTCTAGTGAAGCCGTACGGAGGACGGGTCTGAGCAGTTGTGTTGCGATGTGTGCCGGGTACGATACGCCTAATGTTGTTGTGTTGGGAGTTTGGTCGTGGAGGGTCTTCAGATCAATCTCCCTTTGGCGCAGCATCGTCGGTCATGTTGTTGGGTTTAACATTGCATCACCTCGTTCAACTGCCAACTTCCTTCCTATTCGCTCACTTATTCTGAGTGAATAGGCTCTTAATAAACTAGCGCTTTACCATCAACGATCGCATCACTGCTTACTTAGGCGGGATTGCGGTCAAGCGCTAGTATATAATTATTAAAAAAAAAAAAAATTGTGCAATACAAAAACTAAAATAACAACTTACCACAGCTTCATAAGTCGTAAAATTGGGTTTCAAGTCTTTACCATTCATTGTGATGAAAGCACCGAGGTTACCCATAGTATCACTGTAAAGTAAAAACATTTATTTATTAATTACCATTTAATAAAACCAAGTCTAAATTAAAAAAAAAAAAAAATTAAAAAAAATAAATTAAATTAAGTCGTGGTGGCCTAGTGGTTAAAGCACCAGCCTCTCAAGTATGAGTGCGCGGGTTCGATTCCAGGTCAGGCAAGTACCAATGTAGCTTTTCTAAAGTTATATGTACTTTCTAAGTATATCTTGGACACCAATGACTGAAGGTGAAGGAAAAACATCTTGAGGAAACCTGGACTTTAAAAGTCTGAAATCGCCAACCCGCATTGAGCAAGCGTGGTGATTACGCTCAATCCTTCTCTGTATGAGAGGAGACCTGTGCCCAGCAGTGGGACGATAAAAAGATTGATAATGATAATGAATAAAACCAAGGACATAATCATTCTCTTTCCCTTATCACAATTTAAGTGTCTTCAAGGCTAGAGTGAATAAGCTCCTAATAAACTAGTGCGCTTTACCATCAACGATTGCATCACTGCTTATCATCAGGTGGGATCGTGATCAAGCTCTAGTTTATACAATGTGTAAAGAAAACCCTGTCCGACCCAAAAGGATAATAAAGGTTAGGTAAACACATCATCAAATAAAATATGAAATTTTACGTAATCATCATAGTGACAATACTAATGAATTATTAAATAATCTTTTTTTCTGCGAATTAATTTCAACTTGCCCAAAGTTTAGCAATTTTTAAAAAAGTGACAACACTTTTTGTGACGGAGCGAATAGCGATGCGACCACTTGCCGCCTGCCCTGCCCCCCGTCACCCGCGCAAGTATGTCTAACGTGTTGTCTACCGCACATGCATTAAGTTACATCACTTTTTCGAAATAATAATTATTTTTTAGGGGGATTTTTTTTAAGTTTAGCCCGGCTTTGTAGGCATTATTAGAATCAGTTAACGATACCTAACAATACCTTCACGGATCGGACAGGGTTTTCTTTACATATTGTAAATACAGAGTGGTGCGGATAATACTACAATACATGAAAACACGGACAATGCTAGTTCATAGGAATAATCCTAAACCATTGCAAATTTCAAACAAAACAAATCGCATAAAATTGTAAACGGAATAGAACATCCTTTAAAATATTGGTTCACTGAACTCCGACCGGCGACAGCGCGGTCCTGTATCGACTTGCCTTTTTCGCACCATTATTTTAAAGTTTAGTACCTACCGCTGGATGCGGCGGTCATCAACCTTTAAGCGCTTTCTTATCAATATGTAGGTAAAACATGTAGAAAATGTGAAAAATGAAAAATAATTTGCTGTGACTAAACTAATGAATATATTTATATGATTTTTTATGGGTAGACTGAGAATGTGTTGAGGTACACGATGTTTAATTTATTGTCTTATTGTCATCACCACTTTGTATACTAAAAAAAAAAAAATATTCGTGGTCGATAACATGTCTTAATATTTTTATAGCAGTATCTATAATGCCACACGCGAACAAAGCTTCACTGAAGTCACGCAAATTCTGCATCTCGCAAGCGCAGAGTTTACCGCGTAACTAGCAATACATACATACTACTTCTCGACATCAACCGCTGGGCAATTGTCTGCCAGACACAACACCCACCTAGTCGAAGAATTTCCCTTTTCTACGGAAAATGAGTGAAATTTACTCCACGTTGTAGAGGTAGAGGACTACCTCTAAAACGTTATTTTTATGTTTATGCGAAACGTGAATATTGAATCGATTCCAATCATTTTAACACTATGTTATATTTTTTTCCAAATACATTCAGAAATTGTTGCAGTGTGGTTACCGAACGAGCCAGCTTTACAGTAACACGCGCCCGCGCAACAGCTGACGCCAGAGGTTAACGAAGCGCTCGCCCGCCCTAGCAGAGCGTGGACCATAATTTTTGTTGGGACTGCCAAGTAGGATAACAAGCTCATAGCTTAGTGGTTTTTCATGATATCGTTTTGAAATTTTGGACATGGATTCTTAAAAATACTGGACACATGTTTCGGGTTTCAAATAAACAAAAAATAATCACTATATATTATAAAACAAAGTCCCAGTCTCTTTCCCTATGTCCCTCTGTAAGATTAAATCTTTAAAACTACGAAACGGATTTTGATGCGGTTTTTTTTAATAGAGTGATTAAAGAGGAAGGTCTACATGTATAATAACATCTATTAAATTATAGAGAAGTGATGTCGTAAATAATTTCATTTTACCGCGTTTGCCGTGAAACGTTGGCTAACCTTACGAGATTTATCAAAATAATGTACTAAATATTGTACACATTGAAAAGGCCTACAAAAGAGTCCACGATGGTATATGTCTATCTCTTATGGATATCCCACAATAACATTTTTTTTTGTCATTTACTTTTTACGACAAATACCGGCTAATATTCAAAGCGATTTTAACCAATATAGCATTAACCCTTATCCGATTTAATACCTTAAAAATATTGTTTAATTAATATAGCTCTATATCGCCCTTTACGGCATATGATTTAAATTAATATTTTCGAAGATATTACAGATTTAAAAAATTGCAGGGCGCCGCGTTTACGGCGGCACCGACCGGCCGGGGCGGGGCGGAAGCAGCGGCGCGTTATGTTTTTTATACAATGTTCAAAATTTTTCTGTAGTGTATTTAGTATCAGCATTGCACCCGTGCGAAGCCGGGGCGGGTCTCTAGTGTTGTATATTTCTTTAAAGATAAAGATTAAACCACTGCGACGTATCGGAAGACGTAGCGTAGGGCAGCCCCGTACAAGGTGGACCTATGACCTGGTGAAGGTTGCGGGAATCCGATGGATGCGGGCAGTACAATACTGGTCATTGTGGAAAGCCTCGGGGGAGGCCTTTGTCCAGCAGTGGGCCTCTATATATATATATAGGCTAAAGAAGAAAGAACTTTAAAAACAAACCAACATACCAGTAGTTAGGCGCTGAGAACACCGTGATACATTTGCCATCGTGGGCAACTTCGTAACCATCATTCTTGACCTCGTGGCTGCGAATAACGTAATCAAGCCCGTTAGTTTGCAGGAACGTTGTGGTGACGTCAGGCCCGAACTGACAGCCAACGCCACGCTTGGAGGGCGCGCGGCCTTGCATCGGTTGAGGATCCGACCACAGGAGCTCGCACATTATACCTGAGGATACAAAAAGTTTCGTTTATGTCTGTACTAAAGTAGTACTAGCTTTGCCTTACGGTTTCACCTGCGTGGAGGTCAAACATTAACCCATGGCCACGTACTACCGACACACAGAGTGGTGCTGACAATACGACAATAAATTAAGCATCGTGTACCTGAACACATTCTCAGTGTACCCGTAAAGAATCATATAAATATGTTCATTAGTTTAGTCACAGGAAATTATTTTTCATTTTTCACGTTTTCTCCATGAAGTATATGTTGATAAGGAAGCGCTTACAGGTTAATGACCGCCGCATCTTGCGGTTCCAAACTTTAGTAATAATGGCGCGAAAAAAGCAAGTCGATACAGGATCGCGCTGTCGCCGGCCAGTGAACCAATATTTTTAAAGGATATTCTACTCCGTTTACAATTTTATGCGATTTAGTTTGTTTGAAATTTTTATTTTTTTATTTTTGATGCTAGGTTTTTTTCTATGGTTTAGGATTATTCCTAAGAACCAGCATTGTTCGTGTATTCATTTATTGTCGTATTGCCAGCACCACTCTGTATAATGTCGTCCTCCATGGCGCAGCGGTCAACACGCCTGCCTTCGACGTGGAGGCCCCGGGTTGATCCCCGGTCATGATAAAAAACGTTCTGGTTGGCCTTGGTCTTGGATGTTTATCTATATATGTATCTATTATAAAATAGTGTCGTTGAGTTAGTATCAAACTGTCAAATATTCCCATTCAACCTTGAGAGAATCATTTAACTAGTGATTAGTGATTTTTAAACATTTATTTTTCGCGTTTAGACGCCACTTAACTGTAATAGTCGCTTATGAATAAACATCATAGTGTATAAGGCGTTTATTCTTAAACGATGATTAAAGTGACGTTAAAACTTCAAAAATGTATGGTTAAACAATCACTAATCATTCAGTCTGCAACTTTAAGCAAAGTGTATGAATAAAGGTTTATGTTTAGCTATAAAGTAGAAAATCAAACAAAGGAATTTGAAAATCAAATGGCTTTAGTTCTATGTAATGAGTGAGTAACTTTTCTATATGTACTTTCCAAGTATATCTTGGACACCAATGACTGAAGGTGAAGGAAAACATCTTGAGGAAACCTGGACTTTTAAGTCTGAAATCGCCAACCCGCATTGAGCAAGCGTGGTGATTACGCTCAATCCTTCTCGGTATGAGAGGAGACCTGTGCCCAGCAGTGGGACGATAAAAAGGTTGATGATGATGATGATGATGATGAATGAGTGAGGTTCTGTAATATGGCAGTTAGTTGTTCAAGGTAATGCTTAAGAAGGCGTCTGATAGCAATACCCGCCTAAATCAACTTTACCATTTCACTGATAAAGTTAAAAGTCTCATGAATCTGTGAGTACATGTGCACCCTTCAAACAGAATCAAAGCATTTCTACAAGCTTTAATTTGCAACATAATTATGAAACCTTCCTTAAGTACTCCTCCTCCTTAATTATGAACAACTTTTACTATGAGACGAATTTTAATATATCAGCATTTATTTGTCAATTTTGGGTTGGTTGATTTCTGACAGATTTGTATTGTGGAACTGTCAAAAGTCAAAATTATTCCATGGATGTATGTGTCGTTGGAAAAATCCGCCCTTATTCGAATTCTTTATTCAAATAAATTGACAAAATTAACAGACAGCTGTTTTTTTAACATTGTTTCAGGTTTCCACTCCACAGGGTTGAAAAAATCATGATTTTAAAATAAAAATCAAAATAATCCTATTAATGTGATTTAAATCGGGTTTATTTGATTTAAATCGGTTTTTTTGAAGTTTTTTACTTCCTTGTCTTTTTTTTTTAAATTTAATAGTCAAATCTTCATTAAAAGGAAAACAACATATTTTGGTTTAATTGAATTATCAATACAATTAAGATAATTAAACAAGTTCTACTATTAAAATCAACAATTTAAAAAACAGTAGCGTTGAAAAAATTACAAGGAAAGTAATAACTTACGGACTAAAAAAGAAATACATATGAACAAATACTTATGCTAAGTATTAATAAACTTAGTAAACTTTATCATTCTTGAGTTCCTTCAAAAGGAAAACTAATTCGGCTGCCTTCTCGGTGCCTAATCTGTTTCTTATTTTGCTGTGCACTAAATTGAATGCCGAAAATATTCTTTCAACCCCAGCCGAAGAAGCAACTGTACTCAGCAGTTGCTCGTGTGCGCGCCGTAATCTATGTTGAAGAATGTCCCTAGACAATTTTTGGCCGACTTGGTTGCAGTAAGAATATAATGATTTAAATCATATCAACCCTGCCACTCCACTCTACCCACACATTACATTGTAAAAGTTGTTCATAATGAAGAGTGCAATAAAGTGTAAAATCCGAAATACTTGAAGACATTCAGCTTATAACATTCCCACTGCTGGGAGCTTCCTCTCGTGTGAGGGTGTCGTTGGTTGACCAAATAGATCTAACATTTCCTCAGACTTTATTCTAGGACATACTGGTTTCCTTACAATGTTACCCTTCACCGCTTTGAGAGCAGTGGCGTTAGTTAGTATATTTGTACAGGACTCACCATTCTCAGGCGGCTGCTTATTTCTATCCACCTTCCTTATATCGTCGAGCGTAATGTCATCCCTGGAGAAGAGTCCGCCATGCATCACCAGCACCCGGCCATTAATGCAGTGAGCTAGAGGCAGCCAGTTGTACACCTCGGTGAACAGGTCAGCCATTTGAGATGTATATTTAGAGGACACCTCTCCTTGGAAGCCGTACATGCGATTCATGTCGCGTGTCTCGTGGTTTCCTAAAGGAAAAGTAGAAAAGTTGTTGTATGGTCATTGGCAGGTAATTTCTGTGTTGTATGTTAAGGTATGGTGTGAGTTCTTAATACTTAATCCACATGACCACAAACACAAGAGAGCTCATTAACAGATCGGCAATCTCAATACCTAGTAATAATATAATATAAGTGAATACTACTAAAATATTTCTAGAAATTCCTTTTTGAACTTATTATTTATTGAACCTCAATTAAAACAGACACTTAAAATAATTTAAGTTTGTCAATTATAACCTGTCTGAATTTACTGGAGTTCTTGGACCTTACTTCCTTAAGTTAGGCTTTAGAACTGTGGCCTCAGACTGTACAAGGGGGCAATCGCGCTAAAATAATTCAACCAAAACAGAATTGGATCGCAACCAAACCATAACTTTTGTTATGTTTCGTATCGCGCTAACGGTTTAACCATAACTGGATCACAATTGGAACGTAACTGTTGTCAAATGACAAAGTTGAAACAAAGTTAACTTTTTCTATGCCATGTCAAATTTACGTCTAAACAATTAGATTTACTTATATTTGATTTAGTTTTAATTATTATATCTGATGAAATGTATCACTCATACCTACATTGATTTTACTTCAACCGAAGTTGAAACTTTAGCGCGATACGAAATATGATTGAAACTAAACCACAACTTTAACTGGATTAGATACGAACAAGAATTGAACTTCTACTGTTTTATTTAGCGCGATTACCGCCCAGGACAGCATCGACTTATACTATTGGACATGCCTTAGAGATGAGAATTGTGGCACTACGAAAGAAAGAGAGGAAATAAAGTTTCGGTTTATCTTTATCTCTCTCAAAATCATCAATCATCTATGAGGGAAGAGACAGTGCTAGGCCGAAAGTATAGGCCATCTGTCTCACTCTCAAAACAAAAAAATTGTGCAGATTATGCGCGTACGGCATGCCCAATAGTATATGTCTTTGCTGGACAGCATTGTACGAGTGACGTTACAATGTCATTTAAAACGTTCAAAATCTAGTCGCAGTCTCATCTCGGCGACACACAAATGTCAAAAACTTGTCAAAATATAGAGAAACTAGCTGTTGCCCGCGACTCCGTCCGCGTGGACTTCAGTTTACAGGAGCTCAGTTGATATAAAATAAGCGCCTGTTAAAACAATGGGAGCAATATGTAAGCCCGCGTTCACCCCCGTTTTCGCAACATTTTTTTTTATTGCTCTGCTACTATTGGTCGTAGCGGGATGTTATATAGCCTATGTCCTTCTTCAGGCTCTAGACTATCTGTGTACCAAATTTCATTACAATCGGTTCAGTAGTTTTGGCGTGAAAGTCGGACAGACAGACAGACAGAGATACTTTCGCATTTATAATATTAGTATGGATTAGATGTATTTTTTGACAGATTGAGGCTAACATTAGACTGTGAATGTTTTTAAAATAAGTAGGATTGACTGTAAATGTCTTTAAAATTTCGAGAATTGCATCTCAGGTGTATAATTAACTCCCACATGTTATACATAACAAAACTCACCTCTAGACATATAGAAATGATCAGGGAACAACAGCTTGAAGCTGAAAAGTGTGAAAATGCATTCCACACTAAATGATCCTCGGTCTACAAAATCGCCATTGAAAAGATAAGGGTTGGTCTCTGAGGGCAGACCGTTCAGCTTGAAAATGTTCATTAAGTCATAGAACTGGCCGTGGATGTCCCCGCAAACGGTGAACTTGGCATCGTCGGGTACTTTGATGTCAATTAATGACGGCTGCTTCTGTAGATATGCTTTCACGTCGATGAGTATCTGGTGGTGGAGAATTAAGAATCGTTTATTATAGGGATGTAGCAGTTAACGTATCAACATTTTTAATAATGTATCTTTTATGGTATGGTGGTTTTTGAGGGGAAAAATATTGAAACTGTTTTCAAAGCGCAAAAACTATGTATTCGGTCAATGTGTGGCTTAAAAACCGAAACTTGTGAACTGTATTTCAAATCATTAAAATTTCTGACTATACCAGCTATGTACGGGCAACAGCAGGTTAAGCTATCCGGTCAACTTGCTACACAACACAACAAAAGCTTTACTGATAAAGTTGAAAATCTGATATGGAAATTTTACGTTGACGTGCTGTCGTCTGTAAATTTCCGAGACTGCTTTGTTTGTTAAAATCAATTTACACTTGTTTCAAAAACTATCCGATGTAAAGTAATATGTAAATTTTTACCATTCAATTTTGAACTATAATGCTGTATACAATAGGTAAAGAAAACCCTGTCCGATCCGTTAAAGTATTGTTAGGCATCGATAACTGATTCTACTAACGCCTACAAAGCGGGCTAAAGTAAAAAAAACCCTAAAAAAATAAATATTACTTCGCAAAAGGAGGTACATTAATGCATGGGCAATACATGCGCGGGCGAAAGGGGTCAGGGCACGCGGTCGCATCGTCATTCGCTCATAATAATGCTGTCAAAAATGGTGTTGTCTCTTATTGCAAAAATACCGAATTTTGGGGAAGTTGGAATTAATTTGCGGAAAAAAAAGATTATTTCAAAAATCATTAGTATTGTTACTGTGACGATTATGTAAAATTTCATATTTTATTTGGTCATGTGTCGGACGGAGTTTTTTTTACATATTATATGTAGGTATACCTAGTAGCTTGTGATAGTATATTAAACATCGTTTCACATTGCTGGTGTCAAAATGATTAACAATAAAGTCGGTATAGGCACTCTTAAGATTTTAAATATAGAACATAATGTCAATATAAAAATAAAATGCCCAAATTCGTAAGAATGGCGCCAATTCCCTTGTTCACGTATTAGTACAGAGCATATTTTCTTACTATAGGTATATTTATTTATTAGTTTAATCCTGTCAAATTAATATATGTCATAGACATATTTTTTTTTGTTCCATTTGGAACCGGCTAAGACCTATTACATTTTGTTTCCCGCGTGAACCGACTAGGAGGAAGATTTTGGACAAAGTCATGATGTGGCCACTATGCTACAATATTTCAATGTTCTTTACGAATTATTCACTGAATGCACTTTTTACTACATAAATCACGCGTTTTTATTTAGTAAACGACACTATAAATAATTAAAACGTCCAATGAAAAATAAGCGTGGCACTCATCTTAGCTTTCCCGCCAAAACTCCTGTCATAGACATTTACGTCAGGCTCTGACTAATTTGACAGAACTAAACTAATATTTATCTTCCGTCCATTTCTTAATAAGCTTGAAAGTATAAAATGCATTGAACTTAAATTGAGTTTAGTTTTTCAGGTAATCGGGGGCCAATGTCAATATTAAGAACTTCCAAATTAAAAAAAAAAATTATAACATGTTTACCTTATAGGCATATTTCTTATGTAATTTCTTCTGTTGTTTGTAAAACTCCATCAGTTCAGTGACAAACTTGAGGGTAACCTTTCCATCTTCAAGTGCTGGTCCAACATATTCGTCTTCGATAGCTGTCAACAAAAACTAATGTTGAAAACATTTCTTTTGTTTCGGTTTCATCGCAGTAGGGTGATAATTGCGTTTTTTTTTTTAATAATTATAAACTAGCGCTTGACCGCAATCCCGCCTGATGGTAAGCAGTGATGCGATCGTTGATGGTAAAGCGCGCTAGTTTATTAAGAGCCTATTCACTGAGCGAATAGGAAGACAGCAGTTGAGCGAGGTGACGCAATGTTAATCCCAACAACACGACCAACGATGCTGCGCCAAAGGGAGATTGATCTGAAGACCCTCCACGACCAAACTCCCAACACAACAGCATTAGGCGCATCGTACCCGGCACACATCGCAACACAACTGCTCAGACCCGTCCTCCGTACGGCTTCACCAGACATAATGCCGGAACACGACAAATCGCTTGGCGGCAAGGCTTTGTCTGGTGGGTGGTAATTTCTGCCGGCGGCCGATATTAAATATGGCCTACCACCGAGAATGTTTTTAATAGATTTGATATAATCAGGCAATAACAAGATAAGTATGACATTCGTGGAATGCATTGTCAATTGAAATAAAACGCACGCAGTCGTCCCAGGAATTCGAGAGACTTGTGAAGGAACAGTACTTGTCGTTATGATCCTGTTTAACAAACATTTTTTGGCTAATTTATTTGCTTATTTGTTATGCTCAGTGTCTATGTATTTATTTATGTATATGTGTATCTACTTTAGTATGGTGTATTAATAACATTTGTACCAACGACAGTCCCATTTTTCGGTTACCTGGTCCATCTGTTCATTCTTTGGTTACCTGGAAGAGATCGCAATAGCGATAAGGCCGCCCATTGTGTTTTTTTTTTTGTGTTGAATGTTTTTTGCTCGATGTTTGGTCACGGTTGGTCTGTCACTTTCTTTCAAGTTTGAAGTGCAAAATTCTGACAACCAGTCTTAGCAAGGGGCATTCTATAAACCCACGGGGTTGTGGAGGTGAGATAGGCAGTTGCATTATTGCATTTTTTTTTTATATTCACCTGCATTCGGTGAGACTGGAACCCGATCCCAACGTAGTTGGGAAGTAGCCTATATGTCAGCCAAATTCGATAGAGTAGAGGTAAACAAACCGTTGCTAGGCAACGAGTAGTTACGCCTAAAAAACAGATGTTAACAACCCTTTCTAGGCAGATGATTTTCATAAAAGTAATAATTCTACTACCTACTAATGTAAACAGTTTATTTGTTTAGATATTTATGATTTGCATAGAAGGCTTAACCGATTTGAATGAAATATGACACACATGTAAACTAATTTCATAATAGGTTAAATTTTTTGATACATATAGGTACCTATAGGCATTATACTTAGTTCATACTTGTCATGCGGTTGATTTGAAAGTAATTAAAATACGTAAAATCGTATTGACAAATGCCTCAACTTTATTCATTGGTTAAATTCCACAAAATGTGGTGTTTTGTAGGGCTATCACGTAAAATTAATGTCGACTTTTTAATGGTTTTTCGAAATACCAGGTTATTATGCATGTTATTTTAGTGATTCTATTGAAATATGCAGCAATAGGAATTGTTAAAAAATAACATGTAAAAGTCGTTAATCATGTACCAGGTCTACCAATATGAAATTACCGGTAACACAGATTTAGCTGTGTAGCTAATGATTATTGTGAACGATCCTTTTTTTTTTTATTTTGTTGGTATGACATCTGTGGAATATATTTAGTATACTGCAAGTCATAGTGGAACCAAGATTGTATTTTTTTTTAGTTAAAAATGGAAAATTTTGTACCAGAAAATCATCATATGCGGGAAGTTTTATTGCATTATTTTTTTTTAAGGAAAAATGCAGCTGATGCTCACAGAATGCTTATCGAAGCTTATGGTGATCATGCTCTTTCAGAAAAAACATGTAGAAATTGGTTTCAACGATCGCTTCGGAAAGAAGAGAATGCTCTGTGTTTGGTGGGACCAGAAGGGTGTGGTGTATCATGAGCTATTAAAACCTGGTGAAACTGTCAATACTGATCGCTACCGACAACAAATGATCAATTTGAACCATGCATTGACCGAAAAACGACCAGAATGGGCCACAAGACACGGAAAGGTAATTTTGCTTCACGACAATGCTCCATCACATACAGCAAAACAAGTTAAAGAAACGATAAATGCACTTAAGTGGGAAGTGTTACCCCACCCGCCGTATTCACCAGACTTGGTACCTTCCGACTACGATTTGTTTTCATCGATGGGACACGCACTGGCTAAGCAGCACTTCAAAACATCTGAAGAACTGGAAAATTGGGTCTCTGAATGGTTTTTATCAAAACAAGAGCAGTTTTTTTGGCAGGGCATCCACAACTTAATAAAAAGATGGGAAAAATGTGTAGCTAGCAATGGCAAATACTTTGAATAAACTTTTTTTGTCTGTTTTCTTTAAAATAAGCGTTTTATTTTCCTTAAAAAACGGTAATTTCATATTGGTACCCCTATGTAAATAACAGGAGATTTGTAAAACGTGAGTTGTGATAACCCTAAATTGGTTTGTTTACCTCTATTCTTTATGGAGCTTGACGGAATATAGATAGATGAAGATGTTCAAATGACTTGTAAAGCACTACTTTTTGTTCTTACCTGTCGCAGTATGGAAAAGCTTCCTGAAAAACATTGAAGATGCGTTTCTTTACAAACCACTTCAATGAATGATTATAGAACACAACTACAAAATACTTGATACTTATAGATTACAATTTATATTTTGATCTTGAAACATTTCGCTCGGAAAACCAATTGGCAATATGTAAATTTAAAGTACGGGGAAAGCGGGCACAGGCCTTTCTTTACAAAGTACACAAATCTTACTGAACTGTGCAACTAATAACAAGATAAGTAAATGAAACTGAAAGATGGAAATGTATTTCAATCATTATCAATCCTGATTTGCAGAAGGAATTAATTTTTGTTATCACAAAAAACGATTAAATATAATCAGGCAATAACAAGATAGGTATGACATTTGTGTAGAAACGAAGTATGAAGTTTAATGGGGTACTTATTTAGTTGTTGCGAATATAATTTATTTATCATCTATCTAGCTTTTCTCAAGGTCCCAGTACCAGTCTAAATGGATGCAGTTGAAAACCCGTAAAAGAGCGATAGTGGCGCCGACTCTTTAGTTCATAAACTAATAGGGATGTATCCAAGGTATGAAAATCAAAAAAATAATTAGTCCGTCTTACAGATAATAAAAAAAATTAAGACCCGTATTTTTTATTTTGTCGTAATTACCAAAAATTACTGAGATATAGCGTATTAAAGTTACAGAGTGGGGGCTAATTACGTCACGCCGTTCTATATTTTGCACCATGGGGTGACGTCATGCGACATTACAAATCAATATATCTTCCTAAGTATTTGAATAAAAGAAAAAATAAAAAATACGTGTTCAATATTTTTTATAAAGCTATCTGACGGACATTAACTTACTTTTTAGGATACAAGCCAATTTTAAGTTAAGTGCATCTTTGCCTTTCTAATTCATTAATAAAAGGATAGAAGATAACATTTTAGTTTAATCCTGTCAAACTGTGGTTGAGGTGACAGTGGTTAAAACACCAGCCTCTCAATTATAAGTGTGGGGGTAAAATCCCAGGACAGGCAAGTACCAATGTAACTTTTCTAAGTTATATGTAGTTTCTAAGTATATCTTGGACACCAATTACTAGTTATAAGGTGAAGGAAAACATCTTGAGGAAACCTGAACTTCTAGTCTGAAATCGCTCCATCCTTCTCTGTATGAGAGAAGACCTGTGCCTGTGGGACGATAAAAAAGGTTGATGATGATGTCAAATTAAGATATTTCATCGACAGTTTAGAGGCGATTATAATTAACATGGGGACCAAAAATACATCAATTTACCTCAGGCACGGACTAATTTGACAGGTCTAAAAGGACAGAAGACAATTTATGTTATTGTTTTCTGTCCTTTTCTTAAGAAAAGAGCACTGCAATAAAATTTAGTTTAGAACTTGAACAAAGGAATCTGAGCCAGTCTCCACAATCTACCAGATTCACGTAATTTTAAGAACGTTCAGTCCGACCTCAGTCATCTATTACAAATACGTCTAATTTCCAACAGTTACAGCTACAGTTTCACAAGATTTTCACTTTTATTTGTCGCAGAGATGAGCAAGAAGTCTCAATCTACTAGATTTCAACTTTTTAAATTAAGATAAATGGTGTTATGGTATTCGTTAACATAATACTCCGTTGTAAGACTGGTTGTTACACTTTTGGGTTTCAGACTACCCTTACAGTAGGCCTAGTATGAGTTTTCATTACGAAACTCGTTCATCGATATCGAGCGCGTTTGACTCTGCGATTGGCCCGCTTCAAGGTCGCAAGAACTCTCAACCAATGAGAGCGCCAAACGCGCTCGATATCAACGATCGAGTTTCGTATTGAAAACTCATACTAGGCCTACTGACCGAGATTACGAAATTACAATCGGACACAAAGATTTAACGCGCTTTACGAGACACGGAGGCGACTGTGTAATGCCTAATATAGACTGACTGACACATACATAACCAGTCTATATTATATCTGTTTTTTTTTTAATCATTATAAACTAGTGCTTGACCGTGATTCCGCCTGATGGTAAGCAGTAATGCAATCGTTGATGGTAAAGCGCGCTAGTTTATTAAGCGCCTATTCACTAAAAAATTTAAACTGAGTAATTAGGAAGGAAGGCCGTAGTTGAGCGAGGTGGTGCAATGTTAAACCCAACACCACGACCAACGATGCTGTGCGAGAGGCAGATTTGATTTGAACCTCCACGACCAAACTTTCGACACAACATTTGGCGCATCGTACCTGACAGTTGACACACATCGCAACACTACGATCGGCTTTATTAGACATCGTGCCGGAACACGACCCGTATTGCATATTATCCCACTCCCTTTTGGGTTAACTTTGATAGCCGCTGGTGCGTGCGGGTGGAGTCAGAGTCGGGCTTACCATATTTTGATCAACATATAAAATTTACAGTTCCCGCTTAGACTTTTACTTTACTAACAAAGTTATTGCTAGTAAAGTAAGCGACGAATATGAAAGAAAACCCCGTCCGACCGAAAAGGATAATAAATGTTAGGTTGTTACTTGACCAAATAAAATATGAAATTTTACGTAATCATCATAGTGACAATACTAATGAATTTTGAAATATTCTTTTTTACGTGAATTAATTCCAACTTTCCCAAAATTTCGTAATTTTTAAAAAAGTGACAACACCATTTGTGGCGGAGCGAATAGCGATGCGACCACGTGCCGCGTACCCTGCCCCCCTTCACCCGCGCACGCATGCCTAACGTGTTCCCTACCACTCATGCATTAAGTTACCTCGCTTTTTCGAAATAATATGAAATTTTTTAGGGGGATTTTTTTTAAGTTTAGCCTGCTTTGTAGGCATTATTAGAATCAGTTAACGATACCTAACAATACCTTCACGGATCGGACAGGGTTTTCTTTACATCTTGTATAAATACGGAGTTTATAACTTTTTAAAAGCATAAGAATATGATCGTATGAAACATATACCCCCTTATTCATAAAGTTTGCTTAAAGTTAACTAGTAATTAGTGAATTTTGACAACACATTTTTAACGTTTTAGCGTCACGTAACTTTAAACATCGCTTATGTATAAGCACCAGTGTTTAAGACGTTCATCAAATCAAATCAAATCAAAGCATTTATTTCAAATAAACCAGTTACAGGCACTTTTGAATTGTCAGAAGTTCGGTCAGTCAGTAAGGTGAAGCTAGTCGCCCATTCCAAAAAGTAGGTACCTATGGAGAAGAACGGGCAAGAAACTCCATGGACACTCTTTTAAAATATCAAGCTATTGATACAAATATTTGATTACATCATTCATTTTGAAATCAATCGTGTGAGAACGATGCAGAAACATATTGTACGCTGAGAGCGTCCATTATGGAAAAAAAAAAAACAACAATTTAGAAATTAAAATACGCCGTAGCAGCTAAGAGATGACCAGTCCCCTCTGACGGCGTCCGTTCACGAACATGACGTATGGATCAGCATCATTCAGCTCAACCATATTGAAGGGAACCTAATGACCCAACACACACGCCACCACCAGCGAGACATTTGAGTGAGCATGACATACTCTCAACAGCCATAGCACTATCAAGTCAATAAACGACTAACCCAACAAATAGATGCTTTACAGCAAATAGATCGTGCTTACACGTGTTCCATGCAATTATACAATACTAAGAAATTGAATCTACACAATGCAAAGACAGTTTTGTCCAAGGTTCAGCAGCTCCAACGGTGTTCCCGAATGCTAAGTTTAGCTCCTGTGCAGCTGCACCAGTGCCGAATACCCCTGTCAGCGATGCAATTCCGTAACGTACAATATGCCTGGCTACATAGTGTGTACTGGCTTTGAGTTAAGAAAAAACAAACAATTGCAAATTTAAACTACGAGAGGAAAAATCAAAGAACAATCAGTGTAAGCATAGAAATCGGACGCAGCTCAAGCCCAAGCCTTTTTGTCGTCAATATAATCTTTAACACTATAAAATGCTTTCTGACACAACTTACGTTTAATGAAGCATTTGAATTTATTCAGGCTCAGATCTTGAACCACCGACCATACACATGACCGATGATTATAAGTTATGTGATGTGCAAACGTCGAAAATGTATGTTTAAATAATTGCTAATCACTAGTTAACTTTAAGCAGCGTTTATGAATAAGGGGGTTAGTGTTCGGCAATAGGTTAAGATATAAAAAAAAAAAAATCGTTCGCTATCTTGGCGCATTTGCCTTATTACCAGTAAAAACAATAACCCCAAATCAATGAACTCAAGTAGACAAAAGATCGCACCAGACTGGTATTTGGAGCAAGATTTTAGAATCGCAAATTTTTTTTAGTAGCATTTCTAAATTTGGGATGGGTATAAAATTTTAATCTCGTGTCAGCACACGTGACCTGACTGAAAATTCGTAAGAGGGGGTGAGAGTAGCAAAGAGGGAAATTATTCCTTAACCATTTCAATATATGTACAAAAATTAACAAAATGTTTTCATTTCTGCTATTGGTATTTTTTTTGTTTATTTCCCACTTGCTTGGTAGAGTTGGTTTGGTCTCATAGTTAGTTTTCTTTTTTCTTTTTTTCTGGCGGCAGAAGTTACCACCCACCAGACAAAGCCTTGCCGTCAAGCGATTTGTCGTGTTCCGGCATGATGTCTGGTGAAGCTGTACGGAGGCCGGGTCTGAGCAGTTGTGTTGCCATGTGTGCCGGGTACGATGCGCCTAATGTTGTTGTGTTGGGAGTTTGGTCATGGAGGGTCTCCAGATTAATCTCCCTTTGGCGCAGCATCGTTGGTCGTGTTGTTGTGTTTAACATTGCATCACCTCGCTCAACTGCCGTCTTCCTTCATATTCGCACAGTTTTTCTGAGTGAATAGGCTCTTAATAAACTAGCGCGCTTTACTATCAACGATCGCATCACTGCTTACCATCAGGCGGGGTTGCGGTCAAACGCTAGTTTATAATTATTAAAAAAAAAATATATATATTCCTGAGAATATTTTTTCAAGAAAAAATCCTTTACACAATGCCCGCCAATATAATAATTAATTCTTTAATTACATTTACTAATACTTACTCATGGCATCTAAATTGATGGAATCAGCAATGTTGACCTCCTTCTTATCAACTGAGATTGCCTTCTCAAAAGCAATTTTCTTAACTATTTTATTGCATTCAGTATATTTAATTTTTGCATCTTGGTCATTTGGCCTAACTTTGGTTACCTGTGAAAAGGTGCACTCTTTAGAACACATTTTTTAAAATACTAATATGGCTACAAGAGCACTGGTTTCATTTCTATTTTTACAGTAAGTACCAACATAATTTTACTTTATACGAAACCATGTTATATTTTTTCCCAAATTCATTTAAAAATTGTTGCAGTGTGGTTAGCACACTGCTCACGGTAGATCATAGTACTAAGAGCACAGTGAGACAGGGCACCCCATGCGCCATGACATTATTTTGTTGGGACAACCAAGTAAGAAAACAAGCTCATAACTTTGAGGTTTTCAAGATATCTTTTTGAAATTTTGTACATAGATTCTTTTCTTAAACTGTACATATGTTTCCGGTTACACATTAACAAAAAATAACATTCTATAATCAGCTTATAATGCTCCTCACTTTTGGGATAAAAGCTGAAAAGATGTTTCAAGAGAGAGAGAGAGAGAGAGAGTGAGTGTGTGATGTAATGTATCACATGGGCCCAAAGCAGGTTGGTAACAACATATTTATAAATTTTTGGGCCTAGGCCTTGCAATACTTTATAGAACAATAGAACATAGCGTTTTCAAAATTTATGCATTTTTAGTTGAATTGTGTAGAGTATGGATAGAGACTTTTTGTACTTTATGGCTGTTAATTAAAAGGAGGAGAAACATAAAAGTTAAATGAATTAAAATGTATTCAACTGGGGCTTAGGTATTTTAAAGGGTCACAAATTTCCCAGTTGACTTTTTAAGGGCACTGTACAGGAAAGCAGCAGTGGCCTTGTGGTATGGGCTGCGGCTTAAAAGTAGTAATTTGTGTGAATTATTTCATCACCACAGCTGTCACATACATCGTTATGTACTGTAGTTGGTGGCTTTAGTTATGACAAATCAAAGTATATTTCAATACTTACATATTCGAAATCCTTAAGTGCTAGTTTGTACTTCCCTAATGACATGTAAGCGGCCGCCCGTCTGTAATAGGCCTTTGTGTACGACCTGTCCAAGTCTATCGACTTCGACGCGTCGGTCAGGGCATAGCCAAAGTTCTCTAGCCTCAAGTTAGCTATACTCCTGTTCGCGAAGTACACCGCATTTTTAGGATTCTTCTCTATTGCTTTCGAGTACAACTCGATTGCATTATTGTAGCTCTGTTCTGAAATTTGAGGTTATGTCAGTCAAATTTAGTTCTATTCCTGTCACGATAACTATGTTATAAATATCACTCATACATAGTAATTTATGCAGATTGCCGCCGAAATGTTATTTCTATTATGAAATTGGAAAAACTTACTTTTGAAGTATTCATTAGCTTCATTTTTCAGTTTATCCGCTGCTTCTATGTCTTCTTGAGAGATTGGCCCAGTAATTTCTTCGTTATTAGCCATAGCTTAGCGTAACAATATTGATATTTAGTCGTTATTAAAGAGAAATAATGGCCTTAATCATAAGAACTTTGATTTTCTCACATACATTTACATGTTATCCGCAATTCATGAAAAATTAATTGACAGATTGTTGAATGAATGAGTTTGTCATGTGAATGAATGAAGTATACTTTAAATAATCGACATAATACACTAAAGTCCCGTCTACACGCTCCGTCTTGCCTGCGACCAAAGAAACACAAAGAAATTACTTCTTTACCTGCGACTGCCCGGGGGGCGGGGAGTTCCACATACCCCTTCCGTCCCCCGACGGTCGAGGATGCGTAAGTGTCATTTTCCCCAGCGACAAAAAAATAAATAAATATATACGTTTAGGTTAAGTTAGGAAAGAAAAGTGTTAGGTCCGTATTACAGAACGTCACTCAAGCTTTTATCTCTGTTTAAACATTACTTAAAACTAGTTTCAACCAATCAAAAGGCTTCAAACGAGACTTAAGTAAAGCTTGAGTTTTGAGTGACGTTCTGTAATACGCACCTTAGCAACCAAGCCAAAAAGTCCTATAAAAAAAAATCACGCTCATTTTTCATTGGACTTTTAAATTATTTATAGTGTCGTTTACTAAATAAAAACGCGTGATTTATGTAGTAAAAAGTGCATTCAGTAAATAATTCATAAAGAACATTGAAATATTGTAGCATAGTGGTCACATCATGACTTTGTCCCAAATCTTCCTCCGAGTTGGTTCACGCGGGAAACGAAAGGAGATAGGTTTAGGTTGGGTTAAGTTAGATTAGCTAGGATAGGATAGTTGAAAATTAATCACTGAAGATATGGCAGTGGCTTAGCCGATTCCAAATGAAACAAACAATACTAAAAAAGAAAAAAAATCTTGTTTATGATTTTCTTTTACCGGCTACCGCTGAATCGGCTGAATTCAGTAGGCCTAGTATGAGTTTCAATACGAAACTCGATCGTTGATATCGAGCGCGTTTGGCGCGCTCATTGGTTGAGAGTTCTTACGACCTTGAAGCGGGCCAATCGCTGAGTCAAACGCGCTCGATATCGTCGAACGAGTTTCGTAATGAAAACTCATACTAGGCCTACTGAGTAAAAGTCTTGACCACTGATTTTTTGGCACTGGCAAACATTGAGTTATAATGTACATTATAACTCAATGCTGGCAAAGGCAACTGGAGAAAAAGGGTGGGAAACTTTGAGTCGAGCAGACGCAGTTTTTTCCCAGCAATTTAATTTTTTTTCATATTTTATGAGAAGGATTGATTTATAATTGTATTTTATTGGACAGGGAGGCGCAGTAAAACATCAAGTTTGTCTGTTTAGTAGAGTATACTGAATTATTTAGAGCTCACAAAATGGCGTTCACAAAAAGCTCGGACGAATAACGGTCCGTTATTCGTCCGAGCTTTTTGTGAACTTTTTCCGTTATTAACGGAAGGATCTAGAACTACCATAGACTAACTAGAGACAAACCATTGTGTAACAATATTGCCATAGTTTAACATTGCATTCTACATATTTATTTGTAGTTTTTGTTGTATATATTTATAATAGTCCTAGTTCCAGTTATTTGGTAAGTGGTAGTTCGTAAGTTACTTATATATCAAAAACCATGGGCTATCCGCCCGAAGATCCCGGTGGGACAAAAAATTTTATTAATTTGACTTTACCGTTATTCGAAGCTTATTTAATTGAGATCTAGGCCCTACGTTTCCCACCTTCAACGTTTCTATATCTATCTGTCTCTTTCTAGTACGTCACTTCCGCGGGGCAGTGGTAGGAGGCTAGGAGGCTCGCTAGACTTGCCATTTTGATTTCATTGGCTTCTTGTTTTCCCGCCGTCAACGGTCGTGTCGCTGCGACACTACCTTTAAAGTTATTTTATATTTTTCAAATTTTATATATCCTAAAGATTTTTATTACGAATTAATTCTAATTAAGTGAATAAAGTTTAATCTTTCGATATCCATTATGGAAAATTTGTGTGATAATGCCGTTAGGGTTAGTAGTGATGTTCTTCCGGGCTCTTCTTCGCCACAGAAGCGGCGGGCTCGGTCGTGCAGTTCTAGTAGCTCGAGTTTAAGCTGTTCCAGTTCCAGTAATAGCTCCTCGTTCAGCGGAGGCAACCCAAAGAGAAGTCGTCGCAATAAAAGAAAAGGCCAACGCAAACGCCGTTTGAAGCGTAAGGTACGGAAATTGGCAAAACGGGTACGTAGTCTTCAACAACAAATGATTTGCAAGAGCACCAGTGAACACGTGAGTACCAACATGGATTACGATGCCATCTCGCTTATTTCCGGTGTTACTGAAAGTCGTTATGAACAAATGTTTGAAGTGGAACCTGATAATGTTAGTGTACATGGTGATCAAGAGTTGACTTTAAAATTTGAAACTAAGTTAAAGGAACCTACAATGCCTCAGACACCCGAGAGGTATTTGAAGCTGTTCTGTGACATTGCAAAAGGCCAATATAAGATCTCCCTCACAGGTGGATGCAAAAAAGTTTTATGGCCCCTCGCGGGGGCCAAAACCTAACAATAATAAGCATTCGCAATGTGCTAGAAGTAACCCACCTACGCAAGGTGGTTGTAGCAGCGGTAACCTACCTCCGCGAGGTGGCTGTAGTGCTCATGCTGCTCAATATTATTCGGTCGCACCGAGTAACCGTACCTAATAGCTTTCGAGGCTGGTCGAATACATGGCAAAATAATCAACCAAGAAATGGGCGATAACGCGTGTCATCGCCCTCCCAGCAAAATAATGACAGCAAACGATGTAAGTATATGACTCGTTCAGAGCGGGCCGTCTCCTGCAGTTTCGAGATCAATGGGAACAAATGAATGCACCAAATTACATTTTAAAAATAATAACGGGGTATCGCATAACCTTTTGCCTGAAGTCTCCGTTTGTTCACCCAAGCGTTGTCGGAAGCAACCTAAATGTTCCAGAAAGTGCCGAAATGACATCTGTCATAAACAAAATGATAGAAAAGGGAATTCTGAAATGAACCATTGTTTCACCAAGCTTCCTGTCATCAATGTTTCTTGTCCCCAAAGGTGACGGCTCAAATCGTCCAATATTCAATTTAAAAGTTCTGAATTCTTACATCAGAACTGATCGATTCAAGCTAATAAACGCCCAAGACCTTTGCTGCGCTTACGAATTGGATAGCCCTCAGACAAAGAGGTGTCAGGATAATAGTTTTCCTCGACGATTTCTTGATCGCTCACCAGGACGAAGACAGACTTCGGAATCACGTGAAGATTGTGGTCGACACTCTGAAAACATTGGGTTGGCTGGTCAACTACAAAAAGTCGATTATAACCCCGTCGAAAAGTATTGTATTTCTAAGAATTCATTGGGATCCATGGTCGAATTGCAAGCGCCTTCCCGAAGATAAACTTCCGCGACTAGCAGACAAAATTTGTCATTTGTTAGGGAAGCAACACACAACGATCAAGGAGCTCCAGAGCTTAGTTAGTCTCCTAAAATTTGCCAGTTTGGTAGTACCAAAAGGAAGGCTCAACTTTCGAGCACTTCTGAACCTACTGAACGCAATCTTGAAGTCTGATCACAGGTCAGGATACACCCTACCTCATGCTGCTATAGACAATCTGATATGGTGGAGTCAGAATTGTCCTCTTCCATCGGAAATACACAGGCCGTCTCTGTCTCATTTCCTTACAACAGATGCATTAGACATCGCTTGGGGAGCTCGTTTAGACAATCTTTCTCTCTCGGGTCTATGGTCAGAAGCCGAGAAAGATCTTCATTGCAACCAGAAGGAGATGTTGGCAATCCTAAGAGTTTCAAGTAAGTTAAGGCGCGAACTGGGAATTTTTCGGCTAGCTTTATGCGTGTCATGCCAAAGAATTCACTCGGGACGGGCTGTCAGCCGACGAAAGTGCTGACATTATGTCAGAAACCTTTACCTACTGTGCTGACATCGTCATTGGTCGCGGATCTATGACCAATATTCGTAGATGTGACTGGTGGAGTGATTATTTAGTTGAATAGCGTAAAAGATATCGCAGAGCGCGTAGACAGTTAAATAAACTCAAGAGCCGAAAGATTACTGGAGATCTTCTTACGTTCGCTTTAAATGCTTTTAGAGTTGCCAAGTCACGCTATAAAGCATCGGTGGAAAAATCTAAGGGTAACTTGTTGCGGAAAATCGTTGATAAACTTGATAGGGAGGCTCCGTGGTCTCCCTTATATCACTAATTTAAAGCTAACAGATCGGTCGACCTTGCATACGTTCAAAACATTAAAGTCAATGATAAGCATACCACAGGCATAGAGGAAACAACAGAAGTATTAATTAATATACTTATCCCTGATGATTCATCGGCTAACGATAGCGACTACCACCAACAGATTCGAGCGTGGGCTCCTGTGCCACCTGGATCACCAATGTCAGACGTACCATCTAATGACGAATTTATAAATATTGTTAGAAAACTACCGGTCAACAAATCATCAGGTGAAGATAAAATATCTAATAGGATGATTAAAGTAGCGTGTAAAACAGCGGGTGATGCCATCTTAACTGTATACAACCGATGCATTGCTGAAGGCGTTGTTCCTCGTAAATGGCGACGCGGTTTCATACGAATAATACCAAAGTGTGGTGACAAACCACCGGATGATCCGAAGTCATATCGTCCTATCACACTTCTACCATCTTTGGGGGAACTTCTTGAGCGCCTCATCGTACCACGTTTACTACCGAACGGTCCAAAATTCCATAGTAATCAATATGGCTTCACCATAGGTAAATCTACAGTCAACATCTACAGTCGACGCGGCGCTTTCTGTCAGAAGAACCGTTAACCAATCTGAAAACAAGTACGTAATTGGGATCTTCCTGGATATTTCTGGGGCTTTTGATAACGCCTGGTGGCCTATGCTGTTGTTAAAATTAAAAACCAGCGGTTGTTATAGAAACATATATAATCTCGTTTACTCGTACTTTATAAACGGTTCCGCGGTACTTAAGCTCGGTCATTTTTCTAGTACTAAAACACTAACCATGGGATGTCCTCAGGTTTCAGTTGTCGGTCCTTATTTATGGAATTTGGGTTTTGATGATTTCCTCGCGATCCCGCTTACTTGCGGCTGTTCACTTACTGGTTACGCGGACGATGGCCTACTGCTCATTCAGTCAAGTACCCGAGCTGGACTTGTGAACTTGGCCAATACTTGTCTAAATTTAATATCTCAGTGTGGTAACCGCCTAGCCCTAGCGTTTGAGCGTTTGCGCCACATAAAATCTATCAACTTCTACTAAAAGGTAATCTTAAATCATTGCCTACTATTAAATTTAACAACGTTCCCATTAAAAAACAGTAATCCGTATGCTACCTTGGTATGATCTTAGAAAGGAATTTTTCATTTATCGAACATAATAAAAATAGTTGGCGAAAAAGCTAAAAGGAACTTTTATGCCCTAACTAGAATATCCAAAGCAACTTGGGTTCCATCATTCCTAACTTTGAAAACTATATATGGAGCTACCTACTTAGGATGTATGTGCTACGGTGCACCTGTTTGGGCCGATAGAGCCAGCATAGGGGTGGCACGACGTAAACTGCTTCAAAGCCAACGTTTGGCATTGATATTTTTATGCAAGGCGTATAGAACGGCCAGTACTGAAGCCTTACCGGTACTGGCAGGTGTACTTCCAGTCGATCTTGAGGTACAGCGACGTGCTTCAATGTACTACTCTGCGAGGGGGGAGGCCATGGACACAAATTTTGTTATACAATGTGACTTTAATAAAATTTCTAGATTATTTAAACCTCAAACTGAAGTCTGGGAGGACCTCTTATCCGAATGGCAAAGTAGGTGGGATAATTCCATCAAGGGCCGGCCTCCATCTATTCTTGCTACATGGGTTGGCTGTAAATCACACCAGATCATACAAGGACCGCGGAAGTCATGGCGCGCGTCGCTGCGACCCTGACCCCCGCAGCGAGGGTTCCCATAAATCTCACCCCGGAAAACATCTGCTGACCAACGGTCAATGTCCGTGGGAACCATAGCGAGTCGTCTAGCACGTGACTGAATTGGCGCGCTTTCTACAGTAACCAATCAAACGCCGCGGCCTGCCTCGATCAACGAATCAACATCAAGAACGCACGCAACACCGCGTGGACATCGCAGGACAGCAAGCGGATTTGCTATATTGGTTACCCCACTATTATTTAGAGATAGTTAGTATTTGAGTGCATAGCTTGTAAGAGACACTTTATTATTATATTCTACTCTATCACACTCTATTGCATTACATTCCTGTTCACACTCTTGTATCACGTCATTGTACACGTCAAATACATTGTACTCATTTACATTCGTGCAATACACAAGGTTCGATTTATCTGAGTTTTAATTACGCGACACGACCTACGCGCCACAGCTGCTTAAAGTTAACTAGTGATTAGCGAATCTTTAACCATTCAATTTTGACCTTTTAACGTCACTTAACTTAAAACATCCTTTATGAATAAACACCACAGTGTTTAAGGGGTTTATTCATAAATGGAGATTAAAGTTAAGTGACATGCAAACGTCTAAAATGTAGGGTTAAAGAATCGCTAATCACTGCTTAACTTTAGACATCTTTTATGAATAAGGGGGACCGTGTATTGCCCACTTAGAAAAGACAAGGATGAAATTTATAATTTTGATTAAGTGTAAAAAAGGAAATAAAAATAATTATACCGGGCCTTGTACAGACGACAGTACATCAATCTACTACAATCGTCAGATTTCTTTATTGGATTTCCAATTTTATGTCTTAAAGTATTAAGGTAAGGCTCAAGATTGATTGGGAATAATGACAGTTTAGGGTAGCTTAACCTGTTGTCGCCCGTAAAATTAAATTACTATACCTACAATACGTACTTAATCGGCGACGTCGTTTTGTTGAGTGTGTGTGCACTCCATAAGCCCATAGCAGTGTTGCCATCTGTATGCTGGTCTAATGCGGTGTCCAAAATTCTTGTAGACCTTCTTGAGGACCCCGGATTGGGAACAGTAGGCCTAGTATGAGTTTTCAATACGAAACTCGTTCGATCGTATCGAGCGCGTTTGACGCTATCATTGGTTGAGAGTTCTTACGACCTTGAAGCGGGCCAATCGCTGAGTCAAACGCGCTCGATATCGGCGAACGAGTTTCGTAATGAAAACTCATACTAGGCCTACAGGTCGTGGCTCAGGTTTCCTGTGATTCGTTTTCTCGTGCATTGTTTTCGAAACTTAGTGGTTAGCATATATTCTGCCTGCTGTCGCTGGCAAACTATTTATGTTTTCTGTTTGCAACTAATTTAGGTATTTAGGGATCATGTATGGCCGCCGATTTAATAATTATTATAAATAAAGTGGTACATCGTAATGGCTAGGCTTGTAACCATTCAAATATGATTTCTATATTTTCATATTTTGTATCAAGAGCATCTAAAGAACTACTTTTACACACCTCCCTGTTAAAAAGAGGTTAGTTTCCTATCGGCTAAAAAAGTTCTGTTCGCCTAAAAAGGGTTTGAATCCAATTCAATGTCAAGTTAGGATGAAAGTAAATTATCATTTGGTTTATAAATTATAAAACAAAACAATATTACGAGTCACCCAGCCAGCCAGCACCCACGGCTGCAACGGGTATCCTGACCACAAGCATGTAGGGACCGCGCATACCTGTTCATCACCCTCAGCCTCATCAGCAACCTCGGCACAGCACACTGCACTTTCGGCCGTTTAACAAGCAAAGTCCTCTCTCCTGGTCGACTCAGCAGCCAGCCTCAACCCGGCGTTGTACGACATCCGACGCACTGGAGTATAATGCAACACCACCATCCCGACTCACTGGGGTCACCGAAGTCAGTTCTGACTCACCGTGAACTACGCAGCAACCGGTTCCAACTCACTGGAACCACAGCTGGCCTGGCATGCATCGCAAGATATAAGACTCGGCCTACTATCGACCTCCGGTCTCCGGAGGAGAGTGATGTAGCGGTACCTACAAATACCACATGAAAGAACGTGTCATACTGACGTCACACGAATTCTACATCTCGCAGTCAGAGTTTACCGTGTAATTAGCATATATACAACTTCCCAATGTCAAGACCAGACATAACATCCGGTCGGAGGATCCTCCCTTTTCTATGGAGGATGACTGAACTTTACTCCCAGTTCCTCATGCCCCCACATTAATATTTCAGGATTTACTAGAGCTAGATCCATGAAATTTGCATCCTGTTTAAGCACTAGTATATGATTACGTAGGTGGGATATCCCACGTACCCAGAACCTGCGTCTACGCACCCAAAGATACCCCCACCACACTACTCACCCAATTCTGTTCCAGAGACCTGACAGCTGTCAGGCTTGGGACCATAGGTGACACCGGAGACATCATACTGGCCTCGGTGTACATGCCGGGTGAAGACACAAACTGCCCGCCGAAGGAGATGGCCGACCTAGTGCAGCACTGCGAGGACGCTGGGCTAGACCTGGTCATCTGCACTGACTCGAATGCCCATCACCCACTCTGGGGCAGCGAGACAACAAACCCCAGAGGAGAGGTATTATCCACTTATTTGTTCTCAACTAACCTCAACATTATAAACCGAGGCTCTGAACCCACTTGGGTTACAGTCCGAGGACAAACCATCATAGATTTAACACTCGCTTCGGAAAATGCTGCGAGCCTTATCACGAATTGGCATGTGTCGGGCGAACCTTCTTGCTCAGACCATAGAAGAATCCGCTTTACACTGACCACTAACGTGAGTAAGCCCGCACCGAAGCGTAACCCGAGGCGTACCGACGTGCCCGGCTACAAGCGCCTTCTAGCTGCCCTACTAGCTAGGCACTTGTCACAAACAAACATAATAACAATTGCACAGCTAGAATACACCGCAACAAAGCTCTCAGAATACATAATAGAAGCTTACCACGCCTGCTGTAAATTAAGGACACCGCGAGCCAACAGCAAGCGAAATCCGTGGTGGAATCCCGAGCTCGGTAAGCTACGTCAAACACTACGAAAGCACTTCAACAGAGCAAAAAATAGTAGGCTCACAGAAGACTGGGAAACTTACAAAAAAACCCAGTACACCTACAAGAAACAAATCAGAACCGCCAGAAGAACAGCGTGGCGGAAATTCTGTGAGTCTATAGAGGAAAACAACGAAGCCGCAAGGGTAAGGAAAATCCTATCAACCGATCAGGACCGAACCCTTGGAGCGCTGAAAAAACCCGATGGCACATACACAACAACGGATCAGGAAACCAGCAGAGTCCTCCTGGAAACACACTTCCCGGACTGCAAACTCCTGGAGGACAGGACCTGGGAGGCTAGACCAAAATGGACTCCGACAGAGCAAGACTGGTCCAATGCCTACAAATTAATAACAGAAGACCGATTAAAGTGGGCTATCAACACCTTCAAGCCATACAAGTCCGCGGGGTTGGATGGCATCTTCCCAGCCCTACTACAATGGGGTTTGGTGCACATCGCTCCATGCCTAGTAAACACCTTTCAGGCATGCATAGCGTACAGATACATACCCCTTGCATGGCGGGAAGTGAAGGTTATCTTCATACCTAAGCCTGGCAGCAATTTCCTTGCACACTCACCAGAATGTATCCTATAGAAGACCGAAAGGCTGGCTACTCTACGCCTGTGCTCCAGGCTTTGGAGACCGTTTTGAGTTAAATCTGGGTCGCCAATGAGCCTCTTCGCACGCCTCTCCTCTGAATCCAAAGTAGCTATGTGACATTTCGCATCACTAGCCCAAATGTGGCTGCAGTACTCCACACACGAGCGGACCTGTGCTTTGTACAACATTAGAAGCTACCTTGGTGTGAAGTACGGTCGGACCTTTGCGATGACGCCAAGTTTTCTGGCAGCCACCTTGGCCTTGGACTCAATGAACCGCCCAAAGTTTAGGTTCGAGGAAATCTCAACTCCCAAAAGCTGAAGGCGATCGGTGCACTGCAAGGATACATTCTGATAAGTAGGGGCCAAGGTGAACGGGCTCCTTTTGGCGGTGAAAAGACACGCCTGTGATTTGGCGGCATTGTATGCTACAAGATTGGCTTTGTCCCATTTGAAGACTGTCTGTAGTGCAGCACTCGTATGCTTTACCATAGCCTCTTTCGGACCGGATTGATTCCTTACAAAAAAAAAGCTACTAAGAAAAAGCTTCGAATGCGACTGGGATTAGCGCTGAGATGATGATGATGGGAATAAGATACAGTTTCTTTGCTCAGTTTCATATGAGCTAGTGCTCCATCAGGTCTAATCAGCGGAGGCAGTGTGGGCCGACAGAAGTTCGCCTCGACCAATTTGGCTAGGGATCAGAAAGATATGCTACCGGATGGTTGCGCAGAAAGCTTGTTGCCAATATGAGTAATGCGGTCGAAGCGAGCCGTCTTAAGCGCCTTTTTGTAGGACTTGGCAGGCTCTCTTCTTTGAGCTTAGATCCGGAGCTCTGCGTTCACGAGCGTCAACCCAGCTGAGAAATGCCACCTAATTAGCAATGATTTGTATTGTAAATTAAGTAATTTCTTTTTTTCTGTCGTTATAACTATTGATTGTACTGTCAGCAACAAAAGTCGATTAAGACAATATTATTAGACACTATACTTTTTGCGTTTTACGATGAAGTTTAGAGTTCAAGAAGTGTGAAAAAGAATCAGAGTGCTGTTTTTAGTTACATGCCACTTCGGTTTCGATATACCTAAATAATGTTTCGATCAGTAATTAAATTTTCAAGAACTAAAGTATAATATACTTTTATTGCTGACTTATTTATTTTTATAACAGCTTATACTATCTTTCAGTCAGTTCGACAGTCGTGGTGGCCTAGTGGTTAAAACACCAGCCTCTCAAGTATGAGTGCGCGGGTTCGATTCCAGGTCAGGCAAGTACCAATGTAACTTTTCTAAAGTGATATGTACTTTCTAAGCATATCTTGGACACCAATGACTGAAGGTGAAGGAAAACATCTTGAGGAAACCTGGACTTTAAGTCTGAAATCGCCAACCCGCATTGAGCAAGCGTGGTGATTACGCTCAATCCTTCTCTGTATGAGAGGAGACCTGTGCCCAGCAGTGGGACGTTAAAAGGTTGATAATGATGATGATACTATCTTTACGGGGTTTACTATATACCTTAACTACATATTACTATAGATACTAGATACTATAAAAAGAGGCTATGATAGAGCGTACGAGTGCTGCACTACAGGCAGTCTCCGAATGGGGCAAAGCTAATCTTGTAGCATTCAACCGCCAAAACACAAGCCTGTTACTGCCAAAAGGAGCCCGTTCACCTTGGCTCCTACTTTTCAGGAGTTGAGATTTCCTTGAATCTAAACATTGGGCGGTTCATCGAGTCCAAAGCCAAGGTGGCTGCCAGGGGACTTGGCGTTACACGAGAGACTAACCGAACTAATTCGAAAAATATTTAATAGCTCATACCCGTCCCATGAAAAGTCTTAAAAGTACGAACTAACGCAAAGTCTATAGCTCAGGGGGAATTGGGTTACTAATTTTTACAAAGTTAGACGGGCTAATTTATTGGTTTTACGGTGGTAATTTTGGATTGCGTAAACCGATTTTAAATATTCTTTTTTTATTTGAAAGTCGATGCATTCAGGATAATAATGTGAACTAAAATTTTTTAAAATTATTCAACCTATCAATTTCAAAAGAATTCTCCTAGAAAGTCTTTATAACGTACTAATTAAGTTAAGGTTTTTTTTTCATATTTTTAAGAGGAAAATAATTAATTAATAACTCGATTAATTTCGAAAATAAAAGATTATCAAAAAGGATTTAAGTAAACCCCTATTAATTTTGTAAAACCTATCCAGCAATATAGCCTACGTTAGGCTTAAAAATAAAAAAAATAATCTCTTTCCACTTCATGTGTATAGGACACCCCTAATAAAACATTTTTTTACAGTTTTTATTTTACCACTTTGTTGGTGTGATTGATTTACATATTGGCACCAAATTTCAGCTTTCTTGTGCTTGCGGTTACTGAGATTATCTGCGGACGGATAGACAGATAGATAAACTTGACGATACTATAAAGGTCACAAAACCAGAAAAACATAAAAATAACTACTACAGAACCACAAAAAGGAAAAATTACAGTTTTTACTCCTTTGAGTCAAATATAATTTGTAGATGTACATATGGAGCTGCAGTTTCTGGTCTGGTCGCGCCTCGGAAAGCACATTAAACCGTTGGTCCCGGTTGCCATACGAACATCTAATGGCAGTCGTTACGCTTTGTTGGAGCCCTCAAAAGTCCAACAATTGGTCTAACTGCAATGCTTCAATAACGCCTTCGGGTTGTGGAGGTCAGACGGCAGTTGCTTCACGGAAAATATCGAAGTTTAGCTAAATGAGCAGTTAGATTGGTAAAGCGGCCCCAGACTCCAAAGCTGAAAAAGCTTTGAATGCGACTGGGATTAGCGCTGAGATAGGAATAAGATACTTACAGTTTCTGTGTGAATCAAATATTCTGGAAAGCTTTTTATACACTCGTATAAAAACATTAAAAAGAACTCCCCTTTTACATTCCTGTGGGGTCCGTTGTGCTTCACTTATTAAGGTAAAATCACAGATTACAGAATACTACTAAAACGGACTTAATCTTTTACAAATCAACTCAACGAGTCTAAAGTAACGTGAACGTAAGTTGTGTGTATCTAAAGTAAAATTGTGTCGATTAATTTACTCTCAAAATGTTTAATATTACGATTATTTTAGTGATTGATTCTGCTTGCATTTCAAAACTATAACTAGCTCTAGATACCTACTTCATTATATTGGGAAGACTTTATGTTATATACTTTATTTATATAGGCTTATTATACAGTATGTTAAGAAAACCCTTTCCGACCCGTGAAGGTGTTGTTAGGTATCGATAACTGATTCTACTAATGGATACAAAACCGGGCTAAACTAAAAAAAAAATCCCCCTAAATGTCACTTTTTTAAAAATTACCAAATTTCAGGGAAGTTGGAATTAATTCGCGGGAAAAAAAGATTATTTCAAAATTCATTTGTATTGGTACTATGATGATTACGTAAAATTTTATAATATATTTGGTCATGTGTTTACCTAACCTTTATTATCCTTATGGGTCGGACAGGGTTTTCTTAACATACTATATAAATCACTACATATTATAAAACGAAGTCACTTTCTCTTTCCCTATATCCTTTTGTATGATTAAATTTTTAAAACTACGCAAAGGATTTTGATCCGGTTTTTTTAATAGATAGACTTATTAAAGAGGAAGGTTTATATGAGTAACAACATACATTAAATTGTGGAGAAATACTATTATTTTTGAGGTTTCTAATGTAATGTCGTAAATAATATTCTTTTTTCGCGTTTGCAGTGAAACTCAGGCTGAACCCTACGAGATTTATCAAAATAATGTACTAAATATTGTACACATCGAGAAGGTCTACAAAAAAGTCCGCGATGGTATATGTCTATCTCTTATGGATATCCCACAATAACATTTTCTTGTCATTTACTTTTTACGACAAATACCGGCAAATTTTCGAAGCGGTTTTAACCAATACAGCATTAATTCTTATTCAATTTAATACCCTAAATACATTGTTGATTTAACACAGATCTGTACAGCATATGATTTGAATGAATATTTTCGAAGATATTACAGATTTAAAAATTGCGGAGTATCGCGTTTGCGGCGGTACACGGTGCAGCGTTCGTGGCGCGTTTTTTATACAACGTTCACGGGTTTTCTGTAGTTATTTAGTATCAAGCATTGCACCCGTGCGATGCCGGAGCGGGTCGCTAGTTTGCTTATAAGATAGAGACGACAGCACACAAAACTACTACAATCTGTCAGATTTCTTTATTAGATTTTCAACTTTATCTTTAAAGCATTAAGGCTCACGGTTGATTGGGAATATTTGCCAGTTTCGGGTCGCTTGACCTGCTGTCCTCCCTACCTACTCAACCTGTGTCATGCAATAAAACAACACAATATTACTTATATACGTAGGTATATTTGTATATTTTGACTAAAAAAGACTCCTTAATAACTATTTAACTTAAACTGCTGTACAACATTATTATTTAAATGACTGTTTACAGTTTACCATATTAATTGCAATATAGTACATACAAATATTACAATAAAACTGATCTTGAATGAGAACCCAGCACTGAAGGGTTCCGGACAGTTTTCTCTTTGTGTGATTGTTTTGAAGTAAGTCTCTGTACGTGTAAACTCCCGTCTTTCAGCTACCAGCTTGTCAACAGCAGCGACGCCAGCTGGCGGCATTGTCCTTCCACGGCTCAACTGCCAGGCACCAACTGGGGACATAGACTGTGTTTACATTCTATCCCCTTTGTTACAAAACGAATTAATTAATTTATTTCTTTCTTTCTTCTTTGGCTTCACACGGTTTGTGCATTTAGCCAATGTCACGTAATGAATTTTCATTCATGTCGAAAAAGACGGCCGCGTGAACCGTCTACGAGGGAGGTTTGAGGCAAAGTCATGATGAGGCCACTATGCTGCGATATCTCAATGTTCTTTATGAATTATTTACTGAATGCACTTTTTACTACATAAATCATGCACTTTTATTTAGTGAACAACACTATAAATAATTTATAAGTCCAATGAAAAATGAGAGTGACACTCAGCTTAACTTTCCCGCCAAAACTGCGAACTAAGTTTGGTACCAGACTTAACTTTTGAGTCAGTATTTTTATTTCGAACAAAAACAAGAGTCACAACTTAGTACCTAACTAAGCTGTCATTTTCATATAAAGAACTGCATTTCTCTAATGGTTAGGTGCATTATTCAATAACCATATTTAAACCTGACCTAATAAAATCCATGTTTCTTAATAACGAGGCACTTAGAGGTTTCATTTATTATCATACCTACTATGAGTTTCAAAGGAACTTAATCCTGTCCGAGATTAGAGGAAGTATAAGAGGCAGGTTAGAAAATGGAGCCGTTGACAATAAAGTTGACGTTTGTCTTGGCACAAAGAGCCATGAAACGCATGGATAAAAAGGGAGAAGTTTTCTTCTTTCTCAGAAAGTATTGATGGATTGTGTAAGGAAATGTATGAAAGCAAAAGGGCTGATTCCAAGCAACGCGGGACAAGGGTAGGGAGTAAAGTAACGTTAAGTTTACTTTATTAAATAATTAGCTGCGCCCCGCGATTTCATCTGCGTGAGTTTGGATCCCGTGAAAATATCGGGATAAAATTCTTTGTTATTATTTCTGCTTATAAACTATCTTAGTGCCAAACTTCATCCAAATCCATTTAGTAGTTTATGGGTGAAAGCGGAAAAAAACTCAGTTTCAAATTTATAATACTATAGTAAGGATTGCTAGTTGGTAGTTCTATTCAGTAAAACTGCTTTGCTTGAAATAGAAATAACCTGAAGACTTCAAACATACTTACTTTGTCTGTTGTCCGTGCCATTATTTTTACAACTGTACGCTATCGCATATCCTTCATAATCAGTGTCCAAAATGTAGATTTCTTCTTCTTCTAGAATAATTAAATAAAAAATTAGTATATTTTAGTTTTGAAATTGAGTCGTAGATTAAAAAGCCAGTTTATTGTAAGGTAAGTGAGTGATGAGCAGAATAGTACCTTCCGAGTCAGCCATCTTAAGAGTAAATTTTCCACTCTCAGCTGTAGTTAATTGGGCTACTCCTTCCCTTAAATTTGCTTGTTCAGCTATTACATCGATGTAATTTATATTTATGTTACCATCATCGTACGACAATCTGGAACCAATACAAGTGCTTTCCCCGACTGCGTCGTATCTTTGGATCTGATACCACACATTGTTTGCGAACTGTAAAGAGACACATTGATGACTAAGTATAAGTCTGAAGACGACATTCTCCAAAGAATATTTTCGAATAAACAGAGTTGATATTATATTAAACCGCGAAAAAGGACTGCCGTATTGTGTTATTTTGTTATCGTTTAGGTATATAAGTTTGTTATCTTAACTAGCTGCAGTGGACAATCGATTCTTTCTTTATTATTTTAGAACGTTTTTGAAATTTTGCCTCATATTAGGAATTTCGCCTGTGTCGTGGGTGTGTTTACAAACATATGAATTCAAATACACAAACATCTAGACAGGATGTTCCGTGTGGAACCTTTTTTATTATAACCCTTTTGTTTGTACAGGGTGGGCCAAGAATTCGTTAACATTTAAACTTAACACCCCGCGCTAATACAAGCCGCGCGGGTAGCGGGGAGGGGCGTTACCACTAGCTCGCTTCTCGGACATTTAGTCGCAATGGATCGTTTCACGGGGCCGCAGCGCGCTTATTGTGTGAAACAATTTTATTTAAACAACAGTTCGCTCATTACTGTGAGATGCTTATTTCGCGTTGAATACGACTTACACGATTTAAATCAGTGTCCGAGTGCTCCATTAATAAAAAAATGGGTTAAAAAGTTCAAAGAGACCGGATCTACACTAAACGTGAAGCAAACCGGCGGCCCACGGACTTCTCGGAGCGAAGAGAACGTGCAGCGAGTTTCCGCATCAGTTCGACGTGATCCAAATTTATCGACGCGCAAACGTTCGGCTGAATTAGGACTATCCCGAACATCATTGCGCCGTATTTTGAAATTAGATATGAAATTACATCCATATAAGATCCAGTTAGTACAGGAATTAAAACCTAATGATTTAAATTTGCGCAAGTCCTATGCCGAAACAATGTTAGATCGATTCAATAATTTTGACAACCTCTTATTTTCCGACGAAGCCCATTTCCACCTCAACGGACACGTAAACAAACAGAATTGCAGAAATTGGAGCAGCGAAAATCCCAAATCTAAACACTCGAGGCCACTTCATTCTCCCAAGGTAACGGTATGGGCTGCAATTTCAGCAAAAGGAATCATTGGGCCCTATTTTTTCGAAGATTCTCGCGGCCGTTCGGTTACTGTGAATTCTGTTGAATATGTGAAAATGTTACGGGGGTTCTTGGCACCGAAGCTACTGGAATTTGCTGGCTACAATCGTAACACATGGTTTCAACAAGATGGAGCCACTTGGCACACATCCAACGAGTCCCTGCCGGTAGTCAAAGAAATGTTTCCGGAAAAGCTGATTTCCAGACGAGGCGACATCCCATGGCCACCCAGGAGTCCAGATTTAACCCCAGCAGACTTCTTTTTATGGGGTTATTTGAAGAGTCGTGTTTACATCCATAAACCAAAAACACTACGTGAACTAAAGGAAAAAATTAGCGAAGAAATGTCAGCGATCTCGCGGTCTCTTTGTCGACGAGTATTCGAAAATTTCGGTGCTCGCTTAGAAGAGTGCAAAAATCGAAACGGTGGACATTTAGATGATGTTATTTTAAAAAAATAAATTCCAAATAATTAACTTTCTTGTAAATAAATAATTTTAAAAATATGTCAAATAGTTTTCTTTATACGATTTTTTCAATTGTTAACTAATTCATGGCCCACCCTGTACATAGTTTAAAATTTAAAAAATGTAAAAAAAAACAATATATTTTTCAATTTGTCAAATCTCTGCTGTGGTTGTCTTTTCTGCTGCTCATAAAACTCCTCAAATCCCTGATCTCCCAACTCATACCAGTAACATTTGGTCGTTCGAGCAGGAACAACTACTTATAGGTAGTAAATAATTCATAAAGAACATTGAAATATCGCAGCACAGTGGCCACTTCATGACTTTGCCTCAAATCTCCCCCATAGACGGTTCACGCGGCCGTCTTTTTCAACTGTCATTGGCGATATCCGCCATTATTGTGAAATAAAATTTTCAGAGAATTTCTATAATTTGTTACATGTGTTATTGGCAAAATTGTGGTATCTATTCCACAGAGGCCATTGATCAATAGTTGAGGTTGAATCTCACCTTGAAAAAAGAAGAAGAAGTATCCGTAATGACTGCCAAAAATATCAAAAGAAGGCTAGGTACTCGAAGAAGGCGCAATACGTAATGGATGGCGGCAATATTTATAATGGAAGGGATTGAGGCAAGATTAGTTAAATTTGAATCGATCACGAGCAGCTGTTAATTTTAGCCACGAGGAAAAGAAAACTTCTTAACCACTTAAGTATTACTATTTACGATGTCTCCGTCTTAACAATAAAATGGATACTTCCTGAATTGACCCAAGTGTTTATTTAGGTTAGAAATTGAGTGAGCGGAAAATAAAAGAAATCTTACAACAGGTAAGTCGATGTCGGGCTTTCCAGTTAAACTTGTGTCGCACTGGCCAGGGATTATAACTTTGGGTCCACTTTGTGGTAAGTAGTGCCAGCAAGCTGCATCAGTTTGACTTGTTTCCTGGTAATAAGTTTGTTGGAGACCTTGAGTTGTCGCTATGACGTTGTTTATCGCGTTGTTTGCGTCTACATCCAGTGTGTTGCTTCTGCTCAGCTTCCAACTGCCAACTGTAAGGAGAATTGATATAATTAGTTATTTCAAAGTCATATTGCTAATGTCAGTACGCACACAAAAGTGATCTTGTTTACCTTGTCGTCTGTTTCCCTCTATATTAGTGCAGCTGTACACGAGAGCATATCCGTCATAATCCGTTGCAAGCACATATAGATACTGGTTTCTTTCCACTGCAATATAAAATTTATTGGTATTATTATATGAAACGATTTCGTTAAGGTATGAAATTCAATAGTCGAATTATTTATATTCCACATGCCATAAAAATCTTTTTACAACTTTGTGACTTCGCTAGAATTGTGAATCGATTTACCTAGGGCTAAATGACATTTACATAAATTATATTCAAATGAATTAAAAATCTTTTTCGCTTGAATGATACCTGACAAACCTATTAATCTGCTATCTCATTCTTATAGGGTAAAATCTATAGGTAGTTTTTGGTTTAAATGACTAAGTTTCTAAAGATTTTTAATTTTACATGTAATCCCCTAGAAATGTTCTTGGTTAAATATTTAGCCGTGTCTTTATTTCCCTTTTTCATACAAAATGTATTGTGACATTGTTTAATTCCCTAATAAAAAAACTATTCTAAGTAATTGTTATCTAGTATATATAAAGTTATAGAGATTAAAGAACTTACCACCAGCAACAGTAAATGTAACTTGTAGTACTCCAGACTGGCCAGGGACTGCAGTGGCTCTTCCTAACATTGTACTCAAAGTCTCATCAGCAACTTCGCTGTTCTCAACAGCGACGGTACCGTCCGCTGCGAGTGTGTATTGAGCACGGCTACACTGACCAGTCTGTGTTGGTTGTGGGTATCTGGCGATCTCGTACCATGTTCCAAGATACTAGCAATAGACAAAAAATGTTAAAAGGATCTCGTTGGTAATTTCGGTTTCCACCAGTCACGAATTTACGATTGATTTAATGAGCTACCTATTTTAGATCTATTACTAGAAATGTTCTTAAAGAAGTTTTTTCTTATTATTGAGAATGATTAAACACGAACAGCTTGAAGACCGCAAATTTTTCCCCTGTTTACAATTTATTCTTTATGGAAAAATTAATTTGATCTACTTAATAAAAATCTCAATTTCTATGACTTCATACTACCCACAGCTGTGCCGGGCACCATACCATTTTGCAAAACGTTTGCTAGTACTAAAGAAGACAAAAAAACATTTTCTAAATTGATAAAATAGTCAACCCGATTCGGGTATAAATCTCGTCGCGCACACGGCTTATACTGAGCGACAAGTGAGTTGGACTGAATTTTCTCAGGCACAATCGCGTGTTCATTGAAACTACAGTGTAGTCCAGTTCTCTTCGGAAAGGAATCAGTTACGTTTGATTTCTGAAACGACAATTACCTAACAAATTGATAAGCGCGAGTGACTGGTTGAATGAATTATGTTATTAACAGCCAATTGTATAAGTGTGAACTTACTCTGGCTACATCGAAGTTAGCAATGCCGGTTATAGATGTATCACAGGGTCCGGGTAACTCGATAATTGGTGGAGGTGAATCGAACACTGGGTAGTAGAAGCAGGCTGCATCAGTTTGACTTGTTTCCTGGTAATAAGTTTGTTGGAGACCTTGAGTTGTCGCTATGACGTTGTTTATCGCGTTGTTTGCGTCTACATCCAGTGTGTTGCTTCTGCTCAGCTTCCAACTGCCAACTGTAAGGAGAATTGATAAAATTAGTTATTTCAAAGTCATATTCCTAATGTAAGTACGCACACAAAAGTGATCTTGTTTACCTTGTCGTCTGTTTCCCTCTATATTAGTGCAGCTGTACACAAGAGCATATTCGTCATAATCCGTTGCAAGCACATATAGATACTGGTTTCTTTCCACTGCAATATAAAATTTATTGGTATTATTGTATGAAACGATTTGGTTAAGGTATGAAATTCAATAGCCGGTTAATTTATGTTCCACATGCCGTAAAAATCATTTAACAACTTTGTGACTTCGCTAGAATTGTGAATCGAGTCACCTAGGGCTAAATGATATTATATATTATATAATTATTATATTAAATGATTTAAAAACATTTTTTTTCGAGTTTTGTTTTCATCGCGCTTTTTTGTGCAATTAGCGAAATAATTAATGTTAATTATTAAAATCTTATTGGGTTATGAAAGAACAGAAATTATGAATGGTGTAAAGTGAAAAAAACTACATACATATTTTTTTAATTCATGAAAATCCCGACGAATAATTCCACCACTAGGGGGTTCAGAATCATGTACTGGATCCATGATACTCGTTTGTGCGTCGATGTCAGATACACCCTTTATATAAGGTTATAGAGATTAAAAAACTTACCACCAGCAACAGTAAATGTAACTTGTAGTACTCCAGACTGGCCAGGGACTGTAGTGGCTCTTCCTAACATTGTACTCAAACTCTCATCAGCAACTTCGCTGTTCTCAACAGCGACGGTACCGTCCGCTGCGAGTGTGTATTGCGCACGGCTACACTGACCAGTCTGTGTTGGTTGTGGGTATCTGGCGATCTCGTACCATGTTCCAAGATACTAGCAATAGACAAAAAATGTTAAAAGGATCTCGTTGGTAATTTCGGTTTCCACCAGTCACGAATTTACGATTGATTTAATGAGCTACCTATTTTAGATCTATTACTAGAAATGTTGTTAAAGAAGTTTTTTCTTGTTACTGAGAATGTTTAAACACGAACAGCTTGAAGACCGCAAATTTTTCCCCTGTTTACAATTTATTGTTTACGGAAAAAATAATTTGATCTACTTAATAAAAATCTCAATTTCTTTAACTTTATACTACCCACAGCTGTGCCGGGCACCATACCATTTTGCAAAACGTTTCCTAGTACTAAAGAAGGCAAAAAAAAAAAAAAACTAAATGGATGAAATAGTCAACCCAATTCGGGTATTCTCATCGTGCGTTCATTGAAACTGCAGCGTAGCCAGCTCTCTTAGGAAAGGAATCAGTTACGTTTGATTTCGGAACGACAGTTACCTAACAAATTGATAAGCGCGAGTGACTGTTTGAATGAATTATGTTATTAACAGCCAATTCTATAAGTGTGAACTTACTCTAGCTACATCGAAGTTAGCAATGCCGGTTATAGATGTATCACAGGGTCCGGGTAACTCGATAATTGGTGGAGGTGAATCGAACACTGGGTAGTAGAAGCAGGCTGCATCAGTTTGACTTGTTTCCTGGTAATAAGTTTGTTGGAGACCTTGAGTTGTCGCTATGACGTTGTTTATAGCGTTGTTTGCGTCTACATCCAGTGTGTTGCTTCTGCTCAGCTTCCAACTGCCAACTGTAAGGAGAATTGATAAAATTAGTTATTTCAAAGTCATATTCTTAATGTAAGTACGCACACAAAAGTGATCTTGTTTACCTTGTCGTCTGTTTCCCTCTATATTAGTGCAGCTGTACACGAGAGCATATCCGTCATAATCCGTTGCAAGCACATATAGATACTGGTTTCTTTCCACTGCAATATTAAATTTATTGGAATTATAAACAATTTTCTTAAAGTATGAAATTTAATAGTCGGATATAATTTGTATTCCACATGCCATAAAAATCACTTAACAAGTTTGTGAATTCGCTAGAATTGTGAATCGAGTCACCTATTATATAATTATAATATTAAATGATTTAAAAACAATTTTTTGCTTAACTGATACCTGACAAACCTATTAATCTGTTATCTCATTCTTATAAGGTAAAGTCTGTTGGTATTTTTTGGTTAAATGACTAAGTTTCTAAAGATTTTTATTTTTACGTGTAATCCCTCAGAAATCATCATCATCATCTCAGCGTTAACCCCAGTCGCATCCGAAGCTTTTTTTCAGCTTTGGACTCTGGGGTTCGCTTTACCAGTCTAATTTCTGATTTTGGCGCACCTTCGACATTTTCCGTGAAGCGACTGCCGTCTGACCTCCACATCCCGAATGCGATATCGAAGCATTACAGTTAGCCCAATTGTTGGACTTTTGAGGGCTCCAACAACTCCTAACGACTGCCACTAGATGTTCATATGGCAACCGGGACCAACGGCTTAAAGTGCTTTTCTCCGAGGCACGACCAGACCAGTGAAAATATTGATATTCATGCATACAAATATTTGCACTGTGCGGGGATCGAATCCGCGCCTCCTTGCGCAGCGGCCGCGTTCGCTACCGCTACGCCACAGAGGCTATCAAGCCTCTAGAAATGTTCTTGGTTAAATATTTGGCCGTGTCTTTTCCTTTCTTCCTACAAAATGTATTGTGTCATTGTTTTAATCCCTAATAAAAAAAAAATATACTGAGTAACTATTATCTAGTATATATAAGGTTATAGAGATTAAAGAACTTACCACCAGCAACAGTAAATGTAACTTGTAGTACTCCAGATTGGCCAGGGACTGTAGTGGCTCTGCCTAACATTGTACTCAAACTCTCATCAGCGACTTCACTGTTCTCAACAGCGACGGTACCGTCCGCTGCGAGTGTGTATTGAGCACGGCTACACTGACCAGTCTGTGTTGGTTGTGGGTATCTGGCGATCTCGTACCATGTTCCGAGATACTAGCAATAGACAAAAAATGTTAAAAGGATCTGGTTGGTAATTTCGGTTTCCACCAGTCACGAATTTACGATTGATTTAATTAGCTACAAATTTTAGATCTATTACTAGAAATGTTCTTAAAGAAGTTTTTTCTTGTTACTGAGAATGTTTAAACACGAACAGCTTGAAGACCGCAAATTTTTCCCCTGTTTACAATTTATTCTTTACGTAAAAAATAATTTGATCTACTTAATAAAAATCTCAATTTCTACATTTCATACTACACTACCCACAGCTGTGCCGAGCACCATACCATTTTGAAAAACGTTTCCTAGTACTAAAGAAGGCAAAAAAAAAAAAACAAAATCTAAATGGATGAAATAGTCAACCCAATTCGGGTATTCTCATCGTGCGTTCATTGAAACTGCAGCGTAGCCAGCTCTCTTAGGAAAGGAATCAGTTACGTTTGATTTCGGAACGACAGTTACCTAACAAATTGATAAGCGCGAGTGACTGTTTGAATGAATTATGTTATTAACAGCCAATTCTATAAGTGTGAACTTACTCTAGCTACATCGAAGTTAGCAATGCCGGTTATAGATGTATCACAGGGTCCGGGTAACTCGATAATTGGTGGAGGTGAATCGAACACTGGGTAGTAGAAGCAGGCTGCATCAGTTTGACTTGTTTCCTGGTAATAAGTTTGTTGGAGACCTTGAGTTGTCGCTATGACGTTGTTTATAGCGTTGTTTGCGTCTACATCCAGTGTGTTGCTTCTGCTCAGCTTCCAACTGCCAACTGTAAGGAGAATTGATAAAATTAGTTATTTCAAAGTCATATTCTTAATGTAAGTACGCACACAAAAGTGATCTTGTTTACCTTGTCGTCTGTTTCCCTCTATATTAGTGCAGCTGTACACGAGAGCATATCCGTCATAATCCGTTGCAAGCACATATAGATACTGGTTTCTTTCCACTGCAATATTAAATTTATTGGAATTATAAACAATTTTCTTAAAGTATGAAATTTAATAGTCGGATATAATTTGTATTCCACATGCCATAAAAATCACTTAACAAGTTTGTGAATTCGCTAGAATTGTGAATCGAGTCACCTATTATATAATTATAATATTAAATGATTTAAAAACAATTTTTTGCTTAACTGATACCTGACAAACCTATTAATCTGTTATCTCATTCTTATAAGGTAAAGTCTGTTGGTATTTTTTGGTTAAATGACTAAGTTTCTAAAGATTTTTATTTTTACGTGTAATCCCTCAGAAATCATCATCATCATCTCAGCGTTAACCCCAGTCGCATCCGAAGCTTTTTTTCAGCTTTGGACTCTGGGGTTCGCTTTACCAGTCTAATTTCTGATTTTGGCGCACCTTCGACATTTTCCGTGAAGCGACTGCCGTCTGACCTCCACATCCCGAATGCGATATCGAAGCATTACAGTTAGCCCAATTGTTGGACTTTTGAGGGCTCCAACAACTCCTAACGACTGCCACTAGATGTTCATATGGCAACCGGGACCAACGGCTTAAAGTGCTTTTCTCCGAGGCACGACCAGACCAGTGAAAATATTGATATTCATGCATACAAATATTTGCACTGTGCGGGGATCGAATCCGCGCCTCCTTGCGCAGCGGCCGCGTTCGCTACCGCTACGCCACAGAGGCTATCAAGCCTCTAGAAATGTTCTTGGTTAAATATTTGGCCGTGTCTTTTCCTTTCTTCCTACAAAATGTATTGTGTCATTGTTTTAATCCCTAATAAAAAAAAAATATACTGAGTAACTATTATCTAGTATATATAAGGTTATAGAGATTAAAGAACTTACCACCAGCAACAGTAAATGTAACTTGTAGTACTCCAGATTGGCCAGGGACTGTAGTGGCTCTGCCTAACATTGTACTCAAACTCTCATCAGCGACTTCACTGTTCTCAACAGCGACGGTACCGTCCGCTGCGAGTGTGTATTGAGCACGGCTACACTGACCAGTCTGTGTTGGTTGTGGGTATCTGGCGATCTCGTACCATGTTCCGAGATACTAGCAATAGACAAAAAATGTTAAAAGGATCTGGTTGGTAATTTCGGTTTCCACCAGTCACGAATTTACGATTGATTTAATTAGCTACAAATTTTAGATCTATTACTAGAAATGTTCTTAAAGAAGTTTTTTCTTGTTACTGAGAATGTTTAAACACGAACAGCTTGAAGACCGCAAATTTTTCCCCTGTTTACAATTTATTCTTTACGTAAAAAATAATTTGATCTACTTAATAAAAATCTCAATTTCTACATTTCATACTACACTACCCACAGCTGTGCCGAGCACCATACCATTTTGAAAAACGTTTCCTAGTACTAAAGAAGGCAAAAAAAAAAAAACAAAATCTAAATGGATGAAATAGTCAACCCAATTCGGGTATTCTCATCGTGCGTTCATTGAAACTACAGCGTAGTTCAGCTCTCTTAGGAAAGGAATCAGTTACGTTTAATTTCTGGAACGACAATTATCTAACAAATTGGTAAGCGCGAGTGACTGGTTGAATGAATTATGTTGTCAACAGCCAATTGTATAAATGTGAACTTACTCTAGCTACATCGAAGTTAGCAATGCCGGTTATAGATGTATCACAGGGTCCGGGTAACTCGATAATTGGTGGAGGTGAATCGAACACTGGGTAGTAGAAGCAGGCTGCATCAGTTTGACTTGTTTCCTGGTAATAATTTTGTTGGAGACCTTGAGTTGTTGCTATAACGTTGTTTATAGCGTTGTTTGCGTCTACATCCAGTGTGTTGCTTCTGCTCAGCTTCCAACTTCCAACTGTAAGGAGAATTGATGAAATTAGTTACTTCAAAGTCATATTCTTAATGTAAGTACGCACACAAAAGTGATCTTGTTTACCTTGTCGTCTGTTTCCCTCTATATTAGTGCAGCTGTACACAAGAGCATATTCGTCATAATCCGTTGCAAGCACATATAGATACTGGTTTCTTTCCACTGCAATATAAAATTTATTGGTATTATTGTATGAAACGATTTGGTTAAGGTATGAAATTCAATAGCCGGTTAATTTATGTTCCACATGCCGTAAAAATCATTTAACAACTTTGTGAATTCGCTTGAATATGGTATTTGACTAAAAAAGCCTAATTAGTCCGGCAGTCAGATTTTCAAAAAATACTAGACAAATATTTTTTCTTTTTTCTTAAAAACATAAAATAAAGACGACACAGTGTGTTGAAAACTAGTGTGACGTCACTGCACTGTACCTTTTTTAGCGAGCAGTGACGTCACCAGCCACCACTCCTGATCTTTGATGCCTTTTATATTTGTAAATTTTTATTGATTTGATAAAACAAAATATACGTATTCAGTAGTTTTATATATTACATAATAATATTCAAACGATTTATAAACAACAATTAAAGATTAATAGATTTAAAGACAAACCTATTAATCTGTTATCTCATTCTTATAAGGTAAAATCTGTAGGTATGTCTTGGTTTAAATGACTAAGTTTTTAAAGATTTATATTTTTACGTGTAATTTCCTAGAAATCATCAGCATCATCTCAGCGTTAACCCCAGTCGCATCCGAAACTCTTTTTCCGCTTTGGAGTCTGGGGTCCGCTTTACTAGTCGAATCCGCTGATTTTGGCGCAACTTCGACATTTTCCGTGAAGCGACTGCCGTCTGACCTCCACAACCCGAAGGCGGTATCAAAGCATTGCAATTAGACCAATTGTTGGACTTTTGAGGGCTCCAACAACTCGTAACGACTGCCACCAGATGTTCGTATGGCAACCGGGACCAATGGCTTAACGTGCTTTCCGAGGCACGACCAGACCAGTGCAAATATTCATATTCATGCATACAAATATTTGCACTGTGCGGGGATCGAACTCGCGCCTCCTTGCGCAGCGGCCGCGTTCGCTACCGCTACGCCACGGAGGCTGTCAATACTCTAGAAATGTTTTTGGTTAAATATTTGGCCGTGTCTTTATTTCCGTTCTTCTTACATAATGTATTGTGTCATTGTTTTAATCCCTAATAAAAAAAATATACTGAGCAATTGTTATCTAGTATATATAAGGTTATAGAGATTGAAGAACTTACCACCAGCAACAGTAAATGTAACTTGTAGTACTCCAGATTGGCCAGGGACTGTAGTGGCTCTTCCTAACATTGTACTCAAAGTCTCATCAGCAACTTCGCTGTTCTCAACAGCGACGGTACCGTCTGCTGCGAGTGTGTATTGAGCACGGCTACACTGACCAGTCTGTGTTGGTTGTGGGTATCTGGCGATCTCGTACCATGTTCCAAGATACTAGCAATAGACAAAAAATGTTAAAAGGATCTCGTTGGTAATTTCGGTTTCCACCAGTCACGAATTTACAATTGATTTAATCAGCAACCTATTATAGATCTATTACTAGAAATGTTCTTAAAGAAGTTTTTTCTTGTTACTGAGAATGTTTAAACACGAACAGCTTGAAGACCGCAAATTTTTCTCCTGTTTACATTTTATTCTTTACGTAAAAAATAATTTGATCTACTTAATAAAAATCTCAATTTCTAAACTACATACTACCCACAGCTGTGCCGGGCACCATACCATTTTGCAAAACGTTTCCTGATACTAAAGAAGGCAAAAAAAAAAAAACATTTCTAAATGGATAAAATAGTCAACCCAATTCGGATATTCTCATCGTGCGTTCATTGAAACTACAGCGTAGTTCAGCTCTCTTAGAAAAGGAATCAGTTACGATTAATTTCTGGAACGACAATTACCTAACAAATTGGTAAGCGCGAGTGACTGGTTGAATGAATTATGTTGTCAACACCCAATTGTATAAATGTGAACTTACTCTAGCTACATCGAAATTAGCAATGCCGGTTATAGATGTATCACAGGGTCCGGGTAACTCGATAATTGGTGGAGGTGAATCAAAGACTGGGTAGTAGAAGCAGGCTGCATCAGTTTGACTTGTTTCCTGGTAATAATTTTGTTGGAGACCTTGAGTTGTCGCTATAACGTTGTTTATAGCGTTGTTTGCGTCTACGTCCAGTGTGTTGCTTCTGCTCAGCTTCCAACTTCCAACTGTAAGGAGAATTGATAAAATTAGTTATTTCAAAGTCATATTCTTAATGTAAGTACGCACACAAAGGTGATCTTGTTTACCTTGTCGTCTGTTTCCCTCTATATTAGTGCAGCTGTACACAAGAGCATATTCGTCATAATCCGTTGCAAGCACATATAGATACTGGTTTCTTTCCACTGCAATATAAAATTTATTGGTATTATTGTGTGAAACGATTTGGTTAAGGTATGAAATTCAATAGCCGGTTAATTTATGTTCCACATGCCGTAAAAATCATTTAACAACTTTGTGAATTCGCTTGAATATGGTATTTGACTAAAAAGCCTAATTAGCCCGGCAGTCAGATTTTCAAAAAATACTAGACAAATATTTTTTCTTTTTTCATAAAAAACATAAAATAAAGACGACACATTGTGTTGAAAACTAGTGTGACGTCACTGCACTGTACACTTTTTAGCGAGCAATGACGTCACCAGCCATTACTCCTTATCTTTGATGCCTTTTATATTTGTCAATTTTTATTGATTTGATAAAACAAAATATACGTATCCAAAATTTTTCTATAATCAGAATGACGGACTAAATAGAATCAATTTTTGTACCCAGGCAACATCCCCATTGTGAATCGAGTCACCTAAGGCTAAATTATATTATATATTACATAATTATATTCAAACAATTTAAAACCAACAATTTAAAGATTAGTAGGTTATAAAGGCAAACCTATTAATCTGTTATCTCATTCTTATAAGGTAAAATCTGTAGGCATTTTTTGGTTTAAAGGACTAAGTTTTTAAAGATTTATATTTTTACGTGTAATTTTCTAGAAATCATCAGCATCATCTCAGCGTTAACCCCAGTCGCATCCGAAACTCTTTTTCCGCTTTGGAGTCTGGGGTCCGCTTTACTAGTCGAATCCGCTGATTTTGGCGCAACTTCGACATTTTCCGTGAAGCGACTGCCGTCTGACCTCCACAACCCGAAGGCGGTATCAAAGCATTGCAATAAGACCAATTGTTGGACTTTTGAGGGCTCCAACAACTCGTAACGACTGCCACCAGATGTTCGTATGGCAACCGGGACCAATGGCTTAACGTGCTTTCCGAGGCACGACCAGACCAGTGCAAATATTCATATTCATGCATACAAATATTTGCACTGTGCGGGGATCGAACTCGCGCCTCCTTGCGCAGCGGCCGCGTTCGCTACCGCTACGCCACGGAGGCTGTCAATACTCTAGAAATGTTTTTGGTTAAATATTTGGCCGTGTCTTTATTTCCGTTCTTCTTACATAATGTATTGTGTCATTGTTTTAATCCCTAATAAAAAAAATATACTGAGTAATTGTTATCTAGTATATATAAGGTTATAGAGATTGAAGAACTTACCACCAGCAACAGTAAATGTAACTTGTAGTACTCCAGATTGGCCAGGGACTGTAGTGGCTCTTCCTAACATTGTACTCAAAGTCTCATCAGCAACTTCGCTGTTCTCAACAGCGACGGTACCGTCTGCTGCGAGTGTGTATTGAGCACGGCTACACTGACCAGTCTGTGTTGGTTGTGGGTATCTGGCGATCTCGTACCATGTTCCAAGATACTAGCAATAGACAAAAAATGTTAAAAGGATCTCGTTGGTAATTTCGGTTTCCACCAGTCACGAATTTACAACTGATTTAATCAGCAACCTATTATAGATCTATTACTAGAAATGTTCTTAAAGAAGTTTTTTCTTGTTACTGAGAATGTTTAAACACGAACAGCTTGAAGACCGCAATTTTTTCCACTGTTTAAAATTTATTCTTTACGTAAAAAATAATTTGATCTACTTGATAAAAATCTCAATTTCTAAACTTCATACTACCCACAGCTGTGCCGGGCACTATACAATTTTGCAAAACGTTTCCTAGTAATAAAGAAGGCAAAAAAAAAAAAAAATTCTAAATGGATAAAATAGTCAACCCAATTCGGATATTCTCATCGTGCGTTCATTGAAACTACAGCGTAGTCCAGCTCTCTTAGAAAAGGAATCAGTTACGTTTAATTTCTGGAACGACAATTACCTAACAAACTGGTAAGCGCGAGTGACTGGTTGAATGGATTATGTTGTCAACAGCCAATTGTATAAATGTGAACTTACTCTAGCTACATCGAAATTAGCAATGCCGGTTATAGATGTATCACAGGGTCCGGGTAACTCGATAATTGGTGGAGGTGAATCGAACACTGGGTAGTAGAAGCAGGCTGCATCAGTTTGACTTGTTTCCTGGTAATAATTTTGTTGGAGACCTTGAGTTGTCGCTATAACGTTGTTTATAGCGTTGTTTGCGTCTACGTCCAGTGTGTTGCTTCTGCTCAGCTTCCAACTTCCAACTGTAAGGAGAATTGATAAAATTAGTTATTTCAAAGTCATATTCTTAATGTAAGTACGTACACACAAGTGATCTTGTTTACCTTGTCGCCTGTTTCCCTCTATATTAGTGCAGCTGTACACAAGAGCATATTCGTCATAATCCGTTGCAAGCACATATAGATACTGGTTTCTTTCCACTGCAATATAAAATTTATTGGTATTATTGTGTGAAACGATTTGGTTAAGGTATGAAATTCAATAGCCGGTTAATTTATGTTCCACATGCCGTAAAAATCATTTAACAACTTTGTGAATTCGCTTGAATATGGTATTTGATTAAAAAAGCCTAATTAGTCCGGCAATCAGATTTTCAAAAAATACTAGACAAATATTTTTTCTTTTTCCTTAAAAACATAAAATAAAGACGACACAGTGTGTTGAAAACTAGTGTGACGTCACTGCACTGTACCTTTTTTAGCGAGCAGTGACGTCACCAGCCACCACTCCTGATCTTTGATGCCTTTTATATTTGTAAATTTTTATTGATTTGATAAAACAAAATATACATATTCAGTATTTTTATATATTACATAATAATATTCAAACGATTTATAAACAACAATTTAAAGAGTAATAGATTTAAAGACAAACCTATTAATCTGTTATCTCATTCTTATAAGGTAAAATCTGTAGGTATGTCTTGGTTTAAATGACTAAGTTTTTAAAGATTTATATTTTTACGTGTAATTTCCTAGAAATCATCAGCATCATCTCAGCGTTAACCCCAGTCGCATCCGAAACTCTTTTTCCGCTTTGGAGTGTGGGGTCCGCTTTACTAGTCGAATCCGCTGATTTTGGCGCAACTTCGACATTTTCCGTGAAGCGACTGCCGTCTGACCTCCACAACCCGAAGGCGGTATCAAAGCATTGCAATTAGACCAATTGTTGGACTTTAGAGGGCTCCAACAACTCGTAACGACTGCCACCAGATGTTCGTATGGCAACCGGGACCAACGGCTTAACGTGCTTTCCGAAGCACGACCAGACCAGTGCAAATATTCATATTCATGCATACAAATATTTGCACTGTGCGGGGATCGAACTCGCGCATCCTTGCGCAGCGGCCGCGTTCGCTACCGCTACGCCACGGAGGCTGTCAATACTCTAGAAATGTTCTTGGTTAAATATTTGGCCTCATCTTAATTTCCTTTCTTCCTACAAAATGTATTGTGTCATTGTTTTAATCCCTAATAAAAAAAATATACTGAGTAATTGTTATCTAGTATATATAAGGTTATAGAGATTAAAGAACTTACCACCAGCAACAGTAAATGTAACTTGTAGTACTCCAGATTGGTCAGGGACTGTAGTGGCTCTTCCTAACATTGTACTCAAAGTCTCATCAGCAACTTCGCTGTTCTCAACAGCGACGGTACCGTCCGCTGCGAGTGTGTATTGCGCACGGCTACACTGACCAGTCTGTGTTGGTTGTGGGTATCTGGCGATCTCGTACCATGTTCCAAGATACTAGCAATAGACCAAAAATGTTAAAAGGATCTCGTTGGTAATTTCGGTTTCCACCAGTCACGAATTTACGATTGATTTAATTAGCTACATATTTTAGATCTATTATTAGAAATGTTCTTAAAGAAGTTTTTTCTTGTTACTGAGAATGTTTAAACACGAACAGCTTGAAGACCGCAATTTTTTCCCCTGTTTAAAATTTATTCTTTACGTAAAAAATAATTTGATCTACTTAATAAAAATCTCAATTTCTAAACTTCATACTACCCACAGCTGTGCCGGGCACCATACCATTTTGCAAAACGTTTCCTAGTAATAAAGAAGGCAAAAAAAAAAAATTTCTAAATGGATTAAATAGTCAACCCAATTCGGGTATTCTCATCGTGCGTTCATTGAAACTACAGCGTAGTCCAGCTCTCTTAGAAAAGGAATCAGTTACGTTTAATTTCTGGAACGACAATTACCTAACAAATTGGTAAGCGCGAGTGACTGGTTGAATGAATTATGTTGTCAACAGCCAATTGTATAAATGTGAACTTACTCTAGCTACATCGAAATTAGCAATGCCGGTTATAGATGTATCACAGGGTCCGGGTAACTCGATAATTGGTGGAGGTGAATCGAACACTGGGTAGTAGAAGCAGGATGCATCAGTTTGACTTGTTTCCTGGTAATAATTTTGTTGGAGACCTTGAGTTGTCGCTATAACGTTGTTTATAGCGTTGTTTGCGTCTACGTCCAGTGTGTTGCTTCTGCTCAGCTTCCAACTTCCAACTGTAAGGAGAATTGATAAAATTAGTTATTTCAAAATCATATTCCTAATGTAAGTACGCACACAAAGGTGATCTTGTTTACCTTGTCGTCTGTTTCCCTCTATATTACTGCAGCTGTACACAAGAGCATATTCGTCATAATCCGTTGCAAGCACATATAGATACTGGTTTCTTTCCACTGCAATATAAAATTTATTGGTATTATTGTGTGAAACGATTTGGTTAAGGTATGAAATTTATGTTCCACATGCCGTAAAAATCATTTAACAACTTTGTGAATTCGCTTGAATATGGTATTTGACTAAAAATCCTAATTAGCCCGGCAGTCAGATTATCAAAACATACTAGACAAATATTTTTTCTTTTTTCATAAAAACATAAAATAAAGACGACACAGTGTGTTGAAAACTAGTGTGACGTCACTGCACTGTACACTTTTTAGCGAGCAATGACGTCACCAGCCACCACTCCTGATCTTTGATGCCTTTTATATTTGTCAATTTTTATTGATTTGATAAAACAAAATATACGTATCCAATATTTTTCTATAATCAGAATGACGGGCTAAATAGACTCAATTTTTTTACCCAGGCAACATCCCATTGTGAATCGAGTCACCTAAGGCTAAATGATATTATATATTACATAATTATATTCAAACGATTTAAAAACAACAATTTAAAGATTAATAGGTTATAAAGGCAAACTTATTAATCTGTTAACTCATTCTTATAAGGTACAATCTGTAGGTATTTTTTAGTTTAAATGACTAAGTTTTAAAGATTTTTATTTTTACGTGTAATTTCCTAGAAATCATCATCATCATCTCAGCGTTAAACCCAGTCGCATCCGAAGCTTTTTTTCAGCTTTGGAGTCTGGGGTCCGCTTTACCAGTCCAATTGCTGATTTTGGCGCAACTTCGACATTTTCCGTGAAGCGACTGCCGTCTGATCTCCACAACCCGAAGGCGGTATCGAAGCATTGCAGTTAGACCAATTGGACTTTTGAGGGCTCCTACAACCCGTAACGACTGCCACAAGATGTTCGTATGGCAACCGGGACCAACGGCTTAACGTGCTTTCCGAGGCACGATCAGACCAGTCCAAATATTCATATTCATGCATACCTACAAATATTTGCACTGTGCGGGGATCGAACCCACGCCTACTTGCGCAGCAGCCACGTTCGCTACCGCTACGCAACGGAGGCTGTCAATACTCTAGAAATGTTCTTGGTTAAATATTTGGCCGTGTCTTAATTTCCTTTCTTCCTACAAAATGTATTGTGTCATTGTTTTAATCCCTAATAAAAAAAATATACTGAGTAATTGTTATCTAGAATATATAAGGTTATAGAGATTAAAGAACTTACCACCAGCAACAGTAAATGTAACTTGTAGTACTCCAGATTGGTCAGGGACTGTGGTGGCTCTTCCTAACATTGTACTCAAAGTCTCATCAGCAACTTCGCTGTTCTCAACAGCGACGGTACCGTCTGCTGCGAGTGTGTATTGCGCACGGCTACACTGACCAGTCTGTGTTGGTTGTGGGTATCTGGCGATCTCGTACCATGTTCCAAGATACTAGCAATAGACCAAAAATGTTAAAAGGATCTCGTTGGTAATTTCGGTTTCCACCAGTCACGAATTTACGATTGATTTAATTAGCTACATATTTTAGATCTATTATTAGAAATGTTCTTAAAGAAGTTTTTTCTTGTTACTGAGAATGTTTAAACACGAACAGCTTGAAGACCGCAATTTTTTCCCCTGTTTAAAATTTATTCTTTACGTAAAAAATAATTTGATCTACTTAATAAAAATCTCAATTTCTACACTCCATACTACCCACAGCTGTGCCGGGCACCATACAATTTTGCAAAACGTTTCCTAGTAATAAAGAAGGCAAAAAAAAAAAATTCTAAATGGATTAAATAGTCAACCCAATTCGGGTATTCTCATCGTGCGTTCATTTAAACTACAGCGTAGTCCAGCTCTCTTAGAAAAGGAATCAGTTACGTTTAATTTCTGGAACGACAATTACCTAACAAATTGGTAAGCGCGAGTGACTGGTTGAATGAATTATGTTGTCAACAGCCAATTGTATAAATGTGAACTTACTCTAGCTACATCGAAATTAGCAATGCCGGTTATAGATGTATCACAGGGTCCGGGTAACTCGATAATTGGTGGAGGTGAATCGAACACTGGGTAGTAGAAGCAGGATGCATCAGTTTGACTTGTTTCCTGGTAATAATTTTGTTGGAGACCTTGAGTTGTCGCTATAACGTTGTTTATAGCGTTGTTTGCGTCTACGTCCAGTGTGTTGCTTCTGCTCAGCTTCCAACTTCCAACTGTAAGGAGAATTGATAAAATTAGTTATTTCAAGTCACATTCTTAATTTAAGTACGCACACAAAAGTGATCTTGTTTACCTTGTCGTCTGTTTCCCTCTATATTAGTGCAGCTGTACACAAGAGCATATTCGTCATAATCCGTTGCAAGCACATATAGATTCTGGTTTCTTTCCACTGCAATATAAAACTTATTGATATTATTGTATGAATCGATTTCGTTAAGGTATGAAATTCAATAGTCGGTTAATTTATATTCAACATGCCGTAAAAATCTTTAACAACTTTGTAAATGCGCTTGAATATGTTATTTGACTATAAAAGCCTAATTAGTCCGGCAGTCAGATTTTCAAAAAATACTAGATATTTTTTTTTTATTCATAAAAACAAAATAAAGACGACACAGTGTGTTGAAAACTAGTGTGACGTCACTGCACTGTACACTTTTGAGCGAGCAGTGACGTCACCAGCCATCACTCTTGATCTTTGATGCCTTTTATATTTGTCAATTTTTATTGATTTGATAAAACAAAATATACGTATCCAATTTTTTTCTATAATCTGAATGACGGACTAAATAGAATCAATTTTTTTTTTACCCAGGCAACATCCCTATTGTGAATCGAGTCACCTAAGGCTAAATGATATTATATATTACATAACTATATTCAAACGATTTATAAACAACAATTTAAAGATTTATAGCTTTAAAAACAAACCTATTAATCTGTTATCTCATTCTTATAAGGTAAAATCTGTAGGTATGTTTTGGTTTAAATGACTAAGTTTTTAAAGATTTTTATTTTTATGTGTAATTTCCTAGAAATCATCAGCATCATCTCAGCGTTAATCCCAGTCGCATCCGAAACTCTTGTTCCGCTTGGGAGTCTGGGGTCCGCTTTACTAGTCGAATCGCTGATTTTGGTGCAACTTCGACATTTTCCGTGAAGCGACTGCCGTCTGACCTCCCCAACCCGAAGGCGGTATCAAAGCATTGCAGTTAGACCAATTGTTGGACTTTTGAGGGCTCCAACAACTCGTAACGACTGCCACCAGATGTTCGTATGGCAACCGGGACCAACGGCTTAACGTGCTTTCCGAGGCACGAGCAGACCAGTGCAAATATTCATATTCATGCATACCTACAAATATTTACACTGTGCGGGGATCGAACCCGCGCCTCCTTGCGCAGCAGCCGCGTTCGCTACCGCTATGCCACGGAGGCTGTCAATACTCTAGAAATGTTCTTGGTTAAATATTTGGCCGTGTCTTTATTTCCTTTCTTCCTACAAAATGTATTGTGTCATTGTTTTAATCCGTAATAAAAAATAAAAAAAAACTGAGTAATTGTTATCTAGCATATATAAGGTTATAGAGATTAAAGAACTTACCACCAGCAACAGTAAATGTAACTTGTAGTACTCCAGATTCGCCAGGGACTATAGTGGCTCTTCCTAACATTGTACTCAAACTCTCATCAGCAACTTCGCTGTTCTCAACAGCGACGGTACCATCCGCTGCGAGTGTGTATTGAGCACGGCTACACTGACCAGTCTGTGTTGGTTGCGGGTATCTGGCGATCTCGTACCATGTTCCAAGATACTAGCAATAGACCAAAAATGTTAAAAGGATCTCGTTGGTAATTTCGGTTTCCACCAGTCACGAATTTACGATTGATTTAATGAGCTACCTATTTTAGATCTATTACTAGAAATGTTCTTAAAGAAGTTTTTTCTTGTTACTGAGAATGTTTAAACACGAACAGTTTGAAGACCGCAAATTTTTCCCCCGTTTACAATTTATTCTTTACGGAAAAAAAATTGATCAACTTAATAAAAATCTCAATTTCTTTAACTTCATACTACCCACAGCTGAGACAGGCACCATAACATTTTGCAAAACGTTTCCTAGTGCTAAAAAAAGCAAAAAAAAATTTGTAAATGGATAAAATAGTCAACCCAATTCGGGTAATCTCATCGCGCACACGGCTTAAACTGAGCGACAACTGAGTTGGAGTGAATTTTCTCAGGCACAATCGCGCGTTCATAGAAACTACAGCGTGGTCCAGTTCTCTTAGGAAAGGAATCATTTACGTTTGATTTCTGAAACGACAATTACCTAACAAATTTATAAGCGCGAGTGATTGGTTGAATGAATTATGTTATCAACAGCCAATTGCATATGTGACTGTTTGTAACTTACTCTAACTACATCGAAGTCAGCAATGCCCGTTATAGATGTATCACAGGGTCCGGGTAACTCGATAATTGATGGTGGTGAATCGAACACTGGGTAGTAGAAGCAGGCTGCATCAGTTTGACTTGTTTCTTGATAGTAAACTTCGGCTAGTCCAGGGGTATTAGCAATGGCGTCATTAATGTCGTCAATAGCACTTTGTTCCAGTGGATTTTTGTTTTTGCTTAGCTTCCAGCTGCCAACTGTGAAGATATTTTGTCACATTAGCTATATGAACTACTTTGGGAAACAATTTGGTTCCTCGTTAAACAAAAAGTCTTACTTCGATGTCTGTCTCCTTCTATAGTAGCGCAGCTATAGACAAGTGCATAGTTATCATAGTCAGTTGCGAGTACGTACAGATTCTGATTCAAGATAGCTGGAATAAAAAAAAATGTTTAATTTTATTTACGATACAGGTTCCTACAGATGACAGCACAGCAAGCTACTACGATTTCAAATTTCTTTATTAGATTTTCAACTTTATAGCTTAATAAACTAAATAAACTTTCCCACTCAATCTTCAGTCTTAATGCTTAAAGACTGAAGATTGAGTGGGAAAGTTTAACAGTTTCGGATAGCCTGACCTGCTGTCGTCCGTACATTAAATTTATGATCCTCTTGTTACAGAGAATCATTAAAGCAATTTTCAAATTTCGTTCTTTTTCGTCAACCGTTTTATGATGATAAAGGCATGAGGATGTTCATCATGAAATACGGCTACCGTTAAATACATATAGTGTTCTGTTTTTATTTTAAATTATTCCTGGTGTTAGTGGACCATAATATAAAATTGATAGCAATGTCATTGTTACTGGAACGCAACCAGTACTCATGACTTTCTATTTTTATTTTTACGTGTTCCCCTAGAAATGTTGTTGCTTAAATATTTGGCCGTATCTGTTTTGCATTTCTTTTTACAAAATGTATTGTGTCATTGTTTTATTCTCTTAAAATAAAATATACTTAGTAATTGTTATCTAGTATAAGGTTGTAGAGATTAATGAACTTACCTTCAGCAACAGTAAATGTAACTTGTAGTACTCCAGATTGGTCAGGGACTGTAGTAGCTGTTCCTGAAATCGTTCTCAAAGTCTCATCAGTTACTTCGCTGTTCTCAACAGCAACACTACCGTCGACTCCGAGTGTGTATTGAGCACGGTTACACTGGCCAGTCTGTGTTGGTTGTGGGTATCTGGCGATCTCGTACCATGTTCCAACATACTAGCAACAGATACCAAATATTAAGCGATTGATGTTGGTGGTAAAGCAAATTAATTTAAACAAATTTTATACAATCGAATTCAATAGTTTCATACTACTGCAGTGGACAAAAGAAATTTAAAATTTTATATGCAATTTTAACTTTCATTTGTACTCAAAAACGCTAAATAATGTAAAATAATTATTATTAGTAATTATACCATGTGAGTTTAATCTTAGAAACGACGACGAAATATATTTTATATATACTTACTCTTTCAATGTCGAAGTTATCAACGCCATTTACGGTAGGACATGATCCATCAAAATCAACAAAGTAGGAGCAAGCTTCTGCTGTGTGAATTCTCTGGATAAAATTTTCAGATGCTTGGTTAAGAGCTTCCACACTTGCAATAATACCGTCAATAGTGTTGGCAGCGTTAATTGGTAGCTCACCCTTGTTTCTACCTAACTTCCAGCTGTTCACTGCAAAAGCAAATATCTAATTAGCAATTATCTAACACTAGCGGCCGCCAGCGACTTCGTTCGCGTGGAGTTAGTTATGCTCCGCTCCCATTGGTCCCAGCGTGATGTTATATAGCCTAAAGCCTTTTTGGATTCATGGGCTATCCAACGCAGAAAGATGAACGAGAACGGACACGTAGTTTCTGAGATTAGCGCGTTCAAATAAACAAACTCTTCAGCTTTATATATTAGCATAGATTTAATACTGAGTACAGTCCTATTTGTACAATCATTGAGTTTTACGAAACGAAAACTTGAGATTGTTTGACTGTCGACCACGCTCTGTAAAACTTAGAGGCCAGGCAAGTACCAAAGTAACTTTTCTAAAGTTGTATGTACTTTCTAAGTATATTTTGGACACCAATGACTGAAGGTGAAGGAAAACATCTTGAGGAAACCTGGACTTTAAGTCTGAAATCGCCAACCCATATTGAGCAAGCGTGGTGATTACGCTCAATCCTTCTCTGTACGAGAGGAGACCTGTGCCCAGCAGTGGGACGATAAAAAAGGTTGATGATGATGATGATGATGACACTTTGTCAACTTATGTATAATTAAATTTTAAGTTTTTTAAGTACGTATATTTTTATTTCGACATGTGAAAAGAGTAATGCTTGGCGCTATGATGACCTAGCACACTCTTCTACTAATTATAGGATATGGTAAAAGTTAAAGTCTTGGATTATAAACGAAATAGGTATATTAAATCACTATTCTTATATAGCTATATTAAATACATTCCTTTTTCCCACTAAACTCCTATACAAAGAATGCGAAGTACTACCAGTCCGACAGTTATTTATCCCTTAACCAGGCTATGGATTGAGAATTTCCCACATAGTATTTTCTTAAGTTATTACCAGGTTTTGGTAAAGAATCTTACACAATCTGTCAAAACGGCTGACATAAGAAATATTAATTATTGTAACACAAAAAAAAAGTGTGACTGAACACAAATGTCACTTTTGCAGCCATTTGCTCTGTGGCCGGCCGTTAAACGTAAATCGTCAAGTACAACCTTGTGGAATCGGAGGTGCCGTACTACAGGTATGTGCCCGACCCAGTTCTCGAAAATGGTCATATCACATTGTACTGGGATCGATCCATCATCACTGACAGGACTATTGTTGCCAATAAGCCTGATATAGTGATGGTGGATCGATCAGAGCGGCGTGCAATGATTGTTGACATAACCATCCCGCATGACGAGAACCTCGTGAAAGCCGAGAAAGATAAACAAATCAAGTATCTTCACTTGGCTCACGAGGTTGTCGACATGTGGGAGGTGGATTCGGCAATCATTGTGCCGATAGTCGTGACAGCCAATGGCTTAATAGCCAAGAGCCTCGACCAACACCTCAAGAGGCTCTCGTTAGGCAGCTGGATCAAAGGCTTGATTCAGAAAGCTGTACTTCTGGACATGGCTCACATTGTCAGGAAGTTCCTCTCTCTGGAGCCCTGACTGCTAGTAGCTTGGACCCTGTTCCCGATGCCGGTGGGTTACTATTTTTTATATTTTTAAATGTTTTTTTATATATTTTATATGTAGAAATATTTAAAAATATAATTTATATGTGTATTATAATGAAATAAAGGAAATAATAATAATTACTTTATTGACCAAGAACATACATAGATAAAGTTTGCAGGTATATGCCTTAAAAAAGAATTCTATGTAACAAAACAATAAATCCTGCCTCCTAAACTAGGGAATACCTGTGTCTTAGGAGACAGGATATGTTCGAGAATTTAAGTTTTTCTAGTGATTTGTGTATAAATTCTCAGTAAAAACTTCAAAAATATCGTGTTATAACGAAATAATACATGTGGGGAACCGTATACCCAAAGCCTGTGCATGCCTAATTATTGTGTGTGTTATTATGTCCATTGCCCGGTGAATCAAAATCATAATTTTATACTATGTTTTTCCAACACGGGTTTTACTTAGGATTTATTCACGGTCATTTATCGAAGTATAAAATGTGGGTGGTAAACTTTTCTCGTCATAATTTGTCAGTCTACTTTAGTGTGTTTTTGTTATTCAGGTACTAAACGATCAACAACTCCAAAGTATGCTAAATTAAATGTTTTCATCTGAGGATGAAGAAAATGATGAAGATGAAGACCCATATTTAGATTATGTCCCAAAACTGTTGATGAAGCAATGCCACTTTGTATTCGATTGCCTACACCATCCTCTAACTTGTCCACTATGTGCCAAAAAAATCAAAATCCAGAAATTCTCAATAATCTTTGAGAATTTCCGGATTTTGGTTTTTGTGGCTTTCTTTCTTTGTTTTTTTTTTCTCTAGTATGAACAATTAATAATAAAAATTCTATCAAAATGACTATCGTTTTTTATTTTATATATAGATAATAATTATGTCGTCGTCTAGACAGGCAATGGGATTATGTTTTCCCACATGGTTTTTTTCAGGTTTTCAGCTAATTTATTAAATATTATTGATAAAATTTCATACCAAATGTTTTTACTCATCTAAATCTATGAAAAAAATATTATTACTGCAGGATTCGTCCGAGGCCTGGTAAAGGGTTATAATGGCTATTGTATTACTCGTAAAACAGCACGCAGATCTAGCATATAGCGCGGACTTTACTAACAAAAGACGTAAAAATCTAGTCTGTCCTCAAAATCATATCAAACATGCTTTCACATCAAAATTTTACCTATTTCTTGGTCCTCTCCTCTACAATAGATTGAACGCGAAATCAAACATTTATAGTTTAAATCAAGTTAACTGTAAGAGAATTGTTAAGGAAATTCTGCAAAAAATGTCCTACGATGATACAGAGAATTTATTGATTATATGCTAAAGTGATTTTGTTTATATTTTGTATTTTCACAATTTTTGATTATTATAATTATATTTTGAGTTTTTATACATTTTTTAGAAAGGAAATTTAATCTTGTAAATTAAGAAAATAGAAGTAAAGCTTTGGTAATATTAGAATAGTATAAGACAACTTGCTCACGTTTACAGATCGTTTACACATTTGTATTGTTAAGAATCCTTTTGATTATTTGTTAATTTTAAATTGTTTTTAGCTCTTTTCGCCTGTAACACAGGATATCCTAGTTCAGGCACGTAAGACTTGGATTTAAGCTTATATTTAAGACTGTATGTAATTTATCCTGAAAAGTTTTTTGAATAAAAAATATTATTATATTAAAAATATTATTATTCCGTTTATTTTTATATATATACATATTAATTTACATTTTTAAATATTTGTAAAAAAACATAAAAACATTTAAAAATATAAAAAATAGTGTTCCACCGATGGCGGGAGCGGGGTCCAAGCTACCGGTGGTTAGAGCTACAGAGACAGGAACCTTCTCACGATGCGGGCCGTATCGAGGAGTACTGCCTTTTGAATCTGGCCCTTGATCCAACTGCCTAACGAGAGCCTCAATAGATGTTGGTCGAGGCTCTTGGCTATCAGACCATTGGCCGATACGACAATCGGTACAATGACAGCCGAGTTCACATTCCACATGTCAACAACCTCGTGCGCCAAGTCGAGATATTTAATTTGTTTCTCTTTCTCAGCTTTCACGAGATTCCCGTCATGTGGAATGGTAACATCGACAATCATTGCGAGGCGCGCTAATCGATCTATCACTACTATATCAGGCTTATTTGCAACAATAGTCCTGTCAGTAATGATAGACCGATCCCAGTATAACGTGACATGGCCATTTTCAAGAACTGGGTCGGGCACATACTTATAATACGGTACCTCAGAATCCACAAGTTTATATTTTAAAGCAAGTTGCTGGTGGATAATCCTAGCTACTTGGTTATGCCTGTGCAAATACTCGCCATTAGCCAAACGAGAGCAACCAGAGATAATATGTCTGATGGACTCACCCGGATGGTGACATGCCCGACACACGTCAATCGTCCCGTCCTTCATAATATATCTCCGGTAGTTATTCGTTAAGATAACTTCGTCCATAATTGCACAGACGAAACCTTCAGTTTCCCCGAAAAGGTCACTGAATCGTAGCCAGGATACGGAGGCTAAGAAGTCTACATCGGGCTCATGAAGAGCCCGATAAAATCGCCCGTGAAGTTCCTTGCTTTGCCATATCATCTTGCGGTCATCAGTAGTAAGTATTATAGGCTTGTGCCAGTTCTCTTTCGCCATGGATAGCGGGGTAAGCCCCTTGTCCACCGTGACCACATCATGATGCATACCCACTACGGTTTTTAAAAAATGTTCTCTGAGACTGCATACTTCTCGGTTGTGGAGGATCTTCGCATTTAAAAAGCCTCGACCCCCGCACTTCCGCGGAATATACAGTCTCATCACCGATGATCGTGGATGATGCATCCTGTTTGCTGTCAGCAGTGTACGGACCCTTCTATCCAGGGCGTCGAGTTCGGTCTGAGTCCATTTAAGTATGCCGAAAGAGTACATCAAAACCGGCATGACCCACCCGTTGAAGGCGCGCACCTTATTTCCGCCCGAAAGAAGACTTTTTAATACCTTCTTCAGGCGACCAAAGAAGCGCTCCTTCAACGATTGCTTCATGTCAGCATCGTTGATACCTAACGCTTCCGACATACCCAAATATTTATAGCTCTCGAATGAGGAGAGGGATCTAAGGTGTATGGAATCTGGGAGTGTAATTCCCTCGGATTCCATAATCTCCCCCCGCTTTACATGCATGACTGCACATTTGTCCACACCAAATTCCATTCTGATGCCACTACTAAAAGTTTCAGTTACATTCAGTAGCTTCATCAGATGCAATTTATTGGGGGCAAAGAGTTTCAAATCATCCATGTAGAGAAGGTGAGATATGACCTGACCGCCTCTCTTCAATCGATAACCCAGACCTGAATCCTCCAGCAGTGTGCTTAGAGGATTCAGAGCTAAGCAGAACCATAGTGGACTCAGACTGTCGCCCTGGAATATTCCCCGCTTAATCCATACAGGTTCATCATTCCCCTGGATCTGTCGACTCCCTGGATAGCGAAGGACTGTCTTCCATTGCCCCATACACGACTTAAGGAAAGTGCGTAGAGTTGCATTTATCTTGTACAACTCCAGCACCCTCAAAAGCCATGTATGTGGCACCGAATCGTAGGCCTTCTTATAATCTATCCAGCAGGTTGAGAGATCCTTGCGGGATCGGCGAACCTGTTGGCTGATGGCCATGTCTATGAGGAGTAGCTCCTTAGTACCACGGGACCCGCTCCTACATCCATTTTGAGAGACAGACATGATGGTGTTGCTGTCAAGATGTTTGTTTATTTTAGCTTTCAAAATGGATGTAAGAACTTTATAGACCGTTGGTAAACAAGTGATCGGTCTATAATTTTTGGGTTCCGCGGTGCTACCTGATTTATGGAGCAGGTGGGTGATTCCAGTTGTTAAGAACTGGGGTAGCGAACCAGAATCTAAGGATGACTGGAATTGAGATGCCAAACAAGTGTGTGAACTACTTAGCCATTTTAACCAAAAGTTATGCAGCCCGTCCGGTCCCGGTGATTTCCAGTTCGGTAACGAACGGACTGCTGTGGCTACGTCTGATGATGTTATGAAAATACTATCCATTTCTGGTAAGTTTTCACACCCCTGTTTGATATCCTGTATCCAGTCACCCTCAGTGTGACAAACGGATACCGACCATATACCGCGCCAGAATGCACTTGTGGTGGCATCATCTGGGCGGTACACGTCAGCCTCGTTTTGTTCTGGTCGCTCCCAAGTTCTGTATACCCACCTCTCATCGCTCTGGAACATGCGATTCTGCGTATATCGGTCCACTCGCCGCTTATACCGCCGAATACGGCTCGCCCATGCACAAACTTTCTGCTTCAGGAAGTCGATGCGCTCTGTGACATTATTTATGTATTCTCGAGGGCTGATACCAGTCCCCGAGAATGCCTGTCTCACAAAGCGCATCACTCGTGGTCGAGTATTGCCCTCCCTGAAGCAGTATAGTTTGCCGATGAGTACCCTGGTCCCATCGATATGACGCTCGATTCTGCGTTGCCAGGCTGGTACGGCTGGTTTTGGTCGAGTAGCTTCGTCATAATTTGGAAACTTGACTTTGGCTAATCGACATGCCGCTACAGCCGCGCAATACAGGATCGAGTGTGTATCAATGAGATCCTCGCTGCTCTCGAAGAAATTCTTGAGCTGCGAGTCCAAAGCACACACCAGCGCCCTATTTTTTTTATGCATAGGTAGCCGTGGTAACCGGGGTCTAAGGTTGGTCGGAGTGGATCTATAGTCGCGGAACGCATCCTCCAGTGCGCTCCTCAGTCGATCGTTATACTGGCTACTTACTGTTTCAACCCTATCGTCCTCTTCTTCGATACGATTGGACCGCGGCGGAACAGCATCAATAATTGACGCCTGTGCCGCGGTCTGGGTCAGAGTCGGGGCGATTTGGTTGCTCAGTACCTCTGAGCGCAGCCTATCAAGTGCGATATCGTCCAACCTGTGATTGCGTTGGATGACGCGCACCTGATCCGACAGTCGTTGGGCCGAGACGTTGACAGTTGGTTCCAGTGCCTGAAACAAAGACAGCATCCTTTCACGGTACGCAGTGAGGTTAGTTCCCCCCTCTGTAGCCCCGTAATATGCGCGCATGACGTTCTCATTCATTGTCTGAGTCCATCTCATGCGCTGCACACAACCACCGGCAGCGGGGACCCGGCTCGGGGCCGGATGGCCCCTAAGTCCCAAGCTCTTCGGTGGCCGGCCTCTCCCCTGCCGACGCACAGGTGTTGGCGACGTCGGCGGAGAGAAATACTCGTCGCTCGAGCTCGACGCAACTACCGCGGCCGGTGTCGTCACAGCGTTCACAGTGAGGCTGGAGACCGGCGGCGGCGAGGCGGAGCTGGGCGACGAGTCCGGGGGTGGTGAGCGTGCACGTCGAGCGGCAGATCTTGTCAACATTTCATACTTATTTTTCTATTTTGTATTGTTGTATTGTACATAATTATATATTTTCCGAGGTGACATGACAGATGTCACCTCCAAAGATTCGGTAATTTTATCATTGTAGATATGTTTAAAAACACTTTTTATATAAATTTTAAACTGCTTTCAGTTTGGGTTTCGGTTTTTGTTGAATATTTCACAGAATCGTGATGAAAAACTGATATAAAATATTATTTCTTAAATTGATAAAAAAATATGATGTTGACGTTTGCGGTGTTGCCAGTTTATATTATTATTATTATTACTATATCACTTAGTAACAAGAAATGGTAATAAATATGTAAACCGAGATACAATTATTGGTAAAATTTTTTAAAGTTTTTTGAATAAAAAATATTAAAATATTAAAATTTTTTAATTTTTTTTAAAGTTTTTTGAATAAAAAATATTATTATATTAAAAATATGTAAATATGTAAACCGAGACACAATTATTGGTAAAATTTGCTAAAATGGTTATGGTAATGAGTACGTAATATCTCTGACGAGATCTTAACCCGAACTGTCCCACATTTTGGTGGATGAGCGATTGTGCATATCTGAATTTTATGCAATTATGCCGCTCCTTTATTTTTCATCCACGAGATTGTTGTTTTTATCGGGCTCGAATTAGCTGTTAATTGAAGAATAATTCCAATTTATCCTTCATACTTTCATGGGCTAAGGAACATCAAAATGTAGAAAATAAAGCATCTATTAACAATAACCAAAAGCTAAAACTAAGATTAGTTGCTTAGCCCTTTTGGTTATTGTTAATAGATGCTTTATTTTCTGAATTAAAATCGAGTAAATCAATGTCTATTGATTTACTCAATTTTAATTTATTCCTTAAAGTAAGGCACAATTTTATTTATTACTAAATTAGGGTCTAAAACGTATTTTGAAAACTATGCCTTTTTTATGCATTTGGCGTTAAGGAATTGCTTAGGTTAGGTTAGGTTATTTACAATTACGAATTGCCTAGGTAGGTACTTCTGCATTAAGTCATATTTAAAAAATTAAATCAATAGGCACTTATGGACGGACGAGAGCAGGTCAAGCTATCCGAAACTGTCAAATATTCCCAATCAACCTTGAGTCTTCATAGTTTAGCAATAAGGTTGAAAATCTAATAAAGAAATTTGACGGTTTTAGTAGCTTGATGTGCTGTCTTCTGTACATACCTACGTATAGTTTTTTTACAACACCATCCGAAAAACCATTTTAAAAAGCTGCCTCTACTATTTAGTTATCAAGAAAAATATATTAAAAAGTCATTTTTTATCAAAATACTTTTACTTCCGACAAGTGATAAAAAATATTGGAATATGCAAAAAATAATCTCATCTGTCAAATTTTTACTGACTCAGTCAAAAACTTGTTTTGGTAAAGAATAGTTACAATATAAGCTAAGTATAATCAAGTGGCATCTCCGAGTTTATAGTTTTTTTTAAATGTTATAAACTGGTGCTTGGCCGCGATTCTGCTTGATGGTGAGCAGTGATGCAATCGTTGACGGTAAGGCGCGCTAGTTTATTAAGAGCCTATTTACTCTAGCCTTGAAGACACTTAAATTGTAATTAGACTCGAAGATCGCCTTGGGCAAATTGTGCCAGTCCTGTGCGTGTGTCCTGTGCGATGTGTATGTACGTGGAATAAAAGATGAGGCGAAATGCTTTCTCCGGATTGTAGCGCTGTGTAGTGATTATTATAATAATTAGTATCTTACCTTGTCTTGTGTTAGTATCTAAGTCGCGGCATGAATACATCAGTGCGTATGTTGAATAATCCGTTGATAGAACCCAATATGGCACTAAAACAGATAATAATTTAGATTATTATGAGTTATTATCTAAATTATTTCGTTCTCAGCAGTGTAATTGCGTAATATATTATCAGTACCAATATTTTGATAGTTCAACAAAATTAATTATCTTATTTATGTTGTTATGCTGTAACATTTTTAGAACATAATTACGGTGCGACCGTTTTTTTTCCATGGTATAAACCTTCAATGGATGTCCGCCGCCCTGGGGTGGGCGACGGGGTCTGTCAGACTCTTACTGATTATAACCACCCCTGTGTCTCTTCTATCACGAGTGTGTGTGGGGCCGCGGGAGTCTAAATTCTTCCACGGCCCCACACCCTCGTGCTGGCCCGGTCTGTCCGGGCCTCGCCTCCTGCACAGGGTAGTGGGGTGTTAAACTATCCCGTGCATCGCCTCCGAGACGCGCGCGCAACACTCGCGCGCGCCTTCGCCTCGCGGTCCATCGGGGCGGGGACTATTAGGGTGCGACCGTAGACCAACCTAATAGGCGTGGGTTCCCATTTTATAAAAAATATGTTTGGGTTTTTCTAATAGAAATTTCCCAGTAGAAGAACAGAGTGGTTTTGTACCCGATTTATAGTGATAAGCATGAAGTGAAGCCTTCTATTTGCATAATTGATCTTTACATAATTATTAACACAACTTCTAAATATGAGTGTAAATATTACAATCTGATATAGCAATATTACCTCAACTTAAAATAATGGATATTTACCGGAAGGGCCACCGGAGATTGATACTTCAAATTTAGCATTTCCGACTAGTTCTGCCGTCCCCGTTACGTATTGTAGTATACCGCTGTCGACTTGAGTATTTAGAATATTAATTGTCCCATCAGTGTTTAACGAGTACGTGGCGGTGTTGCAGGTACCAGTTTGAAAGGCCGACGGTAAAGATTCAATGTCGTACCAAACGCCTAAAAACTAAAACATACAAATAAATTAGAAATGTGAAAGGTCAAATTGAGTGATTAATCGATGATTGATTCGTCGTAGTTCGAGATATTAAAAAATTAGAAGAAAAACAACAAAAAAACACAGTTTATTTTCATCCCTGGCTTTACGCATTTCAATGAAATCATTTTTTCTTTCTTGTGTTAACTTCTTTTATCATCATCATCCGAGCCATATGAAGTCCACTGCTGGACATAGGTCTCCTCCAAGGATTTCCAAAAAGAACGGTTGGACGCGGCCTGCATCCAGCGCTTCCCTGCGGTTTTGGTCAGATAATCCGACCACCTAGTCGGTGGGCGTCCGACGCTGTGCTTATCAGTACGTGGTCTCCATTCATGAGCCTATCTGCGCCATCAGCCATTGGCTCTACGAGCTTTCTTTTATGATCTAAGTTAATTAATTAGCTCTAGCAAGTCAATATGATACAAAATAATTACATTTGTCCTGCGCAATGCAATGAAATGATTCTTACAACAGAGCGAACCGGAACAAAAAGATACATTTGGAATTTTCTTTTATTTAAGTTAATGTTTCGTAAAATGTGTGCATTACTATTGCTAAGCATTACATTACTATTGAGTCAATAACGGTAAAAATAGCTAATTATTTTCAAGGCTTGCTGCCAGGGTCTGTATAAGAGTAATCTATGGGTCAAATACACTAAAAGGTCGCTGGATTTCCTTTACGTCAATAATGGTTTCAGGATATTCAGGGATTTTCTTGCTACGGTAGCATAGCGAAAAAGTTTGCGCAAGCTCGTACCGACGGGTTTCTTGCAATTATCTGCAAAGAAACAGCATCGCTCCTGAGGAACGTAAGAGACAGTCAGAACAGCATCTTGAGAACTGTACGGAGGACGGGTCTGAGCAGTTGTGTTGCGATGTGTGCCGGGTACGATGCGCCTAAAGTTGTTGTGTTGGGAGTTTGGTCGTGGAGGGTCTTCAGATCAATCTCCCTTTGGCGCGGCATCGTTGGTCGTGTTGTTGGGTTTAACATTGCATCACCTCGCTCAACTGCCGTCTTCCTTCCTATTCGCTCAGTTTTACTGAGTGAATAGGCTCTTAATAAACTAGCGCGCTTTACGATCAACGATCGCATAACTGCTTACCATCAGGCGGAATTGCGGTCAAGCGCTAATTTATAATTATTAAAAAAAAAATGTCACTATATTCTTATTAGCGAGAGTAAAAGTTGTTTTTGGTTGTACTGAGGAGGTACGTTTACTTACATTAATTATCGTTTTCTACTCCTTTGCGATAGCATTACACAGGATGACAGTAAAAAGGTCGTTTTAGGGTACACTAAAAGTACAATATACAACATGTAAAGAAAACCCCGTCCGACCCTTAAGGATAATAAAGGTTGGGTAAACACATGGATTTCATTTCATATTATTTCATGGCCAAAAAAATTTATACTTAATTATCATTGTAACAATACTAATGAATTTTGAAATAATCCTTTTTTCCGTGAAATAACTCCAACTAACCCAAAATTTGGTTTATTTTTAAAAAGGGACAACGCCGTTTTTATCGTTATTACTGACGGCATAATGTTTGACTCTTTGGCGGTGTCCCTCTGTGAAGCCGTCGACCAATCGCCGAGATCTATCGGCGACCTCAAAGTGATATCTAGGATATAGATACTCGTATAATAGATACAGGTATATTTTTTTTGCGTAAAAACGTCTTTTTATCGCTGTTAATCGAAACTTGTACCTAATTGAATGATTTGTTGTAAAAACAGATTACCTAATGGTAAAAGTGCTTTCGTTTCATTATCGATTAATTACTAATAACATCATTATAACACAAGTACTAGTAAACAGAAAGGGGAAGATCTTATAAAAAAATATTTTAGTAAAGTATTGGAAACATATAGTAAGTCGTGGTGGCCTAGTGGTTATAACACCAGCCTCTCAAGTATGAGTGTGCGGGTTCGATTCCTGTCAGGCAAGTACCAAACCAATATAACTTTTCTAAGTTATATGTACTTTATAATTATATCTTGGACACCAATGACTGATTAAAAGGCGAAGGAAAATATCTTGAGCAAACCTGGACTTTAAGTTTGAAATTACCAACCCGCATTGAGCAAGCGTGGTAATTACGCTCAATCCTTCTCGAGGAGGTCAGTGCCCAGCAGACACAAACAGCGACAAAAAGGTTGATAATGATGATGATTATAAACAATATACAGCACATTTAAGTTCAGTAAAAACGGTATGTGATAGGGTGGAATAACCATGTTCGCGAGGCACATAACCATATACATATACACTTCAACTTATATAATTTATTGCACGTGACACCATTTGGTTTTATAAAGGGTTGTTCAACTACCGATGCGGGCGTGGCGTTGCTAAAGAACATATTTGGGGCCTGGGAGGAATCGCAAGATGCTCTTGGTATTTTTTGTGATTTGCCCAAGGCCTTTGCTTGCGTACATCATGATACTCTTATTAGGAAACTGTACCATTATGGTTTAAGGGACAGAGCTCTCGACCTTCTGACTTCTTATCTGAATAATCGAATTCAGAGGGTTGATGTTAATGGCAACAAATCTGCAGGATCTGAGGTCACCATGGGCGTTCCGCAGGGCTCAATTCTAGGTCCTTTCTTGTTTTTAATTTATATTAATGACTTACCTCATCACGTGAGGGATAATCACAACATAGTATTGTTCGCGGATGACACTTCTCTTATTTTTAAAGTCAAGCGTCAGCTAGCAAATTTTGACGAAGTTAACAATGCACTTTCGAAAGTTGTCCATTGGTTTAATGTAAATAACCTTCTTTTGAATGAAAAAAAAACTAAATTCATTAAATTTTCTACGCCAAATGTCAGGCAGCTAAGTACCAATGTTCAACTGAATGGAGTAGAGTTGATCCCTGTCGAGTCGACAGTTTTTCTTGGATTGACTATTGACTCCAAGTTACAATGGGGTCCTCACATTGAGAAACTGTCGGGTAGACTCAGTTCTGCCGCTTATGCTGTTAAGAAAATTAGACATATAACTGATGTGAATACAGCCAGAATTGTTTATTTTAGTTATTTTTATAGTCTAATGACTTATGGGATTCTTCTCTGGGGAACTTGTGCGGACATCAATACCATCATTGTTTTACAGAAAAGAGCTGTTCGAGCCATTTACAACCTTGGTCCTAGAGATTCTCTTAGAGAAAAATTCAGAGAGGTGAACATTCTGACTGTAACTTCATTCAATGGACATTCGAAACTTACCCATTAAACGATATAAAACCTATATAAAGGCCAAACTTTGCAAAAAGGGGTATTATAAAATCTCAGATTATTTAGAGGATAGAGAGGCTTGGGATTGAGCTGCTCCCTCTGTTAAGCATTGTTACACACATCAAAAGTGTCTAGGGATCAAGCATTTTTATACGGATTTCTTGAGATTGAGAGATTTTATAAATTTATATGGATCCTTTTTGGTGCATTTCATAATTTGAATCAGGAACTGTGAATCAAATTCGAGTAAAAGATGAAAATCAGCTGTCAATATTTTCCCTATAAAAACATACAACGCATTGAAGACATTATTAGTGCTATTCTTTCCCTACTACTGATTAAAACCAACGTTATTATGGAGCGGCGACGTCATTTAAGCAGGGAAGAAATGCTCAGAGCAGTGGGAATGATAGAAGCTGGTTCCCGGCAACGTACTGTGGCTTTAGCTCTGAATACAAGTCAGAGTGTTATCAGTCGACTTTGGACACGTTACCGAAGCACTGGTACCGTGGCTAAGCGCCATGGAGGACGGTATCGCTGCACCACACGGAGACAAGACCGATACATTCAAATCTTAACTCGAAGAGCTCCAACAATAACCGCCATGATGTTAGCCGTGAGGCTTCATCACTCTTCAGGCAACTTAATTAGCGACCAAACAGTCAGAAACCGCTTGCATGAAGTGAACCTTCATTCCCGAAGACCGCTACGGGTACCACCTGTAGCAATGCACAATCGTAGGATTCGATATCAATGCGCTCTTGAACACAGAAATTGGGCAGAAGAACAATGGCGTTTCGTGTGCTTTTCTGATGAGTCTCGTTTTGGTATGAGACCGGATACAAGACGTATACGACACTGGAGAACCCCTGGACGCCAACAGCGATTAAAATCCTGCCAGGAAGTCCATCCTTATAGTGGTGGAACCATCATGGTATGGGCGGGTATTTGGATCGGCGGAAGAACTGAGTTGATTTGGATCAGAGGCAACCTCAACGCTCAAATTTATGCTGAGACGATTGTATCAGACGTCATCGTTCCTCTACAAGTGCAAATCGGTCCCTTATTTCAGTTAATGCATGATAATGCACGACCGCACACCGCAAGAGTTGTAAGACAGACTCTCGCCGCAGCTAACATCAATGTCCTGCCCTGGCCTGCTCAGTCGCCAGACTTGAACCCGATTGAGCATGCATGGGATATGCTACAGAGAAGAGCTCTGCCGAATATGGAGGGTATCCAGTCGCAAGAAGACCTTTTTTTGTTGTTGCAACGAACATGGGCGGCCATTCCACAGCGTTATTTGGATGAACTCATTTTGAGTATGCCAAACCGATGTTCTTGTGTTGTTAGTGTTCGCGGTAGAAACACGGATTATTAATTGTTTAAGTGACCCAATAAAATTTTAGAGAAAACTGTTATTTCAGTCTTTTTTTCGAACTTTTGTGTTAGTGGTTCAAATGTCAAATATCCCTTTATTAGGAAAATGGCAAATTTCTTTATTAATGCAAAGGTGACTTGGTTTATCGTTACTGTGACAAACGAAAACACTTTATTTGATGAATCCTTAAAGAAAATTTTAATTAATATCAATCAGGAGAAAAGTTATTGCAAAAATATATGTTGATCCCTAGACACTTTTGATGTGTGTATTAAGCAATATGCGTAATTATAACGTAAATTATTGTAAACATTTTCACTTTTCATGTCTGGACTTTAAAAAAAGACGATGATCCCTGAGTTTGTTTCGGCTATTTCTTCTCAGAGGTAGTCAGTTAGGAAATGCCGGCTTCATCTAGTTTAAAAAAAAAAAAAAGAAAAAAAAAACATATGACGTGTAAAAGTGATCGGTGATCCTACTTGCTTAATAAACGATTTCATTTCATTTCATTTCATTACACATATGCCAGACTCAAATTTCATATCTGGGTTGGGTAGGGAAGGTCGTTTGCATGTAGAAATATACGAAAGTAGAAAAATATTTAACAATAAACTGAAAGACAATCTTGAGCAAATTAAAATGAACATGCCCAATTGCTGACCATCACTCATCAAAAAAATTTGGTGATATCTGGAAGGCGACTAACAAATTAAATACTAAGCCTGGCATCCCTATGAGTGTGGCAGGTGTGAATGACAGTAAGACCACAGCTGACCTACTTAATTACACTTTCGGGTGAGTTCCCCACTTGGTCCTTCAAATACGATGTCAAATGCGGATCCTATCATGATTGGTGACTTGTTTATTGTAACTGTTAAGTAAGTGTCAGGTATAATAAAAAAGAAGTCCAGAGGCAAGTCGCCGCGGCATGATGATATCTTAAGTATGGTGGCGTCCATCTATCACGCGTTCTGGCAATGTTTTACACGTTAGGTATGTCTAAGTCATACTTACCCATTGACCTCATACGAACTATTGTGGTGCCAATTTATCAAGAATAAAACGATTGACTAATCTGGGCAATTACAGACCTATATCATTGATGATACAGTAGTGGCGAAGGTGCTGGATGCTGTGCTTGATTCAGAGCTCTAAAAACATCTCGATATTCATGATGCCCAGTTCGGGTTCCGGCCTGGATTTTCTATTGAAAGTGCCATTCTAAGTCTTAAGCACACCGTCCAGTACTATACACAGAGGGATACACCTGTATCTGCATGTTTCCTCTGTTAGCTGTCGATGCGTTGAGACAGCTTTTATATGTGTGTGAGAGTTATGCAAAAAAATATGTTCTCATGTATGTATAACTGCAGGAAAAGTGAGTATTTGGTCTTTAAGTCTTCTGGTAAATGCCTATCTAGTGTGCCCAAATTCAAAATCAATAATAATAATCTGAAGCTGGTAAGTCATTTAATTTTTTTTTTTTTTTAAATATAAACCAGCGCTTGACCGCAATCCGGCCTGTTGGTAAGCAGTGACGCAATCGTTGATGGTAAAGCGCACTAGTTTATTAAGAGCCTATTCACTCTAGCCTTGAAGACACTCAAATTGTAGTCCGTCAGATTATTCCAGTCCCTCGATGTACGCGGTATAAAGGAGGAGGCGAAACGCTTCGTCCGGATCGTAGAGGTGTTAACAACATAAGGGTGGAAACTCGCCGTACGACGGGTCGTCCGATGGTGGAACGGAGATGGGGGAATTAAATCATGCAATTCCCTCGCACACTCCCCAAAATGTATCCTATAGAACACCGAAAGGCTGGCTACTCTACGCCTGTGCTCTAGGCTTTGGAGACCAACTCGAGTTAAATCAGGGTCACCAATCAGCCTCTTCGCACGCCTCTCCACTGAATCCAAATATTTGGGATACTATGTTACCGAAGGTCTTGATGATCAAATAGACATAGAAAGGGAGCACAGGGCACTGGCGATTAAAAATAACATGCTGGCACGCAGGTTTGATCGTTGGAACGAGAATATTAAAATCGCACTTTTTAAAGCGTGCTGCCAAATTTTTTACACGAGCAGTCTGTGGTTTTGTTATACACAGAGATCGCTTGGTGCCCTGCGAGTCCAATACAAAAACGGTTTCAGGATGGTTGCTGAGGTTGCCCCGTTTCTGAAGGTGGCATGTTCGCGGGAGCCCGTGAAGGCTTTCTTGCCATTATACGCAAGAGAACCACCTCCTTGCTACGTAGAGTGCGGGGTAGTACGAAAAGCATTTTGAAGGTAGTCGCTGATAAGATCGACTCTAAAATAATGCAGTGTTTCATGCAGGTCCTAGTTAGACAGAATGGAGTGTCTGGCCGAGCTCGTAATGAAATAAATATTGTTTTACTTTTACTTATAAATATTATTTTGTTTTATTTTTAGTAACATCGGCTTTAGATTTTTGTAGTACTAACTGAATATGGATACTGTACGAACTAAATAATTACCTATTATTATATTAACGGGCGATATCATCGACATTGAGAGAGGAACTGAAATTAAAACTTTTGCATGTTATTGCTTTGCAGCATAGCAAGATCTTCATTTACAGTTGTGTACTTAATTTTGAGAGTTTTGTGAAAGTTCTAAAGAATTCCTTGCGATGTTAAATCGATGCATGAGTAAATCATATTGATCGATCCCCCAATATTATGAATAGTTGCACATCTCTAGGTAAAGCATGCCGCAGCATGCATGTGTTTGTCTATTTTTAGAAATAAAAATCACTTTTACTTTAAATTATCACATATATATTTATATATAATATATAATATACTTAAACCAATTAATTTGTTATCTTATAAAATATGTATTTAATAAGTATCTCTCATCTGAATGGAATAAAGTAATTTCTTTAATTTTACATAAAATTATAATACAAGTGGCCATGTTAAAAAACCTAAAAGATTCAGGGGTAAACTTCTCGCGGGAACGCTTCACATTTTACTATAAGTCTACCAAAATTAAAAAAAAAGTATGACCTATATATATATATTGCCGGGTTTTAATAACTTTCGCCAAAACTCGTAGTCTGTGTTTGATTTTATCGTTCACTTATCGATACTTGTAAATGCTATCTTTTTTGACGATATTCGTTATTAGGTTGTTACATGTTATTGTTTTGTTTTTTTGCTATCGTTATTAACATTTACTTTAGAGTTGTTAAAATTGTATCTATTTAAAAACATTGATTCATTTAGAAAAATAATTGTCGTTTATCTTTGCTTTTATGAACCCCTTTGAACGCTATACTGCATAGGGGGAGGTATCAAAAACCAACTGGCGAATCTATTACGGGCGATTGGTATAGGCTACACTAACAAACAGCTTGTATTTTTTTTGCAAACTGCTTTTAAATAATAGATATTCAACGCATTGTAGTATTTAAAAAAACCTGGCAAATATGTAGGCGCCTGGTTCCGTAACATAGATATATTACAATAAGATAAAAAAATCTATTAAGCGTATTAACTTTATAGTTAATACGCTTAATAGATTTTTTTATCTTATACTATTATTAGTAGAAAACATTAGTCGTCACCTCCTTACTAACTGAGATTGCAAACAATCCGAGTTTTTTCAAGAAAGAATCAAACACTCATAATGTATTTAAACGGCTACGCTTCTTAGTGAGCTTAATCTATGTTTGATCTTTGTGCCATGACCATGCGTGACCTTCTTGCTAACTCTGTAGACTTCGAGTCAACGAAATTTCAGTTTTAGCATTTTACTGCCTATTTGATCTTCGCAATCCAATAACTAATCTATTACGGGCGATTGGTATAGGCTACACTAACAAACAGCTTGTATTTTTTTTGCAAACTGCTTTTAAATAATAGATATTCAACGCATTGTAGTATTTAAAAAAACCTGGCAAATATGTAGGCGCCTGGTTCCGTAACATAGATATATTACAATAAGATAAAAAAAATCTATTAAGCGTATTAACTTTATAGTTAATACGCTTAATAGATTTTTTTTTATCTTATACTATTATTAGTAGAAAACATTAGTCGTCACCTCCTTACTAACTGAGATTGCAAACAATCCGAGTTTTTTCAAGAAAGAATCAAACACTCATAATGTATTTAAATGGCTACGCTTCTTAGTGAGCTTAATCTATGTTTGATCTTTGTGCCATGACCGTGCGTGACCTTCTTGCTAACTCTGTAGACTTCGAGTCAACGAAATTTCAGTTTTAGCATTTTACTGCCTATTTGATCTTCGCAATCCAATAACTGTCTAAAACGATGGTGAGACCGGTTCTCAGACTTTCGGGCGCTGTGGACCACCCGTAATAACTTTTTGATCTCATGAAACCTTACTTCCTTATCCTTACTAATATTAAAATGGAAAAGTGAGTTTGTTTGTTCCGTTTTCACGCCGTAACTATTAAACCGATTGCTTAAAAAATATTCAGACTTAAAGGTAGAAGTCCGGATTAAATAATAGGGTTTTTTTTATCCCGAAAAAAATTATATTGGCGCAGATTCTATTGTTCTTTTCTTTCTATTTCATTTAGAAAGGGACAGAAGATAAAATGTCAGTTTAGACCTGTCAAATTAAGATACTCCATAGACAGTTTAGACGGGAATATAAACATGGCGACTAAAAATACGCCAGTTTACGTCAGGAGCACACTAATTTGACAGGTCTAAGCTGACATTTTATCTTCTGTCCTTTTCTTAATGAAATAGAAAGAAAAAGATGCAGTTAACTTTAAATTAGTTTAGTTTGTGAACAGAATCGGCGCCATTCTTGAGGGACATCTAAAAAGCGCGATATAAGCGAACTTTAACGAACACGCGCGAAACCGCGAGCGGAAATCTAGTAAAATATAAAACAAAACTTACAAGTGTTTCATCAAAATTTGTTTGTACGGGTACATTATCATCGCATTGTCCATCCTGAATGATTGCAGTCTGTCCCACGCACACACTTATTATACCAAGGAGACTTAAAACTAATATAATTATTTTAGACATCGTGGGATCAGTACTAATGTCCCGTCGTAACTCAATCAAAATTCCGAATTTCTGATAATTTATATAAAATCTTATCTACTACTTTTTTATCGTTTCGTTAATCACTAAATCGTATTGCCGGATTGATAGATTGTTCCACATTAGGTATAGATATTATTTTAAAAAACAATATATAATTATTGCGGATAACGTTTGTTTTTACGTTTATTAGAAATATCTAATTAAATATTTAACAACGAATTAGCAATGTGGACTGCATTGTGGTACGGATTACAATCTCACATATGGAACGACAATTTTTAAATAAATTTTTAAGAGAGGGTGCACCTTTCCTAAGCATTCACTCTAGTTGCATAGATGTTGAAAAGGATGATAGATAATTTGAAATTTATTGATTTATATATTTACTAGCTTTCCGCCTGCGGCTTTCGGTTATATAGCGCTTTTTAGATTTCTCTCGGAAATATCATTTTTCCGGGATAAAATGTATTCTATTATTTAATCCGGACTTCTAACTTTACGTCTGCATAATTTCAAAGCAATCGGTTCAGTAGTTACAGCGTGAAAGCGGAACAAACAAACAAACTCAAACAAACAAGATTTATATTAATAGTAAGGGTTAATAATTCACTTATTTTGTTTTTTTTTTATAATTATTAACTAGTACTTGACCGCAATCCCGCCCGATGGTAAACAGTGATGCAATTGTTGATCGTAAAGCGCGCTAATTTATTACGAGCCTATTCACTCAAAAAACTGAGTGAATGGAAGGAAGAGGACAGTTGAGCGAGGTGATGCAATGTTAAACCCAACGACACGACCAACGATGCTGCGGCAGAGGGAGACTGATCTGAAGACCCTCCACGAACAAACTCCTGACGCAACAAGATTTGGTGCATCGTACGCGTTATAGATCGCAACACAACTGCTCAGAGCCGTCCTCCGTATGGTTTACACATTAATCAGACAATCGTAAAAATTAGGGTTAATCACACAGTATAGTTGGTCTGAAAAGTAGTGAAAATTGATGTTTCATGAACTAACAATTTTAAAAGTAGGGCAACACTAAATTTTAGTAAGTACAAGTGCATCGATTGTCATCGGCAGTCATCGATTTGTTTTGTGACTTGTTATTTATTGAAATTTGTATTAATTTTCAATTCTATGTAGACATAACATCGAAGAAATGTGTTAAATATGAGAAAAACAAACCGGAGTGCGGCATTTACATAAAGGAAGACTACTCACCAGCTGTTGTACAAAAACGGAAAGAACTCCAAGAGGAACTCCAAAGAAAACGATTATCCGGAGAAAAAGTAATGCTCCGTTACGACAAAATAGTACAAATAGAACCTCGACATAAGCAGACCTATATACCCAAAGGTGGAAATTCAAACAAAAGATATTTGTCAGAGTCGCCTGAAGCTATGCACATTAATAAAATATCAAACAATGAAGAACAGTCGAAACAACTACCCAAGAAAAATAAAACTCAGACTATAACGAGTTTCATGCGACCTTCACAGCTAAACCAAGCAGCAACCAAAGCCTCTTCAAGCCGCGAATATCAAGAATCTCCAAAAAATTAAGCAACGTCCCCCCATCCTCAACTCTCCCAACACGGCTGGTCCCCGTGGGAGACGTAGACCAAAACCCTCTAGAGAGAATATTTTATACAGATAATAATTCTGAGTGCAATAAACTCTACATAGCAACATATAATGTCAGAACGCTATTATCCTACTCTCGTCTTCTGGAACTAAGTGAAGCCTTGAAGGATATCAAATACGACGTTATTGGTCTTTCTGAAACTAGACGTTTTGGTAATTCTATAGAAGAACATGAAGACTTCATTCTTTATTACATGGGACAAACACCGGGGTTGTATGGAATTGGATTTATTGTAAACAAGCGCCATAAGAAGAACATTGTGTGTTTCAAAGGAATATCTGAACGAGTAGCTCTACTTCAGCTAAATTTCAACAATATTGAAATAAGCATAATTCAATGCTATGCACCAACAGAGTCAGCAAGCGATGGAGAGATGGAGCGTTTTTATACCACAGTGAACAAAGCTATAAAAATTTCAACAAAAAATATTATAGTAATGGGAGACTTCAATGCTAAAATTGGCCAACCCAAAATTGATGAATATTTAGTAATGGGAAAGTATGGTCATGGCAGCAGAAATGATAGAGGTTCCAGACTTATAGAATTTGCATATGAGAATAATTTAGCAATAACAAACACTTTTTTCAAAAAGAAAACCACTAAAAGGTGGACTTGGAGATCACCAAATGGCTTAGTAAAAAATGAAGTAGACTACATATTAACTAATCTCCAAAGATATACCGAAGATATACAAGTCATAAATGTGAATTATCCTAGCGATCATAGAATGGTGAGAGTGATATTAAAGTTGCAACCTGCTAAGAAAAGCCGAATATCTTATGGGAAAAATACAAATAGTACTTTGGAAAATGATAAGGAAATACACGCCTATAAGGAGTCCCTTCACGTCAATTTAAAACATCTCATCGCTTGTCAACAGAGCTACACAGTTCAACAAATTCACGATGAAATCATATCTGCAATTAACAACAGCCAAAAAAAAGCCCAAGAATCTCAAAAACACAGGAATAAAGAGTCTGTGTTATCAACTAACACAAAGAAGTTAATTTCGAGACGAAAAGAGCTGCAAAACATCAAACCAAAAACAAGAAGTATGAAAAACGAATTAAAAGCTCTATACAAGCTTATAAGCAAACGCATTAAATTTGACTATAATACCCACCGTCAAAGAACTTTTGAAAAACATGTTACACAGACTCGAAGTTTAAAGAGAGCTCACAAAGAATTGACTTCCCATAAAAAGTGGATAGAGGGACTTGAAGCGTCAAATAAAACAACCTACAATAGAAATGAAATACTTCAGGTAGCTACAAGTTTTTATAAAAATTTATATAGGTCCAAAAAACAAGAGTCTGCCCTAACCTTAACAAGAGAAATACCATCAAAAATTCAAGACATAGACGTAGAAGAGGTAGCCAAGGCAATCAGTAAATTGAAGTTTGACAAAAGTCCAGGACCAGATAAAATAACAAATGAAGCTCTGAAATTGGCACATCCCACCTTAACAATCCTTTTGACACAGCTCTTTAACTTGGTATTGGGAACAGCGACCACACCAAAACAATGGTCAGACTCAGATATCATTTTATTATACAAGAAAGGTGATCCAAATAATATAGGAAACTATCGTCCAATAAGCCTGCTACCTTCAATATATAAATTATTTGCATCAATTTTAGAAAAACGAATCAGGAACACTATTGAACAGCACCAACCTATAGAACAGGCGGGATTCAGAAGAGGTTTCTCCACTGTGGATCATATCCACTCTATAGAAATGATAATAGAAAGGTATCAAGAGTTCCAAAGGCCGCTCTATCTCGTATTTATTGACTACCAGAAAGCCTTCGATTCCGTGTACCACCACTCAATATGGGAAGCTCTACAATCGCAAAATATTGAAACTGAATATCTGAAGGTTCTACAAAATATCTATCTAAATTGTAGTAGCAGAGTAAGACTAGAGACGACAGGACCTCCAATAGCTATTAAAAGAGGAGTCAGACAGGGTGACCCTCTATCACCAACAGTTTTTATAGCAGTGCTGCAATGGGTCATCGGAAATCTGGACTGGGGAAGAATCGGCTTAAATATAGATAACCAATACATTAGTCACTTGAGGTTCGCCGATGATATTGTCTTAGTGTCCGAAAATACAACAGAATTGCAATCGATGTTAAATGCTCTACACGCGGCGAGTCAACAGGTTGGCTTGGAAATAAATCGAAGCAAAACCAATATAATGACGAACAACAACAAAACTCCAGTTTACCTAGGGAATGAAATGCTAGAGTATGTTGACACTTATATATATCTGGGCAAACAAATGTCATTTAATAAGCAGAGAAACGAACAAGAAATAGAAAGGAGAGTTGAAAATGCATGGAAGAAATTTTGGAGTTTAAAAGAAATTATGAAAAGTGAAATGCCAACTAAGATTAAACAGACAGTCATGGATACCTGTATTCTCCCATCGTTAACCTACGCCAGCCAAACTTGGAAATTTACAAAAAGAGTGGAAATGAAAATCAGAACCTGTCAAAGGAGCATGGAAAGAAGCTTATTAAAAGTTAAAAAAATCCAAAAAATACCACATAAAATTATTAGAAAAAAGACTAAAGTCACAGATGCGTTATGTCACAGCAAGAAACTGAAGTGGCGCTGGGCCGGCCACATAGCTCGTCTTACTGACAATCGTTGGACTAAGCGATTGACTTCTTGGCTGGGACCTTCGGGCACAAGAAAGAGAGGAAGACCAACTACTCGATGGGCAGACGACATAGTGCATGTAGCTGGCGAGCAATGGATGGACGTGGCAGGCGACAGGGACACTTGGCATTCTCTAGAGGAGGCCTTCACCTCCAACTAACGGGGGGTTCTTACTTTTTTTTTTGCTCAAAATATAGTATACTTTTAACAGTTAGTAATTTAGTCATGTTTTTTTAGTTTAATTGTTATTTTTTTTGTAGGCAGTAAGAAATAAAAGGCTTTTTTATTTTTATTTTATTTTATTTATAGTTGGTCTGAAAAGTAGTGAAAATTGATGTTTCATGAACTAACAATTTTAAAAGTAGGGCAACACTAAATTTTAGTAAGTACAAGTGCATCGATTGTCATCGGCAGTCATCGATTTGTTTTGTGACTTGTTATTTATTGAAATTTGTATTAATTTTCAATTCTATGTAGACATAACATCGAAGAAATGTGTTAAATATGAGAAAAACAAACCGGAGTGGAGCTCGGGAAATTATTTTTAAAGTTTATCATCAATGTTTTTAGTACACCAAGCTGGACAAATTTTATCAAATATGGATGATATTTCTGCTTAAACAGTTGCTAAAACAGGTAATCATGTTACTGTTTGTTTTTATCTACTAGAAGTTTCAAATTTACTAAGTAAACTATTTTAAGACTAAAATAAGGATTGTTTACATTGCGCATTGTGCGTTTTGATATTTCAGGTTATTTATTTTACCGCTGATTTTAAAAATGAATTATATCATGTTGGGAATTAAAATTAGTGCTATCCATCTTCTGATAGTAATTACATATTATTATTTTTAATCTTTCAGGAAAATGTGAGAGTAAACCCTTTATCATGATATATATGAGTTAGTCATTCGTTTAAGTGAAGATAGCAGGCTGATGACAGCAGTAGCAGAGACGTTGTTAGTGATGCAGCTGATAATTAAAATACTTTTTAACGAAGAATATTTGGAATCAGATGGTGAAAGTAATTATTATGTTTTGGAATACTTTTCATTGGTAAAATCATGTTAAAACATATAATCTATACTAATATATAAAGCTGAAGAATTTGTTTGTTTGAACGCGAAAGAATTTTTCAAATCGGTCCAGTAGATCCTGAGATTATCAGGATCTACTGGACCGATTTGAAAAATTCTTTTTGCGTTAGATAGCCTTTCGGCTATATAACATCACGCTGCGCAATAGGAGCGGAGCATAACTAACTCCAAGGGAACCAAGTCGCTGGCGGCCGCTAGTAATATATATGTATGATTTTATTTTTTGTTTTACTCATTTTAATTAAACGCCAGAGACTATAGATTTGTGTTTTCATTAAAACCAGTTTTGCTTCTAGTACAAAATAATGTGCTAGTATCAAAATGATTTCAATCACATTAACAGGGTTGATATATGCACGACCACAGCGCCCTCATATATTTTGCGTCACCATAATTTTACATCGCCTTCACCGAGAAACGACGAATTATTAGCCAAAATTGTGGTCTACTCAAGATCTAGCTCCAAGGTACTCTGCGGCGCACTGTCAACCAACACTCCATTCTATAGGAAATGTCACAAAGCAATAGTTTGATACCTATTTAATTTGACTTGCGTCTTCCTAGTTTCCAAGAACACATATAGCTTAAGACATTTATAATTTCTCAAAAACAGAATACAATTGTTCACTTAGAATGAGAAACACTGATTAGTGATTACACACATATAAATGTTTCTTGAAATGAGAATCGGAAAGTTATTTCGGGTGTTTAAAGTTAGATATATAGAGTATTGATTAATTATCATGTTAGTAAAGTAAAGACTTTAGTTATGTTAAAAGAGAAAGAGTTTAGAAAGTTTTTTTAATCGATGTAGGTAATCTGTTCCATAATTATTATGCATCGAAACGCAATTTCCATAATATGCTAATGAAGATATAATACTATTCAAAGCATTCCGAGTGTCTTATATATTAGGTCCTTACATATGAAATTGGCATTTTGTCGTACTGGCAACTTTGATCTCAAATATCGCCTCTTTGGTTTAGAATACCAAATTCAAATTTATACAGCTGTGTATAATTTGTGTGTCTAATCCGAATTTCTTTTATTTTTTTTTATCTTTTGGTTTTTCTCTGCGTCATTGAGTTTACAAAATAGAAAATTTCGCGTTATTTACGGATATTAGTTCCTCCGTGGCGAAGAATTAATGATGTGTATGGCAGTGATGTCGCTAGAGAAAGCACGTGACGAAAGTGCGTTTTTGGTCCCAACGTATTTGTTCTGGAAATTTCAACCTACAGAACAATCGCCGTGGACGGCTGGAGACAAAAGTCGACAATAAAGAGTTAAAGGCTATTGTGGAAGCGGATCCATCGCAAACTATGTCCGAGTTAGCTGCAGGCTGCGGTGTTAGTGATAAAATTGTTTTAATCCACTTGAAACAAATTGGGAAGATGAGAAAGCTCGAAAGGATTTTAAATCGAATCATTACCTGTGATGCACTGAAACGGCACAATAATGAAAGGATTTTAAATCGAATCATACCTGTGATGAAAAGTGGATACTCTACAACAATAGGAAGCGCACATCGCAATGGCTGAACCTCGGTGAACCATCCAAATTCTGCCCCAAGAGAAAATTGACTAGAACAAAGTTATTAGTCAGCGTTTGGTGGACTGATGCCGGTGTGGTGCACTACAGCTTCCTTAAATCTGGCCAGATGATTACTGCAGATCTCTACTGAGAGCAGCTCCACATAATGATGGATAAAATAGCCGCTAAACAACCGAGACTGGTCAATCGTACAAGGCCACTGCTGCTTCAGGATAACAGACTGCTACCATATTAGAGGAGCTTCAATTGGAATGTTTAAGACATCCATACTCCCCGGACCTTGCTCCAACAGTTTTTTAGAAATTTGGATATATATTTTGAATGGGAAAAATTGGGATGAGGCAGTCCAAACCGCCTTCAAAGATTTTATTGATTCCCTCCTAATGTTTTTTTTAGAAAAGGCATAAACGTACTACCTATGAGATGGAAGATGTGCATAGATAGCAATGGTACATACTTCGATTAAATAAATATATTATATAAAAAAAAAAATAAACGACTTTTATTCCTCCCATAGAAAACGCCAATTTCATATGTAAGGACTATGTGTCACACGGGACACTCAGAATGTTCTGCGAAAGTAAAACAGGCCCTATAAGTAATTTAATTTTCATTAAATTCTTTTAAAGTACTTTCCATCAGATTCTATAGAAAGTTTCATGCATTTGACCCAGTTTTCGAATCACTTTTTCCAAATCGCTGCAGACACCTCGTTCAGTCTGATCGAACGCTGACAGCGCATTTTCTGATGATGAAAATTGTATTCCTGTGAGCTGATTAAAAATAAGAACAAGTCATATGGTGCTAGGTCAGAGCTGTGAGGAATTACTCGTACGACGACGACTTGGATGGAGGGTGGTGGTCCTGGTGGAGTAGTATACCGCTTAGCCCTGTGGTTGTTTGCTGGTTGATGTAAGGCGGTAGAATTGGACTAGGCGGCGAGGGTCTGATTCAGAAAGCAGTACTCCTTCATACAAACCTTATTGTCGAGTCGAGAGTCAGGACCCTGGAGGTTTAATCACCGGTTTGCTTTTACCTAGCTCCCAACATCGGCGAACCATTGTTTTTTTTTAATATGACGACGTCAGAATCTCGTCGACGTTATGTTTCATTTCCTAGGTGGTGTTTTGAATTAAAGCACGAAGTGCAATTACAATTTATATAGACAAACCGACAGTTTCACCCCGGGAAGTGCCTGGGCCCACGCCTCAAAGCAAAGGCCCCTTTCGACAATCCCCACTTTCCAAAACGACACTGTTTACGTCCCGCCATTACAAAAATAACGTCGAGAGTGTTTGTCCCACTTCAGCATAAATCAAATGAGCAATTTTTATTAAAATGATGTCGTTATCCACGACATATATTTTAAGATAAAATAACTACTAACTACTAAAAGACATAATTATAATTAATCACTTTATTTCTGACAACTAAGGCCTATAGATTCATCATCATCAACCTTTTTTATCGTCCCACTGCTGGGTACAGGTCTCCTCTCATACAGAGAAGGATTGAGCGTAATCACCACGCTTGTTCAATGTGGGTTGGCGATTTCAGACTTAAAGTCCAGGTTTCCTCAAGATGTTTTCCTTCACCTTCAGTCATTGGTGTCCAAGATATACTTAGAACGTACATACAACTTTAGAAAAGTTACATTGGTACTTGCCTGACCTGGAATCGAACCTGCGCACTCATAGTTGAGAGGCTGGTGTTTTAACCCCTAGACCATTAACGATTCCATAAAACAAATTAATAACGATTCTATTAGAACTCGGAGGACCATTTTTTAGATTTTTTACCATAGTAGGTATTATAAATTTATATTTTGTATGAAATGCTATGTTTTTTTTTTATTATGTTTGTTGTCTTATCTTTGTATGAGGAATGTTCAAAAGTATGCAATTCGTGATTGTTGTAGACCAATGAATGTCGATTCAAATCTGCAATATGTAAACAAAACCACGTCCGATCCGTGAAGGTATTGTTAGGTGTCGATAACTGATTCTACTAATGCCCGAAAAGCCGTTATCTTGTTTCATGTTTTATAGCTATGAATAGAATAGCTTTGCTTACTAACTGCTGTGATAGAAAGACGTACATAGTCCCGTGGTTTCCTTTTACTGTTTTAGTACTTACGAAGGCCTGAAAACAAAAGTGGGTATGGGTGATTCATATTGAGATCCTGGGAAAAAGATTTTTGCATTATATTAGGCGCGTGTAATACAGTTGTCTACTTCAAACAAAAACCGGTCAAGTTTTTGCTAAAATAGTTATCAAGTTAGCTTTCACACTCATAATGTTATATCTTTTTTTTTAAATTATTATAAACTAGTACTTGACTGCAATCCCACCTGATGGTAAGCAGTGATGCAATCGTTGATGGTAAAGCGCGTTAGTTTATTAAGAGCCTATTCATTCGGAAAACTGAGCGAATAGGAAAGAAGACGGCAGTTGAGCGAGGTGATGCAATGTTAAACCCAACAACACGACCAAACTCCCACCCAACAATATTTGGCGCATCGTACCCGGCACACATCGCAACACAACTGCTCAGACCAGTCCTACGTACGGCTTCACCAGACATCGTGCCGGAACACTACGAATCGCTTGGCGGCAAGACTTTGTCTGGTGGGTGGTAACTTCTGCCGGCGGCCGAATCGCCTTAGCAACCACTCAATGTTTTTAAAAGACCTATATAATTATACCCCACACTATGACGTATGTAGACGCGACAATAAAAAATCATTCCACTTTGCATGTAGGAGGTACTCTGTCGATATGGTATACAACGTTATCTTTTCTTTATTCGCCCCTGAATATAGTTTGTTCAGAATAAGCAACTGAATTTTCTCCCAAATATATTTAAAAAATGATGCAGTGGGGTTACCGAGCGAAGGATACAGTTCACATCGGATCATGGTGTCCTAGGCTCCCGCTGCGTCGCGTCGCTGTAGGCGCGAGTGGGCGCGCGGCGCGTTGACCATATTTTTGTAGGGACAGCCAGGTAACATTACAAGCTCATAACTTTGTGATTTTTCATTACAACTTTCTGAAATTTTTTACATAAAAAATACTGGACACGCGTTTCGGGTTTCGTATACAGTATGTTAAGAAAACCCTGTCCGACACGTGAAGGTGTTGTTAGGTATAGATAACTGATTTTACTTGGATTGGATTGGATACAAAACCGGGCTAAACTTAAAAAAAATCCCCCTAAGAAAACAAATATTATTTCGCAAAAAGAGGTAACTTAATAAATGTGCGTTAACCACCCTTCCGCGGGCGGCGGGCGGCAGGGCACGCGGCACGTGGTCGCATCGCTATTCGCTCATAATAATACAGGTGTTGTCACTTTTTTAAAAATTACCAAATTTCGGAGAAGTTGGAATTAATTCGCGGGAAAAAAAGATTATTTCAATATTCATTTGTATTGGTACTATGATGATTACGTAAAATTTTATATTATATTTGGTCATGTGTTTTCTTAGCCTTTATTATCCTTATGGGTCGGACAGGGTTTTCTTAACATACTGTATACAAAAATATACGGTCTATATGTACCTACATACATATGTATGTTTGTATGCAAACGTTCTATATGTACCTACATACGTATGTATGTAGGTAGATATAGAACGTTTGCATGGATATATATCCATGCAAAGTTTCATCGTTCTAGTATTAACCGTATACATAGAAGGTAAGCCGAAGACGGACGGGCGGACGGATAGAAATAACCTAAAATAGGGTATCAAAACAATAATATGGATTTTATATGATTATATATAATATTGATGAGAAGTTTATTAATAAACCATGCCCCCGTGTATTAATACAAATTATCATGCGTGATATCTTTTTATCGTTACATTAATCGTTTTAATCTATAATCTATTTACGTGATTATTGGTTGTGTCAATAAAGGAAATAGTCGTACACAAATTGTTTCCCTGTGTGTCATCAATGATCATGACCTTGCGGAGAAGGATCTTGACCGAAATGTGCCTTTTTAGCTCTTAGACAGTCGTCATACCACTACTCTTCCATGTAAATACTAGTGACAGTCGGCAGCAACTTAGACGTCAGGATAATGTAGTCTTAGTTGCCTTTTTTTTTTTTCAAATCCTCAATGGATGTCCGCCGCCCTGGGGTGGGCGAAGAGGTCTGTCAGGCTCCTACTGACTAAAAACCACACCGGTATCTCTCCGGTCACGTGCGCACGGAGCCGCGGGAGTCCCTGATTCTGCCGCGGCTCCACACTCTCGTGCCGGCCCGGTCTGTCCGGGCCTCGCCTCCTGCACGGAGTAGTGAGGTGTTAAACTACCCCGTGCATCGCCTGTGAGGCGTGCGCCGACTATCGCGCGCGCCTCCGTCTCGGGGTCCAACAAATAGCGGGCGGGGACTTCCCCATGTCCTTCGCCCCTGGAGTCTTAGTTGCCCTCCGCCAACTTCACCAGAAAGTTACAGATAAACGAGATTATTTGAACCAAACGGATAGTACGGGACGTCTCGATTACAGCGGTCAGGAGTTCACCGATACTGAATTCGGTTCGGTTCCACAACATGGACCTAGTGCGGGTTGCTATGTTTACAATCTTCACCGCTTTGAGAGTATTTTTTATAATTTAAGTGTCCCTTATATTAATTAATTGTTTTATTTGTATTCGTCTTCAACTTTTTAAGACCCGAAGTAAAAACCTCTCCTATAATTTGTTCAATGATTTGAAGGACTATTTATGAGAAAACCTTAATGCGTGATTATTTATTAGACACTTCAAGCCGATCTGATATATGTATTTGTTTGTCGTTGATCAAAATCTGTTCAGATATAAAGATGTTTGTTACTGAATGTGAAGAAAATCCAGTAAAATCTTCATATTCTTTCATTTTCAATATACTAAGCACACGAGCACTAATATAAGTTAACACTTGAAAATTTTCAACATTAATAGGGTAGTTGACTAAAAAAAACTAATTACTCCGTCAGTCAGATTTCCAAAAAATACTAGACACGTATTTTTCTTTTTTAATATAAACAAAAAATGAAGACGACACAATGCGTTGAAAACTCATGTGACGTTACTGCAGGCTACACTTTTTAGCGAGCAGTGACGTCACCAGCCACCACTCCTGATCTTTGATGCCTTTTATATTTGTCAATTTTTATTGATTTGATAAAACAAAAGAAACGTATCCAATATTTTTCTATAATCTGAATGACGGACTAAATAGAATCATTTTTTTTACCTAGGAAACATGCCTATTTTCAACAGCGTGAAATAACGAAAACAAGAATGATAATACGATACATTGCAAAAACTTGTGGCTACGAATTCTAGAATTAGTTGATATTTGCCAAAAATAAGCTAATACAGTAAATAATAGAAACGGGGCTCATTCGGCCTCACTTTTGAATAAAGCCAAGCGATTTGTCGTGTTCCGGCATGATGTCTGGTGAAGCTGTACGGAGGACGTCTGAGCAGTTGTGTTGCGATGTGTGCCGGGTACGATGCGCTAAATGTTGTTGTGTTGGGAGTTTGGTCATGGAGGGTCTTCAGATCAATTTTCCTCTGACGCAGCATCGTTGGTCGTGTTGTTGGGTTTAACAGTGCATCGCCTTTCTTCCTTTTCGCTCAGTTTTTCTGAGTGAATAGGCTCTTAATAAACTAGCGCGCTTTACCATCAACGATCGCATCACTGCTTACCATCAGGCGGGATTGCGGTCAAGCGCTAGTTTATAATTATTAAAAAAAAGCCAAATGTATACATATGATAGTGACTGAACAAAAAAGTCTACGTATTTTTTAGACCTTTTTTTTCTAGCTACCTCCAACGTTATTGGAGCCTTTTTATAACTATACCAGTTTTCGCTATTATTCCTCTCGCACTTTTATTCCGCATACCTACTTTATCTTTCTGTTATTAGTCAGTCTGTTGTTCTGTTGTTATTATCTCAGTGTTATCTTTTAGACTAATGGGTGGGATGCCCATTTTATTGTCGAACTTTCTACTTATTTATTCTTTGGGGATTTTTCCTACATAACATAATTTTATTTTCTTAACTATTATTACTTATAATTAATTATTTGTAAAGTCTATTTCCCTAAGCTTAACATAAATATACACAATATCTAGTAAGCATAATATCATTATACTAATTTATTTCTATTAATTACGGTTTCGGCTATTTTTACACAATAGTTTAAGAACAATTTTCTGTTCTTTCCTCGCATGACTTCTGCAATGTTGTTTTTCCTCAGGTTCACGTCAAGCTGCTGCTCCAGATCATACCGCACTGCGGCATAAGCTGGACACTCCACAATCAAGTGCGGTATGGATTCACAGACGCACGATGAACTCCCCTTACACTTAAAACGATATAAGTATTCGGAGAATCCACCGTGCATTTTTAGACCTTTTACAACTGTATTGGAATCGGCATACATCTAACCGGATGTAAATGAATACCGATATTTTATATGAGCGACTCTAAACTCAGGTATCTATCACTTTTACAATTTATAGCGTTGATATCACCTGTTGTGATAATTCTACACAGATAGGTATCAGTGACTCGAACTTATTACAAAAGAGATATAATAGATAAAACAAGGTACGATAATAAAACACTACAAAATGCTTAAACATATTTGTTTTATCTATCTTTATCTTTAATTTTTTTTATCAAAGAACATTATAAACATAATAAATTGTAAAACTATGGCGTATTTTTATGGGTGGCTAGACTGAAGAGAGGACTAAATCATTTGATCTTCATTATTTATTTATTTGACGATGAAGGTTAATTATATCCGTCTCATATCATCAGGTATATTTTAATTACTGTAGGCGTACAATGGATAGTGTTAGTTATAGTTCAGTAGAAGAATAAAAATGGTTAAAATCAGATTATAATTTACGAACAAATTGGCCACAGTAACGAATCAAACACTGTAGATAGACAACACTACGATACGGAACGCGAGACAGTTTCTAAGAACATCTTGTACAATGTACAAAGGTTCGATGTTTCAGAGTGGTCTGCTCACACCGCTCTTCTAGCTGTAGTCCGAAGTCACACTAGACTCTACACAGTATGTTAAGAAAACCCTGTCTGACCCATAAGGATAATAAAGGTTAGGTAAACACATGACCAAATATAATATAAAATTTTACGTAATCATCATAGTACCAATACAAATGAATTTTGAAATAATCTTTTTTTCCCGCGAATTAATTCCAACTTCCCCGAAATTTGGTAATTTTTAAAAAGTGACAACACCGGTATTATTATGAGCGAATAGCGATGCGACCATGTGCTGCGTGCTCTGCCGCCCGCTGCCCGCGGAAGGGTGAACGTACATTTATTAAGTTACCACTTTTTTTTTTTTAATAATTATAAACTAGCGCTTGACCGCAATCCCGCCGCCGATCTTAAGCAGTGATGCGATCGTTGATGGTAAAGCGCGCTAGTTTATTAAGAACCTATTCATTCAGAAAAACTGAGCGAATAGAAAGGAAGACGGCAGTTGAGCGAGGTGATGCAATTTTAAACCCAACAACACGACCAACGATGCTGCGCCAAAGGGAAATTGATCTGAAGACCATCCACGACCAAGAAAACAACTTTTACAATATTTATTTTTTTAGGGGGATTTTTTTTAAGTTTAGCCCGGTTTTGTATGCATTAGTAGAATCAGTTATCGATACCTAACAACACCTTCACGGGTCGGACAGGGTTTTCTTAACATATTGTATAAATACATATTCAAGTTCAGACACACATTCTCGTGTATTCATCTCTAAAGAAACATAACTCTTGGTTACTCCTGTCTACATTTAATTAATACAGATAAAACCACTATTTAAACGGACAAATATTGCTAAGTTCAGAAACATTACGCACTGTTTGATTTCTAAATCAAATAATCAAAATACAATCAATCAAAATAATCAACTAAGGTTCACCTGTCCTTACTATCAGTACCCTCTAGTTACTCAATTCGTCAAATTAATTTACGCATACCGCCCTTTTTTTGGTGTGAATGGGAATTCATTAATGGCCTCTTCCGCTTTGGGCGGACCAGAAGGGCGTTTTAGACTTTCACTGACTAAAACCCACCCGTGTTCCTTCACTTGCCTGTGCGCTAGAGCCACGGTTTCTCTTTTATTCGTCGCTAAGTCACTTCCGGACTTTATGGTTTCTAATTAAACTCACACAACACCTTTACTCCGTTTACTCTTACTCTGTTTCATCAAAAGATTGTTGCGTGGCTTTCCTGAAATTCGATGTTAAGATTCTGATCCAAATTATCAATGATAACAACAGGTTCGTCTCTAAGCCTTAGTAATAATTGATCGGAAGCTATATAAATTTCTCATATAAGCATCTATCATCTTATCAATAATCAACTAGTTCAAAGTATAACAGACTACATACATAATTACCGCAGTATCGCACAAAAGGAGGAAGGACGGGTCTGAGCAGTTTTGTTGCGATGTGTGCCGGGTACGATGCGCCAAAGGTTGTTGTGTCGGGAGTTTTGGTCATGGAGAGTCTCCAGATCAATATCCCTCTGGCGCAGCATCGTTGGTCGTGTTTATCTTGGGTTTAACATGCATCACCTCGCTCAACTGCCGTCGCTTAGGTTCGCTAGAAATTGTGAATCATGGACTCAAGAAGATTGGAATAGGGTTTTGTTCTCTGATGAAGCCAGGATATCTGTTTGGTGAAGATCGACGTCGGCGAGTGCTAAGACAAGGATAATGCTTTGCAGAGGCATGTTTCGTAGAAATCACATCTTATGGTGGGGGCTCTGTTATGTTTTGGGCAGGAATAAATTCAATGGATCGTACAAAGTTAGTCTTCATTGAAAACGGCTCACTGACTGGGCATCGATACATTACGGAAGTTTTAATTCCTCATGCACAACCCGCATTGGCCGCTCTAGGTGAAGACTCAATTTTTAAGGACGACAGTGCTCGCGCCCACCGATCTCGCGATGTTGAAGCGTTCGCGAAGCATTCCTCGTTTGGATTAGCCAGCTCGAAGGCATGTCTCGGACGTTCTGAAACGGCGTGTGAGATCAGTACAACCGGCTCCGCAGACCATCAGAGAGCTGAAGAATGTGATTACTGCGGAGTGGGAACGTATTCCACAAGCAAGTATCCGGGATATACTCGCAAGCATGCCCATGCAGCTAGCTAGAGGGGGTCACACTAGATACTAAACATTTATCTGCTTTTACTTTATTAAAGAAAAACAAACAAAAACTTTTTTAATTTTAACTTCATGAACATATGCATAATAGCGAATATACACTAGTAGTGAGGTTTAGCATTATTTCCCATAAATTATATAAAAATTTTACGAAATACTGATGAAAACAAATATTTTCTTATCAATTTACCAAATTGTGAGGATAAAGCTACCTATAATTATCAAACAAAGCAATTTTTTTTTTGCAAATGAGGTTATTAAAAATACAAAAATATTTTGATATAAATTTACCTATTATCCAATACCCGGTTGTTATATTAAAATAATTCAGTACGACTAGGATATGGGATTGTGCAATAATCTGTTTACTGTAAGCGGTAGTGACGCTCTGTGGACCGAGTTTTGCGGAATGTTCCATTTTATAATCTATGTGCCTTATACCATTGTCGCAGTTAGAATGCTTACAATTTGATATATTACGATCACAGTTTTCATTCAATTTACGCCTTGTTTATGAATTTGTTTTTTATAAATCTGTTCAGGAAGGTAATATAGGTACGTACTTTTATACGGGTTTATTATATAGTTCCTATAATGTGAGTGGAACTGGGAAAAAGTTAATGAAATTATAAATGCGATTATTATTTAAAGTATTATTTTTATTAAATATACAAATAGTAATTATACCACGTAAAAATACGTAGTCGTTATAAATAGCACTTATTTAATCTAAACCTACAGGAATTTTGTTCAGTGATTCTTTATTATTTACCTAACTAATTGTAATACAGTACAAACAAATATCAGAATAATACTGCTCTTGAACAAGAATGCTGAACTAGGCTCTAGGCATTCTTCGTTTTGTGAGATTAGTTTGAAGTAAGCTTCATAAAGCTCGGGTCGTTCTTGAATCATGTTTGTGATGGCAGTATTGCCTGCTTCTGTCATTGTCCTTCCACGACTCAACTGCCAGGCGCTAACTGAGGATAAAGATGAAAACATTATAATTCCATTGTTTAAACCATTGACCAATTACGGTTTTAGTGCTTTTTTAAATAAAACTTAAAAAAAGCACTAAAACCTTAGTTGGTCCAAAGTTTACGATGACGTCTGGGACAGAGCGATACGTTTCAAGTTGATTTGAGCAGGACATCTAGCTAGACGAAGAGCCGGCTAATGGAATAAAGTTGTGACCGAATGTGGAAACAGGTGGCCAAGGAAAGCGATCCGGCTAGTACTCGACGACTGGCTCGGGAGAAGGTACGGCTCCCTGTCGTTCAGGGTGACGCATAGATAGGGAGCCGGACCCTTGGTGCACCACTGCGTCCAATGCGGGGAGGACACGGCGTAGCACACACTCTCCGAGTGTGTAGCTTGGGAGGAGCAGCGCCGTGTTCTCACAAATGAGGTAGGAGGCGACCTGATGCTGCCGGTAGTAGTGCAGAGGATGATCGGTAGCGCAGAGTCGTGGTACTCGGCGGTGTCCTTCTGCGGGAAGGTCGGACAACACCCTTCTCCGGCCCCGATGAATGGGTCCAGTGGCGAGGGACAGGGGGAAGTCCCCGCCCCCTATTTGCTGGACCCAGAGGCGGAGGGGCAGGCGAGTGTCGGCGCGTGCCTCAGAGGCGATGTACGGGGTGGTTTAACACCCCACTACCCCGTGCAGGAGACGATGCCTTCACAGACCGTGCCAGCACGAGAGTATCGGGCCGTGGAAGAATATAGACTCCTGCGGCCCACGCGCGCACGTGGCAGAAGAGACACCGGGGTGGTTTTTAGTCAATAGAAGTCTGACAGACTCCATCGGCCACCCCAAGGCGGCGAACATCCATTGAGGATTTTCCACCCCGGAACAAAAAAAAAAAGGTGGGTGGCCAAGGAAAGGATCATCCAAAAGCTCGTTGGGTTCACGATATTTTAAATAATTAAATAAATTCGGTCTTCTATACAAAATTTCATCTCCATTCAACCCCTTTCGGGAATACCTTTTTTTTTTTTTCTAAGATTTCTTTATTTGGGCGGTGGCAGTGAAAGAATTTAATTAAGAAATTAGATTTATAGTGCCAGTTTAATATCTTTTAATGTTATCATCTGCCAAGCATTTTGCTAATTGTGTTGAGGTTGGCTTCCAATGTAACCATGCAGCTGAATATCTGACCTCTACAATAGAGCTACTGGGTGATACGATACCCTTTGGAAAGGCTGTCTGTCAGACTTTAGGGCTTGTGACAAAGCATAGCAACTGTCAAATATTCAAGAATGGCTGCTGGAACTACAGGCTTATCGTGCGTTCGAAGCCATGAGGGGTCATGTAAGTAAAGATGGTCAGCCTTCTATAGATCAAAAAGTAGTTTAAATTGATTGATCGGCAGGTGACGCCACCATAGGAAAGACCATGCGGACGACGAAATTGGGGCCGTGTCATCGCTCGAGCGCTAAGGCTCAAGGAGGGGACTCAAGGGGATGAGCGTCTTAGTGGTGGGGTGTGCGGTCATGGTATCGGGTGCTCTTGGTGATGGCGCCCATTAGGGATGGCGGGCTGATACCAGACGGGGGTGCGGCGAATGTAGTAGTATCTTCCAGGCCCCCGTCTCATGGTACTCGAAGGAATAGTGGGGTTTTAATCGGGAGGAGTCCGACATAACCTTCCGTTATTCCCAGGCGGAGGATATCCATGAGGTTTTCCCACTTATAAAAAAAAATGTGACAGTGTTATTATTTAGCCATGGACCCTCTCTCTCTGTCTCTTCTCCTAACCTCCCTTAGTGTTACTGGTTCTACATAAATAAATCTTCATTAATTTAGTTTACAAGAACTTCCAATAAATAAAAATAAAAAGAATGAACGAATTACCTTGTCTTTGACTGCTATTAATATTTTTGCAACTGTAGGCTAGTGCGTATTCATCGTAGTCTGTCATCAAAATGTAGATTGTAGTCTCCGTCTTTTCTTCATCTAAAATAATAAATTTGTAAAATAATAATAAATTGTCATTTTATAGACCTAATTGACTAGTTCCCTTTAGCCACCCAAGTCCATAATCCAAATATCTTTGTTTTCATATTATTCTGCGATAGTCCTACACAAGCCGGGGTTCTGCGTGCTGTTGTCGCATTTCAATAAAAACGTCTAACGTGTCTTTGTGAGTTGATCCTTCGTATGTCTTCCATTAAAAAAGACATTAAGGGTTAACTTTTCAATCACCAGATAATTTGTAGCTAAGTATGAAAGTTCAATCATCCTCCATATGAAATTGAAGATCCTCCAACCAGGATTTTGGAAATTGTATGTGTGCTAGTTACAGTGTTTACATATTCTGCTTGCGAAGTGCAAGTTTTGCGTGACGTCAGGATGACAAATTGTTCGCATGTGGCGTTGTATAAAATATGTAAAAATAATTAAGGAATTCTATTGATGAAATCTATTGATATACAATAGGTACGAGGAAACCTGGATAGCTTTTAAAAATATGTTAGTTACCTTCTGCATCACCCATTACCAAAGAAAATATTCCACTTCCATCATTAGAACTGAGTCGAGCCGATCCTTTTGAAGTTATTAATTCTTCACCAACGACTTCGAAGGAAAGCACTTCAATATCTCCTGTATTTTCATCGAATGATAATCTATTTCCAACACACGAACTGTCTCCGACTGCGTCGTATCTTCTGATCTGATACCAGGAATTCTTTGCGAACTATAAAAAGAAACGTTGTTCGAGAATGAGCACGAGTCTTGTTTAAGAACCGTCAAATTAAATTCTATGTCCAAAAACAGTGTACATTGTCGTGATTCTGATTATCTAGTTACAAGTACCTACAACTCGCGTTTATTCCTAGAACTCGCTTAACATCGATGCGTTCATACCTCCGACGAAAGTGGTCCTAAGATAATGCACCATACATAAAAACAGAAAGTGAGAATAGAAATCCAAATATTATCTTACTCTAGCTACGTCGAAGGAAGTCACTGCAGGAATATTGTCATCGCACTGACCAGGGATTATGACTCTGTCCCCAGTTTGAGTTGGGTAGTGGAAACAAGCTTCATCAGTGTGACTTGTGTCCTGGTAATATTCTTGTCTGAGGCCCTGTGTTGTACTGATTATCTCATTCACGATGTTATTAGCGTTCTCGCTTAGTCCTGTGTTGCGACTTAGTTTCCAACTGCCAACTGCGAAGGTAGTTTGTCAAATTAGATTTTTCAAAGACACATTGGGAGATGTCTACATTATTAGATGATTACAAAAAAAAAATTTCTTTACCTCGTCGCGTATTTAACGTTGGTATATTAAAGCACGAGTACATAAGGGCGAAGCTTGTGTAGTCGGTTGCGAGTACGTGGTAATCAGAAAAAGGCGAGGCTGCAAACAAAAATAGTTTTCAAATACTTATAAGTAAATACACATTTACACAATACATAACAATTATCTTGTTCAATGTAAAAATAACAAAGGATGGGTATATTTGCTGGTTGCTCGAATGAGATAGCGTGGCCGCTGGCGCAGAGATTTAAATTTATAAATTCACTTCTTTATAACACAAAATGTGGCTAATGAAATGAAATGAAGTCGTTTATCAAGCAAGTAGGATCACCGATCACTTTTACACGTCATATGTTTTTTTTTTAATTTTTTTTTTTAAAAGCCGGCATTTCCTAACTGACTACCTCTGAGAAGAAATAGCCGAAACAAACTCAGGGATCATCGTCTTTTTTAAAGTCCAGACATTAAAAATGAAAATGTTTACAATAATTTACGTTATAATTACGCATATTGCTTAATAACAATGCTTAACAGAGCGAGCAGCTCAGTCCCAAGCCTCTCTATCCTCTTAATAATCTGAGATTTTATAATACCCCTTTTTGCAAAGTTTGGCCTTTATATAGGTTTTATATTTATATATTTTAGTTATATATTTTTTGCTTCTATTGCATACATTCGTTCTCTTACTCCGATGTCACTTCGTGGACAATAGTGTGGGTTATACGTTTTCACATCTATATTTGTATCTACTTTATGTTATTATGTTACTGTATAACTATTTTTTGTCCCTAATAATTAAAATAAAATAAAATAAATAAAATATATCTTTTAATGGGTAAGTTTCGAATGTCCATGGGAAGCTTGTTGTAAAAGTGTATACATTGATCCATGAACGAGTTGCCTACTCTGTGGAGGCGAGTGTGATGTACAGCAAGATTGTGTTTGTTCCTGGTATTTATATTATGAATATCGCTTATTTTCTTAAAATTAGATATATTTTTATGTACATACATAAGATTTTCAAATATATATTGCGAAGCTACAGTCAGAATGTTCACCTCTCTGAATTTTTCTCTAAGAGAATCTCTAGGACCAAGGTTGTAAATGGCTCGAACAGCCCTTTTCTGTAAAACAAAGATGGTATTGATGTCCGCACAAGTTCCCCAGAGAAGAATCCCATAAGTCATAAGACTATGAAAATAACTAAAATAAACAATTCTGGCTGTATTCACATCAGTTATCTGTCTAATTTTCTTAACAGCATAAGCGGCAGAACTGAGTCTACCCGACAGTTTCTCAATGTGAGGAACCCATTGTAACTTGGAGTCAATAGTCAATCCAAGAAAAACTGTCGACTCGACAGGGATCAACTCTACTCCATTCAGTTGAACATTGGTACTTAGCTGCCTGACATTTGGCGTAGAAAATTTAATGAATTTAGTTTTTTTTTCATTCAAAAGAAGGTTGTTTACATTACCAATGGACAACTTTCGAAAGTGCATTGTTAACTTCGTCAAAATTTGCTAGCTGACGTTTGACTTTAAAAATAAGAGAAGTGTCATCCGCGAACAATACTATGTTGTGATTATCCCTCACGTGATGAGGTAAGTCATTAATATAAATTAAAAACAAGAAAGGACCTAGAACTGAGCCCTGCGGAACGCCCATGGTGACCTCAGATCCTGCAGATTTGTTGCCATTAACATCAACCCTCTGAATTCGATTATTCAGATAAGAAGTCAGAAGGTCGAGAGCTCTGTCCCTTAAACCATAATGGTACAGTTTCCTAATAAGAGTATCATGATGTACGCAATCAAAGGCCTTGGAGAAATCACAAAAAATACCAAGAGCATCTTGCGATTCCTCCCAGGCCCCAAATATGTTCTTTAGCAACGCCACGCCCGCATCGGTAGTTGAACGACCCTTTGTAAAACCAAATTGTTTCACGTGCAATAAATTATATAAGTTGAAGTGTCTCAACAACTGTTTCAAAATTAATTTTTCAAAAATTTTGCTCAAAGTTGGTAATATAGAAATTGGCCGAAAATTCGTGGGATCAGTTGTACTACCCGATTTGAACAGTGGAATTACTTTGCTAAGTTTCATCAAATCAGGAAATATACCAAATGTGACACAGCTTATAATACAACTTACTGTGATCGTCATAAGTCACTTGTAAGGCACCAGAACCATCACTGCTTGTTACTTCGGCTACTCCTCTTATCTCAGACAAAGATTCATTGAAAATTTGGCTGATCGTAATAGACAAAGTACCACTAGCAGCTCCATTCTCGACTTCAGCAATGTTACACTGACCAATTTGTTCCGGTTGTGGGTATCTAGCGACTTCGAACCATTCTCCAATTATCTGGTATTAGAAATAAATAATTTAAATAATAAGGTCGACTTTCTATTTTATTTTAAACTTGTGTGATAGCATAACTGCGAACTTACATTTTCAAGATTGAAGTTGGCAACACCAGTTATGGATGAATCGCAGGGTCCTGGCAACTCGATATATGGCGGGAGTTCTTCAAAAACTGGATAGTAGAAACAAGATGCGTCAGTCTGACTTGTATCTTGGTAATATGTTTGTCTGAGACCTTGAGTGTTATCTATGACGACATCTAATACGGTATCAGCTTGCGGGTGTGGTTGCTTCGTTCTACTTAGTTTCCAACTGCCAACTGTTGAGATATTTTTCAAAATTAGCTATATCAAAGTAAAATAGAGAAACTTTTAGAAGCTATTTTGCAAATTTTTTTTTACCTCGTCGTCTTTCTCCGCTATCGATAGTAACGCAGCTGTATAAAAGAGAGTAGCTGGTGTAGTCTGTAGCGAGTACGAAGTACTTTTCAGTTGTGGTCTCTAAAATTAAACAAAATATTATTTACTAGGCTCGCAGTTTCAACGGCAAAATTTGGATTTCGTGGGAATATCCGAATAATATTTATTTATTATTCTATACGTCGTATACCTTCCGTGTAATAAGTTTCATCCAATTCCAAAAGTAACAACCATGCATCCATAAAAACTTTCACTTTTATAATATTAAATAAAAAATAGTGCTAAAACCTACTACTTCTTCTATTACCAAGGAGTAGTAATATTTCGCTTTTGCACTTATCTACTTAAAATATTTTTGTTTCTTTCACTAGTCCGGTGATGGAATTGAACAACTTACCGCCGTCCACATTGAATCTAACTTCTATTTGTCCATCATTTCCTATTACTGTAGCTTCTCCTGTTATTTTATCTAGGGCTTCATTGGAAACTTGGCTGTTTACAACTGTGAAGGTACCACTGTCAGGAGCTGCCGTGAATTCAGCTAGATTACACTGGCCAGTCTGTCTTGGTTGTGGGTATCTTGCGACTTCATACCATATCCCAAGATACTGGAAATATAATTAAAAAAAAAAACGGATTTAGTATCTACTTACGTATGTATGTACTTTTATGTGTTGACACATTTAAAATGTATAATAATTAAAATAAGGAACCGAAAATTTGTTTCATTGGTGTAAGAGCGAAAATAGACGACGTGGTATTGGAATTGTTTCGCTGTATTGGGTGCTAACTTTTGAGTCAGTGTCGGAATTAAATCACGGTATCGTAAAGTTGTTAGCGCCTAAGCTCTAATTCATTATAACTACTCTATAATTCCTTTCAAAGTAAATTCCAATTTTGCATGGTTCATTCATTGTGTCATAGGGAATGCGGCCCCTGGCTTGAATATAGTATATATACAATATAGTATATATGTACAATGGCGGGCTGCGTGCGGCCCGGTAAAATAAGAGAAGATTGAGAACTACACAGGTCGCACACAGGTCGATTTTATATTTAATTCCCTTTTTTTTAAATTCACTAGTGCGTAGCGTATTCATAGTAATCTAAATGGATTTGGTGAGTTGTTCTTTGTACATATGCTGTACGCTGGTATCATAAAATCGCAACTTACATCATTTACGTTGAAGTTAGGAACTCCGGTGATCGATTCATCGCAGGGTCCAGGCAACTCGATACTTTGTGGGATTTGATCAAACACTGGATAGTAGAAGCACGCTGCATGATCTTGTCCCGTTTTTTCATAGTATCTCTCGTGGAGATCGATGTTTTTGCTAACTAGTTCATTAATTGCATTATTAGCTGCTTCGGATATTCCAGCTCGGGTCTTACTGAATTTCCAGCTGTATACTGTACAAAAGAGGTGTTATGTAAGTTTTATCAAACATTATCATACGATATAAAAGGGGAAATAATTTATGAAATAGGAGGTTGTAATTACTTTGTTTTCTATCGTCGTCGAGATTCCGACAGCTGTACGCTAGCGCATACTCGGTGTAATCCGTGCCCAAAATGTAGATGTTGTCGAATGGAACTGCAAAAAAAATCTCATTATATATTTGACTAGCGGCCACTAGCGACTTTGGTCGCGTGGAATTAGTTATGCTCCGCTTCTATTGGTTGCAGCGTAATGTTATATAACCTAAAACCTTCCTGGATTAATTGGCTATCCAACACAAAAATATTTTTTCAAATCGGACCAGTAGTTCCTGAGATTAGCGCGTTAAAACAAACTCTTCAGTTTTATATACGAGTATTAGTATAGATTTGATTTTGGAAATAGCTATGAATTTTTCCATCATCAGCCTATATCAGTGCCACTGTTTTACATAGGCCTCTCCCATTACACACCAATTGTTCTTTTCTCGGAAACTCTCATAAGTGCTACTAGCTACCCTCCGTGTTGAACGTGTTTAGGTATAGCCTCGATCATGGCTGGGTGAACAGTAATCCAAGGGTGAACCGGGGCGGGTTGGTTAAATAAGAAACCGTGGCCCTGGCCGTCGCACGTAAAGTCGTCGTCGTCAGTAAAAGTCTGACACGCCCTCCCACTCCGCCCAGAGTGGGAGAAGTCATTGAATGATTTCCCATCCCAAACAAAAAAAAAAAGCGTAAACCGGGGCGAAACTTTAACAATTATTTTAACGTTAAAATAAGATTTTTTTGAAACAAGGGCACTTAATCGTCACTACATATTATAAAACGAAGTCATTTTCTCTTTCGCTATGTCCCTTTGTATGATTAAAATCTTTAAATAAAACTACGCAACGGATTTTGATGCTGTTTTTTTTAAATAGATAGAGTATTTAAAGACAGCCTCCGTGGCGTAGCGGTAGCGAACGCGGCCGTTGCGCAAGGAGGCGCGGGTTCGATCCCCGCGCAGTGCAAATATTTGTATGCATGAATATGAATATTTGCACTGGTCTGGTCGTGCCTCGGAAAGCACGTTAAGCCGTTGGTCCCGGTTGCCATACAAACATATAGTGGCAGTCGTTACGGGTTGTTGGAGCCCTCAAAAGTCTAACAATTGATCTAACTGCAATGCTTAGATATCGCCTTCGGGTTGTGGAGGTCAGACGGCAGTCGCTTCACGGAAAATATCGAAGTTTAGCCAAAATTAGCAGTTAGACTGATAAAGCGGACCCCAGACACCAAAGCTGAAAGCTACGGATGCGACTGGGATTAACGCTGAGATGATGATGATGATGAGAGTATTTAAAGAGCATGATTTATACGTATAATAAATAACGTCCATTAAATTGTGGAAAAAAATATTATTTTTGAGGTTTCTGATGTGATGTCGTAAATAATTTTTTTTCCGCGTTTGCAGTGAAACACAGGCTAAAACCCTACGAGATTTATCATAATAATGTGCTAAATATTGTACAAATTTAAAAGTTCTACAAAAAAGTCCGCGATGGTATATGTCTACCTTTTATGGATATCCCACAATAACATTTCTTTATCATTTACTTTTTACGACAAATACCCGCTAATTTTCGAAGCGATTTTAACCAATAAAGCATTATTCCTTATTCAATTTAATAACTTAAATACATGGTTGATTTAATATAGAACTACATCGCCCTTAACAGCATTTGAATTAAATGAATATTTACTAAGATATTACAGATTTAAAAATTGCAGGGCGTTGCGTTTACAGCGGCACCGGCCGGCCGGGGCGGGACGGGAGCAACGGGCCGCTATGTTTTTTATACAACGTTCACAGTTTCTCTGTAGTGTATTTAGTATCAGCATTGTACCCGTGCGAAGCCGGAGCAGGTCCCTAGTTAACTATAATACATTGAACACATTATGGGCTTTGTCAACAAATTATATTCATTTAATGTTAAAGTCCTTATTAAAGTTTCCTCCTGATTCATCCGTACCTTCCTATTCATCCCTCTTAATGGTACTTCCTTCTTAATACGCGAGTCCATTTCCCCCGTGTCCGGTTTTTTTCAATGTTGGCACTTACCTCCATCTACGTTAATGCTGATGACGCCTCTGCCATCCGAAGTCAATGAAGCCTGTGTAACGGTTCTCAACTTCTCCTCGTCGATGACACTGGTATGGACAATTTCGAAGCTATTAGCACTTTGCAGGGCATATTCGATAGCCGTGCATTCACCATTCTGTAGCGCAGATGGGAATCGAGACACCTCATGCCATATTCCAGAGAACTGAAAATATTCATATTTATTGATATACACGTCATTATGGTAACCCATTGACCTTGACTTATGGCCTAGGTTGTTAGCTCGAACTTAGGCAATCGCATTTTTAAGATTATAGCAAAAAAAAAAAAATATGTAAAAAAATCGGTATGTCCAATCAAGCCATGGCATCTACCAACACACACTGGACTTGTACGGTAGATTATAGCCCATTATCAGTAGCAATGGATTTTAATTTGGCCGTTTAAAAACATTAATTGCGCTTTTACGTTACTATGCAGACAAATTTTTCGAACATAAATAAGTATTAACACCTATTACATTAATTTTTGTATTATAAATATGGGTATGTGTATTATTATTGTCGATATGATTAATGATGTTCAGAGATATGTGTAATAATTACATGTATTCAATATTCGTTAAAAAACAAATTAAGACTTATACATAAATCATAAATCTATTGAACCTGTGCCTGAACTAGAAAATTAGGAAATCCTGTGTTTCAAATATGGCTGATGTACTCACTGCGTTAGGCTGAAAGTTGGGAACAGCTGGTACTACAGCCTCCGGAATACATTGTCCATTCAGTATAACGTCTCCCCCATTGTTGTCTGGGTAATAGAAGCAGGCTTCTTCGGAGTGGTCTCTGGGGACGTAGTACTGCTGGCTTAGTACTTGTACGCTATCAATAACCGTGTTGATATCGGTCAGAACCGGTTCTGGTATAGAAGGTTCCCTACCTAACTTCCAACTGTAAACTGTAAAAGAAATTAATTTATAAATCATTTATTTAATCATTCAGTCAGGTTTATCAGTCGATTTTCACGAAATTATTTGCCCTAAACGTACAAATCGTCACATTTGAATATATCAGGTCACTCAGAAAGTATTGCGACACAACGTGTTTTATGTATGAGAAGCTGACCAGTTATAATTTATTTAAAAATATAATTATTTATAACTAATAATAGGTATCGCCTGGGGAGTTTTGACAGGAAAGCCAAGACGAGTGTCACGCGCATTTTTCATTGGACTTTTAAAATTATTTATAGTGTCGTTTACTAAATAAAAACGCGTGATTTATGTAGTAAAAAATGCATTCAGTGAAAATGAAAAATTTCATTCAAAAAAAACATTGAAATATCGCAGCATAGTGGCCACATCATGGCTTTGCATCAAATCTTCTAGTAGGCGGCTCACGCGGCCGTTTTTTAACTGTTATTGGCGATATCCGCCATTATTGTGAAATAAATTTTTTAAAGAATTTCTATAATTTGTTACACGTGTTATTGGCAAAATTGTGGTATCTAGCCACAGAGACCATTGAAGAGTTGAAGTAGTATTCACTCTAAAGAAAAAAGGTATCGCCTGAGTTTTGACAGGAAAGTCAAGCTGAGTGTTAAGCTCGTTTTTCATTGGACTTTTAAAATTATTTATAGTGTTGTTTACTAAATAAAAGTGCGTGATTTATGGAGTAAAAGTGCATTTAGTAAATAGTTCATAAAGAACTGTGAAATATCGCAGCATAGTGGCCACATCATGACTTTGCCCCAAACCTCACTCGTAAGACGGGTCCCGCGGCCGTCTTATTCGACATGAATAATTAATAATTACGTGACATTAGCTAAATGCACAAACCGTGCGAAGCCAAAAAATAAATAAAGAAAGAAAGGTATCGCCTGTAACCAGACGAATCGTACGATAGACTTCAAATGGCATTTTCAATTTTTGTTATGCCCTGCTCCTCTTGGTCGCAGCTTGTTAGTCTGCCTATATTTCTGGATTAATGGGCTATCCAACGCAAAAAGATTTTTTCAAATCAGACTAGTAGCTTCTGAGATTAGCGCTTTCAAACAAACCCTTCAGCATTATATATTAGTATAGATTTATGGGTAATATATATACAGTATGTTAAGAAAACCCTGTCCAACCCATAAGGATAATAAAGGTAAGGTAAACACATGACCAAATATAATATAAAATTTTACGTAATCATCATAGTACCAATACAAATGAATTTTGAAATAATCTTTTTTTTCCGCATATTAATTCCACCTTCCCCAAAATTTGGTATTTTTTTAAAAAGTGACAACACCATTTGTGTCGGAGCGAATAGCGATGCGACCACGTGCCGCGTGCTCTGCCCCCCTACACCTGCGCATGTACCCCTAACGTGTTGCCTACCGCACATGCATTAAGTTACTATTAATATTTAAATAAATATTTATTTTTTTAGGGAGACTTTTTTTAAGTTTAGCCCGGCTTTGTTGACATTATTAGAATCAGTTAACGATACCTAACAATACCTTCACGGATCGGACAGGGTTTTCTTTACATATTGTATATATACAACGTGTAACATAAAGGATATATACATACCAAGGGCATGGCATCTTTACATGATATCAAATGATATCGGAAGGTTTTCAACTCAAAATAAAATACTCAAAAAATTTATACTAAATTTTCGGTTCCGTGTGTTTCTTAAATTCAAATCATAACAAACATGCACCACACTACATACGTTAATAACTACTCGTTACACGTCACATTACTTGGCAAAATCACGATAAATGTCTTCAAAAATTCTGTGCGCCTAGTATGGTAGTAGTCTATCACAGGTGATGCTTTTTCTCGTAACTTCCTAACATAAAGAGATAGGATTAAAAAACCCTTCCAATATCGATTGATATCATGTAAAGATGCCATGCCCTTGGTATGAATACCATTTCCTAAGAACTAGCATATTCAGAAAGGAATGCAGTAAAATGTAGGAAAAAGGACAGTATACCCGTTTTGGGCCAGTTATGTAATTCGTGCGAATCTACTGGCTTTCTCTAATCATAAAACATTTAGATAGGTTAGGCGCATGCAGTTTGCCAATTGACAAATTTTTACATATCTGTAGCGCTATCACGTCGCTATCGCTAGCCTACATCTCGCCAGCAGAGTTAACTGCGCAACTAAAATAAATTATATACAATATGTAAAGGAAGCCCTGTCCGACCCATAAGGATTATAAAGGTTAGGTAAACACTTGACCAAATATAAAATTTTACGAAATCATCATAGAAACAATACTAATGAATTTTGAAATAATCTTTTTTTCCCTTGAATTAATTCCAACTTCCCCGAAATTTGATAATTTTAAAAAAAGAGACAACACCGGTATTATTATGAGCGAATAGCGATGCGACCACGTACCGCATGCCCTGCCGCCCGCCGCCTGCGGAAGGGTTGCTTACCGCATATGAATTAAGTTATCTCTTTTTGGGAAATAATATTTATTTTTTTAGAGGGATTTTTTTTAAGTTTAGCCCGGCTTTGTATCCATTAGTAGAATCAGTTATTGATACCTAACAATACCTTCACGGATCGGACAGGGTTTTCTTTACATATTGTATATATACAACGTGTAACATAAAGGATATATACATACCAAGGGCATGGCATCTTTACATGATATCAAATGATATCGGAAGGTTTTCAACTCAAAATAAAATACTCAAAAAATTTATACTAAATTTTCGGTTCCGTGTGTTTCTTAAATTCAAATCATAACAAACGTGCACCACACTACATACGTTAATAACTACTCGTTACACGTCACATTACTTGGCAAAATCACGATAAATGTCTTCAAAAATTCTGTGCGCCTAGTATGGTAGTAGTCTATCACAGGTGATGCTTTTTCTCGTAACTTCCTAACATAAAGAGATAGGATTAAAAAACCCTTCCAATATCGATTGATATCATGTAAAGATGCCATGCCCTTGGTATGTATACCATTTCCTAAGAACTAGCATATTCAGAAAGGAATGCAGTAAAATGTAGGAAAAAGGACAGTATACCCGTTTTGGGCCAGTTATGTAATTCGTGCGAATCTACTGGCTTTCTCTAATCATAAAACATTTAGATAGGTTAGGCGCATGCAGTTTGCCAATTGACAAATTTTTACATATCTGTAGCGCTATCACGTCGCTATCGCTAGCCTACATCTCGCCAGCAGAGTTAACTGCGCAACTAAAATAAATTATATACAATATGTAAAGGAAGCCCTGTCCGACCCATAAGGATTATAAAGGTTAGATAAACACTTGACCAAATATAAAATTTTACGAAATCATCATAGAAACAATACTAATGAATTTTGAAATAATCTTTTTTCCCTTGAATTAATTCCAACTTCCCCGAAATTTGATAATTTAAAAAAAAGTGACAACACCGGTATTATTATGAGCGAATAGCGATGCGACCACGTGCCGCATGCCCTGCCGCCCGCCGCCTGCGGAAGGGTTGCTTACCGCACATGAATTAAGTTATCTCTTTTTGGGAAATAATATTTATTTTTTTAGAGGGATTTTTTTTTAAGTTTAGCCCGGCTTTGTATCCATTAGTAGAATCAGTTATTGATACCTAACAATACCTTTACGGATCGGACAGGGTTTTCTTTACATATTGTATATATACTGCCCACCAGTAACGACATCCGGTCGTTGAATCCTCCCTTCTCTATGTACGATGACTAAACTATACTGTACCTCAATATGTCAATAATTTACCTTCTCTGTGTTCATCATCAACGTTTCGGCAAGAATAAACTAATGAATATGATACATAATCCGTGGCCAGGACCCAATACTTTGATGTAAGAGCTGTAACAAAAAATAAGAAAATAATTATGAAGTCTTATCTAAAAACCTTCACCGCGATGCCACCTGTTGGTAAGCAATGATGACAAAGCGCTCTAGTTTATTAAGAGCCTATTCAGTGTAGCCTTGAAGACACTTAAATTGTTGTCAGATAGAAAGGTCCCCACTGGCAAATTGTTCAGATGACCGTACTGTCAGAAACTTCTTGTTCCTAATGCGAACCATGGGCATTGCAATGACACAGTGAGGCAAAATCGATGGAGTAGCACTGTTAGTATCTAGATGTGAATTGTGGGCAAAGAGACCTGCTTTCTCTCTCGCCGTATGAGCTAGTGCTCCATCAGGCTTAATCAGAGGAGGCAGTGTGGGCCGACAGAAGTTCTCTTCTACCGATTTGGCAAGGGACCTGAAAGATCTGCTACGAGACGGTTACACAGAGAGTTTGATGCCAGTATAGATAATGCGGTAGAAGCGAGCCTTCTTAAGCTCCTTTTTGTAGGACTTGGCAGCACGGTTAAAGGTCTTCTTTCAGATATTCTTTGTCAACCCAGGCGAAAAATGCCGCGTGTTTATGCTGGTCAGCTTGCGAAAAATCGACATTGAACCACGGGCGATCTGAGCCACCGACGGGCACATGGCTATAAGGGGTAAAATATTCCATAGCTTGACGCACCGCATCGTTTATTTATTTCTCTAAATTAATTATTTTTAATTTAGAGAATTTAAGAATTTAATGTAAGCAAGTAGTAACTAATACCTAAATGACAAATTAAAAGCCTAAGTGAACTGAAATTATACACACACTAAAATATAGCATAGAAAATTCATCTCCATTGCTGTCTGCTAGCCTAACCCTCTTAGGTAATTTGCTGCACACTACATTTATTTATTTCTCTAAATTAAAAATAATATGTAAGCAAGTAATAACTAATACCTAAATGACAAATTAAAATCTTAAGTGAACTGAAATTATACACACACTAAAATATAGCGTAGAAAATTCATCTCCATCGCTGTCTCCTAGCCTAACCCTCTTAGGCAATTTGCTAATTGAAATATTTTAGACAAAGTAACAACCTTTAACAGTTTTTGCATAGATTAATAAATTTGTATTATGTATATTTACCAATACCATTGCTGCCAGCTAGTGTCACATCAAATTTTGCAGATCCATCAGTAGTGGTTGGAACTGCAGTCCCAGTTGCCATTTGCAGAAGTTGTTCAACTACTTCGGTATTTTTTACATCCATTGTTCCATCGGAGTTGATAGTATACGTAGCGGTATTGCAAGTACCACTTTGGAAGTTTGTCGGATATGATTCAACATCAAACCAAGTGCCTGCGTACTGAATAATAAGGATTCATTATTATTTTATTTTCTAACGATACTAGGCGAAATAAAAAAGCAAAAAAGTAGCAAGTGGGTAACCGTAGGTAACTTTAACATTTTTATAAAATAACTATATAAGAAAAATGCACTAAATACGCTAATGCCAATTTTATTAAAAAAAAAGACATCACTCTATTTGATACTGTACAAAGAAAGAAATTAAAAAAGAATGGAGAATTATTTATCGGTATTATGAATGTATCTGGGAATGTTATGGAATAAATATTGCGGCATTCAACTAATTAAAATAGATATAATGGATAAAACTTTATTTTACACACTTACCTTTTCGACATCAAAGTCGGGAACCACAGGGATACTCTCATCACATTGACCGCGGAACTTAACGGGAGTGTTTCTGTCAGCCTCGGGGAAGTAGAAACAAGCATCAGGGGAGCGGTTTACTTGGTAGTAGTAAGGTTGGTGCAGGACTTCGATGTTATTTATGATTTGATTTATTCTGTTGTTTGCGTCTTGGCTCAAGGTATTAGATCGACTGAACTTCCAACTGGTTACTAAACAAGAAATTAGAAATAAAGATTCGAGATTGTATACAGTATGTTAAGAAAACCCTGTCCGACCCATAAGGATAATAAAGGTTAGGTAAACACATGACCAAATATAATATAAAATTTTACGTAATCATCATAGTACCAATACAAATGAATTTTGAAATAATCTTTTTTTCCCGCGAATTAATTCCAACTTCCCCGAAATTTGGTAATTTTAAAAAAAGTGACAACACCGTTATTATTATGAGCGAATAGCGATGCGACCACGTGCCGCGTGCCCTGCCGCCCGCCGCCCGCGGAAGGGTGAAGGCACATTTATTAAGTTACCACTTTTTGCGAAATAATATTTATTTTTTTAGGGGGATTTTTTTTTAAGTTTAGCCCGGTTTTGTATCCATTAGTAGAATCAGTTATCGATACCTAACAACACCTTCACGGGTCGGACAGGGTTTTCTTAACATACTGTATAGACCTTGAAAATAACATTGAGATAAACATCAGAACAATTTTAGGGAACAATTAGTATATAATGCATGCAGGTCTGACTTTTGCGAAGTAGTACTTAAACCAATTTGTTTACCTCTTCGTTGGTGATCTTCTAAGTTGACACAGCTATAAGCAAATGCGAATGACTCGTAATCAGTATCAAGTACGTAGATCTCATATTCTTGGTTTCCTATAAAAATTTAAATATTTAAGTTAATATGCATACCAATGTCCCAACCTCAAATTTGTACACTTGACTTCTATTAGATATTCTAAAGGATGTTGGATATTTGCAGAGATGGCAATCAAATTGATGTCTTACGTAATAATTAAATACAAATAAGCAATGAGTTCGTATTTAAACGGAAGTTGACTACAAATAAAGTGAAAAAGAGTAACTTCGAGGCAACAATATTTAGCCATTTCTTCATTGCTCTTGTATCTGACTTACATATGTTACAAAATAAGCATGTAGTGACATACAGTAAGATTGTATCAAAACGCATGAAACTAACCTATATTGAAAGTAAGCCTTCCGCTCCCATCGCTGCTAGAAATAGTAGCAGTTCCAGACACAGATGCCAGCTGTTCATTCACAACCTGAGAGTTGGTGATGCTGAGTGTGTTGCTAGTTTGCTGAGTATACTGAACAACGTTGCATGTACCACTTTGGTACTGGGATCCATAACTCTCAATAAGACGCCACTCACCAATATACTGTTAAATAATATTAAAATGTTAACTTCTTATTGCACAAAAAAAGGACTTTTCACTGCATGTTAATTTATAATTGACTCTGAGACTCTCTCTCTCTGTTGACTCTCTATCAAGCTAGTTCTGGCACAAGGGAGGTCGCACCAGGCGGCGGCCGATGCAGCGACCCACGGGGTTGCAACAAGCGTGGAGAGGATTCGGCAACTGGGACTCTAGGTGGCCCTGTACAAGTCCGAGGCCCTGGCCTCGGACTTGTACAGGGCGACGGTGGCGTGTTCCTACATAACGGTGGGAGAGGTTCACATCGGCGTCGGGTCGACGATGAAGTACCTGGCACTCGTCCTCGACAGCCGGTGTAACTTTGAGAATCATTTCCGATGTTTGGCACCCAGATTAGAACGGGCCGGGGCTGCCCTGAGGTGGCTTCTCCCATTCTAGGGATACCAAACGCCTACTGCCGGAGGTTTAACGCGGGGTCTATGCGGTCCATGGCCTTTTACGGGGCACCGGTGTGGGCGCAGTCGCTAAGGAAGCGACCAGCCCGATGCCTGACCACGTCCCGGAGGGTCATGGCCGTTCGGCTGGTCCGCGGATACCACACGGTCTCCGCTGAGGTGGCGAGTCTCTTTGCTGGATTGTCGCCATGGGATCTGGAGGCAAAAACCCTCGCTTCACATGTGGGAGTGGAGAGAGGAGGCAAAACGCCGGAGCATAATGCTGCCGCTGCTGAGCTGCCGCAAGAAATCACGGTACGGCGAACAGAGCTCTGGCGGTATCTCATGGCGACATGGAGAGTGCGATTTTCGCAACTCAGTGCTGGGCACGCCACAATAGCGGTGGTAAGTCCCCTTTTTGAGGAGTGGCAAGAGAGGCGCCACGGTGCCCTCACCTTCCACCTGGCGCAGGTCCTCACCGGACACGGTTGTTTCGGAAAGTTCCTGTTCCGTATAAGGCGGGAGGAAACGCCAGGATGTCACCATTGTGTGGCTCGCCCTGAGGACCACCCGGCTCTCCGCTCTGCCCGGCTTGGGTAGAGCACCGCCGTGTCCTCGTAGCGGCGATCGGCGGCGATCTCTCGCGTCCGACCCTGGTCAAGGACATGGTCCGAAGCGAGAGTGCATAACAAGACGACACCTCTTTCTGCGAAGCAGTGATGCTGGCAAAGGAGGAGGCGGAGCGCGTGAGGCAACGGGAATCAAAGCGCCCCCACGCCACTAGCCGCCGCATGAGACGCCCTGGTTGGGAGACAACGTCGAACTCCTAGCCCCCGTAGGCGCGGGCCTGCGGGCGGTGAGTAGAGGGCAGCAGGAGGGTTCACGAAGACCGATGCCTCCTGAGTCAGGGTTGTTTTAAAAAGAAACCGGCTCTGGCGAAAAAGCAAGTGAAGAAACACGGGTGGGTTTTAGTCAGTAAAAGTCTGACACGCCCTTTCGCTCCGCCCAGAGCGGGAGAGGTCATTTGATGATTTCCCATCCAGAATAAAAAGGCTCTCCCTATGCCAAGTCTTTTTGTTAAAATTTATCATGATTTTAAATAAAATAATATGAATATCTTTGTATATATACAATATGTAAAGAAAACCCTGTCCGACCCGTAAGGATAATAAAGGTTAGGTAAACACTTGACCAAATATAATATAAAATTTTACTTAATCATCATATAAACAATACTAATGAATTTTGACATAATCTTTTTTCCCGCGAATTAATTCCAACTTCCCCGAAATTTGATAATTTAAAAAAAAGTGACAACTCCGGGATTTGTTATGAGCGAATAGCGATGCGACCACGTGCCGCGTGCCCTGTCCCCCGCCGCCCGCGGAAGGGTTGTTTACCGCAAACGTATCAAGTTACCTCTTTTTGCGAAATAACATTTATTTTTTTAGGGGGATTTTTTTTAGGTTTAGCCCGGCTTGTATCCATTAGTAGAATCAGTTATCGTTACCTAACAATACCTTGACTGATCGGACAGGGTTTTCTTTACATACTGTATATATATTGTAATATTTTAACATATAGAAAATTTAACTCTTACCCTCGCAATGTCGAAATTAGCCATTCCTGCAAAGCCAGGGTTACATTGTCCAGGAAGAACAACATCATCCCCAGGTGTGATATCAGGTAAATGGAAGCAGGCACTGTCCGTCTGCTGAATGTTCTCATAGTAATCGTTCCTCAGAACATCTACCTTCGCAATGGCTTCGTCGATGGCCGCGTTGCCCCCATCAGACAGTTGTCTGGTTTTACTTAGTTTCCAACTCCATACTAGAACAGTTATTTTTTTGTATTGAGTAGCATATTTAATATTGAAATACTAGCCTACTACGACGTGTTAAAACCATTATTAAACAGTTATGAAGAAGAAGTAGTGCTATTTATCCTGTATAGCTCCGTCTGTGTCTGACACTGAAAGAATGTTGGCATTAATACGCTAAAATATTACCTTCAGATTTGCGTCACATATTGTTTTTTATAAATAATTATAAACTAATGTTTGACCGCAATCCCGCTTGATGGTAACGAGCAATGTAATCATTGATGGTAAAGCGCACTAGTTTATGAAGAGCCTGTATGTTGGGTTTAACATTGCATCACCTGGCTGAACTGCTATTTACTCAGTTTTTTAAATGAATAAAATTATATAATAATAATAATGTTTTGCAAAACCTTACAGAGAAGCTTAATATCTAGCTAAAATTAAAGGCGCACAAAAGTTGAAACCCTGACTCCCAAACTAGGAATTACCTGTGACTTAGGGAGTCAGTGTTCTGCCACTAGAACGACATTCTGGTAAGCTGATATTGTTCAGGAAAATATATTACTATACATATTGCAATAGTAATAAGCAGGGATGCAATCATTGATTGTAAAGCGCACTATCAATGATTGCATCTCTGCTTACTTACCATCAGGCGAGGTTGCGGTCAAGTACTTGGTTATAAATATTAAAAAAAAAAGATTGAGTTAAACTGACCTTCTCTATAATCATTGTTGATGTTAACACAACTGTAAACCAACGCGTAGTCCATGTAATCCGTGCTCAGAACCCAGTAAGGTGTTGATTGAGCTGGAAAATTATAAACGAGCTTGATTATTATTAATTACTTCATAATACACAACACGATTGTTTACTTGGTGTGAATAACGCTCACCTTCTCCGTTGACCGAAAAGCTAATTTCCAATTTTCCACTAAGATCTTCAGTGCTAGCGAATGTGACGTGACCCTCAGTTGTTGACTGAGTGAGGTCAAACACACTGAATGAATCTAGGCGCATACTATTCATACCATCCACAGTGAACTGTCGGCTGATGCACTGTGCATCTTGGTTAGCCGTAGGATATCCTGCAATTTCGTGCCATGTACCTTGGAACTGGAAGACAAATTTATTTTTTTATAAGGGCTCTAGATCATTGTTTGCAGAATTATTGTTATCATTATGTGTTTAATTAAATTGATCTCACGTCATTCATGTTAAAGTTCGGCACTGCTGCAATACTCTCATCACATTGACCAGGAAACACTACTGGTTTGCCAGGTTGGGGCTCAGGGAAATAAAAACATCCTTCGCGGGTTTGGTCACGTTTTACGAAGTATCTCTCGTCCAAAGGACGAATCTCGCTCATCACTCTGTCGATTTCGGTTATAGCATCAGGCATTAATTCCCTCGTTCTACTTAATTTCCAACTGCTGACTAAAATAAGCCAAAAGAGACGTTTAAAGACTGCTGTAACAAATTCATTGAATAAATCGTCGATATTTAAAACGTAGGAGAAATCTTACCGCTCATATAGTCTTCTCCTTGGTTTGCACAGGAATAAACGAATGCATACGACGCGTAGTCGGTAGCTAGCACCCAGTAATCAGAAGGACCTGAAAAATAAGATAAAGCGGATGAAACGAGTGTCCGGAGATACTTGTAATTTTAGACATACGATTATATTTAGTTTCAAGTCCTTACCGTTGGGATTTTGTCCATCGAATGTCACTTTTAGCTTTGCGCTTCCATCCGTCGATGCTACAGTAGCAATTCCATTTATAACGCCTAGACTCTGGTCAACAACGTGGGTATTGTAAACAGACACGGTGTTGCTGTCGAGTGCAGTGTAACGCGCATTAGGACACTCGCCATCTTGGAAGGCTGTAGGATATGACTCGATGTCATGCCACAAACCCATATACTGTTGATTTAAGTAAGTTGAAATTAATCATTTAATTCAACACGACGTGCTTTGGTCATAGCAATATATAGACGGCAAGGGTGGAGAAATATTTATCGGTATTATGTATGTATCTGGAAATCGTAAGGAACAAAAATTGCGGCATGCACCTAATTAAAATAGATATAAGTACTGCATAAAACTTTAATTTACACACTTACCTTTTCGACATCAAAGTCGGGAACTACAGGGATACTCTCGTCACATTGGCCGCGGAACCTAACGGGAGTGTTTCTGTCAGCCTCAGGGAAGTAGAAACAAGCATCAGGGGAGCGGTTCACTTGGTAGTAGTAAGGTTGGTGCAGGACTTCGATGTTATTTATGATTTGATTTATTCTGTTAATTGCGTCTTGGCTCAAGGTATTAGATCGACTGAATTTCCAACTGGTTACTAAACAAGAAATAAGAAATAAAGATTCGAGATTATACACTGGCCTTGAAAATAAAATTGAGAGAAACGTCAGAACAGTTTTAGGGAACAATTAGTATATAACCGTGCAGGTCTGGCTTTTGCGAAGTAGTACTTAAACCAATTTGTTTACCTCTTCGTTGGTGATCTTCTAAGTTGACACAGCCGTAAGCAAATGCGAATGACTCGTAATCAGTATCAAGTACGTAGATCTCATATTCTTGGTTTCCTATAAAAAATTAAATATTTAAGTTAATATGCATACCAATGTCCCAACCTCAAATTTGTACACTTGACTTCTATTAGATATTCTAAAGGATATTGAATATCTGCAGAGATGTTAATCAAATTGATGTCGTACCTAATAAATAAATACAAATAAAGAATAAGTTCATATTTAAACGGAAGTTGACCACAAATAAAGTGAAAAAGAGCAATTTCGAGGCAACGATTTTTAGCCATTTCTTCGTTGCTCTTATAAGTATCTGACTTATGTTACAAAATAAGCATGTACTGACATACAGCAAGATTGTATCAAAAAGCATGAAACTAACCTATATTAAAAGTAAGCCTTCCACTCCCATCGGTGCTAGAAATAGTAGCAGTTCCAGAAACAGATGCCAGCTGTTCATTCACTACCTGAGAGTTGGTGATGCTGAGTGTGTTGCTGGTTTGCTGAGTATATTGAGCAACGTTGCATGTACCACTTTGGTATTGGGATCCATAACTCTCAATAAGACGCCACTGACCAATATACTGTTTAAAAATATTAAAATGTTAACTTCTTAGTTAATAAAAATGGAGGAATAGATTTTCATAGCATGTTAATTTTAAAATTGACTCTGAGGCTCAAGTCAATAGATTTACACATAGACTCGACTTTTTGTTAAATAATATGAATATCTTTGCTTAAGTTAGATTATGACGCCTGCTTGTTTGTAATGTAATTGATGTACTATATATAATTATATTCTAATATTTTAACGAAATTTTAACTCTTACCCTCGTAATATCGAAATTGGCCATTCCAGCAATACTGGCGTCACATTGTCCAGGAAGAATGACATCATCCCCAGGTGTAATATCAGGTAAATGGAAGCAGGCACTGTCCGTCTGCTGAATGTTCTCATAGTAATCATTCCTCAAAACATCTACCTTCGCAATGGCTTCGTCGATGGCCGCGTTGCCCTCATTAGACAGTTGTCTGGTTTTACTTAGTTTCCAACTCCACACTAGAAAAGTTTGTTGCATTGAGTGCCGTTATTATTTTATTCAAACAGATCTAAAAAACAACGGAAAAACAATGTTGTCAAAGGAACATTGATTTACACTGACCTTCTCTATAATCATTGTTGATGTTAACACAACTGTAAACCAACGCGTAGTCCGTGTAGTCCGTGCTCAGAACCCAGTAAGGTATTGATTGAACTGGAAAATTATAAACGAGCTTGATTATTATTAATTACTTCATAATACACAAAACGATTGTTTACTTGGTGTGAATAACGCTCACCTTCTCCGTTGACCGAAAAGCTAATTTCCAATTTTCCACTAAGATCTTCATTGCTGGCGAATGTGACGTGACCCTCGGTCGTTGACTGAGTGAGGTCAAATACACTGAATGAATCTAGGCGCATGCTATTCATACCATCCACAGTGAACTGTCGGCTGATGCACTGTGCATCTTGGTTAGCTGTAGGATATCCTGCAATTTCGTGCCATGTACCTTGGAACTGAAAGACAAATGTGTTTTTTTTAAAAGCTCTAGATCATGTTTGCAGAATTATTATTTTCATAATGCGTTTAATAAAATTTATCTCACGTCATTCATGTTAAAGTTCGGCACTGCTGCAATACTCTCATCACATTGACCAGGAAACACTACTGGTTTGCCGGGTTGGGGCTCAGGGAAATAGAAACATCCTTCGGGGGTATGATCACGGTTTACGAAATATCTCGCGTCCAAAACTCGAATGTCGCTCATCACTTTATCAATTTCGATTCTAGCTTCAGGCTCTAACTCTCTTGTCCTACTCAGTTTCCAGCTCGTAACTGTAAAATTATAAATTCATCGTTACATAATGGATCCACCCACGTCTTACGGGTTTCCAGCACTTAAATTATCAACGTACCTTGCACGTACTCGTCATCTACGGTTCGACAGGAATACACAAGTGCGTATGAATCATAATCTGTTGCTAATACCCAATAATTAGAGGTAACTGTAAGAAAGAAAAAAAAAAAACAATGTACTATTGTGTCACTAATCAATTATAGCGATTGAATGAATTGCACGTTTTGTATTCTTACCGTCAGTACCCCCTACATTAAATGTTACAGTAAGTTTTGCGCTTCCATCTGTACTGGCTTCCTGCACTGCAGTACCTCTTATAGAAAAGAGAGCTTGATTGATGACTTGCGTGTTGTATACATCGACGTCGATGTCTGGATCAGGGTGTTCACTGTAGCTGGCAGTGTTGCATTTACCATTTTGGAAGTCCCCAGGGTACGACTCGATGTCATACCATGTGCCCAAATACTGTCAAACAACGTTAAATCGAATGTTGGAATATTCAGACAATAGAATGGGTCTCTATACCTACTCGACAGTGGCTGTTGATTTATTATGTAAGTTAATATTTACCACTGTATAATTCCGTTTAGAGAGATGTCAGCACACAGTGGCGGCGTCCACAAGGACCGATGCTGTCTATTGTTCGAAAGTGGTACTGTGGTCTCTGGAGTACGGGCAAGTGAAGAAGTACGGGTGGATTTCCCTTGTCCTTTTCCCGGTGGATCAGTAAAAGTCTGATATCCCCTTCAAAAAAAGTCAACGGTCCTCATGGACTCCGTCGCGATGTGCTGACATATATACGTATATCTCTTTACCGGGCAGCGAGCAGTGGGCATCTTGCCTCCCGGTGGCCTATGCGGACTAGGGGCGTGATGGCGCAGAGATTGCCATTGCGCTGCATCTTCTATAAGATTCTCCTTCGATTCTTCTTAGATATCAAATGACAAGCCAATTATTTTTTTAAATTTTTTGCACTTACCAATGCTGGTTGGAAATTTTTCACTACTGGTATATTTTGGTCGCATTGACCCCTGAATTTGACAGTAGAACTCGAGTCGGGTGTAGGGAAATAGAAACACCCTGTGTCGCTGCGGTCTACGTGGTAATAGAAACGGTTGTTTAACACCTGGATTTTGTCAATATATTGATTTATGTTGTTGATCGCATCTTGGCTTAGAGTATTGTCACGGCTCATTTTCCAGCTGTAAACTGAATTTTAATAACAATTATTAGAAATAAGGCCAGAGTTTCAGAAAGGTGGGTACATCAACTGGGTTTACAGGTTCACGGCTTTATTCAAGTTTATTACCTACTGATCAGAGTTGATGGCTAGGTAGTCTCCAGAGTCATGATTTATAACATACTCGTAATAATATAATTTTAAGTAGTTTCGGTTATGATAAATAAATCTATTCTATCTAGTATATTAGTAGGCTCAATGGCCTTGTGCATGTGGGCGAAGCTAAACGCCGTACTCCCGAATTCGTAAAATGCGCGTGGAGACGTGCTAATCTAAAACGACAATCAAAGAATAATGCAGAGGCCTACGTAAATACTACTAAATACGGTTGCAAAGTTGATATATTTTGTATAGTTAGGTGTTACGTATATTCTTTTTTAACTACTTATTTGCATATTAGTAGGAAACCTTGGATCTACCAATTCAGGAAGCAAACATCACTACATATTATAAAAACAAAGTCACTTTCTCTTTCCCTATGTCCCTTTGTATGATTATGTATGTATTGTATGATTAAACTTATCTTTATATTACATGTACATACACTTGTATATTACATCTTTAAAACTACGCAACGGATTTTGATGAAATTTTTTAATAGAGTGATTAAAGAGGAAGGTTTATATGTATAATAATATCCATTAAATTCTGAAGAAATACTATTAGTTTTGAGGTTTTTAATGTGATCGCGCGCGTGTGTGTGTAAACGCAGGATGAACCTTACGAGATTTATCAAAATAATGTACTAAATATTGTACACATTGAGAAGGTCTACAAAAAAGTCCGCGATGGTATATGACGACTAACATTTTTATGTCATTTACTTTTTACGACAAATACCGTAAAATTTTCTAAGCAATTTTAACCAATACAGCATTAATTCTAATCCAATATGATACCTTAAATACTTACACTGGTGATTTAATATACATCTATATCGCCCTTTACAGCATATGATTTAAATGAAAATTTTATTTTCGGGGTTGACGTGAAAACATCTTCGTTCTCGCGACACGAACCGTCGCGGGGTCGAACATTTCACATCTATGTCGGGACATAAAAGTGAGTTGGAACACTGGGTTGGTTATTAGTCAGTAAGAGTTTGACAGACCCCGCCTTCTACCCATGCGGCGGACATCCATGAGGATTTTCCATCCCGAGAAAAAAGAAAGGGCTGTAATCGTATGCGAGCCGAGAGAGTGAAGCGAGGCGAGCACTATTTCCAAAGGCTATCTAGTAAATAAACGGCTAATTTAACCAGTAGACTTCGAAAAATAACAATCGAATAAAAGGGATTAGTTAGAGACGAAATTAAGCTACTAAAAGGTCACATTTTTTTATTAGATTTTCAGCCTTATCGCTATAGCATTAAGGGTGTCAGTTTATTAGAAATATTTGACAGTTTCGGGTAGCTTGACCTGCTATCGTCTGTACTTTTAACATCATAAGAATAAATATGTATGAATGAAGCATGGTTAATATTTACCTCTCCTCTGATTCGTATCAGGCATGTTGACACAACTGTAGCTAAGTGAGTATGACTCATAATCTGTATCGAGTATTATTACATTGAAGAGTTCTCCGTCTGAAAATGAATAGACAATTACCTTAAGTATGTATAAATATTAAAATAAGAAAAAAAAGAATGAAAGATTACTATTTTATTTGGGGCATACAAAGAAATAGAAATAAAAAAAAAGGCCAAGTGAAAGTCGCGTTCTTAAGTGACTCGCGCACGAAAGGTTTCATACGGACCTCTATAACTCCCCACGGATAGTAGCGAGAAACAAATCATCTGCACTTCACGTGTAAAGGCGGTAGAAAGAAAAATATTTTTCGTAATTTTGCTATAGGTAGAAGTTTTTTGAGGTGGTAAATATATAATTATATCCATTTAAAGTCTCATCTTTTTACCACTAACCATTTGGAAGGTAAACCGAGAACAGACAGACGGACTGAAAGGCAAGATTTGAACTATAGAATCATAAAATGAGCACCTACATATGCAGAGACGGCAGGATATCAAGTTACAATAGTTGACAATTTTTTTAAATAGATTATTTGTTTATATATATTCTTTATTGTACACCAATCAAACATCGAGAAAAAACATTCAACACCAAAAAGACATACAATGGGCGGCCTTATCGCTAATGCGATCTCTTCCAGGCAACAAAAGAATGGACAGATTCTCCCGAACCACAAATGGAACTGTCGTTGGTGTAAATATTATTACTACAATATATTAAGGCAGATACACAAATACATACATATACATAAATAAATACATAGATACAGAACATAACAAGTAAACAGATAAATTAGCGAAAAGTGTTTGTTGAACATGATCATAATGACAAGTAGTTTTCCTTCACAAGTCTCTTGAATTCCTGTAACGACTGCGCAAGTTTTATTTCAATTGGCAATGCATTCCACAAACGAGGGGCCTGAACAATGAAAGATTTATCAAGGAACGTTGTGGAATGCACTTTTTTCTGATGACCTTAAAGATTTAGAATGTGAGTTGCACAGAAATTGAAAGCGATTCTTGAGATAAAGTGGGGTGAAAGGAACTTTATCCATTAAGCACTAATATTTAAGATTGATTGGGAAAAAAATGCAGTTTCAGGTAGCTTGACCTACTGACGTTTATATGAACCACAAACGAGTTTAGTTATTAATGTATTGAAAAGTCTCAGATCCAAAAACGACGATCCGTTGCACTCTGCATAAAATAATTAATAAACTTACCAAAATTGAAAGTTAGTTGTCCACTTCCGTCGTTGCTAGATATAGTAGCAGTTCCAGAGATAGATGTCAGTATTTCATCCATAACCTGGGAGTTAGTGAAGCCGAGTGTGTTACTAGTTTGCTGGGTATACTGAGCTCCGTTGCATGTACCGTCTTGGAAATCAGACCCATAGCTTTGAATGAGCCGCCAGCGCCCAATATACTGCAAATATATTTATTGTAAATATATCATGAAAATCCAGGTTAAAGCGACCATAGACCGCAGAAATAGATACTACTGGTTTCTATGTCATCATCATTATCAGTACTTTATATATAGGCCTATCTAACCTTCACAACCCAGGAAGTGGTTACGAAGCCCCTTGATAAGGGATGGCTGGTTGTCAACTTTCGGGCTTCTGACATTTGAATCGATGGCTTAACGTGCTTTCCGAGGCACGGAGGGGTCACGCCACGTTCACGCTCGAACACACACGACCACGCTTCTATTGATGGCGATACCACATGATTTCTATTTGAATTGTTACCCGGCAACATTTACCAAGCAAAGTAGAACAACTAAACTTTATTTAAAGTTGATTGATCTATGTTATTTAGAAAATGTTTAAAATCCGCCCGCCTTTCCTACCACTTCCTAGTGCCTTCACTGGGAAAAAGTGGCGCAACAAACTCTTTAGTAGCACAGCTATCTGTTTAGTTAGAATACATCAGATTGCAACGAATGTGCAAAGTCAATGGTGATTATTTTTCTATTTAAAATTCTTTACTCTTTTTCAGTTCAGTCCTACCCGTGTTCACAATATTTTCTTAATTAGATGCACCCGATTGATTCTGTAACAATCTGACCGTAACAAGTTGGGTGAATGAAGTGAGCTTTAAATAAGCTGTCAAGCAATAGTTAGAACAGACAGCTAAGTTTTGCTAAGTTTTAACAGTGAGATGGTTATAGAATTGTACTGCTAGAAACATTCGTGTGTGTAGCACTGAAGCCACATTCGGACTGGTGCTGCAAAATGTCACCTGGCAATTTTGGATTATGTGGAGAGGCGAGCAAAGAGGCTAATGGGAGAAAATGCTTTCCAAAGCCTGGAGTATAGGTGAAAAGTAGCCAGCCTGTATATATTCTATAGGATGCATTTTGGAGAGTGTGCGAGGGAATTGCATGACTTAATTCCTCCATCTTGGTTCTATCATCGGACGACCCGTCGTACGGTGAGTACCCATCCTTACGTTGTTGATACAACTACGATCCAGACGAAGCGTTTCGCCTCGTCTTTTATACCGGGCACATCGTGGGACTGTAACAATTTGCCAACGGCGGTGTTTCCGTCTGACTACAATCTAAGTGTCCTCAGGGTAGAGTGAAGTGAGTGCTTTACCATCAATGATTGCTTACCATAAGGTGGGGTTAAAAATAAATGAAATTATATTAAAAAAAAAAAGTATCCTATCTTACTTTTTCAATATCAAAGTTTGGTATTCCTACAATACTAGAGTCGCATTGCCCAGGAAGAATTACGGGTTCGCCGGCTTCAAGATCTGGCAAGTAGAAACAAGCTTCGTCTGAATGGTCAGTCTTCTCGAAGTACGTGTCTTGCAGAACAACATTGTTTTCCATAGCGCTGCTAATAGCCGAGACGGCTGCTGGCGATAACTCTCTTGTTTTACTGAGCTTCCAACTCCAAACTAAAAAAGACAAGGGTTTTTATTTCTATTATAGTACGGTAGATGTAAAGACCTAGCGGCCGGACACCTAACTACTGCCTACCGGTCAGACGCAGTAAATGCTCTCACTGGTCTTTCTGATATGATAATATCTGCCCTTAGAGAAACTGAGAACATAACGAAGTGGAAGAACATCGTGCATATAGCGACGAAGGCCATTCAGGGATACATAATAGCGTAGTGACCCAGGAGGCATCGGTCTTCGTGGACCCCGTAACGATGTGCTGACATCTCTTTGAGGCGCGCGTGAAACACAACGCGCCGTCGACAAGAGCCTGGTCCTTACCGGGCGGCGAGCTGCCCACTGATCACCGCCCGTAGGCAAGCGCCTACGGTGGCTGAGAGTTCCATGTCGTCTCCCGACCAGTCTTCTGCGGCGCGCACCTCACGCGCTTCGCCTCCTCCTTTGGCAGCATCACTGCTTCGCAGAAGGAGGTGACGACCTGCCATGCACTCTCGCTCCAGACCATGGCCTGGACTAAAGTCGGACGCGAGAGATCGCCGCCGATCGCCATTACGAGGACAAGGCGATGCTCTACCCAAGCCGGGCAGACCTCCACCTGATGATACTCCACTGTGTCCTCAGGGCGACTCACACAATGGTGACACCCTGGCGTTTCCTCCCGCCTTATACGGAACAGGAGAAACACATCCCGAAACAGATGTGATGCATCAGGATGGTTTGTGGAACATAAAATTTCATTCGGAGTTGTGAGCAGAAACTTGTTAATAAAAATTCTGTAATCCGCTTTCAGGCAATCGAAATTTACTACTACGAATATACGAATAAGTATTAACTATTATGAATAGGGTAGTTGACTAAAAAAAAACTAATTAGTCCGTCAGTCAGATTTCCAAAAAATACTAGACACGTATTTTTTCTTTTTTCATATAAACAAAAAATGAAGACGACACAGTGCGTTCAAAACTCGTGTGACGTCAGTGCTCGCTACACTTATTAGCGAGCAGTGACGTCATAAGCCACCACTCCTGATCTTTGATGCCTTTTATATTTGTTAATTTTTATTGTTTTGATAAAACAAAAAATAGGTGTCTAGTATTTTTTGGAAATCTGACTGTCGGACTAATTCGTTTTTTTTTTTGTCAAATACCCTTCGGCTACGGCTACGGCTTCCTCTCTGTCAGAGAGAGTAATCTACCACGCTGACCCAGTGTGGGAAGATACATATCGCATGTCTTCGAAGTTTTTGCTCTAGGACATCAGGATGTTTTTCTTCACCGTTTTGAGAGCAGTGGTGATGAAAAAATTTACACAAAGTAGAGCGCTAGATGGGACTCGAATCTACGACCTACAAGTTGAGGCCAATTCAGGCACATGACTTTAAATAATGATGAGTGCGACCAAGATAAACATCCGATCAGATGATCATCACCGATGAAGATACAAGATAAAATAAATTCAAATAAAAAGTTGTTACCTGCTCTGAAATCAGTATCGATGTTTTGACAACCGTATGCAAATGCAAAGTCGTTGTAATTCGTGGCTAGGATCCAGAATGGTATATTTTTACCTGAAACAATAAAATCAAATCATTCTGCGTATTGGGTAATAAGTAGAAACTTTTTTTTTATAATTATTAACTAGCCCTTGACCGCAATCCCGCCTCATGGTTGACGGTAAAGCGCGCTAGTTTATTAAGAACTTATTCACTCAGATTGAGCGAATAGGAAGGAAAACGGCAGTTGAGCGAGGTGATGCAATGTTAAACCCAACAATACGACCAACGATGCTACGCCAAAGGGAGATTGATCTGAAGACCCTCCACGACCAAACTCCCAACACAACAACATTTGGCGCATCGTACCCGGCACACATCGCAACAGAACTACTCAGACCCGTCCTCCGTACGGCTTCACCAGACATCATGCCGGAACACGACAAATTGCTTGGCGGCAAGGCAGTGTGGTGGGTGGTAACTTCTGCCGGCTGCCGGTGTTATGGCCTACCACCGTGAAGAAATAGAAACCATCAATAGAAAAGTTACGAGCTACGTGAATAATGCAAACTTTTGAATGCAGGATCAAATTAAATTGGTTAGTTATCAATATGTATAAATATTATAAAACAAAATGGATATAACCATTGGAATCAGGCACACGACCGATGTAATTGCCTAACACTTTATCAGTAGCAATAGGTTTCATTCTGACAGTTCATTGCATTATTTATTGCACAGCACAGCATAATTGATATGAAAAAATAAGAAAGAACCAATATTTATTATGTGTGTCAAGTACCTCATCATCATTATCAACCTTTTTATCGTCTCACTGCTAGGCACAGGTCTCCTCTCATACAGAGAAGGATTGAGCGTAATCACCACGCTTGCTCAATGCGGGTTGGCGATTTCAGACTTAAAGTCCAGGTTTCCTCAAGATGTTTTCCTTCACCTTCAAGTACCTCACTATTTCTATTTTTATTTTTAAAAATGTTAGTATCTTTTTCCGTTTCTATAGCTTTTTACCACATAAAGATGTTTTTTTTTTTAACATTTCGTATATGAATAAATATACCTTACAATTGATAAAAAATATGTTCTAAAGTTTCCTCGTACCTTCCCCATTGGTATCAGTAATGGCTATGGTGAGTTTTCCACTGTTGTCAGTATCGCTGCTCCGAGTTACAATTCCGTTAATTTGTCCTCGAAACTGGTCAGTCACTGAAGAAGACACCAAATCGAGACGCGTATTGTCTACGAAACTAAATTGGTGATTGATACATTGCCCTGTCCGTTCAGCTTTTGGATAAGATTCAATATCGTACCATGTACCTTCGAACTGTAACATAAACAATAAAGCCATTATTTTTTGTACTTCAACAAACAAGAAATAAAAATAAACACTAAACTTTCATTTTCATTTCATTAATTTTTTGTCATTTAGTCAAATTGGGCTGACCACCAGTACTTTTGAAACGTCAATCCCTCCTAATATTATAAATGCGAAAGTAAATCTGTCTGTCTGTCTGTTACGCTTTCACGTCTAAACCACTGAACTGATTTTATCGAAATTTGGTACAAACATAGAGTTGACCTTGAGAAATAACATAGGATAGTTTTGATTCCGGAATTTTGAAGAGTTGGAAACGCGATATAACCGAACTCAACGCGAGCGGAAAGCTAGTAATACATAAGACAGTCCCACAAAACGCTCGTCGTGTGCCACTTCCTGATGCTTTCGTTGGGAAGAAGTGGCGGAATAAACTCCCCAATAGGAAAGTAGTCTTTTCTTAAAAAAAAAAACACCTGACTGTATACAATAATATACCGTGTGTCTAAGTACTCAACGTCAAACCGAAATTGGATGATATCATTGATTAAGATAGGTTTTTAGAATTCCGTAGCCAAATGGCAAAAAATGGAACCCTTATAGATTCGTCATGCCTGTCTGTCCGTCTGTCCGTGCGTATGCCACAGTCATTTTTTTCCGAAACTATAAGAGCTATACTGTTGAAACTTGGTAGGTGAGATGTATTCTGTGAACCGCATTAAGATTTTGATGAAAAAATCATAAAAATAATAATAAATATTGGGGCTCCCCATACTTAGAACTGAAGCTCAATTTTTTTTTTTTTTCATCAAACAAATATATACGTGTGGGGAATCTATGGATAGGTCTTCAAAAATGATATCGAGGTTCCTCAGTTTTTTTTTCTAAACCGAATAGTTTGTGTGACAGATGCTTCCAAATTGGATAAAAGTTGTCCCCCCCCCTCTAACTTATAAAATAAGAAAATGAAAAATCTAAAAAAAAAAAAACATACCTATGATGTATATCACTATAAAAACTACCAACGAAAATTGTTTTGAATGAGATCTAGTACCTAGTTTTTCATAATACCACGTAAATCGTAAACCGCTTGTAACCGCGTAATCTTTAATTTCTAACTTAAAAATCCTTTAATTTCATAATTCAATGGTACGGAACCCTTTGTGCGTGAGTCCGACACGCACTTGGCCGGTTTTTTTTTTCGTAACAATCAATCCTGTCACCCCGTTCCGGCTTCGCTTGGAGTTCTGGGAAATCCTACTCAAAAACACTAGTAACACTAGTACTGACGACTTTGACGACACGATTGGTGCAGTGGCTGAGCGATCGACTGCTGCGCCGCGTGTCACGGGTTCGATTCCCGCACGGAACAAATATTTGTATGGCCTACAATTAGTTGTTCCGGGTCTGGCTGTTTGTGTTTGTTTGTGATGTTTATAAACGCACCCACGATACAGGAGACATTCCTAGCGCAAGGACAACGTTTTTTGTTATTTAAAAAAAAAAAAAAAACTAGCATTACAAGACACAAAAGTTAAATTAAAAAAAAAAAACAGTTTTGTATTTTTCTGTTTTTGTACACTTCTAATTCAACCATTAGTTTGAATCAAAGACTAGTGTTCATAAATGATTTAAACTATTGACTTACGTCTTCGAAGTTAAAATTCTGAACTACTTCGACAGTCTCGTCACATTGTCCAGGGAATACCACAGGGACATTCTCTTGAGGTTCAGGGAAATAGAAACAGCCTGCTTCACTCTGGTCTACTTTCTTGTAGTATCGGTCATCGAGGTACGGTGTGGTGCTTATTACATCGTTGATAGCTGACTCAGAGTTTGGCAACAGCTGTTTTGTTCTGCTTAGTTTCCAACTACCCACTGGAGAAATGAAACTTAAATTAGTATTGTGCAACGATATTAGTTAAAGCTTGTCAAGTAATTTATTTCAAGGGACAGTTTAAAAACTGTATTCTTAAATACCTTGCATCTCATTTTCATCTATATTTTGACATGTATACACGAAAGCATAACTTTCATAATCAGTATTCAAAATCCAGTAATCAGAGGACACAGTTTCTGAAAAAAAAAAATAAACAATAATTTTTTTTTATAATAAATTGTAAATATATACGGACAAATCACACAGATTGAGCTAGCCCCAAAGTAAGTTCGAGACTTGTGTTATGGGATACTAACTCAACGATACTATATTTATAATAAATACATATATAGATAAACATCCAATCGCAATCCCGCCTGGTGGTAAGCAGTGATGCTCAGAAAAACTGAGCGAATAGGAAGGGAGACGGCAGTTGAGCGAGGTGATGCAATGTTAAACCCAACAACACGACCAACGATGCTGCGCCAAAGGGAGATTGATCTGAAGACCCTCCACGACCAAACTCCCAACACAACAACATTAGGCGCATCGTACCCGGCACACATCGCAACACAACTGCTCAGACCCGTCCTCCGTACGGCTTCACCAGACATCATGCCGGAACACGACAAATCGCTTGGCAGCAAGGCTTTGTCTGGTGGGTGGTAACTTTTGCCGGCCGCCGATGTTGAAACAGTTGAAATAATTATTGCAGAAGATTGTTTGAATGCAAAACTTACCATCTGATCCAGGAACAGGGAAGGTGACTACGAGTTTAGCTGAACCATCGGACGCAGGAACTGCCACAGCCTTCACAGTTGTCAAACCCTGGTTGTTCACTTGAGAGTTGACCACCGCGACATTGCCATCTACTAATTCGTAATACGCATTGCTGCAGGTCCCATCTTGGAAGAGCGACGGGTACATTTCAATATTGTGCCATATGCCCATATACTAGAAAAATAAATAAAATATTGTAAGAGGTATTTTTATAAAAAAAGGGCAGGGAATAAAACGTTGTATTTGACGGCTATTATGTGATCACAGAAAAAAAATACCAATCCGTGCATTGTTTTGTCTCAAACCCCTTTAGATTTTTGACATTAACGTTGCCGTATTTCATTATTGGTGCAAGAATATTAAAACATATGTAGCAATTGCAGCAGGCAATTTCGAAATCCTGATATTTTTAATATTTGACTGCACGGTTATCAAGCTATTGACTGCTGCGCTGCGTGTAGCGTGTTTAATTAACGCACGGAACAAATATTTGTATGATCTACATGTAGGTAGTTGTTCCGGGTCTGGATGTTTCTGTGTGTGAGTTTATATTTTTGTAAACGCATGCACGGTACAGGAAAAAAACCTATAGTGGGGCAACTTATTTCGGGCGTTAGTGACAACTACTTACTTTCTCTGCTTCAAAGTTCGGCATTGCCTGAACGTTAACGGATTCACATTGACCCCTAAAAACTACAGGTTTGTCTGTCGGTTCAGGATAAAAGAAGCAGGCAGCGTCGCTCTGGTCAGTGGGTTGGTAATAAGCGGAGTTCAGATCTAGGTAGGACTTAATTGCTTCGTTGACTGCTATTTCAGCGCTCGCTGATAATTGTCGTGTCCTACTGAGAATCCAACTGTATACTGGACACAAATTTAAGAATTAGAAGAGTGTTTCAGATTTCCTTTATTCCGTTTTTTTAATATTATAGACTAGTGTTTGAATGTAATCCCGCCTGATATCCCACCTACGCAACAACTGCATCAATGTGGTAAGCATTGATGCAGTTATTGCGTAGCTACCTACTAGTTTATTATGAATCTATTCACTCCAGCCTTCATTATTATTAGTAATACATTAACAATTTTGTAGGATTAGATTACTAGCATCATTTACGTATTTTTTCTATTACTTTTGTATAAAACACAACACTATTATAAAAACGCTGAATTCGACGAGAAAATAATGCCCACAAAGGAACATTTTAAAACACTTACTTCGTCGTTGGGTACCGATGTTTTCGCATGTATATGCAATGGCGTAGTTGTCGTAGTCAGTGCTAAGAATCCATAACTCCCGTGGTACAGAAGCTATAAAAAATAAAATAATTATTTGATTATTTGTTCATTTAGTACAAGGTGAAGTAAAAATTAACTTGAATCGAATATTGAAACGTCCTGATGGGTGCTTTGACCCTTAATTATAAGAACTCTGTGTTTATAACACAGAGTTCACACACACACGCACCAACATGCACGCACACCTCACACACACACGCACTCATACAATTAATTGTATTTTGTTATGTATTATTATTATTATTTCTTCTCATTTCCCTTTTTACTGCTTTCGTATCAATCCTTCTCTGTATGAGACCTTGACCTGTGCCCAGCCGTGGGACGATAAAAAGGTTGATGATGATGATATATTTGGAATGTACGGAAAGAGCGGAGCCTTCAACTACAGGCATTCCTATGCCTAAATGGAGACTCCTTGACATGTAATCTAAGCCAAATTGATGTGAAATAAACTTATTTATTTATATTTAAACTAAGTAAAGTAAGTTGGTCGTGTTGTTAGGTTTAACATTGCATCACCTCGCTCAACTGCCGTCCTTCCTATTCGCTCAGTTTTTCTGAGTGAATAGACTCTTAATAAACTAGTGCGCTTTACCATCAACGATCGCATCACTGCTTACCATCAGGCGGGATTGCGGACAAGCGGTAGTTTATAATTATTAAAAAAAAAAGTAACAGTCAAGACAGTGTTACGGGTAAAGACGGTTGAAAGAACTCTAAGCGTAAATTAAGTGATACCGGGTAGTTGATGTGATGTATTTTTGTTTTGTTGGTATGGGATTCATCAAATGACTTCTCCCGCTCTGGGCGGAGCGGAAGGCCTCAGAGAAGGCGTCAGACTTTTACTGACTAAAACCCATCCGTGTTTCTTCACTTGCCTGTGCGACGGCCAGGACCACGGTTTCTTTTTTTACCAATTCGCAACCCTGACCCAGGAGGCATCGGTCTTCGTGGACCCCGTCACGATGTGCTGACATCTCTTTGAAACGCACGTGAAACAACGCGTCGTCGACTCGAGCCTGGTCCTTACCGGGCGGCGAGCTGCCCACTGATCACCGCCCGTAGGTAAGCGCCTTCGGTGGCTGGGAGTACGATGTCGTCTCCCGACCAGGGAGACTCCTGCGGCGGCTTGATGCCTTTTATAATTGTCATTTTTTATTGATTTGATAAAACAATTGCTGTTTATATGAAAAAAGACTGCCTGACGGACTAATTAGTTTTTTTTAGTCAGCTACCCTATTATGCGGCGCTGCTTTTTGATTTCTATTTTTAGGTTTGTATATTTAGATATTTCGACAGCTTTTCTGCTATAGTTTTTTGTAAGATGATTTTGTGCAGTTTATTAATTCTGCCCACTTAAGTTACTTACCTATTTCTGGTTTATTGTAACGAGTAGTTCTGTCTGTAGGAATGATCGATCAAATTATAGTTCATTTGTTGTTTTTTCAAGAAAAAATTCTGAATTTGATGAATACTCATAATTTTATAACAGATTTAAAAAACCTTGGATACAAGCCAATAAAGAGATAACATCGTTAATGAGTTGATGAACAGAAAGCATTTACACTAAACTTCGACCATTATGTACGGTGCAACCGCACATCAGCATAGCATCGTCAGCATTTACGCCTCGCATTCATTTTATTTTATAATAATCATCAGTTCGCGTCGAGTCACTGTGTCACTCATTTCACACACATCAGTCCATTAGCTCATTTTACCTATAACTTTGGAACAATATAGTAGCTTATATAAAATCAACATCTTTTATTGTATTTTGCCCACATCATCTAAAAGTAGTGTGTGATCTAGCAACAGATCATACACATTATCATCATCATCATCAACCTTTTTATCGTCCCACTTATGGGCACAGGTCTCCTCTCATACAGAGAAGGAGCCTTATGAGAAACAACTAAATACACAGATAAATAAAATCAAGGAAACAATATACTCACGTTCTCCTGGTATGTTTAACACCACAGATAATTTCGCATCAGTACCTATGACTGTCGCATAACCATCGATCGTGAGTACCGTCTGATCTACTACCATACTGTTAAGGATGTTCACAACTCCATCTCCAGGAGTGTACTCCGCCCTAACACACCCGCCATCGCTGTTGGGAGTTTCGTATCTAGAAATTTGATGCCAAAGCCCTAAAAACTGAATATAAAGTCAAGTTACGCAATGATTGGATAGCAACCAAACTTTTTCTATATATTTGGTGTGTTTTGCTTAACCCGAAGTCCCCATTTGTTTCAGATACTTCTCATCTAGCTGATGAATACTCTCAGCTCGCATTCTATCTCTTACTAATATATAAAGCTGAAGAGTTTGTTTGAACGCGCTAATCTCAGGAAGTAGACGTCCAATTTGTAAAATTAATTTTGCGTTGGATAGCCCATTAATCCAGGAAGGCTTTAGATTATATAACATCACGCTGCGGCCAATAGGAGCGGAGCATAACCAACTCCACGCGAACGAAGTCGCTGGCGGCCGCTAGTTAGAATACTCGTATAAAAACTAAACATAATTAATAGAATGAGACAAATCCGTAAGTTTTCGAGGAATAAATAGAGGCTGGGCAATGTATACCTTTATTTGTTGTGTCTATGGTAATGGCAGGATCAGTTCGAATCAGAATAGCCCATAGCAACTTTGAATAGAGAGGAGAGGAAGAAAAGTAGGATGGACTTTACCTTGCAGTTATCATTAATCATCATTTCAGCCGAAAGACGTCCACTGCTGGACATAGGCCTACCCCAAGGTTCTCCACGACAACCGGTCCTGCGCCTCCCGCATCCAGCGGTTTCCTGCGACCTTCACCAGGTCGTCGGTCCACCTTGCCGGGGGCCACCCCGCCACTCGAGAACCCGTCGGCCCTGTCGGGCATTGGTCCTACGGGCAATGTGTCCAGCCCACTGCCACTTTAGTGTTGCAATTCTTCGGGCTATGTCGGTTACTCTCGTTCTTCTACGGATCTCCTCATTCCTGATTCGATCGCGCAGTGAAACCCCTAAGCATAGCCCTCTCCATTGCCCTTTGAGTGACTTTGAGCCTTCTTATAAGGCCCATTGTTAGCGACCACGTCTCGATTCTAAAAGTCATCACTGGCAACACACACTGATCGAAGACTTTTGTCTTGAGACACTGCGGTATTTCGGTCGAGAACCACCTTGCCACTTTGCCACCTTGCAGTGGCATAATAATAATGCTAATACTTACTTTATCGACTTCAAAGTTTTGAACAACGGCCAAATTATCATCACACTCTCCTGGGAAAATAATCGGTTCTCCTGGTTCAATAACTGGAAGAATATAGCAGGCTGTCTCGCTGTGGTCAATGGTTCTCAAGGAAGAAAGTTCAATGCCAAATGTGTTAACAAGTACTGTGTTTATGTATGCGAGGGCCATTAGAGGTGGGGTCGCTTGTTGGTTTATGAGCACCCATATATGAACTGTAAAAAAAAAAATGGTATTAGATATAGACAGTTACGAATGTCCAAGCATGGTTGAATTTATATCACCACTAACTGCGCCCCGCGGATTTAACCGCTTAAGTTTCGATTCCTTGAAAAGATCCGGATCCGTACTACTAGTTTTTCCGTCAAAGAGTAAAAATCATACATCTGTACATATTTTCACGTTTATAATATTAGTAAAATAAATTAGAAAAAAGAAACTAGATTAAAATACACTCACGCTGTCTTTTATCAGTCGAAATGTTTTCACATGAGAAAGTAATGGCATAAGTCGAATAATCTGTTTCTCGCACCCAAAAGTTAATAGCTGAAAAAAAAAGATTCAAAACTGTATTTAAATAGAATATTAAGATCATTGGTTGAATTTACGTACAATAATTATAAAAAAAGTGTTTCAGTGTCAATTTTTACATTCTTGTGATTAATGGAATCAAGATGACGGCTACAAAAAGTTCAAATTGACGAACAAATTGTAAAGTTTTCTTTAATTGGATAATAATAATAATATTGGATTTACATTTTGACCTGACTATTTTGGCTCATTTGAAAAACAAACCCAAGATGGATATTTTATCATGTTTTCTACCAATTTATTCCTACCGCAAGCACGATCCAAAAACGCAACCAGAACATACAACTAAATTCATCTACAAAATTGTGCGTCTTAGTGTTCGAAATCACAAAAGATAAACTACGCCCATCGAAGTACAACAAATAAATAAGCAGTCCATTACTTAAAACAATTGGGTTGTATCTTAAAAAATAATTTAATGTCCATCAGATAGATTTATAAAAAATATTGAACACTTATTTTTTATTTTTTCTTTCATTCAAATACTTAGGAAGATATATTGATTTGAAATGTCGCATAACGTCACGCCATGGTGCAATATATGTCACGGCGCGGCGTGACGTAATTAGTCCCCACTCCGTAACTTTAATACGATATATCTCAGTAGTTTTTGGTAATTTCGACAAAATAAAAAATACGGTACATAATTTTTTTTTATTATCTATAAGACGGACTAATTATTTTTTTGATTTTTATACCTTGGACACATCCCTATTGCAAAGCCATGATCTGCCAGACAACCAGTCACCACAAGCAGTTCTCGTTAAAATTATATGGGTCCACATTAAGACTTGCAAATAATAATAAGGTTAATTTAATGACAATTCAAATAACGATAGTAAACAAATGTTTATATTGTTTGTAATGGTGTAATATAGGCTACGTAACAAAGTAGTTAGGCTGATCTGTGTACAAATATAATAAAAAGATTTGCAAAGATTATTGTGGCCTTGAAAAATCAAATCAGTCAATCAAACATTCATATAATACGAGGCCGGGAACTTGCTGCCCCCGTGTGGTACCGGGCTTAGAATAGTTCCACCCCGTATGTTCCCGTGGGTCTCGGAAGAGGCGACTAAGGAACTCTCACCAGAGAAGCGGGCAGCAGCGCTTCTCCTGAGGAATATCAAATTACTGCGATCTTCAACCCGCCTGCCATTTGGAAAGCCTTGAGGGAGGCCTCTGTCCAGCAGGAGACCTCTACATTATGTAACAAAAACCCTGTTGTTCCTTCAACCTACGCTTTAAGAATCGACATACGGATGTAATAAAGCAAGTAATTTATAAAAATTGTTCAACAAAAATAATTAAAATAAATGTTTAAATAATAACATTTATAATCTGTAACTGATTTCTTAGCTTTGCAATTCTGCATGAAGAAACTAGACATAAGTAGAACGTTCCCGCCAATTAATTTAACTTATAAAATAAGATATTGTAAAAAAAAATCGAATTTGTCGGTTTTAATAGGTATTTGATTGTGACCCCTCGACTAGACAATGATTACTGTTTTCTAATTATGACTTCATTAATGATGTGCTTGTAGGTAAAATTATATGTCCCTGAAAGGAACAACAGGGTTCTTGTTACACAGTGCATAGGCTGAAGAAGAACTTGCTGCCGGTTTCTCAATCAAGAACCTTATCAATATAATTGTCGAGGTCGCCAACTAACCATATAGATAGATTAGAGTATAGTAAACGAAAATAAAATTAAAATAAACTGATTATAGAGGCAAATTGAATAATCTTTTTAATGAACTCTTTCAATCTAGTCGACGGTTTCGAATGCGAATTAAGGTCTACTAGAATTCTGCCTAGGCCGTGGGCTATTTGAAAGGGATACTGTGGCTCCTGGGGCACAGGCAAATGAAGAAACACGAGTGGGTTTTAGTCAGTAAAAGTTGGATTCACCCTTCCGTTCCACCCAGAGCCGGAGAAGTCATTTAATGATTTCCTATCCAAAATAAAAGGTCCAGTAGAATTTGAACAGGAGTTATATTGAGAGAGAGAGAGAGAGAGAAAGAAAGAGAGAGAGAGAGAGAGTATCTGAACATACCGCTATGAAAAAATGGGGTGGCTTGATGTATGTACAAATGACAGCACATCAAGCTACTACAACCTGCCAGGTTTCTTTATTACATTTTCATTTTTATCTCTAAAGTATTAAGGCTCAAGATTGATTGGGAATATTTGATAGTTTCGGATAGCTGGACCTGCTGTTGTCCATACATTAATCTACCCCTTTTTCCCACTTACCACATACTAATTTCGTATTTTAAGTATTAACTTAAATATGTAAGTTAATTCTTGCTCTATTTGATTCAATTTCGGCCAGGTGATGTCAAGATCCTGTAGATTGTTGAAAAGGTCTTTTCGGAAAGAAACACACAGATTGAGTGTCAGAATCGAGCAGTTAGGTATTATCCACCGATACTTACGATCTTCGAACGACGATATGGTGAGTTGGAGTCTAGCAGTATCCTCATCTTGGGACACTGTACCCAATGCTTCTTCGAAGAAATTGTTATTGACGGAAGAATGGGACACTTCAAGTCCATTATTATTTGTTAGTTCAAAAGCGGAACATTCGCCTTGTTGATTTGGATTGTCAGTTCGGGCATACTCGTACCATTTACGCAGGAACTAAAAAGAGACAAAAATAGCATTATATTACGTCGTCTCCTGCTAATTGCTTTTGATGTTTTAACAGAATCTGGATTTTGTCTCAGAAATTCTCATTCTCAAATATTTTGGATCTAGAAGCCTTAATAAGGATTCATTATGCAGTTTATCAATAATCTACAATAAGTATTACATATATACATAAAAGAGTCGTTTTTCTTGTTGGAGTTCTTATAATTAAGGAGTAACGGTGTACTCTCGGTGGCTGCCGGCAGAAGTTACCACCCACCAGACAACACCAGACGTCAGTCTTACCTCCAAGCGATTCGTCGCGTTCCGGCATGATATCTGGTGAAGCAGTACCTACAGGGGACGGGTCTGAGCAGTTGTGTTGCGATTTGCCCACGAGTTTGGCCGTGGAGGGTTTCCAGACCAATCTCCCTCTGGCGCAGTATTATTGGTCTTGTTGGGTTTAACATTGTATCAGTTCACTCAACTGCCATCTTCAGGACGTGGCGTAGCGGTAGCGAACGCGGCCGCTGCGCAAGGAGGCGCGGGCTCGATCCCTGCGCAGTGCAAATATTTGTATGCATGAATATGAATATTTGCACTGGTCTGGCCGTGCTTCGGAAAGCACGTTAAACCGTTAGTCCCGGTTGCCATACGAACATCTAATGGCAGTCGTTACGGGTTGTTGGAGCCCTCAAAAGTCCAACAATTGGTCTAGCTGCAATGCTTCGATATCGCCTTCGGGTTGCGGAGGTCAGACGGCCGTCGCTTCACGGAAAATATGTAAGTTTAGCCAAATGAGCAGTTAGACTGGTAAAGCGGACCCCAGACTCCAAAGCTGAAGAAGCTTAGGATGCGACTGGGATTAACGCTGAGATGATGATGATGATGACTCAACTGCCATCTTTCTACTACGGCTTCACCAGACTTTATGCCGCGGCGAACACGACGAATCGCTTGGCGGCAAGACTTTGTCAAGTGGGTGGTAACTTCTGCCGGTAGCCGATGTTGTGGCCTACATACACTGCTTTTTTCTATTAAGTAACTATTTAGCAAGTATATAAAACATTGTTTATTTCTCACATGAGTTATATTATTGATTATGGGAGGGGTTTATCGTAGTAGATACTTCGTCCATTTTGTTTTATTTTGACTAAGCACAACTACATATCAAGCTATAGTTAACCAGTATAAACTGACTTCTGACTGTGCCAAATACCTATATTGTCCACTAAAATTGAAATAAATAGCTTAATGACGATAATGCCGTAAGTACAGCCGTAATTTACGTAGTTTTAATTAGTTTAAGGATTTTAAAATGACAGAATTCAATTCAAAACTATTCTAAATAAAGTACTTTCATAACGCAGTAGCAGTTACCTAAAGATTACACGTTGTATACTTAGTATTAAATCTCAAATTCTCCGGTAGATGGCGCATAACTAATTCACTAGACGCATAAAAATTACATAAGACTGTCACTCGTTAGTGACATTATGTCTGGTGTACACGATCTTTTCTTAATAGGGGTTAAATCGGGAATTCAGATTTGACTAGAAGCTTTTTTCTCATAGAAAGGCCTATTCCCAACTTTCATGGGGTCGGCTTTCAGTCTAACCGGAATTAGCTAAATACTACAGTATTTTGTATGGAGTGACCATCGATCACTTATATACTAGATTCATAATCAGCGTAAAAAAATGGTTGAACTGAACAAGTGCACAACGCAGTACTTGGTGCTTCTTTCATTTAGTACTTACTTTATAATTCTGACTTTAATTCATGCGTGTAAGGTTGAATTTGGTTTGATGTCAGGCTCGGTCTTAAAAAATAATGGCTTTTCGTACTGCTTTGTGATAAGGACTTTATACACTGCACTTAAGGCTGATTTTAAATTAATGTGTATTTATTTTGACTACTTTAAACTGCTTAATAATTGTCGAGATCGACTGTGAAAGATGGAAGGATGACATGAATTTCGTGAATCTCACATTATACGCAGGGCAGTAACTTCTATAGTTTAACATTACTCCTATATCCGTAGTTAAGAACGCAGAATTGGCAACGTCGCAATTTAGTGTCATATTTCGTGGTTTTCAATTTTTATTATTTAATCGGAGCTATATTTTAAAAGTGTGTTCTACTATGTAGAATAAGGTAAAAAACGTGTAAAAGATAAGAAATCATTGCGTTTATAGTTCTATTTATATGCCAATTAATGCATTGGAAACTTGCAAGGTGTTGTCATAGTAAAATAACTCTTATAAATTACGGTTAAGTACTTAGTTTTTATCCACTCTTCACCTAATTCTAAAAAGTTAGTACTTAGAACACATTTTTGAAATAAAGCTTCAGTTTAATAATAAAAATTGAAAACGATGAAATATGACACTATGTAAAAAATAGTTGTGTGTAGTAAATGATCCTAATATCCGCGCGAAATTTAAAAAATATAATCGGGTTTTTCGAAGTCGTGGTGGCCTAGTGGTTAAAACATCAGCCTCTCAAATATGAGTGCGCGGGTTCGATTCCAGGTCGCGCAAGTACCAATGTAACTTTTCTAAAGTTATATGTACTTTCTAAGTAGGTATAACTTGGACATCAATGACAGAAGGTGAAGGAAAACATCTTGAGGAAACCTGGACTTTAAGTCTGAAATCGCCAACCCGCATTGAGCAAGCGTGATGATTACGCTCAATCCTTCTCTGTATGAGAGGAGACCTGTGCCCAGCAGTGGTACGATAAAAAAAAAAGGTTGATGATGAATTGGGTTTTTCAGTAATGCATGTGCTCATATCACGTGTGGCATATCAAATAACCCGTTGCCATGGTAACATGTAGATTGTTCCCTCACTGTTATGTTTTATTTAGATATAGTACAGCGTACAGCATAGCTGCACTATGCTACAGATTAAGAGGGGACTCTAGTGCCGAGGAATCTGAAAAATAGGCACTTCAAGAAACTATTGCCGTTGCGCCGCTTCCAATCTCTCCCCGTAAATTGCAAAAGGGACAGTTGCATCTCAGGTTGAATTTATATAAAAAAACTTTGACCAAAAGATAAACAAAATAATTGTGATGTCAATTATTTTTAAAATTTAGAGGAAAAGTATACCTTCTATTATTTTCTTTTTTGTCAAATACTTAACACACTTGTCTAATAACTGTTTGACCATGGTGGTAAAAATAGGCTATTTTTCGGGATTTTGAAAAATCACATTTCTTTTATTTAATTAAGTTTTGGAAAAAAAAAAATGACACATGAGGATTTCCTAACGAGAAAAAAACGGTTAGGTTAGATCCGTGTTTTTTTTTTACGTCTGAAGTCCCTTTGTTTGTTTATTTGAAACAATTGCTTTGAGTTCAAAGTTTTGACAGGAAAGCTAAGATGAGTGTCACGTGCATTTTTCATTGGACTTTTAAAATTATTTATATTGTCGTTTACTATGATTTATGGAGTAAAAAGTCCATTCAGTGAATAATTAATAAAGAACATTAAACTATCGGAGCATAGTGGCCACATCATGGCTTTGCATCAAATCTCCTAGTAGTCTGCTTACGCGGCCGTTTTTTCAACTGTCATTGGCGATATCTTCCATTATTGTGAAATAATTTTTTTAAAGAATTTCTGTAATTTGTTACACGTGTTATTGGCAAAATTGTGGTATCTAACCACAGAGGCCATTGAAGAGTTGAAGTAGTATTCACTTTAAAGAAAAGAAGGAAAAGAAAGAGTTCGACCATTCCAGTCCGGGCCGAGCCAGTGAAGCGAACAAGCGCTACTTCCAAGTTGGTTACACTTACTTGGCTATTAATAGTTTCTATGCAAGACCATAAAAGAGGATAATCATAAAAACTCGACTGTGTGTAAATAATTAGGGGTTCAATGAGCATTTTAAAATTTCAGAAGACTTGCCAGTGGTCCACATAGTCAATAAGATTGGTACACTGTGTGGAACCACAGTCGATTTGTCGATGTCAAAATAAAATTTGTGTAGACGTGACATTTTGAGAACGGTAGTGTGTTACTGGCGATCAAAGTCAGTAATTATTTTAATCACTGTGGCGTCACACAAATAGATCATAAGATAGAAATGACGCTAATTGATACGTGCAAACAAAATAAGATTAGTAATTGTTCTTCGAAAAAATGTTACCTAAAACTTGATATAATTATTTTGATTCTTTTTTCTATACCTACCTAATTTTATATTGTTCAAAACGAAGATGTGTTTTATCGGAATCGGATCGATCGGAAGATTTATACACAAAACCATCTACTAACATAATCTTATAATTTTAACCAATAATTTGGAAAGAGAGGAAGGATTTTTAACTGTGAAAGTTTGCAACTAGATTTTAGAAAGTTCCTATAATTTAAGAATTTCAGATTTATGATTGAAACGTAAAGCCCAACTGAAGACCCGTAAAAGGATCAAAATCTATTCTTCATATAACTTGTCACAAATGTAGGTTAAATTAAAGGTATTTTTGATAAATTGAGACTAAGAACAAACTGTAAATCTAAATGGGAATTAGAAAAGTATACAATACTCCTTTGTATGTACACCATATCATATAAATTACAGAACATAAATATAAGGATTTTATAATGGCTGACGCAGTGGGCGGTCTTATCGCTAAGAGCGATCTTTTACAGACAACCTTTAACAATTATGTATTTTTTATTGAAATGAAATAAACTGAAGTCATTTATTAAGCAAGTAGGATCACTGATCACTTTTATACGTCATACCTTTTTTTTTAAACTAGATGAAGCCGACATTTCCTAACTGACCTCCTACCTCTGAGAAGAAATAGCCGAAACAAACTCTGGGATCACCGTCTTTTTTCAAGTCCAGACATTAAAAATGAAAATGTTTACAATAATTTACGTTATAATTACGCATATTGCTTGATAACAATGCTTAACAGAGCGAGCAGCTTAGTCCCAAGCTTTTTTGTCTTCTAAATAATCTGAGATTTTATAATACCCCTTTTTGCAAAGTTTGGCCTTTATATAGTTTTTGTATCGTTTAATGGGTAAGTTTCGAATGTCTTGAATGAATTGATTTTTAGAACTAATTATAAGATTACTTCAATTATAAAATCTCACCATGAACAGTCAGGTGAAATGAAAGTGGACTGAGCTGCCTATAGTATCAATGCGTATAACTATTTGGAATTAGACCTTACTCGAACCCCACTTCACCTAAGTTTTTAAGGTGAGATTCTTGATTTTTTGAAGTTGTTTACAAAAATATCGACTGTAAACTAAACTACTTACTGATTGGATATTAAAATTTAACTGTAAAGGAAAATCAGTACACTGTCCATCTTGAATCACTTGTCCCACACACACACTAAATAGTCCAACAAGACTAAAAACTATAACAATTATAACTTTCGACATTATGAGATCATGTTTATGGTACATCACAATTCGCATACTAATCTAATAATGGTCTATCTTTTAATTTATATAAAATCTTATCAAAGTCAGTTTTATCGTTTTATTTTAATCATATCAACCAACGTTATTACGAGAAAGTATGAATTAAAAAGATTGTTGTGAACAACCCGGATTTATTGTGATTTTTTTTGAGTCATAGTCATTTATACGACTAGATTAAAAATAATGGGTTGGTACATCACTAATCAGCCTAAGCTGACCTTTGATTGTATGTGAAACCTATACCATTTGAGGTCAGGTAAAACTGGAAATTATAGTTTGATGTGTAGCCATGTGTACAGTACGGTTCGCTCCATTAGTCATGTAAAGTGTATTTTTGTGTATGATTGCTGATTACCATATATTTGTTTGTAGATACCATAAATAGCTTAATATATGTATAGGTTCTGTACGTGTAAGTACGCTTGACGTTGAAGGCCTCTGCCTCCAATCTTGCGGGCAGCGGGGCGGTGGCGGCAGCGAGCGGTGTACTTCTCGCGCTCGAATCTTGCGGGCAGCGAGCGGTTCGATTAGGAATAAATTTAAATCAAAAAGATGTTGCCGCCATTGTTCAGACATTTCTTTCGCGAATAAAAACAAATATCTCGTCGACACAATCGTCAACACAACACTACGCGGCTATAGTGACACGCGATCTGCCCGCTAGTTTCGAGAACGGGTCTTCGATGCCCGCCCGGCTCCTGCGCCGCTGCCGCCGCCGCCCTGCTTTGAGGCAGCGGCCTGAGAGCTGACATGCGTGCCAATAATCTCACATCACAGGATGCTAAAGATCGCGCGAAATGGAGGAGATTGACCAAGAAAGCGGACCCCGGGCTCCAACGCGTAAGCCACGGATGCAACCGGGACTAAGCGCGGAGATGATGACGATGAGGATCTTTACGTGAATATGTCGCCCAAATCCTGGTAAACCAGGCCCATTTGGTGCGGCTGGACCAATTTGGATGGAATATTGCATGTATAATTGGGTGTCTGGAACTTGGATGTTTTGTAATAGATCCGGTAGGTAACGCTGCTTTTCTGGGCATGATGACGTCTGCCGGCACCCTAATTGCGTAAGGCACCATTACAACCAATTTGAATAATTTTGAAGCCAAATGCTAATCCATTGCTCCAATTGTTCGGAATGTGTGTCTGCTCAACACGTAAAAAACGCAATGAATGTTGTTGAACTGTCAAAATGAAACTTATTGACACTGGTAGGTAGTATGTTACGCAATTACGCTACGGGTCCGATACAATTTTATGCATTTGGCTTATGCCAAAGGCATAAAAACGCTACAGCATTAGGTTGAAAATTGATTCGGAAATTATTTTCCGAATCAATTTTCAACCTAATGCTGTAGCGTTAAAGTTAAAAATCAATTATAGAAATTTTACAGACTGTAGTCGCTCGATGTACTGGCGTCACACATTTTTTTTAAATGGAGGTATATTCCAAATCAGAAAAGGACCAATCGTCGCTTAAGTTCTAACACCGCGTAACTCAAAATAATGAACTTTTCAGAAGACTAAAAAAACTGTCTAGGTATACAAACCTAGAAGTTTTTTTAGACTCCACCCCGTAATTCAAAATAATGAACTTTTTAACTAAAAAAACTGTCTTTTTTTAGTCTCCTGCAAAGTTCATTATTTTGAGTTACGCGGTGTTAGAACTTAAGCGATGCAATATAAGATTGATATACCGATTAGGAAATTTAATGTTCTTTGAACGAACGTATAAGATAAGCAGAAATACTTACTCAACCTTCACCATTTGTGTAATAATATAGTCTATGAACAGCGGAGGCTTTTTAATTTGATAAATTACTGCTTGACTGCGATCCTGCTTGATGATAATAATAATAATACATTTTTTTATCAATAAAAAACTAGCGCGTGACCGCAATCCCGCCTGATGGTAAGTGCCGCAATCGTTGATGGTAAAGCGCGCTAGTTTATTAAGAGCCTATTCACTCAAATTGTAGTGTGACAGAAACACCGCCGCTGGCAAATTGTTCCAGTCCCTCGATGTACGCGGTATAAAAGAGGAAACTTTGTTTATTTCAGGTAAATTAAATAAAAATTGAAATTTCACTTAAAATATAAAATAGAAAATAATCAAACAAATAAACAAAAAATAAAACTTGTGCTAAATAAAAACATTTCGCATCAAAGGAGACAGAAAAAACGCGTACTATTGCCTTGCACTCTTATTGCGTTAGCGTCTGTCACGCAAACTATTCGGTTTAAAAAAAAATATTTTAGAAACCTCGATACTATTTTTGAAGACCTATCCATAGATACCCTACACGTATGTGTATGATGAAAAAAAAAAATTGAGTTTTATTTTTTTTATTTTTGCATGAAAATCTTAATGCGGTTCACAGAATACCAAGTTTCAACAGTATAGCTCTTATAGTTTCGGAAAAAAATGGCTGTGACATACGGACGGACAGACATAAATGACGATTCTATAAGGGATCCGTTTTTTGCCATTTGGCTACGGAACCCTAGAAATTGACAAATATAAAAGGCATCAAAGATCAGGAGTGGTGGCTGGTGACGTCACTGCGCGCTAAAAAGTGTAGCGTCCAGTGACGTCACACGAGTTTTCAACGCACTGTGTTGTCTTCATTTTTTGTTGATATGAAAAAAGAAAAAATACGTGTCTAGTATTTTTTGGAAATCTGACTGACGGACTAATTAGTTTTTTTTTTAGTCAAATACCCTATTGTTAAAATGAAGCCTATTATTACTGAGAGTGTGTTACTCAATTACCCTGCAGGTGAGCATATTTATATCGATAAGCAGTGATGCAATCGTTGATAGTAAAGCGCAGTATTTTATTATGAGCCTACTTACTCTAGCCTTGAAAATATTTAAATTACATATCTTTTTCTTCTTCTTCAGCCTATGGATGTCCACTGCTGGACAAAGGCCTCCCCCAAGGCTTTCCACGCTGACCGGTCTTGCGTTGCCCGCATCCATCGACTTTCCGCGACCTTCACCAGGTCATCGGACCACCTTGTTGGGGGCCTCCCTACGCTGCGCCTTCCAGTACGTGGCCGCCACTCCAGAACCTTACTGCCCCATCGGCCATCGGTTCTACGAGCAATGTGCCCTGCCCGCTGCAACTTCAGTTTAGCGACTCGCAGAGCTATGTCGGTGACTTTGGTTCTTCTGCGGATCTCCTCATTTCTGATTACATATAGTCTGACGGAAAGACCGCAGTAGGCAAATTGATCCAGCCATTTGTTGTACGCGGTATAAAAGACGTTGCGGAATAGTAGATAACACCTGCCACTTACGAGTTGTAGGCCGTAGGATCTAACCCAGCCGCTTACTTGAAAATTTATTTTAAATAATTTCATCACCATTGGTCTTAAAAAAGGGCGAAGGAAAAAATCGTGAAGAAACCGTCATTAGAATAGTATAATCTATTATATATGTTTACGCTAGTTCGTCGGCCGAGTCCGATTTTTAGTTAGTCGAGTTGATAGATGCCCGATCGGTACGGGCTAGCGCATTTAGTATTGTCTATGGCGCGCGCGGCCGCCATTATTATTACACAACGTTTTGGGACCGCGCCGGCAGCGGTCGTTGCTTGAACTCTTAAGACAACGTGTTGAGACCCCGCCACGTACGCGGGTCGTTGCTTAAAACTTCTTGACGAAATCCTCGCATGCGTGGCGTGTTTCGGACGAGTGATTTTCGGGAAAAGTACCACCGGCCGCGTTTTGTATAGTTTGTCGCGATTGTTGCCCGTGTTTTGAAGTATTTACTTGAACTATAAAACGTAACAGTGACGTCTGTAAATTGAGTTGAATTTGAATCGGAAACGTGGTTTCATTGGCGATCTTTGTCGGGCGTGATTGACACTGCTAAATAACTTCTTACGTTGGTGAGCTTTGGTGCCCTATTAAGGGAACTTGGTGTGTGTCGACTGGTATGGGACAGTCAGTGAATTGAAGACTTCGGACGTCATTGTAAAGTCGGCGCGCGCGTCGACTTCTCCGAGACCTGCGGACGGAACACACTGAGTCCCAAGGTAAGTCCCGTAGATTTACCAGAGTGTGGTCGGAGATTAATTTACTTGTGGTATAAGCCGACCTTGTTTGTTGGATAAGCCGTGACAAATGCGCGGTAGATGTACGTGCTTTACTGGGGCGCCTACATCTTTGTGGTAGCAGAGCGTGGTTTCTAATTACTAATTTGATTAATTAGAGTATCATTCCAGTATTTTGGTAGCCTTCAGAGGCTAATTTGCAAAAATTTGATTTTTTATTTGTTGTTGTCGGTACTCGTAAAATTATATCTCTGACCACCTCCATCATTGTGTGGATCCGATATTTTACAAAGTAAGAAATGTGAAAACAATTGTAGGTAGATTGTTTTATTTTTTGGTTCATTTCTTTCCGTTCAGAGGAACGGAGTAGGCTAAGGCATGATACGCCATACAGCCAGTTATGTTTACGAGTAACGTTTTGTTATTGTTCACTCGATTATCTTGTGCATTTGTACGAACCAAATAGTTCGCTTTGTTGTTGAATATTGAGCTACGGATAAATAATTACGAGTTATTTTTATGACTAATGTTTTGTTATTGTTTTGGTCAACTCGTGTATTGTACGAACCTGATAGTTCGTGTTTGAATGTTTTGATTTAGCTCGTAATTCATAGTCGTAATTTTGTTGAATTATTACATAATTCACAGTAATAATTTTATTCGGTTTGTTTGTTGATTTGTTGTGTAATTGGTAGTAATAATTTTGTTTTGCTAATAAGTTTTGATCTGTGTCGCACTTAAGTTAGGCCGTTTGCACACTGATATTTTGTATGTATACTTTGTAATATTTTTTATTTGTACATGTTAGTGTTTTGTTTGTAACGGTTGCCCTTAGCTTTGGTCCCCACACGGTCTCGCGGAATTTATTGAGTTATTTACGCTTGTTTTTGTTGCTTTCCGCGCGTTCTTTAATTGAATTTAATTGTTAATTTGAATTAAAGGCTTTTATTTGAAATGGCTCCCAGTCCGCATGCTACGGCGAAGGCCGAGGTCCAGGCCGCATTGCGTTGGCTCGCGGGTGCGGCCGCCCTGATTGTTCGGCCGGATCGGGTGCAGGCTTTGTTGACCCGTTATGAAGGGTTGCCTGCGCGCATGGAAGGCTTGGAGCGACACGTTGTCGACTTCCATGCGTACGTTTTGGAACACCCTCCAGCGGATGAAGCCATAGTGGAGACCTTTAAAAGGGATGTCGACCAGGCGTACGAATTGGCTGACCAAATTACGGAGTCAGCAGAAGGGCTCCTGGCTGCCCGTAGGGGAAAGCCGACTTGGAGCGGGGAGGTTAAACCGACCCCGCCGGCTTTGTTAAGGAGACTGCCCACATTGGAGATTCCCCACTTTGACGGGGACCTCACGGCTTGGATGGGCTTCATCAACTTGTTTGACAGCTTGGTGGACTCCAGGGAAGATTTGTCCCCCAGCCAGAAACTGGCTTATTTGCGCTCCGCCCTCCGCGGAGAAGCCAGTGCAGTGGTCCAGCACCTGATAGTCAGCGATGCTAACTACTAGGTTGCGCGGCAGTTGTTGCTGGACCGCTACCAAAACGTCCGCTTGCTAGCGGACACCCATGTGGCCGCCATTTTGGCCTTACCGAAGGCAACGCGGGTTTCCTCACTAAGGAAGGATTTGGTCAACCCGCTCTTGACCGCCGTCCACTCGTTGCACCGGCTGGATTTGCCGGTCGACCAGTGGTCTTTTTTGCTTCTGCACATCGTCCTAGCGAAATTGCCCGCAGACGTAAAGGGGCGATTTGAGCAAAGGTACGGGGGCAATAGCGCCTCGTACCTCCCCCCCTTCTCGGATTTGCTTCGTTTTTTGGAGGACGAGTGCAGAGTACTGGACCAGCTGACCGACCCCACGCCGGGGACGAGCACGGGTCGTCCGGTGGCGGCGAGGGGACAACCCCGCCGTCCGACCAAACAATGCTCGGCTGTCCGAAGTGACTCCCCCCCCGCACCAGGTAAACGGTGCCGGTATTGTCGGGGGGACGGACATGACGTGCGTGCTTGCGCGAAGTTCGGGGGCCTCCGGACTGCAGGTCGAAGAGCCCTCGCCAAGCAACGCGCCTGGTGTTACATGTGTCTGGGGGACCACCGCCAGTCAGCGTGCCTCCAGGCTAAGGTTTGTCCACATTGCGGCGGGAGACATCACGCTCTCCTGTGTTTGAACCGCAATGGTGGCGGGTCCGAAAGGGGCCCAGATTCCCCGCGCACGGGCGGGGGCCCCATGGGCGGGGGCCCCACGGGCGGGGGCCCCCCGCAGGATGTAGCGGTGGCCATCGGGGGCTCGGGGAGGCGGGCGGTACGCTACTCCCACCCCTTGATGGAATACCCTCGATTGGGGAGTTATGTTCCCCCGTATGCGGCTCACGGTTATTGCCCCACGCCTCGGAGTGGAGTTGGAAGGAGTCCCTACGTTGCGGAGTGGGACCCTCTCGCCTACTGTCGGCGATCCCCTCCGATCTTGTCGACTCAGTTCACCCGGGGTCCAGGGGGGCAATCACCCCCCTCGGATTTTCATTAATGCCACTGTCGGGCGCAACCCCCCCACCGGAGTTTGTGCTGTTGCCAACAGCCTCCGTGCGTGTTTGGGGCCCCAAAGGTGATTTTGTCATAGTGCGTGCCCTCTTGGATTCAGGGGCCCAGGGTTGCATAATTTCTACTTGGCTCGTTCGGCAGTTGGGCTTAAATATTGTACCGCATAGGGAATCGGTACCGTATCGTTGGAGACCTGCGGATTTCGGATCCGTTCGGTCGGGTTTCGTTCTCCTTCTCCCCCCACTCCTCCTCAACGCCGAAAATCGGTACTTCGGCGATTGTTTTTGAAACGGTGGTCGGGCCGCTTCCGCAAGTGCGAGCCCCACACGCCGCCGTTAAATTGTCGGCTGGATTGGCTCTGGCTGATCCTCACTTCCACCGACCTGGCCCGATCCATTTATTGATCGGTGTGAATGTTTTAGGTCGTTTGCTGCGTGGAAGTAAACGAGTTTTGCAGGCAGCCGGTTTTATAGCCATGTCCACCTCTTTGGGTCATGTAGTGATGGGATCGTTTAGGGACGCTCTCTGCTGAAGGGGGGTCCTTCGGCAGACAGCGACCTCGCTGTTGTTTCCGCCTTGTCAGACATCCTCCAACGCTTTTGGGAGGTGGAGGAGCCTCCGACCGCAAAACGAGTGGACCCGTTGGACGAGGAGTGCGAATTGTTCTATCAGAACAATACTGGTCGCCTCCGCTCGGGTCGCTTGATCACTCGCTTGCCCTTTTTGTCAGTTCGCCCCCTCTTAGGCAGCTCCCGGCCACTGGCCGAAAAAAGGTTGTTGTCTATGGAGCGCCGAATGGCGAGGGACCCCGCATTAAAGCAGAAGTACATGGACTTCATGCGGGAGTATGAGGAACTGGGGCACATGTCGCTTTCGCAGCTGGATTGGCGAAATGAAGAACATTATTTTCTTCCCCACCACGCGGTTTTGAAGACTTCCAACGGGAAGATACGTGTGATCTTTGATGGCTCAGCACCCACGTCAACCGGAGTGTCGTTGAACCAGTGTTTGCACGCCGGACCGAAGTTGCATCACGATGTGAGTGATGTTTTGACCAACTTCCGTCGACATGCTGTCGTTTTTGTGACCGACATACGCATGATGTTTCGGCAGACTGTGATTCACCCGGAAGACAGGAGATACCAGCTTGTGCTTTGGCGAGAGGATCCCAGGGATCCAATGCTGGTCTACGAGCTGAACACCAACACCTATGGACTACGATCGAGTCCTTTTGTGGCGATCCGTTCGTTGTGGGAGCTCGCAGAGCGCGAACGGCTGCGCTACCCCCGCGCGTCTGTCCTCATAAAGGAGGATCTGTACGTCGATGACGTTTGTACAGGCGCCTCGAGTGTACGAGAGGCCCTGGTCTTGCGAGATGAGTTGATCGCTCTCCTAGGAGCTGGTGGCTACGAGTTGAGGAAATGGGTGTCCAACTCGCCCGAACTCTTGGCAGATGTACTCATCTCTTTGAAAACCCTGATACTCCAGACATGCTGTCTGTTTTGGGAGTACAGTACAAACCAGTCCAAGATTTGTTTACCTACAGATTGGAGCTTCCGAGCCCAAAGGTCTGGACTAAACGCACAGTGCTGTCCACTGTAGCTCGCACCTTTGATCCGAATGGTTGGCTTAGTCCTGTAGTGTTCGCGATGAAGTGTTTCCTACAGGAACTATGGGCAGCGGAAGTGACCTGGGATGAGCCCCTCTCCGGCGGCTTGCTCCGAGACTGGGTGCGGTTTGTCTCATCCCTCCCGGAAGTCAACCGTGTTTTTATCCCTAGGCACATATTGCCTGAGGGACGGTTTTCCGCTAGCCTACACGGCTTTTGTGACGCGTCCGAAAGCGGATACGCGGCAGCCGTGTACATTCGAACGGTGGACGCACGAGGTGTTGTCGCTGTTCATCTGGTTACGGCTAAGAGTAAGGTTGCCCCACTTCGGACCCGATGGACCATACCGAAGTTGGAGTTGTCTGGCGCCACTCTATTAGCCCGATTGCTTAACCACGTCGTCGACACCTTGGGAGCTAGTGTCGACTTTAGGTCAATCTTTGCATGGTCTGACAGCCAAGTCGTCCTTTGTTGGCTGAAAAGTTCAGTCCATACCCTCGAGGTATTCGTGGCTAACCGGGTGTCTCAAATTCAGACCTCGAAAGCCCGGTTGATTTGGCGCCACGTGCCTGGCGAATTGAACCCCGCAGATTGCGCTTCCCGCGGCTGCGAGGCGCCCGAACTTGTGAATCACCACCATGGCTGTTACAGCTGGAAGGTTCTTGGCCCCATACCCCCGCAGTGGTCGGGGCATCTACGCCAGGGGTGCATGTTCACGCCACCGAGACTGTAGCGGCTCCAGATCCGGAGTTTTTGCTTGAGCGCTACAGCTCTTTGGATAAATTGCTTGGCGTCACCGCCTGGATACGGCGTTTCATCCACAACTGTCGTAGCCCTCGTGGCAAATTTGAGTCTCCGGTCCTCTCACCGCAAGAGCGAAATGACGCTCTGCTGTATTGGGTGCGGATAGTTCAAGAGAGTGAATTTGCATCGGAGTTGAAAACCCTCCGCCAACGCACATCCAATCTGAAGGGACCCTTAGGGCGCTTGAATCCCTTCTTGGATGATCAGGGTTTGATGCGTGTCGGAGGTCGGCTTAGAAATGCTAAGCTCCCCTATGGGGCTCGTCATCCATTGTTGCTCCCCAAGAACGGCCCCTTGGTGAAGTTGTTGATCGCAGACCGCCATGTGAAAAATGCACATGCCGGATGCAACGCTCTTACTGCGATCCTCCAACGGGAATTTTGGATTTTGTCTGCGCGGAGAGTGATCCGATATGTTATCTTTCGTTGTCTCCCGTGCTACCGCTTGAAGGCGGACATCGTACAGCCCCAAATGGGGGATTTGCCTGCCGATCGAGTCACCGAATCGATGCCCTTTGCTGGAGTTGGTACGGATTTTGCGGGACCATTCATTGTAAAAGCTTCGCGTCTCCGTAACGCTAAGACCGAGAAGGCTTACTTGTGCGTTTTTGTGTGTTTAGCTACTAAAGCGGTCCACCTCGAGGTGGTTAGTGCTCTCACAACAGAGGCGTTCGTCGCTGCTCTAGGCAGATTTGTTTCGCGTCGCGGACTGCCGACCTTAATTCGATCCGACTGTGGGACCAACTTTAAGGGTACCGATCATTATTTGAAGGAAGTTTGTGAATTCTTAGATAAACATAATGTTGAGATCGGATCCACACTCTCCCGCAGAGGGGTACGATGGCAGTACTCACCGCCGTCCTGCCCCCACTGGGGAGGTATATTTGAAGCTACTGTAAAGGCCGCCAAAACTCACCTTCGTCGCGTTATTGGAGATAGTATCCTAACTTTTGAGGAGCTCGCGACCGTATTTTGTAAGGTTGAGGCGGTCCTCAACTCGCGTCCGTTATGCCCTTTGTCATCCGACGCGAATGATTTGGAGGCCCTCACGCCGGGCCATTTCTTGATAGGTAGACCACTTAACGCCCTGCCTGAATATCCTTATTTAGACATTAACTCCGGACGGCTCTCGCGATTTGAATTGCTTCAACAGCTTACGCAGAGCTTTTGGCGCCGTTGGCATCTGGAGTATTTGCACATTTTATAACAGCGCGTTAAGTGGTCAGACAAGACGAACCCACCAAGGGTCGGAGACCTCGTTTTGTTAAAGGACCCAAACCTGCCACCCCTCCGATGGCGTCGTGGACGCATTGTTAAATTGTATCCGGGGTCGGATGGTGTTCCCAGGTTTGCCGAGGTCCTGGTGGGGGACTCTGTCTTGAAGCGCGCAATCGCCACACTCTCTCGCCTGCCCTTAGATTGAATTGTCGGACCGTTTGTTACTGTCCGGGGCGGGGGGATGTTTACGCTAGTTCGTCGGCCGAGTCCGATTTTTAGTTAGTCGAGTTGATAGATGCCCGATCGGTACGGGCTAGCGCATTTAGTATTGTCTATGGCGACGCGCGGCCGCCATTATTATTACACAACGTTTTGGGACCGCGCTGGCAGCGGTCGTTGCTTGAACTCTTAAGACAACGTGTTGAGACCCCGCCGCGTACGCGGGTCGTTGCTTAAAACTTCTTGACAAAATCCTCGCATGCGTGGCGTGTTTCGGACGAGTGATTTTCGGGAAAAGTACCACCGGCCGCGTTTTGTATAGTTTGTCGCGATTGTTGCCCGTGTTTTGAAGTATTTACTTGAACTATAAAACGTAACAGTGACGTCTGTAAATTGAGTTGAATTTGAATCGGAAACGTGGTTTCATTGGCGATCTTTGTCGGGCGTGATTGACACTGCTAAATAACTTCTTACGTTGGTGAGCTTTGGTGCCCTATTAAGGGAACTTGGTGTGTGTCGACTGGTATGGGACAGTCAGTGAATTGAAGACTTCGGACGTCATTGTAAAGTCGGCGCGCGCGTCGACTTCTCCGAGACCTGCGGACGGAACACACTGAGTCCCAAGGTAAGTCCCGTAGATTTACCAGAGTGTGGTCGGAGATTAATTTACTTGTGGTATAAGCCGACCTTGTTTGTTGGATAAGCCGTGACAAATGCGCGGTAGATGTACGTGCTTTACTGGGGCGCCTACAATATATAATAATAAAAATAATCTATATCTATCTACATATATACCTACAACGTTATTTTTTGTTTATGCGTTACCTAAATATAGCTTGTTCAGAATAAGCAGCTGAATCGATTCCAATCATTCTTGCAGTGTGGCAACTGAGCGCGCTACGCAGCTTACGCGTACGCATGCCCGCGCTCAGCTGACGCCACAGGTCAATGAACCTGGCTCGCCCGCCCGAACGGAGCGTGGACCGTATTGTTGTTGGGAGTTGGGACAACCAAGTAGGATAACAAGCTCAACTTTGTGGTTTTTAAACCGACTTCAAAAAGGAGGAAATTACTCAATTCGACCGTATATATGTATGCTTTTTTATGTTTGTTCGCGGATAACATCGTCATTTATGAACCGATTTTGATAATTATTTTTCTGTTGGAAAGAAGACATTCCCAAGGTGGTCCCATGATAAGGACATCAGGGTTTGATGGTGGAAGACCAGAGAAATCAAGGAGAACTTTAAAAAATCGTAGGGACAATCAGTGGTTTGTAAGTTTTATCATTAAGTATTTTAGCGTCAGTATCCGGTCTAACCGGATGCAGCTAAACAGTACTTTTCACAACTAAAAAGTGTAACATAAAAACTTTTTTTATAAAAAAAAAACAACTGACTTCCAAAAAACACTACAAAGTGAAAAATAACTAATTTCGGAAGTCGGTGTCAAAAACTAACTATACAAAAACCAAAGACACCGACTTCCGAAATTAGTTATTTCTCACTTTGTAGTGTTTTTTGGAAGTCGGTTGTTTTTTTTTTGTAAAAGAAGTTTTTATTCATGATATCTTTTTGAAATTTTGTACATAGAATCTTTACTTAAAAATACTGGATACTGCCTGCGACGTGGAGGCCCCGGGTTCGATCCCCGGCCAGGTCGTGATGGAAAATGATCTTTTCCTGATTGGCCTGGGTCTTGGATGTTTATCTATATATGTATCTATTATAAAATATAGTATCGTTGAGTTAGTATCCCATAACACAAGTCTCGAGCTTATTTTGGGGCTAACTCAATCTGTGTGATTTGTCCGTATATATTTATTATTTATTTATTATTATTATTTATTAATCATACAAAGCGACATAGGGAAAGTAAAAGTGACTTTGTTTTATAATATGTATAGATTTACTAATACAATCAAAATCGTTTGAATTATATATATAAATATCTAATCACTGACTAACTCTATGGGGTGTCTGTGTGGTCCCTTCATGGGGCACCACCGGCGTGGACGCGATCCGTGAGGTGGCGTCCAATCTGCCGATCGACCGCGTTCTAGAGGGTCATGGCCGTCCGGCTAGTCCGAGGATACCGCACGGTCTCCTTTGAGGCGACGCGCCTCCTTTCCGGATTACCGTCATAGGATCCGGAGGCCAAAATCATCGCCCACGGAGTGGACAAAACGCCGGGAGAAACTGCGGAACAGCAGACAGGTCCCGGGGGATTTCATAGTGACATGGAGAGCGCGATTGCCGCGAGTTATTCGAAAAAGATACCGTAGCCCCTGACGCACAGGCAAGTGAAGTAATAAGAGTGGGTTTTAGTCAGTAAAAGTCTGACACCCTCACCATTGATTTGATGATTTATTAAATAACGTTTCCCACTTTGAGCAGAGCCCTTTTTTAATTAAAGGATATCGTATTACCCAGTAATTGGGCAGAGGTTAGATAGTCGCGACAATATAAATTCTGGTATTCAGCTGTACCCGGTTGGACCGGAAGCTGACCTTAAATTAATTTCGGAAAGGCTGGGTAGATGAGTCGTGGGATATTATTTATATATAAAAAAAAATTATATATATATAAAAATACGTACCAAAGCTATTGAATTTACCAAAAACAATTGGCAATTAATCTAATTTAATTCCTATTATTGATCAACAATATTAACGCACAAAAAGGAATCATGAACATAATTGTGTTACGCAACGGAATGGTCCTCTAAATCGGTCTAGAAGCATCGCGGGGTGCTGTTGGAAGCGTTCAATTGGACTCGTCCAAATTGTAATCACTCTCATCCTTTAAACTTTCCACGATGTCGAGTGCACATGAATTGGAACGTGATGTGTCCTCAACTGCTATTCTTATGAAAATTATATAATTTGTTTGTTGAGATGGAAAATATGATTCATTTGTGGCGGTAACTAGCTTTTGTACTCAATTTGGCATTGTTGTTTGGATATTTGTTTTAATATTTTAGGATGTATTTGAGGGCTGCGGATTGTTGAGTGGGCTGCAGGTTTCTCGAAAGATTTTAGTCAGTAAATGTCTGACATGCCTTTCCGCTCCATGTAGAGCGGGAAAAGTTATTTGATTGCCCACCCACAAAATGGAGCTAATTGGAACGCTATCCTCCCATACCTACAGTAATTTGAAAACATTGTAAAAGCCAATTATTTCTAAAAGTGAGTGGACGTAAGCGTGAGATGAACGTAGAGTTTCTCGCTCTTCTCTATAAGAAATGATAACCTAGCTTTTGATGTTTCATAAGTGCCCATGTTGGTTTTTCACTGCATATGTAGTAAAATACAAAGTCGTTTTCTTTGTCCCTATGTATGCTTAAATCTTTAAAACTACGCAACGGATTTTGTGCGGGTTTTCTTAATAGTTAGAGCGATTGAAGAGGAAGGTTTGTCATCCATTAAATAGTGGAGAAAGACTGTTATTATTGAGGTTACTAATGTGATGTCATTAATAATTACATTATTTCTGCTTACATTTGAATACAGGGTGAACAATATGATATTTATCAAAATAATGTACTAAATATTGTACACATTGAAAAGGTCTACAAAAACGTTCGCGATGGTATATGTCTATCTCTTATGAATATCCCACAATAACATTTTTTGTCATTTACTTTTTAAGACAAAAAATGGCTAATTTTCGAAGCGATTTTAACCAATACAGCATTAATTCTTTTCCAATTAAATACATTGTGGATTTAATAACGATAAAGACCATCTTTAAAATCTTCTTAACAAAAGCTACGCAGGACCAGTACCACAGGAGGCCAAGTCGGAGTGAATTGGCCTCTATTTCTCCTCCATCTAGATACACCGTGTTTTCGTTTTTCTATATAGCCCTTTACAGCACGTGATTTAAATGAATATTTTGGAAGATATTACAGATTTTAAAATTTCAGGACGTAGCGTTTGCGGCGACACTAACCGGCCGAGGCGACGGGAGCGGCGGACCGCTATGTTATTTAGTGTAATTATTATCAGCTTTTTTTTGTACGGACAAATCACACAGATTGAGCTAGCCCCAAAGTAAGTTCGAGACTTGTGTTATGGGATACTAACTCAACGATACTATATTTTAATAGATACATATATAGATAAACATCCAAGACCCAGGCCAATCAGGAAAAGATCGTTTTCCATCATGACCTGTCCAGGGATCGAACCCGGGACCTCTACGTCGCAGGCATTGTACCTTGTCGCTTCACACGGAATTGCACCCGTGTGAAGCCGGGACGGATCGCTAGTGTGAAACAAAACATTTTGATTTGTTCTAATTTGAACGGTGTTTATTGCAGAACAAGTGGCCCTGGTGAACTTTATACTATGTGAGATTGATTTAAACTTTTACGAGACGTATGTAGATTATATAAATCTTTGGGTATTATTCAAGTACTTAGCTAGAGCGCCGTGCTAGCCTTGGTTCTACAATAGTCGTCGTTCTTCTAAGTAATGCTGGCAAACATGATTCAATTAACTATCGGCTATTATTACTTGCCTGTACTGTTCCACTGCACGACCAAGACCATCTTTAAACTCTTCTAAAAAAAAAGCTACGCAGGACCTGTACGATAGAAGCCCCAAGTCACCCCTCCATCTAGATATATCGTGATTTCGTTTTTAAATTAGAGATATTGGCGCCGATTCTGTTCTTCAGAAACTAAGCTAATATTAAGTTATGTGCATCTTTTTCTTTCCGATTCGTTAAGAAAAGGATAGAAGATAACATTTTAATTTGATCCTGTCAAATTAAGATACTCCATAGACAGTTTAGACGCGATTATAAACATGGCGACTAAAAATACGCCAGTTTACGTCAGGAGCGCACTAAGTTGACAGGTCTAAACTGTCATTACATGTTCTGTGTTTTTCTTAATAAAATGGAAAGAAAAAGATGTACTAAATTGAAAATTAGTTTAGTTTGTGAACAACAGAATCAACGCCATTGCCTATTGTCGTTGGGTTTTCCTGGCTTTAACCGAAATTGAGCAGTTACTACTTACTGGCTTGGCTGCAGAATCGTTTTATTAGGCTGGAGTCACACTAAACTGACAAAAAATTATAATATTATCATATATAGTTTATAGAGGGGCTCGTTGCTAATAGCAATCACACAGGTCGATCGACCAGGTTAAGTTTCATTTGCCACGGTTGCTCTGTGGATGGGTGACTATCTTCATATACCGAGACCCCTTTGTGCCTCGGAAACCACGTTAAGCCGTTGGCCTCGGATATTATTCGTGGATTTTAAACAGTTGGTACGGAGAGTCAGAAACCCGAAAGCCTGACCAGCAGTCTTACGAAAGGGTATCGTATTACCGAGTAACTGGGTTATGGAGGTCAGATAGGCAGTCGCTCCAGGTAAAATACTGGAAATGAAATAAAATCGTTTATTAAGCAAGTAAGATCACTGATCATTTTTACACGTCATGTTTTTTCTGGTATCAGTTGAAACCGGTTAGACTGGAAGCTGACCCCAAAAAGGGGAAAAGACTCGGCAGATGATGATGATTATCAAAAAGTTTCGACTTTCGGCCCCGCTCAAACCTAGAGATCTGCTCTCCGTAGGGACGGATTCCGTATAACTTAAGACAAATGACTGGTTTGGGGTTCTTATATCAGAAGAATTTTTCTTCTTCCTCAATTAATTAAATTAAATGTAACAGATCAATATTTCAGCGTATCGTTTAGAACTCTGATTCAAAACCATATAAAATATGTTTTCCTGAAGGATTTGCAGGCGATGAAAGTACTGAAATAAAAAAAGAACTACATCAAATAAATAAAATAAAGGTATTATTTTCTATAAATTAATATATAAAGTAATAAATATTCTATCCAATAAAACCAAGGCAAATTGTAAGACTCGTGCACAGAGGGAACGTAGGTGGAACGTTAATGCAATTGCGCCATTTATTTAAAAAAAAAGCGAGATACCGTGCATCGGTTGTATCCATTGCTTACGTTTTGTCGTCTCTGTATATATGGCGCTTTAACCTGACTAGCAGTAGTTGAAGAAGACTTGTTTTTGGATCATAAAGTAATATATTTTTGTTGTTTTTAAATGTACAGACAGCTGTACTGCTGGGGAGTTTGTTCCGCCACTTATTCTTCCCAGCGAAAGCACTAGGAAGTGTTGATGGGCGGGTGTTTTGGGGGACTGTCTTATATTAAATTTTGGCGTTCAAAAAGTGCTGATTCTCGGCCTAATTTGAATAAATGACTTTTGATTTTGATTATAAGTATACGCAGATAAGAAGACGATCGAATGAAGTACCTATGAGGACACAAAGAAAAGATAGCATTTAAGTAAAGTATCCTTAGCTACCTAATTGGGAATATGGCTGTTGTCTAAGTATTCATAGTCAAGTAATAATATTTGATCATATTAAACTGTATTTGCCCTATGGATATCATTCGTGGAACTTTGACAGTCGTTACGGATTTCAGAAGCCCCAAAGTCTGACATCCTGGTTAAGGGATATTGTATTACCCAGTAACTAGTCTACGCTCCATCTGGTTAAACTGGACGCTGACTTCAATATAATAGATAAAAGGCTATTCAGATGATGGGCCACTTAATTATTATTTTTTAATTGAAATCTGCTATCGGAAATACTACAAAAACTACTTGGACTTAGATAGTAGATAAGTAAAAAGCTATGAAAATTTGAAAATTCTTTTCTCTTCATACGAGTATCGTTTGTTATGATTTGTAAGCATTTGACAAAGGCAGATTTCACTTTTTATTTTGTATACACAGAGTGCACTGCTGTGTTGCCACTACAATAAAGCTGCATGCAATTAGTTTTGCCTTTATGGTCACTTTCCGCTCTATTTATTATGAATATCATAATTGGTTATGGATGATCTGCGGCCCTTTGTCGTGACAAGTTTTTGTGGGAATCCTCTCGGTATGTCAACAACCTAATGTATAGGTATTTCTAAATCTCGATAGGTGTTAGTTGACAAAGAAAGATTGTGAGAATGGTCATGTTCATCACATTTCCCAAGATATCGTTTATAATAATCATAATACTACCCAATATGATCACCATAGGTCGGAATAGGTAGAGTAAATTGGGGTCATTTATCGGAAACGTATAAACAACATTCCTCCGGATAACGTATAAACGACGGATAACGTATAAACGACATTCCTCCGGATTTACGGAATTGGTTGATTATTAAAAAAATATGTATAAAATATATTATGTAGTAAAACCGTTTGATCTGGCCATACCCTTCATTAGAGGCTAAAAATAAAATATTGAAATGTATTAATGCTTCGATCGGAATTTGATCGTTTTTATTTTTCAACAAGTAAATAATAAATTAGTTTAGTTTTGTTACCTTCCTTTAAATGAATTGAGTAGTAATAATGTCACTACCAACATTAACAATATTTACTTGGATCCGGAATTACATTCCGGGAAAATGGCTTATCCACGTTATTCTTTCTATGAACATTTATGATACAGGTACCAAAAATCACTCTACCTATTCCGACCTATGATCACTGAATAATATGAGCTCAGCAATTCTGGATGATTGTTTTTTTTATACTTCCGGCATTGAAGTTTTCAATATATACAGATTATAAAGTTAGCTGTGTGGCAAAAATCCTTTCAGTAATTTTTGCCTGAAAGAGTAACCAGCATCCAGGCTCATAAAATTCTGTGTTTATTAATATTAGTATAGCTATGCTCGGAGTTTCTCTGCGTGATCGATTCAGAAATGAGGAGATCCGCACAAGAACCAAAGTCACCGACATAGCTCTGCGAGTCGCTAAACTTAAGTGGCAGTGGGCAGGGCACATTGCTCGTAGAACCGATGGCCGATGGGGCAGTAAGGTTCTGGAGTGGCGGCCACGTACTGGAAGACGCAGCGTAGGGAGGCCCCCAACAAGGTGGACCGATGACCTGGTGAAGGTCGCGGGAAGCTGATGGATGCGAGCAGCACAAGACCGGTCAGCGTGGAAAGCCTTGGCCTTTGTCCAGCAGTGGACATCCATAGGCTGAAGAAGAAGTAGGATATTAGGATTTTTGCTTTCCCTGGAGATTTATCAAAACTTTTATTTTTACTTGCTTGACAAATTTTCGACTTTCAACAGTTTGAGGGTGCGATCACAGAATTCGTCAAATTCCATTCGATGTCTGGAAAACTGCAGTGGACGAATTAATTGGAAAGGTTTTGTTAGATTCATTCCTGCTTGGTACTTTGGCAAAAGATTTATTTATTCATGAACTTGTTACACTAGTATAGATGTTAGTGTCATCACATGCAAGGAGATTTATACATAATTATGCATTAAGACTAGCTATATTTTTCTTGTTAGCAGAAAAACTTCTATTTTTCTTTTATTTTTGTCAATGTGTTCGTCCTCGCTGTTTTATTGGTACGTGTATATCTGTAAAATATTTTTGGTAAACTCTGCTAAGCGTAAATAACACCACCATTATAGATAACATAATAATAATAATATCTTTATCCAAGTAACAAAGACTCATATTGTTAGTAAACCTTAAGAACTATGTTAATCAATAATGCCGAGATCTACGTCTTTTGATGTCCAGTGACTTCGTTCGCGTGGTTTAGTTATGCTCCGCTCCTATTGGTCACAGCGTGATGTTATATAGCCTAAAGCCTTCCTGGATTAATGGGCTATCCAATGCAAAAAAGAATTTTTCAAATCGGACTAGAAGTTCGTGAGATTAGCGCGTTCAAACAAACTCTTCAGCTTTATATATTAGTATAGATTAACAAAACGTGGAAAATATATATACCGTCCATCACCTAGATTATTGAAGCTGAAAAGAAAATACAATGCAGAGAGCTGAGCCTTTAACTACAGGCATTTCTAGGCCTAAATGGAGCATCTTTGACATGCAATATAAATCAAAATGATGTGAAATAAATGCAATAATAGACTACTCAAGTTTCTCGAATCGTATACTATTGTATAGCTCTTGTAACCTATAGATGCAGTTTTTTGACACTCTTCTGTGTAAAACGGAACTATGTGAGTTTAGGACACACAGTATAGAGAATATTTTTTGTATCTTTATTTGCACTAAATGAGTTCTTACGATTCATACACATGACTCACAATATCTATTCTTTATTGTTTGTTTTTCCATAATGTGGACAAAACAGTATCTATTCTATTCTATTTTTATTTATGGCAACTGAAACCGATGTTCCCATAATCTCGAATTCTTTTATAGATAACAAATGACAATATTATTGGATGATATAGATAGATATTATTATGATAAGAAGATTTCAATAGAAATAACTACTGGCCCTATATGGATGATACCATCTTATATATTTATCTATGTATATTACTAAAAGAGTCGTTTGCCTTTCTAGCCGTCAAACCTTATTCTGTCACATGGATGGATTTTGATGCTGTTTCTGCCCCCATATATATCCTTACTATTATACGGTTAACCATTTTTGACAGCTACATATCTTGGAAAGTACAGACGGAAGGAGGTCAAGCTACCCTTAATTGTCAAATTTTCCCAATCAAGCTTGAACGGTAATGCTTCAGACAAAATTAAAAATCTATAAAAGACATTTGAGACACTGTAAGTAGTCTGACGTGTTGTTTCTTCTGTACATACTCCAGACTAGCTTTCCGCCCGCGGCTTCGCTCGCGTGGAGATCAGTTATATCGCTCTTTTACATTTCCCTCGTGAATATAATTTTTTTCCGGGATAAAAAAGTACCCTATTATTTAATCCGGACTTCTAACTTTACGTCTGCGAAATTTCAAAACAATCGGCTTACTAGTTACGGCGTGAAAGCGGAACAAACAAACAAACAAACTCACTTTCCGTTTTATAATATTAGGATATTTGGTGTACACATACAAATATTCCAGTAATCTCCCTTGGGAACTTGATGTTTTTTTAGGACCAGTGAAAGTAGCCTATGTTACTCTCCATCTTTTCAACTAACTGTATGCCAAAAATTAGGTCGATTGATTACTTAGCTACGGCGTGAAGGAAGGACAAACAAACAAACAAACACACTTTCACATTTATAATATTGGTATGGATTACTTAAAAATAATTTTGCTTGACTTCTTATAGACATTAAAACACTGTACGTACCAAACAATGCATTATCTGTTGCTGCGATCAGCAGTTCCATGCGTCAAAAAATGGTTTACTTAATGAACAAAATGTGCAGTTAACTGAGAGTTTAACTATACCTGGTAGTCATTAAAGAAGTTTCTGGAATAGAATTCGAATTTTATGGGATTGTTACCACGCCGTTTTTGTGCGAATCTGACTGTGGATAATCCATAGCAACTATTGTTGCTACCATACCCCAGCTAGGGATGCTTTTGATCAACATTAGTATCCCTGAATGGAGTACCCCGAAATTATGACTCTTACTAAACTTCTCTATCTATGTCATTTACAAAAACCATAGATACCAATAAAAGAAAACGAATTTCACCAACGACAACCTAATTCATTCCATGGTTGCCAGGAAGAGAACGCAGAAATCTATAAAGTCGCCCATTGTATATTTTGTAATGTGTGTTGTATTTATAATATTATGTATATTTGTAGTGAATAAGAAATTTTATCATCATCATCATCAACAACAACCTTTTAATCGTCCCACTGCTGGGTACAGGTCTCCTCTCATACAGAGAAGGATTGAGCGCAATCACCACGCTTGCTCAATGCGGGTTGGCGATTTCAGACTTATAAAGTCCAGGTTTCCTCAAGATGTTTTCCTTCACCTTCAGTCATTGGTGTCCAAGATATACTTAGAAAGTACGTATAACTTTAGAAAAGTTACATTGGTACTTGCCTGGCCTGGAATCGAACCCAAGGCACCACGACTTCGAAATTTTAAATTTCGAAATAGAAATTTTATAGATTTATTTAAATATTTTTTTTACTAATTTTGTAATTTTTTGCTTAACTATTTGATAGTCTCAACAAAAACAAAATCGTAAAGCAGAAAAATCACGAAGCTTCTACAATGCAATCACAGCGTAGGTACAAGGAAAGCACATTCAAACTATGTCGCCCGATGCCTCTAGAACATTGATCGCTTCATCCTCTTCATTCGCAATTCTGTCAATTAAATAATCCTGAGATACGAATTGTGTCTGTCCATGACCTCTGCGGCTCTGGGTATATAAAGATGTGTCTCTACTCACAGCCGCCAGTTTATCTCTGACAACCGTCCAAGCACGAGAGGCGTGAACGACTTAATTTTTATACCAAAAATATTTAAATAATATCCAAAATGCTTAGATTTTTGATTCTCTCCTTTGTTGCTGTGGCGATGGCCGATTCTCACGATGGAGCCTGCCCAGAGGTCAAGCCGGTTGAACACTTCAACCTTACAGCTGTGAGTATAGATGTTTTATTAATAAAATTAAATAGAAAAAATATTTCAGGCAGTTCATAAGGTTAGTAAAAATTTTACTTAATTTCTAGTGTTAGTAGTTCACAGAGACAGATATAAGATACAGATGAAGATACATAATTAATTAACAGTTAGCGCGGAGCTGCAGCCACCTCCGTAAATTCGGGGGAATCCTATGAATCCGCGAACACACTAAGTTAAATATAATATTGTTAGGGCTTATATTATTTATCATTTCCAGTATCGGTGAGTTGACTAATTGACAAATTTTCTTTGGATCTTGTTAACTCTTATATAAAGGGTGTACATCGACGCACAAACGAGTACCTACCATGGATCCAGTATATGAGTCTGAACCCCCCAATGGTGGAATTTTTCGTCAGCTTTTTCATGATTTAAAAAAAAATATATGTAGTTTTTTTCACTTTAGACTGTTCACAATTGCTATACTTTTATAACCCAATAAGATTTTAAAGAAAAAATTAATTAGTTCGCTAATTACACAAAAAAGCGCAATGAAAACAAAACTCGAAAAACTATCTTATCAACTGATTTAATAGAGTTCACATCAGGGATCAACGTCATACCTACAAACCCGCACGGCGGCACGCTTGCAACGTTCAAAGGTAGAGCCGACACTTTTTTTAAACATTGTAATTTCTGTAACCGTTCATAAGACATAAATGACTATCATAATTTTATTAGTGGCATGCGGTCTAGCCTTTTCGCGAAGTTTGCGTTACGATGTCAAATATGTATAGCAAACATTGAATTTACGTTAATACATAAATATTTTACTTAATAAAGCACAACAATTTCATTTTCTGCAGGATTTGCTTAATTATGTATTACCTATTTAATCAATTTTGTATGATCATCACGTGCAACCTCTGTGATTTATTTTTTAGTTCCTCTAATATCAATTATATCGTGTTTCACAACTTCATACTTTTTATACATTTTTGATAAATGACTTTCTAATGTTCCTATGACCCCAATATTGCTATTGTAATTAGTCATACACCATTAACCATTTCGTTTCCTGTTTTGTTATCATCATATGTAAATAACTTTGAACAAAAACGTCTAATCACAATCATTACTATCTGTTGCTAACGGAAGGGTCCGAGCTCCAAAGTACGGGTCACACCTTTATCTATTTTTTAACATAACTATTGAATGATTAATCTACAAATACGTGTCTATTAATAATAAAGATGTAGAATTTGTTACCACACGTCTGTGGCACTACCAGTTAAATACATTTTTTGGGACGTCTGCCGACTATTTGACATCACGCTGGGAGCTCTAAGGTCCGATGTAAAAGCAAATAAGTCAGAAAAAACGTTTCTGCTCATCGTTATTTGCTCGGCTTTTTGCAATGTGACAGGATGGGTAGAGCGAAAAGGAAATTTCACATGGACTAAGTCTCTGGCAGAAGTAAGTTAACTATAAAGTGTTCAGTTGATAAAAGTCCAGTCCCACTGCTGAGCACAGTTTTCCTCTCATACGGAGAAGGATTGAGCGTAATCACTACGCTTGCTCAATGCGGGTTGGTGATTTCAGACATAAAGTCCAGGTTTCCTCAAGATGTTTTTCTTCACCTTTTAATCAGTCATTGGTGTCCAAGATACACTTAGAAAGTATGTACATATAACTTAGAAAAGTTACATTGGTACTTGCCTGACTTGGAATCGTACCCGAATACTCATACTTGAGAGGCTGGTGTTTAAACCCCTAGGCCACTACGACTATTGTACCACGGTTTTATGCCATGGTTTTATATCAGCCATTTTCAATGTGTTTTACCTAAAATATTATGCCTAATAACAATGTTGGACACATGCCTCTCATATTGCATGTCATGCAAGTCGATTTTTGGCAACTCTTCTTCAGCTGCTACCAGCCGTCCTGTGAAGATCGTCGCTCCACTTACCCTGAGGGCTTCCCAATATTTGAAATTATATAATATAATTGATCAGTAAATGCTTATTTATGTTCTTATTTTCATTTTTTAAGTGCTTAAATTATTAAATATAGATAAATAAAATTATGTTTGGTTAGTTACACCATACATAACTCAAGAACAGTTGCTCCGATTTTTATGATTCCCCCATTCCATAGAGACACCTTCGTGCCACGGAAGTATGTTAAGCCATTATCCCGGCTTTATTCATAATTTTTTGGCAGTCGTTATTGTTCGGCAGAAGACACCAAACAACACCTAACAAACAAGAGGATAGTAACTTCGTATTCTATTGAAAATAGGTCAGAAGACAATTATCATAATTTAAGATGCCCAAAATCTAGTCACAGCATCATCTAGACGGCAAAAAAGGGTTTAAGACTTGCAAAAAATTATAGAAAAATTACAGACTTTACGAGACTAGTCGTCATCGATATAACAATATTATATCGACGCTACTCTTAAGCAAGTTATAGATATTATAATTATACATATAATTTGCCAATTCCAAACCGATGCTACTCTGGCATCGGTATCTAGGGAGGCAATACAGACGGACAAAACACTAGGGTACAATGTCTATGGGTGTAGAATACGCAATGCTGACGTTGTTATGACACATGAAGTTTACAAATAACAGATACACAGGTGATTACATGATCAGCCTACTAAGTTCCCACTGTTGGGGTACTGGGCCCACCTCTCTCTCTGCACAGACCTCCTTTCGAGAGGTGGGCGCAGTACGGGCTGGTAGATGTACTTGGACATGCCGGTTTCGTCATAATGCAATTTTTTTGAAATTATTTACTCTAATTATAGTGCCTCTCTGGGCTTGCTACATTGTTGTATTTTTTTATTTTAACACATTGACAATGAAATCAGACTATAAACGCTTCTAAAACGAAGAGAATTGTCCCTCAACAAAGGTAAAAATACTAAACAAAATTTTTCTTATACTCTATAATGGCTCATGATTACGGTCGCGAACATGGAGTAAATACCCTAATTTGTTAATAGCTCTAGCCCATCGAACATTGAGCTTCAATTGCTTTTTCCAAGGAAAGTGGTTTTTACATTTGAGACAATTACAAAATATGTAGTAATGATATACATATATAGGGACATTGCATGAGTCTCTCTCTTAAGTTCCTCTGTCCCCTAGATGGGGCAGGGGGCATCCATGAAGCGTCACCATGCTATTTGGTGTTAAGCTTCGCGTTTTATTTCTCTCCAGGTCTTCCGTATGTTCTTCGCTTCTGCAATGACCGTTAGCCGTCAGCAATTAGCAGTCGCTTTCTTTGGGGATTCCAGCTTAGGGTTTGTTTTGTTTTGAGTGGATACGTAATAAAAAAAACATGCATAATTGGTTATTTCCCATATATATTAAATCATTTCAACCATCATTACACTGGGGTTAGAATTCAAATCAAGATAAATAAGCAAAAAGAACTTTTTAAATCAGTAGAGGGTGAGCAGCGGAACAACAAATGCGACACAAACAAACGTAAAAAGTAGTTTTGTAAATCTGTTAAGTAATTTCAACCATAATTAAACGCACAGAGGTTAGAAGTCAAAGTCATGGTGGAATAGTGGTTAAAACATCAGCCTCTCAAATATCAGTGTGCGGGTACGATTCCAGGTCAGGCAAGTACCAATGTAACTTTTCTAAGTTATATACGTACTTTCTAAGTTATTTTTTGTTTCTAAGTAAGTCTGATTACAAGGTGAAGAAAAACATCTTGAGGAAACCTAGACTTTAAGTCTGAAGTCGCCAACCGCATTGAGATCTTTCTCTGTGTGTGAGGTCACCTGTGTCCAGCAGTGGAACGATAAAAAGGTGATGATAACGATGATGAAGAAAGAATTCGAGTCAATTTAATTAAGCAAAAAATATCTCTGAAATCACCAAAGGGTGAATAGCGGAAAAACTAACACGTCATACTTTGGATAAAAGATCAAGGCCGAACCAATTTGACCTTAATCCATTAAACTGTTAAACCTTGCTGATTCACACACAATAAACTAATTTGCCGATAAACGGTGATCAATTAGGTAGTTAGATATGATGCGTCTGTGTAGACCGCGGAATTGAATGATTCAAGTTGACCTGGCGACACAAAGTTAGTGAGCGAAGCGTGAAGGACAAATGAAGTTTGCTTGGATTTGATGATAGGACATGTTATGCAGTTTCCAGTATTTTATTGATTTTAATGAGTAAGGCTCAGAGTCACACACACAAAGGGCGATGGAAAGAGCTATGCACCAAGTTTCCCTGCGCGCTCGAATCTGAAATGAGTATATCCGCAAAAAACCAAAGTCACCGACATAACTCTTTGAGTCGCTAAAATTAAGTGGCAGTGGGCGGGCACATTGCTCGTAGAACCGATAGCCGATGACGAAGACACAGCGTAGGGAGGTCCCAAACAAGGTGGACCGATGTCCTGGTGAAGCCGATGGATGCGGGCAGCACAAGACCGGTAATCGTGGAAAGCCTTGGGGGAGGCTTTTGTCCAGCAATAGATCTCTATAGACTGAAGAAAAAGAACAATGAGTGCCCTATGTAACTGTATTTCTCTTAAATTCTCATTTCATTTGTCATAGTCTGACTGTCCAAACCTTCGTATCTTGGTATTTTCCAGTACATAAAAAGTTGTAGAGGTCATTTGACACTCGGAAAGACAGGAAGTTATGGCTCAGTAATAACAGCCACACATGTCGATCAACCAGGTTAAGATACCCTTGCCGCGGTTAGTCCATGGATGGGTAACCATTTTTTATAAGCCGTTAGTCCCGGCTGACATTCGTGGATCTTTGACAGTTCTGAGGGTTGTTAGAAAAGCTGACAACCGGTCTTATCAAGGGTTCTAATATTATCCAGTAACTTAGTTGTGGAAGTCAGTAAACTATTATTGCTTAGCTAATCCAGTTGGACAAGAAGCTAATCAAAATAGTTGCAAATACTTCTGACTTTACAGACTTTAAAAAATTAACCTTGATTACTACGCTAACACAATAGTGGACTTAGTTAACTAAATTATTATTTTCTTTTTAGTACCAAGGCGTTTGGTATGAAATCTCCAAGCTGCCTATCGCTTCCGAAGGCAAGGGCCAATGTGGCCAGGCTGAATATACATTGAACGGCGACGTGGTCACCGTCAAGAACTCTCATGTCATCGAGGGAGAAAAGAAGTTTATTGAAGGAACTGCCAAGTTCGCTACTGATGCCAATGCAGCCGCCAAATTTATCGTCTCTTTCAAGTTTGGGGGTGAGTTTAAGTTACTGTACAGCAGCAATCCTATAACCATCTCACCGTTACAACTTGGGTGAAGTGATCGTGGAATGACCTGACATTACAACTTATCCCATGAATTGGCAGTATTGCTAGCCTACTATACTAGGTTCAGTTGAAAACCAGCGTCAGGCACTAGTTGTTTGCCATTTTTGCTGAACTGGGTCTTTATGGTGCAGCTGGGAGGCACACATTCCTGCTAGTTTTCTACATTTGTTTTTTCACATTTTACTTTATTTTATTATTACTATTTTTTACTGTTTAATGGTTGTGTTTATCTAATGTTATTGTGTGTCTTTTAGTAAGTGCCAAATAAATGTATTTCATTTCTTTCTTTCTTCAACTAACTTTTCATGGTTAGATTTTTACAAAATTGGTCTTTGATCTGTGCTGACTCGCTGACTGAGAGTCAAAGCATCACACACACATGGCGACATCGATAGACGGTCTGACATAGTTGCTATAAGTTTTTAAGCTTAGACCTATATGGATCATTATGGAATGATTTTTTCTTTTGGGCAAGTTTTTGACTGTTCCTGGGAACTTTGAACCTGGACTTTCGGCTTTCATGTAGAATTGATAAGTTTCAGGGACTCTCCTATTCTAGTCTTCATCAGAATCATTTCAGCCAAAAGACGTCCACTGCTGGACATAGAACTGCCCAAGAACTATGGCTTTCTGTGTTGTTTCTCGTTTGCAGGAGATTCCAGAAAGCCAATTTTCGTCAAAAACTTTCAAATACTTTATAAAATCTATGACCTTACCGTATTGTTTAAAAGATACCCAGATACTGATTACATTTAATGTTTTTATAGATTTAGCCACCGAATCACCTCTGCTGATCCTCGCCACCGACTACAACACTTACTCTATCGCCTACAACTGCAAATACAACGAGAAGACCAAGACACATAATGGTAAGTACACTTTAAACTACCACCTTTGTCTTGATTTTAGAAAGAGATGAGACTATCAAAGTTTACGAATGAGGGTGAGAAAGAGGAGGCCATAACATCGTCTGCCGGCAGAAGTTACCACCCACCAGACTAAGTCTTGCCGCCAAGCGATTCATCATGTTCCGGCATGATGTCTGATGAAGCCGTACGGAGGACGGGTTTGAGTAGTTGTGTTGCGATGTTTGCCGGGTACGATGCGCCAAATATTGTTGTGACGGGAATTCGGTTGTGGAGGGACTCCAGATCAATCTCACTCCGGCGCAGCATCGTTGGTCGTGTTGTTGGGTTTAACATTCCATCACTTTGCTCAACTGCCGTCTTCTCTCCAATTCGCTCAGTTTTTCAGTATTTTTTTTGAGTGAATAGGCTCATAATTAAGTAGCGCGTTATACCCTAAACGATTGAATCACTGCTTACCATCAGGCGGGATTGCGGTCAAGCGCTAGTTTATAATTATTAAAAAATAGAAGTCTTCTTTCAAGAGTTATCGTACCTGAATGGTTTGACAAATCTTTATTGCATTCATGTGTTGCATATATGTTATTACAAGGTCAATATAGACCCTGATGGCCACAGCAAAACCAAGAAAGGGGTAAAGAGCTAAGTGGCAATGCAGACCATGAAATTTATTATAAATTATTATGGCTGGATTATGCCCTTGCATAGTGTTCGATATTAGTTATTATGAAACTCGTTAATTGTTAGTATAGTGTTTTCATAATTTTCATTAAATTACGCTTTTATTTGTGTAATCATTTTGTCTTATCTATATTTGATTTTTATATTCTATTAAATTATATATAAAGATTTTGTAATGTAGACTAATGGCTCCTGTATCTTATCAACAACAGCATCTACCTACATAGATAGACTTTCGTTTTCTTTAGCTTGTCACTATATATGAGCTAATATCGTAACTGGTTCAAGTATTGACGGTGTTCCGATATCACCCATTGCGTCTGTTTTCATATTTACATCGTCATCCTTTAGCGGTCTACTGTTGGACATACATCTGTGCAATAGACTTTATTGTGGCCGAAGTCTGAGTAAAATTGCTGTGTTATATTTTGCTTTGCTGTTTGGTTTTAAATATTTCTGTTAGTTACTTTTTATTTCTCATAACGTGCAATCAAACGTTTAGACGTTCGTACCACACATAATCTATCAATAATTTATCTCGTTGTTTACCAAAGTTATCGTAGATATGATAAGAAAATACTGATTTTTTCAACGCACATTGTCATACATGTTGAAAATAGGCAGATAATTAAATTAATTGTGCATTTATAAGAAAACATTCATACGTTACTAGATAAAAAATCAAGTAGGGATTTTTTTAAAGCCTGAAAATCAATCGTGATGATTGTAGGTACAAATTGTTAATTGAACACTAAATTATAGTGTTTTTTTTTTTTTTTTTCTATGGGACAAAACCCGCCACACTTTTCCCAACCACTGCAACTCCTGAAAGCCAGAATCAACAGTGGCGACCGCCAGAAAAACGCCGAGCAATGAAGCTCGACGAGTCCCGGAGAAACGATTCAACTGTCTTGGGTCCCGCAACGAAATTAATCAGAAAAGAATAACGGAGGAGTAAGAAAAAAGATATTTTTTCCACTTCCCTCCATAACAAGCAGGAGACAGAACAGAACTAGGCCAATCGGCACAAAGGGACATTATTGCAACTGGGAGAAGCCCAGATTGCCAAACACCACGGAATAAAATTTGATTAAGTTAATGGGTCCTAAGTAGGTATTAGCTGTTACAATTGATTCCAATAATAGGTATGGCAAAAACGCCTGAACGCACGGAAATTGGTTCTAGTTATAATATTGCGTTCATTCTGCCAAAGAACACACTCCCACAAGATGTGATGTGCGGACTGTTCAAATTCACAGTTCGATATAGAACACTGACACAAAGGGGAAGGAACAAGTTTAAAAGAATACAGTTTACTTTTAAAGTTGCCATGACCTGTGAGAAATTGGGCAACGCAGTGGTCAACCTCCAGCCATGTCTTAGCCAGCCGATCGCCAACGGATGGAAAGAATAGATGGAGGTGCCGGCACTTGATGGAATTATCCCACCTACTTTGCCATTCGGATAAGAGGTCCTCCCAGACTTCAGTCTGAGGTTTAAATAATCTAGAGATTTTATTAAAGTCGCGTTGTGTAACAAAATTAGTGTCCATGTTAAATTATAGTGTGTTAGTGATTATGTCGGAGTAGCTATTACCGCACACCCGTTGCTCTAAAAACGGTGAAGGAAAACATTGTAAGGAAACCGCCATGTCTATGAATCAAAAAATTGGAAGACATGCGATGTCCGCTGACTCGCACTGGGCCCACGTAGTAAAATACGGCCCATTCTCCTAGAGAGGAGACCCGTATTCTTGCAGTGTCCTTAAGCCTTTGGTAAATTTTCATTCTATCAGCAATAGCGACAGCGAATATTCAATGGATTGACATATTGAGAGAAGGGCAATCTCTGTGATCTCACATCCTTAGTCGACACAGGAGACGTCCTGGATAGCCACCCGGTAAAGACCAGTCCCGCATCGACTGCGCGTTGTGTTCCACGCGTGCCTTTTAGGCCGCTGCCTCGAATCTTGCGAGCAGCGGGGCGACGGCGGCAGCGGCGCGGGAGCCGGGCGGGCATCGAAGACCCGTTCTCGAAACTAGCGAGCAGATTGCGCGTCATTATAGCCGCGTAGTGTTGTGCTGACGATTGTGTCGACGAGATATTTGTTTTTATTCGCGACAGAAATGTCTGAACAATGGCAGCAACTTCTTTTTGATTCAAATTTATACCTAACGCTCGATCACCGCTCGCTGCCCGCAAGATTCGAGCGCGAGAAGTACGCCGCTCGCTGCCCGCCGCCGCCCCGCTGCTGCGCCGCCGTTTTCGAGAACCGATCCGTTTGATTTTACGCATAAGATCTTGCCGCTCACTCGCCGCCCCGCTGCCCGCAAGATTCGAGGCAGAGGCCTTAGAGCTGTCAGTACATAGCGTGGAACGCTAGGGAGTTGTTTGAAAGTGATACCGTGGCCTCTGCTACAGATGAATTAACGAACACGAGTAGGTTTTAGTCGGTAAAAGTCTGACACACCCTTCCTTCCAACCCAGAGCGTGAGAAATCACACGATGATTTCCAAAAAAAAGCAAGGGAATGAAAAATCTTTACATGTATTTTCTGAGACACTTTTTGTTTAGATAAAGTATCACTGAACATAATATTTGAACTCTGTACATCATGACAGTACTTTATGCCATGGCACTCCACGTGCGTAACCCACGTGGAGTATGTGGTACGCAACGTAAGATTGATAAGTACTAATACAAACGTATAATAGTACAATTGTAGGTAGGTATTTTTTTATACTTCGAAGCATTAACTGCTAAGAAAAACCATGGTAAAAAAGTATTTCGTCTCACTTTAAACATGCCATTATTTTTTTATTTGCTCTTGTATGATGTTTATTAATTAGACTAGTATGATACACTCATATTTATTATATAAATAAAAACTATGTAAATAGTACACTGTAGACTACCACATTATTTCTCTCTCCTTCCCCTTACTATTCCATCCAAAGATTGTCTGTAAAAGATCGCTCTTAGCGATAAGACCGCCCATTGTGTCACCCTTTGTAAAATCTCTATATTTATGTTTTTGTAATCTATATGGTGTACATAATAAAGAGTATTCTATTTTATTCTAAACAATCTGCAAATATTACTGACTAGCTACGCCGCGTGGTTTCACCCGTGTAGGTTTCGATATATTTTTTTTATATGCTCCTATTGGTCGAAGCGTGATGTGATAAGCATTCCTGGATTAATGAGCTATCCAGCGCATAATTTATCAAATCGGACCAGTAGTACCTGAGATTAGGGCATTCAAACAAACAAACAAACTCTTCAGCTTTATATATGAGCATAGATTTAATTTGTCTGTTTGTTTGTAATTAACTAGTGATAATATTTTCCATTACACTTGCAGGCTTTGGACTGTCGGTATGGTCAAGTGTAAGAGTATACATATTATGATGTACTTAACTCGCAAATTCAGCCGTTATTGATAACATAAAATGTAGTATATTTTACTCTTAACAAGTTAATTTTGCTTAGAATGTATTACATCCCTGAAGAGACGGGCAGACTGGCCCTGCCCTGCATGTGCAAACGCGCCTAGTACCACCGATCTGTAGTGTACTGGGTTACGCGCTCGGTAACCTGACGGCAACTATTTCTAAAAAAAAAAAAAAAAAAAATAGATGTTATCGCACCTTTCTTAGCAATTGTTTTTAATTCTTGTGTCACATCTGGTATATTTCCTGATTTGATGAAACTTAGCAAAGTAATTTCACTGTTCCAATCTGGTAGTACAACTGATCCCACGAATTTTCGGCCAATTTCTATATTACCAACTTTGAGCAAAATTTTTGAAAAATTAATTTTGAAACAGTTGTTGAGACATTTCAACTTATATAATTTATTGCACGTGAAACAATTTGGTTTTACAAAGGGTCGTTCAACTACCGATGCGGGCGTGGCGTTGCTAAAGAACATATTTGGGGCCTGGGAGGAATCGCAAGATGCTCTTGGTATTTTTTGTGATTTGTCCAAGGCCTTTGATTGCGTACATCATGATACTCTTATTAGGAAACTGTACCATTATGGTTTAAGGGACAGAGCTCTCAACCTTCTGACTTCTTATCTGAATAATCGAATTCAGAGGGTTGATGTTAATGGCAACAAATCTGCAGGATCTGAGGTCACCATGGGCGTTCCGCAGGGCTCAATTCTAGGTCCTTTCTTGTTTTTAATTTATATTAATGACTTACCTCATCACGTGAGGGATAATCACAACATAGTATTGTTCGCGGATGACACTTCTCTTATTTTTAAAGTCAAGCGTCAGCTAGCAAATTTTGACGAAGTTAACAATGCACTTTCGAAAGTTGTCCATTGGTTTAATGTAAATAACCTTCTTTTGAATGAAAAAAAAACTAAATTCATTAAATTTTCTACGCCAAATGTCAGGCAGTTAAGTACCAATGTTCAACTGAATGGAGTAGAGTTGATCCCTGTCGAGTCGACAGTTTTTCTTGGATTGACTATTGACTCCAAGTTATAATGGGGTCCTCACATTGAGAAGCTGTCGGGTAGACTCAGTTCTGCCGCTTATGCTGTTAAGAAAATTAGACAGAAAACTGATGTGAATACAGCCAGAATTGTTTATTTTAGTTATTTTCATAGTCTTATGACTTATGGGATTCTTCTCTGGGGAACTTGTGCGGACATCAATACCATCTTTGTTTTACAGAAAAGGGCTGTTCGAGCCATCTACAACCTTGGTCCTAGAGATTCTCTTAGAGAAAAATTCAGAGAGGTGAACATTCTGACTGTAGCTTCGCAATATATATTTGAAAATCTTATGTATGTATATAAAAATATATCTAATTTTAAGAAAATAAGCGATGTTCATGATATAAATACCAGGAACAAACACAATCTTGCTGTACATCACACTCGTCTCCACAGAGTAGGCAACTCGTTCATGGGTCAATGTATACACTTTTACAACAAGCTTCCCATGGACAAATATAACATGGTGTGTAAATGATTGGAATAGATTCAGTTACATATTCTGAACAAACTATATTTAGGTTTCGTATAAAGATAAAAATATGCCTATAGCTCTACGTAGAAATTAGAGCGATAAAATCCTACAAATTAACAATTCTTGCTACTGATAAGGATAAATAGTAGTAAAACTATTCATCATCAACCTCTTTATCGTCCCACTGCTGGGCACAGGTCTCCTCTCATACAGAGAAGGATTGAGCTTAATCACCACGCTTGCTCAATGCTGGTTGGCGATTTCAGACTTAAAGTCCAGGTTTCCTCAAGATGTTTTCCTTCACCTTCAGTCATTGATGTCCAAGATATACTTAGAAAGTACATATAACTTTAGAAAAGTGGCATTGGTACTTGCCTGACCTAGAATCGAACCCGCGCACTCTTACTTGAGCGGCTGGTGTTTTAACCACTAGCCCACCACGACTTTTAAAGCTATTATTTTGTGGAAAAATGAGATAAATACATAAAAAGATATACGTATAATACTGCAGTTATGATAGATAATATTATTGAAAAAATTATCGAGGTCGACAATCTGCAATAAGAGAATTTTATAGAGATTTTGTGAGTTTTTCCGAATCTTTGTTTATTAGGTATAAGTGTTGACGTTTAGGAGTCAACTTGTACAGAAAATAAAAATTTTACAGAATCGAACAACTCAAATATTTTGATATATATATATTAGTTGTGTATTTTAACATCGTTTCTTCATTATTGTTGTTTAAGAAGTATGTTATTTTTTAACCTTTTTTTTTTCAACTGTGGTAAAGAAAATCGTCTCCTCAATTGCCAGAGTTTAATATGCTAATGGTTTGCATATGTAAATCGAAATCAGCCTTAGAGTTCTCGGCATCGAAAAATCTTACACACAACCTCATAATCCTTTTCTAATTACAGAGCAAGCCTGGATCCTGTCTCGTAGCAAGACTTTGGAGGGTGAAGCCAAGACCTTTGTCGATAACTTCTTGAAAGAGAACTCCAAAATCATCGACTCCACCAAGCTGGTACAAACCGACTTCTCCGAGGCAGCTTGCAAGTTCACCAGCTCCAGTGTCATGACTGGTCCGATTGCCAAGCCCTAAATATTGGACCCTAGAAGATTAAATTAACCAAGTAAACCTTCGTGATATCTTGATCTTATTTTTGACACCTATGTTGTTGATATAGCATTTGAAATCTATTTTATATGTAGTAGACCTTTATATATATTATAGTTTCTTTGTATGTATATATCAGAGATTCTTAAGCAGGTAGTTATAAAGAACTGGTGTCAAAAATGGGGCTACTTCAACATACTTTTGTTGATGTCAGATTGCAGAGAAAATGGAAAAGCGACGCAACTTTCTCGAATATGATTTCTAACAAATATTGACATAAATTGGTTTTTACAATCTGACGTAAACTTTAGTCTCAGTATTAGGAAATCCGCATAATTTTTTAAGTTATTTTTTTCACATTTTCAAACTTTTCGTTCATAGTGATGTATATAGAAAAGCTATCTAATAATATGTTTTGTAACATTAAGTCTATTATATTTGACGTAAGACTAGTGTGTATCTAGACAAAACATAATTAGTGAAGTGTTAATGAAGACGAAAATATGAATAATAGATTATATTGTTGAAATCAATTTTCTGACAAAACACAAAGACTCCATTTAAATCCCATTATCTAATCCTAATAACATTACAATTAAGGCATAACTAATAACTTTCAACCTTGATCTTTTAAATAATATATAACACAGATTATAATCGGTCTAACGTTTGTGATAAAATAGTTAAGCACTTACTGTGTTTAGTCTAGGACTATTTATTGGATAATAAACTTTTCTATACAATTATTTGTGAGTTATTTTATAATTTATTTTCTTTTCATCATTATCATCTCCGAATGACGTACTACTTACTTACTTACTTTTACGTTATCTTCCTCAAAATATATCGTGAAAACCGAAGCGTCAATCGACAGCACTATACTTACTAATATTTATATTCTGTCTTTTTTGTTTCTGGATGTGAAATCATCACATGACCTTTCCCGTTTCGGCGAACTTGACTTGAAGTTGGAGACTTTTGCTGACTAAAACCCATCCGTGTTTCTTCACTTGCCTGTGCGCCAGGGCCACGGTTTCTTTTTTAACCAACCCGCAACCCTTACCCAGGAGGCATCGGTCTTCGTGGAACCCGTCACGATGACCTCCTTGACGTTCTTAATGCAATATAAACAAAAATATACACTGAACCTTAATTTAGAACAAGAACAAGACAATGCTCACCATTTTGTCATTTATGCACTACACTTAAGGACAACAATGAATTCGTCTAAAATTGTGTGTTAGACCAAGCAGGCGTGAAATATGTGGTGATTAAACTTCTTGCATGCACGAGAAAAGGTGATTATCTTGAAGTTATATATCTAATTGTCAGTATTTTAGATGGAGATACTGGCCATACAAACATAGTGGACATGCTCTATCTAACCACCACAACCCGATTACTAGGTACATAAAAATAGGATGATGGGTAGATGGGGTAGACAGAAGGGCCACGCACACTTTTCGGGCTTAAAGGGCACAGGTCTACCTAAGGCGGGAGATATGTAATGAAGTTCTTTCCTGAGCATGGAGGGGTATAATGATAGTCTGATGCACCTTAGTAGTTTTAACTTTTGTTGACTCGTCCGGCTGTTTTCGTTTAGCCATAAGCCCCAATAGTTTGCTACTATGACTTATTAAAGTTATATTTATTGCGGGTCTATCATGAATCAGAGCCAAAGTATTGAATCTGTTGTTTTGTGATATCTAAACAAGCTCTGTAATATGACGTTGAGGATATTATTTTATTTTTTTCATTTGATTGGTTATTAATATGAAATTTTATGTGTCAGTCAAGCAGCCAAGTTTTAAGCCCAGTTAATCCTTTTTACTAAAGAACCTGAATTACACAATTACCAACCAACTCGATAGATTATGTACAAAATAAAGGCATAATGTTCAGGTCTTTGGAAAACAGAAAAAAAAAATATCCATTACTATCCCAAAAAGGTTTTTATTAATCACAGTCTAATACAAGATCGTCGTGGTTTTCACCAGAAATTGCTGGTAAAGAAGTCTGTTTCAAATTTATTCGTATAAGAACAGCTAGCGTTTGTGAACTCTTTGAAAACAAATGATTGCCTATGTTCGGCTAAGTCAGGGTATTTGGACAGTTTGTCTTCAACCTTCTTCAGAAGCTCTCCTTGCAGCTTTTCCTTGCTACGAGTCAGCACCCATGTGAATACTGAAAATATAGGAAAGTAAACATTATCTACACACTTCAATTTGTCATTTATATATAAAAATCCTAGTGCTATCGTATTCAAGGCGTTTCATGTTTCTACAGAATTTGCCTACTTTTGATATCGTTCACGCCTGATGGAAAACAATCAATGAGGTTCATGGTAGAACGAGCGTGCTCTGAAGATAAAGGAGCCTGATCACAGTTGTTTTAAACCAAATGGGTTAAATATAGAAGAGCACACAGATGCTGTGTAATGTAATTATGGAGAAGAGGAGGAGAAATACTTAATACGACTATTCGAAACATGTTTGACTTTTCCATCATCGTTATCTCTTATAGTAGGTTTTCCTCTCCACTGCTCTGAAAACGGTGTAGGAAAACAGCGTGAGGAAGCCAGGAAAATATTCATACAGCCAATTTCTTGTTCTAACAGTTTGTTCGGCTTCTGACTACCCACAACAACTATCAAATATCTAGAAATAATAATAATCTCCCCAAACTCGGAAAGTGCCTCGGAAAAGCACGGAGTGGTCTCGTAATATTGTAATGAGTAGTCACCTATCCATGGACTCTCGACAAGCTAGATAGGCTTATCCGGCTGTCGTTATTCGAGCCACTCCCAGTGAGTGGCTGGTAGCTAAATAATAACAGCCTAGTAAGTACCATTTATTCTATTATGCTGATCTTCAGTGCCTACCATAGTGCATCCTAATCTTCTCCTTGAGCCACCTGCAAGTGTAAGCGATGGCATAGCCGTCGTAGTCAGTCGACAAGATGAAAAATGGGAACTGGAGAACATTATCTGAAAAAAAAAAGTTTTTATTCGGGATGACAATTTAAACACCACCTGCTTAATAAAGTATAATTGCAATGCCAAAAAATGTAAAAAAAAGCATTAAATGAATATTGGCAATTAAAAATATGTAGGTATACAAAATTGTTTTATTTATATATCGAACTATGATTGTACATGTGTAGCGGTACCTACAAAAGCCACAGGGAAAGCCAATTTCAACCATTGGGCAAGTGCCCGCCAGACATAACAATCGTCTGGTCAGAGGAACCTCCCTTATCTATGGAGGATGAGTGGAGCACGATATCATCACAATTTTTTTTTTGAGGCGCGTGTGGAACACAACGCGCCGTCGACACGCTCCTGGTCCTTACTGGGCAAGCTGACCCCTGCTTGCTGCTCGCGCAAGACCGCGCCCTCGATAATCGGAAATCCGATGTTGTGTCTCGACCAGGGCGTCTCTTGCGGCGGCTAGTGTTCACGCCACTGAGTCCACGCCACACGACGCCCTGGGCGCTGACATTCCCGCTATCTCACTTTCTCCACCTCCTCCTTTGCGAGTATCACAGCTTCGTAGAAGGAGGCGACGGCCTGTCATGAACTCTCCCTCATAAGATCAAGACATCACAAAAAAAAACCCAGGTAAATAGCAGACATCTTCTTAGATTGACCTGACAGTTGCCATATAGAAAGAAAAAGTATTAAAAATACCAACCACCAGCCTCATGGCTCATAAGAAATACAGCATTCTTCCCAGCATCGAAGGTAGGGTCTACCCTAGCTTGGTACATCTTCTGAGTCCTGTTACCCTGATCTACTTGGACATAGGTCTCCTTATACAAATAGCCCAGGTTATCTTCTTGGAATTCAATAGTAGAGCAGTCGCTGATTTCCCGGCCATCACTGGCGTAGCTAGCTACGTTGTACCATAGACCTGAAAACTGTAAGGGAGGTTTTTTTAGAGAAAATTACAAAGGAATTAGATTGTGCTTAAAAAATAGTTTACCAGATCGAATTTCGGCCATCTCGATCAATCTCAGCGGAAACTCCTTACACAACAGTCAACACATTATAAGTAGCAATGAGTTTCGTTTTGACTCTTAGATAATATACATTGCGTTATTTACATTCTTGAGCACACGCATTTTGCGAAGATATGGAGCAATGGATTAGAAATATGCTTCAAAATTACTCCTATTGATAGTAATATTGTGTTACGGAATCAGGGTACACGAGAAGTAATACTGTGTTAATTAATTAGGGTATATTATGAGATATTAAAGCGCGCTTTTACATTTCCATGTGAAGCGTAGATATATGTATGTAGGTGCTCTCTCAGTCTACCCTCTTTCTTATAGTCCGATGGTACAACCATTCCTCACGATGGATGAAGATTAGTCGCAGGACATTAATGGCATTACAAACTTCATAATAGAAACTCATTTGCAAGATACGTATCATATGGTAAAATTTTAAACTGTGAGCTTTTTTTTTAAGATTTTCTTAATATCAATCTTATTTCACATCATTTTTAGCTTACATTGCATATTAAGGAGTCTCCATTTAGGCATAGATATGGCTGTATCTAAAGGGCCTTACATTATAAATACGTAAGGAACAAATAGAGAGTATTGAAAAAAAAAAATGCGATTAATTGTATGAGTGTGTGATAGTGCTTTTTATAATTATAAACTAGTGCTTGACCGCGATCCCGTCTGATGGTAAACAATGATGGAATCGTTAATAGTAAAGCCCGGTACTTTATTAAGAGCCTATTCACTCTAACAGAGTGAATAGGAAGGAAGATGGCATTTGAGCAAAGTGATGCAATGTTAAACTCAACAACATGACCAACGATACTGCGAAAGAGGGAGATTGATCTGGAGACCCTCCACGACCAAACTCCTGACACAACAACATTTGCCGCATCGTACCCGGCACACATTGCAACACAACTGCTCAGACCCGTCCCTCCGCCACGCATGGCTTCACTAGACATCATGCCGGAACACGACGAATAGCTTAGCGGCAAGGCTTTGTATACAATAGTAGAGCAGAAAAAGTAGTTATGCTATGTTATGCTAAGTTTATGAAGAAAATTATTAAGTACCTACCTAGAGTAACAGTATGAAGTTAAAACATAAAGATGATAAAAGAAGAATCCAGTAAAAGGAAGCCAGAATGACAGATGAATATATGAGTTTACACTGTTGAATCAAATGCTTATATTTGTATTCGCCATTTTACTTTCAAGCTTGCTCCGCTAATCTAATTAATTTACAAATACCGTTCATAAAGTAAAGGAAAGGTACCGATGATCTTAATCAGTTTATTGTTATAGATCAATCAGTATTTTTTAATAATTGATTGATATCATGTTCAAATCTTAATAATATATCAATCTGTTTTCAAAAGTATGCCGATAGAAGGTATAAAATTTGTATTTTAAATTAGATTTTTACTAACTTCAAAGATTGTAATTGAATTGGTTTAAGTTCAAAGAAACCGTTCGTTTGTAATCGAGAAATCAATTTGAGATAAAAAGATTAAATATTTTACCTAGTAACCTAATACTGATTTAAGAAGCGGATTTAAGTGTAGTTGACTAAACAATTCACAAACGAAAAAAACAAAATACAAACTAGGTACAGGTCAAATCTTACTGTACGAAGTTGCTCGGAGAATTTTGAGATTCATCTTGGCTCGTGATTTGGGATCAAAATTTTTATGATATCCAAATTAGAAGAACAATAATTTAAGTACTTAAATAGATTGTTGTTGTGAATCTTAAAATTCTGTATTAAATTGCTACATGAACAAAAAATGCAAACTACATATCAAGTTTTAGTTACGGAATTTTGAGATTCATCTTGGCTCGTGATTTTTGACCAAATGAGTTCACATTTAAGTAGATACCGAAACTATCCAAATCATGACAGCAATAATTTAAGATAACAATTAGAATGTTGTTGTGGCTTCTAAAATTCTGTATTTATTTGTCACTATGTACCTAACATAAACAAAAAATGGTAATGTAGTTCTCATAGATAGGTATAATTATCGTAATTTGGTCCTATCATCAAAGACCAGTCGCCTTTTGAAGGTTTTCGACCAAAAACAAAAAAAAAAAAATAATTACTATCGTAACTCAAACTTACCTTAGTAGGATTAAAATTTTCTTGTCGTTTAATATCAGGACATTCTCCTGGCAAGGTGTATTCAGCTGCGAAAACTCCTGCCAAACACAGGGAGATTAATAAGAGTAGCATTTTAAAACAACTGGATGGTCCGAAACTGAGACAACGAGTGAGCTCTCCCGTCCTACGCGGTAATTATTCAATGTGCCGACCCCAGACATAAAGACGCTTTTATACTGAAATAGAAGTAAATTGGCCACATTTTGCGATCTGATGGAAACTTCCTTTCGTCTGATTTATACGTTTCGTGTTGTTTACGTAAGTTTTGCGATGTAGGATAGGATGCAGTAATATACGCTTGTCGTATGTAATTGAAGCAAAGTCAGGTAGTATAAAGTGGGTTTACACGTGATAAAATTTGACTCATTTTTAATTTATGTGCTATATTATCCTTGCTAATATTATAAATGTGAAAGTCAGTTAACAACACTGAAGTTGCAGTGGGCTGGACACATTGCCCGTAGACTGATGCCTTATGGGGCCGACGGTTTCTCGAGTGGGGACCATGCATCGGAAGACGTAGCGTGGGTAGGCCCCTGACAAGGTGGACCGACGACCTGGTGAAGGTCGCGGGAAACCGCTGGATGCGGGAGGCGCAGGACCGGTCGTCGTGGAGAACCTTGGGGGAGGCCTATGTCCAACAGTGGACGTTTATCGGCTGAAATGATGATAATGATGATGATGATGAAAGTCAGTTTGGATGTTTTTTTTTTTAATTATTATAAACTTGCGCTTGACCGCAATTCCGCCTGATTGTAAGCAGTGATGCGATCGTTGATGGTAAAGCGCGCTAGTTTATTAAGAGCCTATTCACTCAAAAAAACTGAGCGAATAGGAAGGATGACGGCAGTTGAGCGAGGTGATACAATGTTAAACCCAACAACACGCCCAACGATGCTGCGCCACAGGGAGATTGATCTGAAGACCCTCCACGACCAAACTCCCAACACAACAACATTAGGCGCATCGTACCCGGCACACACCGCAACACAACTGTTCAGATCCGTCCTCGGTACGGCTTCACCAGACATCATGCCGGAACACGACAAGTCGCTTGGCGGCAAGGCTTTGTCTGGTGGGTGGTAACTTCTGCCGGCGGCCGATGTTATGGCCTACCACCGAGGCACACGTATAGCTAACGAGGAAACACACATAGCATTATACCGATATTCTCACAGGTTCGAAACTGCGGCGGGTGAAACTGCGGGACGCAGCTAGTTTGGTATAAATGTGTATGGTGTATTATTTATTATAGCTTGTGCTAAATAAAAGAGTTTTTATTTCTTTCATTCAAAGATAGAACGTTTTAAGTTCCATTAATTTTTCACCACATAGTAAAACTTTGGCAGACTTTTGCATTTGGTGAGCATGATGATGTGTCTTCAATTAGTTTCTTTGAAATTCGTTCACTTAATGACTATACCCCTTATACGCGTAACACACTATAACTATCAATTTGGAATCATATTAAACAAATTGCGAATCCATTGCTCCAACTGTTAGTAAAAAGTGTCTGATCAATGACGTAAATACCGCAATGAATGTTGTTGAACTGTCAAAATAAAACCCATTGCTACTGATAGTGTGTTACACAATTTCGTTGGATTAGAAAAAACTAAAGCGAAGAAAAGAAAAAGAAATAGATTTATGCAGCACAGACCATCTAAAATAAACATACATCAGGTTGCATCAAGTATGTAAAAATCACGGCGGCTGAACCAAATAGCAGTCTGTATGATAAAAATATAATAACAATCATACATCAAACTAGTGTCAAGTACTTCTTGCATTTTTCATTGATAAACAAGTTTTGTTTCTCAAATACGTCAGTTGCAATTTTCAAATTCTTGCAATATTATGTACACCACTTTACAATTATAGGGTCAAACCCACATTAACACGTTTAATTCAACAGATTACACGTTCGTAGAACAGAGATACGGTAAACAAAACAAATTGTAGTTTTTCTACGAAGTGTTTTTCAAAAGTGGTTGCGCGTAGTGGTATTTTATATATTACTAGTGATCCGCCCCGGCTTTGCGCGGGTGCAATGCTGATACTAAATATATTACAAAAAAAAAAAAACTGTCAACGTTGTATAAAAAACATAGCGGCCCGCCGCCCAACCGGCTAGTACCGCCGCAAATGCTACGCCCCACAATTTTTAAATTTGTAATATCTTCGAAACTATTTATTTAAATCATGTGCTGTAAAGGGCGATAGAGATCTATATTTAAAAAAAAATAGGGGTGGATTATCCTTAATATTTAGGGGGATAAAAATAGATGTTGTCCATTCTTAGACCTACCCAAGATGCACAAAAAATTTCATGAGAATCGGGAAAGCCGTTTCGGAGGAGTTTAACCACAAACACCGCGACACGAGAATTTCATTTAGATATTATCGTATATGTACTTCACACCAGGGCAGCTTCTAATGTTGTACAAAGCACAGGTCCGTTCGTGTGTGGAGTACTGCAGCCACATTTGGGCTGGTGCTGCTAAGTGTCACCTGGCCACTTTGGATTCAGTGGAGAGGCGTGCGAAGAGGCTGATTGGTGACCCTGATTTAACTCGAGTTGGTCTCCAAAGCCTAGAGCACAGGCGTAGAGTAGCCAGCCTTTCGGTGTTCTATAGGATACATTCTGGGGAGTGTGCGAGGGAATTGCACGATTTAATTCCCCCATCTCCGTTCCACCATCGGACGACCCGTCGTACGGCGAGTTTCCACCCTTATGTTGTTAACACCTCAACGATCCGGACGAAGCGTTTCGCCTCGTCCTTTATACCGCGTACATCGAGGGACTGGAACAATCTGCCGGCGGCGGTGTTTCCGTCGGACTACAATTTGAGTGTCTTCAAGGCTAGAGTGAATAGGCTCTTAATAAACTAGTGCGCTTTACCATCAACGATTGCGTCACTGCTTACCATCAGGCGGGATTGCGGTCAAGCGCTGGTTTATATTTTAATTAAAAAAAAAAAAAAATGTTTATTTGTGCTGGAAGAAAAGTAAGATACTGCCACAAATGAACAGATATACCTACTAAAATGTACTTTTTTGTGAATTTACCTTGAGCTAATTTGAAACCAAGAAAATTATGGTGATGTAATAAGACTTTATTCTTCGAGTAAATATTTAATATTGATAGTTGCGTCCCGCGGTTTCACCCGTGTTAGTTTCAACCCCGTAAGAATATCGTGATAAAAAGTATTTTATGTGTTAATCCTAGTTATAAACTATCTATGTGCTAACTTTCATCCAAAAATACCCATTAGTTTTTGTGTGAAAAAGTAACAAACATCAATCCATACATTCTCACAAATTTTCGCATTAAGTAGGATTGGAGGCGCGTAAGTGTCGGGGCGTGCCTCACAGGCGATGCACGGGGTAGTTTAACACCGCAATACCCCGTGCAATAGGCGAGGCCCAGACAGACAGGACCGGCACGAGAGTGTGGGGCCGCGGCAGAATCAAGGACTCCCGCGGCCCCGCGCGCACCTGACTGGAGAGAACATCGGGGTGGTTTTTAGTCAGTAGGAGTCTAACAGACCGCGTCGCCCACCGCAGGGTGGTACAAAAAAAAAAGATGACACTCAGACTTGGTAGTAATAATAAGTTCTATGTAAATGGATCGGTTACAGGATTAGTCTTTAGCATTCCTTCTAGTGGACCATTGTACTTGGAAATAGTGGGTATACAAAATTATGGTATATGAAGATCGATGATCATCATCATCATCTCAGCGTTAATGCCAGTCGCATCCGAAGCTTTTTTTTCAGCTTGGAGTATGGGGTCCGCTTTACCAGTCTAACTACTGATTTTGGCGAAACTTCGACATTTTCCGTGAAGCGACTGCCGTCTGACCTCCACAACCCGAAGGCGATATCGAAGCATTGCAGTTAGACCAATTGTTGGACTTTTGAGGGCTCCAACAACCCGTAACGACTGCCATTAGATGTTCGTATGGCAACCGGGACCAACGGCTTAACGTGCTTTCCGAGGCACGAACAGACCAGTGCAAATATTGATATTCATGCATACAAATATTTGCACTGCGCGGGTCGAACCCGCGCCTCCTTGCGCAGCAGCCGCGTTCGCTACCGCTACGCTACGGAGGCTGTCATATGAAGATCGATGATATATCTATATAATTATCTATACTAATAGCGAATTCTTGCTATAGTTCTGTAACAGTGAATACAATAATATTATTTAGACATTATTTTTAATTTAATTTCTCAGTAATTATAATATAGTTATGATAATATAGGGACAAAAATCAAAGACACCATGACGTGTCTATTCGTTTTTGCTACCGACTTCCTAAATTAATTATTTTCCACTTTCTAGTGTTTTTTGGAAGTCGATTATTTTTAAAATAGGTTTTATTATGTAACATAATTTCTCAGTAATTATGATGTTGTTAACTAAACACCGTAGAATTTTAAGAAGTCTTATGAATATACGAGTATCTTCTTAGAAATGTAATGTTTACACCGTTTGAACCCAGTGATAACCCTTAAGATGGACTTACTATAATAAAATCATTACCTATTAAATTATTTAAAATCATTCTTGTTTGTGGTTTCACACAGATTAAATCACAGTACAATAATAATGTTAAAATTATTAATAATTTCATTATCTATTGGTGTATGTAGTGTTTATGGGTATTTTACTTTACCGGGAAAATGCCCCGAGAATGTGCAGCTTCAGGAAGAGTTTCGACTAGCAGACGTAAGTTTTTTTTTCAAAAGCATACTTTGATTGTGTAAATTATATTTGTGAAGTGCTCAAAAACATGAAATAGTCGTCTTTTATAACGCGTACACCGAGGGACTCTTTTGCCAGCGGCGGTGTTTCCGTCGGACTACAATTAAAGTATCTTCAAGACTAGAGTGAATAGGCTCTTATAAACTAGCGCGCTTTACCATCAATTCCGTCACTGCTTATCATCAGGCGGGATTGCGGTCAAGCGCTAGTTTAGCGCTATATTTTATAAAAAAAAAGTGCTAGCATATGATGGCTCAGTAGCCATCCAAAAGAGCCAGCTAAACGAGAGACTAAAGTGTAAATTTCACTTCTCCTCCACAGAAAAGAGGGGAACCTCCGAACAGACGGGTAATTGCCCGGTCCGGCCGATTTTCGGTCTCCGTGGCGCAGCGGTCAACACGCCTGCCTGTGACGTTTAGGCCCCGGGTTCGATCCCCGGCCAGGTCATGATAGAAAACGATATTTTCCTGATTGGCCTGGGTCTTGGATGTTTATCTATATATGTATCTATTATAAAATATAGTATCGTTGAGTTAGTATCCCATAACACAAGTCTCGAACTTACTTTGGGGCTAGCTCAATCTGTGTGATTTGTCCGTATATATATATATAAACTTTGATATAGGCCGTATATTGACAGACTGCCGGAGCTATACTACCGAGTACCTACAGTGTTGCTATTCGGATTCATTCATCAACTACCGAGGACAATGTTGCTAGTTTAGTCTTATAAGATACACACAATTATAGATACCACAAATATTACTTAAGACAGTCTCCCAAAACGCATAAACCTTTGTCACTTCGTAGTGCTTTCGCTGAAAAATTCCCAGTGATGTGGACGACCCATTTAGCTTCGCGTACAACATTTACTACATTATTGTTATTTTATATTTCCAATAGTTGTTCAACAAATGGTACCAAGCCTACCACTACTCCAGCGATGGTCAGCAGCAGAACAACTGCTCAGTCATAGAGCTGCAGGTCAGGCCCACTGGCATCTACCTGAACCAGTCCAGGGTAGACCGTGGCCTGTTTCACCGGTATAGCATCGCAAAGCTGAGCATTCCCATAAAGATTGAAGATGGAGCCAGACTTAATGTTACATTTAGGTTTGATGAAGCGCCTAGGAGACGTAAGTACATATTAATCTGAGATAATTTAACTGATACATCAAATAACTTAATAATTTTAATCTGTCCAGTCGATTCTTGGAGAGGTTGTGTGGGGACCATCATGATATTTTCCGGTAGTCTGTTCTATGCTGTTGCAACGAACGTGAAATACGTCGTTTATTGTGATTCAGCAACTGGCATACGTCCGGTGTAATCTGGCCTGCGCTACTGTCCAGGTTGACAGTGACTAATAACACACTGACTAGGTAATACTTTAATGATGTTGATGCTGATATGATATAGATTACTGAAATAATTATGTAAGACTCACCAGAGTCTTACATAATTATTTTTGGAAGTTTGAACAAAATCGGTCGAGCCGTTCTTCATTTATCACATTTTTTGTAACAAATGAATTCAATGAACGGTGGGTCATCATCTCATCTATACCTATATATAAAAACTGGTACTCAGATGAATCCAGGCAGACTGGAAGCCAATCCCAATCTGTCTTACAACACATTAACTGTTGGTCCCGGCTGACATTCCTGTAACCGCTTTTTTTTTTTTTTTTTTTTAAATGGGACAAACCCGCCACACTTTTCCCAACCACTGCAACTCCTGAAAGCCAGAATCAACAGTGGCGACCGCCAGAAAAACGCCGAGCAATGAAGCTCGACGAGTCCCGGAGAAACGATTCAACTGTCTTGGGTCCCGCAACGAAATTAATCAGAAAAGAATAGCGGAGGAGTATGAAAAAAGATATTTTTTCCACTTCCCTCCATAACAAGCAGGAGACAGAACAGAACTAGGCCAAACGGCACAAAGGGACATTATTGCAACTGGGAGAAGCCCAGATTGCCAAACACCACGGAATAAAATTTGATTAAGTTAATGGGTCCTAAGTAGGTATTAGCTGTTACAATTGATTCCAATAATAGGTATGGCAAAAGCGCCTGAACGCACGGAAATTGGTTCTAGTTTCTACAAGGTCCGTATAATAAACGACTCCGGATGTAACCGCTTACCAAGAGGTATGGTATGACCCAGTAACTGGGTTGTAGAGGTTAGTTAGGCGATCGCTCCTTTCATTTCAGCACACAGAAAACTGACCCATCATAGTTGGTTGTAGCGGTATTTACAAACGCCACATGCAAAGCAGCATAGTGACGTCACACAAATGCTACATCTCGCAAGTCGCAAGCAGAGTTTGCCCTGCAAGTAGCATAGATACTTACAACTTCCCAATATCAACCGTTGGGCAAGTGCTCGCCATACATACAGACCAGACTGGTCGAAGGATCCTCCCTTTTCTATGGATGATGAGGTTATTTTACTCCCTGTTCCTCATGTCTCCATATAGAGAAAGGCTAAGCAGATGGATTGATTTTCATTGCTGTTTCTATTCAATACATTCGATGCTGATGTTATAAAGTCTTTTTTTTTGCAGTGATGAATAGAAAATATCCTTTCCACGTGCTGGCTACCAACTACAACTATTACGCGACTGTATACACTTGCGAGTACAGTGCGCTTATCGACAAACATTTTAGTAAGTAACCAAATGTAAGACTTTAAATCATCCTTCCATCATCCATCATCGGACGACCCATCGTACGGCGAGTTTCCACCCTTACGTTGTTGACACCACAACGATCCGAACGAAGCGTTTCTCCTCTTCTTTTATACCGCATACATCGGGGGACTGGAACAATTTGCCAGCGGCGGTGTTTCCGTCTTCTCGACAGAAATACCACAGTGTCTCAAGACAAAATTCTTCGACCAGTGTGTGTTGCCAGTGATGACTTGTGGAATTGAGACGTGGTCGCTAACAATGACACTCAAAAGGCAATGGAAAGGGCTATGCCTAGGGTTTCACTGCACGATCGAATCAGGAATGAGGAGATCCGATCGTGAGATCCGAAGAATTGCTGCACTAAAGTGGCAGTGGGCTGGACATATTGCCCGTAGGACCGATGCCCGATGGGGCCGACGGGTTCTCGAGTGGGGACCACGCACCGGAAGACGTAGCGTGGGTAGGCCCCCGACAAGGTGGACCGACGACCTTGTGAAGGTTGCGGGAAACCGCTGGATGCGGGAGGCGCAGGACCGGTCGTCGTGGAGAATCTTGGGGGAGGCCTATGTCTTTCGGCTGAAATGATGATGATGATGGTGTTTCCTTTGGACTACAATTTGAGTGTCTTCAAGGCTAGAGTGAATAGGCTCTTAATAAACTAGCGCGCTTTACCATCAACGATTGCACCTCTGCTTGTCATCAGGCGGGATTGTGGTCAAGCACTAGTTTACAGTTTATAAAATATCTTCTAAAAAGAACATTCGTTTTAGAAGACATTTTTTTTATTTAGTTGCTAATTTTGTAAATAAGCTGTATAGTTGTAATTAAGTTCGAACAAAATACGCAAACGCAAAGGTAAGTTGAAACGCGTTTCAACAACAAACGTTTTGCAACACTGTTGGTTCAACTGGAATTACAGTAGGTACGGATGACAATAGGTCACGCTACCCGAAACTGTCAAATATTTCCAATCAACCTTGAGCTTTGATGCTTTAAAGATAAAGTTGAAAAGCTAATAAATAAATTTGACCGATTATACAATATGTTAAGAAAACCCTGTCCGACCCATAAGGATAATAAAGGTTGGGTAAACACATGACCAAATATAATATAAAATTCTACGTAATCATCATAGTACCAATACAAATGAATTTTGAAATAATCTTTTTTTCCCGCGAATTAATTCCAATTTCCCTTAATTTGGTAATTTTAAAAAAGTGACAACACCGGTATTATTATGAGCGAATAGCGATGCGACCGCGTGCCGCGTGCCCTGCCGCCCGCCGCCCGCGGAACGGTGCTTAACGCACATTTATTAAATTACCTCTTTTTGCGAAATAATATTTATTTTTTTAGGGGGATTTTTTTTAAGTTTAGCCCGGTTTTGGATCCATTAGTAGAATCAGTTATCGATACCTACTACTACTACTGTATAATAGTAGCTTAATGTGCTGTTGTCTTTACAGTGCATCGACGGTGTTGACAGTGCAGTAATAAAAACTACATTCTGTAAAAGTTCTAATTTTTTTATTTTGTTTTGGCTAGTAATAGCCAAAATATAAATATTATCATCATCATCAACCTTTTTATCGTCCCACTGCTGAGTGCTGGGCACAGGTCTCCTCTCATACAGAGAAGTATTGAGCGTAATCACCAGGCTTGCTCAATGCGGGTTGGCGATTTCAGATTCATAAAAGTCCAGGTTTCCTCAAGATGTTTTCCTTCACCTTCAGTCACTGGTATCTAAGATATACTTAGAAAGTACATATAACTTGAAAAGTTACATTGGTACTTGCCTGACCTGGAATCGATCCAGCGCACTCATACTTGAGAGACTGGTGTTTCAACCACTAGGCCACGACGACAAACATAAATATATTGATAATAAATTTACGGTTCACATAGTACATCATTATTATTTTAATATACCTATTTATTTTTGAATTTTTAATCAATTTGATCCACAAGACAATGCTAATAAAAAATATGATTAATCTTTTCAGTTTATGTATGGATCTTATCAAGAAACCAAATCCTGAATGACGTCTCCAAAGAATTAGCCATCAGATCGCTGACTCGTATTGGAGTGGATCCTAAAAAGTTGGTTAAAGATGACTGGTCCAAATGTACTCCCAAGTACTTCGAAGATAAGCAGGCTGAACCGCTGACTTTTAGAAACCCTGTGGTTTTCCATTAAAATGTGTAGGGTATGTTAATAAGTGATGTAGGTACGGTTAATAAATGTAAACATTTGCAATTTGACTATAATTTGCTAAGTAAAGGGCAGTTTTGTGTTTTTGTTTTTATTTTTTAACTAACGTTAAGACACATTACGATTATTTCTCCTGTATCATTTACAAACATATAAATTCACATACACAAGCAGCGAGGCCCGGTATAACTACTTGTAGGTCATACAAATATTTGTTCCGTGAGGGAATCTACAGTATGTTACGAAAACCCTGTCCGACCCGTGAAGGTGTTGTTAGGTATCGATAACTGATTCTACTAATGCATACAAAACCGGGCTTTACTTAAAAAAAAAATCCCCCTAAAAAAAATAAATATTATTTCGCAAAAGGAGGTAACTTATTAAATGTGCGTTGACCACCCTTCGACTGCCGACCGCGGGGGGCGGGCGGCAGGACACGCGGCACGTGGCCGCATCGCTATTCGCTCATAATAATACCGGTGTTGTCACTTTTTAAAAATTACCAAATTTCGGGGAAATTGGAATTAATTCGTTGGAAAAAAAGATTATTTCAAAATTCATTTGTATTGGTACTATGATGAATACGTAAAATTTTATATTATATTTGGTCATGTGTTTACCTAACCTCTATTATCCTTATGGGTCGGACAGGGTTTTCGTAACATACTGTATAGCTTACAGTGGCGAAGAGTCCATACAAGCCGATTCCCACCGGGTTACCTTTCAAAAATCAGTTCCATATTCATACAAAAGTATTTACATTCTATTTCATTAACAAAGTATTATTAATCAAATACCGGCGCGATTTACAATAGCAATCGCAATTTTTAGCAATACCCTAAGTATCACATTTCATTTTATAGTCGTAAATTAATCAGCGCTTCAATTTTTCGTAATTCTTTTCGTAGTTCTCTTGAAGGAAGCCGACGAATTTCAGCTTACCTATATCAACGTTTTACTATGCGGCGTAAAGAGAGAGCGTGTCAGACCATCTCTTTCTAATGCTCGCTAACCATCGGTAAAACTTGATAAATATGAGGCTACTCGCGGGCGGCTTATAGTACTCTCCTCTACTCTATTAGAAAGAGACAAAGAAACCACGCCACTACTTTTGCTTAATATTTTTGTTGGTTTTGGATCGGTGTTTGTGTGGTTCGGTTTTTAACACTTTATTATTTTTGTAATTTTTTATTTTATTTTTTCTTGACTCTTATTCCCTGACAATAGGTACTTAACTTAGTACTTACTAACAAGCATGCATGTGTGGTATAGAGATGCACGTCGAAAAAGGCTTTTCACAAAGCCGCTTTTATCATACTTGAAAGACACTGTTATCAAATCATCAGTCCTTTTTTGTATGGTGAAGGTGGGGCTTTTCATATTATTCTTATCTGAAGACCTCCTCCAAGATATCCTGCAGTAGGTAAGTGTTTAAGTGTTTATTTTTTTGGACCGGCTTCCCTTTGTCAAAATTTCACCCTTCGCCACTGATAGCTTAGCCACTTTTTTTTTCTGGGATGGAAATCCTCATAGGATGCCCCCCGCCCTGGGGTGGGCGATGGGGTATGTCAAACTTTTACTGACTAAAACCACCCCGGTGTGTCTTCTATCACGAGCGCGCGTGGGGCCGCGGGAGTCTAAATTCTTCCACGGCCTCACCCTCGTGCTGACCCGGTCTGTCCGGGCCTCGTCTTCTGCACGGGGTAGTGGGGTGTTAAACTACCCCGTGCATCGCCTCAAAGGCGCGCGCCGACACTCGCGCGCGCCTCCGCCTCGGGGTCCTTCAATAGGGGGGCGGGGTCTTCCCCATGTCCCTCGCCCCTGGACTCATCCATCGTTATCCGCCCTTCCTCGGATAGCTTAACCATTGCGTCAACCGTGCCGTCGAAGTAAAATATTAGCTGATCCGTGCCCGCTTCGTTGGGAGTTAAAAATTTTTACTTGTGATGTAATCCGACTACCACAAAAACTGTCTTCAAGGATATCTATCTATACTAATATATAAAGCTGAAAAATTTGTTTGTTAGTTTCTTTGTTTGTTTGTTTTAAAGCGCTAATCTCAGGAACTAATTGTCCGATTTGAAAAATTCTTCTTGCGTTGGATAGTCCATTAATCCAGGAAGGCTTTAGGCTATATAACATCACGCTGCGATCAATAGGAGTGAAGCATAACTAACTCGACGCGAACGAAGTCGCTGGCGGCCGCTAGTAGTGAATAAAAGGCTCTTAATAAACTATCGCGCTTTATCCTCACCATCAACGATTGCATCACTGCTTACCATCGGGCGGGATTGCGGTCAAGCACTAGTTCTAGATCAGACATCACTTGCTACATTCTCATAAATTTTGAAATATTTAAAATTCTCAAATACTGTCAGTATTCCAGAATAAACCATTTTCAAGAACAGAATGGCTCATTGGGTATGCGGTAGGCAGTGTCGTTCGACTGTGTCGCTGTTTGCTCACGTGTCGCCGACATACGGGTCGCACACATTCTGAGTCCCGAAATTTATAATAAAAAATATTTTTTTTATTAAATTACGTCGTATTTTTTATGTGACATCTCGTAGTTGACCTTGAGAGGTTATGGTTACTTAACCGAACTATCTTGTGCCTGCCTTAAATTAATTTAAAGCCAGGGGCATTTAAAAACTAAGAGAGAAGACGCTAAGTGCACCCCCTGTGGGGTACGAATGGGGTACGGGCTTAGGGCGTCACTGGAGAGATCAGCGAGGAACGGCTGGATCGATCCCGACGTATCCTAGTACTAGCTCTGAGAAGAAATGCCGAAACAAACTCACAGTTGGGAATTCATATTTACTGGTTCAGCTGGTTTACCGGACAAGGGATTTGCGTCGAAAATCAGTTGCATATATATACATGTATAGCGCCTCCTTGAAAACTATAGTTTGTATATTACTATAGTTGTATAGTAATATACAAACTTGTTTTTATCAACATAGGTTTGAGGGAACCCCCTTATCCGGGGCAACTACATACATTATGTCAAAAATAAAACCTTTTATCAATATTGTATTAGGAATTGGATTAGCGGTCTCAATTTAAACAAGATAAATTATAAAATAGATTAAGTACTATACCAAAGTCAAACTCCATAAAGAATAGAGGTAAACAAACCTATTTAAGGTTATCACAACTCACGTTTCTCAAATGTCCTATTATTTACAATCATGATAATCGACTTTTATATGCTAACTGTTTATTAACAATTCCTATTGCAGCATATTTCAATAGAAACACTTAAATAACATGCATAATAATTTGGTATTTCGAAAAACCATTAAAAAGTTGACATTAATTTTATGTGATAGCCCTACAAAAGAAGAAAGATGGATGAAATCCAGGTATTAAATACATTTTGTGGAATTCAACCAATAAATAAAATTGAGGCATTTATCAAAACAATTTTGCGTATTTAAATTTCTTTCAAATCAACTGCATAATACATGCATTGTAATACTTTCAAGTATGGACTAAGTATAATATATAAGTATCAAAAAATTTAATCTATTAGGAAATAAGTTTACATGTGTGTCATATTTCATTCAAATCGGTTAAGCGGTCTATGCAAATCGTAAATATCTAAACATAAACAAACTGTTTACATTAGTAGGAAGTAAGATTATTACTTTTATGAAAATCATCTATGTTGAAAAGGTTGTTAACCTCCGTCTTTAAGGCCCAAACTACTCGTTGCCTAGCAACGGTTTGCTTACCTCTATTCTTTATCGAATTTAGCCATAGTATAAGTATTGTGTACCTACAATCGCACAGTTTAGTGGTGATTAGAAAGTCTTAGTTTCCTTTATTGGTTTGATCTAATGATAGTCTTATCGGCGATAGAATATGTTTTTTTTTTTGCAAGTAATACTAAAATTGTCACAAGAAATCTTAACTAAATGTTATTGCTAACATTGTTATCAGAATCTATTTTAGTTGATGGAATATTCCTATTAGGAATAATCGGCAATAGGTATGCAAATACAGGGTAAAAAAGCCCTACAATGGAGCCGTCATCAAACTAAATAAGGCTAGAACCCAAGCTTTTCCAGGTGAGCCGTCGGGTCCTGGGACTGAATTTTTGGCATTCTGCCTACGTACCGCCGCTCTCAGCTCTACCTCAGTCACCTGTGGAGCATCGACGTCGTCGGTGTGGTCCGCATCAGGACCGCAAGAGGCCCAGCCATGGATGGAGGAGTATGTTCCCTTCGCGGGGGAAACAGAGCGCTCACCATGTCCTTCACGACCTAGAACCGGAGACTCTGCGTCAGCGGAGTTTATCCCGCACCATTTTGTAGGGGCGTCCCCACGGGTCTTTGTTCAGAGTCCCCAGCAACTCCTCACGGGCCAGCCCCTTGGCCCGCTGGATCTCCGCTCGGAGGGCGGTCTTCGTCGCTCTGTACACCTCGTGTAGTTCCGCTTGTATGGGCTCCGTATTCGGTGGGTGAATACGGAGCCTGCGATGCCTGGTGTACCGGAGTCACACAGCCACGCACGCCTTACGCAAAGACGTCAGCTTCGATGAGGATATCGCTGCTCTGTTATTCATTTATATGTTCTTTGCCATTGCATGGCATGTATTATATATTAAACCATGAACATTTGAGCCATACTTATGACAATAAAATGCATCTCTTAGCACTAACATCAATAATACAACAGTATCTTCCATATATTTTATTCTTGCTCATCATTCTTGTAGTTAACAGTATCAACATGCGCCGTCCAGTGCGCCTGGCACCTGACAGCACTTTGATCCACCTTCTCCAAATATATGGTGCTCAACCCTGCTAAGGAGTCTATCTCATTGTATGCTCTGCTCAGTAATTCGTCAGGTAGGGTTTGCTGTCGAGATAGGATCCAGGCTGATACTGGAATGTAAATAAAAATCTAATAAGAAAATGGTGGTATCATTAATAAAGACCTAGTTCTTCCAGATCGCTATAAAGTAGGGGAAGACCGAATGGAATGTGTGAATGATGATATGGTTAAGAAGGGGGGTGACAATGGAGATGACGTCTAATAGAGTGGTATGTATGGAAGAAAAATACATATTTTGCCGACCACAAATAAACTGGGATAAGGGCAGGATCATAAGCGGCGAATTCTCGCGTCCGATCCTGGTCCAGGCCATGGTCTGGGGCGAGGCCTTCTTCACCCTGTAGTCCATCTGCGAAGTGGTGATGCTGGCAAAAGAGAAGGCGAAGCGCGTGAGGGAGCGGGAATCTCAGCCCTCTTACGACTCTAGCCGCTGCAGGAGACTCCTTGGTCGGGTGACCCGGTAAGGATCAGGCCCGGGTCGACGCCGCGTTGTGTTTCATTAAAGAGATGTCAGCATACCGTGACGGGGTCCACGAGGACCGATGCCACCGGGGCAGGGTTGCGGGTTGGTTAAAAAAGAAACCGTGACCGTGGTGTACAGACAAGGGAATAAACACGGGTGGGCTTGTTAGGAAAAGTCTGACACGCCCTTTCACTCCGCCCAGAGCGGAGAAAAAAGAGCAGGATGATATAATGATGATAGTTTTCCAGATTGTATGTGGAGACGGGTGTGGGAGAATTTAAAGTGTTACTATATTATGGTAAGTTTGTGCGCAAAGAATGTAAAAGATGAAATTTCACACTACCGGAGAAAGATCTGGAGTAGGATCAAGCTCCGGGCTGTGTGTGTTATTAAGAAATTTTTGTCATCATCATCATCATTATCTCAGCCACACGAAGTCCACTGCTGGACATAGGCCTCCCCCAAGGATTTCCAAAAAGAACGGTTGGACGCGGCCTGCATCCAGCGCTTCTCTGCGATTTTGGTCAGAACATCCAGCCACCTAGTCGGTGGGCATCCGACGCTGCGCTTGCCGGTACGTGGTCACCATTCAAGAGCCTTTCTACCCATCGGCCACGCGCCTACGAGCTATGTGCCCCGCCCACTGTCACTTCAGAGAGCTAATCCGCTGGGCTATATCGGCGAATATGGCGCGCTTTGAGTCTGAAATCGCGAACCCGCATTGAGCAAGCGTGGTGATTACGCTCAATCCTTCTCTGTATGAGAGGAGACCTGTGCCCAGCAGTGGGACGACAAAAAGGTTGATGATGATGATGATATTTATATTTTGGTTATTAATAGCCAGAACAAACTAAAAAAAAATTAGAACTTTTACAGAATGTAGTTTTTATTTCTGTACTGTCAACACTGTCGATGCACTGTACAGACAACGGCACATTAAGCTACTATCTTACTCTCGGTCAAATTTATTTATTAGCTTTTCAATTTTATCTGTAAAGCATCAAAGCTTAAGGTTGATTGGAAATATTTGACAGTTTAGGGAAGCTTGACCTACTGTCGTCCGTACCTACTATAATTCCAGTTGAACCGACAGTGTTGCCAAAATACGGAAGTGCAAAGGCGAAAATAAGTTGAAACGCGTTTCAACTTACCTTTACGTTTGCTTATTTTGTTCGAACTTAATTATGCTTATTTACAAAATTAACAACTAAATAAAAAAAATGTCTTCAAAAAAGAAAGCTTAAAAAAATTTTTGTGTAAAAAGATATTTTTTTTTTTTTAATTATAAACTAGTGCTTGACCGTAATCCCGCCTGATGACAAGCAGTGACGCAATTGTTGATGGTAAAACGCGCTAGTTTATTAAGAGCCTATTCACTCTAGCCTTGAAGACACCCAAATTGCAGTCCAACGGAAACAACATCATCGATCTCCTCATTCCTAATTCCATTACGTAGAAAAACTCCTAGCATAGCCTGCTCCATAGCTCTCTGTGCGACCTTGAGCTTTCTTATGACGCCCATCAATATCAATAGCATTGACATAGAAATTTGTTGTGTTAAAACCCAATAACACTTTATCGAATCCGTTTTCTTTATAGAAGTATGAGGAAAGGACTTAAAGTTCATCCAACCTTCACAGAAAAGAGATGATCCTCCGACCAGACGGGTGTTGTATCTTTTTTTTTTTAATAATTATAAACTAGCACTTGACCGCAATCCCGCCTGATGGTAAGCAGTGATGCGATCGTTGATGGTAAAGCGCACTAGTTTATTAAGAACCTATTCACTCAGATTGAGCGAATAGGAAGGAAGACGGCAGTTGAGCGAGGTGATGCAATGTTAAACCCAACAACACGACCAATGATGCTGCGCCAAAGGGAGATTGATCTGAAGACCCTCCACGACCAAACTCCCAACACAACAACATTTTTTGCATCGTACCCGGCACACATCGCAATACAACTGCTCAGACCCGTCCTCCGTACGGCTTCACCAGACATCATGCCGGAACACGACAAATCGCTTGGCGGCAAGGCTTTGTCTGGTGGTAAAAACTCTGCTTGCGAGATGCAGGATCTGCATGACGTCAGTATGACGCGTTGCCCGCATGTGGCGTTTGTACACACCGCTACAATCTTTATTATTAATAGTATAGACAGATTATTACTCACTATATTTCAGTCCTACGGCATCATTAGTTTTACAGCCATACACGATTGCGTAGTTCTTGTAATCTGTTGATATCACAGTCAAAGGGATACCGACTGGATCTGAAAAATAAGATTGCAATGATTTTATTATATAATGTTTCATGGAAAAGGTTTATATATATACAGTATGTTAAGAAAACCCTGTCCGACCCATAAGGATAATAAAGGTTAGGTAAACACATGACCAAATATAATATAAAATTTTACGTAATCATCATAGTACCAATACAAATGAATTTTGAAATAATCTTTTTTTCTCGCGAATTAATTCCAACTTCCCCGAAATGTGGTAATTTTTAAAAAAGTGACAACACCGGTATTATTATGAGCGAAAAGCGATGCGACCACGTGCCGCGTGCCCTGCCGCCCGCCGCCCGCGGAAGGGTGGTTAACGTACATTTTTTTTAGGAGGATTTTTTTAAGTTTAGCCCAGTTTTGTATGCATTAGTAGAATCAGTTATTGATACCTAACAGTACCTTCACGGATCGGACAGGGTTTTCTTTACATATTGTATAATATATATAGCAAGGGTTGTAATACTAACTCTACATGTTCGGAAGTTATGGAGATTTTTTTATGCATTGTTACAAAAAACTGAAGTTTACAAATAGAAATAAACACACCAATTAATCGTAATATTGGCGAGTAACGCAGAAAGGTATTGACCCACTTAGTGGGGTGATACATTTGTTATAATTTGAAAAACATATGAAACTCTTTGGTATCTGTTCTTAGAGTATTAACGTTTAAAGATAGCAATAGTGTTTATGTTACATATTGCCAAAATTCAGAAATAAAAATTGCTTCTATCTCTTCTATATATCTTCAATCTTTACCTAAATACCTAAGCAGATTATGGTCTTCTTACTATCAAGAGGATGCCTGTGTCCTAAAAATGAGAACATTTTAGGCTAAATATGCAATTCAGTCATGAAATGAACAGATTAAGCGTTTCCCCTCGTCTTTTATACCGTATCGAGGGACTGGAACAATTTGCCAGCAGCGGTGTTTCTGTCTGGCTACAATTTTAGTGTCATCAAGGTTAGTGTGAATAGGCTCTTAATAAACTAGCGCGCTTTACCATCAACGATTGCATCACTGCTTCCCATCTGGCGGGATTGTGGTAAACCACTAGTTTATAAAAAAAAAAAATACCTAAAACAGTGATAAACAGTCTACGAGTATCACTGTCATATTTATTTTTTTACATTTAAAACAGTAACACAACAACTTCTTTTAAAATCATCATCATCATCATCTCAGCTACATGAAGTCAACTGCTGGACATAGGCCTACCCAAGGATTACCAAAAACGGTTGGACGCGGCCTGCATTCAGCGCTTCCCTGCGTTTTTGGCCAGATCATACGACCACCTAGTCTGTGGGCGTCCGACGCTGCGCTTGCCGGCACGTGGCCGCCATTCAAGAGCCTTTCTGCCCCATCGGCCATCGGCTCTACAAGCTAAGTGCCGCGCTCACTGCCACTTCAGAGAGTTAATCTACTGGGCTATGTCGGCGATTTTAGTTCTTCCACGGATCTCCTCATTCCTAATTCTATCACGTAGAGAAATACCTAGAATAGCCCTTTTCCCTATTCTTTTAAAATAATAGCCTTGATTGTACCTTATTGTTGGAATTCTCCTGCCCTTATGGGGTCGAAGCAACGTGTTTCTCTTTCTTCCATACATTTATGTTAAGGCTGATTTCATCAAAATCAGATATCTTTTATACGTTTGAGTTTATTTGAGTATGGATATGGGTTAATGTGTGAATCACGGATATTAATAATACAGATAAAAAGTACCTATTCATCCATTAATCTAGAATATTTGCATTAAGTGATAAGACCACTTGTGATTTTTATAATCATTTATAAAAAAATATTTCAATCTAATTTTAATCTTTATGGTAATTTATATATATTTACTACCACTGAAATTATATTTATTGCAGTTTTATTTGTAAATTGTACATCTGGATTACGTTCATACCAAAGGAGACCCGTGGATTGTTCGAAATAGATACCCCTGGCACTGAAGCAAGTGCAGGAGCACTGGTGATATATTTATAGGACAATATATTTATATGATATTTTATGGGTAGACTGAGAATGTGTTGCCGTACACGATGTTTAATTTATTGTCGTATTGTCATCACAGTTTGTATAACAACTAGGTGACCCATGAGAAACATTCGCATAAAAAAGTCCTTGAGAAATAATATATCTACATATAGAGTGATGCTGACAATACGACAATAAATTATACATTGTGTACCTCAACACATTCTCAGTCTACCCATAAAAAACATATAAATATGTCGATTAGTAGTTTAGTCACAGGAAATTAATTTTCATTTTTAACATTTTCTACATGATGTACATATGTATAAGGAAGCGCTTACAGGTTGATGACCGCCGCATCCTGCGGCACCAAACTTTAATAATAATAGCTCGAAAAAAGCAAGTCGATATAGGATCGCGTTGTCGCCGATCGGAGGTCAGTGAACCAATATTTTTAAAGGATGTTTTACTCCGTTTGCAATTTTATGCGATTTAGTTTGTTTGAAATTTTCATTTTTTTATTTTTGATGCTAAGTTTTTTTCTATGGTTTAGGATTATTCCTATGAACCAGCATTGTTCGTGTTTTTATTTATTGTTGTATTGTCACCACCATTCTGTATATGATAATGTGATATTTCAAAGCGGTAGTGGAAATACTTGAACTAACTTTTATAGGCCATTGTACATTATAATAAGTATTTTAGAGGATTTCCCCCAACAGATTACATTTTAATAACTATTGTACTTACCTATTGGTTTAATTTATCAATATTGTTTGTCGAAAACGATAAGAATTCTTATATTTTGATAAATAATTGTACAGATAATGATATATAGATATCAAATTATTGCCTGCAATTACGACATTACTTTGTTTTTTTTATATGTAAATAAATATCTTTTACGAAACATTCCATCGCCAGTTAATCAGTTATCTACTTTAGTTGAATGCATTCTAAGTTGATTTTTGAGTGACTATTTGTAAGAAAAATACCCTCAAAATTGTTGTTTCATAACTTGAATATTCTCTTTTTTCATGAATAACCTTTATTTGAATTTAGATATTTCAAAATATTTACTTCTTGGTAATTATTATGACAAGAAGTGTATGTTATGACAGTTTGTAATAGAGATCATCAAATTCTGAGCGATAATGCAAATTCAAAGCGATAACGCAAATTGGGAGCAACCCATATCCAAATACAAATATTTATTGCCACAAAAAATAAATTTTTTCAATGTTTGTATACATTAATACTGCATTACAATAGGTACAATAGGTTTATCCTCCTCCTGTCCTCCACCTGTCTCCTAAACTAGGCTAGGCCTGTATCTTAAGGGGCAGTGTCCGGCTACAGTGTATACATATAATGCAATTTTGGCAAAATCCGGCAGTAGACTACCAATTTATGATGTAACGACGACAGTACATCAAGCTACTATAATCTGCCAACTTTCTTTCATAAATTTTCAACTTTATCGCTGGGACATTAAGACTCAAGGTTGACTGGGAATATTTGACAGTTTTCGGTGGCTTGACCTGCAGCTGTCGACTGTACCTAGTTGTTTAATTCCCTAGACATCTGCACAGTCTACGATATTGGAGTCAGCTTTCAGTCTTACCTGATGCAGACCAGTATTTAAAACTGAAGCAACTGCCTATCTGAGGTACAATTATCGTATTTTTAAGACCTTTCACAATCTGTCAAAAAATCACAAAGCAAATGTCCAAGTTTTCACTTCGGCTGGCACCCCGATATATTTTATATTTATGGCGTACACAATATTTTCCTCGCATATACCACAGAGCTTAAAGACAACCACAACCAGTGCATCCTGCCAGTTATGATCTACGAAGCAGAAAAGTGGACACGTATAAATAAATAAATAAATATACATTATAAAGAATAATATATAAAGCTGAAGAGTTTGTTTATTTGTTTGAACGCGCTAATATCAGGAACTACTGGTCCGATTTGAAAAATTCTTTTTGTGTTGGATAGCCCATTAATCCAGGAAGGCTTTAGGGTATATAACATCTCGCTGCGACCAATAGGACTGGAGCATAACTAACTCCACGCGAACGAAGTCGCTGGCGGCATCTAGTAAAGAATAATTCATAATTTTATAACAAACTAGCGGCCGCCCGCGACTTCGATCACGTGGAGTTAGTTATTTGAATATTTTATTTTTACCCCAAAAGAGTCGATTTCTATAGATACATTATTACACTTCTAGATCATAATACCTACCTATACAGTATATATTTAAAATTTTTGATATGCTCCGCTCCTATTATTCGCAGCAGCCTAAAGCCTTCCTGGATTAATGGGCTATTCCACACACAAAAAAAAATCAAATCGGACCAGTAGTTCCTGAGATAAGCGCGCTCAAATAAACAAACAAACTCTTCAGCCTTAGTTACTTGTTTTATTTATTTATTTAAAAAACGTTGCCCCTGACTAGGAATTTCTAATGTGTCGTGGGTTCGTTTACAAACATGAACTCACACACACAAACAACCAGACCCGGAACAACTAATAGGGTATTTGACTAAAAAAAACTAATTAGTCCATCAGTCAGATTTCCAAAAAATACTAGACACGTATTTTCTTTTTTCATATAAACAAAAATGAAAACGACACGCACGCTACACTTTTTAGCAAGCAGTGACGTCACCAGCCACTTTCTTTGATGCCTTTTATATTTGTCAATTTTTATTGATTTGATAAAACAAAATATAGGTACGTATCCAATATTTTTCTATAATCTGAATGACGGACTAAATATAATCATTTTTTTTTTACCCATGAAACATCCCTATTGTAGGTCATACAAATATTTGTTCCGTGCAGGAATCGAACCCGCGACACGCAGCGCAGCAGTCAATACCTTAACCAGAGCGCTAACCGTGCAGCCGAATTAAAGGGTGTATCTGACATCGACGCACAAACGAGTACCATGGATCCAGTACATGATTCTGAACCCCCAGTGGTGGAATATTTGGTCGGCTTTTTCATGATATAAAAAATATATATGTAGATTTTTTTACTTTAGACCGTTCATAATTGCTATACTTTTATACCTCAATAAGATTTTAAAGTAAAAATTAATTAATTCGCTAATTATATAAAAAAGCGCAATGAAAACAAAACTCGAAAAACTATCTTATCAGCTGATTTAATAGAGTTCACACCAGGGACCAACGTCATACCTACAAACCCGCACGGCGGCACGCTTGTAACGTTCAAAGGTCGACCCAACACTTTTTTTAAAACACTGTGAATTCTGTAACCTTTCATTAACGACATAAATGACTATCATAATTTTATTAGTGGCATGCGGTGTAACCTTTTCGCGAAGTTTGCGTTACGATGTCAGATACACCCTGTAGATAGTACATAGACTCACCAATATTACTTTCCTGGACAACAAACACAGCTTCATCACCCGGCACATACGTGGTATTCAGAGGCAGTACGAACCGAATGCCATCCCGCACATAGACATGCTCAATCTGCACACGTCGACTGCAGTACTGAATACGTTTGAACGCACAGTTTCCAGATTGCTCGTACCAATTTGGAATGCGCTCGATTTCATACCATTGACCTAGGAACTGGAAGAAGAAGGATTTTTTGTCAGAGTCGAATCATTTATTTGAAACTAGCTGTTGCCCGCGACTCCGTCGGCGTGTTGATATAAAATAAGCGCCTGTTAAAATAATGGGAGCAATATGTCCTTCCGCGTTTGCCCCCGTTTTAGCAACATTTTTTAATCTGCTCCTATTGGTCATAGCGGGATGTTATATAGCCTATGTCCTTTTTCAGGCTCTAGAATATCTGTGTACCAAATTCCATTACAATCGGTTCAGTAGTTTTGGAGTGAAATCCGGACAGACAGACAGAGATACTTTCGCATTTATAATATTAGCATGGATAACATGTCTCTTTATAAGTAACTAGCTGCGCCCTGCGGTTTCGATCGCGTAGGAATATTGGGCCAAAAAGTATCGTATATTATTACTGTATTATGGTATTGTTATAACCATTTGTGTTGGTAAATTTCATCTAATAATTTAGGCGTGAAAGCGAAACAAACACACATTTGTAATAAACACATAAAGGATTGAGCAGTGGTCCCAGTGAGTTTGGCAAGGACTCCACAAACTTGTAGTGTCATGTTATTTACCTACATACACTTACACTTTATGTATTTATATTCATACTTATATATCATTCATTTCTGCAGGTCATAATACGTATTACAGTATGAGGCGCTGTTCTGATAACATTTTACTACACCAAGACTCATTATTCAGCTTGCAGACATAGTCCTCAACTTCAAGCCTAAGTTTCGGCGACTTAGCGATAACTTTTTTTTTTTTGTTAAATTACTACACTACAAACTACATAAAAGAGCTATCCCGTAGAACCCGCAGGGTGATTGTATAACACACTATCTTTCTTTCTTTCTTTTATGGCTTCGCACGGTTTGTGCATTTAGCCAATGTCACGTAATGAATTGTTCATGTCGAAAAAAACGGCGTGATCCGTCTTACGATGGAGGTTTGAGACAAAGTCATGATGCTGCGATATTTCACTGTTCTTTATGAATTATTTACTGAATGCATTTTTTACTACATAAATCACGCACTTTTATTTAGTAAACAACACTATAAATAATTTTAAAAGTGCAATGAAAAATGAGCGTGACACTCATCTTGACTTTCCCGCCAAAACCTCCTAACACACTATCAGTAGCAATGAGTTTAATTTTGACAGTTCAACAACATTCATTGCTTTATTTACCTCTTTGTGTAGACACATTTTTCGAACCCAAGGAACAATAGATTAGCAATATGCGTCAAAATGATTCCCATTGATAGTAATAGTATGTTACGCAATTAGGGTGCTGGAAATTGTTAGGAAATTAGTTTTGGTTACAGAAGAACAGAAATGTGAATGAAAACATTACGAGGAAACCGGGATTTGAATGAAAACATTGCGAATAAAAGGAAATAAACGAAAACATTGCGAGGGAACAGGAATGTGAATGAAAACATTGCGAGGAAACAGGAATGTGAATGAAAACATTGCGAGGGAACAGGAATATGAATGAAAACATAGCGAGGAAACAGGAATGTGAATGAAAACATTGCGAAGGAACAGGAATATAAATGAAAACATTGCGAGGAAATCAGAATGTGAAGAAAACATTGCGTAGAAAAAGGGAAATAAGCGAAAACATTGCGGGGAAACGTAGTCAAGCACTAGTAAAAATTAAAAAAAAAAAACAGCGAGATTTCATCAAATTTTAAGAAAGTCCATAGTCTGTTCTCAGTCTTAACCTGTCAAAAAAAACCCTACATTTTGCCAAGTTTCTGACATTCTCCATGGTAGGTCATAACATCGGCTGCCGGCAGAAGTTACCACCTCCCAGACAAAGTCCTGCCGCCAAGCCGTACGCAGGACGGGTGCGAGCAGTTGTGTAGCGATGTGGACGGGGTACGATGTGCCAATTGTTGTTGTGTCGAGAGTTTGATCGTGGAAGGTCTCAAGATCAATCTCCCTCTGGCGCAGCATCGTTGGTCGTGTTGTTGGTTTTAACATTGCATCACTTCGCTCAACTGCCGTCTTCCTTTCTATTCACTCAGTTTTTTTTTGTGAATAGGTTCTTAATAAACTAGCCCGCTTTACCATCAACGACTGCATCACTGTTGACTATTAGGTGGGATTGGGGTCAAGCACAAGTTTATAATATATAAAAAATATTGTTTGTCGGCGAAATGAGAATAAGACCACAGTTGGAATATTATAAATGACGAGAATTGGCGTTTAGATCACAAACCTCACCTCTTCTATATCAAAAAACTGCACAGTCTTTAGATCGGGACATGTTCCAAACTGCAGCACTTGTCCACCGCACAGAACTACATAGGACAATAAGAAATGAACTAAAAATAATCGCTTAAACATATTAACTATTTACTAAGTCTGATCTTAGTGAGTAGTATCGTGATCTGTGATCTCACTGGGTCAGATTAGATTGCTGCGTATCTTTATCTTGCACTCTGATATCGGAAAAGGAGGCCTCAAAGTTATCTTTATTAATGACATGGAGTTCTGTTTGATTGTAATGTGGAATAAGAAAAAGTCATACAAGCCGAGAAGTTGTACACATCAAAGAAGAAAAGTAGGTAACGACACTTTATTTTTTTGACTGAATAATTAAAATGGGTTTATGATTGGGGCTAAGGTAATGATTTTTAAAAACAGTTTATAAATAATATTTTTGAGGTTTAAAAGTTTCTTAAGTTTAAGCAATGTTTGTATATAATGGGCTTAGTTTAGTATACTAATAACCCCGAAAATATGTTAAAATCAAAGTAATTTTTTTCTGTGTAACTAATCCACTAGGTACCTATGTAGTGAATACAGTTCATAAATTACATACTATATTATATTTAACAATATAATACGTAAAATAATGCAAGTCTTTAGAGGAGGGGTGCGAAAAAGTAAATAATTTCATTAAATATTCTTTCGATCTGTTCAGTAAAAATCCCGCCGTGAAAACTTAAAATACTTAATATTTTCTGACATATTCACAAAAAAAGTAAATAAAATGTTTGTTGAAAAAAACTGACTCCTACACAATAAGATTCAGTGTACGTTACAACTTCAATCATTTTTATAATTTCTTCAATAGTACCAGTCATTGAGAAATAAACTTAATTATTAATAACTAGCGGCCGCCCGTGTCTTCGTTTGCGTGGAGTTAGTTTTATTTTAAACATTTTATTTTAACACCAAAAGGGTTATTTTAAAGTTTATAAGATGTTAATCGAAATTAAGTGATGTCAAGGACAATTTTATTCAAAATTAAATAGATACTATTAATTTATTTGGATAAGGATAAATTTTTGTTTTTTTTTGTATGCTCCATTCCTATTGATCGCAGCGTGATGTTATGTAGCCATAACTATAGCTTTCTTGGATTAATGGGCTATCCAAAGCATAAATAATTATTCAAATCGGACCAGGACAAACAAATTCTTCAGATTTATATATTAGTATAGATTAGCGTAGAGACTACTACAAATGCATCATCATCATCATCATTATCAACCTTTTTTATCGTCCCACTGCTGGGCACAGGTCTCCTCTCATACAGAGAAGGATTGAGCGTAATCACCACGCTTGCTCAATGCGGGTTGGCGATTTTAGACTTAAAGTCCAGGTTTCCTCAAGACGTTTTCTTCAGTCATTGGTGTCTAAGATATACTTTGAAAGTACATATAACTTTAGAAAAGTTACATTGGTACTGCCTGACCTGGAATCGAACCCGCGCAATGACATTTGAGAGGCTGGTGTGTTAACCACAAGGCCACCACGACTTAAAAAAACAAAAAAAAAAAAAACAAATGCATATATTAGTAGAATTATATGCCTTAACAACTGTTAGTTATAACTGCAATGATTAATCACGCTGCTGTCGCAAAAGACGCAACCAGTATCCAAATAATAGGAAAAAAAGGTTTAAAAAATGGAACAAACAGTATAAACATGGACGCAATAAAAGATGACCTCAATAGTTTTTTTTTAACAGTTTTGCAGCACGTGCTAACAAAAACTGATTCATTGAAATAAGAGGAAGTCAATTTCCTATTTTACTTATAATAGACACTATTACAATTAAATCGTTACCTTTTTTTAGAATTAACAATACCTTTTGCGGTTAAGACAGGAGTTGAAATAGATCATTCTGGTTTGTAACAGTTTTTTTTAACAAGCATGAACTTATCGTTACTCTAAGGAAAACATACGTTTTAATAGGGTATTTGACAAAAAAAAAAAAAAACTAATTAGTCCGTCAGTCAGATTTCCAAAAAATACTAGACACGTATTTTTTGTTTTATCAAAACAATAAAAATTGACAAATATAAAAGGCATCAAAGATCAGGAGTGGTAGCTGGTGACGTCACTGGTCGCTAAAAAGTGTAGCGTGCCGTGACGTCACACGAGTTTTCAACGCACTGTGTCGTCTTCATTTTTTGTTTAGATGAAAAAAGACAAAATACGTGTCTAGTATTTTTTTGAAATCTGACTGACGCACTAATTCGTTTTTTTTAGTCAATTACCCTACTGCAGTAAAACATGGAACAAAGAAAAAATCCGAACACATAAAAGGAACAACCTCACTTGCTATTTATTAAAAAAAAAAAAAAAAAACGTTGCCCTATACACTAGGAATTACTCCTGTAACGTGAGTGTCTTTACAAACATTTAAAATTCACATACACAAACAAAGTTGGAGGAAAAGTACGCGTCACAGCCACACTATCGTCCAGCATAATGGTGTGATGTGTGACCGAGGCAGAACCACAGTACTAGTTTTCAGCGACAGCCGTTGCCGCGATGATGACAACCGGTAGAGAATAAAATGAGAAACAAAAAATATAAAAATACAATATAAGTTAAAAACTGCTACAGCTACAATGTGTTCATCCTTTAAAAAAAAAAAAAAAAATTATAAACTAGCGCTTGACCGCAATCCCGCCTGATGGTAAGCAGTGATGCGATCGTTGATGGTAAAGCGCGCTAGTTTATTAAGAGCCTATTCACTCAGAAAAACTGAGCGAATAGGAAGGAAGACGGTAGTTGAGCGAGGTGATGGAATGTTAAACCCATCAACACGACCAACGATGCTGCGCCAAAGGGATTCATCTGAAGACCCTCTACGACCAAACTCCCAACACAACAACATTTGGCGCATCGTACCCGGCACACATCGCAACACAACTGCTCAGACCCGTCTTCCGTACGGACATCATGCCGGACTACATTCACCAGACATCATGCCGGAAAACGACAAATCGCTTGGCGGCAAGGCTTTACTCTTCTCCTTCTTACTCTTTTTCTTTCTTGCATTTCCTTTTCATTTTCTTCTTCTTCGATTATATTGGGGTCGGCTCCCAGACTAACCGGACATGTACACGCCATATCTACATAGACATGGACAGCCTCCGTGCGGTAGCGGTAGCGAACGCGGCCGTTGCGCAAGGAGGCGCGGGTTCGATTCCTGCACAGTGCAAATGTTTGTATGCATCATCATCAACCTTTTTATCGTCGCACTGCTGGCCACAGGTCTCCTCTCAAACAGAGAAGGATTGAGCGTAATCACCACGCTTGCTCATTGCGGGTTGGCGATTTCAGACTTAAAGTCCAGGTTTCTTCAAGATGTTTTCCTTCACCTTCAGTCATTGGTGTCCAAGATATACTTAGAAAGTACATATAACTTTAGAAAAGTTACATTGGTACTTGCCTGACCTGGAATCGAACCCGCGCACTCATACTTGCATAAATATGAATTGCACTGGTCTGGTCGTGCCTCGGAAAGCACGCTAAGCCGTTGGTCCCGGTTGCCATACGAATATCTAGTGGCAGTCGTTACGGGTTGTTGGACCCTCAAAAGTCTAACATTTGGTCTATCTGCAATGCTTAGGTGTCGCCTTCAGGTTGTGGAGGTCAGACCGCAGTCGCTTCACGGAAACTATCGAAGTTTAGCCAAAATCAGCAGTTAGACTGGTAAAGCGGACCCTATACACAAAAGCTGAAAAGATACACTTGAAACTTTATATAGATAGATAGGCGGATGGATGAATGTTTGTTATTCATTGACCCAAAAACAAGAATTACCGTATAATAGGTATATTGTAATCCTTTGCTTTTCTAAAAGTATCCTATATGGAACATTGGCTCCTTTTAGAAAAGCTGAACAAATGGGTAAGTATTTCAAATAAAATAGAAAGAAAGAAAGAAAGAAAAATGTTTTATTCTGCACAAACAAAACGCACCTTACAACTAAATACTCTCTCTGCATAAAAACCAAACAAAATACAGGAAAAAAAAAAAAAATAATAATATCATCAAAAATCTCCTATCCTAACATGCAAAACTATAAACAGAGTTAATTTGATGTCAGAGCCAGAGCCATAGACCATATACGATGGAAGTAATAAGCACTACGTACAACGTAGTACTTACTACCCCCATGCCATATGCATAGACAGCAGACATTCTTTGACAATTCGATCCAGGTATAGTATATTATCAATGATTCAAGAAAAATAAAAAAGGATAAATATACTAAAGTCCAGGCTGTATGGCGTATCATGCCTTTGCCTTTTCCGTTCGGAAGTACGGAAAGAAGAGAACCAAAAAAAAAAAAAAAAAAAAAAAAAAAAAAAAAAAAAAAAAAAAAAAAAAAAAAAAAAAAAAAAAAAAAAAAAAAAAAAAACTATGATTCGATCTGTTTGTCATCCGCAATGCGCTAGCGACACTGGCTCATGTCAACAAACCAAACAACAACTTAAAAATTCAAAAAGATAATTGCAGAAAGGAGTACATAATTAAGTGTGTTACAAAACAAATAACAGTTTAACTGTGCGGTAAGGTTGTTGCTCAGCAAAATGCTGTGACTTCAGACGAACCTATTGTCATCAGCGCTGATTTTCAGCAACCACCTCTCGGATGACGTAATGACGTCCCAGCGTGTGAGACAATTTGTCGGGTAAGTGTAATTTTTTTTCACATGATCTTTAAGTGATAAACTAGGTGAGAAACATAGAAAAATATGTATAAATATTGTGTGTAGTGTAGTGTGATTGGTACATAAATATCTTTGATTACTTAGTATTATTGCAATTTTAGCCTTGCCCATGGGCGTCGATGGCGGCCACTTGCACAACAGCAGGGCGCTGGCAGACGACAACCATGCTTCTTGAACACACCCACTCAAGGAACTGAAAAGCATGACAAATTGGGCTTAAGCAGGGAGGATCCAATGCCACTCGCACCGACGGACAGCCATATCAATTGCCCAGAGGCCATTACCTTTGAGGTGAGTATAGAAAAAGAAATAGTAATAATAATACCTTAAGCTGTCTGTTGTATCTGCAAGAAGTATTTCTTTAATATATTTAAAAAGTGCTTCTTTGTTCTAAGGTCTCTTACTGGTGGAGGAAGGTTATTCCAACAGTCGGTGGCAGCATACCTGAAACTCCCCCTGAAAGCTGCGGTCTTATGTGCTACTGTACAAAGGGGTTTGGTAGTCAAACGTGGTAAATATTTGCTCTGTCTCCAACTTAACTTCTCAAACAGATAGTGAGGTTTTTGTGTAGTGACTATTCCAAAAAGCAGACCAGCCATATGTAATCTTCTCCTAGCAGCCATTTTCAATATGTTATTTTCATTTATAAATGGTGTTACATGACTTCTAGGAGGTATCTTTACACAGAACCGTGTACAAGCATTCTGTATGCGTTGAATCAGATTCTCTGTTCTTGCTAACAGGCATGGGCCATACACGTCGTCGTCAAAATCGTTGTTTTCTGTGCACAAAATTTGAACAGAGCTGAAGAAATGTGATTAGTCCTAAAGTACGTTCGTGGGAGTAGCGTGTGTTGTCGTTTTTGTAGGACCCTGGATTCAGGATTCCAGGGTTTATATTTTGGGTCTGCGAGACCGTTCGTTGGTATAAGTGTCACAGAATTCAGAATTAAATAAAGAGGTTTAAAGTTACTTCCCCGAAAGTGTATCGTGTGCAAGTCGATCATTTAACTACAGTGAAGATACACTACACAATCCGCTTATTTATAAAGGCTGTATCTGACATCGACGCACAAACGAGTACCATGGATCCAGTACATGATTCTGAACCTTCGAGTGGTGGAATTTTTCGTCGGCTTTTTCATGATTTAAAAAAATATGTATGTAGTTTTTTCACTTTAGACCGTTCATAATTGCTGTACTTTTATACCCCAATAAGATTTTAATGTAAAAATTAATTAATTCGCTAATTACACATAAACACGCAATGAAAACAAAACTCGAAAAACTATCTTATCAGCTGATTTAATAGAGTTCACATCAGAGATCAACGTAATTCCTACAAAACCGCACGGCTGCACGCTTGCAACGTTCAAAGGCCGAGCCGACACTTTTTTAAACACTGTGAATTCTGTAACCGTTCATTAACGACATAAATGACTATCATAATTAGTGGCATGCGGTCTAGCCTTTTCGCGAAGTTTGTGTTACGATGTCAGATACACCCTGTACATTATTTCATCACTGTAACAGAAATAGTAAATCCACACCTTAACGCAAAACCCTCAAGTTTACACAACAAACCTCCCCGGAACTCTAAACTGAAGCCAACAAAAACTATTCTCTTTATAAGACGTAACTTTTTACGTCAGGTTTCAGTTGCATGCCAGCCTCGGCAGTCTATGTTTGTCACAATGTTGGTCCAATGTTTTGTGTTGGCTATTCTGGCCTTGAATGTGGAAGGTGCTACAATGAATATGAGCTGCCCTGTGGTGACCCCTCGGGAATTGGACTGGAAAGCGGTAAGTCAACTGAAATATTGGATTATTTTGGACAGATTAATGGAGATATTAAACATTTCTTTTCAAAAATCTGGAGTGAATAGGCTCATAATAGACTAATGCGCTTTACCATCAACGATTGCATCACTGCTTGCTAGCCAGCGGCATCGTGATCAAGCACTAGTTTTTAACTTTAAAAAAAACTTCCTCTTCGGTTGGTTTAGTCCGTTTATTTCCTGTATTTACGTAATTATCTACAACAACTCAATAAGCGAACAATTAATTCAATGTTATTGTAAGGGTGCTCTTAACGTTGGTCACAAATCCAAAACCCGAAAATCAGTTCAAAGGTGGGGTTGTCAAACATTTATCCATGAAATAATTTTGAATTTTTTACAGTTTTCTATTTGAAAATGTTGAAAAATTGAGCATAGAATAGACAATCTTTGTTCTTTCGAAAGCCGTTTAGTGTTGAGGGCAAGGCAAGTCAGTTTATCGAAACGTGTTATTTTCGATACAAAAGCATCCCGGATGATTTTCAATAGCTATGCTATTCTAGGTTAAAGCACCGTTAGATCGTCAACAACTGTGACAGTGAAGTAAAGCACCATTATTTTCGTGATTGTATTCAATTGTTATGAAGATTTTTCCTTAACATTTTAAACTAGTGCTTGACTGCGATTCATACTTGCAATCGTTGATGTTAAAGCGCAGTACTTTATTAAGAGCCTTAAGATACTTAAATTGTAGTCCGACGGAAAGACCACCGCAGGAAAATTGTTCCTATCCTTCGATATCATCATCATCATGATCATCAACCTTTTTATCGTCCCACTGGTGGGCACAGGTCTCCTCTCATACAGAGAAGGATTGAGAATAATCACCACGCTTGCTATAAAGTCAAGATGTTTTTATGTTTCCTTCGATATACTCGGTATAAAAGACGAGGCGAAAGAAAGGAGAAGTTGATTCTACAATACTGACATATATAGAATACAAACCGATAAGTTTAAAACTTTCTTCTTGTATTTTATCTGTGGTATGATGTGATGAAGAAATATATTTTTATTAGCTATTAATAGCCCACTTCTGGGCAAAGGTTTCCCTATACTCCACCTCTCCCTGTCCAGAGCTGTCAAGCACCATTCTTATTTTTTAAAAGACTTGAGTTACCCCGCCAACTCCTGCACCCCAATAGAGTATCACACTATTCACTCTTAATTTGATTCATTTTGAAGCATTTTGCTTACTCCATTGCTTTTTGATTTCAATAAATGTAACTGCTCAACAACGTAAATAACGTAATGAATGTTGTTGAACTGTCAAAATAAAAATCCATTGCTTCTCATAGTCTGTTACGCAATTACCCTAAACTCTATCTAGGTTTCTGCGATGTTGTGTGTTTTACTTAAAGGTATCAAAAAAAAAAAAAAAACAAACAAAAAAGTTAAATACATGTCACATCTCAAGTTCTTTATACTTAATCCATGCACGCATCTACCAGCTCGTCTGGTGGTAGATTACAAATTGCCCCCATTTAACGGTGGTAATATTTTAGACAGTGAATGAAGATCAAATAAACTCCTTGCTGCTGTTTACAGCGTTAGGTTTGTATAATTGCCATGTGTACCGTGTTACTGTAGAAATCACTTTAACTATGCCAGTGAAGTTAAGACTGCACATGAACTTATATAAATGTTGCGATTTTCTACAAAAGCAATAGCAAAAAATGATCCGTGGAAATATAACGACCAAAGCGACGGCTGTCATTAAAATCATGGCAGGGTGCTTTGACTATATGCTGTCAAAAACGCGCTCAAACGCTCACACGCATATTTATTTTAATAAACAATATTTTACTGACGTTTTTCGAAGTCTAAATAGAGATGCAATATGGCGGCCACCGCTGTTTTAGGCAAAGGAAACTTTAGCAGTCACGAATGTTGCACAATGTTCGAAGAATAGCCAATATTCACGAAATAAAATCTAAACTGGAATAATCTATTGTGTACAAGACGAAATTTAAGATGATTTTAGAGTGACTACTCGTAAACCCATTGAATAAGTTGTAGCCTCAACTGAACTAGACTGTGGATTAATTAAAGTTATTTTTCCAAACTCATATCTGTTTACATTTAGCTAATACGTGGGACATTCAGAAAGTTTTGCGATAATAAATAAAAATGTTCTATAGGTATATATAATTTTATTACATCTTTTCAAAGTACTCTCCACCCGCCTTTATACAAAGTTTCATGCGTCTGAACTAGTTTTCGAAACACTTTTTCCAGTCCGTCGTAGACACCTCGTTTACAGCCTGCTTGAACGCTGACAGCGCATCAACCGGCGACGAAAATTGTACCTTTGAGTTGTTCTTTTATTTTTGGGAATAAGAAGAAATCACACGGTGCTAGGTCAGGACTGTAAGGAGGACCCCTGGGTCACCCAGAGTACACCGGTCAAACTCCTGAGTTTGACCGGTGTACTGTCCAGGAAATCCCTTGTTTTGATTGCGGTGTGGGCGGGCGCATTGTCGTGGTGAAGCAGTAACCCATGGAGCCCTGTGTTCGGTCGCTTGTTGCTCCCAACAGAGAAAACTTCGTCAAAAATTTGGTAGTATAGCATAGCGTTAATGCTTCTTTGGTTTCGTAAAGCAATTGACATCAAGCAGCCTGTCAAACTGAAAAAGCTCGCGATCAAAATCTTACCCCCGCTTCTAGATCGCGTCACTTTGGTAGGCGTTGATTGGTTTTGTACACCCAAACCGTCGACTGGCGCTTCGTTTCTGGATCTTATTGATACATCCAAGATTCATCACTTGTAACAATGTCGTAAACACGCCGGGACAAGCCTGCTTCAAATTTGTCTATCATATCATGGCACCATTCCTCCCGTGTCTGCTTCTGAGCATCGGTGAGATTGTGCGGCCCCCAGCGTGAAACTCTCCTCCGCAATCGAAGATGCACGTGTAGAATCTGGTGAAGGCTTCCTGTCCCAATCGGCAGATTATACTGAATTTCTTGTCTATTGTCTGGGATCAAACTTTCACTACTAGCACGCTTTCTTCTGTAACAGCCGTCAAAGGACGACTACTTCTTTCTTTATCCCCCAAAGATAGTGGACCGCGCTTATGTTCATCATACCACCGATACACGGTTGCCTTAGAAGGGCCTTCATCCCTGAATGCCATTTGAAGTCTATTATATCATACGATGCGTCTGGTTTCAGGTGATATTTGAAATTGTAAAAATCATAGCGCGAAAATGGTCTTGATGCAAATCCATTTTTCAAAGAGACATGATAATTTTAATTATCTCGCAAAAAATGTGGAGGGAAGTTTTGAATTTGGAACGTATTTATTATTAGTTATAAATAATCATATGTTTTAAATAAACTATAACTGGCCAGTTTCTCATACATAAAAACTTTTTGTCGCAAAACTTTCTGAGTGACCTGGTATATCGTAATATTATTGTAAGTTTTCAAGGTCTTAGTTTTAAAGAACAAACCTGCAGAATCTCTTAGAAATTATCTATCACGGGAAATTAATCGTACTCTTAGTCGACCTACCTCTAAAGACCTATCAGAATACCACCGCTCTGATATTTATTTTTTTATTTTTTTAAAATATCGAAGCATTATACTGAGGTAGGAGTCTTTTTGCCTCTTAAGACTTTTTTATTGTTTATTACTTATTAAGCTATTGCATAGCTTCTATCGCGGGCCTTGAGCACGGGGACCGAATCCAGAAATTCCGTAACGAAAAAACCTCACGCTCCCCACTCCGACGGGCACGGAGGTGTGGCTTGAAGGCCGTACATCGTCTAACGTCGTTTAAGTTCGGCAGTCTTCGGCTCGGTATGTTGTGTGCGTGCGACTACATCTTTTGAAAACAATTTATAGATTTTCAAAAAGAGCATGCATATTGCAGGGCGCGAACTCAGTTCTACACACTTGCCATGTTACTGATAGTAGCGATGTGCTAAAGTTGCGATTAATTTTCTCTCTGAAATAGGTCTTCTATAGAGATATGTCATAGACGTCATCGACGTTGTCATGGCTACCCTAAAAACTTTTCATATAATTAATTATTAAGTACTTTTATTCAAATTAATTTAGTAGTGTTTTTATAAAATAGCTTTTTTTTTAACGGCAAAGCTAAGATGAATGTCACGCTAATTTTTCATTGGACTTTTAAATTATTTATAGTGTTGTTTACTAAATAAAAGCGCGTGATTTTATAGAGTAAAAAGTGCTCACGCGGCCGTTTTTTCAACTGTTATTGGCGATATCCGCCATTATTGTGAAATATTTTTTTAAAGAATTTCTATAAATAATATACCACAATTTTGCCAATAACACGTGTAACAAATTACACGTGTTATTGGCAAAATTGTGGTATCTATCCACAGGGACCAGATCAAGAGTTGAAGTTGAAGTTTTTATTAAATAAAATATTACAGAAAGATGTCGGTGAACAATGTTAATACGAGTACATTTAAGTGTACGAGTTGTAATATTGTTATCTCCGAAACGAAACAACGAAAGTTTAATAAAAATATGCTCGTCGGCTTTTTCTGAGGAAGACATTGATGAGGCAAAAAAGTTATTGTTTGTTTCTACGAAGACAAGACAAAAACATGTATCGAGGCGTAAGAACAAAAAGCAGAAAGACCTAAAATATACGATTACAGTGTTTAAAATCACGGATCCCGAACAATCCCAGTTTTTGTGGCATATGACCTTCACAAATTGCCACCAGTTTGCTTTGACTACGTAGAACGTACGTAAAGCAGTTGATGAAGGATTTATTAATTCTACGGTCAGATGTTAACGCAATCAGAAGTGATTATGTTACTAAAGATCTGCTCGAAAATATTAAATTGATAACAAATAATTCGACACCGACGCCGTTCATCATCAACAACCTTTATATCGTCCCACTGCTGGGCCTGTGCCCAGCAGTGGGACGATATAAAGGAGTATGAGAGGAGATCCTTCTCCTCCTTTCCTTCCTTCCTAGGATTCCTTCTCTGTATGAGAGGAGATCTGTATCTCCTCTCATACAGAGAAGGATTGAGCGTAATCACCACGCTTGCTCAATGCGGGTTGGCGATTTCAGACTTATAAAGCCCAGGTTTCCTCAAGATGTTTTCCTTCGCCTTCAGTCATTGGTATCCAAGATATACTTAGAAAGTACATATAACTTTAGAAAAGTTACATTGGTACTTGCCTGACCTGGAATCGAACCCGCGCACTCATACTTGAGAGGCTGGTGTTTTAACCACTAGGCCACCACGACAAAACAGTGGGGTATATTGAAAAAGAACCTCGGAGTCTTTGAGTATATTTCGTGGTGCTCCCTGTGCGCCGTTTCCGAGTCAACGAAATACCAGTTGGTGGAGTCATAAGGATACTATAGCTGTCTTGCCTGCCCCTCAGTGCCCGGCCGGTCTTGCGATTGCACCGAAACAGCACACAATGACAGAGATTATAAGTAATAGCATAGACAGACCTTACGGAGGAATTGCCCTATTGTAGAGGAAGTCCGCTTTCTCAAAGGTATCAGTGTTGTTGTGTAATAGTGATCGTTTAGTTCTCACACGGATCGTTCTATGTTAGTTTTCTCATTTTACATGCTTACTGACTCGAGTGATAATATAATAGATTTCATGGGTTTTTTCTTTATTTCTTTATTTTTTGGCTTCGCACGGTTTGTGCATTTAGCCAATGCCACGTAATTATGAATTATTCATGTCGAAAAAGACGGCCGCGTGACCCGTCTTACGAGTGAGGTTTGGGACAAAGTCATGATGTGGCCACTATGCAGCGATATTTCACTGTTCTTTATGAACTATTTACTAAATGTACTTTTTACTACATAAATCACGTACTTTTATTTAGTAAACAACACTATAAATAATTTTAAAAGTCCAATGAAAAACGAGCGTGACACTCAGCTTGACTTTCCCGCCAAAACTCAGGGTGCTGATCACGAAAATGATTTCATTTTTGAAATCCAAGATGGCCGACATCATATTTCATGACATTCTGACATGGGTGTGATAATGAACATGACGTCACTTTTAAGCTATTACTTAGCTTCTTTCTATCTCTTTATCAAAGTCGAACAGAAAACATTGAATATAGTTTAGTCGCTTAATCGTCACCATTTTTCGCACTCTTTTGATGACGTTGCTGGTAAAAAATAAATAAATTACAAAACAGAAAGAAAACTTGAATTGATATCAAAGAAAAAAAAAAACAAAGGAAAAATTACTGTATAAATAAAATAAATAAATAATTATAATTGCAAGTTATAGTTGATAAAAAAGGCTATGCAATAGCTTTACCGCGGCAGTCTCCGAGTGCCACACGCCTTTTTTTTTATACATAATACAATGTATAACTTTTTTATTGTTAATTGTATTTAACTTAATTGGCATACGAGTAAGAGTCACAAGTTTCTCTCTTTCTTTTTTAAAACTAATAGCGTTCTTCACCCCACAGCTCGACGGCCTCTGGTACCTAACAGCAGTAGCAACAGAAGATATGGCAGTACAAGGGGACTGTGCCACTGTGAACTTTGACCACCAGAACACAACAGATGTATCCATCAGCTGGATCACTAACAATACCGTGACGTTCTACAATGGATCCGTTGCTCTGATCCCTGATCCAAAGAGCAACAGTACTGGGGATCTGTTGTTGGTGACATATGATGGTAAGGTATTAAATCAAAATTTTATACTTTAGTCACGAATGGGGCTGTAATATCTTAATGCCTTGGGTATTCTCTACCAGTCAACTAAGTAAGAGTTATGAACAGATTACATGGCAGCTACTTTGTTAAAGAGTTGACTTTGAGAATACTGAAATCCTATACACATGCATAGTATCCTATATTTACTTTATTATTTTACGTTTATTTTATGAAACGAAAAAAAAAAACATTCAGCATAGACTTAAAGACAAACATTACATCTATACTTAATACATATTAAGCTGAAGAGTTTGTTTGTTTGTTTGACCGCGCTAATCTCTCGAACTCCTGGGGCCCTAGCCAACGTAACAACGCGACGAAAACGATTGAGCACGTGATTTATCGTGTCACGTGGTCAATCGTTTTCGTTATTGGTTGGTTTGAAATTCGATTTCGTTTCGTTATGAAGCGATGTTACATTGGCTACGGCCCCTGGCCTGATTTGAAAAATTATATTTGCGTTGGATAACTCATTAATCCCGGAAGGCTTTAGGCTATATAACATCACGCTGAGAACAATAGGAGCGGGGCATATATTAAAAAAAAAACAAAAATTAATCCTTAACCAAATAAATTAATCTATACTAATATATAAAGCCGGGGAATTTGTTTGTTTGTTTGAAGGCGCTAATCTCACGAACTACTGGTTCGATTTGAAAAAATCCTTTTGCATTGGATAGCCCATTAATCCGGGAAGCCTTTAGGCTATATAACATCACGCTGCGACCATTAGATGCGGGGCATATATAAAAAAAAAAAAAAAAAACATATCGTAACCTACGCGGGTAAAATCGCCGGACGCAGCTTGTAGTATTTAATTTTGAACAAAATTGTCCTTGACATCACTTAATTTCGATTAAAATCTTATAAGATACTACAATTTTAAAATAACTCTTTTGGTGTTAAATTAATATTTATTTTCAAATAACTAACTCTACCCGCACGAAGTCGCGTGGGGCCGCTAATCGAAAATAAACATACAACAAATAAAACGAGAATAATAAAAACAAGAACATGCCTCGCGGCTGCACCAAAAAGGATCAGTATTGCACATGCAATACTGAGCCTTTTTGGTCCAGACCAGACAATAATAAATACACGTGTATTTATTAGTCTCTGGTCCTTGTCCTAATTTATTAAGAGTTATTGCAACATATCTTTATCTTCTATACTGCTCTTATCATCACAGTAGGCATCTTTCACACAGTTCATCCAACATTTCTTTGTTAGTTCCCGACTCTTATAGCCAAAACTTTTACAAAAAAATAGAAACCGACTTCAAAAAAACACTTAAAAGGAAAAAATAATTTTACCTTTGTCATGGCTCTATAAGTCGGTCGGAATACTGAACACTTATTAAAAATTGCCTTAAAATTTTTTTTAACAAAGAAAACAGAAGTTTTTGTAAACACTGACTTTTACATATAGTTACATCAACTTACAAACGGCGATTTACAGTTCCGCGCTAATTTATACAACTTAGTACTAATGGAATTAGCAGCTGTATAGGATTCATATCACCAAATGACACAGAACAGTAATATAATGTACTAGTATAAAAAAAAAATATACAAAAACTAAAATATTTTACACAATTGTGAGTTAAAGGCGTATCCACATTGTTCTTTCGTCGGCATTTTTTTCAAGTGATATTTTTAGAAATATTAATAAACAAAACCTATAGTGGCATACATATAGGAACGTGTACCCAAAAACATATCCGTATTTTTCTTTCGTCAAATCAAGTTTACGTATTTAAGCGGAGTAATTTCCGATCTCTAGTTATAATCATAGCAAATACATATAAAACATTGTTTAATTCATTAAATATGTAATATTGATGGTATGAAAAAGTTATCACATTACAAACTACACACACTCACACACAACAAAACACGTCTCCGTCGATTTTAATTTGTTTTATGTATACAGCGAAACTGTTGCTGTAATATAGGTACAAACATTTTCTGTTGGATAAATATCAACTCTTTTAAAATGATAGATAAAAGAAACCCAATAAACTACTTTCTTGTATCTGTGCTACACATTGAAATTTTAGGAAATACGTGTGAACGACCAAATAATGGGATGAACTCTAATTGGATCTATGAAATTGGATTAATTCATTCACATAGAAGAATCGAATAAATCGACCTTGATTAGATTCATTATCCTGATACTGTTTGACCACTCTGTCAAACAATTTCAGGTGGTGTGGTATATTTGGGCGGGAAATCATCAAATGAGAGGTCTGTCAAATTAGATATTCCATAGACAATTTACACGGGATTACGATGCGATGTTACGATTGTTGTGTTACTATTGTATTGCGATGTGTGCCGGTTATGATGCGCTAAATGTTGTTGTGTCGGAAGTTTGGTCGTAGAGGATCTCCAGATCAATCTCCCTGTGGCGCAGCATCGTTGGTCGTGTTGTTGAGTTTAACATTACATCACCTCGCTCAACTGCCGTCTCCCTTCCTATTCACTAAGTTTTTTTTTGTGAATAGGCTAAATAAACTAGCTCGCTTTACTATTAACAATTGTTTCACTGCTTACCATCAGGCAAGCAAACACTAGTTTAATTTATATAAAAAAAAATGTGAATATGACGCCAAAAATACATCAACTTACGTCAGGCGCGGAATATTATGATAGGTCTAAACTAACATACTATCTTCTGTCCTTTTCTTAATGAAATCTATACTAATATATAAAGCTGGAGAGTTTGTTTGTTTTTGTTTGATCGCGCTAATCTCAGGAACTATTGGTATGATTTGAAAAAATCTTTTTGAGTTGAATAGCCCATTAGTTCAGAAAGGCTTTAGGCTATATAACATCACGCTGCGACAATAGGAGCAGAGCATAACTAAACCACGCGAACGAAGTCGCTGGCGGCCGCTAGTGATGTATAAAGAAAAAGATGCAGTTTAGGTACTGAAGTCAGTAAAAATTCTACTTTACAATTCACAGATGAAAAAACTGAAACCTACTCATTCCTGGATGTGAATTACGATCACTACGCAGTCGTCTTCGCTTGCTACAACAATGATGATGGGAACGGCAGTACCTGTAAGTATCCATCTTTTACTTGACATTGGCTGAATGCACAAACCGTGCGAAGCCAAAGAGAAGAAAAAAAAAAGTATCCAACTTTAATTCTTACTGACTGTGCAACAGTGCAGAAAACTGACACCCAGCAATATCAATAATTTTAAATGGTAATGCTAATTCATAATTCCATTTTTAAAAAATGTGTTTGTCCAACAACGTGAACAACGCAATGAATGTTAAGAACTGAAAAGAAATTAAACCTATCGCTACTAGATAGTGTGTTACTCAATTATTCTGCAGTACGCTAGCAGTAACCATGAATTCAACATATTTTACTTATTTATTTAATTCAAGCTACTAGGGGCCATAGAAAATACAATACAAACTATAACATAAAAATACTTGTAAACTAATTTACAATATGTAAAAAAAACCCTGTCCGACCCATAAGGATAATAAAGGTTAGGTAAAACACTTGACCAAATATAATATAAAATTTTACGTAATCATCATAGAAACAATACTAATGAATTTTGAAATAATCTTTTTTCCCATGAATTAATTCCAACTTCCCCGAAATTTGGTAATTTTAAAAAAAGTGACAACACCGGTATTATTATGAGCAAAGAGCGATGCGGCCACGTGCCCTGCCCCCACCGCCCGCGGAAGGGTTGCTTACTGCACATGTATTAAGTTACCTCTTTTTGCGAAATAATATTTATTTTTTTAGGGAGATTTTTTTTTTTAAGTTTAGCCCGGCTTTGTATCCATTAGTAGAATCAGTTATTGATACCTAACAATACCTTTACGGATCGGACTGGGTTTTCTTTACATATTGTATAAAAATATCATAACAAATACAATACTATACTATTAAAACTTAAAAGTACTATAAATACATATAACATAATAACTAAAACTAGTGTACACGGGTCATCGGCGTCGTGTTACACTGACTGGTGTCACGTAGCCGGCCTCGAAACCGGCGGTACACAGTACCCTTCGACTATAGCTCTTTTAAGAACTTGTCGAGATCATGCGTCGGAACACGTATCACGAACGACTTGAAGTATGTACGTGCTGTACGGTGAGTTGGACTCCGTTCGGGAGAGGCTCAGAGCCAAGAACAAGGCTCCGGGCCCGGACGGCGTCCCTGCGAAGGTGATGGCACTAGCCATAGAGCCCCTGGGGGACCGGTTCCGCGCGGTCATGGATACATGCATCGCGACGGGCCGCTTCCCCAGGAGGTGGAGGGTGGGCAGGCTCTGCCTCCTTCGCAAGGACGGACATCCCGCCGACTCACCGTCGGGCTATAGGCCGGTCGTGCTCCTGGATGAAAACGGAAAATGCTTCGAGAGGATCATCGCCTCTCGCACCCAGGAGCACCTAGAAGGCCGTGGGCCGCAGTTGGCGGAATGCCAGTACGGCTTTCGGACCGGCCGGTCCACGATGGACGCGGTGGCTCTTTCAAGAGGTGGACTGAGGCGGCCACAGCGAGGGGTGAGGGTGTCGTCGCGGTGTCGCTAGACATCGCGAACGCGTTCAACACCCTCCCCCACGAATGCATAGAGGCGGCACTGAAGTACCATGAAGTGCCCCTCTACCTCTGCGCCCTCGTGCGGGACTACCTCCGTGAGAGGAGGGTCCTGTACGAGGACGCGGAGGGTCGCGTCCAGTCGTGGACCGTAACTGTTGGAGTACCCCAGGGATCAGTGCTCGGTCCCCTGCTCTGGAACCTGGGGTACAACTGGGTTCTGCGTGGCGCGCTTTTGCCGCGGATGGATGTCGTCTGCTTTGCGGATGACACTCTAGTCGCGGCCAGGGCGCGTGACTGGGAGTCGGTCGGCACCTCTTTGGTCGTCCGGCGCATCCGCCTCCTGGGGCTGGAAGTGGCCCTCGAGAAGACGAGGGCCATGACCTTCCACGCCCCGCGACGCAGAACCCCACCGGGTCTCCGTATCCGAGTGGAGGGGGTCCGGGTTCCCATCGAGGTGCACATCAAGTACCTCGGCCTGATCCTGGATCCCCGCTGGAGTTTCGAGGAGCACTTTAGGCTCCTCGCTCCGCGGCTGTGCTCCTTCGCAGCCGCACTCGGACGGCTCCTCCCCAATCTGGGGGGGCCGAATTCGGCGTGCCGTCGGCTGTACCAGGGAGTGGTACGGTCGATGGCACTCTACGGAGCCCCGATGTGGGCGGAGCGCCTTTCCCGGCGCACAGTGGCCCTGCTGCGTAGGCCGCAGAGGGTCATCGAGACACGGAGCGTGCGGGCATACCGCACGGTCAGTCATGGGGCGGCCTGCGTGCTCGTGGGCACGCCCCCGTGGGAGGTCGATGCCCTGGTTCTGTCCCAGGTGCATCGACACCGTGTCGCGGCCCGGGAACGGGGGGAACGACCCGCCTTCGAGGAAGTAAGGCGGGTCCGATTAGCGGCTCAGGGGGAGGCCCTGAGCCGGTGGAGGGAGGCGCTCCGCTCCCCAGCTGCCGGCCACCGGACGATTGGAGCGATTCGTCCGGTGTTGGAGGGATGGGTTGGGCGCCGGCATGGCAGCCTTACCTTCCGCCTGGTGCAGGTACTGACCGGACATGGCTGCTTCGGCCACTACCTGCACAGGGTCGCCCGTCGGGAGGAGTCACCGCGGTGTCATCACTGCGACTCCCCCGACGACACGGCCGAGCACACCCTCGTGGAGTGCCCGGCCTGGCGAAACGAGCGCCGCGACCTCGTTGCGGCGCTCGGAGGCGGACGCCTCTCCCTGGCAACCATGGTGCGAGCCATGGTTGAAAGCGAGAGTGCATGGGAGGCTGCCGCCTCCTTCTGCGAGACCGTCCTCTTGCAGAAGGAGGCTGCGGAGAGGGAGCGGGAAGAGGACGTACTTGTGGCTCCCCTCCGGCGTAGACGGGTGGGGCGAAGAAGGCGGGGGACGAACCCCCGTCTCCTTTAGCCCCAGGGTGTGACCAGCGCGTGTGGGTAGCCCCCGCACGCGCATTGCACAACGGTCACCACGTCTGGGGATTACTCCGCTACCGGGTAATCCCCCTTTGGCGCGGAAACCGGCCCTAACAGGGCCGGTAAGCCCTGAAAGTGGCACGGCGCCTAGGCCTTCGGGCCGGCCCCGTGACACTCTCAACACAGGGCCCGACGGTAACCGGGTGGTTTTAGTGGGTATTCCCGGCTTCGGCCGGGCGAGTCCCACACACGCTCGTCGCCTAGCTATGATAGCTAGCGACGGGTATGGTGCGTAAAGGCATTTCCACTCGTAAAAAAAAAAAAATGTACGTGCTGTGGCGCGGCTCCAACACCTCGACCCTCACAGTCCATTTAGACTTGTGTAAAGCATCGTCGTCGGTACTGCTGGACGCAGCAGCATGTTAGGTCCTGCCATCGCAAAACCGCACTGGTTCCTACAAGGAGGCTTCTGCTTCTTCTTCTCTACCTTATTATGTAATTATTTTTCGGTCTCCGTGGCGCAGCGGTCAACAGGCCTGCCTGCGACGTGGAGGCCCCGGGCTCGATCCCCGGCCAGGTCATGATGGAAAACGGTTTTTTCCTGATGGGCCTGAGTCTTGGATGTTTATTTATATATGTATCTATTATAAAATATAGTGTCGTTGAGTTAGTATCCCATAACACAAGTCTCGAACTTACTTTGGGGCTAGCTCAATCTGTGTGATTTGTCTGTATATATATATATTTTTATTTATTTTAATTAAAAGGCGGTCTCCAATGCCTGGAGCACAGGCGAAGGGTTGTAAGCCTGTCGGTGTTGTATAGGATGCATTTTGGAGAGTGCACGAGGGAATTGCATGACTCAATTCCCCCATCACCGTTCCATCATCGGACGACCCGTCGTACGGCGAGAATCCACCCTTACGTTGTGGACACCACCACGATCCGGACGAAGGGTTTCGACTCGTCTTTTATATCCGTTATATCGAGGGACAGGAACCGCTTGCCAGCGGCGGCTTTTCCGTCTGACTACAATTTAAGTGTCTTCGAAGCTAGAGTGAATAGGCTCTTAATAAAGTAGAGCTCTTTACCATCAACGATTGCATCACTGCTTACCATCAGGCGGGATTGCGGTCAAGCGCTAGTTCATAATTCATAAAAAAAACCATAGCACTTGATGATCCTATTTAATAATGTACTATATAAATATTATTTTATATACATATTATATCATATTTATATTTTATCCTACTATTATTATATTATAGATCCAAAAGATTGTTAGGATGTATGTGTGCTTGTTACTCTTTAATGCAAAAAATCCTAAACGGACTATTATGAAATTTTTCATACATCTGTTCTAAGCAGGGCTTAACACATACTTTTTATCCCGACATAGAAACTGCGGGGTGCAACTAGTATTATACACGCAAACGTTTGTGTGTGTTTGTCACTCTTTCATGCAAAAACTACTGGACGGATTTAGATGAAATTTAGCATACAGATAGTTTATAACCAGAAATGGCAAAGGGGATATTTTTATCTAGATATTATGACAGAATCGAAACTTATTCGGGGTTTACCGCGGGGCCAAAGCCTAGCTAGAAGATACTACATAAGTAATGGCGGACCGGACGGCCAAGAAGACGTTGAAGATCGGGGTAATCGGGAATGGTGGGAGGGGTTCAAAATGTCATATTTATCTCTGGCCCCTAGATGTACAAGTAAGGGTCCAGAGGGGAGTACCACTTTTCACACTTATTGTTAGAGCAATAAAGTTCAAAGCACTTCTGACCCTTACTGTACATACGTTTCTTTGTGAGTAGTTGTAAGCCATGCGCGGGGCGCAACTCGTACTCTTAAGTAATACTATGTTACTAAAGATTGTTTTCATAATCAATATCTTAGGAAGAGTATGTTCTTGTTCTTATAATTATACTTATATATAGGTAGCATATTATTTGTTTGTAATTGAATTCCTGCAATCACCACTAACTAGGTTTTGAAAAACTAACAAGAAAAAAACAATTTTACGCTTGATTGCCTAATTCCTGAAGAAGGTTAGGGATTATTTATAATCACGCTACAAATTTAAATGAAATTTAAAAATAGTTTTATTGAGATTGGAATAAAACATTATCATAGACTAAAAAAAAGCTAAATTCAAAGAATTCTTAATAAGTAAAGCGTACCATTTGGTAGATGAATTTTTAAATGATAAAAATAATTATACCTACATTAAATTTAAAATTACATGCTATCAAAATTGTTGTTTTTTTTTTTTTTTTCAAAAAAGGTAATTTGAGTTTAAGGTTACTTTTTAACATTGGTAATTTTTTTTTTCAAGTTCGAAATTCATCATCATCAACCTTTTTATCGTCCCACTGCGGAGCACAGGTCTCCTCTGATACAGAGAAGGATTGAGCGTAATCATCACGCTGCTCAATGCGGGTTGGGGATTTCAGACTTAGAAAGTCCAGGTTTCCTCAAGATGTTTTCCTTCACCTTCAGTCAATGGTGTCCAAGATATACTTAGAAATACATATAACTTTAGAAAAGTTACATTGGTACTTACATGACCTGGAATCGAACCCGCGCACTCATACTTGAGAGGCTGGTGTTTTAACCACTAGGCCACCATGATTATAAGTTCGAAGTTAAAATAAATTAAAATGATAAGCATAATCATTACCTAAACTTATGTAATTTGTAAATAATTTTGGTCAAACAACCTAGAGGATGGGGAAAACCGCAGCTTACCCAGTCGCATAGTCAAAAGTGAAAAATGTCAATTACATTAAGTTTTTGCTCTAAACGGTAGTGACGGTAATTTGCCGGTCAGCTGGAGGCCGCGCGCGGTCGCTCGGAAACTTGACCGATCCAAATACCATTCAATTACTCGCTCATTTGCGATAACGACTGCAAAGGTTCCGTAGAAGATAATATTACTATTTTATTGGGCACAGAAGTTATCACCCGCCAGACAAAGTCTTGCCGCCAAGCAGTTTGTCGTGCTACGGCATGATGGCTGGTGGAGCCGTACGGAGGACGGGTCTGAGCAGTTGTGTTGCGATGTGTGCCGGGTACGATGCGCCAAAGGTTGGTGTGTTGGGAGTTTGGTCGTGGAGGGTCTTCAGATCAATCTCCCTTTGGCGCAGCATCGTTGGTCGTGGTGTTGGGTTTAACATTGCGTCACCTCGCTCAACTGCCGTCTTCCTTTCTATTCGCTTAGTTTTTCTGAGTGAATAGACTCTTAATAAACTAGCGTGCTCTACCATCAACGATCGCATCACTGCTTACCATCAGGATTGGGGTCAAGCGCTAGTTTATAATTATTAAAAAAAATATTGTAGGATGTAGTTTTAGTTTTTTTATGTGTCATTTTAGTATCAACTAGGTTTAGCCCGTAACTTCATTCGCGTATAAATCATAGGACACAATATACCTACTGCTATCCTATCCTATCCTACTGATATAAGTATAGGTCGGAATAGGTAGAGTGATTTTTGGTACTTGTATCATAAATGTTCAGAGAAAGAATAACGTCCATAAGCGATTTTTCCGGAAAGTAATTTCGGATCCAAGTAAATATTGTTAATTTTGGTGGTGACATTATTACTACTCAATTCATTTAAAGGAAGGTAACAAAACTAAACTAATTTATTATTTATTTGTTGAAAAATAAAAGCAATTAAATTCCGATTGAAGCATCAATACATTTCAATATTTTATTTTTACCCTCTAATGAAGGGTATGGCCAAATCAAACCGTCTTACGACTTAATACAATTTATATATTTTTTTTTATTAATTAACCAATTCCGTTATTCTGGAGGAATGTCCATATTAATATATACGTTTCCGATCAATGACCCCAATTCACTCTACCTATTCCGACCTATGGATTATGGATAAGGTAAAAATATGAAAATAATTATGGCGTGAAGGATGTTTTTTGTTACTCTTTCACGTAAAAACTCCTGAACGGCAACCTAATTACGTAACACACTGCTTTTACTACTCCCGCGAGAAAACTGGGCACCTCGCTGGAATGCGTCCCCTCTCCCGCTTCCCCGCGCGGCGCCCCGCGGAGCGCTTAGGGCAGTAGTTCCCAAACTTATTTTTCTCGTGGACCACTTTCAAAATTTTACTGGTTTCGGTGGACCCCCTGCTGCTACATTTCTACCACATTCTTAAAGTCGCCAAAAAATAAAAATTGTGTCACTTCTGAGTTCTGTCCCTATATTCCGATATGTAAAATAAAAACGAAAAATGGTACATTTTATATCACTTTATTTATTAAAAGAATAGAATTACAAGAAAAAAATATTAAGGTAATATAGGTTCAGGTCATAATTTTAATTAATGGGAAGGATGTATCTGATGGAGTGTCAGCAAACGATCAATGTTTGGCTTTATTTTTGTCAGCAATAACCGCAAATCTCCCCGCTCTGTGATGTTTAATTTGCTCCTTTTTTTTGTTAAGAGGTTTGTAACGGCACTAAAACTCCTTTCGACAAGGTATGACGAGGGAAAAGCTATTAAAAATTTCCTTGCGATTTCCCACAGTCCAGGATATTTTTCGGGTATTTCTGCTTGCAGCCAAAATGTTGGGTAGCCTTTTCTAAATTTCACCTTCAGCTCCTCATTAGTGCTTAGCTCGAGCAGCTCCTCTTGTAATACAACATTGGCCACTTCCGTTTCATCAAATGGATTTATGATCCATGGTGGTATATCCATCGTCAGTATATCTTCAAACCTGGTTTTGAAGTCATCATGCAGGGCACTTAAATGTTGAATGTAGGTATGGATATCCTCATCAATACATTCTACCTGCGACAAGTTTGGAAATTGAGAGAATTCGCGCCGACTAGTGTTTTGCTTCATAAATTTCAATTTCCCAAGAAAAGCCGAAATTATCCCCTTTGTTTTTATTAAATTCAGGCTGTCCCCTTGTAACTGTAAGTTAATATCATTAAATTTTTTAAACAAATCTGTCAAATACGCAATGTCTGCTTTGAATTTGATCAAGTTTTCTTTTAAATCTGGATCTCTACTTTCTAAGAACTCTAATATGGAATCGAAAACAGAGTAAAATCTCGTTAAGCATGCACCTTTCGACAACCAGCGTACTTCAGTATGTAAGAGCAGTCGTTGAAAGTCTTCATCATTTTCGTCGCACAATTGAGCAAATAAACGCGTATTCAATGCATTGCTTCTGATTTTGTTGACAGCTTTTATTACAAAATGAAGAGATTGGTTCAACCAGTCACTTAAATGTTTTGCCACAAGATGTTGTCGGTAGATTACGCAATGAATAGCTGTAAGACCTGGTATAATTCTTTTGAGATGACTTATAAACCCACGATATCGCCCGACCATTGCAGGAGCTCCGTCTGTTGCCACTGAAATAATGTTTGTAAATGGGATCGATTCTCTCGTGAAAAAACAATTGAATAAAACGTGCTGTGTTTGTCTTCAAATCGAAAGAGGACAATTAAAATATCTGTAAGTTACTAAGTTACCTATCTATACAGGCCGTTGTGATCAACCGACTAGTACACGTAAACAAAATACATAAGTACTATAACAAAAAAAAGGTAGGTTACTTACTTTTCTCCGGCACTAGCAAACACTGATATAAATTTTCTCACAACTTTTTTTTCCAAATTCCGCCTTTTTTCGAAATTCCGGAAACGAATGAATGCGTTTGCCTTTGGCATCAAGTATTTATGGTGGTGATCAAGTTCATGTCTGAACAAGCATTAAGCATTGTCGGGCGGATAGCGCTTTGCAAGTCTGTACACGAAATTGTACGTAATATCGAATACGCAAGTTTGGACAAGTAACAGTCGCTTGCCTTATTAAAATATTATCTGCTTAGATAGGTACTTAAAACAATGTAGGTAGGCCCTTATAAAAACTATGCTTACATTTTTGCTCTTTACTATCAAAAGCAGATAAATTTTCGTGGACCCCCATTAACATCTTATGGACCCCCATTTTTTGTTCACGCCTACGTAGACCCCCAGCAAGTCTCCCGTGGACCCCTTGGGGTCCACCTGGACCACTTTGGGAATCACTGGCTTAGGGTGTATCTAAGCGCTCCGTAGCGATAGCATCTTTGTATTGGGTTGTATCCTAAAAAATAATTTAATGTCCATCAGATAGATTTCTAAAAAATATTGAACACGTATTTTTTATTTTTTCTTTTATTCAAATACTTACGAAGATATATTGGTTTGAAATATCGCATGACGTCACGCCGTCGTACAAAATATACCATGGCGTGACGTAATTAGCCCCCACTCCGTAACTTTAATACGCTATATGTCAGTAATTTTTGGTAATTTCGACAAAATAAAAAATACGGGTCTTATTTTTTTTAAATATATACACGACGGACTAATTATTTTTTTGATTTTCATACCTTGGATACATCCCTATTGTGTAAATACCGTTGAAATCGTACTGTCCGAGTGACGTCACAGAGCGAAGTGCACAGTAACTCGCGCGAGGAGTACATATAAATTTGAATAATTTTTTAGCACATAAATTCAAATTATATTTTTTTTTTATAATTATAAACTAGTGTTTGTCCGCAATAACGCCTGATGGTAAGTAGTGATGCAGTCGTTGATGATAAAGCGCGCTAGGTTATTACTACTAGGGTACTAGCATGAATAGCCTATCAATTCCCTTCAAGAGTAGGGTATCAATAACATAACATTTTATTTGCCTAAAACATGGTCAATAATGTTACAGTCTTATTTAAACACAATGTCCACATGGTTACGTTAGGTTAGCTCGTAGGTTTGTCTCAAGGTTTCTGTTATTTAGCTCGCCACCGACTTCTAGAGCCATAACAGAAGTAAAATTATTTTTTCTTTTTGAGTGTTTTTTTGTAGTCGGTTTTTATATTTTTTTGTAAAAAGTTTTTTTTACCGCTTATTTTTAAATGAATTTGCAATATTTATATATTTTAGTTCATTAGTGATTGAGATGCAATGATTTATTTTTAACCGACTACTTATCATTGTTCCAAGGAAATGAACATTCAAACCGAAAAGCAAACTCTTCAGCTTCATTTTATTTTTTGTAGCCTACTTGGTGCCCCACTGCTGTTCAAAGGCCATCCCATTTTTCTTCCAAACCTCCCTGTCTTGTGCTATCTCTGGTCACGTTGTCTCTGCGTACATACGCAGCCTCATTTAATTTAAAAAAAATACCGGCAACTTTTCTGTACTGTTTTTTGGTTCTCAGAGTCGAAATGAATTTATAGTTGCGCAAAAACTTTCGTCAATGAGATATGGTTCTATTACATAGATAATAAATAACTCACGACTGAATTCTGGAGAACACAAAGTATTCTGATTTATTTAAAACAAACAAATAGCCTTAATTACATTATTGTTTATTGATATTGTCATAGAACAGCTAAATAAGATTTAACATATAGAAAATTTTGTACAAATTATATTGTGAGAAAATGATATTTTCGACTTACCGATGGAAAGATATAATTCCTCGGTTTATATTTCAGGTCTGACTTTTTGTCTTTAATCTCAACTCCAAAAAGATGAAGGAGGTCGGTACACTCCAAGGATACATTTCGAAAAGTAGGTAGGTGTAAAAGGATTGATTCCCTACTAGCCCGAGCATCCGGCATGTATCTCTCCACGACTGTCCTGTCATCTGCATACCTTTAGATACCGGGCACCAGATCGTTAATATGCAGCAGGAACCGAGATGCAGAGTGAACAGGGGTCTGTTCTCTCTGCAACTGGAACACCGGCATTAGTCGACATGGGCTCAGATGAGCATCCGTCGACAACAACTCGAAGGAACTGTTCAGTCAGGAAGTCTTTTACCCAGCCAGTCATGTTAGGGGAAATGCCGTATGCTGGAAGCTTACTCAAAAGGCCAGCGTGCCATACCCGCTCGAAGGCCTTCGAGACATCAAGGAAGACAGCAATCGCTTCCCCATTTCTCTCGAGGTGAGGAGGTTTCGCCCCACAAGTGAGTGGCATACACCAGTTGACCGATTGCGGCGAAACCCGTACTATCGGTCACTGAGGAGATCATTACCTTCCAGGTATGCCAAGAGGCGCAAGTTCAACGCATGCTGCATTATTTTACAAAGTATAGAGGTGATCGAAATCGGTCGATAGTTGGTATGATCGGCACGAGTACCCTTTTTGGGCACGAGCTGCACGTTGGCAAGCTTCCAGGACTTGGGCACTATACCAGTCCTAAATGAGAGGCGACAAGCGCGTGAATGCAGGAGAGACAACTCGGGCGCACATGCTTTAAGAACAATCGCTGGTATACCATCCGGACCACTAGCTTTATTCACGTCCAGACGACACATTACTCTCAGAACCTCCTTGTTCCTAATGCGAACCCCAGGCATTGAAGTTCCGCAATGAGGTAAATTAGGTGGAGTAGCACTGCCAGTATCAAGATGCGAATTATGGGCAAAAAGAGATGCAATTGTTTGATTGTCACCCATTTATGTGTTTACGCCGTTTATTTACGTCAATTTTACAGCAAGCATGGTTCTGGTTGTCATTCGTGTCATATCTATTATACAAAGGTATTTTTTAAATTTTAATATGCGAAACTCGAAACACGTGTCCAGTATTTTTATCTAAAGAATTTATGTACAAAATTTCAAAAAGATATCATGAAAAATCACAAAGTAATGAGCTGTGTTACTGGTTGTCCCAACAAAAATATGGTCAACGCGCTGCTCCCCCGGGTGGCGCGGCGCGTCTGGTGTCCTAGGACACTGATCCGCTGTGAACTGTGTTGGACGCTCGGTAACCACACTGCAAAATTTTTTAAATATATTAGGGATTTTTTCCCTATAACTCTGTGTAAAAATTATTCGATTCGATTCAGTTGCTTATTCTGAACAAACTATATTCAGGTTTCTTATAAAGATAAAATAACGTTGTATAAAATTCTCCTGTTACAGTGTTTGTCCTCGAATTCCTTCAAAACGGCTGAACAGATTTTAATAAAATTTCGTATATACATTCGTTAAGTATGACAATAGGTTTTATATTTTTTTATATTACTACTTACGTGGGTGAAACCCGCAGGGCGCAGCTAGTAATCACCATATATATTGTTTCTGAAGGGCTTTTTTGTCGGTACATCATAACTTTCTTTATACTTCATCAATATACATAAATGAGGCATCATTTTAACGCTTTTCTATATCGCTACACCGGAAAAATATACAAATTACTCACATTTTAGTGGGTTTTTCCAAAATTTACCATTAAAAATTGTTTTGATTATTTGACTAGGACCTTGGATGGTTTAGTTTTACAATTGGACCCAATATGTGTCCTGAAAGGTTCGCTACTAATCTAAATAATAAAGACATATGAAGGCTACAATTTCATTCTATTTATATATAGCAGACCTCATTGATACTTAGTACAACCTTCTGTAGGCCACCTGAAAGCGATTAATTAGTTCTGGTTAATGCCAATTGGAGTCATTTTGAAGCATATTTCTAAACCATTGCTTCAAATGTTTGAAAAATGGCTCCGCTTAACAACTTAAATAACGTAATGAATGTTGTTCAACTGTCAAAATATAACCCATTGCTACTGATAATGTGTTATACAATTACCCTGCTGTTCATACATTGATGTTATTATCGATATTTTCAGTCGATCTCTATATATGTATTAGTTTAGATATGGTTTCACCTTGTGTTGTAATTTATTTGGTTATAAAGCTTGGTTATAAAAGCATTCGCAAATTGTGCAACAGCCAAAGGCACGTTCGTTTCCAACCGTCACCCTAATAGTTTAACACACTATCAACGAACACCTAAATTATTTTGAAAGAAATTACTAGTTCATTGCTTCATATGTTCGTAAAATTTCCATACCTAACTGTCAAAATGAAAGCAATTAGTAATGAGTGTGTTACATAATTACTCCTTGGTATCTATCAACTCCCGATGGTTTTTTTTTTAATTATTTGTTTTTTCTTTAAAGAATGGACGTTTTGTCTGTAAAAATTCACTGAACCCTCCATAGAGTCGTGCTCAACATCTAATTTAAACTTTTTGCGCATCCCATTAGTAGACTTCTATACATCTTTATCAAAATAATTAGTTTTATTTGGACGACTGGTTGATTTAATTAAACGTGTGGCAGCTGTAACTTTGATTAACTTCCGACATTCGTGGTTAATTTCATAGAATCAGATGGTTTAAATAGATTTTTTGGATTACCAAGAAATACTTAGTATAATCTAATCGTTCGCTTATCTTTTGCCGCCATTTGTGTCGAACTTGGTAGGTAGCTAAATCGCAGTTAAATATCTCAAAGATGGTAAAAGATATTAATTCCCTGATATAAGGATTTTTTATTCATAGCACTATACAGGTTCAATATAATTTAGCAAGCGAAACTTTGCAGGGCTTAAACATGATCATTTAGAATTGTATTTTAATATGTCCTTTATAATAATTAGGTACATAATCCTTACTAATGTTATAAATCGGAAAGTGAGTTTGTTTGTTCCGCTTTCACGCGGTAACTACTGAACCGATTGCTTTGAAATTTTGCAGACGTAAAGTTAGAAGTCCGGATTAAACAATGGGGTACTTATTACCCCGGAAAAATTGATATTCTAATTGAAAACTAAAAAGCGCGATACACCCGAACGAACTCTAGTAATTATGTTGCCGTTTCATTCTACGCGCCCTTGGAACGCAAGACTTGGGCGGTTCTCGTATATAGGATGTTTCAAACTACGTCATGGTCATAATATACCATAATATTTTCATTTTTTAAATTATTACGAAGTTGATTTTTAAGATACAAACATAGGGAAGGATACTTGTTATCCCAATATTCCTACGATATCTATGTTCTATGTTACGGGTTTGGTTTCCGCATTTAGTCCTTCTAGTGGACCATTGTGCGTGGGCTATGACGGCCGTTGGAGGTTATTCTAACCAGCCCACCTCCCTCCAAAAGCCCACTAAGTCTCCTGGCTTGTTGAGAATATTTGTGTAAGATCTTGGTGACCCTATGGTTTTACTTATAATTTTGGCTGACGCCTGTACATTCAAAGAGTACATGCGCAACTGTCTCGCCAGCCTCCATGCAAGCACAGTGGGCTGTCCGTTATGCCTTTTGTATGCAGATGTTTATTTAGCGAGCAGTGGCCCGTGATGATCCCCGTCCTCAATCGTAGGCCTTTCCTATTTAGGTGCAACAGCCTTTTGGTTAGCCTGTCATCCAGGGATGACATAGCTTCCTTGGACTGCCTGCAGCCCGGTGACGAGGACCACCAAATCTCCGCTTCCGCGATGGTGTACCTCTGTAGCCATCTGCGTATTTGAATAAAGGGGATAGGCTCCGGTTTGTTGACTTACGCAGGTGAAACCGCGGGTAGCGTAGCTAGTAAAAAATTGACATCAAATAGAGGTTTGGTTTTTTTGGGTTAACCACAATTAGCAGTGTTCTTACTTGTAATGTAATTTTATCATTTTTATTAAACAACGTGTGAGAAGTTTATACGTGAAAATTAGTTTTTTTTCAACTGGCAACACGTGATTAAAGTAACTGTGGTTGATGAAGTAAAAAAAAAACATTTTTTTCTCGTATTAGAATATGGATAGTTACCGTATCCACAAAGCAGCAATAAAAGTCGAGTGACGCTTTTTTTTTTCGTAATTTTCGTAATTAAAATGCATCTGGTTTTCTAATGTCAACTCGCTTTATGCAAAATTGTTGGTATTTTTGTTCTAGACAAACCATGAAAGCAATACCTACTATGAGCAGCTAACTTTGGGCAAAATTAAGAAATCGGGTTCTAATTTGTAAACATGTTTTTTTTTTTTAAATATATATACGTGTATTTCAAAGCTGTACCCAAATACACGAGAGGCACGTGTATTTCTGTATCGTACTGAAATTTACAAGATACACGTTATCTACGCGCCGACGCGTCGACGGCTGCAGTCGCCTGTCGTTGATGCTTGTTCCTGTTGTGAATTTGCTGTAGTCAAGTGGCTAAATTATCCATTTAGTCGCAATTCGACGTGGCGTTTGCTTCGCTTCGTTCTTTCAGGTTGTCAAATTTACGAGGGGCACCTGTATTTCAATTCTGTACTCAAATATACGAGAGGCACGTGTATTTCACCACCGTACTGAAATTTACAAGATACACTTTATCTACGCGTCGACGCGTCGACGGCTGCAGTCGCCTCTGTCGTTGATGCTTATTGTTGTTGTGAATGTGTTGTAGTCAAGTGGCTAAATTATCCATTTAGTCGCAACTCGAAGTGGCGTTTGCTTCGCTTGGTTCTTTAGGCTTGCACGAGGTTGAACACAGGCTCTGCGAGAGTGTAGCTTGAGAGGAGCAGCGCCGTGTCCTCACAAATGAAGTAGGAGGCGACCTGACGCTGTCGGCAGTAGTGCGGAGGATGGTCGGTAGCGCAGAGTCGTGGGACGCGTTGGTGTCCTTCTGTGAGGATGTGATGCCGCAGAAGGAAGCTGCGGAACAGGAGAGGGAGATCTCAACTCCCTTCCCTGGCCGCAAAAGACGCACTGGGCGCCGAGGAAGGGCGGATAACGCCCTCTTCCGCCCCCCATGAATGGGTCCAGGGCCGAGGGACATGGGGAAGTCCCCGCCCCCTATCTATGAACCCCTAGGCGGGGGCGCACGCGAGTATCGGCGCGCGCCTCTGAAGCGATATACGGGGTAGTTTAACACCCCACTACTCCGTGCAGGAGACGAGGCCTGGACAGATCGGGCCAGCACGAGAGTGTGGGGTCATGGAAGAATTTAGACTCCCGCAGCCCCACGCGCGTTTGTGATACAAGAGACACCGGGGCGGTTTTAGTCAGTAAAAGTTTGACAGACCCCGTCGCCCACCCCAGGGCGGTGGACATCCTATGAGGATTTCCACCCCGGAAAAAAAAGGCCGTTAGTTGTACAGCCGCTGTTCCGTTAAACGGCTAGGCAGTTTATGCCTGCGTGTCGCAACCATAACCATTGCAATTAGGCGGAATTTGTTTTATAAATAAATATGTAAACTTGCTGATAACAATCGACTCGACTCGATAACAAAATAAACCCTAAAAATAATAAACTCTTGATAAATAATAAACGCTCGACAAGTAATAAACGATTACTATTATACGAAAAGATTTGCCTAGGACTGCCTTGGACATAAAAATGAGGAGACTTAAAAGCCTTTAAATATCTATTTCCCTCTTTACAGATGAAGTTTGGAAGCTAACCCGCACGCCGCATTTAAAAGACACAGACGCTGTCAAGCTGGATCAAGCTATAGCCAACTACAGTCTTCAGGACACACAGTTCTTCACATTTAACAACACTGAAGATACTTGCAGGGTTAACAGTGGCCATCACTTGGACACTTCGACTCTAGTGATGACGTCAGCGGCTGCGCTTGCGCTGTTTAGGCGGTTTTATTAATATGACGTTTGAATGAGTTTTGAATATGGAATGTGCTGATAAAATGTGATTGTTTTGTGATAACAGATTAGTAGATTATAAACGTGTACATTTGTTTTTAATTACGAATCGGCATGCGAATTGTGAAACGCACTTATTACCCTCAATTTGACACATTTTTGAGCATATCGCTAATCCATTGCTTTTGATGTTCAGAGAAGGTTTTTGCCCAACAACGGAAATAACGCAATGAATGTTGTCATGAACTGTCAAATTGAATCCTATTGCCACAGATAGGTAGGTACATACAGACGACAGCACATCAAGCTACTGTAACCTGTCAGATTTCTTTATTAGATTTTTTTTTTAATAATTATAAACTAGCGCTTGACCGCAATCCCGCCTGATGGTAAGCAGTGATGCGATCGTTGATGGTAAAGCGCGCTAGTTTATTAAGAGCCTATTCACTCAGAAAAACTGAGCGAATAGGAAGGAAGATGGCAGTTGAGCGAGGCGATGCAATGTGAAACCCAACAACACGACCAACGATGCTGCGCCAAAGGGAGATTGATCTGAAGACCCTCCACGACCAAACTCCCAACACAACAACATTAGGCGTATCGTACCCGGCACACATTGCAACACAACTGCTCAGACCCGTCCACCGTACGGCTTCACCAGACATCCTGCCGGAACACGACAAATCGCTTGGCGGCAAGGCATTTTCGATTTTATCTCTAAAATATTAAGGCTCAAGGTTGATAGGGATTATTTGTTGGTTTCGCATAGCTTGACCTGCGGTCGTCCGTATATAAAATTAGTTCCTTGATGATTTGAATTTTTTCCCGGAAATTTTTATCAGGTGTTGGTGCCTTTGTTTTTGCCTGTATATAAATCGATCTGTAATAACTTAAACAAGCTTTTGAATCTCTTGTTACACGTAGATGTTAGTAATTGGGTTGTATCCTAAAAAATAATTTAATGTCCATCAGATAGATTTATAAAAAATATTGAACACGTATTTTTTATTTTTTCTTTCATTCAAATACTTAGGAAGATATTGAAATGTCACATGACGTCACGCCGTGGTACAAAATAAACCACAGCGTCACGTAATTAGCCCCCCCTCCGTAACTTTAATACGCTATATCTCAATAGTTTTTGGTAATTTCGACAAAATAAAAAATACGTGTCTTAATTTTTTTTATTATCTATAATACGGACTAATTATTTTTTTGATTTTCATACCTTGGATACATCCCTATTGGATATATTAACATTGGTTTTCTTTTGTGGCTAGGAAAGGAAGATCCTCATTTTTCACTATGTATTTCTGATACTGTAAAAATATTTTGCCACTTTCCAAGTTAATGTTTACTGAAACAGTGATTATCCATTTACGTACTTATATACTGTTAACATATTAATTTATTTTAAGTATAAGAATTAAAATATGTTGTTTGATGTGAGTATTTTAATGAGTTTACCTTTAAGATTGAATGTTCAAGGCGGAAAACAGAGTTTTGTGGGGAAGCCTGGGTCGCCCTATGTCCAATAGTTGACTGTAATAAGATCATTGATTATAATGGAATCATCATCATCAACCTTTTTATCGTCCCACACAGGGCACAGGCTTCCACTTATTTTCTTATTCAGCCAATAGACGTCCACTGCTGGACAAAGGCCTCACCCAAGGCTTTCCACGATAACGAACTAGAATACTCTTTATTATTTCCACCATACTTTTTTTTGTAGCCTATTTGGTATCCCACTGCAACGACCCTCCTTTTTTCTTCCAAATCTCCCTGTCTAGTGATATGTCTGGCCATACACCATGTAAATCACAGAACATCACTATTAAGATTTTACAAAGGCTGAAGAATGGGCGGTCATATCGTTAAGGGCGGTCTTTTACAGACAATCTTTGGATGGAGTATCAAAGGGAAGGAGAAACAAGATGAATTGAACTATTTTAATGAATAACTTTCTGATGGTAAATTGTGATGAAATCGCTGATGTAAAGAGCACTTATTTATTATTAACCGATTCACTTTAGCCTTGAAGACACTTAAATTATGAAGTAACGCGGAGACCGTTGCAGGTAAATTGTTCCAGTCCTTCGATGTATGCGGTGTAAAAGCTGGATCTTGTCATTATTATTGTATACTGTGCTTATTAATACGAACAAAAGGAATTTACAAAGCAAATGTGTGTCGGGATGTCGTGTGGGATAACATCAGAAAATCAGAAAATCAGAAATATTTTATTTGTGAAACATAGGTACAGTGGTTGTTCATATGTGAGGATAAAGTGCGCTATGATCAGCCTATTATAGGCACACAAATTCAAAAAATTAAATATAAAATAATATTAAATAAAAAATAACTAAATAAATGATTACATTATAACAGGAATAATTAAAGTCAAAAAGTCATAATAATTTCTTAAGTTAACGTCAAAATTATCTTGATTTAAATACAATATTGTCAAATAAGCAAATCACATAACGTTATCAAAAATGAAGTCAAAACAATTAGTTAATTAAATGTCAATACAATTTGGACGAAAATAATTCAAAGTCAAAGAAAAAAATTACAATTGTACAATGTCAAGATTTATCCAATAAAAAGTCCGATACACTATAATAACATTTTTGAGACAGCATAGGTACTTCTGAGTTTTAATTTAAATGAATTAACAGGCAATTTTTTTAGCTCTTTTGGCAATTTATTATATATAACATCTAGATGTACTGTCTTCTTCATCTCAGCGTTAATCCCAGTCGTATCCGAAGCTTTTCAGCTTTGGAGTCTAGGTCCGCTTTACCAGTCTAACTACTCGTTTTGGCTAAACTTCGATATTTTCAATGAAGCGACTGCCGTCTGACCTCCACAACCCGAAGGCGACATCGAAGCATTGAAGTTAAACCAATTTTAGGACTTTTGAGGGCTCCAACAACCCGTAACGACTGCCATTAGATGTTCATATGGCAACCGGGACCAACGGCTTAACGTGCTTTGCGAGGCACGACCACACCAATGCAAATATTCATATTCATGCATACAAATATTTGCACTGCACGGGGATCGAACCCGCGAATCCTTGCGCAGCGGCCGCGTTCGCTACCGCTACGCCACGGAGGCTGTCAACCTCTAGATGTAAGGTTCAAAAATGCATTACCACTTTTGAACTTTATTGCACTAACAATAACAAAGTGGTTCTCCACTTTTGACCATTACTGTAACTTTAATGCTTTTCTTGGTAATGTTCATTACAAGTCACCACCCTAATTGCGTAACGTGCTATTACTATTAGTTCGAACTGCCAATGTTTCACATATTCGAGAATGTGTCTACTCAAAAATGTAAATAACGCATAACGTCGGCCATGACATCGGCAGAAGTTACCACCCACCAGACAAAGTCTTGCCGCCAAGGGATTTGTCGTGTTCCGGCATGATGTCTTGTGAAGCCATACGGAGGACGGGTCTGAGCAGTTGTGTTGCGATGTGTGCCGGCCACGATGTGCCAAATGTTGTGTTGGGAGTTTGGTCTCAACACAACATTTGGCACATCGTCTTCAGATCAATCTCCCTTTGGCGCAGCATCATTGGTCGTGTTGTTGGGTTTAACATTGCATCACCTCGCTCAACTGCCGTCTTCCTTCGTCGATTGTGATTTGGTTTTTATTTTATTAGGAATTTCTCAGTAGAGGAGTCTGTTTTCATGGCAGGTTGTCGTCAGTAGGCTTGCACCCAATACAAGAAACTTAATTTATGAAAGGTTAGATAAATCCCTGATAATGTGAAAATAATATACCTATTTGTAGGCTAATAATACTTACCGCCTTGCAATTATAATTAACTAGATTTACAAAAGTAAATGTCAAATCACCTGACATGATTTTTCGATGGTGCAGATATTTCTACATTTTTATTAATATACGTCTATTGTACTTTCTAATAAATAATAATAATATAGAGCTCCAATTTAATATATTATTTATACAAGTCCTGCCATCTGTTGGAATTTCTCAGCATTACAATGAAGATAACTCTGCAACGTACTATCAGTATAACAAGCACAGTCATACAGTCATTTAACTTTTGAACTTTGTCGGGCTGTTCGTTACAGTGTGACCACCTAGATGGCGCTGTAATAAAAAGATGAAAATTGTTTAATTGCATGGTGCCGGTGGTAGGTAGGTAATCAAAAGAACAATAGATATTGAATTTTTGTATTAGTTATGTCTTAATCGATTCAGTTTGAGAGGTTTTTGTCACATGGCACGATAATTAAGTGATACGATAACTAAACTTCACAGAGTATTTATTCCATGAAAAAAAAAATAAAACACCATGTTGAGCTGGCAGTTTGGCCATTAAAAAGGTAAGCGAAAGTTTTAAATTCATAATTAGAATTTCATTTGTTTATCTACAAACGAAATGTTTTGTTTTGTTTGTTTTTGAAACAAATGTGTGGTTAGAGTTAGAGTACATTTCACCTTTGTAAACTACAATTTTGCGTTTATCTTCAAAGTTTTGCTGCGGCATCGGCACATCTGAAAAGTTTTTATTTTTGTAAAACATGGATATGTCGCCGTCTCGAGGCCGCTCTAGTGGTGGCATTACTGGATTTTGGACTTAGTCAGCGTGTTGTCGCTGAAAGATTGCATCTAAGCCTGCCATCTGTTCATAGAGTCTACAAACGCTATCGGGAGACTGGTTTGTTCATGCGCCGTTCAGGACCTGGCAGGAATCGAGTTACTTCGGAGCGAGATGATCGATTTATTGTAACAACTTCTTTATGAAATCGATGCCTTAACGCATTTCAAGTACAACAGCAGCTTCATGTTGTACTTGGTGTGGCTGTAAGTGATTCTACAATTAGAAGGAGGTTGAGTGAATGCGAATTGATACCGCACAAACCAGCAAACGGACCGAAATTAACTGCAGACCATCGGAGAGCACGGCTTAGCTTTGCACGTGAGCACCTAAATTGGTCATACGTCCAATGGAGCAAACTCCTCTTTTCTGATGACTGTAAAATTATGCTATATGGTAACGACGGAAGGAACAAGGTCTATAGAAGAGATGGCGAACGCTTTGCAAAATGCTGTATTAAAGAAAAGGTCAGTTACGGTGGCGGTTCGTGGATGGTTTGGAGAGGAATCAGCGCCGAAAGTAAGACAGAGCTAGTGTTCGTGTTTGGGCCACGTCTGCCTGCACTAAACTGTCATCGGTACGTCGAACAGTGTCTTGAGCCTCACGTGATGCCATATGCACATTTTATTGGCAACGGCTTCATATTCATGCACGACAATGCTAGGGCGCACACTGCGGGCGTCGTACGAGATTATCTTGCCGAAGTCGGTATCCCCATTATGGAATGGCCAGCAAGAAGCCAGGACATGAATCCCATCGAACATTTATGGGATGAGTTAAAGAGACAGGTTCGTGCTAGAAATCCGGCCTCGGAATCACTCAGCCAGCTGCAGCATGCGATCCAAGAAGAATGGAATGAAATGCCTCAACATTTGATTGTCACTGTCATTCGATTCACGAAGAACCACATGGAAACAGTCATAAGAGCTCGGGGAGGAATTACCAGTTAAGTACTAAATAAACTTTTCCTAGCTTTTTTTTCATTTACATGATTGTATTGTTTAATTCATATCCTTCATACTCCGTACAGGACAAAAATTACCTACTCGTTACCAAATACGAATGCTAATATGAAAATTTAATTTGAATTTAGAACATTAACATTAGGATTTTAAAACCTCTTTTTATTCACTATTAAATGACATATGACATATATTTCTAAATATGTATATCTATCTGATAATCCTTACATAACATAAACTCGTAAGCCGTTTCGATTTTTTTGATGAGAAGTGTATTAAGTAGTAATGAGTTTCAATTTGACAGTTCATTAAGATTCATTGCGTCATTTACATTGTTGAGCAGACATACTTTTCGAACATATGAAGCTATGGATTAGCAATATGCTTCAAAATTATTCAAATCGAGAGTAACAGTGACTTAGTTAGATTGCAGGTCTCCATATGATTTCTATGATACTGTCAGATGCATAGTATAATCAGCCTCCAAAGTCTCCGCTGAAAATTAATTATTATAATTATTACCATTCACGGGAAAAATGGATAATAATTACTTCTGTTGTATATTAGCAGGCAAAGCGGGACTATGACGTGATTCATACATTGCTCTCTTTTGTACAGTCAGCAAATTTACTCCCTACGACAATTCGCCGTATCTATAGCCATTTCGTATAATTGTGTTTTAAATATAAGTAGCTAAAGTACCAATAAATCGTCTAAGATACCACAGTGTCTCAAGACCAAAGTCTTTGATCAGTCTGTGTTGCTAGTGATGACTTACGGAACTGAAACATCTTCCTCAGCCTCACTCAGACAAGTGCTCCCCCAAGGCCTTCTGACTTAAATTGACGTATTTTTGGTCGCCATGTTCATAATCGCGTCTAACCTGTCTAAGGAGTATCTTAATTTGACAGGATTAAACTAAAATAATATCTACTACCCTTTTCTTAATGAAATATTAGGTCCTTACATATGAAATTGGCGTTTTGTCGTACTGGCCACTTTGATCTCAAATATCGCCACTTTGGTTTAGAATTCCAAATTCAAATTCATACAGCTATTTATTCATCAATTTGTGTCTTGAAAACCATATTCCTTTTGTCTTTTTTCTTTTGATTTTTTCTCTGCATCATTGAGCTAACAAAATGGAGAATTTAAAAGTTCGCGGTATTTATGAATATGAGTTCCGCCGTGGCACCAGTGCTGCAGAAACGGCTTGAACAATTAATGATGGGTATGGCAGTGGTGTCGGTAGAGAAAACACAGTGCGTTTTTGGTTCCAACGTTTTCGTTCTGGAAATTTCAACCTACAGAACAATCCCCGTGGACGGCCGGAGACCAAAGTCGGCAATGAAGAATTGAAGGATATTGTGGAAGTGGATCCATCACAAACTACGTCCGAGTCAGCTTCAGGCTACGGTGTTAGTGATAAAACTGTTTTAATCCACTTGACTCAAATTAGGAAGATAGAAAGCTTGAAAAGTGGGTACCTCATGAATAGAGTGAAGCAAACCGACAAACGCGCGTCGACTGCTGCGTTACATTACTGAATCGGCACAATAATGAAGGGATTTTCAAACGAATCATTACCTGTGACGAAAAGTGGATACTCTACAAAAATAGGAAGCGCGCATCGCAATGGTTGAACCCCGGTGAACCATCCAAATTCTGCCCCAAGAAAAAATTTATTGGTCAGCATTTGGTGGACTAGTGCCGGTGTGGTGCACTACAGCTTCTTTAAATCTGGCCAGACGATTACTGCTGATCTCTACTGTGAGCAGCTCCACATAAAGATGGATAAACTAGCCGCTAAACAACCGAGACTGGTCAATCGCACAAGGCCACTGCTGCTTCAGGACAACGCGAAACCACACACTGCACAGCAGACTGCTACCAAATTAGAGGAGCTTCAATTGGAATGTTTAAGACATCCACCGTACTCCCCGGATCTTGCTTCAACAGACTACCACTACTTTCGACAGACTACTTTTAACTATTTTATACAAAATATTTTAATGATGCCCGTTCTAATGTTTTTTTTAGAAAAGGCATAAACGAACCATCTATGAGATGGCAGAAGTGCATAGATAGCAATGGATCATACTTTGATTAAATAAATATATTATATAAAAAAATAAACGACTCTTATTTCTCCCATACAAAACGCCATTTTCATATGTAAGGACCTATTAGAAAGAACAAGATGCATTTAATTTATAGTAAAGCTGTAAGCAATACTTGGAACAGCCCCAAATAACAAATAAACATTCCCAAACTCATTTTTCCCAAACACAATCTTTCGATTATAGAGCTTCATACCAAGATTATCTAAGTAAATTCTTGGCTTCAAACGGTTTGCTTGAACTTTATTACCCTCAAAGTTAGGGAGTTAGAGGCTCGTAGACTTTTACAGCAGTTTTTACACAACCGCTGAAGCGATTGGTTAGGGAGACTGCAGATACGATTCGGATTGTCGATATGTAAATTCCTTATCTTCAGACTCTTTAGGGTGGATTCCGTGGGAATTACGTTGAGCTGGTGGATAGTAAAGTCTATTGTAAAATTGTATACTAGTTGTGTTTTTTTTAAAGTTATAAATGCTTGACCACGATCCCGCCTGATGGTAAGCGGTGATGAAATCGTTGATGGTAAAGCGCGCTAGTTTATTAAATAAGAGCCTATTCACTCTAACCTTGAAGACACTTAAATTGTAGTCCGACGGAAACACCGCCTGGCAAATTGTTCCAGTCCCACGATAAACCGATGTATTGTACTCCAGTACTTTCAGTACCTCCACTACCTATCTTTGAGTACCTTGATGTACGCAGTATAAGAGAAAGGCGAAGCGCTTTGTCACCCGAAACGTCAGGGAGCCTTGCCTTCTCCCGAGCCAGTACCAGCACCGGTCGGATCAAATAGCCAAGACCCTCGACCAACATCGCCTGGGCCCTGTTCCCGATCATCATTTCAGCCGAAAGACGTCCACTGCTAGACATAGGCCTCCACCAAGGAACTCCACAACGACCGGTCCTGCGCTTGGCCGGTGTCGTGTGCATCATTGGGGGGCTTTGCGATAATCCCCAAGCTTGACAGGTGAGAAAAGGAGAGAAGCGCTGCTGCCCGCTTCCCCAGTGAGAGTTCGTTTAGTCCCCTCTTACGACACCCACGGGAGGATAAGGGATGGTACTATTCTCAGCCTGGTACCACACGGGGCTGTTCCCGATACTGGTGGGCTATTTTTTTTTATATTTCAAATGTTATGTATGCGTTGTTATGTATGTTAATATTAAATATTGAATGTATAAATTATCATAAATGAAATAATAATTTTATATTACAAAAACATTCAAGTACTGTATATAGAATAAATAAATAAACTTATATCTACATAATTTCATATTAAGTTATGCACGTAAAAATATTTCGTTACATAATCAATACTTAATTTAACTTAATCAGAATATTTCGATGTACTAATTAGACATTACATAATCACTTCTAAGAAATGGTGTATCTCCCAATAACAACAGTATGTACTCACCTTTACAAATTGGCAACAAACTTACATTTTGTAGCTTTGGAATCGAGTTTGATTTACCCACACTCTTATTACAACGTCCTAAAGCTTATTTTAGGACTGATTTCGATTTCCAGCTGTAATGTATTGTGTTCAGGGGTTGATTACCGGAATGCCTGAAGGTAAGACGGTAAAACGTTAAGCATTGCTATTCTTTATTCCTGCAATGAACTGGTACTTTTAGTGGCAGTGAACTTAAGTGAGTGTCAGTTTAGTGCCGTCGATTTAAGTTTAAGGGAAATGATTCTAGCGAAGAGGATGATGTGAAAATGAGCAAGAGATAATAAAACAGAATATCTCTCTTTATTATATAGGTACACCATATAAACTACAGAACATAAACAGGCAAAACAGAGGATAATGTTTAACGAGTTTGAGTGTTTAGGTGCTTTTCGTATGGTCACATTCCTGATTCAATCCGGACAATTGCGTGTATACGAAAACCGTGTAAGCTGTAATTTTTTTTTATATATTATAATCCAGCGCTTGACCGCAATCTCGCCTGATGGTAAGCAGTGATGCAATAGTTGATGCTAAAGCGCGCTAGTTTATTAAGAGCCTATTCACTCTAAGCATTGAAGACACTTAAGAGGGGACATTAGTGCCGAGGAATTTGGAATAGGTATTTAAAGAAACTATAGCTTTCGCGCTACTTCTAACTTCTCCCGGTAAAGTGCAAAAAGGACAGTTGTAGCCCAGGCTGATTTTACCTACAAAAATTGGTTGCCTGTAAAGTCGGTATACGGGCGAAATTTTTACGTGACAACGACTTTGAGTGGTAAAATAATTTTAATGTGAATATTCATTCGTATAGAAAATAAACAACTAAAACGAAAAAATATAAAGATAATATAAACATATTATATATAATATATCATTAATATGTCTGTCTCTCTCGCCCTTAGGCGGGCTAACCATGCCCGAGTGGAAGGGACGCGTGCCTCTCACTCGCTCTCATTGTGAGCGCATAACGTGAGCGGAGCGTAACGCAGTTTCTTGAAGTGTCACCCGGCAAACCAATTTATAAGACGTTGTCACGTCAAAAACGTTGACCAAAAGACGTTTCGTATTCCGCTGTTTTCTTTTTCAAAACACGGTAGATCTTAATTATTTTTATATCAAAATGTAGAGAAAAACTGTACGTATGCTTGTATTATTTTCATTTTTGTCAAAAATTTATCACGTTTGTCTAATATTCATCTGAACATCACGGTAAAAATGGATTATTTTTCGCGATTTTGAAGTATCGTATTTCTTTTATTAATTTTCGGAAAAAATCAAATGATAGGGCTATGTATAATCACGGTGTATAATTGTAGAAAAAAAAATGCTCTAAAAGCATTATCCACGAAGAAAACAGCGGAATACGTTTGTACAGAGAAAGTACCACTAGAGTTCCCTCTTAAATTGTAGTTCGTCGGAAACCCCGCCGCTAGAAAATTTGTATTGAGCGTGTGCTGTGCGCGACAAATGTACGAATAACTCAACACCACACCATTCACAAGTACCTAATATGTGAATAATAAAAAGTATTTACTGAAAAAAAAAAAAAAAGAAAACATATCCGAGACACCGTTTAGTAAGTCAGTGGCAAAAAACAAAAATATTAAAGTTATTTTACACTTTGTAATGGTTTTTGGATTTCATTTTGTTTTGTAAAAAAACTCTTTGGCCGCAAAGCCCGTATTGTTTCGGGAGATAAAAATATTATAGGTAATCAAGGCAGTTTCCCTGCAATGAGTTTCACAGGCTTACAGGCCGAAATCAATTATTTAAAGATTTAAAACTGAAATCCAACGCTATAAAATGATAACAAAGCCGCATGCAAAACCCGCTCCATCAAAAATTCAGGCCGTGAGTTTTTGCCTGTGTTATTGTGTTTTTATTCAATTTTCACTTTGTGGTTATACTCTTTTTGGAGTGGTATCTAGTGATGTGGCAGACGGAAACAACTGGGTTCATGTACAGTTCACATAAGAGATTAGTTATCAGTTAAATCTTAACATTTAACTGTTGTGATGGTGGCGGTGGAATAAAACCAACGATGATGGCAGATAGGGGTGTATTCACTTTACTTCAAACACTTGACAGATTTTAGCAAACAAAGTTACACTGAGGCGAAACCTATTTGTGGTTCTAGGGATGGACTGCGGGCTATCCTATCCCTTTACCCCCTAGCTAGGCAATTCCTGAGGGCGACGGGGCCTCCGCTCAGGTCAGGCTTGACTTATGACAACAGTGGTGACTGCGGGGCTATCGACCACTACGTCTCCTAAGTAGCGAGTGCGCTCGGTTTTTTTTTTTTTTTGAACCTCGGCTTAGGGTGTTGCTAGAGAGAACAGCAAGGGACGGCTGGATCGAATTTTTATTTTTATTTCGGTTTGATGACCGCGGCGTTTCCTAGTACTAGCTCTGAGAAGAAACGGCCGAAACAAACTCAGAGGTCATAGGCGGGAGTTTATATTTACTGGCTCAGCTGCAGCGCGGGCTGGCCTTCATCGGACAAGTCGCTCGGTCCTCCATGAGTGACCGATTATATAGTCGGTTTGACGACAGTAGTGTGTCTTCATTATCTAATGCTTGTATGTGGTTGTGAGTACCATCTTCACACGTTGCATTATAGTTGTGCTCACAATCAGGTAGATGGCGTAAGTAGTCGTGTAATACTATGTTAAATTTTTAAAAACATTCTACGTTAAAATAATTTTTGCTCTACGTAGGTACATTATCTCATCAAATTATTTATTAGCCCTCAGAGTATTTGCGTAACGCATTATCAGTAGCAATGGGTTCCATTTTGATAGTTAGTTATATTCGTTGTTGAGCAGACATTTTTCTTCGACTAATTACGAGTAATTGAATAAGCAATATACTGCAAAATGATTCAAATTTTTAGTAGTAGTGTGTTAGGCGATAAAAATGGTGGTTGGTTTCTCGGTGGTAGGCCATAACATCGATCGCCGGCAGAAGTTATCACCCACCAGACAAAGCCTTGCCGCCAAGCGATTTCTCGTGTTCCGGCATAATGTCTGGTGAAGCCGTACGGAGGGCGGGTCTGAGCAGTTGTGTTGCGACGTGTGCCGGGTACGATGCGCCAAATGTTGTTGTGTTGGGAGTTTGGTCGTGGAGGGTCGATCAATCTCCCATTGGTGCAGTATCGTTGGTCGTGTTGTTGGGTTTAACATTGCATCACCTCGCTCAACTGCTGTCTTCCTACCTATTCGCTCAGTTTTTCTGAGTGAATGAGCATCACTGCTTACCATCAGGCGGGATTGCGGTCAAGCGCTAGTTTATAATTATTAATAAAAATTAATAATAGTAGTCTGGTCGACCTGATTGTCGAGTGGCTCTCGGCCTTGTAATGATCGTCACTTCCACTAGTCTCAGGGTGAGGGATCTTACACTTGATTTGTAGTCTCTATTCAAGAACACTTTGGCGGCATCTATATCGCTAAATGCGAACTACCTAATACACTGACGTCACGCAAAATCTTGCTTCGTACAAGACGCGTCAGTGTTTAGTGATTTGTAATACAAGTCTAAACGTCGTCTTAATACCGACTTACGCTTTTTACGGTTTCATTTATGTTTAGGTTTGAAAGCAGACACGTTACTCTGTGTATATACAAAGTAATATCATCGTTACTGCTCCCAAAACTTCAAATTAAAACGTCGTGTGCAACACACCATGTCTGATATAATCGAAAATTTGAAGACATAATTTTTTTTTTCCGGGGTGGAAATCCTCATAGGATGCCCGCCGCCCTGGGGTGGGCGACGGGGTATGTCAGACTTTCACTGAATAAAACCACCCCGGTGTGTCTTCTATTACGAGCACGCGTGGGTCGCGGGAGTCTAAATTCTTCCACGGCCCCACCCTCGTGCTGGCCCGGTCTGTCCGAGCCTCGTCTCCTGCACGGGGTAGTGGGGTGTTAAACTACCCCGTGCATCGCCTCAAAGGCGCGCGCTGACACTCGCGCGCGTCTCTGCCTCGGGGTCCATCAATAGGGGGGGCGGGGACTTCCCCATGTCGCTCGCCCCTGGACCCATTCATGGGGGGCGGAAGAGGGCGTTTAAGACATGTGCCAACCACTAACCCGCACTTGGCCCGGGTGTTTGATTTATTCTCACTCCTCTTAGAGTAGAGACTTGTGTTCCAGTGTTCCATGAGTGAAATAATTTATCTAGACTGATTTGTCTATGTTTATAAATTAGTTAAAGCATAAGCTTTAAACATAAGATTCACCCAGCATCTTATCACTCAGCAAACCCTCAGAACATAACTTCAAAGATTTGACTTTCGAAAATGAGAAGTAATAAAATAGATAGATGACCAGGTAACTTATGCCTGATCACCTATCTATTTTGTTGACAGTATTTACAGTTCTACGTGTCTGTGTTTGGTATAACTCTGATTTATTAACGGTTCGACTGAAACGGATACTGATAAAGGTGTGGGTATTTTGTCTGTGACATGTTATTCATATTTTTTTAAATCAAATATACTGCAAAAAACCAAGGCTGTTCTATGGCTGAGTATTTTGGAGCTGTAGCTACCATTTTGGTTCGTGTTTGGGTATCTCAATGTAGGAAGCATGATCAGAACTCCCACTTTTGCAACATTGGCTTTCGGTCATTATGCTGGAGTCGGGCGTAATCTAATATGCAAGGACAGCTTGATAGATGTCAACTGTGTTTTGAAATTTTGGTTCCAGAACATTAATGCCCACGGTGTAATTCTTCACCGTTTTAGCATAGGAGCAGAGGTGATGAAGTAATTTACCCAAAGTGAAGCGCCTGGTTCTGGAGTGGCGGCCACGTACCTGAAGTCGCAGCGTAGGGACGTCCTCAACAAGGTGGACCGGTGACCTGGTTAAGGTCGCGGGAAGGCGATGGATGCAGGCAGCACAAGACCGGTCATCGTGGAAAGCCTTGGGGGAGGCCTTTGTCCAGTAGTGGACCTCTCTGGGTTAGAATCTACTACTTACAACTGGCAAGTCATGGCTGTAACTGGTTCAACAAGGCTCTTCATGTGTATCAACTGTAATTTAAAAAAAATCGGACGTCATAAGTATACATAAGAAAACTGTTAAGTACTTAACTATTACAGAACAATAAAAAAGTGCTCAGAACAGTGTCGACATGAAGTTTTCTGAAATACAGCGCTTTTTACAATTCCTAAGTATGTTACTTTACAAGAGTACGCACAGGTACACATCAAGCTATATATAACATATATAGCATTCACTTAGACCGATTGAAGCTGACTTCAGATGGTGCAAAAAACCTCTACAATGCGAGGTCAGCGAAAACTGGAAATGGCTTGATGTTTAGTAGTGTGTAGTGTGTGTACATATATTGGCGTTGGCTATCAAAACTTCACCAATAATCTACGTCCTATATGTTCGTAAAACTCCATACATTTCAATTAAAAACTTGCGAGTGCAGTGTAGGTATTTTGATATTTTTGTAGTTTAAGTATCTATATTTTTTAGGGTTCTGTAATAAAAGGGTCTGTCACTAAGCTGTTCGTATTTTATTAAACATCATAGCTAGACAATTGAATATTGCAATAGGGATGTATCCAAGGTATGAAAATCAAAAAAATAATTAGTCCGCCTTATAGATAATAAAAAAAAATTAAGACCCGTATTTTTCATTTTGTCGAAATTACCAAAAACTACTGAGATATAGCGTATTAAAATTACGGAGTGGGGGCTAATTACGGCACGCCGTTGTATATTTTGTACCACGGCGTGACATCATGCGACATTTCAAATCAATATATCTTCCTAAGTATTTGAATGAGAGAAAAAATGGTTGCCTGTAAAGTCGGTTTTACGGGCGAAGATTTTACGTGACAACGTCTTTTTCTCGGTAGAATATTTATTGATATGAATATAATTAAATTGCACAATAGGAACAAGGAATTGAATGAAAATAAGAATTGCACAAATTTTAACTATAGAAATATATTTTGTTTACTAAAACATCGGTGACTCATCGTAACGTTACCGAGCGTTACACTTTTTCATAAGTGACTCCCAGCCGCAACCTAATTTAAGACGTTGTCACGTCAAAAATAAAAAATACGTGTTCAATATTTTCTATTAATCTATCTGATGGACATTAAATAATTTTTTAGGATACAACCCAATTACTACTGAGCGTGAGCTTTTCCATTAGGAATTTTTATTAACCGCTCAGAGTTCACTGTTGGACAAGACTGAGGCCTTTGTCCAGCAGTGGACTTCTATAGGCTCAAGAAGAAGACGAAGACAGAATTCAGGAGTTAGCAGTTTCTCCCGTACCTTGGAAGGTATCATACCTTCCAAGGGACGGGAGAAACTGCTAACTACCAGGGGCTAACTATTAGGTATGTTAGGCTCCCCGTTAATTCTACGACTGATCTCTCTCCGAGCGTGTCTTATTGCCGGCCTATCGGTCATTGAAAGAATTTCTTTCTTTCAAGTATTTATTGTAACTCGTAGGCACAAGAAGGACACAAACCTAAACTAAACACAATTACAAGAGTAGCCAGACTGTCGGTGTTCTATAGGATGCATTTTGGAGAGTGTGCGAGGGTATTGCACGATTTAATTCCCCCATCTCCGTTCCATCATCGGACGACCAGTACGGCGAGTTTCCACCCTTACGTTGTAGACACCACAACTATCCGAACAAGGCGTTTCTCCTCGTCTTTTATACCCCGTACATCGAGGAACTGGAACAATTTGCCAGCGGCGGCTTTTCGTCGGACTACAGTTTAAGTGTCTTCAAGGCTCTTAACAAACTAGCGCTCTTTACCATCAACCATTTCATAGCTGTTTAACATCAGGCTGGATTGCGGTCAAATAATTAACGTTTTGTTCTTTAAATTAGATATGTATTAATTTTGGTATTTTGAGAATTCATTTTCTGAATTATAAATTAGAAGTTCAGAATTTATCAACACTTTTAGCATCAACTTTTAATGTAGCCACAAAAATCAAAACTCCTAAAAAAAAAAAACGGATGCTTTTCATAAAATTTTAATTTAGAAATTTGCTCCAACTCAGTAAAATAAGAACATAATAAGCGAAAGTTACATACATCTTACATTGTACAAAACACCTATTTCCCGGCATCAGCAGTATAGAAGAGTACGTTACCTACAAATCATAATAAAAGAGCAAGGAACCCATAACTCGGGCATCGATTGCGATGAGCATGTTCCGGGGTCCAAATCGGCCCCCGGGGACCTCCTATCGGCTGAACGTGCTGTGTTGCTGAAATTAAATTCGCCAATCGATAACCCTGGTATAGCAGGAAGGTGTGTTTGTAATCTTAATTTCGGAGAATATCTGGATCTTTTTGGATATGAATAATTGCTGAGCCACGTTATTAACAGCATTGCGATTGTTCAACAATCTGACTGTAAAAATTAGGCGAATCGTGGACTGAGCTGTTATTCTAATTAATGCTACGGGTTTGATACTATTTACAGGTCATTATGTAATTTCTAAGTATTTCTGAGTGAAAAGTGGCTGTGTAATAAAAAAAAGATGCATAATTGGTTATTTCCCATATCTATTGAGTCATTTCAACCATCATTACACGAGCAAGGGTTAGAATTCGAATCAAGATAAATAAGCAAAAAGTATTTTTCGTCGGTTTTTTCCTGATTAAAAAAAAATAATATGCAGTTTTTTTTTCACTTTTAACCGTTCATAATTGCTATACTTTTATAACCCAATAAGATTTTAAAGTAAAAATTAATTTATTCGCTAATTACACAAAAAAGCGCAACGTGAACAAAACTCGAAAAATTATCCTATCAGCTGATTTAATAGAGTTCACATCAGGGGTTAACGTCATACCCACAAAAACGCACGGCGGCACGCTTGCAACGTTCAAAGGCCGAGCCGACACATTTTTTGAAACACTGTTATTTCTGTAACCGCTCATTAACGATATTAATGACTATCATAATTTTATTAGTGGCATGCGTTGTAGCCTTCTCGCGAAGTTTGCGTTACGATGTCAGATACACCCTGTATACAATTCTTGTAGGAGGTTGAATTTTTAATTCTTTTTTAGATGTCAGAATTAATTTGAATCTTTTTCATTATTTTCTCAATCCCCCAGAAACGAAGACAACTTATTTTAAAATCTGCACTCTCGTTGTATAACACTATCAGTACGACCGTTTTATTGTTTTTAATCCATCGCTCCATATGATCGAAAAGTGTGTCTGCTCAACAACATCTAAAACGCAATGAATGTTGTTGAACTGTCAAAAAAATGTATTACCACGTAATTACCACGCACTTTGATTTGGTCCTTTTTGTTTTCTACTTTGTAGAAAAAACATAAGTAAGAAAAGTAATTACCAGAAACGCACACCATTGTATTTTTTATCAACTACATTTTCCCAATAAAATGATTCCTCTAAAGAACTATATAACCTACCTAATTTCCTCCCCCAAATGAGTGAGGCCGATAATTCTATTATTCGAGCTCATTGTCGAGATTTTTCTTTGTCTCTAAAGAAAAATGGTGACCATTGTAACGTAATGGAGGCCTGGCGAGGCCAAACATGGCATTTAAGCTATTGTACTACAGAATTCTTTAGGAGACATCATTTGAAGATATTTAGAGCATGCCTACGAGTAGGTTCTTCGTTGTAATGTTAAAAGGAATATTTTTGGTCCTTTTAAAAGTCAAAGTGATCTTTTGTGTAGCGTTTAAAAACTTGTCTGTTAGATATTTTTTTTTATTTTTTGGTTTAAATTTCTACTCTAATACACATTTTTCGTGACAAATAAACGTTCAATTTAGTTTAGCATAAACAGTCTGTAATGTTTTCATTGCTAGAGTCTTCTTGGTTTGTATTTGTGAGAGAGTACGCGGTTCTTCTACAGTTTTAAAACTTCGATCCAGCCGTCCCTTGCTCTTCTTTCCAGCGACGCCCTAAGTCGAGATTCGTACCCCAAAGGGGGTGCCCTTAGCGTATAGTCGCTTAGTTTTTAGTTGCCCTGGCTGGAGGCTTTAAATTCATTTAAGGCAGCCACAGGATAGTCCGGTTAAGTAGTCACGACCTCTCAAGGTCAACTACGAAATGCCATAATAAAAAAAACACATGTCTTCGAAGTTTTGGTTTTAACAACTTGCAGTTTGTTTCCTGATGATGCTTTTTCATCGTTTATCGTATCATCAAAGTAAAGATCGCCTGGGACGCAGGTAGGAAATAACCACCAGTCACAAGCCTTACTGCCTGCGTGGCTTTGGTTGACCCCCTACAACAGTGTTTCTCATTAGCTGGGTCGCGGTCAAGCAATGGGTCGCCAAAAAAAAAAAAAAATATTAGGTCGCAGCATTACGGAGGCAATACTGCGACTTTAAATAAGTACTAGGAGATGGTCTTTTTTATTTCTTGACTAACGAGACAAAAATGATCGGTCGACGGTCGAATTGTAGGTACTTATTGTAACTAAAGGCGTGCACTGGAAGGGTGCACTCATGCGCATGCGTTGTAGCTAGCTTTTGTTTCAGTTTGTAGCCCTTCCTACACTCAAGCGTGTATTATTGTATTTTAATACATACATATTATCAAAATTTTGACGTCAATGTCAAATGTAAATCAAATTATGATGCTGATGATGATGACAGTAGAACAAAGTTTGGGAAACGCTGCCCTATAACCATTACCATATGGACTTTAGCACCCTAATTGCATCATTATCAACCTTTTTTTTTATCGTCCCACTGTTGGGCACAGGTCTCCTCTGATACAAAGATGGATTGAGCGTAATCACCACGCTTGCTCAATGCGGGTTAGCGATTTCAGACTTAAAGTCCAGGTTTCTTCAAGATGTTTTCCTTCACCTTCAGTCATTGGTGTCCAAGATATACTTAGAAAGTACATATAACTTTAGAAAAATTACATTGGTACTTTCCTGACCTGTAAATTGGCTAGCAATCATTCAATAGTGATGGAGATGCTTACGTTCTGAACATCGATCAAATTGTTACTCGACCAATTTCAATCGGACTTTTCAGAGTCTTTTAATGTGGATCTGAACGTGATATTTTTACTAAAAACTAGCTATTCCCCGCGGATTCGCCCGCATGGAAAACAGAAAATATCTCACGGAAGTGTCAAATTGGAATTAAAAGTTTGTTTATCATGATAGACATGAGATAATGCTTTCATTTAAAAATGTGAACAAGTACTACGTATTTCATAAAATAAAAAAATGGTTGACAGATCTTAAGTTTATGATGCCTATAAAGTCTTCAGATTAAAAAATAAAATAAAATAATCTATCAAAAGGATAAAATTAAATATTATTGCCATTACAAGCACTAATATTGTCATTTTGATAACCACTACTCGGATAATTAAAAAATATTTTCTTAATATTTTGCATACCGTTCGTATAAAAAAACCTTGGCGTAAAATTAATTTTATTTTTTGTTTTATCGTGTTTATAATATATCTTTTTTTTAATAATTATAAACTAGCGCTTGGCCGCAATCTCGCCTGATGGTAAGCAGTGATGCGATCGTTGATGGTAAAGCGCGCTAGTTTATTAATAGTCTATTCACTCAGAAAAACTGAGCGAATAGAAAGGAAGATGGCAGTTGATAGAGCTGATGCAATGTTAAACCCAACAACACGAACAACGATGCTGCGCTAAAGGGAGATTGATCTGAAGACCTTCCACGACCAAACTACCAACACAACAACATTTGGCGCATCGTGGCCGGCACACATCGCAATACAACTGCTCAGACCCGTCCTCCGTACGGCTTCACCAGACATTATGCCGGAACACGACAAATCGCTTGGCGGCAAGACTTTGTATAGTGGGTGGTAACTATCGATACCAATCTCGTGAGTTTGATAGAGTTAAGAAAGCTACTTAAAAATATACCTGTAAATTTCACTAAAACTAACAAAAACACTTAGAAATCATCTCAAAGTCTCATTATTGTTCAGTAGTATTCTATGCAATATAGGGACAGTCGATTCTATCCAATTCTATTCCATTATCCGTTGTTCTAGCACTAAGTATCTAATATATAAGCGACTCACTCGGTTCCTATGTAATTTGGTTTCTCTTACGTACAATGCTGAGGTGCTTATGTTCAAGCTTCTTTGCCATTTTGATCTGGGAATTACATTCGATTTCTCAGTGACTCAGTGTATATTTTTCTCATGTTATTTTTTTGTTCAATTTTGACTCGCTAGATTCAGGGCGTAACTTTTACGTCTTTTTTTCTATTTAACCGCCACTGTGGTCTACTGGTAAGTCTTAGATTGAGAGCTCTCGAGGTAACTGGTAAGTAATAGAAAAATCTCAAACCCACACTGGGTTCACGTGATGGATTAATGGCCAGTTCATTAAGCTCGGCGTCATCTCCTTCTGCGAAGCAGTAATTAATTATTATTATTTTATTTATTTTTTATATAAATTATAAACTAGTTCTTGACCGCAATACCGCCTAATGGTAAGCAGAGATGCAATCGTTGATGGTAAAACACGCTAGTTTATTAAGAGCCTTGTAGTCACTTAAATTGTAGTCCGACGGAAATACAGCCCCTGGCAAATTGTTCCAGTCCCTCGATTTATGCGGTATAAAAGAGAAGGCGAAACGCTTCGTTTGGATATAAAGGAGTTGAGTGAATTTTACATGTTCTTCTATTCTCATGATCACGTCAACGTTAATCCCAATCGCATCCGAAGCTTTTTTCTGTCTGATTACCAGTCTAACTGCTGACCTCTGGCCTTCTAACTTCCACAACCTGAATGCGATATCGCAGCATTGCAGTTAGATCAATTGTTGAACTTTTGAAAGCTCCAAAAACCCGAAACGACTGCCATTAGATGTTTGTATGGCAACCGGGACCAACGGCTTAACGTGCTTTCCGAGGCACGACCAGACCATTGCAAATATTCTATACTGCGCGGGGTTCGATCCAGCACCTACGGAGGCTGTCACACGTTCTTCTAGTCTCAGGACCAATTAATCTAGACATGTACAATAAACATTACAATCCGTTCCCTCTCACGGAACCACGTTTTCATTTCAGTGTCCCAACAGTAAAAACATGATGATGGCATGATGTCTGGTGAAGCCGTACGGAGGACGGGTCTGAGCAGTTGTGTTGCGACGTGTGCCGGGTACGATGCGCCTAATGTTGTTGTGTTGGGAGTTTGGTCGTGGAGGGTCTTCAGATCAATCTCTCTTTGGCGCAGCATCGTTGATCGTGTTGTTGGGTTTAACATTGCATCACCTCGCTCAACTGCTGTCTTCCTTCCTATTCGCTCAGTTTTTCTGAGTGAATAGGCTCTTAATAAACTAGCGCGCTTTACCATCAACGATCGCATCACTGCTTACCATCAGGCGGGATTGCGGTCAAGCGCTAATTTATAATTATTAAAAGAAAAAAGAACATATTTATGGTTCCTTTTACAATTTGGTATTCACACAGTCACACTCTATGACAAAACAAAACACACAAATATCAAAGGTTATTTCCACCACAATCTTTCAATAATAATGAAAACATCACCTTAATTGCGTATAACACTATTATTATCTGGTGTAATGATTTTGAACTTTATTGCTAATCCATTGCTCCATTTATTCGAAAAATGTGTTACCTCAACAAATTAAATACCACAATTAATGTTGTTGTACTGTAAAAATTCAGAAACCCATTGCTACTGATAGAATTTTACGAAATTACTCTACTGGTGAGAGACTTTGTACTTTTTTCGTCGGTTGGTATGCTCTAGTTTCATTGCAAACAGCAGGTTCACTGAAAAAAGATTAAATCGATCGCATTCTGCTTCATACCTACTTTATTTGCTGAGAATTTTTCGGTGGTCAATATTCGGAATAGTGAATTTGGAAGTGGTCAGTTTCTAATTTATTCTATTTTTTTATTGGTATTGTCTTTGGTTGCCATTATAAAATTAGTTAAATAAATCAAACAAGGTGTGCGTTGTAACTAATTAATGTCTTTAGACAGTTCTATAAATATCTTTTCATTATTTAATGTCACCTTTTATGCTTATGAAGGCTAATTCAAACCTTAAAACGTTTAAATTCAAATCGCAACTTCTTTTCAGCATCAATCGGCGTCTTGAAATTGTCAAAGAAATATGTAAATTTATTGTATTATTTTATTTTTCTCAGATTGGAACTGTAAATTAGAATTCGGACGTTTTTAAACATACGAGAATTGCCTCTCAGTATCTCCTTTCAAAATGTCACATATATTGATAATGATTGGGATAATTACGCAACACAATATCTGTAATAATGGCAACATTCTCAATCTGTCAAAAATACCTTTAAGGCCTGAATTTCTCTTACGCTGATGTCAATTGCGTACGGTCAGTCGCGTACAATAACATACACCTTGCTAGTCGGTCGTACAAAAAAGGCGGTACTGGCGAGCGAGACCGACGCCCGTGATACGCGGTAGAAAGTTAAAAGGGTTTTTTCTTTTAATTTATAAACCAGCGCTTGACCGCAATCCCGCCTGATGGTAAGCAGTGACGCAATCGTTGATGGTAAAGCGCACTAGTTTATTAAGAGTCTATTCACTCTAGCCTTGAATACATTCAAATTGTAGTCCGACGGAAACACCGCCGCCGGCAGATTGTTCCAGTCCCTCGATGTACGCAGTATAAAGGAGGAGGCGAAACGCTTCGTCCGGATCGTAGAGGTGTTAACAACATAAGGGTGGAAACTCGCCGTACGACGGGTCGTCCAATGGTGGAACGGAGATGGGGGAATTAAATCGTGCAATTCCCTCGCACACTCCCCAAAATGTATCCTATAGAACACCGAAAGGCTGGCTACTCTACGCCTGTGATTTAGGCTTTGGAGACCAACTCGAGTTAAATCAGGGTCACCAATCAGCCTCTTCGCACGCCTCTTCACTGAATCCAAAGTGGCCAGGTGACACTTAGCAGCACCAGCCCATATGTGACTATACCACAGGATGCTGTCAGTGCTGTATCGAACCAAACCGAGGTGCTATATTAAACATAATGTATATTCCATACGCATAACTGGCATCAGTGTGAGGAATCCAAACCAAAACACAATGTATATTTGTACGCGTGACTGACGTTACCGTGACCTTCATCAGCTCAAGAGGAAAGCAAGTCCTATTTTTTTTTTTTTTTTAATAATTATAAACTAGCGCTTGACCGCAATCCCTCCTGATGGTAAGCAGTGATGCGATTCTTGATGGTAAAACGCGCTAGTTTATTAAGAGCCTCTTCACTCAGAAAAACTGAGCGAATAGAAAGGAAGACGGCAGTTGAGCGAGGTAATGCAATGTTAAACCCAACAACACGACCAACGATGCAGCGCCAAGGGGAGATTGATCTGAAGACCCTCCACGACCAAACTCCCAACACAACAACATTAGGCGCATCGTACCCGGCACACATCGCAATACAACTGCTCAGACCCGTCCTCCGTACGGCTTCACCAGACATCATGCCGGAACAACAAAAAAAAAACAGACAAAAGAAACAAATCGCTTGGCGGCAAGGCTTTGTCTGGTGGGTGGTAACTTCTGCCGGCGGCCGATGTTATGGCCTACCTATTTTCAACAAGATTTCGACATTTGTTTGTTGCCGACTGCTCTCTTGAAAAAGGTGAAGGAAAACATCATGAGAAAACCGGCATGTCTTAGTGGCAAAACTTCGAAGACATGTGATATCTGCCAACCCGCAATGGGCCCGTGTGGTAGATTATGGCCCACTCCCTCTTACCGAGAGGAGGCCTGTGTTCCCGTCCATTATAGGCTGATTATGTATGTTATATTGAGCCGAGATGATATTGCGACAAAATTTCCAACATTTTCAATTACGGAAATTGGTCTTTTGATTGTTGAACTCAAACAGAAAGTTGAAAGTTCATCACTGTAATAAACTGACAGCAATTAATATTCGTTTATTACGAACAAAAATCAAATAGAATCAGACAACACAATATCAAACTCTTAATAACAAAAGCCCAATTCTCGTAATTTAAAATGATCGAAGTATAGTCACAGTCTCATCTAAGCGACAAACAAATAATAATAATAATGCCCGCTTACTACTGATGACCGCAAGAAGGTATGGCAAAGCAAGATACTTCACGGACGATTTTATCGGGCTCTTCACGAGCCCGATGTAGTCTTAGCTTCCATATCCAGGCTACGATTTGGTGACCTTTTCGGGGTAATCGATGGTTTCGTCTGTGCAATTGTCTACGAATAACTCATCATCATCTCAGCGTATAATCCTGGTTGCTTCCGCGGCTTTCGCGTTGAAGCCCAGGGTCCACTTTCCTACACATACTCCTCCATTTCACACGATTTTTGGCATCCCGTGGTGTGAGATTGTTGGCACGCATGTCATCTCTTATAACGTCAAGCCAGCACTTCTTTGGTCTACCTCGCTTGTTCCGGCCCGGCGGAGGCGCTTACCCACGTAATAACATAAATAACGTAATAACGTTTTCGTAAGACGTGACCGCACCAGCGTTGGCGACCTATCTTGATGAATAACTACCGGAAACATATTATGAAGGATGGGACGATTGACGTGTGTCGGGCATGTCACCATCTGGGACAGTTTTTAGCCTTCAGTGCCAACGTTCAACTGCGCCATTTGATTGTGGATGATAAGCAGTAGTTCTCAGTATAGTGATACCCAAACGTTTTGAAAGTAATGCGAATAGAATGGACTCGAATTGCCGTCTTTGATCTATTGTTATCCTTAGCGGACTCCCAAATCTAGCGATCCAGCCTGAATGAATAATTTCAGCAACAGTTTCTGCGGTTATGTCTAACTGGTTGTGCTTCGGGCCATTCCGTGGCTCTATCTAACATCGTCACTAAATATCTATGACCTTTACAGTAACTTAATGGACCAACAATATCGACATGCACGTGGTCGTATCGTTTAATTTTGTTTGTAAATTCGTTTAATTCAAAAGTACCAACGGGTGAAATCGTCGTTGGACCTCTGACACTCTAGGCATGCCTTAACCCATACAGAGACAGTTCATGTCTTTCCAAAAATAGCGATCAGCTGTCATCTTTCTCGTTGTCCTTATTGCTGGGTGGCCTATTCCGTGAATCGCTTTATAGGTAACTAGCTTTCCGCCCGCGGCTTCGCCCGCGTTAACTTCGGTTATATCGCGCGTTTTAGATTTCTCTCGGGAAAATCAATTTTTTCGGGATAAAAAGTACCCTATTATTTAATCCGGACTTCTAACTTTACGCCTGCAAAATTTCAAAGCAATCGGTTCAGGAGTTACGGCGTGAAAGTGGTACAAACAAATTCACTTTCCGATGTATAATATATATATACACATACAAATATTCCAGTAATCTCCCTTGGGAACTTGATGTTTTTTAGGACCAAAAGTAGCCTATGTTACTCTCCGTCTTTTCAACTAACTGTATGCCAAAAATCAGGTCGATTGATTGCTTAGCTACGGCGTGAAGGAAGGACAAACAAACACTGTTAGTAGCCCGCCCGTGTTAATTTAGATCCCACGGGAACAGATAAAAGGTGTCCTATGTCCTTTCTCGTTCCGCAGACTATGTGTATGCAAATATTAAATATTATTAAATAATTATATTGTTATTTCTTGCCCGTGGCTCCGCCCGTCGTTGCTCCGTCCGCGTTAATTTCGATCCCACGGGAACAGTAGCTACTTTCTTCCGGGATAAAATGTGATATCCTTCCCCGTACCCTAGACTATGTGTATGCAAATTTTCGTGATGATCGGTGCAGTAGTTTAAGCGTGAAGAGGTAACAAACAAACAAACAAACAAACAAATAAACAAACAAACAAACAAACAAACAAACACACTTTCGCATTTATAATATTAGTTGGGATAGCTTTCCGCCCGCGGCTTCGCCCGCGTTAACTTCGGTTATATCGCGCGTTTTAGATTTCTCTCGGGAAAATCAATTTTTTCGGGATAAAAAGTACCCTATTATTTAATCCGGACTTCTAACTTTACGCCTGCAAAATTTCAAAGCAATCGGTTCAGGAGTTACGGCGTGAAAGTGGTACAAACAAATTCACTTTCCGATGTATAATATATATATACACATACAAATATTCCAGTAATCTCCCTTGGGAACTTGATGTTTTTTAGGACCAAAAGTAGCCTATGTTACTCTCCGTCTTTTCAACTAACTGTATGCCAAAAATCAGGTCGATTGATTGCTTAGCTACGGCGTGAAGGAAGGACAAACAAACACTGTTAATAGCCCGCCCGTGTTAATTTAGATCCCACGGGAACAGATAAAAGGTGTCCTATGTCCTTTCTCGTTCCGCAGACTATGTGTATGCAAATATTAAATATTATTAAATAATTATATTGTTATTTCTTGCCCGTGGCTCCGCCCGTCGTTGCTCCGTCCGCGTTAATTTCGATCCCACGGGAACAGTAGCTACTTTCTTCCGGGATAAAATGTGATATCCTTCCCCGTACCCTAGACTATGTGTATGCAAATTTTCGTGATGATCGGTGCAGTAGTTTAAGCGTGAAGAGGTAACAAATAAACAAACAAACAAACACACTTTCGCATTTATAATATTAGTTGGGATACAGTAGAAATTGAAAGAAATTACAGTAGGTCACTATTTAGAAGCGATGCGGTAAAATACATGCTAAAATGAATTTTAATTTAACTATCTCGTTATAGCTGTCTTTTTTCTTTAGGGTAGGCCTGACTTTTATTTGCGACAGTTTTTAAAAATTCATTAGGCAATTACATACAACAAGTGTGAGTTTGGTGGGACCACGAAAAAGTTTTGTGCCACTAGTGGAACATCGCAATGGGACCAAGGTTCCGGAGTGGTTATCGGCTCCACTATTTAACTCTAGTACCACACAAAACTGTAATATGAAGTCTTGATGCTTTAACCTTTTGGGTGTATCATGTTTGCTAGTACTGTTTTAAAATGCATACACAAGTGGTTTGTGATCTGTGTGCATGGTTAACGGTCTTCCTTCTACCAAATATCGGAAACGTTTAATAGCCATGTAAATAGCTAACAATTCTTGATCAAAAGTGCTATACTTCTGTTGTGCGTCGCTGAGCTTTTTGGAGAAAAATGCCAGAGGCTACTAAGTTTCACAGGGCTGAAACGTTGTTCGATCACGTCGAGGTCACCAATGTTGTGTCCTCTTATAGTAGTTGAAGTTGTGTATCATGGACTTTTGAATAACTCGCCGTAAACACATAATTATTCACATTTGAGACACATAGAATCTGTACAGAGGTTATTGATCGACTGGCTCTATGAATCTACCTATCTGCAATTAAGTAACGTGAGTCTTATGATCTCATCACACTAAAAAAAGAAATGTGCTTCAGGCACAAACCTATTTTAAATCCGTATTTTAATCCAAAGCCCATTCGATAAAGAAGTTTTGTGTTCTTTCTTCCACATTCAATATAGTTAAAAGCGTACCTATCGCTAAAATAATCGAAGTGAACTCAACACTAAAAGCCTTTTCGAATTTAACAGCACCACAGTAAAAAGTTCACCTCACTATTTTTATTAAATTCAAAACAATTTCACAGCTAAAACCAGTTAGTTGACTACAATTAGATTTACCTATCGAAACAAGGAATTTTGTAAATTTTTATTCGTTTAAAAATATAAAAAAATATGAAAACTGTGCGCGGGCGAGTTACGGGGCGTAATAAATAATTTAGACTAAAAAGTTTAGTACAGTACATTCTAGTTTTAGCGTTGGCCGCAGCGTGCGATCGAGTAAGTTTCTTTATATGGAGGATTAACTCAAAATGACTTTTTTCACATATACACTGCATATAAAACGTTAAATGAAGTTTTTGCGAAAGGATTGCCTCGAGTATGTTTTCATGTTGGTATTTTTACAGCATTTATTAGTGCCCGAAAGTACTTTTCTCTAGCTCAGTTAGAATTCGAAGCGCTGAATATTGGATTAGTTTTGCTTTGTTGTGATTTTTGAGACGCCTATTTCTAGCAGTGGACTCCGATTGGAAATTTGTTATTGGTGCATCTACATCGGTTAAACTTCATTTGATTTGGAAAAAAAGATGATGGGTTGTCACTTTGTCTTAATCATCACAGACGGCTGATGATTAAGACAAAGGTCAGTTCAGGGAGCTCACTCGTCTCCACAGAGTAGGCAACTCGTTCATGGGTCAATGTATACACTTTTACAACAAGCTTCCCATGGAAATTCGAAACTTACCCATTAAACAATATAAAAACTATATAAAGGCCAAACTTTGCAAAAAGGGGTATTATAAAATCTACTAAGATTATTTAGAAGACAAAAAAGCTTGGGCCTGGGTTGCTCGCTCTGTTAAGCACTGTTATTAAGTAATATGCATAATTATAACGTAGATTATTGTAAACATTTTCATTATTAATGTCTGGACTTGAAAAAAGACGATGATCCCTGAGTTTGTTTCGGCTATTTCTTCTCAGAGGTAGTCAGTTAGGAAATGCCGGCTTCATCTAGTTTAAAAAAAACAAAAAAAGAGATGTGAGCACATTGTGACGGGATCCACGAAGACCGATGCCTCCTGGGTCAGGGTTGCGGTTTGGTTAAAAAAGAAACCGTGGCCCTGGCCGTCGCACAGGCAAGTGAAGAAACATGGGTGGGTTTTAGTCAGTAAAAATCTGACACGTCCTTCCGCTCTGCTCAGAGCGGGAGAAGTCTTTTGATGATTGCCCAACCCAAAAAAGAAAGGTCTGCAGTAGATCTGAGCCGAGATACAGTCAACGATTCACAGCAGCTACGTTGTGCTTGTGCTTGATTAATTTGTATTTATAAGAACCTTGCAGCTGTACTTACCACGTGTATGAGTTGTGACTGCCATTAAGGGGCTGATGATGAAGACATAGGTCAACTCTGCGAACTCCGCAACGGTTTACAGTAGCCACCTTGTGTTTGGATTTAATTCATTTATATTGATGATAACTTTCCATAAATATGGTTTATATGAAGTTCTGCAGTCGATCTGATCATGGAGCCGGGAGACAGGCGAGGAAACTCCTTTACGACACAAACACACGGTAGCTGCTGTCAAAAGAAAAGCTTCTTCCATCCATACCCATACAAAAGAATTGCTTGATTATTTATAATATCAATAAGATAGATAAGATTCTTAGGCTTAGTCTTACTATAAGCCTTAGCCTTGGTGTTAGTCTAAGTTTTACTTTTAAGTTTTAACTTTAGTTTTTACTTTTAGCTTATAAGCTTAGCGTTAGCTTTCGCTTTCGGTTTAGCTCTAAATGTAATTTGAATTTGATTTCGATGTTACTTTAGTTTCAGTTTTTGGTAGGTTTGGGTTTTCGGTTCTCGGTTTAATGATTTCGGTTCTCGGTTTTCTGTTTTCGGCTTTCGGTTTTCGGCTTTCGGATTTTGGCTTTCGTCTTTGTGCTTTCGGCTTTCAGCTTACGTTTTTCGGCTTTCGGATTTCGGCTTTAAACTTTGTGCTTTCGGTTTACGGATTTCAGCTTTCGGCTTTTAGCTTTCAGCTTTCGGCTTTCCGCTTTCGGCTTTCGGCTTTTGGCTTTCTTCTTACGGCTTTCGGCTATCAGCTTTCTACTTTCGGATTTCAGCTTTGGCTTTCGGCTTTCGGATTTAAGCTTTTGGTTTTCGGCTTTGGCTCTCGGGTTTCGGCTTTTGGCTTTCGGCTTTCCGTTTTACGTTTTTGGTTTTCGGCTTTAAGCATTCAGTTTTCGATTTTCAGCTTTGTGCTTTCGGGTTACGGTTTTCTGAATTCGGCTTTCGGCTTTCTGCATTCGGCTTACAGCTTTCGGCTTTTGGCTTACGGTTTTTGGCGTTTGGCTTTCGGCTTTCAGCTTTGGGCTTTTGGATTTCCGGCGAAATCCTCAACAATTTACAGCATTGAAGTTTAACGTAGGACTACAACTACCTACTCATCATGCTGATGCGGCAGTAAAAAAGAATCAAGAGACTGAATTTAAGTTGCGTAAATTTGTAATCCCTAGCAGTGCTCATATATTCAATCAAGTCCCAGAGGAATCGAAAAAAATCGGTTCAGTAGTTTGGTATTTAAACCAAAATTTCGGGTAAAAATTTAAGGAAACAAAATTGCGTTTGCTTGCTAGCCTATTCCCAACTATGTTGGCGACAGCGTCCAGTCTGACCGGATGCACCTAAACAGTACTATTCACAACTAAAGATTGTAAAATAAAAGTTTTTTACCAAAAAGACTTAAAAAAAACCCCAAAGTTAAAAATAACTAATTTCGGAAGTCGGTGGCAAAAACGAAAGACACTGTTACCATGAACGTGTATATTCGCTTGTTTTGTTTTTTTGTTTGGAAAAAGTATTTTGTGTTTCTCGTTTAGAGGCATGAGAAACAAGGTGTAAAGTTCACTCATCCTCCATAGCACAGGTAGGATCCTCCAACCATACAGGCGTTGGTTCTGGCGGGCACTTGCCCAATGGTTAATGTTGGGAAGTTGTGTGTATGCTAGTTGCACGGTAAACTCTACTTGCGAGATGTAGAATCCGTGTGACGTTAGTATAATGCGTTGTCTGCACATGGCGTTTGTAGATACCGCTACATTCAGTAGAGGATTCATGCAGTCTGGCCTCATTAGTCCACCTTGTGGGACACCTCGTAACACTTTGTCTTCTGGTACGCTATTACTACTTCAAACTTTTAACCTTATCAGCCATCTGTTCTACGTGGAATGTGCCCTGTCCACTACCACTTAAGTTTGGTAACTCTTCGGGCTTTGTTGAATACCTAGCTTCTTCTACAAATCTCTTTAATTTTAATTCAAGTCTTTCTACAGTTTCTTTGTACCTAATGGGCCGTCTACACGCAAATTTGTAACGTACTTTGTCGTAAAATAATTCGTAGGATTGATGCGCGGCATGAATGACGGGCCACATGTGCAAGTAATACCTTGCAAGTTTGCGCAGTCCAAATCATCAGCATCTCAACGATTACACAAGCCGCGCTTTCGGGACTGCGCGCGCTATCGTCTTGCCGTCCACACACATGCGCTGCGTCAGGCATGCTTGCAGGTAAGACGGAGCGTGTAGACGGGGCATAACAACATTTTTTTTTTAAGAAAATGTTGCCTCACTCTAGGAATTACTAATGTATCGTGGGTGCGTTAACTAACATTTAAACTTACATACGAAAACAGTCAGACCCCCAAAACAACTACCTGTAGGCCATACAAATATTTTTTTCGTGCGGGAATCGAACTCGCGATACGCAGCGCAGCAGTCGATTTCTCAGCCACTGTGCCAACCATGTAGTCGTATATCTTGTTATACAACGTGGCGCTGCAATGGCGACATTAACTGAAAACACATATACTTTGTTACATTTTAGCTTTATGAATAGATTTTATTTTCATGAATAATATTATTAACGAAGTTACTTAAATTTTTAGAAACTACCATTTTAGAGCAACTTGTATTTAGAGAACGATGGCACAGCGTTCATTTGCCAGGGTCATAGATAGTAACATTTCATCAATGAAATTAAAACGAATACGCATATTGTTGCAGAAAAGAGATAGGTAGATCCCTTTGTCGGCGATCGGGTGCAAGCGACACCACCTCCCCTTATTTTTTGTTTTTTTAAGTAGTGCTAGCCGAACCCGTATCGTTGACACACTTCTTACCGGCTGTGTTCATAATTTCGTAGAATACCATTTTTGTGCATGTTTTTGTGGAAAACACGCTTACCTATTGTTTTATTAATTATTTTTTGTAATTAGGATAGTAAGTAGATTATGGTACCGCGACGAAGACGCTTTGTTTTGTTTCAGTTTTCTTATTTAAGTACGTAGTTATTGCTACCTACCTTTTATATCTCTTGTGATACGAACGTTATTTGTGATATAACATTACCAATGTTTTGTGTTAAAGTTAGTTCACAGTCTGAACAAACTCTTAGGTGACCTTTAACTTCTAACATTTCGACCTCCTAATCGCTCATCTATAAATAATTCTCCATCGTTAATCCCTTCCTTTACCTGCAGAGAAGTTCATTGATCCAATCACAATGACTATCGTCCGAGTTAACCAAAATGTAACGGAAGTAATGCTTAATAAACCGCCAAATTGGAACCCTCACCCACCACACGGCATAACAGGTGAAGTATGACCCATAAAATTATATTAGCGATATAAACGGAGGGACCAAAAGACGTGGAGTTGGTGGATTTTGTTAAAATTATTTATGGTTTGTTGACTAAAAATAATGTCTGGTAAGCGTAAAGTATAAAAGAAACTTAAAATATAAAACTAAAAAGTTAAAAATATTTTTTTTTAAATTGTGAGGCACTTTGTGCCATAATTTTTGTATATTAAGCGCCTCACACTTTTTTAAAAATTATTTTTAACTTTTTAGTTTGATATTCTTTAAAAGCATGTTTTTTTTAGTTTTTTAAACTATATTTGTTTTCAACTTTTTAGTTCCATATTCTTTTTTAAAAAACGAAACGAACGAACGAACGTATTGAAAACGGTGGGATATTTAACAGTAATGAGCCGCTCACTCGTAGTCCAAAGAGTTAGAGACGGACAAACAAACAAACAAATAAGCAAGCAAACATACAAGCGAAGCTAATAAAAAGCATGTAAATATCCAGTTGCATGCTATTTTGCAGTTGTTTAACACATCATAACATGAAACTTGTATTCATCGGAGGATTAGGCAGGCACCTCCGTATTTATGATATTAGTTAGATATTTTTTGAAAAGGAAGTTGTGACTAAGCAATAACAGTTGCATGGGTCTATCGATCAAGTTAAGCTACGCTTGCCGCGGTTAGACCGTGGACGGGTGACCAACATTATAAACCTACCAAAAGATTTTTCATTAAACTTATGACATCTTGTCTGTCTATCTGTGGTGTAACTCCAGATATACGACAAAAGTACAGTATATTTATGAATGAAACGATCGAGAAATATCGAGTACTAGCTGTTGCCCGCGACTCCGTCCGCGTGGACTTCAGTTTACAGGAGCTCAGTTGATTTATAAAATAAGCGCCTGTTAAAATAATGGGAGCAGTTTTCGCAACATTTTTTGTTACTGCTCTACTCCCATTGGTCATAGCGCGATGTTATATAGACTATGTCCTTTCTCAGGCTCTAGACTATCTGTGTACAAAATTTCATTATAATCGATTCAGTAGTTTTGGCGTGAAAGCCGGACAGACAGAAAGACAGACAGACAGAGATACTTTCGCATTTATAATATTAGTATGGATTGGCCCAGGTAGGTACCCTTATAACAATACTAAATTTTAGTCCAATTCATCTTTTTCTTTCTATTTTATTATGAAAAGGGCAGTAAATAAAATATTCGTTTAGTCCTCTTAAATTAAGGTATCTATTCCATAGACAGTTTAGATGTGATTTTAAACATGCCGAATAAAAATACGTCAATTTACATTAGGCGCTGACTACTTGGACTGGACTAAAAAAATATTGACAGAGATAGGACTAAAAAATGTGGTAGGCCTTAATATCGGCTGCCGGCAGAAGTTACCATACATCAGACAGTCGTGTCGCCAAGCAATTCGTCGTGTTCATGGCACGTGGCATGATGTCTGATGAAGTCGTACGGAGGACGGGTCTGAGCGGTTGTGTTGCGATGTGTGCCGGGTACGATGCGCCAAATGTTGTTGTTGTGTCGGGAGTTTGGTCGTGGAGGGTTTCCAGATCAATCTCCCTCTGGCGCAGCATTGTTGGCCGTGCTGTTGAGTTTAACAATGCCTCACCTCGCTCAACTGCCGTCTTCTTTCCTATTCATTAATTTTTTTAAAGTGAATAGACTTAATTAACTAGCGCGCTTTACCATCAACGATTGCATCACTGCTTACCATCAGGCGGGATTGCAGTCAAGCACTAGTTTATAATTACTAAAAAGAAAATATATAAATATTAGATATACAGAGTGGTGCTGACAATGCGACAATAAATTAAAACACGAACAATGCTGGTTCATAGGAATAATCCTAAAACATAGAAAAAACCCTAGCATAAAAAAAAAATATTTCAAACAAACTAAATCGCATAAAATTGTAAACGGAATAGAACATCCTTTAAAAATATTGGTTCACGCTTTTTTCGCGCCATTAATATTAAAGTTTGATACTGCAGGATGCGGCGGTCATTAACCTGAAGCGTTTCCTTATCAACATGTACATCATGTAGAAAATGTGTAAAATGAAAAATGATGAATACACGATGATACAGATGAGCACTGCCGCAAGTACGAGTGGAGGTACGTTGACATGAAACATGCAGCATGTGGTTATCTTTTAAGCATTTTAAACACTACCTCCGATACAGAAAATATTAAAGTAGTTAAAGAAATATGTAGACAGTTATAGTGTCGTATCCACTAGCTGTAATATAATTAACTCATAGCAGACATTTTTTAGAAAAGAAGGGTTTATTAAAGCAAAACAAAAATCCATTAAAACATAATTATATCGCATTTATAGTCACACTCCTTCACGTGTTGTGTGTTTAGGCGAAGTCTTGTTTACCTGTTCATCCCCGCTAAAGTCCGATAAGGGTTATTACAGAAACCCATGAAAGTAAACAACATAATCGTTAAAAGGTTTATTTAATATTGTTATTAAAATAGCATTTATTATCGTATGAGTTGCGTAGCCTTAAAAATGATATCTACATTAAAATACACTCGAAGAAAAAGAAGTATTTATTGTGACTTTAAGAGGAAGATTATAAAATTAAAAATAAACACAAATTACATATAAAAATAGGCAACAAAAAACCAGAAAGTCCTTTACTAGGCCAAAAGTAGTAAAGTAATAGTAGTATTATGCTGAGAGGAGCCTCAGCATAATACTTGGACATCCCTCCTTGGGATCCCTAAATACTCTTTTTTCCTCGTATGCCTTCTTCTTCAGCCTATGGATGTCCATTGCTGGACAAAGGCCTCCCCCAAGGCTTTCCACGCTGACCGGTCTTGTGCTGTCCGCATCCATCGGCCGCCGCCACTCCAGAACCTTACTGCCCCATCGGCCATCGGTTCTACGAGCAATGTGCCCTGCCCACTGCCACTTCAGTTTAGCGACTCGTAGAGCTATATCGGTGACTTTGGTTATTCTGCGGATCTCCTCATTTCTGATTCGATTACGCAGAGAAACTCCGAGCATAGCTCTTTCCATTGCCCTTTGTGTGACTCTGAGCCTTCGTATAAGGCCCATACCTGACCCTGAATAAAACATAAGATTTTAAAACTTTGAATTTTATTTATTCTGTGAACAAGTCTTGAAAACGAAGGTGCAAGAAAAGAAAGAAAGAAACATTGTTTATTCCGCACAAACAAAACGCTTATTACAATAATAATAAACACTAAAATAATAATAAAAACATTATAATGAAAAAAAAAATAAACAAAAATACAATTCACTAAAAAGCCCCCAACTTAAACATGAAGAAATTAAAACAATGTTTTCCTGATGTCAATTCAATTCAATTCTTGATTAATGGCCTTTGCGGGAGAGACGCTACAATTTTGAAAAGATACACGTGCGAACAATTATAACCCGGGTCAAAGACACATAATATTATTTGAAAATTAGAAAGTGGTTAGTTCTTTTTTTTTCTTACGAGTGGAAATGCATTACGCACCGTACCCGCCGCTAGCTAGGCGACGGGCCTGTGTGGGGCTCGCCCAGCCGGAGCCGGGAATACCCACTAAAACCACTCGGTTCCCCTCGAGCCCTGCGTTGAGAGTGACACGGGATCGGTCCGGAGGTCTAACTCCGTGCCACTCTCAGGGCTTACCGGCCTTATTTAGGCCGGTTTCCGGCCGGTAAGGGAGGATTACCCGGGTACCGGAGTAATCCTCAGACGTGGTGACCAGTGCAATGCGCGTGCGGGAGCTACCCACACACGCTGGTCACACTCGGAGGCTAAAGGAGACGGGGGTTCGTCCCCCGCCTTCTTCGCCCCGCCCGTCTGCGCCGGAGGGGAGCGGCAAGAGCATCCTCTTCCCGCTCCCTCTCCGCTGCCTCCTTCTGCAAGAGAACGGTCTCGGTCAGTACCTGCACCAAGCGGTAGGTGAGGCTACCATGCCGGCACCCAACCCATCCCTCCAACACCGGATGAATCGCTCAAATCGTCCGGTGGCCGGCAGCTGGGGAGCGGAGTGCCTCCCTCCACCGACTCAGGGCCTCCCCCTGAGCCACTATTCGGACCCGCCTTACCTCCTTCAAGGCGGGTCGTTCCCCCCGTTCCCGGGCCGCGACACGGTGTCGATGCACCTGGGACAGAACCAGGGCATCGACTTCCATGGGGGTGTGCCCGCGAGCACGCAGGCAGCCCCATGACTGACCGTGCGGTATTTTCGCACGGTCCGTGTCGCGATGACCCTCTGCGGCTTCTGCAGCAGGGCCACTGTGCGCCGGGAAAGGCACTCCGCCCACACCGGGGCTCCGTAGAGCACTATCGACCGCACCACACCATGGTACAGCCGACGGCATGCCGAATTCGGCCCCCCCCAAATTGGGGAGGAGCCGTCCGAGGGCGGCTGCGACGGAGCACAGCCGCGGGGCGGGAACCTGAAGTGCTCCTCGAAACTCCAGCGGGGATCCAGGATCAGGCCGAGGTACTTGATGTCCCCCTCGACGGGAACCTGGACCCCCTCCACTCGGATACGGAGCCCCAGTGGGGTTCTGCGTCGCGGGGCGTGGAAGGCCATGGCCCTCGTCTTCCCGACGGCCACTTCCAGCCCCAGGAGGCGGATGCGTCGGACGACCAGAGAGATGCTGACAGACGCGAGGTGGATCGCCTCCTCCCACTCGTGCGCCCTCACCGCGACCAGAGTGTCGTCCGCGAAGCAGACGACATCCATCCGCGGTAAGAGCGCGCTACGCAGAACTCAGTTGTACCCCAGGTTCCAGAGCAGGGGACCAAGCACTGATCCCTGGGTTACACCGGGGTACACCTACCGTCATGATCCACGACTGGACGCGACCCTCTGCGTCCTCGTACAGGACCTTTCTCTCTCGAAGGTAGTCCGACACGAGAGCGCAGAGGTAGAGGGGCACTTCATGGAACTTCAGTGCCACCCTCACCTTTTGCTGTGGCCGCCTCAGTCCAACTCTTGAGGCGAGCCAAAGCGTCCATCGTGGACCGACCGGCCCTGAAGGCGTATTGGCAGTCCGCCAACTGCGGCCCCCTGCTTTCTAGGTGCTCCTGGATGCGAGAGGTGAGAATCCTCTCGAAGCATTTGCCGCTCTCACCCAGGAGCACGACCGGCCTATAGCCCGACGGTGAGTCGGGAGGACGTCCGTCCTTACGAAGGAGGCACAGCCTGCCCACCCTCCATCTCCTGGGGAAGTGGCCCGTCGCGATGCATGTATCCTTGACGGCGCCTTGGCCCGGGCCCGGAGCCTTGTTTTTGGCTCGGAGCCTCTCCCTGACGGAGTCCAACTCACCGTCGGTTACGGGAGGCCCATCGGTCCACACCTCCAGAGTGGATGAGCTGGTGGCGGGCATCCTGGGGGGCGTGAAGGACCTCGGGTTCGGAAACAGAGTTTCCAGGACCCTTCTAAGCAGGCCTGGCTCCATACAAGAGGTGGGGGGTGCCGCTCCCTGCAGCTTCCCCCTCACCATCATGTACGGCCTTCCCCAGGGGTCGCTATCGAGGAGTGCCAGAAACTCCGATTGCGAGATGTAGAATTCGTGTGACGTCAGTATGACGCGTTGTTCCATGTGGCGTTTGTAGGTACCGCTACATCACTCTCCTCCGGAGACCGGAGCTCGATAGTAGGCTGTGAGTCTTGTATCTTGCGATGCTTGCCAGGCCAGGTCAGGTTCCAGTGAGTCCTGCGTTATACTCCAGTGCATCGGATGTCGTACAGCCCCGGGTTGAGGCTGGCTGCTGCGTCGACCAGGAGGGAGGGCTCTGCTTGTTGACCGGCCGAAAGTGCAGTGTGCTTTGCCGAGGTTGATGAGGCTGTGGGTGATGACCAGGTATGCGCGGTCGCTGCATGCTTGTGGTCAGGATACCCGTTGAAGCCGTGGGTGCTGGCTGGCTGGGTGATTCGCCGATGAAGCTTGCGGGAGTAATGTAGATGATGAAGATGTCACGCTGAATTGTTGCACGAAGGCTGCCCTGACGTTCATGCTCGGGGTTGCCAATGTGGAGGTATGAGGAACAGGGAATAACGTTCACTCATCCTCCATAGAAAAGGGAGGATCCTCCGACCAGACGGGTGTTAAATCTGGCGGGCACTTGCCCCACGGCTGAAATTGAGAAGTTGTATATATGCTAGTTGCACGGTAAACCTTGATTGCGAGATGTAGAATTCGTGTGACGTCAGTATGACGCGTTGTTCCATGTGGCGTTTGCAGGTACCGCTACACTAGTATCAGAGGGGTTCTTTAAGTACTTTTCCTTTTGGCAACTGAGCCGATAATCAAAAACACTTCAAATTTTCCTACATTTTGACAAGTTTTTGATATTTGTTTGTCGCCGAGATGAGACTGCGACAAGATTTTGAACGTTTTAAATTAAGAAAATTTGGGGCCCGAGTGGAATCATCATCATCAACCTTTTTTATCGTCCCACTACTGGGCACAGGCCTCCTCTCAGACAGAGAAGGATTGAGCGTAATCACCACCCTCGCTCGGGTTGGCGATTTCAGACTTGAAATCTAGGTTTCCTCAAGACGATTTCCTTCACCTTGTAATCAGTCATTGGTGTCCAAGATATACTTAGAAAGTACATATAACTTAGAAAAGTTAAATTGGTACTTGCCTGACCTGGAATCGAACCCGCACATTCATACATGAGAGGTCGGTGTTTTAACCTAGTGGCCACCACGACTTTTTTTTCTTTTCTTTCCAAGTGGAATGATAGTTTAGATTCAGGGATCTCTACGGCATAGAACAACCGATCTTAAGTTTTCTCAAATAATAGAATTGGAGGTTTGTTTAAAATAGGAGCTCATTAGGTAAGGGACAATTTTACTTAACCTCTAGAGTCTAGTGTATTTTTTTAATAATAATTATAATCTAGCGCTTGACCGCAATCCCGCCTGATGGTAAGCAGTGATGCGATCGTTGATGGTAAAGCGCGCTAGTTTATTAAGAGCCTACTCACTCAGAAAACTTAGCAAATAGGAAGGAAGACGACAGTTCAGCGAGGTGATGCAATGTTAAACCCAACAACACGACCAACGAAGCTGCGCCAAAGGGAGATTGATCTGAAGACCCTCCACGACCAAACTCCCAACACAACAACATTTGGCGCATAGAACCCGGCACACATCGCAACACAACTACTCAGACCCGTCCTCCGTACGGCTTCACCAGACATCATGCCGAAACACGACAAATCGCTTGGCGGCAAGACTTTGTCTGGTGGGTGGTAACTTCTGCCGGCGGCCGATGTTATGGCCTACCACCGAGAATTGTAGGTAATAAAATAAATAAAATAAGATAATATCAGTCATTTCATTATTTCATAAATAATTCAAATTGAACATTACGTATTAGATAAGATTATCATCCACCACCACCACGACATCGGCGAATTCCACCGATCTACGAACATACTGTGAATTTTGACTGCACAGTTCATGGCTAGCGCAGTAGTTAAGCTATTGACCCCTGCGCTGCGTGTCGCGGGTTCGATTCCAGCACGGAACAAATATTTGTATGACCTAAAAGTCGTTATTCTGCGTCTGGCTGTTTGTGTATGTGAGTTTATATGTTTGTAAACGCTGCCACGATACAGGACAAATTCCTGGTGTGGAGCAGGGCGCTTTAAAACAAAACAAAAAAACTGTGTTAAAGCATGCAAACATTCTTCCATCAAGCACATTCAAATTTCCCGATTCCTTCCCATTTGATTCCATGTATTCCTAATTCCATACATTTCTGGCTTAAAGGCCTAGAGATTGGGCCAGAAAAACCTAAAAAAAAACACTTGAGCAAAAAAAGTAACATCATCGTACGCCGGCCGGCAAATATAAAAATTCTATAAATCAATAGTTACCCCTTGAATCTAACCACCAAACAGACCAGTGAGCATTTATGGAGGCCTCCATCACCATCCGGAGTGTGCAGCGCTGAAAATTCCAGTAAGTCCTTTTCCTTTTTTAGCGTTTGACTGTGCCACATGTAATTTCCCAAAATCGCGCCTAAGAAACGCAGTTCAACTATCGAAGTTATATCAGTACCATTATCAAACAAACTGTACAATATCTTTTTTAGTGTAATATCTTTAGGCCTAAAACGAGCGCCAATAGGAGCGAAGCATAACTAACTCCACGCGAACGAAGTCGCGTAGTTTCAAATATACAAATTACAGGATTTCTTTGAGATTGCCAAAGTATTACTCGGAAATATGAATCTAGTTGCCCATTTCAAAGCGTAGGTCTCTATTTGGAAGAAAGGCCAGGAAAGTCGAATGAATCATAAATTTTTCATAATAATGTAAGTATTCAAAAATATTTAAATACATTATGCACGCTGAATTCAATGGTTAATTCATACAAGAACGATGCAGAACCATATGCATGTTAAATGTGTCCGTCATAGAAAATACAGCCTGCATACACGAGATATCGTGGAGAAAAATCTTTATGACGTTAACAATCATTATCCACCTTTTTGTCGTCACACTGCTGGGCACAGGTCTCCTCTTATACAGAGAAGGATTGAGCGTAATCATCACGCTTGCTCAATGCGAGTTGGCGATTTCAGACTTAAAGTCCAGGTTTCCTCAAGATGTTTTCTTTCACCTTGTTTGTAATCAGTCATTCGTGTCCAAGATGTACTAAGAATGTACATATAACTTAGAAAAGTTCCATTATTAGTTGGCTGATATGCAATTAAATCCGCACTTTCATACTTAAGAGGCTGGTGTTTAAACCACTAGGGCGCCACGACTTTTGCTAGGCCATCACGACTTCTACTAGGCCACCACGACGTCTACTATATCACGTTACATTAACAATGTAACTAAAAATTTTTATCACATACCTAAACGAGATCCCTACATTTTGGAATTCCGCTAATTACAAACAAAACTTTGAAACAAACCCTATAATACGCCATATTCCCATTAACTTACACCATAATCCATTCAAGCTGAATATGAAGAGATCTTTTGTATAAGATTCGCAGACGCGTATTGGGAATGTACCAATACACACAGAGAAGCTGATAGATGTGATGTGGCCGTGACGTACTCAGCTCACTTCAAGTAATTCGTAGAACGAATCTTTGTTGTGGGGTAACTGTACTTTTAGCTAGGATTTTCTTTGAATTGTGACTTTTTTTGTGGTTGCTATAGGATAAATTAACCAGTTTGCAAACCGTAGTCATGAATTCAACATGTCATGATTATAAGTCCTTTGAAGTAGGAATTATTGTATTTGTGCCCTTAGATCAGTTTCAGCACTATTTTAAAATTTATTCGGTATGTTTATGGCTAATTTTAAGAGGTGATAAATATGTTATGTATATTTAATGTAAATAACCTTCTTTTGAATTAAAAATAAAACTAAAGTCATTAATTTTCTACGCCAAATGTCAGTCAGCAAAGTACCAATGTTCAACTGAATGGAGTAGAGTTGATCCCTGTCGAGTCGACAATTTTTCTTGGATTAACTAGTGACGCCAAGTTACAATGGGGTCCTCACATTGAGAAGCTGTCGGGTAGACTCAGTTCTGCCGCCTTTGCTGTTAAGAAAATTACAGCTAGCAGTTATTTTAGTTATTTTCATAGTCTTATGACTTATGGGATTCTTCTCTGGGGAACTTGTGCGGACATCAATTCCATCTTTGTTTTACAGGAAAGGGCTGTTCGAGCCATTTACAAGCTTGGTCCTAGAGATTCTCTTAGAGAAAAATTCAGAGAGGTGAACATTCTGACTGTAGCTTCACAATATATATTTGAAAATCTTATGTATGTACTTAAAAATATATCGAATGTTAAGAAAATAAGCAATATTCATAATATATACCAGGAACAAACACAATCTTGATGTACATCACACTCGTCTCCACAGAGTAGGCAAACTTTGCAAAAAGGGGTATTATTAAATTTCAGATTATTTAGAAGACAAAAAAGCTTGGGACTGAGTTGCTCGTTCTGTTAAGCATTGTTATTAAACAATATGCGTAATTATAACGTAAATTATTGTAAACATTTTAATTTTTAATGTTTGGACTTGAAAAAACACGATGATCCCTGAGTTTGTTTCGGCTATTTCTTCTCAGAGGTAGTCAGTTAGGAAATGCCGGCTTCATCTAGTTAAAAAAAAAAAAAACATGACGTGTAAAAGTGATGAGTGAACCTACTTGCTTAATAAACGATTTCATTTCATTTCATTATGGGAGGCCTTCCACCGCTACGTTATTCGGTACGCGGTCGCCACTCCAGAACCTTTTAGCCCCATCGGCAGTCTGTTTTTGGAGTTATGTTCATACCTTTCGGTCCCACCAACCATCTGTTCTGGAAGTTCTTATAAAATATAATTGCAGGATACTTTCCTTAAACACAGTTACAGTACTCCAAACACATCCATATCGCGGGACATTGAGTAACTCATGCAATGTACCACTCGCTCGAATCCACCTTCATAACGTGTGTACGTGACCGGCCCGCTGTACCTACCTCACGACCATTGATGCTATTACACGATATTTTTGTCACCGTAGCTTTAGTAGCTGTTCCCATTTGCGTTACATTTTCGAAGTCATTCGAGGATTTTCAGCCAGGAATTTGTATGTTGGGGGTACCTATTTGTGTTTCCTGTTTCTAGATTTTAGTCGATGGGAATGTACATAGTACCTATTTGAGTTTCCTGTTTCTAGATTTTAGTCGATGGGAATGTACATATTATATATCTACACTTCTACACTAATATTATAAAGAGGAAATATTTGTATTTTTGTATGTAACGAATAAACTCAAAAAGTACTGGACCGATTGAAAATAATTCTTTTTCATTAGAAAGCTTCTTTATCACTGAGTAACATAGGCTAAATTTTATTTTGGAAAAAATAGGGTGCCGTAAGATATTTGGGTTTTTTGAACACAAGGTGTATAAAATCAACCAGAAAAGTTACTTATTTTGTGTACGCTGCCTAAACTATAAAAGATAGAACAATAAAATATTGTAATTAATTGTAGATCTTATAATTATCTACAAAAAGTCTGTGACACACTACACCTATCTATGTCAAGTGAGGCACAACAACCATTTTTTTATTTATAAATGTTGAATTTTTTTGGACTATGTTTAAACGCATTTATTTTACTCATGCTATTAATCCTTATCAAAATATTATTTTGTCACTAAGTACAGTTTATGTTGATTATATTTGGTATATAAATGATTAAAATTGGACTTTCAGTTTTGATGTTATGGTTAAATTAAAATATTACGATTTGTGCTGCACGGCCCGTTGCGAAGTGAGCGTTACCAAGGGACGCAAACACACTCCCCCAGGATTTTTTAAATTCCTGAATCCTTTATGAACTGTCGTTAAAATTTGGCACGCCGATAATGCTTCTCAGAAATTTAAGCCCTCCCAACATGTGTAATGGCACGAGACTTCTTATAAAGGAGCTAAAGGGTTATTTAATAGTAGCGAAGATTATCACCGGCCCTGCAGCTGGTGAATTAGCTCATATACCAAGAATGCCCATAATTCCTACTGATTTGGTTATACCCTTCAAAAGACTCCGATTTCCAGTAAAAATTTCTTTCGCACTAACGATAAACAAATCTGAGGGCCAAACATTCAAATTAGTAGGAATTGTTTTACGAAAAGAGTGTTTTACGCATGGGGAACTTTAGATTGCCCTATCACGGTTCGGGGTTCACGATATTTTGTTACCTGAAAATAATTGGGACTGGCCGTAGTGAAAACTGAATTTAAAAAAAAATACATTTAAATATTTTCTTAATTAACAACTTTAACATCCTCAATCTATGTAGCCTGCGGATAATGACTGCGTCGTCGATGTTAGTGTAGATGTCTGAGAAATGACTTGGGAATATTTTTTTTAACCGTGTCTTCCCTGGGTAGGCGTTTTGCAGCGATAACCGACATCCACGCGGGCGGAGCTGCAGGCGACCGCTATGTTGTAAAACAAAGTCGCTTTCTCTGTCCCTATATCTCTATGTATGCTTAAATCTTTAAAACTACGCAACGGATTCTGATTCGATTTTTTTAAATAGATAGAGTGATTCAAGAGGTTAAGTTTATATATGTGCGAACCCAGGGCGGGTCGCTAGTTTTTTATGTGTTAGTTACCTGAGTTTTCGGTTATATTATTCAAAGAATAATTTATTTAGAGAATGTCGTTGTTACCTCCACATTTTTGTGAAGATATTTTTGTCGTTCTCGGTTGACTGAATTTGCAAGTGTTTTTATGCTCTGTGTTCCATAGAGCATAAATAATCTTGCGAAATAAACCCACGATGAGGATAACAACAGTTGGATCCTGAACAGTTTTGGAGGTCAGATAGACAGTCGCTCCATGTAAAATTCTGGTAGTTAGCTGAATCTGGTTAGACTGGAAGCTGACTTCAACATAGTTGGTACATGGGCTGAGCAGGTGAGGATGTACTAGAAAAATTCTGATGTTATTGAAAAACGAATATGAGGGCTATCACAATTACTCTTGAAAGTTATACAAAATTATTTTTAGTTTATGCGAAACATGAATTTAGTTTGTTCAGAATAAGTCTATTCCAATCATTTTTACACCATGTTATATGTTTAGTTGTAAACGTAAGAAGTAGTTCGCACAATAATTGATAGATGGCGGTACACGCAACGCAACGCCACGTAGCGTATTAGTTCCCGCACTCCGCCATAGATGGAGTTGTGCAGTGACGTAACACTTGTGAATCGCGGTGGCAAGACTCTCCGTGAGTTGTATAAGACGTGTGTTTATTAAAATTAAAGCAAGTACTCTCATAGACAAAGGTGTTTTATTTGAGTCTTCCAGTAGTGGTAGTGAAGTAACAAGTTCAGTACCAAGTGGTGCATGAACATTATATTTTTTCCCAAATACATTTAGAAATTGTTGCACAAATCTTTCCTCTTTATAATATTAGCGTAGAAGTATAGATATATACATTCCCATCTACTAAAATCTAGAAACAGGAAACACACAAATAGGTACCCACCCCCTAACGTACAAATTGTTGCAAACCGAGCGCGTCACGCGGATTACGATAGCGCAAGCTCGCGCAACAGCTGACGACAGAGGTCAACGCACCGTTCACCCGCCCTTTCCTTTCCTTGTCAACATGTACATGTACAAAATGTGAAAAATGAAAAATAATTTCCTATGACTAAACTAATGGACATATTTATATGGTTTTTTATGGGTCGACTGAGAATGTGTTGAGGTACACGATGTTTTATTTAGTGTCGTATTGTCAGCACCACTCTGTATGTAAAACTTAGGTGAAGCGAGCGTCGCGGGAGCTGTCTTTACAATTGATGCTAAAGATTGATACTATTGCGGTCTTTGCGTCATCCGGTGCATCGTTGCCACTGGAGAACCCGTCGGCCCCATCGGGCATCGGTCCTACGGGCAATGTGCCCGGCCCACTGCCACTAAAGTGTTGCAATCATGCATGCTGTATACATGATGCTAAAAGGACCTGCGTCGAGAATTGGGTTTAGAAATGTAAACTGGATCGCGGTGAGGAGAATCGGAACTTGTACAAAGCCGCTCGAAATAAGTGTAACCAGATGATACGCAATGCTAAACGCCGCCATATTCTCGATAACAGATCTTCTTCTTCACCTGCTGATATCTGGAAGTTCCTTGGTACTCTGGTACTCTTGGTATCGGCAGGCCACGGCATGTGGTTTTTCCTAATTCGATTGGCCTTGATGATATCAACCGTCACTTCTCAACCACTAGTCATTTGGATCCCCAAATTTTGGCTCAAACGGTTGATTTCATTGCTGGCCTTTCGAGTCTCCCCATAGAACCATTTCACTTCTCTCCGGTGACTGTGGACGAAATTAAAAAATCATTCTGTCAATAAAGTCCAAGGCTATGGACTGTGATGGCATCAGTCGTAATATGGTTGTTTGGATCCTTGATAGCCTTCTCCCTCCGATCACCCACATCATTAACTATTCTCTCGATTCCAGACAATTCCCGTCGCTGTGGCGCATGGCCTATATCCGCCCACTCCCTAAAATTTCAAATCCATCCCAACCCAGTCACTTTCGTCCCATTTCTATTCTCCCATTCCTGTCTAAAGTGCTTGAGGCTTGCGTCATAAGCAGTTTTCAAGTTTTATTTATCGGAACGGCCTCATCAGTCCCTTGCAGTCTGGTTTCAGACCTGGACACAGTACAGCCTCCGCTCTCCTTAAAGTGATAGGTGACATTAGAGAGGCTATGGAGGATACCAAAGTTACTGTTTTGGTTTTAATTGATTTCTCCAATGCTTTTAACGCTGTCAGCTACGATATTCTCCTTGCTATTCTCTCTCACCTTATGGTTTCGTTCGAGGTACTGGAATGGTTCTCTTCATATCTTCGGGGACGACGACAATCGGTTCGCTTCGATGAGAGCTCATCGAGTTGGCGTGAGCTGGATGCTGGTGTTCCACAGGGCGGTATTCTTTCTCCATTATTATTCTCCATTTTCATTAATTTCATAACTCACTGTCTTCGGTGTTCGTATCATCTATATGCTGATGATCTTCAGTTATATACAGCTGAGCGGGTCGAAGGTATATCGAGCCTAATAGCGGAGGTAAATCATGACTTGGAGGCTATTAAAGATTGGTCAGATAGGTTTGGAGTGTCTGTGAACCCCTTAAAGTGTCAGGCCATTATTATTGGAAGCTCACGCATGATGAGCAGGTTAACTCTTAGCTCTCTCCCTCCGCTTATCTTCAATGGTACCGTCATACCCATTACCTCTACTGTTAAAGATCTTGGTTTGTATACTGACTCGACACTTAGCTGGCAACGTCAGGTCTCCTACGTTAGCCAAAGAGTCAACGGTACCCTGCGTTCGCTGTATCGCCTGAGGAATTTCTTACCCGCTAAAACGAAAACCATGCTTGTGCAGACTCTGATTTTCCCTATTATTGACTATGGTGATGTGTGCTACTTTGATCTGAACGCGGCTTTGCTGGATAAGCTTGATAGATTGCTCAACAATGGGATCAGGTTCATATTCGATCTCAGGAAATATGACCATGTGTCGAGCTACAGGTCTGAACTCAAATGGATGCCAATTCGCCAGAGAAGAAATTTGCGTGCTTTGACCACGCTTTTTTCCCTTCTTAACTCACCCACTCCTCCTTCTTATCTTGTGACTCACTTCCAATATTTATGTTCTTCTCACACTAAGAATCTGCGATCTTCTAACAATCTTCTCTTACTATGTCAATTCATATTCAATCTATTCTTCTGTGGAATGGGCTTCCTCTTGATATCAGGATGGCCGCCAGTCGGTTTGCATTTAAGCGGAAATTGCAGAGTTATTTTCGCAACAGTTAGGGTAGAGTCAGTACAACACCTGTCTCCCAAATTTTTAGTTTTGTATGTATATATTATAAGTATAATATATTTTGGTAATAGTATGTATGTTTATATAGCTTATTTAAGTATTTTTTTTTACGTAGTGTTAAGAGTATGTTTTCATATTAATGTTTTCCTTTAAAGCACCCGCTACTAATCTCTTCACCACCTATGGTTGACTGGTAGAGAATGCCTAAGGCATTAAGTCCGCCATTGTACAATTTATGTGCGAAAGAATAAATAAATAAACTGATAGTTCCCGAGATTAGCATATTCAAACAATTTTATTGGACTCACGGGTTATTCTCATGTGAATAATGTAAGAAAAATAAGCAGAAAACGTCACGTACCTATTCGATCAATCGACGTTCAACACAGTATTCACAACACAAAACACGGAATTAACTCAACAAATGACTCCAATACCCTCTTCACAAAGTTTGTTAAGTAAAAATCCTGAAAATCCTTGATTACGTAAGGGACGATACATTTTGTAAATCTATTCACGCATTAAAAAGTTTGTTGCCGTTTTTTCCCTTCAACAATTTACTAACAAAGGACGTGATGGCCTGTTGCAGCTGACATACTGGCAAGAAGGGCGACGATCTTTTTTAAAAGCGACATATTAAAAGATCAGTTAGTCTGATTGCACACTTGTAAAAAGGTTCTCTCTCTGCAGTCGGTCCCTCATATCTGAGGTCAGCACTGGGGCAGCATTTCGAATGGATGATCTGCCTCCATCGGTTACGATCAAAATCAAAATCAAAATCAAAATCAATTTTATTTGTATAACATAGGTAGTGAATACAGTTCTTAAATTTATGTTTATAGGTCGCTATGTTATGCTAAGAAGCGTACAAATACTTGCATGCAAAACATTAACATTTTTTTGTCAATCATGCTATATGCAAAAAAAAAAAAAAACAAATGATTAATTATATAATGTCAAAATAAATGATAAATGAGTAAAAACAATGTCACAATACGGAGTAATTTCGCTAGTCAAAATAAATAAGTCTACATTAATTTGTCATTTAGGAATTCATCAGTTGTATAATAACATTTCTCAATTAATAAATGTTTTAATTTTGTCTTGAATTGTATAATATTCAATTTTTTTATGCCAACTGGTAATTTGTTGTAGATGCGCGGTGCCATTCCTAAAACACTCTTTTTTACTAAAGCAGTATTACAACGCTGATTTTTTAAAACATTTGCATATTGACTACGAATAGTAACATCTCGTAACGTTGACACCGTTTCAAACAATCTTATGTTTGTCTTGACAAAAACACTAATTTCATAAATGTACAATGATGGTAAGGTTAAAATTTTCAGCGACTTAAAAAATGGTACACAGCTATCGTCAATTTTCAGACCACACATCGATCTTATGCACCTTTTTTGTGCCTTAAATATGACATCTTTATCAGTAGAGTTTCCCCAAAAAATAATGCCATATCGCAAAATTGAGGCTACTAAGCCATGATATGCAACTAGTAGCGCATCGATATTTATTTTTCTAGCAATTTGGAAAAGTGCATACGATGATCTATTTACTTTTTTACTTAGGCCATCTATATGGGCCTTCCAGTTTAGTTGGTTATCCAGTAATAAACCTAAGAATGTTGCTACTTTAACCTCTTCAATTTCACAGTTACTATGTCTGATATTTACTTTTGGTGCTACAGTTCTTTGATGATAGTGCATTATTTTCGTTTTTTGTAAGTTTATAATTAAATTATTTTGATTAAGCCAAGTAATTATGTCTGATAATGTACTATTTATGTCATCTTCATAAATATTGCGATTAATACATTTGACAATGGCAGTAGAGTCATCCGCAAACATCACCATTTGATGTCGTGTCACATTTGGCAGATCATTTATATAGATTAAAAAAAGCAGTGGCCCAAGGACGCTACCCTGTGGGATACCAAACTTTACCAATCTAGGATGAGAAAAGAAACTCTTTTCAATTTTTGTTTTTTTACATACTCTTGCAATCTCTGTACATTGCATTCTATTAGAAAGATATGATGTGAGTAGGTTTAAAATATTACCTCTAATGCCGTAGCTCTGCAGTTTCGCTAATAATACGTCGTGCTTTACATAATCAAAGGCTTTGGTCATATCTGTAAAAATAGCACAGATAGGAGCTCTTTGATCTACTGCCAACATAATACTACGTAAAAAATTAAAAATAGCCATGTTGATTGTGGTATTCTTTCTAAAGCCATTTTGTTCCTTACATAATAAATTAAATTTGTGAAGATAACAGTACAGAGACTTATAAATAATTTTTTCGAATATTTTAGAAAATACTGAAATTTTTGCTATTGGCCTGTAATTCTTCATATCGGTTTTTTTATCTTTTTTATGGAGTGGTTTAATAATGACTTTCTTCAAGTCTTCCGGATAAACTCCGTCAATAATGCAAAGGTTCATAATATGTGCTAATACAGGTGCTATAATTTCGTTCACCGATTTTAGAACCTTTGTTGACACACCGTCAAATCCTACAGTACTTGTATTTTTAAGTGATCTTATAGACGAAGTAATGTCTGTCGATAGAACCGGCTGCATATACATTGATTGTCTTGTTAAATTGCCTAATTTGTTGTCAAAATCCATGTCAGTTTTACTATTGTTCTCAATGTCATCTATAAAATACTCATTAAATGCATTTGCAATGTCAATAGGTTTTGTAAAGGTCATGTCATTTTTATTAATTGTCATTATTTGTTCTCGGGGAATGTTATTTTTTTGTCTATTAATTATTTGCCATGTAGCCTTCGATTTATTATGCGAGATTTTTATAAAGTAATTATTTTGAGCTTGTTGTGTTAGTCTTATAATTTTCTTATATTGTAAAGAGTATTTTTGAAAGTCAATTTTATTCTTTAATGTAGGGTTTAGTCTATATGTCCATAGTAATTTTCTTTGTCTTTTACTACAGATTTTTATACCACGTGATATCCATTTTACGTTTTTATTGGTGTGAATGGTTATTATTTTGTCTGGGAAACAAAGTTTATAAAACAAATAAAATGATTCAAAAAATAATTTGTAGGCTAAATTAGCATCATTGGTTTCATACACTTCCTTAAAAGTTAAGCTACGTATGCATTCTCGGAATTTATTAAGATTCTCTGTGGAGTAGTCTTTTTTAACCATCCACGATCCAGCGCGTCTCTCACCACTGGGTAGAATTTAGAAGACGATGTGTTTTTGACTTGATCGGTCCATCTGGTTGGTGAACAACCGCGCAATCGTTTGGCTTCGGTGTTCCAACGACAATCATTTTTTCTAGACTTTCATCGCCTCTGCGCATTGTGTGTCCGAAATAGGACAAAATACGTTGCTGGCATATGGCTGGTCGACAAACAGGTGTTTATTTTAAGTTGGTTCAGAATCGACACATTGGTGCGTTTTGCAGTCCAAGGTATTCGGAGTAATCGCCTCCAGCACCACATCTCGAATGCATCGATTCTCTGGCGTTCTCGGGCTAAGATCGTCCATGTTTCTACATTATAGAGGAAGATAGGGAATACCAAGGCACGAACCAATCTGATCTTAGTTTTAATGCCAATTTCTCTCCCCCTCCAAATGTTGTTTAGACGGGTCATTGCGTCCATAACCATCCCGATACGTCTCTTAACTTCGGGAACACATTTGCCATCGTTGCAGATTTAAGAGCCCAGATAAATGTAGCGATCGACGATCTTAATGCCAGGAATGTTACAGGTGACATTTGCTAAAGTTCCGGCACGATCCACTATCATCATCTTCGTTTTTGTTCTGTTGACTGCAAGACCAATGTTGCCACTTTCAATTTCGAGTCTTTGGAACAGCTCACTCATATCTTCCATAGATGTTGCCAGGAGTACGGTATCATCAGCATTTCGGAGGTTTGATAATCTCTTTCCGCCTACAGGAAACCCAAAAAAAAGGTTGCCCAAGGCTAAATCAATCAATATAAAAAAAATCAATCCTCAGCCTTGATAGAGCGATGATCTTCGTAGTATGGCTGGGAGCAGCTTCATGAGAATTGCCGAAAGTCGAGTTAAATGACGTGTAATTGGCGAGTGTGAGGGGGTAACGCTTTGTTGCTGTTGCCTTATGCAATACTAGCGACCCGCCCGGGCTCATCACACTCTATCTATTTAAAAAATCGCATCAAAATCCGTTGCGTAATTTTAAAGATTTAAGCATACATAGGGATATGGGGACAGAGAAAGCGACTTTGTTTTATACTACATAGCGGTCGCCTACAGCTCCGCCCGCGTGGATGTCGGTTACCGTTGCAAAACGCCTACCCAAGGAAGACACGGTCAGCAAAATGATTCCCAAGTCAATACACAGACACCGACACTAGCATCGACGACGCAGTCGTTATCCGCAGGCCACATAGATTGTATTTATGAGAAGTTAAAGTTGTTAACTATGAAAATATTTAAATAGTATGTGAAATAAGTTTTCACTTCTGCCAGTCCCGGACTGCAACCCATTGTTGTAGGATAGATAACTAAAGCGATTATTGTAGAGCTTCTTGATTTCTTATCAATAACATTTGATGTAAAATTATTTTCACGTAACAAAATATACCTACTGATGTTCGGGAGCCCCGACCCGTGAAAGGGCAACGTAGTTGCCCATGCGTAAAACATTCTTTTCGTAAATCAATTCCTACTAATTTTAATGTTTGGCCCTGGGATTTGTTTATCGTTAGTGTGAAAGAAATTTTTACTGGAAATTTTAGCCTTTTGAAGGAATAGGTAAATCAGTAGGAATCATGGGTATTCTTGGTATATGAGCTAATTCAGCTGCAGGGCCGGTGATAATCTTCGCAACTATTCAATTATCTTTTAGCTCTTTTATAATGTGCCACATATGTGTACATATGTTGGGAGGGCTTAAATTTCTGAGAAGCATTATCGGCGTGCCAACTTTTAACGACAGTTCTTGAGGTCGTAGCCCAACGGGGTTCAGAGAATTTAAAAATTCCTGGGTGTAGTGCATTACGTCCCTTGGTGACGCTCATTTCACAACGGGCCGTGCAGCAGAAATCGTAATATTTTAATTTCGCCATAACATCAAAATCAAACGTCTAATTTTAATCATTCATATACTAAATTTTATCTACATAAACTGTACTTAGTGATGAAATAATTCATTTTGATAAGGATTAACAGCATGAGTAAAATAAATGCATTTAAATATAGCCCAAAAAAAAAATCAATATTTTTAAATAAAAAAAAATATTGTTATGCCTCACTGGACTTAGATAGGTATGAGTGTGTCGCAGACTTTTTTGTAGATATTTATAATATCTACAATTAATTAGTACATTTTATGATTCTATCTTTTATAGTTCAGGCAGCGTACGCAAAACAAGTAACTTTTCTGATTGATTTTTTACACCTTGTCTTAAAAAGACCTAAATATCTTACGGAATCCTAATTTTTTCCCAAATAAAATTTAGCCTATGTTACTTGTGGATAATGTGGCTTTTGAATGGTGAAAGAATTTTTAAAAATGGTCTAGTAGTTTTTCAGCCTATTCATTACAACCAAACAAATATACAAACGAAGTTTTCCTCTTTATAATATATTAGTGTAGATTGACGTTCAAAAAGAGTTCTCAAAAACTGGGTCTCAGCCTAATTTTAATAAATGACTTTTGATTTTGGGCCTACGTCCTGCAGGGGACTTATGCAGGTTGATAAAGATGACGATGAAGAAGGTTGTGTCTATAAGAAACTTCACAGTAATTTTCATAATGAAATTTGCACACAGCTTGATTTTACCTTTTTTTTATAAATTATAAACTAGCGCTTGACTGCAATCCCGCCTGATGGTAAGCAATGATGCGATCGTTGATGGTAAAGCGCGCTAGTTTATTAAGAGCCTATTCACTCTAGTCTTGAAGACACTCAAACGCTGTAATGATTTCAAAGGTTTAAAAGTGTCAGTTTTTTTTCTATTTCTACGCAACATACTTACCTATTTGTTTCTTACGATTCCTGCTCGTACACCCATACTCTTGGCATAGATCGGATCAAATTTATACTGGCACGTTCATATTACATAAACCTATTTAAAGGTATTCAGAGCGTGGCAGGAGGGCATGGTAATTTTGATTAAGCGCGTATACTTTTAATAATAAATAGCCGTAAAGAGATTCCTTCCTTCCTACTGCTCGTCAGTATGTCACAGATGTTTTTGATCGGCCACAAACAACAGGCAAGTTGTCCGGAAGGTTAGCATTCTGTCGGCGAATGAGAGTTAATACAAGCCCGGGCCACGAACCACAGGCCACACATGCACCGAATAAATTCTTAGTGGAGCTTGATTTTTTCTTAAACTTTTTGGTTTTTTTCAATATTATTGTCAGACAATACATTTGAATAGCCCTGTGGTTTAAACAGGGCCACACATCCTCTTTGTTTAATATAATTTAACAAAACAACTCCATTAATGTTTACCAACAACGCCCCGTATCAATGTCAGTCAAACGCCAAAAGATTCTTGTACCACTTTTAGCTGTGCGGTGACAGCAGACGAATGACAGAACACACGTATCCCAATCATATATCAGTTATCTCCCTATCCACGGACATTTCTTTTTTTCTTTATTTCTACCGAGGTGAATGTTTTAACACACTGTATCTTCAACGCACTGCTTAGGATTGAAAATGTAACAACATGTTCTTTTGAAGCACTGAAATGTAAAGTGTTGGATTCACAATGTTCGGCTCTGCTCTAATCCAAAAGTTCAAAATCTCGCGCACCTCACGTTGCTGAGTAGTAGAACGTGTGGTTTTTCTATCATCTTAAGTAGATATAGCAAGTAAGTCATATCTACCAAACCTTTTCCCAATTATGTTTGGGTAAGCTTCCAGTCTCAGTTCCATGAGTCATCTCTGCCCTGAATTGCAACACTAAAGTGGCAGTGGGTCGGGCACATTGCCCGTAGGATCGATTCCCGATGAGGCACACGAGTTCTCGAGTGGCGACCACGCACCAGAAGACGCAGCGTGGGTAGACCCCCGACAAGGTCGACCTGGTGAAGGTCGCGGGAAACCGCTGGATGCGGAAGGCGCAGGGCCGGTCGTCGTATATATTCTTGGGGGTGGCCTATGTCCAGCAGTGGATGTCTTTCTTGAAGACATCCACTGGATTATTATTATTATTTAATAATTATAAACTAGTGCTTGACTGCAATCCCGCCTAATGGCAAGCAGTGATGCAATCGTTGATGGTAAAGCACAGTACATTATATAGCCTATTCACTTAAAAAAACTTAGGAATAGGAAGGATGACGGCAATTGAGCGAGGTGATGCCATGTTAAACCCAAGACCAGCACGCTCAACGATGCTGCGCCAGAGGGAGATTGATCTGGAGACTCTCCACGACCAAACTCCCGACACAACAACATTTGGCGCATCGTACCCGGCACACATCGCAACACCACTGCTCATACCCGTCCTGCGTACGGCTTCACCAGACATCATGCCGGAATACGACGAATCGCTTGGCGGCAAGACTTTGTCTGGTGGGTAGTAACTTCTGCCGACAGCCGATGTTATAGCCTACCACCAAGTAAAGCTAAGTAAAGTACTCAGTCACAGACCTTTCTGTAGTGGTTTGTAAATTTTTTGATAGACCGGAGCGGAGAGATTTAAGGTTGTAGGCACTTTGCATCTATGTATGTCATACGTATTGCTGTGCTTTATTCACGGACATAACCTTGTTGATTTGTAATAACTACTTATTTTATTCGGAACATCTAAATTTCCGTTCCATGTGTGTAATATGTATTTGATCACACAATATTAATAATATAGTATAAATAGTCTTAACTATATGCAATAAAAGAGCATTACTGAACACGCATTAGTAGTCTTCACTACATTGGTGCTCCCGACGTGATCTAAGGCCGGCGTGATGTAACCAGCTACGGACCCGGTTTCTGCCTGCCGGCTGGTGTAACGATCCTGCAACCATCTACCTACTGATACTTGTGATTAGCACATTCCAGTGGCCTTCCACAAACGGGTCTCACCACTGGGTGTTCAAGAGGCTATATTCACGGTGTTGTTACGTTACACCAACAGTCCGTTCAGGATGACGACCAGCAGGCAGAACGTCCTTGAAATAGGCTGCTCTCCCAAGCAAGCCAGGTACGCACAGGGAAAGAGGGCAAATCTAGACGCTCTCACCACAGTCATGGCTGTCTGGCTTTTGGCCGGCGTACCTCAGTCTTTGGTTTACGCATTTTGAAGCAGTACTGGTGCCACAATAGCAGGGAGATGACGCGCTCTATCAAGCGGCTATTGCCCGACTAGGCCTGGATTCGCTTCAGCAAGTGAGTGACATTATAGCTAACCCGCCCACCAAGGACAATTACGGAACGCTGAAAGCTAGACTTATCAGCGTCTACGAGGAATGTGAGACCCGGAAGATTCACAAACTGATGGCAGAGATGGAACCAAAAATGCGGGAACTAGCTGGGCAGAAAATACCAGACGATACACTGCGTATTATGTGGACCAAATTACTTCCACCTTCAGTACGCGCTGTTCTGACCGTGAGCGACACTTCTGATTTAGAAAAGTTATCACAAGTTGCAGACACTATCATGGACAGTATTTCGCAGCCTAACCAGATCGCGCAGATTATACACGCGAGCGATGTCACCGCGTTACATGAAAAATTGAGGTAGTTATAACTAGTCAATAAGGTTATCTCTGTGAATAGAAACACGTATGAGATACATAGATGCAACAGAGTGAGAGGAGTAGAGTGCTTACAAGGCAAAAATCAAGTAAAAGAATAAGGCCCTTTAGCATACCATGATAAGTCCCGCGTGACCATGACGATGAACGCTTGATGTATAAGGAAGGAGACCATTACTCAAAAATCTCACCCACTAACATCAAGGCTGACAATGAAATGATTAACTAACCTTCAGCTTATCTTTGAAAAGCTTTCAACAATCCAAGGTATGAAAATCAAAAAAAATAATTAGTCCGTCTTATAGATAATAATAAAAATTAGACCGGTATTTTTTTTTGTTGAAATTACCAAAAACTACTGAGATATAGGGTATTAAAGTTACAGAGTGGGGGCTAATTACGTCATATTTTGTACCACGGCGTGACGTCATGCGACATTTGAAATCAATATATCTTTCTAAGTATTTGAATGAAAGAATAAAAAATACGTGTTCAATAATTTTTATAAATCTATTTGATGGACATTAAATTATTTTTTAGGATACAACTCAATTGTATGTATTACTTTTTCCACTTATGAGTTGATATTGATGTGATATTGACATGAATTTAATTCATAAACAAATATGGATTTTTTAAAAAAAAAACCTTGGCCCACACTAGGAATTTTACCTGTATTGTGGGTGCGTTTACAAATATATAGACTCACACACACAAACAGCCAGACCCGGAACAAATACTTGTAGGTCATACAAATATTTGTTCCGTGCGGGAATCGAACCTGCTACACGCAGAACATCAGTCAATAGCTTAACCACTGCTCTAACTACGATCAAATTACCCAACTATCTATAAATATTCGAGCAAATGCACAATTTTTGTCATGTGACAGAGAGAAATGCTGGGCTCTTAGCCCCTTATTCATAAAAGATGTTTAAAGTTAACTAGTGATTAGCGATTCTTTAAGCATAAATTTTAGACGTTTGCACGTCACTTAACTTTAATCTTCGTGTATGAATAAACCCCTTAAACACTGTGGTGTATATTCATAAAGGATGATTTAAGTTAAGTGACGTTAAAAGGTCATAATTGAATGGTTAAAGAATCCCTAATCATTAGTTAATTTTAAGCAGTGTTTATGAATAAGGGGGTTAATGGCTAAAATCACTGCAGTGTTCTACCTCTACCTTTTGCGGGGGTGTGGGATTCGCATAAGTTTTCACCTCTCCCCTGACAGGCTCAAGAATCAACTCGTTGTTACTCAGCAAGTCCCATCTACTCATGTGGAATTTACCACCCACTTTCGAGTGGCGCTCGCGGAACTCTATGACATCAACTTGACCTATCTGATAGGACGTACTTAATGCGGAATACCTTACGTCTTAACCCATTGGCGGTCTCCAGACAAGAATACGTGTCCACCAACGGTCATGCATTGTACGGCTAATATAGCAACGCCACTGCCATTTCGCCTTATTTGTTTTATGACCTTTATAAACCCTGAATGCTGCTACAGCAGCATTGCTGATCCGTTTACTTTGCTGAAAAATTATGTTCTTGATCGGTGCTTTAAGCCGCAAGACTTGTGGTGGCCAAATGGTCAGCCCTGGCTAATATATAAACATAAAAGAATATAATTACTTCAATTGAATTGAAATAATCAACATTGGAAGTTATTACTATGGCACCAAAATAAAATTTATTAATCTAATTAAGAGGGGACTCTAGTGCCGAGGAATTTGGAAAATAGATATTTGAAGAAACTATTGCCGTCGCGCTGCTTCCAACCTCTCCCGGTAAAGTGCGAAAAGGACAGTTGCAGGTCAGGCTGATTTTACTTACAAAAACGTTGAATAAAAGACGTTTTGTATTCCGCTGTTTTCTTTCTCGAAACACGACAGATCTCAATTATTGTTATATCAAAATTTTGAGGACAAGTATACGTATGTTCCTTTTATTTTATTTTTTCTCAAAAACTTATCACGTCCGTCTAATAGTCATCTGTCAATCATCACGGTAAAAATGAGTTATTTTTCGCGATTTTGAAGTATCGTATTTCTTTTATTAATTAAGTTTCGGAAAAAATCAAATCATAGCGGCAAGTATAATCACGGTGTAAAATTGTAGAAGAAAAAAAAAATGCTCTAAAAGCATTATCCACGAAGGAAACAGAGGAATACGTTTGTACAGAGAAAGGACCACTAGAGTTCCCTCTTAAGTTCACCTTCTAATTGTACCTTATCAGGTTAGACATTCAGTTGTATTCTAACAGCAGAGAATAATACAATAAGAATCAATCATGTGGAAATATTCAATGGCTCCAGTCCGATTGTTTCTCAATAACAGACTGGACAAAGATACTAAAAATATTGTTCAACCTTTCAACATGCCGCTCTCAATATTCCTCTCTTCAAAATATAAAATTAGAGATAATTATATAACTCCGTGTGAAAAAAAGTATCCTGTATTGCTCTGCTTAATTTGTTTATTTATTAGTGTGTTACAAGTCTATAATTTTTCTACTAATTTTACTGATACATATTTAGGGTTTAACATGGTGTATTTATTTTCTATGTTTTACTTAGTTTTCGGCGCCATAATGCTAATCATTTGTAACATGTGCCTTAGTCTAAACAATATCTCCCTCATCATGAGTATCCAAGAAATTAATAGGAGTCTTGACTTATGCAAAAGTCTTCGAAATTATATTATTTGGAATTGGATTTCGATGCTGTCTATATTAACTTTTAATTTTTCGGTAATATTTGTTAATATTAAGGTGATGTCGCTTACATTCCTTGATGTATGCAGTGATTTTGTAATCGTTGCAAGCGATTTAAATCTAGTATATACTATACGTATTATGGTATTGCTAGTAATCTATCTTAAGGAATGGGTTAAAAATGTACTTATTGAAATAAGTGTTGTAGACGAAAATGATATGTATTGTGAAAACATGTTTAAGATCTATTTAAATATTATGAAAGCATACTCTTTGTATAAAACTTGTTTCCGATTATTGGTAAGTCGATGTCTAAAAGTTTCATACGATAATTAATATTTGAGTCATTCTTCGTGCTTTCATTCTAATTGCAATGTTTGATTTTATAGATATTGTGGACCACAATCTGCTCAATCCTTCGTAATTTGTTATTGCTGGAGGGTCACTTAATGTATTTGCAAGTAATATCAAAAAACAAAGTAAGTACTATATTATTGTAAAGGGTTTATTTGCCGTCTTAATCATTGTTTGGTTGTGTATTAAAATGACAAAAGAACCCACATCATCGTCCTCTTTTCAGCCGAAAGACGTGTGGATGTCTTTCGGCTGAAATAAGATCTTCACGACGACCGGTCCTGCGCCTCCCGCTTCCAGCGGTTTCCCGCGACCTTCACTAGATCGTCGGTCCACCTTGTCAGGGCCCTACCCACGCTGCGTCTACCGATGCGTAGTCGCCACTCGAGAATCCTTAGGCCCCATCGGGCATCGGTCCTATGGCCCATGTGCCCGGCCCACTACCACTTTAGTGTACAATTTTTCGGATATATTTATTCCTGATTCTATCATGCAGTGAAACCCCAGGTATAGCCATCTCCATTGCCCTTTGAGTAACCTTGAACCTTCCTATAAGGCCCATTGTTAGCGACCACGTCTCAATTCCATAAGTCATCACTGGCAACACACATGCGAAGACTTTTTTCTGGAGACACTGCCGTATTTCGGACGAGAAAATTCTACGTAGCTTTCCGAAAGCAGCCCAGCCGAGTTGGATTCGACACTCGATTCGATTGGATTTGACCGCTTTCTCGAAGTTGGACCTTCCTAACTGGATAAACAAAAGAACCCACATAATAACATAATTTTATTCAAACATTAGCGGACGCCAGCGACATCGCGTGGAGTTAGTTATGCTCCGCTCCTATTGGTCGCAGCGTGATACTCTATAGCCTAAAGCCTTCCTGGATTAATGGGCTATCTATATGCTGAAGAAGAAAATGAAACTAAAAACTCAGAAGAATAAAGATCAAAAACATATTACATACCTCAATAATTTTCCAGAATGTGAGCCATACAGCAATGGTTCTGGTACTACTAGCAAACTTCTGCGAGAATGCCCCAAATCCAATCCATTCATTGTCCACTATTTTCGGAAGTCTCGGTAATTCTGTTAATAAAAGACTCGAACCTATTCTATTCTAACAGTAAGATAAACGTTCCCGTGTACTTGAAATGGTCACGATTGAATAGTGTTGTATTACGTTTTTGCTTTTAGGAATAAGCCTGTCCCATCCGATATTTTAACATCGCCGATCTAACTAGCTGTGGACTGAACAAAAGCTGCTTGTGCTTGACTGAATACGGCGGGCTCTAACTACCGTAGGTCTTTTAATAGACATATCCATTTAACTTACACTTCATAAAAAAATATTTTTCTCCTGTACCATTGTGGGCACCGATGACTATCACGCTTTGAGTTGCCGTTGTTGTTCGGGGCGGTTTCATATGCTTAATGATATTGTGCGGAGGGCATTAGCATCGACCGATGTCCCTTTTGTGTTGAAACCCCGGGTCTCTGCAGGACGGGTGGCAAGAGGCCAGACAGCCTGACCCTAGTGCCTTGGAAGAACGGCAAATGCTTGGGACGCAATTTGTGAGCCACTTTGGTCACACTATCGTCTCGCCGTCTTCGACAGGGGTATACGGTGGATGGTGGTAGCGGTGTTGGTGGACGGGTAACAATTTGTACCTATTGCTGTTGAGACCTTGGTTAGTTAGGGGTACTGAGGCCAAGACGCTCATTAGTAATATAGGGTACAAAGTCCGTGACAAAACGGATGACTCCCGTTTTGGATTGTTCTTGATGCAAAGGGTAGCCATCGCCATTTAACGTGGCATTGTGGCAAGCATTGCGTTCTAACATCATCAAACATCAGTCCAACGTCACATGGCCGAGTTGTGACGCGTTCGCACACACCACTCGGATGAGGAGAGCAACCCCTGAGAGCTACTCGCGTGAGAAGAGACCCGTCAAACTCGCGACGACGGTTCCAGGCCTGCCAGGGGTATCGGAAAGGTAAATGACAAAAAAGGGGTGGATTATATAACGTTATTTTTTTGATTATGCGAAACCTGAATATAGTTTGTTCAGTATAAGCAACTGGTTCGATTCCAATCGTTTTTAAACCATGTTATATTTTTTCCCAAATACATTTAGAAGTAGTTGCAGAGTGGTTACCGACCGGTTACGGTAGATCATATTAATTGCAGGCGCGCTACAGCTGACGCCAGAGGTCTCCGCACCGCGCTCGCCCCGCCCGATAGGAACTTTGACCGTATTTTGTTGGGATAACCAAGTAGAATAACAAGGTCATAACTTTGTGGTTTTTCATTATATCTTTTGAAATTATGTACATAGATTATTTAGTTAAAAATACTTGACACGTGTTTTGAGTTTCGCAAAAACCAAAAGTAATGTTGTATAATTTGACAGGACCACAGTAATAGTTATCTTTAGTTTAAATTTCTTTCATCATCATCATTATCAACCTTTTATCGTCCCACTGCTGGGCACAGGTCTCCTCTCATACAGAGAAGGATTGAGCGTAATCACCACGCTTGCTCAATGCGGTTTGGCGATTTCAGACTTAAAGTTCAGGTTTCCTCAAGATGTTTTCCTTCACCTTCAGTCATGTCGAAGTCGTGGTGGCCTAGTGGTTAAAACACCAGCCTCTCAAGTATGAGTGCGCGGGTTCGATTCCAGGTCAGGCAAGTACCAATGTAACTTTTCTAAAGTTATATGTACTTTCTAAGTATATCTTGGACACCAATGACTGAAGGTGAAATCTTTATTCTTCATAAAATTAATATTATGTTTTTTTTTCTTTTTTTTTAATAATTATAAACTAGTGCTTGACTGCAATCCCGCCTCATGGTAAGCAGTGATGCAATCGTTGATGGTAAAGCGCACTAGTTTATTAATCCCATTCATTTAAAAAACTTAGGAATAGGAAGGATGACGGCAGCTGAGCGAGGTGATGCCATATTAAATCCAAGACCAACACGACCAACGATGCTGCGCCAGAGGGAGATTAATCTGGAGACTCTCCACGACCAAACTCCCGACACAACAACATTTGGCGCTTCGGACCCGGCACACATCGCAACAAAATTGCTCAGACCCGTCCTCTATACGGCTTCACCAGACATCATGCCGGAACACGACGAATCGCTTGGCGGCAAGACCTTGTCTGGTGGGTGGTAACTTCTACCGGCAGCCGATATTATGGCCTACCACCGAGAAATGTTTCTCATTATGATAGGTATTTTGTGCATATTTAACTTATTTATTATTTCCAGCCCGATCCGTCGTTTTTGATCGTCATGATTGTGTTTATCCTATTGACTTTAAAGGATATAACATTTATATACATAATATGCATGCAGTGCGAAAATTTTTATGAATGTGTGGACGAAGCTGGGGAAGCGTGTATACAGGCTGTCATGAAGACAAGCTGTGCAAGTAAGTTTTATTTTCTTTTGAATATTGATTGCAACGATCATTGTCATCAAGTAGTAAGTACGATATTAAACAAGAGACGTATTGAATTTGAAACATTTAACTTAATTATCAAATAGATAAGTTCACTCTAAAAGTCCTCATAAATTTTTTTAACTTTTGTCTCATCAAAAATTATTCAAACACAATAACTTTTCTTTTATAATCATAAACTAGTCCTTGACTGTACTTAATCCTGCCGGATTGTAAGCAGTGATGCGATTGTTGATGGTATAGCTCGCTAGTTTATTAAGAGCCTATTCACTCAAAAAACTGACTGAATAAAAAGGAAGACGGCAGTTGGGTGAGGTGATTTTCTCGGTGGTAGGCCATAACATCGGCCGCCGGCAGAAGTTACCACCCACCAGACAAACCCTTGCTGCCAGGCGATTTTTCGTGTTCCGGCATGATGTCTGGTGAAGCCGTACGGAGGACGGGTCTGAGCAGTTGTGTTGCGATGTGTGCCGGATACGAAGCGCCTAATGTTATTGTGTTGGGAGTTTGATCGTGGAGGGTCTTCAGATCAATCTCCCGTTGGCGCAGCATCGTTGGTCGTGTTGTTAGTTTTAACATTGCATCACCTCGCTCAACTGCCGTCTTCCTTCCTATTGTCTCAGTTTTTCTGAGTGAATAGGCTCTTAATAAACTAGCGCGCTTTACCATCAACTATTGCATCACTGCTTACCATCAGGCGGGATTGCGGTCAAGCGCTAATTTTAATTATTAAAAAAAAATAAAAAAAAAGTGATCCAATGTTAACCCAATAACACGACCAATGAGTGCCAGAGGGAGATTGCTCTGGAGACCCTCCACTACCTAACTCCTGATACAATAACAATTATCGCATCGTACCCAGCACACATTGCAACACAACTGCACAGGCCCGTCCTTCGTACGGCTACATCAAACATCATGCTGGAACACGATGAATCGCTTGTCGGCAAGACAAAAACTGGAACTAATAATATTCACTTTGTAAACCTTTTTCTATTTTTATTTTATTAATTTTCTTTAATTTGGGATTCCCGTACGAACTACATAATTTTCTTTTCAGAGAGTGTGAACCATTTGTGCAAGCGCGTGTTGCAAGTCAACTGCACCTTCAGCAAGATCACAGCGTGTAGGCTATTTACTGTAGACGCCACACTATCGATATCTTTTATGGGACTCATAACTACGTACATGGTAGTACTACTGCAGTTTAATTTTCTGTAACATGCTTTTAAGGATAAATTCTTCACAATGATTTTATCTATAGATATTTATTTATTAAAACAACAACTCCAACAAAGTTCGGAGTCTCCTAACTCAAGTTTATATTTTACTTAAAACAAATCCCCGTGTAAGATTGACAATTATTTTTGTGCAACATTACTTAGGCTGATGTACGTAATGTACGTAAGCTGAGGACTTTACATGTAGAAATAAGACTTACAGCGTGAGTAACAGTGTACTTACACTAAGCAACAACACTCAAAGCGTTAAGAGGGGACTCTAGTGCCAAGGAATTTGAAAAATAGTTATTTGAAGAAACAGTTGATCAGAAAAAACAAGACAGATCAGAATAATTTTCATAACAAAATTTAGAGAAAAATTATACCTATGCTTTTATTATATATTTTTTTTTGTCCTAAACTTATCACATTAGTCTAATAGTCGTCTGAACATCGCGGTAATGATGGGTTATTTTTCGAGATTTTGGTAGATGTTTTTTTTTCTCTAAAAGCGTTATCCACGAAGAAAACAGCAGAATACGTTTGTAAAGAGAAAGCGCCACTAGCGTCCCCTCTTAGTAACATTGTACTTAGACGCAGCAACAGGACTAAGAGCGTTAGTAACATTGTACTTACATTCAGTAACAGGGCTCATAGTCCCCTAAGATACAGTACTATCCTAGTTTAAGGAAGAGAATTAAACATATTTCTCCGTAGTCATAAACGTTGCTTAAAGTTGACTAGTGATTAGCAATTGTTTAACCATACATTTTAGACGTTTGCACGTCACTTAAATTTAATCATAATTTATGAATAAACCTCATCAACACTATAGTGTTTATTCATAAAGGATGATTAAAGTTAAGTAAAGTTAAAGGGTCAAAAAAGTAAGGTTAAAGAATCGCTAATCACTAGTTAACTTTAAACAACCTTTATGAATAAGGGGGATTGTACCTACGGATCTTAATGCTAAATTAAGTAAAAGTTATTCTGTATAGAGGGCAGTGTATTTGAATCTTTGATAATTAACATTTATTATTATTATTTTTAATCATAATGATGTTTTGTCGTGACTTACGTAATTTATGAGGCAAGTAAAAAAAACAATATTTGTTTTACCTAACTTGAGGACCCGCGTGACAAATGATCAAAGTGATTAATTGGTAAATCAATTATTTTTTTAGTTTGGAAGTATGTAGCTATTATTTTATCATCTATATTATCTGTACTAGTAATATTGTAAAATGGTGTGAGTTTTAAGGAGACAGGTTGTAGTAATAGAAAGCCACGTTATTCGTAATAATAATAATAGGATGAAGAATATGTATTGTGCTTTAAAAGATTGTACAAACTACAGCAGGTCAAGCTACCCTTAACTCTTAAATATTATCAATCAATCTTGAGCCTTAATGCTTTAGCAATAAAGTTGAACATTTAATTAAGATATAAGCCAGATTTTAGTATAGGTATGCCAAAGTGATAATGCGCATAGAAATCTTCGTCACAGTGATTAAGTGCATAAAAAGTGGTTAAGTGCACCACTCTATACACATATCTTCTTCCGAACGCTCGGGGAATACGACCGTTGCCGAACAGTGACGAAGATTTCTATACGCATTACTACTCTGGGAGACCTGTAGCTTGACGTTATGTTTTATACAAATAAATACTTGAACGTGTTAACTGAAACAATTTATTGTAACACATGAATTTTTAAAATTAAAATAATTATACCATTTTTAATATGTATTAATATTATTTTTAGGTTTATGTGGGTTTTGCACCTATTCGAACATTTAAGATATGCCTGTAATTTATTATAATAAATAAAAGTAGTTTTTTTTTATCAAAAAGAATTACCAAGAAGAATTACAAAGAATTACACTATAAAAGAATCACCAAGAAACCATTTATGTAGTTTTGATTAAAAGTGTTTAGAAAGAGTTCCCATTTTATTTTTGAAATTTTTATTGCTATTACGTCTATGGTTCGACGGATATATTTTGAATGTAATTCACATGTAAAATATACAGAGTGATCTTTAGCAAATACCTACACCAGCTTTCACGATATAGCAGCACCATTACAATAGGGATGTTTCATGGTTAAAAAAAAATTGATTCTATTTAATTAGTCATTCAGATTATAGAAAAATATTGGATACGTATATTTTGTTTTATTTAATCATTAAAAATTGACAAATATAAAAGGCATCAAAGATCAGAAGTGGTGGCTGGTGACGTCACTGCTCGCTAAAAAGTGTAGGGTGCAGTGACGTCAGACGAGTTTTTAACGCACTGTGTCGTCTTCATTTTTGTAATATGAAAAAAGAAAAAATACGTGTTTATTTGTACGTTATGTAATACGTATTTTTTGTAAATCTAACTGACGGACTAATTAGTTTTTTTTAGTTAACTAACCTATTGTGTCAAACATGCGTTGATTATATTGGTTATATCTTTTCTAGAATTTCTTAACGACAACATTTAGCTATCGTTAAGATATTCTAGAAATTTGTAACATGCATATCTTTTTTTTTTGGGATGGGAAATCACCCGTGTTTCTTCACTTACCTATGCGCCAGGACCACGGTTTCTTTTATAAGTAACCCGCAACCCTGACCCAGGAGGCTTCGTTCTTCGTGGGCCCCGTCACGGTGTGCTGACATTTTTTTTTTTTAATAATTATAAACTAGCGCTTGACTGCAATCCCGCCTGATGTTAAGCAGTGATGCAATCATTGATGGTAAAGCGCACTAGTTTATTAAACCCATTCACTTAAAAAACATAGTGGATAGGAAGGAAGACGGCAGTTGAACGAGGTGGTGCAATGTTAAACCCAACAACACGACCAACGATGCTGCGCCAGAGGGAGATTGATGTGGAGACTCTCCACGACCAAACTCCCGACACAACAACACTTGGCGTTTCGTACCCAGCACATATCGCAACACAACTGCTCAGACCCGTCCTCCGTACGGCTTCACCAGACATCTCTTTGAGGCGCGCGTGAAACACAATGCGCCGTCGACTCGGGCCTGGTCCTTACCGAACGGTGAGCTGCCCACTGCTCACCGCCCGCAGGTCCGCGCCTAACTGTGGCCGGGAGTTCGATGTTGTCGCCCGACCAGGGAGCGTCTACTGTGGCGGCCAGAGGCGGCGGAGCACTGGGATTCACTTCATCTGGAGTGATGGGAGGCAGGGGATCCTCAGGGTCGTCAACGGGCGGGAGGGAGGTTCTGCGTTCGACTTCAGCGTCGACCTCTAGGAGGTGGGCTTGGTCTACTGGTAGGAGGCTGGGGGTGGCCGAGGTGGGGAGTACGAGTTCACTATATAGCCACTTGAAGGTATCTAGCACGGCAAACTAAAACTAATAATATTAAAGGAATTACGGATCAAATTCTGCACCTCTGGGTCTTTTCGACCCATGCGCGACTACTGGCGGGTTAATAATATAGTATAAATAGTCTTAAGTATATGCAATAAAAGAGCAATACTGAACACGCATTAGTAGTCTTCACTACATTGGTGCTCCCGACGTGATCTAAAGCCGGCGTGATCTAACCAGCTACGGACCCGGTTTCTGCCTGCCGGCTGGTGTAACGATCCTGCATCCATCTACCTACTGACACTCGTGATAAGCACATTCCAGTGACCTACCACAAACGGGTCTCACCACTGGGTGTTCAAGAGGCTATAGTCACGGTGTTGTTACGTTACACCAACAGAGTCCGTTCAGGATGGCGAACAGCAGGCAGAATGTCCTTGAAATGGGCTGCTCTCCCCAGCAAGCCCCGTGCGTACCACAGGAAAGAGGGTAAATCGAGACGCTCTCACTACAATCATGGCTGTCTGATATTTGGCCGGCGTACCTCAGTCTTTGGTTAACGCATTTTGAAGCAGTGCTACAATAGCGGGGAGATGACGCGCTCTATCAAGCGGCTATTGCCCGACTAGGCCTGGATTCGCTTCAACAAGTGAGTGACATTATAGCTAACCCGCCCACCAAGGACAAGTACGGAACGCTGAAGGCTAGACTTATCAGCGTCTACGAGGAATCTGAGACCCGGAAGATTTACAAACTGATGGCAGATATGGAACTGGTGACCAAAGAACTTCACAGCTGTTGCAAAAAATGCGGGAACTAGCTGGGCAGAAAATACCAGACGATACACTGCGCATTATGTGGACCAAATTACTTCCACCTTCAGTACGCGCTGTTCTGACCGTGAGCGACACTTCTGATCTAGAAAAATTATCACAAGTTGCAGACACTATCATGGACAGTGTTTCGCAGCCTAACCAGATCGCGCAGATTATACACGCGAGCGATGTGGCCGCGTTACATGAAAAATTCAGGTAGTTATAACTAGTCAACAAGGTTATCTCCGTGAATAGAAACACGTATGAGATACATAGATGCAACAGAGTGAGAGGAGTAGAGTGCTTACAAGGCAAAAATCAAGTAAAAGAAGAAGGCCCTTTGGCATACCATGATAAGTCCCGCGTGACCATGACGATGAACGCTTGGTGTATAAGGAAGGAGACCATTACTCAAAAATCTCACCCACTAACATCAAGGCTGACAATGAAATGATTAACTAACCTTCAGCTTATCTTTGAAAAGCTTTCAACAATCCAAGGTATGAAAATCAAAAAAATAATTAGTCCGTCTTATAGATAATAATGAAAATTAGACCGGTATTTTTTTTTTGTTGAAATTACCAAAAACTACTGAGATATAGGGTATTAAAGTTACAGAGTGGGGGCTAATTACGTCATATTTTGTACTGCGGCGTGACGTCATGCGACATTTCAAATCAATATATCTTTCTAAGTATTTGAATGAAATAAAAAATACTATACTACACTATACTACACTACACTATACTATTTGATGAACATTAAATTATTTTTTAGGATACAATTCAATTGTGTATATTACTTTTTCCACTTATGAGTTGATATTGACATGAATTTAATTCATAAACCAATACGGATTTTAAAAAAAAAAAAAAAAACGTTGGCCCACACTAGGAATTTTACCAGTATTGTGGGTGCGTTTACAAATATAATAACCTCACACACACAAGCAGCCAGACTCGGAACAAATACTTGTAGGTCATACAAATATTTGTTCCGTGCGGGAATCGAACCTGCTACACGCAGCACAGCAGTCAATAGCTTAACTATTGCGCTAACTAAGATCAAAGTGCCCAACTATCTATAAATATTCGAGCAAACGCACATTTTTTGTCATGTGACAGAGAGAAATGCTGGACTCTTAATGGCTAAAACCACTGCAGTGTTCTACCTCTACCTTTTCCGAGGGTTATGGTATTCGCATAAGCTTTCACCTCTCCCCTGACATGCTCAAGAATCAACTCGTTGTTTCTCAGCAAGTCCCACCTACTCATGTGGAATTTACCACCCACTTTTGCGTGGCGCTCGGGAACTCTATGACACCAACTTGAGCCTATCTGATAGAACGTGCTCCACCTAGCTTGAAGGCGTAATACCTTACGTCTACCCATTGGCGGTCTCCAGTCAAGAATACGTGGCCACCACGTTCATGCGTTGTACGGCTAATATAGCCACCCCACTGCCATTTCGGCTTATTTGTTTTATGACCTTTATAAACCTTGCATGTTGCTGTATGCCGATCAGTTTACTTTGCTGAAAATTATGTTCTTGATCGGTGCTTTAAGGCGCAAGACTTGTGGTGGCCAAATGGTCAGCCCTGGCTAATATATAAACATAAAAGAATATATATTTACTTCAATTGAATCGAAATAATCAACATAGGAAGTTATTACTATGGCACCAAAATAAAATTTATTAATCTAATTAAGAGGGGACTCTAGTGCCGAGGAATTTGGAAAATAGATATTTGAAGAAACTATTGCCGTCGCGCTGCTTCCAACCTCTCCCGGTAAAGTGCGAAAAGGACAGTTGCAGGTCACGCTGATTTTACTTACAAAAACGTTGAATAAAAGACGTTTTGTATTCCGCTGTTTTCTTTCTCAAAACACGACAGATCTCAATTATTGTTATATCAAAATTTAGATTACAAGTATACCTATGCTCCTTTTATTTTATTTTTTCGCAAAAACTTATCACGACCATCTAATAGTCATCTGTCAATCATCACGGTAAAAATGAGTTATTTTTCGCGATTTTGAAGTATCGTATTTCTTTTATTAATTAAGTTTCGGAAAAAATCAAATCATAGCGGCAAGTATAATCACGGTGTAAAATTGTAGAAGAAAAAAAAAAATGCTCTAAAAGCATTATCCACGAAGGAAACAGAGGAATACGTTTGTACAGAGAAAGGACCACTAGAGTTCCCTCTTAAGTTCACCTTCTAATTGTACCTTATCAGGTTAGACATTCAGTTGTATTCTAACAGCAGAGAATAATACAATAAGAATCAATCATGTGGAAATATTCAATGGCTCCAGTCCGATTGTTTCTCAATAACAGACTGGACAAAGATACTAAAAATATTGTTCAACCTTTCAACATGCCGCTCTCAATATTCCTCTCTTCAAAATATAAAATTAGAGATAATTATATAACTCCGTGTGAAAAAAAGTATCCTGTATTGCTCTGCTTAATTTGTTTATTTATTAGTGTGTTACAAGTCTATAATTTTTCTACTAATTTTACTGATACATATTTAGGGTTTAACATGGTGTATTTATTTTCTATGTTTTACTTAGTTTTCGGCGCCATAATGCTAATCATTTGTAACATGTGCCTTAGTCTAAACAATATCTCCCTCATCATGAGTATCCAAGAAATTAATAGGAGTCTTGACTTATGCAAAAGTCTTCGAAATTATATTATTTGGAATTGGATTTCGATGCTGTCTATATTAACTTTTAATTTTTCGGTAATATTTGTTAATATTAAGGTGATGTCGCTTACATTCATTGATGTATGCAGTGATTTTGTAATCGTTGCAAGCGATTTAAATCTAGTATATACTATACGTATTATGGTATTGCTAGTAATTTATCTTAAGGAATGGGGTTAAAAATGTACTTATTGAAATAAGTGTTGTAGACGAACATGATATGACCTCGTATTGTGAAAATATGTTTAAGATCTATTTAAATATTATGAAAGCATACTCTTTGTATAAAGCTTGTTTCCAATTATTGGTAAGTCGATGTCTAAAAGTTTCATACGTTAATTAATATTTGAGTCCTTCTTCGTGCTGTTATTCTAATTGCAATATTTGATTTTATAGATATTGTGGACCACAATCTGCTCAATCCTTCGTAATTTATTATACCTGGAGGGTCACTTAATGTATTTGCAAGTAATGTTAGAAAACAAAGTAAGTACTATATTATTGTAAAGGGTTTATTATTTGCCGTCTTAATCTTTGTTTGATTGTGTATTAAAATGACAAAAGAACCCACATCATCATCCTCTTTTTAGCCGAAAGACGGGTGGATGTCTTTCGGCTGAAATATGATCTTCACGACGACCGGTCCTGCGTCTCCCGCATCCAGCGGTTTCCCGCGACCTTCATTAGATCGTCGGTCCACCTTGTCAGGGGCCTACCCACGCTGCGTCTACCGATGCGTAGTCGCCACTCGAGAACCCTTAGGCCCCATCGGGCATCGGTTCTAAGGGCAATGTGCTCAGCCCACTGCCACTTTAGTGTTGCAATTCTTCGGGCTACGTCGATTATTCTCGTTCTTCTGCGATACCTTTATTCCTGATTCGATCACGCAATGAAATCCCAGGCATAGCCATCTACATTTCCCTTTGAGTGACCTTGAACCTTCCTATATGGCCCATTGTTAGCAACCACGTCTCGATTCCATAAGCCATCACTGGCAACATACACCCGAAGACTTTTTTCTTGAAACACTGCGGTATTTTGGACGAGAAAATTCTACGTAGCTTCCCGAAAGCAGCCCAGCCGAGTTGGATTCGACGATTGACCTCTTTCTCGAAGTTGGACCTTCCTAACTGAATAAACAAAAAAACCCACATAATAATATAATTTTATTTTAAAATTAATTTTGAACACGGCAGGATCAGTGTAGACACATATTTTACTTAAATTAACTAAAAACCCCCCAATTTGGATAGACTTGGGGGAGGCCCTTGTCCAGCAGTGGCCCTCTATATACTGAAGAAGAAGAAGAAACTAAAAACTCAGAAGAATAAAGATCAAAAACATATTACATACCTCAATAATCCAGAATGTGAACTATATAGCAATGGTTCTGGTACTACTGGCAAACTTTTGCGAGAATGCCCCAAATCCAATCCATTCATTGTCCACTATTTTCGGAAGTCTCGGTAATTCTGTTAATAAAAGACTCGAACCTATTCTATTCTAACAGTAAGATAAACGTTCCCGTGTACATGAAATGGTCACAGATGGTGACGATTGAATAGTGTTGTATTACGTTTTTGCTTTTAGGAATAAGCCTGTCCCATCCGATTTTTTAACATCGCCGGTCCAACTAACTGTGGACTGAACAGAAGCTGCTTGTGCTTGACTGAAAACGGCGGGCTCTATCTACTATAGGTCTTTAAATAGACATATCCATTTAACTTGCACTTCAGAAAAAAATATTTTTCTCCTGTGCTTTTGGAGCTATATACCATGGTGGACACCGATGACTATCACGCTTGGAGTTGCCGTTGTTGCTCGGGGCGGTTTCATATGCTTAATGATATTGTGCGGAGGGCATTAGCATCGACAGATGTCCCTTTTGTGTTGGAACCCCGGGTCTCTGCAGGACGGGTGGCAAGAGACCAGACAGCTTGACCCTAGTGCCTTGGAAGAACGGCAAATGCTTAGGATGCAACTTGCGGGCCACTTACGTCGCACTGTCGTCTCACCGTCTTCGACAGTGGAAGACGGCGTTGAAAGGAAATAGGTGAAGTATGCGGTGTTGGTGGACGGGTGCCAATTTGTGCCTATTACCGCGGAGACCTTGGGTAGTTAGGGGTACTGAGACCTTGGCCTCATTACCCCTAACTAACCAAGGTCTAATGAGCGTCTAATGAGCGTCTAATGAGCGACTAATGAGCGTCTTGACGCTCATTAGTAATATAGGGCACAAGGTCCGTGACAAAACGTATGACTCCCGTTTTGGATGCAAAGGGTAGCCATCGCCATCTAACGTGGCATTGTGGCAAGCATTGTGTTCTAACGGCACCAAACATCAGTCCAACGTCACATTTCCGAGTTGACGCGTTCGCACACACCACTCAGATGAAGAGAGCAGCCCCTGAGAGCTACTCGCGCGAGAAGAGACCCGTCGAACTCTCAACGACGGTTCAAGACCTGCCGAGGGTACCGTAGAATTGGGAGAACCCGGTACCTCGGAAAGGCAGATGATAAAAAAGAAGTGGATTTAACGACGTTATTTTTTGTTTATGCGAAACCTGAATATAGTTTGTTCAGTATAAGCAACTGGTTCGATTCCAATCGTTTTTAAACCATGTTATATTTTTTCCCAAATACATTTAGAAGTTGTTACAGAGTAGTTACCGAGCGGTTACGATAGGTCATATTAATTGCGCGCGCGCCACATTTGACGCCCGCCCAATAGGAGCTTTGACCATATTTTTGTTGGGATAACCAAATAGAATAACAATCTCATAACTTTGTGGTTTTTCATTATATCTTTTGAAATTATGTACATAGATTATTTAGTTAAAAATACTTGACACGTGTTTCGACTTTCGCAAAAACCAAAAATAATGTTGTATAATTTGACAGGACCACAGCAATAGTTATCTTTAGTTTAAATTTCTTTCATCATCATCATCATCATCATTATCAACCTCTTATCATCCCACTGCTGGGCACAGGTCTCCTCTCATACAGAGAAGGATTGAGCGTAATCACCACGCTTGCTCAATGCGGTTTGGCGATTTCAGACTTAAAGTCCAGGTTTCCTCAAGATATTTTTCTTCACCTTCAGTCATGTCGAAGTCGGGGTGCCCTAGTGGTTTAAAACACCAGCCTCTCAAATATGAGTGCGCGGGTTCGATTCCAGGTCGGGCAAGTACCAATGTAACTTTTCTAAAGTTATATGTACTTTCTAAATATATCTTGGACACCAATGACTGAAGGTAAAACCTTTTTTTTTTTTTAATAATTATAAACTAGTGCTTGACTGTAATCCCGCCTGATGGTAAGCAGTGATGCAATCGTTGATGGTAAAGCGCACTAGTTTATTAAGCATATTCACTTAAAAAACTTAGGAATAGAAAGGATGACGGCAGTTGAGCGAGGTGATGCTATGTTAAATCCAAGACCAACACGACCAACGATGCTGCGCCAGAGGGAGATTAATCTGGAGACTCTCCACGACCAAACTCCCGACACAACAAAATTTGGCGCATCATACCCGGCACACATAGCAACAAAATTGCTCAGACCCGTCCTCCGTACGGCTTCACCAGATATCATGCTGGAACACGACGAATCGCTTGGCGGCAAGACCTTGTCTGGTGGGTGGTAACTTCTACCGGCAGCCGATGTTATGGCCTTCCACCGAGAAATGTTTCTCATTATTATAGATATTTTGTGCATATTTATCTTATTTATTATTTCCAGCCCGATCCGTCGATTTTGATCGTCTTCATTGTATTTATCCTATTGACTTTAAAGGATATAACATTTATATACATAATATGCATGCAGTGCGAAAATTTTTATGAATCTGTGCACGAAGCTGGGGAAGCGTGTATACAGGCTGTCATGAAGACAAGCTGTGCAAGTAAGTTTTATTTTTGTTTTGAATATTTATTGCAAAGATCATTTTCAGCAAGTAGTAAGTACGAATTATATTACATTTAACTTAATTATGAAATATATGAGTTTATTCTATAAGTTCTCAAAATTTTTTTTGACTTTTGTCTCATCCAATGGGACTTTGAGAACAATTATTCAAATATATATATATATATATGTCGGAGACAGCGACGGCAGAGCGGTAGGGTCGACATCATCTTGGTGTGGTGGTACAGGTTCCATTTCGTAGGTGAGTTTTGAATTGAAGCAAGACGTGTAGATATACCCTCCAATCTTCATAATAACAATTTGAATAGGCAAACCGACAGTTTCGGTTCGGAGATGTGCCTTGGTCCGCGTCTCGATGCAAAGTCACCGTTCGACGAACCCCACTTTCCAAAGCGACTCTGTCCATGTGACGCCATCACAAAATAACGTCACAAGCGTTCGCCCCTCTACTACGTAAATCAAATCAGCAACTTCTATTAAAATTATATCGACGATCTCCGACACGGCCAGCCTGACGATTTGCACGTCCTCGTGCATCATCATCATCATCCCAGCGCCATCCCAGTCGCATTCGAAGCTCCCTCAGCCCCGGAGTCAGGGATCCGCTTCACAAGGTTAACCGCCAATTCCGGCCAAACTTTTAAATTTCCCGTTGCACGTCCTCGTGCATGTCTGTAACAAATTAAAAAAAAAACACAGAAAACCGACTTTGAAGCATTTTGAGAGCTCAGCCAACCTGACCGTCACACCTCACGTTTAGTTACAATGACTATTATAAAACCAAACAAGTTTAATCATTTTAACAACTTAAACGCAAGAGCTTCCTTCAAGCCTCATAATTATCAAGATTCAAAAAGAAAACGACAGGTTCCTCCAAACCTCATAATTATCAAATTTCAAAAATAAAACACAAAAGGTTCCTCCAAGCCTCATAATTATCAAACCAAAATCATAATCATCAAAAAGAAAACACATCATCGCCCGCTACCACCTCTTGTGATACGACCAACTCTAGAGTCCACGACTCCCAGGTCAACACATGACCGTACAACTAATAGTCTCCTCCGAGACCCAGGTCCCCGCCACATCACTAGCTGCCCATCGCGCCCTGAACAACTCCTCACCGAGTTGCAGTTACGACTACAGACTAGTGCATGCAGTGCGACCATATCTACCAGAGTCCCCGCCACATCACTAGCTGCCCATCGCGCCCTGAACAACTCCTCACCGAGTTGCAGTTACGACTACAGACTAGTGCATGCAGTGCGACCATACCTACTAGTGTCCCCGCCACACCACTAGCTGCCCATCGCGCTCTGAACAACCCCTCACTGGGTTGCAGTTACGACTACAGACTAGTGCGAGCAGCGCGACCACATAGCCATGATACGTGTTCTATTTGCTGGCGGAGGCACCCTCCTCACCATCTTCTACATTTTGAAAATCTAACTCAGCAGACATTACTTGGAAAAATCTTTCGTACCTACGCGATCGTGGGATACTTATAAGTTCTGTTTCCAATCAACGATTTCAATAGGTAACGATCGCCATTATCGCCATCAAACAACTCACCATTATTAAATTTCATTACTTTAGCACACTTCTATCAAATTTAGATTTTTCGTAAATAGCACTCATTTCTATGTTCGTTACCGCTTGTTCTCTTGAGAAGATTTAATAGTCTAGCCACACATACTATCAGAATCTCAAGTGAGCTCGTAACTATAGGCCACAGTGAACTTTAGTTTTGAAATAAAGACAAACCAGACATCATAATTTTGAAACCCTCATTTAAAATTTCTCAGTCCATTATAACAAAAAATACGGGTAGTACAAGAAATAAAATTTGCAAATAACTCTTATTATCATGTCGCAAAGAAATTGTTCAGTACACAATACACTGGCACAACCTTGTACACTGTATATATATACTGGTGCGTGTGTACATACACCAATGAAATCACAGATTGCTTGACAAGAGAACATTCGGCCACGGAATCGAAATAAAAATAGTACGACTCACCGGATTGTGGCAATTTCTCGCAAACACCTGCCACTTGGCAGTTGTCAACCGTTGCACACCAGACATCTCTGAGCTCTCATAAAATCCCATTACGTTACCACAAACGTTTTGGGTATTTTAACATCCCTTCATCGCCTGCAGAGTAGAGGCTCAAGTCTTGAAACCTTGGGCGTTCCGCAAAGCGCACACATCTCCGGTTGCGCCGCACGCAGCTCCAGCAGCGTCACACGCCATTGATGTGATTCACCAAGCAGCTAGAAGCGCGCTCCGCAAGCGCACTTTGCACGCTCCGCAAGCTCATCCGCAAGCCCACCGTGCGTGCTCCACCAGCGTACCCTGCGCGCTCCGCTAGCGCACCTTACGCGCTCCGCAAGCGCACTTCGCTCGCCAATCAACAGCCAGCACTGTCGCGCGCCAAGAATCAGTCAGCACTGTCGTGACAGCGCCGCGTCCAGCCGCACGTACACGCCTGCAGCATACTCCTGCAGCGCACCTTGCGCGGAGCGATCTCTGCGCCAGCAATTAAGCGCACCTCGTAACGTGACGTTTACTTCCAGCCTCACTGCCAGTACATCCAGCATTTACAGAAGCTCATACAAAGACAATGAACAATTACACACTTAATGGCAGAAAGTGACTGTTATTCTGTTCCTTGATTTAAAACGAGATTGTGAGCAGTGTAGTTCTTTATCCCACTTCTGATGTCGGAGACAGCGACGGCAGAGCGGTAGGGTGGACATCATCTTGGTGTGGTGGTACAGGTTCCATTTCGTAGGTGAGTTTTGAATTGAAGCAAGACGTGTAGATATACCCTCCAATCTTCATAATAACAATTTGAATAGGCAAACCGACAGTTTCGGTTCGGAGATGTGCCTTGGTCCGCGTCTCGATGCAAAGTCACCGTTCGACGAACCCCACTTTCCAAAGCGACTCTGTCCATGTGACGCCATCACAAAATAACGTCACAAGCGTTCGCCCCTCTACTACGTAAATCAAATCAGCAACTTCTATTAAAATTATATTGACAATCTCCGACATATATATTTTTTTATAATCATAAACTAGTCCTTGACTGTAATCCTGCCAGATTGTAAGCAGTGATGTGATTGTTGATGGTATAGCTTGCTAGTTTATTAAGAGCCTATTCACTCAAAAAACTGAGTGAATAAAAAGGAAGGCGGTAGTTGGGCTAGGTGATCCAATGTTTGGGGAGCAGACCTGGCGGTGGTGGCAGAGCCATACTTTGTTCCGAACTCGGTCAATTGGTTAGGGTCGTCGGACGGCCTGGCTGCGATCACGCGACCCGCCGCGAGCACCGGCCCCCCTCTCGTTCTTAGGGAGAGGGGTCCGGGGTTCGTCGCGGTTCAGTGGGGGGGAGTGGTGGTCATTTCGACCTACTTCTCCCCCAATCGCAGCCGGGCCGAATTCGAGCGCCTCCTGGCAGCCGTCGAGGGGACGGTCAGGAGGGCGGCTCCACGCCCCGTGTTGGTGGCGGGAGACTTCAACGCCAAGCATGGCGCGTGGGGGTCTCCCGTCACGAACGTCTTCGGCGAGGACCTGGTGGAGTGGGCCCACTGCTTGGGTCTCCAGGTCCTCAACCGGGGCAACACCCCGACGTGTGTGAGGTGGCAGGGTGAATCAATAGTGGATGTCACCCTGGCCACCTCGACCCTAGCCGACCGAGTTCGGAACTGGCGGGTAGAGACGGCGGTGGAGATCTCGGACCACAGGTACGTCCGCTTCGAGATCTCCACTGCGGGGCCAGCGGCCCCGCTCCACCTGGGCCCAGCGGCAGGCGCCTCCTCGTTCCCGAGGTGGGCGCTTGCACATCTCCGGAGGGACGTTGCCGAGGAGGCGGCGACGTTCCGAGCGTGGGCCGAACCACCGGCCCACCTCATTGGAGACGCGGACGGCATGGCGGACCTACTCGCTGAGGACCTGGAAGTGGTCTGCAGCGCCGCCATGCCGAGGGCCCAGGGACCCCGCCGGAAAAAGCAGACATACTGGTGGACGCAGGAACTCGCTCACCTGCGTGCCGCCAGTATGGCTGCACGGCGCGCCTACCAGAGGTGCAGGAGGCGCGCCGTAAGGGCGCCCGGCGAAGAGGACGGTCTTCGCCGGGCATACAGGGAGGCTCATCGAGCCCTGCGTACCGCCATATGCAGGGCAAAGGTCGCTGCCGCTGAGGAGTTCCTCGCACTCCTCGACAGCGACCCCTGGGGAAGGCCGTACAGGGTGGTGAGGGGGAAGCTGCAGGGAGCGGCACCCCCCACATCCTGTATGGAGCCGGGCCTACTCAGAAGGGTCCTGGAAACTCTGTTTCCGAACCCGGGACCCTTCACGCCCCCCAGGATGCCCGCCTCCAGTTCATCCACTCTGGAGGTGTGGACTGATGGGCCTCCCGTATCCGACGGTGAGTTGGACTCCGTTCGGGAGAGGCTCCGAGCCAAAAACAAGGCTCCGGGCCCGGACGGCGTCCCTGCGAAGGTGATGGCAATCGCCATGGAGCCCCTGGGGGACCGGTTCCGCGCGGTCATGGACACATGTATCGCGACGGGCCGCTTCCCCAGGAGGTGGAGGGTGGGCAGGCTCTGCCTCCTTCGCAAGGACGGACGTCCTGCCGACTCACCGTCGGGTTATAGGCCGGTCGTGCTCCTGGATGAAAGCGGAAAATGCTTTGAGAGGATCATCGCCTCTCGCATCCAGGAGCACCTGGAAAGCCGTGGGCCGCAGTTGGCGGACTGCCAGTACGGCTTTCGGACCGGCCGGTCCACGATGGACGCGGTGGCTCGCCTCAAGAGGTGGACTGAGGCGGCCACAGCAAGGGGTGAGGGTGTCGTCGCGGTGTCGTTAGACATCGCGAACGCGTTCAACACCCTCCCCCACGAATGCATAGAGGCGGCACTGAAGTTCCACGAAGTGCCCCTCTACCTCTGCGCCCTCGTGCGGGACTACCTCCGTGAGAGGAGGGTGCTGTACGAGGACGCAGAGGGTCGCGTCCAGTCGTGGGCCGTAACTGTTGGAGTACCCCAGGGATCAGTGCTCGGTCCCCTGCTCTGGAACCTGGGGTACAACTGGGTTCTGCGTGGCGCGCTCTTGCCGCGGATGGACGTCGTCTGCTTCGCAGACGACACTCTAGTCGCGGCCAGGGCGCGCGAGTGGGAGGAGGCGGTCCACCTCGCGTCGGTCGGCACCTCCTTGGTCGTCCGGCGCATCCGCCTCCTGGGGCTGGAAGTGGCCCTCGAGAAAACGAGGGCCATGACCTTCCACGCCCCGCGACGCAGAACCCCACCGGGGCTTCGTATCCGAGTGGAGGGGGTCCGGGTTCCCGTCGAGGTGCACATCAAGTACCTCGGCCTGATCCTGGATCCCCGCTGGAATTTCGAGGAGCACTTTAGGCTCCTCGCTCCGCGGCTGTGCTCTTTCGCAGCCGCACTCGGACGGCTCCTCCCCAATTTGGGGGGGCCGAATTCGGCGTGCCGTCGGCTGTACCAGGGAGTGGTACGGTCGATGGCGCTCTACGGAGCCCCGGTGTGGGCGGAGCGCCTTTCCCGGGCAACAGTGGCCCTGCTGCGGAGGCCGCAGAGGGTCATCGCGACACGGACCGTGCGGGCATACCGCACGGTCAGTCATGGGGCGGCCTGCGTGCTCGCGGGCACGCCCCCGTGGGAGGTCGATGCCCTGGTTCTGTCCCAGGTGCATCGACACCGTGTCGCGGCCCGGGAACGGGGGGAACGACCCGCCTTCGAGGAAGTAAGGCGGGTCAGATTAGCGGCTCAGGGGGAGGCCCTGAGCCGGTGGAGGGAGGCGCTCCGCTCCCCAGCTGCCGGCCACCGGACGATTGGAGCGATTCGTCCGGTGTTGGAGGGATGGGTTGGGCGCCGGCATGGCAGCCTTACCTTCCGCCTAGTGCAGGTACTGACCGGACATGGGTGCTTCGGTCACTACCTGCACCGAGTCGCCCGTCGGGAGGAGTCACCGCGGTGTCATCACTGCAACTCCCCCGACGACACGGCCGAGCACACCCTGGTGGAGTGCCCGGCCTGGCGGAACGAGCGCCGCGATCTCGTTGCGGCGCTCGGAGGCGGACGCCTCTCACTGGCAACCATGGTACGAGCCATGGTTGAAAGTGAGACGGCATGGGAGGCTGCCGCCTCCTTCTGCGAGACCGTCCTCTTGCAGAAGGAGGCTGCGGAGAGGGAGCGGGAAGAGGACGTACTTGCCGCTCCCCTCCGGCGTAGACGGGTGGGGCGAAGAAGGCGGGGGACGAACCCCCGCCTCCTTTAGCCCCAGGGTGTGACCAGCGCGTGCGGGTAGCTCCCGCACGTGCATTGCACAGCGGTCACCACGTCTGGGGATTATTCCGTTACCGGGTAATCCCCCTTTGGCGCGGAAACCGGCCCTACAGGGGAGGGCCGGCAAGCCCTGAGAGTGGCACGGAGTACTTGGCCTTCGGGTCGGCCCCGTGACACTCTCAATACAGGGCCCGACGGTAACCGGGTGGTTTTAGTGGGTATTCCCGGCTTCGGCCGGGCGAGTCCCACACACGCTCGTCGCCTAGCTAGCGACGGGTATGGTGCGTAAACTGTCATTTCCACTCGAGAAAAAAAAAAAAAAAAAAAAAAAAAAAAAAAAAAAAAAAAAGGTGATCCAATGTTAACCCAATAACACGACCAATGTTATAGTATCGTTGAGTTAGTATCCCATAACACAAGTTTCGAACTTACTTGGGGGCTAGCTTAATCTGTGTGATTTGTCTGTATATATTTATATTTATTTAATGAGCGCCAGAGGGAGACTGCTCTGGAGACCCTCCACTACCTAACTCCTAATACAATAACAATTGGCGCATCGTACCCAGCACACATTGCAACACAACTGCACAGGCCCGTCCTTCGTATGGCTACACCAGACATCATGCTGGAACACGACGAATCGCTTGGCGGCAAGACAAAAACTGGAACTAATAATATTCACTTTGTAAACCTTTTTCTATTTTTATTTTATTAATTACCTTTAATTTGGGATTCCGTACGAACTACATAATTTTCTTTTCAGAGAGTGTGAACCATCTGTGCAAGCGCGTGTTGCAAATCAACTGCACCTTCAGCAAGATGACAGCGTGTAGGCTATTTACTGTAGACGCCACACTATCGATATCTTTTATGGGACTCATAACTACGTACATGGTAGTACTACTGCAGTTTAATTTTCTGTAACATGCTTTTAAGGATAAATTCTTCACAATGATTTTATCTATAGATACTTATTTATTAAAACAACAACTCCAACATTTCGGAGTCTCCTAACTCAAGTTTATATTTTACTTAAAACAAATCCCCGTGTAAGATTGACTATGAAAGCAATTATTTTTGTGCAACATTACTTAGGTTGATGTACGTAATGTGTAGCTGAGGACTTTTACACGTAGCAATAAGATTCACCGCGTGAGTAACAGTGTACTTACACTAAGCAATAACACTCATAACGTTGAGAGGGGACTCTAGTGCCAAGGAATTTGAAAAATAGTTATTTGAAGAAACAGTTGCAGTTAAGGCTAATTTTACCTACAAAAACGTAGACCAAAAGTCGTTTCGTATTCCGCGGTTTTCTTTTAAAAACAAGACAGATCAGAATAATTTTCATAACAAAATTTAGAGAAAAGTATACCTATGCTTCTATTATATTTTTTTTTTGTCCTAAACTTATCACATTAGTCTAATAGTCGTCTGAACATCGCGGTAATGATGGGTTATTTTTCGGGATTTTGGTAGATGTTTTTTTTTTTCTCTCAAAGCGTTATCCACGAAGAAAACAGCAGAATACGTTTGTAAAGAGAAAGCGCCACTAGCGTCCCCTCTTAGTAACATTGTAATTAGACGCAGCAACAGGACTAAGAGCGTTAGTAACATTGTACTTACATTCAGTAACAAGGCTCATAGTCCCCTAAGATACAGTACTATCTTAGTTTAAGGAAGAGAATTAAACACATTTCTCTGTATTCATAAACGTTGCTTAAAGTTGACTAGTGATTAGCAATTGTTTAACCATACATTTTAGACGTTTGCACGTCACTTAACTTTAATCATAATTTATGAATAAACCCCTTAAACACTATAGTGTTTATTCATAAACGATGACTAAAGTTATGTAAAGTTAAAGGGTCAAAAAAGTAAGGTTAAAGAATCGCTAATCACTAGTAAACTTTAAACAACGTTTATGAATAAGGGGATTGTACCTACGGATCTTAATGCTAAATTAAGTAAAAGTTATTCTGTATAGAGTGCAGTGTATTTGAATCTTTGATAATTAACATTTATTATTGTTATTTTTAATCATAATGATGTTTTGTCGTGACTTACGTAATTTATGAGACAAGTAGAAAAAACAATATTTGTTTTACGTAACTTGAGGACCAGCGTGACAAATGATCAAAGTGATTAATTGGTAAATTAATTATTTTTTAGTTTGGACCTATGTAGCTATTATTTTATCATCTATATTATCTGTAGTAGTAATATTGTAAAAAGGTGTGAGTTTTAAGGAGAAAGGAAGTAGTAATAGAGAGCCACGTTATTCGTAAGAATAATAATAGGATGAAGAATATGTATTGTGCTTTAAAAGATTGTACAAACTACAGCAGGTCAAGTTACCCTTAACTCTTAAATATTATCAATCAATCTTGAGCCTTAATGCTTTAACAATAAAGTTGAACATTTAATTAAGACATATGCCAGATTTTAGTATGTCTCCCAAAGTGATAATGCGCATAGAAATCTTCGTCACTGTTCGGCAACGGTCATATTCCCCGAGCGATTGGAATATGATATGTATATAGAGTGGTGCACTTAACCACTTTTATGCACTTAACCACTCTATATACATATCTTCTTCGGAAAGCTCGGGGAATACGACCGTTGCCGAACAGTGACGAAGATTTCTATGCGCATTGTCACTCTGGGAGACCAGTAGCTTGACGTTATGTTTTATACAAATAAATACTTAAACGTGAAATTAAAATAATTATAGCATTTTTAATATGTATTAATATTATTTTTAGGGTTATGTGGGTTTTGCACCTATTCGAACATTTAAGATATGCCTGTAATTTATTATAATAAATAAAAGTAGTTTTTTTTTTATCAAAAAGAATTACCAAAAAAATTACAAAGAATTACACTATAAAAGAATCACCAAGAAACCATTTATGTAGTTTTGATTAAAAGTGTTTAGAAAGAGTTCCCATTTTATTTTTGAAATTTTTATTGCTATTACGTCTATGGTTCGACGGATATATTTTGAATGTAATTCACATGTAAAATATACAGAGTGATCTTTAGCAAATACCTACACCAGCTTTCACGATATAGCAGCACCATTACAATAGGGATGTTTCATGGTTAAAAAAATATTGATTCTATTTAATTCGTCATTCAGATTATAGAAAAATATTGGATACGTATATTTTGTTTTATTTAATCAATAAAAATTGACAAATATAAAAGGCATCAAAGATCAAGAGTGGTGGCTGGTGACGTCACTGCTCGCTAAAAAGTGTAGGGTGGAGTGACGTCAGACGAGTTTTCAACGCACTGTGTCGTCTTCATTTTTGTAATATGAAAAAAGAAAAAATACGTGTTTATTCGTACTGTTATACGAGACTTAGGAATCTTGTTTTTAAAAAAAACTATTATTTAAGCTAAAATAGGATTTAATTAATAAGTAGGATTTAGAATACAGAAATAGTAGAAATAGTAAGAGTTAGGACCTCCGACCCGTACCGAGATTTAGAACCAACTGTCACGCTGGGCTCATGAATGACGTACTGTAACCCATAATGCTGACGTGGCACATCTGAGCGTTGCTAAGCCATTCCACTAACATTGTAAGGGTATAACAGCCCCCCCCCATAAGACTGAAATTCGGGGATAAAAGCCGAAATTCAGGAATTTAAACTATATCACTAATATTATGATTACTGACATCGTCATCGGTATGAGTCATTGGTTTTACACAAGAAATATAGAACTTAGATCTATGTTTAAAAATAATTTTGCATAATTTGAATGCTATAAAAGAAATTAGTATAACTAGAATACATATGGTCAGAATAGAATAGTGTGTCCCGTATTTTACTAGAATAGGTTCTTCATCAATAAGTTTATTTAAATCTGAATATAACTTATTGTTTTGTTTCTTTAAAGTTAAATCATCTAAGTCAATATTTTGTAGCAAAATAGGGGATATGATATTATTTAAACTAGTAGTAGACTTAGTATCTAATTTACAACATGAATCATTTATAATGCTAAAGTCTAATCTAGGAATAGGAATTTCTACATTGATTGAGTCTTTTGACGATATAAGTCTTGCACTTTTTGTGTAGACTGTACACTGATTTGGAATGCGTAGTATACCAGTTCCGGATACTATGATTTCACGCAATTCGGAGTAATTACAGTCCATTGAAACTTTGCTTGAACGAGACTGCACGAAAATCCATTGATTGTTTATAAGCGATTTCAAAATGTCCAATTCGCCAACAATTGTTTTGGTTTCACACTGAGTAGGAATAGCACTAATTATTTTAGTTAATAGTTCACTTTCACATGTAGGACTGACGTTTGTCAATAATACCGTAGGTATCTCACATAGAAAGAACTCCGAGTACATTGTTTTACATTTATCTAGGGTATCTAGATTACAGAAGTTTAGCTTATCTTTAGAAATAGCAATATACGAACTAGAAGGTAAAATTAAACTAAAAGTATTAGGATTATCTGACCCATGAGGGGTCGGTAATGCTAAATTATGGTACAAAATAAATTCATCATTAGTAACTAAAGGAATTTGTAAAACGAATACAAGTTTATTCTTATAATAATAACAAGCGACATCAGATACGCTTAATATTATATGGATATTATCTAGACTTAGCGTTACAGGAATTCCAGTGTCTCTAGGTAGGTGCCTGTCGTTATCAACGAGTTCGTAGTATAATTGCGTAGGACTTATTATGTTCGGATGCAGGATGTTTTGACTACACAACAGAATAGCGTTTGTTATGTCTTCAAGCTGAAACGACAATGCTAGTAGAGAACTTTCGAGATTGGCAAGTATGGAATGTAATTTAGTTTCGGATATCAGGATTTTAGAAGTTTCTGTGATATTATTTAATTGTAGTATGAGTTGGCTTAGAGTATTTTTAAGAGAAACTTCGTTATTTTTTAATTTATTAATCGTTTCTTTGTAAGATTCTAGAGAAGTAGTAGTAATTAAGATATTTTCTTTCATTAGTTCCGCGAGCTTTTTCTCGTGGTTTTGAAATGATTCAATAGTGGAATCGTATTTTGATGCGTCATCTTCATCTAGAGTGCCGAAGACATGTTTGAAAACGGTGCCTATTCCGGCGAACCATGCTGAACGTTTATTACGTTTTGACATTAGATGTGAGATAGAGTCAAACTCGCGTTTAATTTCATTGTACCGAAATGTGAGTGGAGATAGTATATCATCGCATTGAAGGTTGCTTGATTTTTGACATGTTTTCTTAAATATGCTCATTATATCATCGAGGTTAGAAAGGTGAGGATTTATAAGAGAAATGTTTACATGACTAATTATATTTAACTTTCCCTTAATCGTTTTAAGTTTTCCTAGGTTATCGAAGTATATACCGGAACTAGAAGGAAGAGGCTTGATAAGGTCTTGATGCGCATTGACCGAGGCGCTGAAATAGAATTAATGCAATCAGTTAGACTACGTTAAGGACCTATTCTAATTAATAGCTAATACTTACATGTAAATAATTAATGATTAATTATCTTAATCGATCTCTAACAGTAATACGGAGTCGTTAATTACCGCAGGTTTCATTTGATCGAAATGATGAGTCACGTGACGTCTGTTTATAAGAAGCGTAGCTGTGTTGTTATTGTGAACTTTAATGATTTTGTAAGGTCCTTTCCAGATAGGCGAGAGTGCTTTTTTGAGCCTCAGATGGGCCTTAAGGTAGACGTAGTCACCAGCTTTGTAGTGTGGTGGTGATTTAGTATGAGAGTCGTAATAGGATTTAGAAGATTCCTTGGATTTTAATATATTTTCCAAGGCTTTTTCTCTAGTGTGTTTAAATTAATGTTGTAACATTCTAATGTAGTCTGAATAGGTTGTGTTAGGTTCAGTTTCATAGATAGAGTTAGGAATAAAGGGTTTATGACCAAATATTAGCTCGTAAGGAGTAAATTTTGTCGTTGAATATTCCGTTGTGTTATAAGTCAGCATAGCTGTATAGACATAAGTCGGCCAGTTGTCTTGGTCCGTATTTACGAAGGATTTTAAATATTCTTTGAGAGTCGAATGACTGCGTTCTAAAGCGCCTTGCGTCTGAGGGTGGTAAGGCGATGACCATAATTGTTTAATTTTAAGGAATTTGCAAGTAGTTTTAAAAAGGTCGGACGTAAAGTTAGTACCTTGATCAGTTAAGATAGATTTAGGAATTCCGAATAAGGATATAAAATGAATAAGACAATCGCTAGATTCTTCGGCGGTTGTACTACGTATCGGGTAAGCGATTGAATATTTAGTTAGATCATCTTGTAAGGTTAGTATATACTTAAGTTTAGCAGGACCGGACTCGGGTAAAGGTCCTACTATGTCCAGTGCTATTCTCTGAAACGGTGCTGTGGATGTAGTAGTGATTTCCATTGGGGCCTTATTTAATTTTCTCAGTGCTTTATTTTCCTGACATAGTTTACATTTCTTGACATAGTCTTCTATGTCGCTTCGCATGCCTTTCCAATAGAATTGTTCTCGTATTCTGTTGTACATTCGTGTCGAGCCTAAGTGTCCGGCTGTAGGAATATCGTGGTTTTCACGCATGATTTTGGGTCTTTCACTCAGAGTAGGGTATATTGTTTTATTTAGATAAACGTGGATTTGAATGTTTGTGTTGTGAAAAATATGAGTTAGGATATTGTAGATTTTGATATAGGAGTGATTATCAAATGGATTTTTGAAATTGGAGATAGCAACGTCTGTTATTTGTTCGAATTTCAGGATTTCGCTTCTAATTCGTTTCAGGATATCATAAATAGCATGATAAGGTAATTCGTCAAAGTGGTGAACCTTTGTAAAGATGAAGTAAACAGTTTTGCCGTCGTATTCAGTTTTTAGAAAGTGATATAATTCTTTTTCAGAATTAAGGATTTCGTCTTCGTTGCCAGAATTTAGGAGAATTTCGGGGATGTAGGGATTTGATTCGTCTAAGTCTATTGATGTAGGAATTAATATTACCTTGCATGTTGTTTTAAGGAGGCTTTCGTTATGTTCTTTTAGAATTGTGTTGCAAGTATTATTTTTATTTGACTTTAGGAATTGGGAATAATTCTCCTCGTTTAGATTTGATTGCTCATTTGGTGAGGGAATTTGTAGCGAGTCGAAGTCAAGGTTAAGATCAGCACTGTTAGGGCTAGTCTCAAGGTAAGGTAGGTTTGGTCCTAGATCTATGAGATCTGGAGATAGTATTGGTTCATTTTGTGGTATAGGATTTTGTAGTATATTAGAGTCGGGATTTATTTCGTGATTTAGTAGGTCGTTATCTTCGAAAGAGAACGGAATGGGAGTTGGAAAAATTATAAAAGGATCCTCTAAAGGATCATCGAATTCAGTGTCAAGGTCTAGTAATTGAGGATCAGAGGTTGTCGAAGGTTTACCTTGGATAGGGTTAACTGGAAATCGAGACAAAGCATCAGCGTTAGTATTCATTTTCCCTTTCTTGTATACAATATCATAGTCAAACTCTTCTAATTTGAGTCGCCAGCGTACTAGCCTAGAGCCGGGATGCTTGCAGTTAAATAACCACTGTAGTGGTTTGTGATCAGTGAATATGGTAAATCGATTTCCGTACAGATAGGGTCGGAAGGCTTTAGTTCCAAAGATAATAGCTAAGCATTCTTTTTCAGTAACGCTATAATTACACTCAGCCTTATTGAGTGTCCGAGACGCGTAAGCGATTGGACGGTCCTTTCCGATTGGACCTTGGGATAATATGGCTGAAACAGCGAAGTTGGAAGCGTCACAGGTGAGGATAAAGGGTTTGGTGAAATCGGGATATGCTAACACCGGTGACGTCACTAATTTAGTTTTTAAGTTTTCGAAAGGAGCTGTTGTTCATTGTTCCAATTGAACGGTGTGTCCTTTTTTAGGAGAGATGTTAATGGTTTTGCTAGTTTGGAAAAGTCAGGTATGAAACGTCTATAGTAAGATACGAGTCCAAGAAAAGATTTTATATCTTTTGGGCATTTTGGTTTTGGAAATTCAGTGATACATTTGACTTTTCTAGGATTTGGTTGAACACCGTCTTTGTTGATGAGGTGACCAAGATACGCCACTTCTTTGCATAGAAACTCGCATTTATCTGGTTGGAGTTTCAGGTTATAGTTCCTGAGCCTATTGAAAACAGCGGACAGATTTTGAATGTGACTTGGTAAGTCAGGTGAGTACACTACAATGTCGTCTAAATAAACAAAGCATCGTGAAATGAAATGAAATGAAATGAAATCGTTTATTAAGCAAGTAGGATCACCGATCACTTTTACACGTCATGTTTTTTTTTTTTAATTTTTTTTTTTAAACTAGATGAAGCCGGCATTTCCTAACTGACTACCTCTGAGAAGAAATAGCCGAAACAAACTCAGGGATCATCGTCTTTTTTAAAGTCCAGACATTAAAAATGAAAATGTTTACAATAATTTACGTTATAATTACGCATATTGCTTAATAACAATGCTTAACAGAGCGAGCAGCTCAGTCCCAAGCCTCTCTATCCTCTAAATAATCTGAGATTTTATAATACCCCTTTTTGCAAAGTTTGGCCTTTATATAGGTTTTATATCGTTTAATGGGTAAGTTTCGAATGTCCATGGGAAGCTTGTTGTAAAAGTGTATACATTGACCCATGAACGAGTTGCCTACTCTGTGGAGACGAGTGTGATGTACAGCAAGATTGTGTTTGTTCCTGGTATTTATATTATGAACTTCGCTTATTTTCTTAAAATTAGATATATTTTTTCGTGAGCCTTGAAGTCCACACAAGCATGTGTTCATTACTTTTTGAAAAGTAGAAGGGGCATTTTTTAATCCGAATGGCATTCTTGAAAATTGGAAATGACCTTGTGGTATAGAAAAGGCGGTTTTGGGAGCGTCTTGCTCGGACATAGGAATCTGATGGAAGCCTGAGGCTAAATCTAAAGTTGTGAAGTATTGACTTTTCCCCAATTGATCTAAAATTTCAGTTATTTGTGGAATAGGATATGTTTCTCCAATAGTAACGTCATTGAGTTTTCTATAGTCAATAACGATTCTCCATTTTTGTTGTCCCGAAGCATCCAGCTTTTTGGGCTCAACCCAAATGGGTGAGGACCATGGTGAATTAGAAGGTGTTATGATGTTTTCGTCAAGCATTTTGTTAATTTGATTTTCGACTTCCTTTTTATGACATTCTGGAAATCTATAAGATTTAGTTTGAATAGGGATATCTGTATTTGTTCTGATATTGTGTTCGGCGATTGTAGTGTGTGTGAGCTTATCGCCAGGAAGATGGAAGATATCGGAAAAGTCTGTACAGACTTGTAATAAGGCACTACATTCCTCTTCATTGAGGTGAGACATCCTAAGATGCTGGAGAACCTTTTTAGTTCTTGTAGAAACGTGCATAGGAGGCAATGATTCTTGAGGTTTCGAACAGGCTTGAGTGCCTAAAGGTTCTAGTGTTAGATTAAGGTTAGATTGGAGTATGACGGACTCTTCGGAGATATTGACAACTGTAATGTTAATACGGTTGTTTTCTTTCACGCTTACTACGCAGTTGGCTACTAATAACGAATCAGAGATGTGTTGGTCTATGAGCAGACCTTCCTTTATATTTGGATTACTTACTGTGCATTCGATCACAGTTTCAGTACGAGGTGGAATGTTATATAATGGTTCAGCGAATTTCAAGTCGATATAATATTCATCTATCTGTAAAGTTCCTTGAAGATAGTCGATTTGGCAACCTAAGTTTTTCAGGAGGTCGTTACCTATGATGCCGTCGAAACTTAGGCTAATATCTTTGACAACGTGAAAATTATGGATATAAGGTTTTCCATCTTTTTTGAATGTTTGCATTTCAAAACTGCCTAGGGTTGAAGTTGTTTCGTCTCCAGGATCAATTCCTTTGAGGATTATTATATCATCACTTAACTTTGGGACTTTGGACATAGAATCTAATTTCAGCAGACTTATGCAGGAACCTGTGTCAATTAAGAAGGATAAAGGGTTATCGGCAACCGGAGTATCGATTATTACGTGAGGTAAATATCTTTTCTCTGTGTTTTGATACGTTTGTTTTCTGTTTCAGATGTGGTGAGTTATCGGAGGATGTGTTACGATTTGGCATGGAAGTAGAGTCAGTCGATTTCATGTTTGGATTTTGCACTTTACAGGATTTGGTAAGAATAGCGGATTCAGTGTGTTCAGTGAGTAATTCAGTAGATTTAGTAGTGGGTTTTTTCTTAGATTCAATGGATTTAGTAAGCGATTCAGAGGATTTAGTAGGAATAGCGGATTCAGTGAGTTCAGTGAGTAATTCAGTAGAATTAGTAGTGGATTTTTTCTTAGACTCAGTGGATTTAGTAAGGGATTCAGAGGATTTGGTAAATGATTTTTTCATAGATTCAGTGGATTTATTAAATGGATTTTTCATAGATACAGTGTAGTTAGTATGTGATTCAGCGGATTTAGTAAATGGTTTTTCCATAGATACAGTGGATTTAGTAAACGGATTTTTCATAGATACAGTGGATTTAGTGTGTGATTCAGCGGATTTGGAAAATGATTTTTCCATAGATACAGTGGATTTAGTAAACGGATTTTTCATAGATACAGTGGGTTTAGTGTGCGATTCAGTGGATTTTGTAATTTGTTTTTTCAAAGATCCAGTGGGTTTGGTAAGTGATTCAGTGGATTTAGTATTTATTTTGTTCATTGATTCAGTGGATTTAGGATTTGTTGTTTTCACAGATACAGTGGATTTAGTACGCGATTCAGTGGATTTAGTAGTTGATTCAGGGGATACAGTGAAGAAAGAGGCATCGGCTTTAGTATGGTAAGACGAATTTCCTGCGCGATACCGTTCAGGAAATTTTACTCGTTTAAATCATTTTGATTGATTTCATCTAGATTATCTTCCTCGTTTCGCTTTAAGACGAAAACTTTACGAGTTGGCCTAGAACTTGAAGTTTGTGTAGAATTAGGTTGACGGCCATCGGAAGTAGAAGCAGTAGATTGATTTCTACTGTTGTTGTATTGTCTTTTGCGACAATTTTCAATAGTATGGCCTATGTTTTTGCAGTAACGACATATCATATCGTTGGTATTTACTTTTGAATGGTCAGATTGGTGATTCCGCGGATTTGGAAAACGCGACGGTTGGGAATCACGGCGATAATTAATGTTTTTTAATCTGTCATTGTTGGAGTGAGTACTGGATCCGGATCTTTTATAGATGCTAGATATAATTTTCTCTTCTTCGACTGCGAAACTTATAGCGGAATTTAGCGAGTCGGGGTTGCGACATCTAACGACTTGTGATATCCGTGGTAAGAGACCTATTATGAAGGTGTGAAGTGCAAGATCTTGCATTGCAGCTACACGACCTGCTAACTCTGTTTTACGTTTCGTTGGAATAGAAATGTTTATTTCCGTAAGTAATTTCGCTAAGCATGTTTCTATTTTTAATGCAAACTGATTAACTGTTTCAGAAGAGTTTTGTTTACAATCCTGAAGTTCAGTGAGTAAATGAGCATAGTGTTTTCTTTCACCAAATTGGTGTTTTAGGAACTCGATGAATTGATCAAAGGACTCGAACTCTTTGACACTACATGTAGTTTCAGCTTTATCTGTTAATTGACTTAGAATATATTTAAATAGGATAGATTTTTGAGTTTTAGTAGCTATATCAAAAGCGCTTTGGCAATTAGTGATAAAGGGATTTAACTTTTCCCTGGAACCATCGAATGGTTTGATGAATTTGAATAGAATACCGAGTTCTATTTTTTCTTCAATTTCGGCCCTTGTATTCCTAGGACCACTGGAATTTTCTTCTTTTGTTTCGTGTTTAGAAGCCATGATTTGATTTTACACAATAAAATACAACTTATCTTAATAATAAGAAATCACCTCTAGCTTATGCTACTTTGTATAAGTGACTCAGTGTTATAGACGCGTAATCGAAACGCGTAGTCTAAACAAAATAATCAGTAACGGTACAATAAGGTTTTATCGGTTACATTGTATGAGCAGTGTACAATAAAATTATGGTATTAAAATAGTTAGATAGGACTATTTAGACTCTGAGTTAATTCTAGTATTCGTGCTAGGATGTAATAACGGCCAAGGTAGATGTAGTTGACTTTTAGATCACTCACAGGAACGCCATCATTGTGAGGATATTCAGGAACATCGTGACCGCTTCTCCAGCGGTAAACAGCTGAACAGCAGTTGTAGTAGACCTCTGGACCAGCAGAGGGTGAAAGCTGGTCTCGGTTGCGGGATGCAACACTCAAGACAGGGTGTCGGTTGAACACTTCGATTTCTTGCACTGACACGACATTTATTTTATTATACTGGTTTTGGAACTTGCTTTAACTTTTAGCACTTTCGAAATAGATTTAGAATATTTATGAACTTGAAAACTTGATTTCACTGGCACTTTAGTTTTCTTCGAAGACGTATTCGGGTAGGGGATTTTCGCATCCACCAAATATTATTCGAGACTTAGGAATCTTGTTTTTAAAAAAAACTATTATTTAAGCTAAAATAGGATTTAATTAATAAGTAGGATTTAGAATACAGAAATAGTAGAAATAGTAAGAGTTAGGACCTCCGACCCGTACCGAGATTTAGAACCAACTGTCACGCTGGGCTCATGAATGACGTACTGTAACCCATAATGCTGACGTGGCACATCTGAGCGTTGCTAAGCCATTCAACTAACATTGTAAGGGTATAACAGTACGTTATGTAATACGCATTTTTTGTAAATCTAACTGACGGACTAATTAGTTTTTTTTAGTTAACTAACCTATTGTGTCAAAGATGCGTTGATAATATTGGTTATATCTTTTCTAGAATTTCTTAACGACAACATTTAGCTATCGTTAAGATATTCTAGAAATTTGTAACATGCATATCTTTATTTTTTTGGGATGGGAAATTACCGGTGTTTCTTCACTTACCTATGCACCAGGGCCACGGTTTCTTTTATAAGTAACCCGCAACCCTGACCCAGGAGGCTTAGTTCTTCGTGGACCCCGTCACGGTGTGCTGACATGTTTTTTTTAATAATTATAAACTAGCGCTTGACTGCAATCCCGCCTGATGTTAAACAGTGATGCAATCGTTGATGGTAAAGCGCACTAGTTTATTAAACCCATTCACTTAAAAAACTTAGTGAATAGGAAGGAAGACGGCAGTTTAGCGAGGTGGTGCAATGTTAAACCCAAAACACGACCAACGATGCTGCGCCAGAGGGAGATTGATGTGGAGACTCTCCACGACCAAACTTCCGACACAGCAACACTTGGCGTATCGTACCCGGCACATATCGCAACACAACTGCTCAGACCCGTCCTCCATACGGCTTCACCAGACATCTCTTTGAGGCGCGCATGAAACACAACGCGCCATCGACTCGGGCCTGGTCCTTACCGGACGGTGAGCTGCCCACTGCTCACCGCCCGCAGGCCCGCGCCTTACTGTGGCCGGGAGTTCGATGTTGTCGCCCGACCAGAGAGCGTCTACGACCAGAGGCGGCGGAGCACTGGGATTCACTTCATCTGGAGTGATGGGAGGCAGGGGATCCTCAGGGTCGTCTGTTGGAAATTATCGTGGTAAATGAAAAAATACGACGGATATTTTAGCAGATTTATTATAGACCAACCGCGATCACATACTTAAGCGTACGAGCCATGAACAATCGAAAAGAGGCGTTGACGTTTCTATTTTTGAACAGTGACATATTATTCCTTCAAGGTTTAGGTTGTGTTTACAAACCAGTAATAATCTTTCCAACACTAGCCCTTAAACACAAGCTGAACTATATTTCACAATATAAAAGAAAAACAACAAAGGTATATTTCCTACCTATGGCTCATATCTCACTAATTAACATACATCAGTATTACATATAAGTTACACAGTTAAGTCTATCAAAACAAACTTGCATAAAACATAAGACTCGAACAAAGATACATTATCAGATGTTAGTTTTATTAACTAAAACAAACTCAATAAAATATGTTCAGTTATAAAACCAACAAAAAAAAAAAAATAAATCATAGTTAGCATCTGGCTTACAAACTGACTATGTTTTTCTTTAAAAAGTGCTTTGGTTAGTACATCCGCTAACATAACTACAGTTGAAAAGTATTTAATTTCAACAATACCTTTAGTTACAATCTCCTTAATAAAGTGATGACGTATGTCAATGTGCTTTGTTCTAGAATGAAACAAAGTTTTTACACAGTTTTATAGCCGACTGATTATCATTATAAATCGTGATTTTAGGCTTGGTACCAAATATTTCAAAAATGAACTGCCTAATGAAAAGAGCCTGCTTACATGTGTCAGACAACGCCATATACTCCGCCGCAGTACTGGAGAAAGCAACAGTGCGTTGCTTAGGACTCTCACAAGCGACGACAGACTCACCAACAGTAAAAACAAAGCCTGTGTATGACTTACGGTCTATATTGTCTGACGCCCAGTCCGCATCGGCATAAGCTGAAATATTCATACCTGTTTTAGAAAAAACAAGATTTAAATTAATAGTACCTTTCAAATAACGTAGGACTCTTTTGGCAGCCTTCCAGTGGCTTTCGCCAAAGCAATCGTTGAATTGACTGAGATAGCTGACTGCATGACTTATATCTAGCCTTGTACAAACTGCTACATACATTAGCGAACCTATCAAACCTCTGTAGTCGTATGTTCCTTCTTGCTTAGGTTCTTTGGCAAGTTTCAGTCCTGTCTCCATGGGTGTTCCAATAGCATTACAATTCTCCATTCGAAACTTCTTCAATATCTTCTGTATGTAGTTCGATTGATTGAGGTAAATTTTATCATCTTTTCTCATCAACTTCATTCCAATTATATGTCGAGCTGGCCCAAGATCAGTGATGTCAAACTCATCCTGTAATTCTTTCTTCATATTATCTTTCCCTGGGAAATTTGGGAAGAAAATACAATCAGATCGTCTACATATAATGCTATGATCATCATCAATCCATTTTCACTCTTAAAGTAAACACAGGGCTCGGAAATCAAGCGGTTAAACTTCAACTTGTTACATAGAACCTTGGTAATCTTGTTCATACCAAGATTTGGATGCCTGTTTAAGTCCATAAACAGCCTTATTGAGCTTATATACCATTTCTTCACTTCCTTTGACCTTGAAACATTCTGGCTGCTCCATGTATACTGTTTCTTCCAGATCTCCATTTTTTTCCAGGTGTTCAATGTCTAAATTATACTCAGCTGCCATTACAAGCAGCATCCTGATTGTTGTGTACCGCACTACCGGTGAAAAGGTATCTTGATAATCTATTCCATATTTTTGTGTATACCCTTTTGCAACCAACCGAGCTTTAAACTTCAATAGCTCACAATCAGCACCATACTTCCTTTTAAAAATCCATTTACATTGTACGGGCTTATGGCTTGGGTGTTGTGTCAGAGTCCAACATTTATTTTTAATAAATGAATAATACTCATCAGTCATTGCCATTCTCCAGCTGTCTGAATCTGGTCCATTCAGCGCCTCGGTTGCAGTCTGAGGATCATCAGGGTTACTGTCGACCGATCCCACAAAATTGGCCTGCAGGGTAGACTCAGGAGCTTCTTCATAGGAGGTATAAGACTGCTCTGCCTCAGCTATTGAGTCTTCACTTGGAATATATGTTTCATCCGAACAACTCTCTGTTTCAACACTTAGGTCATCGCTCTCAGAGTCATCTATTGTGTATGTGCTGATTCTTTGCTCATTCTGTGATAATTTCATGTCATCAGAAACATCAGAACTCACAGTGGATAACTCTGATTGCTGAATTTCATCTGGATTCAGATTGTTGAAGTCAACAATTATATCCTGACCAACATTTTCATCATGTGACATGTTTTTGTTACAGAATTTATTTTCTAAAAATATAAAATTACGAGAATTGACACATTTTGTGGGGTTATCAGGATCAATTAGTCGGTATCCCTTGGACTCTTTATTGTAACCTACAAATATGTATGGTTTGCTTTTAGAATCAAGTTTTCTTCTATTCTTCACAATAGAATATGCAACACAACCAAAAATTCTTAAATGGTTTAGATTTACCTTTTTACTAGTCCATTTTTCATCAGGGGTTACTCCAGTAACAGCTTTCGTAGGACTTCTGTTCTTTAGGTAAACAGCTGTGTTGACCGCCTCGGCCCAGAACTTCATTCCAAGTCCAGCATCTCACAGCAGACATCAGACCTTCTCCATAACGGTCCTGTTGGCGCGTTCTGCAATACCATTTTGTTGTGGACAGTCTGGTATCGTTTTCTGATGCTTGATTCCACATGTCTTGAGATGTTGCTGAAGCTTAGAAATCATATATTCTCCGCCTCTATCACTTCGAAGTACTTTTAATTTCTTTCCTGTTTCATTTTCAACAAGGGCTTTAAATTGTTTGAAATATTGAAAAGTCTCATCTTTCTATTTCAAAAAATATATAAACTGCTTCCTTGTGTAATCGTCAATAAAACTGAGAAAATATTTAGCACCACCTAGAGACGGCTGTTGCATGGGACCACAAAGGTCTGTATGAACCAGACCGAGTACCTCTGTAGCTCTACTACACGACCTTTTGGGAAAAGGAAGTCTTCCCTTCCCTTCTACACATGATACACACTGCTGAAAATTAGAAGTGTTAAAAGAAATGCCATTTGCCATACCTTTATGTAGTAGTTGCATAATTTTGGAATTCAGGTGGCCTAGACGTCTGTGCCACAACTCCTGGGATGATGACTCGACTGCTGCTGATGCCATCATAGTACACTCCTGTTCCACAGCACAGCCGTTGTCTGACACAGTATCAAGCTGATAGATACCATTAACTTGAGTACCTGTAGCTAAAATTTCATCATTGTCATAAATAGTACATGAATTACTGTTAAAAGTGACAACATATCCCTTTTTAGTCATAGCACTGACAGACAATAGGTTAGTACTTAAATTAGGCACATAATAAGTATCACTTATTGTCCTTACGCAGTCTTTCAAATTAATCTGCACTTTCCCTAAGCCCGCGGTTGATAACTTTTCACCGTTTGCTAAGCTGACATCTACGGATTTACTACGGTTACACTTCACCATCACTTTTTCATTATTGCACATATGATTCGTCGCTCCAGAGTCTATGTACCACACGTCACTATTAATTTTCACCGAGAGAGCTGTCAGAAGGGCCTTGTTCCTTGCTGACTTCTTCGCTGGTTTTTTCTGGGTCGGTGGGTCATTCCCTTGGTTTTGTACGTTGGCTGTTCCTTTTTTCTTCGGACAGTACCTTATCATATGTCCCCTGGTACCACAACCAAAACACTTAGGTTGCTTCTGTGTGATGAGTGCTGTTTCTTCAGTTTTTTCTTCCCGTCTTTGGGTTTCCTGTAGTAATTTTTCTGAGATGATATGCGTAGACAGTTTGGTAGTTGAATGCTCAATCGCCATGATTAGTGGGTCGTAGTCATCTGTGAGCCCACTCATCATGATAACTGCAATGAATTCGTCGTCTAGTGGCGATTCAATCTCATTGAGTTGATGTGAAATCTCTTTTATTTTGTTCAAATAGACTTCCATTGAGCTATTCTCCGACAGCTTAGTACTGAAGAGACTACGCAACAAAACTAGTCTTCTGCTCAGGCCACGTCCCTCATAGGCTTTTTGCAGTAATTTCCACGCTTCATGTGCACTTTTGGCTGCACGAATGTACGGGATTACCGCCGGTGTCACGGAAAGCGCAATGCGAGCCAACGCTTTGTCAACCTTTTTCCTGTCACAATCATTTTTGAGTTCTGCTTCCACGTAATTCCATAATTTCTCGTGGATAAGCAACATTCGCATTGTGAATTTCCACGTTGAGTGGTTCTCTGCACCTTTCAGTTTCTCAACACCGATTTGCCCGATCGCCGGTGAAGCCATCTTTCTTGAATGCCGGGTCACGCCGCGTCGTGCCGGTAATTATTCCAAGTATGATGAATCTTGCCAAAATATGAGTATTTTTCACTTTTACCAATCACGCTCTGCTACCATGTTGGAAATTATCGTGGTAAATGAAAAAATACGACTGATATTTCAGCAGATTTATTATAGACCAACCGCGATCACATACTTAAGCGTACGAGCCATGAACAATCGAAAAGAGGCATTGACGTTTCTATTTTTGAACAGTGACATATTATTCCTTCAAGGTTTAGGTTGTGTTTACAAACCAGTAATAATCTTTCCAACATCGTCAACGGGCGGAAGGGAGGTTCTACGTTCGACTTCAGCGTCGAACTCTAGGAGGTGGGCTTGGTCTACTGGTAGGAGGCTGGGGGTGGCCGAGGTGGGGAGCACGAGTTCACTATATAGCCACTTGAAGGTATCTAGCACGGCAAACTAAAACTAACAATATTAAAGGAATTACGGATCAAATTCTGCACCTCTGGGTCTTTTCGACCCATGCGCGACTACTGGCGGTTTAATAATATAGTATAAATAGTCTTAAGTATATGCAATAAAAGAGCATTACTGAACACGCATTAGTAGTCTTCACTACATTGGTGCTCCCGACGTGATCTAAGGCCGGCGTGATCTAACCAGCTACGGACCCGGTTTCTGCCTGCCGGCTGGTGTAACGATCCTGCAACCATCTACCTACTGACACTCGTGATAAGCACATTCCAGTGACCTACCACAAACGGGTCTCACCACTGGGTGTTCAAGAGGCTATAGTCACGGTGTTGTTACGTTACACCAACAGAGTCCGTTCAGGATGGCGAACAGCAGGCATAATGTCCTTGAAATGGGCTGCTCTCCCCAGCAAGCCCCGTGCGTACCACAGGAAAGAGGGTAAATCGAGACGCTCTCACTACAGTCATGGCTGTCTGACTTTTGGCCGGCGTACCTCAGTCTTTGGTTTACGCATTTTGAAGCAGTAATGGCGCTACAATAGCAGGGAGATGACGCGCTCTATCAAGCGGCTATTGCCCGACTAGGCCTGGATTCGCTTCAACAAGTGAGTGACATTATAGCTAACCCGCCCACCAAGGACAAGTACGGAACGCTGAAGGTTAGACTTATCAGCGTCTACGAGGAATCTGAGACCCGGAAGATTTACAAACTGATGGCAGATATGGAACCGGTGACCAAAGACCTTCACAGCTGTTGCAAAAAATGCGGGAACTAGCTGGGCAGAAAATACCAGACGATACACTGCGCATTATGTGGACCAAATTACTTCCACCTTCAGTACGCGCTGTTCTGACCGTGAGCGACACTTCTGATCCAGAAAAGTTATCACAAGTTGCAGCCACTGTCATAGATAGTGTTTAACAGCCTAACCAGATCGCGCAGATTACACACACGAGCGATATGGCCGCGTTACATGAAAAATTGAGGTACCTAGTTATAGCTAGTCAACAAGGTTATCTCCGTGAATAGAAACACGTATGAGATACATAGATGCAACAGAGTGAGAGGAGTAGAGTGCTTACAAGGCAAAAATCAAGTAAAAGAAGAAGGCCCTTTGGCATACCATGATAAGTCCCGCGTGACCATGACGATGAACGCTTGGTGTATAAGGAAGGAGACCATTACTCAAAAATCTCACCCACTAACATCAAGGCTGACAATGAAATGATTAACTAACCTTCAGCTTATCTTTGAAAAGCTTTCAACAATCCAAGGTATGAAAATCAAAAAAATAATTAGTCCGTCTTATAGATAATAATAACAATTAGACCGGTATTTTTTTTTTTTTGTTGAAATTACCAAAAACTACTGAGATATAGGTAGGTATTAAAGTTACAGAGTGGGGGCTAATTAAGTCATATTTTGTACCGCGGCGTGACGTCATGCGACATTTCAAATCAATATGTCTTTCTAAGTATTTGAATGAAATAAGAAATACGTGTTCAATATTTTTTATAAATCTATTTGATGAACATTAAATTATTTTTTAGGATACAATTCAATTGTGTATATTACTTTTTCCACTTATGAGTTGATATTGACATGAATTTAATTCATAAACCAATACGGATTTAAAAAAAAAAAAAAGTTGGCCCACACTAGGAATTTTACCAGTATTGTGGGTGCGTTTACAAATATAATAAACTCACACACGCAAACAGCCAGACTCGGAACAAATACTTGTAGGTCATACAAATATTTGTTCCGTGCGGGAATCGAACCTGCTACACGCAGCACAGCAGTCAATAGCTTAACCATTGCGCTAACTAAGATCAAAGTACCCAACTATCTATAAATATTCGAGCAAACGCACATTTTTTGTCATGTGACAGAGAGAAATGCTGGACTCTTAATGGCTAAAACCACTGCAGTGTTCTACCTCTACCTTTTCCGAGGGTTATGGTATTCGCATAAGCTCAGCAAGTCCCACCTACTCATGTGGAATTTACCACCCACTTTTGAGTGGCGCTCGGGAACTCTATGACACCAACTTGAGCCTATCTGATAGAACGTGCTCCACCTAGCTTGAAGGCGTAATACCTTACGTCTACCCATTGGCGGTCTCCAGTCAAGAATACGTGGCCACCACGTTCATGCGTTGTACGGCTAATATAGCCACCCCACTGCCATTTCGGCTTATTTGTTTTATGACCTTTATAAACCTTGCATGTTGCTGTATGCCGATCAGTTTACTTTGCTGAAAAATTATGTTCTTGATCGGTGCTTTAAGTCGCAAGACTTGTGGTGGCCAAATGGTCAGCCCTGGCTAATATATAAACATAAAAGAATATATTTACTTCAATTGAATCGAAATAATCAACATAGGAAGTTATTACTATGGCACCAAAATAAAATTTATTAATCTAATTAAGAGGGGACTCTAGTGCCGAGGAATTTGGAAAATAGATATTTGAAGAAACTATTGCCGTCGCGCTGCTTCCAACCTCTCCCGGGAAAGTGCGAAAAGGACAGTTGCAGGTCAGGCTGATTTTACTTACAAAAACGTTGAATAAAAGACGTTTCGTATTCCGCTGTTTTCTTTCTCGAAACACGACAGATCTCAATTATTGTTATATCAAAATTTAGATTACAAGTATACCTATGCTCCTTTTATTTTATTTTTTCGCAAAAACTTATCACGACCATCTAATAGTCATCTGTCAATCATCACGGTAAAAATGAATTATTTTTCGCGATTTTGAAGTATCGTATTTCTTTTATTAATTAAGTTTCTGAAAAAATCAAATCTTAGCGGCAAGTATAATCACGGTGTAAAATTGTAGAAGAAAAAAAAATGCTCTAAAAGCATTATCCACGAAGGAAACAGAGGAATACGTTTGTACAGAGAAAGCACCACTAGAGTTCCCTCTTAAGTTCACCTTCTAATTGTACCTTGTCAGGTTAGACATTCAGTTGTATTCTAACAGCAGAGAATAATACAATAAGAATCAATCATGTGGAAATATTCAATGGCTCCAGTCCGATTGTTTCTCAATAACAGACTGGACAAAGATACCAAAAATATTGTTCAACCTTTCAACATGCCGCTCTCAATATTCCTCTCTTCAAAATATAAAATTAGAGATAATTATATAACTCCGTGTGAAAAAAAGTATCCTGTATTGCTCTGCTTAATTTGTTTATTTATTAGTGTGTTAAAAGTCTATAATTTTTCTACTAAATTTACTGATGCATATTTAGGGTTTAACATGGTGTATTTATTTTCTATGTTTTACTTAGTTTTCGGCGCCATAATGCTAATCATTTGTAACATGTGCTTTAGTCTAAACAATATCTCCCTCATCATGAGTATCCAAGAAATTAATAGGAGTCTTGACTTATGCAAAAGTCTTCGAAATTATATTATTTGGAATTGGATTTCGATGCTGTCTATATTAACTTTTAATTTTTCGGTAATATTTGTTAATATTAAGGTGATGTCGCTTACATTCCTTGATGTATGCAGTGACTTTGTAATCGTTGCAAGCGATTTAAATCTAGTATACACTATACGTATTATGGTATTGCTAGTAATCTATCTTAAGGAATGGGTTAAAAATGTACTTATTGAAATAAGTGTTGTAGACGAAAATGATATGTATTGTGAAAACATGTTTAAGATCTATTTAAATATTATGAAAGCATACTCTTTGTATAAAACTTGTTTCCGATTATTGGTAAGTCGATGTCTAAAAGTTTCATATGATAATTAATATTTGAGTCATTCTTCGTGCTTTCATTCTAATTGCAATGTTTGATTTTATAGATATTGTGGACCACAATCTGCTCAGTCCTTCGTAATTTGTTATACCTGGAGGGTCACTTAATGTATTTGCAAGTAAAATCAAAAAACAAAGTACGTACTATATTATTGTAAAGGGTTTATTTGCCGTCTTAATCTTTGTTTGGTTGTGTATTAAAATGACAAAAGAACCCACATCATCATCCTCTTTTCAGCCGAAAGACGTGTGGATGTCTTTCGGCTGAAATAATATCTTCACGACGACCGGTCATGCGCCTCCCGCTTCCAGCGGTTTCCCGCGACCTTCACTAGATCGTCGGATCACCTTTTCAGGGCCCTACCCACGCTGCGTCTACCGATGCGTAGTCGCCACTCGAGAATCCTTAGGCCCCATCGGGCATCGGTCCTACGGGCCATGTGCCCGGCCCACTACCACTTTAGTGTACAATTCTTCGGATATCTTTATTCCTGATTCTATCATGCAGTGAAACCCCAGGTATAGCCATCTTCATTGCCCTTTGAGTAACCTTGAACCTTCCTATAAGGCCCATTGTTAGCGACCACGTCTCAATTCCACAAGTCATCACTGGCAACACACATCCGAAGACTTTTTTCTTGAGACACTGCCGTATTTCGGACGAGAAAATTCTACGTAGCTTTCCGAAAGCAGCCCAGCCGAGTTGGATTCGAAATTCGATTCGATTCCCTTCGCGCCCCCGCGCCGTGTAGTGTGAAGTTAATACGCTCCGGTTATATTTACGAATATCGTGTTCCGATTATTATCAGTTCCGGCTGGTGTTTTTCTTTCTAGGTTGTTTAATTTGTGTCTAGTTTTGGTATCGTAAGTTTATTTTTAGTGTTTGTTTTTGTAATTACTGTAAATCAACCAATCTCGGTGAGTACATTTATTTTCTTTTTTGTGAGGGTAACGTAATTTTTTTTTTTCTTCTCACTAGTTTTATTTTCTTTTCGTTAAGTTAGATTTGTTTTCTTGTTTATTAATTAGTTATGTCAACTTACAATGATGACCCGCCTGATCGTGGTGGAGATATTTTCCGTAGAAATAATAAAACACTTAGGTCGCCGCCAACGCTGACCTCCGCTAAGCGTCTATTATGTGAAATGTCTCCGACCGACAAATTAGTAGATGATAGGTCGAAACGCCTACAAATAGCACCCAATTCTCCAGAAAAGTCCTCGCCTACATTAAATATGTCCAATAGTAACAGTGATAATTATTACGATTTGGTTTCGGAGGCGTCTGTGTACCTGTCCAAAATCAACGAACTGGTTAACGATAACGGTTCTCGTATAAATGTCACGAATAAATCATCTATTATGGATATGACTCAACGAGTTACAACTATCGTGTCTTTGTTAGCTTTAAAATCTTCGTGTAACGAAACAAAGCTTGCTAATACCGAGCGCGAATTAGAAATAATCAAATTAAAATCCGGCGTTAAAACCGTTAATGAGGACAATAAAATGTCGTACGCAGATTCTTTGAAACTGCGGTTGCCTAAAGTGGCCCCGGCTATTGAATCTAGAGTGCCTCTGCCTTGTGTCGTCGCCTATCCGACCCAAGAGCGATCAGCTGACTATGCGTCATCGTCCGCCACTAAACAGGCTCTTATGAAGGCGATTAGACCGAGTGACGATGGGTTTCAAATAGTCGGTATTAAAAAAACCGCCAAATCGGGCGTTGTACTACGTGTGGCTAATGAAATCCAATTAAAAAGATTAGAATCGGTAGATGCTATAAAGTCTGCCGGTCTCAGCTTAGAAAAACCAAAGGGTCGCCGCCCCCGTCTATTAGTTAAGGACATTCCCGCCTCAATGGAAGACAAAAATTTTTTGCAAGCTATATACCGCCAAAACATTAAAATTGAGTTGCCAATAAAAGAAGACGATTTTATTAAATCCACAAAAATAGTCCGTAGGCGTTCTACCGATACCGGTCGGAAATGGATAGGCATAGAAATTGAACCTGCGGTACGTAAACATCTTGTGAGTACCAAGGATAAATTATTTATTGACTGGGCCACTTGCCGTTTTGTTGATGATATCGAGGTAGTTCGTTGCGCGTATTGTCAACAATTCGGTCATGTTAAAAAGCATTGCGCTAATAAATCACCAACCTGCGCTGTCTGTTCCGAGGCTCACGAAACCAATGTTTGCCCGTATAAGGGCGATTCAAATTTTACCCCGGTTTGCGCGGCGTGTAAACGTTATGAAAAGCCCTTTGAGCATCGTTGCGGATCTGAACAGTGCGGTACCTATAAATTAAAACTCGAACAACTTATCCTGCATACTAATTACTAATTAAGATGGATAGGTTAAACATAGGGCAATTAAACCTTCACAACGATAAGGTGGCGACATCAGAGTTAGATAAATTAATTATTGACTACAACTTAGACCTTGTACTCATTCAAGAATAATATCAAAACTCACGTTTACGTCACAGGGTAGTGCAACTGGATTGTAAGGCACGAGCCGGAATTTATGTTGCGCGGTCTTCTAACTTTACGGTAACGTCTTTACGTGACCTCATGACGCCACACTGTGCGGTTGCCGAAGTATCATCAGCTTCTTTTAAAGTATTCGTTGTAAGCTGTTACTTTCAATATTCAGATCCTGTTACTCCTCATATACATAATCTCCGTCATGTCTTGCGGTCACTCGCGGGCTGCAAAGTTATCGTTGGCGCGGATGTCAACGCGTCATCGTCTCTGTGGTATGGCAAGGTTCGGGCCACCGATACCGAACGACGCTGCGCTGTTGAGGATTTCATTGCTGAGATGAACCTATCGATTCATAATACCCCTGATGCACCACCTACTTTCTGCAGCCAAATGGGCGAATCTTGTATTGACGTCACACTTTCAAGTGCGGACTTACGTTTGGATAGGTGGCGTGTCCTACCGGACGCGTCTTATAGTGATCATCGCCTGATCGTGTACGAATTTGTTCCTGGTTATGTTCAGGGTCCGTCTCATATTCCCGGTAATTTCAGATATAGATGTAAAGGCGCGAACTGGGAATTTTTCGGCTCGCTTTTTGCGTGTCACGCCAAAGAATTCACTCGGGACGGGCTGTCAGCCGAAGAAAGTGCTGACATTATGTCAGAAACCTTTACCTACTGTGCTGACATTGCCATTGGTCGCGGATCTATGACCAATATTCGTAGATGTGACTGGTGGAGTGATTACTTAGTTGAACAGCGTAAAAGATATCGCAGAGCGCGTAGACAGTTAAATAAACTCAAGAGCCGAAAGATTACTGGAGATCTTCTTACGTTCGCTTTAAATGCTTTTAGAGTTGCCAAGTCACGCTACAAAGCATCGGTGGAAAAATCTAAGGGTAACTTGTTGCGAAAAATCGTTGATAAACTTGACAGGGAGGGTCCGTGGTCTCCCTTATATCACGAATTTAAAGCTAACAGATCGGTCGACCTTGCATACGTTCAAAACATTAAAGTCAATGATAAGCATACCACAGGCATAGAGGAAACAACAGAAGTGCTAATTAATACACTTATCCCTGATGATTCACCGGCTAACGATAGCGACTACCACCAACAGATTCGAGCGTGGGCTCCTGTGCCACCTGAATCACCAATGTCAGACGTACCATCTAATGACGAATTTATAAATATTGTTAGAAAACTACCGGTCAACAAATCATCAGGTGAAGATAAAATATCTAATAGGATGATTAAAGAAGCGTGTAAAACAGCGGGTGATGCCATCTTAACTGTATACAACCGATGCATTGCTGAAGGCGTTTTTCCTCGTAAATGGCGACGCGGTTTCATACGAATAATACCAAAGTGTGGTGACAAACCACCGGATGATCCGAAGTCATATCGTCCTATCACACTTCTACCATCTTTGGGTAAACTTTTTGAGCGCCTCATCGTTCCACGTTTACTACCGAACGGTCCAAAATTCCATAATAATCAATATGGCTTCACCATAGGTAAATCTTCAGTCGACGCGGCGCTTTCTGTCAGAAGAACCGTTAACCAATCTGAAAACAAGTACGTAATTGGGATCTTCCTGGATATTTCTGGGGCTTTTGATAACGCCTGGTGGCCTATGCTGTTGTTAAAATTAAAAACCCGCGGTTGCTATAGAGACATATATAATCTCGTTTACTCTTACTTTATAAACGGTTCCGCGGTACTTAAGCTCGGTCATTTTTCTAGTACTAAAACACTAACCATGGGATGTCCTCAGGGTTCAGTTGTCGGTCCTTATTTATGGAATTTGGGTTTTGATGACTTCCTCGCGATCCCGCTTCTTTGCGGCTGTTCACTTACTGGTTACGCGGACGATGGCCTATTGCTCATTCAGTCAAGTACCCGAGCTGGACTTGAGAACTTGGCCAATACTTGCCTAAATTTAATATCTCAGTGGGGTGATCGTAACCGCCTAGCGTTTGCGCCACATAAAACCTATCAACTTCTACTAAAAGGTAATCTTAAATCATTGCCTACTATTAAATTTAACAACGTTCCCATTAAAAAACAGCAATCCGTATGCTACCTTGGTATGATCTTAGAAAGGAATTTTTCATTTATAGAACATATAAAAATAGTTGGTGAAAAAGCTAAAAGGAACTTTTATGCCCTAACTAGAATATCCAAAGCAACTTGGGGTCTATCATTCCTAACTTTAAAAACTATATATGGAGCTACCTACTTAGGATGTATGTGCTACGGTGCACCTGTTTGGGCCGATAGGGCCAGCATAGGGGCGGCACGACGTAAACTGCTTCAAAGCCAACGTATAAAAATATCAATGCCAAATTGATATTTTTATGCAAGGCGTATAGAACGGTCAGTACTGAAGCTTTACCTGTACTGGCAGGTGTACTTCAGTGCGACCTTGAGGTGCAGCGACGTGCTTCAATGTACTACTCCGCGAGGGGGGAGGCCATGGACACTAATTTTGTTACACAACGCGACTTTAATAAAATCTCTAGATTATTTAAACCTCAGACTGAAGTCTGGGAGGACCTCTTATCCGAATGGCAAAGTAGGTGGGATAATTCCATCAAGGGCCGGCACCTCCATCTATTCTTTCCATCCGTTGGCGATCGGCTGGCTAAGACATGGCTGGAGGTTGACCACTGCGTTGCCCAATTTCTCACAGTTCATGGCAACTTTAAAAGTAAACTGTATTCTTTTAAACTTGTTCCTTCCCCTTTGTGTCAGTGTTCTACATCGAACTGTGAATTTGAACAGTCCGCACATCACATCTTGTGGGAGTGTGTTCTTTGGCAGAATGAACGCAATATTATGTTGGATAGTGTACAAGTTACATCCGGAGTCGTTTATTATACGGACCTTGTAGAAACTAGAACCAATTTCCGTGCGTTCAGGCGCTTTTGCCATACCTATTATTGGAATCAATTGTAACAGCTAATACCTACTTAGGACCCATTAACTTAATCAAATTTTATTCCGTGATGTTTGGCAATCTGGGCTTCTCCCAGTTGCAATAATGTCCCTTTGTGCCGTTTGGCCTAGTTCTGTTCTGTCACCTGCTTGTTATGGAGGTAAGTGGAAAAAATATCTTTTTTCTTACTCCTCCGCTATTCTTTTCTGATTAATTTCGTTGCGGGACCCAAGACAGTTGAATCGTTTCTCCGGGACTCGTCGAGCTTCATTGCTCGGCGTTTTTCTGGCGGTCGCCACTGTTGATTCTGGCTTTCAGGAGTTGCAGTGGTTGGGAAAAGTGTGGCGGGTTTTGTCCCATTTAAAAAAAAAAAATCGATTCGATTGGATTTGACCGCTTTCTCGAAGTTGGACCTTCCTAATAATTTTCCAGAATGTGAGCCATACAGCAATGGTTCTGGTACTACTAGCAAACTTCTGCGAGAATGCCCCAAATCCAATCCATTCATTGTCCTCTATTTTCGGAAGTCTCGGTAATTCTGTTAATAAAAGACTCGAACCTATTCATATATAATAGACATATCCATTTAACTTACACTTCATAAACAATATTTTTCTCCTGTACCATGGTGGGCACCGATGACTATCACGCTTTGAGTTGCCGTTGTTGTTCGGGGCGGTTTCATATGCTTAATGATATTGTGCGGAGGGCATTAGCATCGACCGATGTCCCTTTTGTGTTGGAACCCCGGGTCTCTGCAGGACGGGTGGCAAGAGGCCAGACAGCCTGACCCTAGTGCCTTGGAAGAACGGCAAATGCTTGGGACGCAATTTGTGCGCCACTTTGGTCACACTGTCGTCTCGCCGTCTTCGACAGCGGTACACGGTGGACGATGGTAGCGGTGTTGTTGGACGGGTAACAATTTGTACCTATTGCTGTTGAGACCTTGGGTAGTTAGGGGTACTGAGGCCAAGACGCTCATTAGTAATATAGGGTACAAAGTCCGTGACAAAACGGATGACTCCCGTTTTGGATTGTTCTTGATGTAAAGGCTAGCCATCGCCATCTAACGTGGCATTGTGGCAAGCATTGCGTTCTTAAATCATCAAACATCAGTCCAACGTCATATGGCCGAGTTGACGTTGTGACGCGTTCGCACACACCACTCAGATGAGGAGAGCAACCCCTGAGAGCTACTCGCGTGAGAAGAGACCTGTCAAATTCGCGAGGACGGTTCAAGGGCTGCCAGGGGTATCGGAAAGGCAAATGACAAAAAAGGGGGTGGAAATTACAACGTTATTTTTTTGTTTAAGCGAAACCTGAATATAGTTTGTTCAGATAAGCAACTGGTTCGATTCCAATAGTTTTTAAACCATGTTATATTTTTTCCCAAATACATTTAGAAGTTGTTGCAGAGTGGTTACCGAGCGGTTACGGTAGATCATACAGCGCGTCATACGCTACAGCTGACGCCAGAGGCCAACGCATTTGTTGGGATAACCGAGTAGAATAACAAGCTCATAACTTTGTGGTTTTTCATTATATCTTTTGAAATTATGTATATAGATTATTTAGTTAAAAATACTTGACACGTGTTTCGAGTTTCGCAAAAACCAAAAATAATGTTGTATAATTTGACAGGACTACAGTAATAGTTATCTTTAGTTTAAATTTATTTCATCATCATCATCATTATCAACCTTTTATCATCCCACTGCTGGGCACAGGTCTCCTCTCATACAGAGAAGGATTGAGCGTAATCACCACGCTTGCTCAATGCGGTTTGGCGATTTCAGACTTAAAGTCCAGGTTTCCTCAAGATAGTTTCCTTCCCCTTCAGTCATGTCGAAGTCGTGGTGCTCTAGTGGTTAAAACACCAGCCTCTCAAGTATGAGTGCGCGGGTTTGATTCCAGGTCAGGCAAAGTACCAATGTAACTTTTCTAAAGTTATATGTACTTTCTAAGAATATCTTGGACACCAATAACTGAAGGTGAAATCTTTATTCTTCATAAAATAAATATTATGTTTCTTTTTCTTTTGTTAATAATTATAAACTAGTGCTTGACTGCAATCCCGCCTGCCGATAAGCAGTGATACAATCGTTGATGGTAAAGCGCACTAGTTTATTAATCCTATTCATTTAAAAAACTTAGGAATAGGAAGGATGACGGCAGCTGAGCGAGGTGATGCCATATTAAATCCAAGACCAACACGACCAACGATGCTGCGCCAGAGGGAGATTAATTTGGAGACTCTCCACGACCAAACTCCCGGCACAACAACATTTGGCGCTTCGTACCCGGCACATATCGCAACAAAATTGCTCAGACCCGTCTTCCATACGGCTTCACCAGACATCATGCCGGAACACGACGAATCGCTTGGCGGCAAGACCTTGTCTGGTGGGTGGTAACATCTACCGGCAGCCGATATTATGGCCTACCACCGAGAAATGTTTCTCATTATGATAGGTATTTTGTGCATATTTAACTTATTTCTTATTTCCAGCCCGATCCGTCGTTTTTGATCGTCTTCATTGTATTTATCCTATTGAATTTAAAGGATATAACATTTATATACATATTATGCATGCAGTGCGAAAATTTTTATGAATCTGTGCACGAAGCTGGGGACGCGTGTATACAGGCTGTCATGAAGACAAGCTGTGCAAGTAAGTTTTATTTTTCTTTTGAATATTGATTTCAACGATCATTGTCATCAAGTAGTGAGTACGATATTAAACATGAGACGTATTGAATTTGAAACATTTAACTTAATTATCAAATATATGAGTTCATTCTAAAAGTCCTCAAAATTTTTTTTGACTTTTGTCTCATTTAATGGGATTTTGAGAATAATTGACTGTAATCCTGCCAGATTGTAAGCAGTGATGTGATTGTTGATGGTATAGCTTGCTAGTTTATTAAGAGCCTATTCACTCAAAAAACTGAGTGAATAAAAAGGAAGGCGGCAGTTGGGCGAGGTGATCCAATGTTAACCCAATAACACGACCAATGTTATAGTATCGTTGAGTTAGTATCCCATAACACAAGTTTAGAACTTACTTTGGGGCTAGCTCAATCTGTGTGATTTGTCCGTATATATTTATATTTATTTAATGTGCGCCAGAGGGAGACTGCTCTGGAGACCCTCCACTACCTAACTCCTGATACAATAACGATTGGCGCATCGTACCCAGCACACATTGCAACACAACTACACAGGCCCGTCCTTCGTACGGCTACACCAAACATCATGCTGGAACACGATGAATCGCTTGTCGGCAAGACAAAAACTGGAACTAATAATTACTTTGTAAACCTTTTTCTATTTTTATTTTATTAATTTCCTTTAATTTGGGATTCCCGTACGAACTACATAATTTTCTTTTCAGAGAGTGTGAACCATCTGTGCAAGCGCGTGTTGCAAATCAACTGCACCTTCAGCAAGATGACAGCGTGTAGGCTATTTACTGTAGACGCCACACTATCGATATCTTTTATGGGACTCATAACTACGTACATGGTAGTACTACTGCAGTTTAATTTTCTGTAACATGCTTTTAAGGATAAATTCTTCACAATGATTTTATCTATAGATATTTATTTATTAAAACAACAACTCCAACAAAGTTCGAAGTCTCCTAACTCAAGTTTATATTTTACTTAAAACAAATCCCCGTGTAAGATTGACAATTATTTTTGTGCAACATTACTTAGGCTGATGTACGTAATGTGTAGCTGAGGACTTTTACACGTAGCAATAAGACTTACAGCGTGAGTAACAGTGTACTTACACTAAGCAATAACACTCATAGCGTTAAAAGGGGACTCTAGTGCCAAGGAATTTGAAAAATAGTTATTTGAAGAAACAGTTGCAGTTAAGGCTGATTTTACCTACAAAAACGTAGACCAAAAGACGTTTCGTATTTCGCTGTTTTCATTTACAAAACAAGACAGATCAGAATAATTTTCATAACAAAATTTAGAAAAAAATTATACCTATGCTTCTATTATATATATATATATACAGTATAATCTCACTAATCCGGCACTTCGATAGATCGGCACGTTCAATAATCCGGCACCCTTCGCCCACCTGAAGATAATCTGTCTATTACCGATTGGTTAAAAATCTATCAGAAAAAGGATTGGAGACAAGTGAAGAAAATTCGAATTTTAGGTTTGAAGAAATCGAAGAAACAGAGCAAATTATGACAAATGAAGAATTTTTATATGAACAATACAAGAAGAAGAAAGCTTTGTAGAAATATTGGAGCCACCAACTCCTCCAACTGTAAGAGTTAAACCAGATGATGCATTAATTTGTTTCAATGCCTGTATAATATGGGCAGAAGAAAACGGCATATCTGCCAAAGATATTATAATTATTCTTCGTAACATGCGAGAAAAGGTTTTTAAGCAATCACTACAAGCTGCACAAAAGCAGACCTTCGATTAAGGATTATTTTGAAACGATGTAATTATATATACATACATATATGTCTATAAATAATAATGTATTTGTTAATTTAATGAAAAGCTTTATTTTATTCATTACCTATGTCTTATTCAATATAATCCAGTAATCCAAAACATTCCAATAATCCGGGCCTATAATCTCACTAATACGGCACTATTAAAAACCGGGGTTTTTAATAGTGCCGTATTAGTGAGATTATACTGTATATATATTTTGTCCTAAACATCGCGGTAATGATTGGTTATTTTTCGGGATTTTGGTATAATTTTTTTTTCTCTAAAAGCGTTATCCACGAAGAAAACAGCAGAATACGTTTGTAAAGAGAAAGCGCCACTAGCGTCCCCTCTTAGTAACATTGTACTTAGACGCAGCAACAGGACTAAGAGCGTTAGTAACATTGTACTTACATTCAGTAACAAGGCTCATAGTCCCCTAAGATACAGTACTATCCTAGTTTAAGGAAGAGAATTAAACATATTTCTCCGTAGTCATAAACGTTGCTTAAAGTTGACTAGTGATTAGCAATTGTTTAACCATACATTTTAGACTTTTGCACGTCACTTAACTTTAATCATAATTTATGAATAAATCCCTTAAACACTGTAGTGTTTATTCATAAACGATGATTAAAGTTAAGTAACGTTAAAAGATCAAAAAAGTAAGGATAAAGAATCGCTAATCACTAGTTGACCTTAAACAACGTTTATGAATGAGGGAGATTGTACCTACGGATCTTAATGCTAAATTAAGTAAAAGTTATTCTCTATAGAGTGCAATGTATTTGAATCTTTGATAATTAACATTTATTATTAATATTTTTAATCATAATGATGTTTTGTCGGGACTTACGTAATTAATGAGACAAGTAGAAAAAACAATATTTGTTTTACCTAACTTGAGGACCAGCGTGACAAATGATCAAAGTGATTAGGTAATTGGTAAATTAAATATTTCTTAGTTTGGCACTATGTAGCTATTATTTTTTCATCTACAGTATGTTAAGAAAACCCTGTCCGACCCAAAAGGATAATAAAGGTTAGGTAAACACATGACCAAATCTAATATATAAAATTCTCGTGTCACGGTGTTCGAACTTAAACTCCTCCGAAACGGCTCGACCGATTTTGATGAAATTTTTTGTGCTTATCCGGTATCTATGAGAATCGGCCAACATCTATTTTTCATCCCCCTAAATGTTAGGGGTAGTCCACCCCCAAATTTTTTTATTATTTATATGGCAAAACAACGTTTGCCGGTTCAGCTAGTATAATATAAAATTTTACGTAATCATCATAGTACCAATACAAATGAATTTTGAAATAATATTTTTTTCCCGCGAATTAATCAGAACTTCCCCGAAATTTGGTAATTTTTAAACAAGTGACAACACCGGTATTATTATGAGCGAATAGCGATGCGACCACGTGCCGCGTGCCCTGCAGCCGCCGCCCGCGGATGGGTGCTTACGCACATTTATTAAGTTACCTCTGTTTGCCAAATAATGTTTATTTTTTTAGGGGGATTTTTTTTTTAAGTTTAGCCCGGTTTTGTATCCATTAGTAGAATCAGTTATCGATACCTAACAACACCTTCACGGGTCGGACAGGATTTTCTTAACATACTGTATATTATCTGTACTAGTAATATTGTAAAATGGTGTGAGTTTTAAGGAGATAGGGAGTAGTAATAGAAAGTCACGTTATTAGTAATAATAATAATAGAAAGAAGAATATGTACTGTGCTCTAAAAGATTATACAGACTACAGCAGGTCAAGGTGAGGTACCCTAAACTCTCAAATATTATCAATCAATCTTGAGCCTTAATGCTTTAGCAATAAAGTTGAAAATTTAATTAAGAAGTATGCCAGATTTTAGTAGTTTGACGTTATATCTTATACAAATGCATTCTTGAACGTGTTAAGTGAAACAATTTATTGTAACACATGAATTTTTAAAATTAAAATAATTGTACCATTTTTAATATGTATTAATATTATTTTTAGAGCTAAGTGGGTTTTGCACTTATTCGAACATTTAAGTTATGCTTGTAATTTATTATAATAAATAAAAGTAGTTTTTTTTTTACCAAAAAGAATTTTTACACTATAAGAATTACCAGAAGGATTTGGCGGCAAAGTCAAGCTGAGTGTCACGCTCATTTTTCTTTAGACTTCTAAAATTATTTATAGTGTTGTTTACTAAATAAAAGTGCGTGATTTATGTACTAAAAAGTGCATTCAGTAAATCATTCATATAGAACTATTTTTTTTTTATAGTTATAAACTAGCGCTTGACTACAATCCCGCCTGATGGTAAGCAGTGATGCGATCGTTGATGGTAAAGCGTAATTATTTTGTGAAATTTTCCTAAACAAACAGCTGGATAGTCTGAATGATCGCCCTTAATATATATTACTAAAAGCTTGAGAAAAAACCGAGTCCCACTAAGAACTTATTTGGTGCCAGTAGGTGTTATGGTCTGGATTTGTACTAACTTTCGTGTGTCTATAGAATGCTAATCATCTGAGAAACCGGCTTGTTGTTTGTTTTAGACTAAGTTCTAAATACTTATTTTATTCTTATATGACACTATTTATTATCAAAACTAAGCTTGAAGTTTCTTATAAACACAACCTTCTGCATCGTCATTATCATCAACCTGCATAAGGTCGCTGCTGGACATCGGCCTCTCCAATAGGGTATTTTTTTTATATTTATAAATTCGCTCTTGACCGCAATCCCGCCTGATGGTAAGCAGTGATGCGATCGTTGATGGTAAAGCGCGCTAGTTTATTAAGAACCTATTCATTTAGATTGAGCGAATAGGAAGGAAGACAGCAGTTGAGCGAGGTGATGCAATGTTAAACCCAACAACACGACCAACGATGCTGCGCCAAAGGGAGATTGATCTAAAGACCCTCCACGACCCAACTCCCAACACAACAACATTTGGCGCATCGTACCCGGCACTAAAATATCGCAGCATAGTGGCCACATCATGACTTTGTCTCAAACCTCCATCGTAAGACCGGTCACGCGGCCGTCTTTTTCGACATGAACAATTCATTACGTGACAGCGTGACATTAGCTAAATGCAGAAACCGTGCGAAGCCATAAAAGAAAAAACAAAAAAAAAAAGAATGACCAAGAAACTATTTATGTAGTTTTGATTAAAAGTGTTTAGAAAGAGTTCCCTTTTTATTTTTGAAAATTTTATTGCTATTACGTCTACGGTTCGACGGATATATTTTGAATGTAAATCGCATGTAAAATATACAGAGTGATCTTTAGCAAATACCTACACCAGCTTTCACCATATAGCAGCACCGTTACAATAGGGATGTTTTATGGGTAAAAAAAAAATGATTATATTTAGTCCGTCATTCAGATTATAGAAAAATATTGGATACGTATATTTTGTTTTATTAAATCAATTGTTAAATGTAGAAATGATGGTTAAAAAGGTGTACTCAATCCCCACACTATCTAATAACAGGAATCAATATTTCATAAACGATAGTACCGGACGGCTCGATAGATGGCGTTGGGATCGAGTTACATTTCGCTATGGTTTCGTTACCGGCAAGTAACATAATGCTAATCTTAACAAAATAAAAACTTCTGTCTCGCTCTGAGGTACTTCGTTTCATTCGAGTAACCAAAGTGTACATGGACCTTACGAGCCGAAGGCGTTTTTGGAAGAGCACAAGTATTAATTATCACTACTTGATACAAGGTGGCGCTAGTTGTCGGCTGGTCTGGGACTTAGAATAGTTTTGATAAAAACGACCAGACGCGGAATCTAAGCCCGATCTTGCGCCGATTTTACAAGTGTCGGGCACTTAGCTAAATTATACTTCATTGGACTTAGAAAATTCCGTATTTGTTGGGACTTAGAAAAATTACGCCGAACCGAACTTATACATTTTCTGTCTTGTTGAGACTTAGTGAATTTATCTTTTACTGGACTTAGAAAAATTCTTATTGATTGACACTTACAAAAATAGCGTTGAAAGACAACATGGAAAAGGAATTGAGAAGGTTGAAGGATGTCAAAGGACAGATTGAGAAGGGCTATATCAACTTTAAAAAGTCTCCGAAAGACCGGATAAATTATAATTATGTGGATACACGTCTAGAGATGTTAGAGACTCAATTCAAGAATTTTACGGTAAAATACGAAGTAGTAGTAGGCGAATGTGAAGGTGAAGAATTATATACATTCTTTCAGGAAGACATTTATGAAAAGGTGTATGAAACGTATTTAATGTACAAAGTTGAATTAAAAAAATGCTCTGTCTCAATTAAAGGTTCACAGTTCCAATAAAGAAGTTTGTGATGTTTCATCTGATAGTATGGTAAGATTGCCAAAAATAGTTTTACCTACTTTTAGCGGAAAATACACAGAGTGGTTATCCTTTCGAGACTTGTTCCTATCATTAGTCCATAATAATAAAAAACTTGACGACGTCCAACGTCTCCACTATTTAAAAACCCAGCTGTCAGGAGAAGCAGAACAACTTATAAGACATGTCCCTATAACTGATCTAAACTATAAGAAATGTATTTTAAACCGACTCTTTGGCCAACGTAATATTGGAAGCGAATCATCGAAGGCACTTAAAGATTTGCTTGACGTTACAAGTGATTGTTTGCACGAACTTACCAATATCGGGATTGATGTTAGCTCGTGGGATGTGATTATTGTTTATATTGCAAGTTTGAAGTTGGACGTAGAATCTAGGAAGCAGTGGGAACTGCATGTCAGCAAATCCTCCGACGATACCCTCTTTTAAACAGTTTTGCGAGTTTTTTGAGACGCGTTTTCGTGCCCTAGAATGTGTTGAGTCTAAACATACATCAAAAGGCGATAATAAGTCGACATCTCACGCTAAAGTAATGCATGGTACTATTAATGTTTCATGTCCACATTGTTTTGAAGGCCACAAGCTCAGCAACTGTAAGAAGTTTAGTCAACTAGATATTGACGGACTTCGTGCCATTTCACGATCTTTGGGAGTCTGTTTAAATTGTTTGGGAAGTCATCATACTTCAAAATTTTGTCGTGTTCTTTCAAAATGCCTTATATGTCAGCGGAAGCATCATACGTTATTACATACTAAGAACCCTGTTGGAGCCAGTGGGGCTGCTATATCAGTAGACCCTGTCACTCCACCCGAACGTACTTCAGAGCCAGTACATGATGTTAGTACAAATATAGCAACTCATTTTGTGAATGGACAAGCTCAGGGTCAAGTCTTGTTAACCACGGCTTTAGTAAAGGCCAAATCGCAAAATGGGTCCTCTCAAATTTTGAGAGCGTTGTTGGTTGAAGGATCACAAGATCCTTCATAACTGAGGCAGCAGCGCAATTACTTCGTTTAAAGAGAGTAGTTTTAAAGACTACTATTGCAGGTATAGGTGGTATTAGCAACATCGTTTCTAAACATGTGGTGAATATTAATATACAATCGTTGCATGATCCCTCTTTTACCATGAAGGTTACTGCGCATGTACTAAGCTCACTGACCTCAGTTATGCCAGATACAGAGTTTGAACTTGAGGATTGGCCAGAAATTCACAGTATACGTCTGGCAGATCCAAAGTTCAACTGTCCTAATAAGATCGACATTTTATTAGGAGCTGAAACATATTGTCGTATTTTAAAGGAAGGTCTTATCAAGAGCCCAGCAGGCTCTCCGGTCGCACAAGACACGCATTTAGGTTGGATTGTGGCAGGCCATGTTAGTAAGGCAAATAAGTTGCTAAGCTCCCATAATACTGTGATCGCGATGCACACTCAAATTGAAGAGAACGAGATGTTAAAACGTTTATATGAACTAGACTCTGAACCTACTCTAACGAAAAGGCTTCTTGCGCCTGAAGAACAGGCCTGCGAAGAGTTTTACGCAGAATCGACGGAAAGAGAAGAAAGTGGGCGTTATGTCGTAAAATTACCTTTTCGTTCAGAAGATCCACGTTGCAAATACGGTCATTCTAAGAATATAGCGGTAAAAAGATTGTTAGGTTTAGAAAGGAAGTTGGGTAGGGATCATGAATTAAAACAACAGTATGTGATAAAAGAGTATTTATTGCTGGGCCATATGGAGAAAATTATCGACGAGGCTGATAGAAATAAAAGTGATGCAGTTTATTTGCCCCACCACGCAGTGGTAAGACAAGATAAACTGACCACTAAAGTAAGAGTGGTTTATGACGCGTCATGTAGGGGGACAAACGGAGTTTCATTAAATGACACCTTAATGGTAGGACCCACTCTTCATGCTGATTTGAGACATATTGTCATGAGATGGCGACAACATCCAATTTGTCTGACAGCAGACATAATAAAAATGTATCTCCAAATCAAAGTAGCTCGATCGGATGCGGATTTCCAAAGAATTGTCTGGAGAGAGGATCCTGACAAGGAGATAGAGGACTTCCGACTCCTGACTGTCACCTTTGGCACGTCATGCGCCCCTTACTTGGCTGTCAAGTCGTTATACCAAGTTGCATGCGATGAAGGCAGTACGTATCCATTGGCTGCTGAAAGAGTGACGTCAGACTTCTATATGCATGATCTGATGACTGGGTGCCAATCTGAAACAGAAGTAAAAAGAATTTATAATGAAATGAATAGCCTATTAGAGAAAGGGGGGTTTCAATTGCAAAAGTGGACAAGCAATAGAATGTCCTTATTGGAAACCTTAAAGGAAAGTTCTGGAAGAGACTTGGAAATTAAAACGGATAAAGTAACTAAGATTTTGGGACTTACCTGGAACCGGAACACGGATGAATTTGATTATTCTGTAAAGATGTCACCTCCGGCTGCATCTGAAACAAAAAGAACGGTCATATCCGAAATAACACGGCTTTATGATCCATTAGGATGGATAGCGCCGTGCATTATAACCTCAAAGGTTTTCATACAAAAGCTGTGGATTTGTGGTATAGGCTAGGACGATGAACTGCCACCAGATCTCTCCCAAGAGTGGAGATATTACAGATCAGAATTAGAGAAACTGGTGGATTTTCATATTCCTAGATGGATGGGCAAAGGAAAAGAGGATATTGTTATAGAACTATATGGTTTTAGCGATGCATCAAATACAGCTTATGCGGCTGTGGTGTACTGTCGCATTGTCAATGCCAGTGCGTAAATACACTCGCACCTCACAACCGCGAAAACAAAGGTAGCTCCTATTAAGCAAATATCCATTCCACGACTGGAATTGTGTGGTTCTGTTTTAGTAGCCAAATTATTGATCGAAGTAGCTGAAGTGATGAACATTCCAAAGGCTAATATACATGCTTGGACCGATTCATCTGTGGTTCTGGCCTGGTTAAATGATCAATCAAGCCGTTGGAAAACTTACGTGGCCAATCGTACTTCAGAAATTATTAGTTTGCTAGATAACTTACCTGCAGACAAGTGGTTATATTGTAGAATTATGCAGCTGCATCCGGGTAAAGATAACTTGACACGCGTTGTCACTATTTGTTGCAAAGGCGCTACGATTAAACGTCCAATTTCAAAATTGTGCTTTCTTCCTGCTACGGAATAAGTCAATTTATGTTAAAAATAGAAATTTTGAAATCGTAAACTTATATATGTGCTAGGGTATTGGTGTTGTGGTTTTAATGTGTGTTCTTATAGTACGTCTTGCTTTAAACAATGTGTTATGCCTTGTGCATCATCAACTTATTGTTACGTTATGTCTTTAATGTAGTTCACACGAAATCCATGGTCATGTTTTACTCGTATGTTGTTATTTTAGGTACTTTGTCAAACGATAAATTTTTTTGTAGTTTTTATGTTTTGATCGAAGCCATATCTGTCCACTATATTGCATTTTGATGTACAGAAGCTGTCCACTACTTAGCATTTGTTATAAATTATCATACCGTCCATTGTTCTTGTTCTTGCTGAGTTTATTCATGGTGGGCGGTACGAAAAGGAAAACGTTCCTTTTGGTGGGCGGAATGTTAAATGTAGAACTGATGGTAAAAAGGTGTACTCAATCCCCACACTATCCAATAACAGAAATCAATACTTCATAAACGATAATACCGAACGGCTCGATAGATGGCGTTGGGATCAAGTTACATCTCGCTATGGTTTCGTTACCGGCAAGTAACATAATGCTAATTTTAACAAAATAAAAACTTCTGTCTCGCTCTGAGGTACTTCGTTTCATTCAAGTAACCAAAGTGTACATCAATAAAAATTGACAAATATAAAAGGCATCAAAGATCAGAAGTGGTGGCTGGTGACGTCACTGCTCGCTAAAAAGTGTAGGGTGCAGTGACGTCATACGAGTTTTCAACGCACAGTGCGTTGTCATTTTTTGTTTATATGAAAAAAGAAAAAATAATAAAATAAGGTAGTTGACTAAAAAAAACTAATTAGTCCGTCAGTCAGATTTCCAAAAAATATTAGACACGTATTATTTCTTTTTTCATATAAACAAAAAATGAAGACGACACAGTGCGTTGAGAATTCGTGTGACGTCACAGCACGCTACACTTTTTAGCGACCAGTGACGTCACCAGCCACCACTTCTGATCTTTGATGCCTTTTATATTTGTCAATTTTTATTGATTTGATAAATCAATAAATACGTGTCGGCGGTGGTAGGCCATAACATCGGCCGCCGGCAGAAGTTACCACCCACCAGACAAAGCCTTGCCGGAAAGCGATTTGTCGTGATCCGGCATGATGTCTGGTGAAGCCGTACGGAGGACGGGTCTGAGCAGTTGTGTTGCGATGTGTGCGGGGTACGATGCGCCTAATGTTGTTGTGTTGGGAGTTTGGTCGTGGAGGGTCTTCGGATCAATCTCCCTTTGGCGCAGCATCGTTGGTTGTGTTGTTGGGTTTAACATTGCATCACCTCGCTCAACTGCCGTCTTCCTTCCTATTCGCTCAGTTTTTTTGAGTGACTAGGCTCTTAATAAACTAGCGCGCTTTACCACCAACGATCGCATCACTGCTTACCATCAGGCGGGATTACGGTCAAGAGCGAATTTATAAATATATAAAAAAAATACCCTATTGGAGAGGCCGATGTCCAGCAGCGACCTTATGCAGGTTGATGATAATGACGATGCAGAAGGTTGTGTTTATAAGAAACTTCAAGCTTAGTTTTGATAGTAAATAGTGTCATATAGGAATAAAATAAGTATTTAGAACTTAGTCTAAAACAAACAACAAGCCGGTTTCTCAGATGATTAGCATTCTATAGACGAACGAAAGTTAGTACAAATCCAGACCATAACACCTACTGGCACCAAATAAGTTCTTAGTGGGACTCGGTTTTTTCTCAAGCTCTTAGTAGAAATATACCTATATTAAGGGCGATCATTCAGACTATCCAGCTGTTTGTTTAGGAAAATTTCACAAAATAATTCCACTAATGTGGTAAACATTACATAACAACGCCCTATTGTGTAAATCCTCGTAGAACTACAGCTTTGCGGTGACAGCAATCATCGGACGAACCATTAAGCATAGATATCTCAGGTAACGTCTCAATTAGCAAGGACGTACGGGCATTTTTATACCAATGCGATTATTTTCAGGACCTTTAACGCACTGCTTAAGTTTGAGAGTTGAAAATCTAACATTGTATTTTTTTAGAAGCTCTGGGATAGATTGGATTAGATGAGCCTATTGGACTCGCAATGTTCGGCTCTAGATCGAAAATTTAAAATGCATCTTAAAATTATACTTATAGGTCTATGACCTTTAAACAACATCACAGCAACATTGCTAGATATTAGAAACGATAGAGAAATGATTAATGATTTCTTTTCTGTAAGTTTGGACAAACACTCTTAAAAGTCAATACATATATTATATTGTTACGGGTTAGAGGTATTAAAATGCCGGTCAATGGCTGCGAAGTTTATCGATAACGATGGTACAGTCGATAATATGCAAAGACAAGTAGAACGTGGCTGATGTTGCACCGAAGTCTGTTCTTATGTCCACGAAGTCCGTGTCGTACACAAACAACTATACCACAGAAGTTACTTCACGTAGGTACTCGTTACAGTTGACGCTGTAGATGTTCTCGATTATCGCTTCTTACTTATCGCTTGTTTCTCATCCATAGTCAAATGCAGACTGATTCATCCGCTGAATCACACCACTTTATACAACGTTATTTTTGTTAATGCGAAACCTGAATATAGTTTGTTCAGAACAAGCACCTGAATCGATTTCTATCATTTTAACACCATGTTATATTTTTTCCCAAATACATTTAGAAATTATTGCAGTGTGGTTACCAAATGCCCCACGCAGCTTACGTTAGATTATAGTACGGCGCACGCCCGCGCAAACGCTGAAGCCAGAGGTACGCACGCACTGCTCCAAGCGGTGTGTGGATCTTTTTGAAATGAAATCATTTATTAAGCAAGTAGGATCACTGATCACTTTTACACGTCATGTTTTTTTTTTAAACTAGATGAAGCCGGCATTTCCTAACGGACTACCTCTGAGAAGAAATTGCCGAAACAAACTCAGAGATCATCGTCTTTTTTCAAGTCCAGATATTAAAAATGAAAATGTTTACTATAAGTTACGTTATAATTATTATATTGCTTAATAACAATGCTTAGCAGAGCGAGCAGCTCAGTCCCAAGCTTTTTTGTCTTCTTAATAGTCTGTGATTTTATAATACCCCTTTCTGCAAAGTTTGGTCTTTATATAGTTTTTATATCGTTTAATGGGTAAGTTTCGAATATCCATGGGAAGCTTGTTGGAAAAGTGTATACACATTGACCCATGAACGAGTTGCCTACTCTGTGGAGACGAGTGTGATGTACAGCAAGATTGCGTTTGTTCCTGGTATTTATATTATGAATATCGCTTATTTTCTTAAAATTCGATATATTTTTGAATATATATATATATAAAATTTTCAAATATATATTGTGAAGCTACAGTCAGAATGTTCCCCTCTTTGAATTTTGTACATAGATTCTTTACTTAATAATACTGGACACATGTTTCAAATAATGTTGCAAATGTAAGCTCATCGAACATTTCCAGTAAGTAACAGGAGACGAGTTTCTAGTAATTTTGATGACGTCCATTCGTTGCCAATATTGATGAAACCTTAGTACCATTAGATAGATTACTTTTTGTTTAGAAATGCATGTTTAGACCGTACCTATACAGTGCCTAGGTCTACAAATAAAGGGCTTGAAATTTACGTAAGACATGTCACGCAATATTGAACGTTATGTCACTGACATAAGGTACATTCGTAACAACACAAAATACACTAAGAAAATAAATTAAAATATACTCATTACTTAATTCAGTGAATGTTCTTGTCATTCATGGCAGAAATCTCGCAAAAACAAAATCAAGTTTCACTGTCTAAACTAAAACTAAAGTTTTTCAAAACTTTTACCAAAGATAGGCAATACTAAAATAGGTGTATAGAAAGTAGAGTCTGATGTAGGTACTAACCGATTTAAACAACGGTATTATTTTACTGTATTTTATAAGATCTCGTCTGTCAATAAAATTGTTAAACATAAGCAGCTAAAGTAGATGCTATAATGTTTATATGTAATTGATTTAGACTTATCCTACATATTTTCCATCTTTTTAACACTTAACATAAGAAAAAATTTAATTAGCGATTTTATTACCGGTAACAAATTGGAAATGAAATTCATAACTAGAATCTGGAACATTTTCCTTTTTGTACTGGAAGTGTCATCATCAGATGACCTCGCCCACCCGGGGCGGAGTGGAAGGGTGTATCAGATTTTTACTGACTAAAACCCACAAGTGTTTCTTCACTTGCTTATGCGCCACGGCCACGGTTCCTTGGAACATTTTCCTTAAGTAAAGACTCTGCAGCAATGGGTGAAGAATTTAGAGATTGAATAGTCGATTCGGGAATATCTGCAAAGAAACTTTCAAAGGCAGCGGCTACCTGCGAATCTGATTGAATTATACCATCATCAATAGTAAGGCTGTAGTGACTACATTACCGTCTGGTTTCACTATTAGTAATTTCAAAGTCGTTTTAATAATGTTGAGATTAATATTATTTTTAATGTTTTAACTCAAATAACGAGACTTGGCGTTCTATTTTTGTTTGGGATGGGAAATCATTAAATGACCTCCCCTGCTCTGGGTTGAGCAGAAGGGCGTGTTAGACTTTTAAGCTGACATATTCTCTTCGAGGCGCTTGTGAAACACAATGCGCAGTCGACCGCCAAAAGGCCGCCAAAAGGACGTAAGGACCAGACGGTCCTTACGTCCTTTTGGCGGCGAGCTGCCCCCTGCTCACCGCCAGCAAGCTCGCGCCTACGGTGGCCGGGAGGTCGATGTTGTCTCCCGACCAGGGCGTCTCCTATAACGGATAGTAGCGTGAGGGCACTGGGATTCCCGCTGCCACACGCGCTCCGCCTCTTTCCTTTGCCAGCATCACTGTTTCACAGAAGGAGGTGACGGCCTGCCATGCACTCTCGTTCCGGAGCATGACCTGGACCAGGGTCGGACGCGAGAGATCGCCGCCACGAGAACACGGCGATGTTCTATCCAAGCCAGGCAGACCTCCAGCGTATGCTCCACCGTGTTCTTAGGGCAATCCACACAATGGTGACACCCTGGCGTTTCTTCCCGCCTTATCCGGAACAGGAACCTCCCGTAATAACCGTGTCCGGTGAGGGCCTACGTCAGGCGTAAGGTGAGGGCACCGTGGCGCCTCTCTAGCCACTCATCAAAGCGAAGACTTACTGCCGCTATTGTGGCGTGCCCAATGAGACTTGTCCTTACAACAAACTTTATTTAAATCATCATTTCATAATTATATAATCATATAATTTTTAATTCGAGTATCGCGATGGAAATCTTCCAGGACTCTCGTCAACATTCGGGTTACACCCCTCTGTCATTCCAATGATGAAGAGAGTCCCGGATGTTCAACCCTTATTGGTTAAATCAGCTTTCATTGGGTGTTCCTCAGTCCTCTTCTTACTTGGGCTGTCCCTTAGTGGGTGTTACCTACCCTTGCGGCCATTCCCAAAATGATTACCTACTCTCGATCTGCGTTCGTAGACCACCATGGCACCAACTTGGGCCTGTCTGGTCGTACACGCTTTATCTAGCTTGAGGGCGTTACTACCTCACGTTTACCGACGAGAGGACTCCACTTAAGAACACATCTACCCCAACGGCCATCCGTTGTAATATAGCACTTGTCGGCTTCATTATTCTGTGACCATTTTATAATTATTGTCAACGTTCAATGTTGGATGATCAGTTTGCATTGCTGAAAAATGTTCTTGAAAGCTGTTTTAAGCTGCAAGACCTGTGGTGTTTCATTAATAATGGAACCCATGCAGGTGCTTTACTGAGTGAAAATTATTTCACCATCGCTGCTCTCAAAACGATGAAGGGAATCTCATGAGAAACGGACTATGAAAAATCGGCCATTGCTTATACTGTGATGATGGCAATTAATGTCCTAGAAGCAGAAATTTGAAGATTTGTGACATCTCAGGCTCATATAGTAGACAGACAGCCCACTCTTTATTGAAGAAAAAAGATTTTATATCCCAGAATTGAGAACATAATGAGTTCTTTACCTATGCTGCACGTATACAATCTTTTTAATGTAATTTTCTTTATTGAACTACTTCACCGTAATGCCAATGTTTGTAAATATACATCAAAGCCTGTGTATACTTAATTTAACTCTAAACAATAAATAATAAATGTATTGTTATGATAAAAAAATAGTATTAATCTAATTTAGCTCACCTTATACCTGTACCCTGTCTGGTTAGACATTCAGTTATAGTCTAAGCTCAGAGAATAATACAACCAAAATAATAATGGCTAGAACTTCAATGGCTCCAGTCAAATTGTTTCTCAATAACAGACTGGACAAAGACATTAAAAGAATTATTCAGCCTTTCAACATGCCACTCTCAGTATTCCTCTCTTCAAAATACAAAATAAGAGATAATGATATAACTCCGTGTGAGAGAAAAAGTATCCAATATTACTCTGCCTAATTTATTTATTTTTCAAATTGTTTAGAATCCTCAGTTTTTCTCTTTATGCTCCTATGACGAATAACGCTATGGAGTATAATCTCATGTATTTAATTTCTATGATTACTTTTACTGTCGGCACCATAATGCTAGTCATTTGTAACATGGGCCTAAGTCGTAGTAATATCTCCCTCATCATGAGTATCCAAGAAATTAATAAGAGCTTTGACATTGGTGGCAATCTTCAAAATTATATTATTTGGAATTGGATCTCAGTTTTGTCTATAATAACTTTCAATCTTTCGGCGGCCATTGCTTATACTGTGATAATAACAATTAAATACTTAGATGTAACCTCCATTCTATTGATCACTGCGGGCGATTTAAATCAAATATATACTATTCGTATTATGGAATTGCTGATGATCTATCTCAAGGAATGGTGTAAAAATGTACTTATTCTAAAAAGCACTGTAGAAGAAAATAATAGGTATTGTGAAAATATGTTTAAGATCTATTTAAATATCATGAAAGCATACTCATTGTGTAAAACTTGTTTTCAATTATTGGTAAGTCGATGTGTGCTAAAAAATTTATGAAGGTTTTTCGTTCATTAATATTTGAGTTGCTTTCTTTCTAATTGCAATGTTTGATTTTATAGCTATTATGGACCACAATCGCCACATTTATTGGTAGTTTATTAACCCTTCAGAATCATTTATTGAATTTGAAAGACATAATGTTGCCAGAAAACCACGTAAGTACTAAATTATTGTCAAGGTATTATTTACCAACTTCATCTCTATGAAATCATTTAATTAAACCAACGCAGCATCATTGTGAAAAAAAATATCACGTATATTAATTGAAAAAAAGATCATAAACATATTACGTACATACTTCAATTGCCTAGTATATGAACCACACAGCAATAGTTCAGGCACTGGTAATCGAAACTCTGCGTGAATGTAATTACGTTTACGCTTTAAGGAATAAGTCTGACCTAACCAACTTTTCAAAATCGTCGGTCAATTTTTTATGGTCTCAACAGAGACTGCTTGTACTTAACTGAGTACGGTCTGCTCTAACTACCATTGGAACTTTGACTGACATATACCATTTACTTACACTTCATAAAATAAATATTACGTATCTCATTGTGATTGATCGTTTGTGCATATTTAAGTTATTCATTACTTCCAGCCGGGCCCGTCTTCTTTGCTTGTTTTTAGTGGAATATTCGTAACGATTTTAAAGAATATAACACTTGTATATATAAAATGCATGCAATGTGAGAAGTTTTATGTATCTGTGAATGAAGCTGAGGAAGCATGTATACTGGCTGCCATGAATACGAGATGTGCAGGTAAGTTTTTTTCTTTGTTCATTGATTGTAGCGATCATTGATAGTAAATAGACATATTGAATTAAAAAAAAATAAACAATATTATTAAATAAATGAGTTCAATATAGGTGCGCTTTGCCATGATTTTACGTGGCAGCTGAGTTATGCCTCCTCTTGCCACTCCCATATATGGGCGAGGACTTTGGCCTCAAGATCCCATAGTGGCAATCCGGCAGATGCCGCTTTGGGACTAGGAGTCAAAGTTCGGAAGTGTTCCTCGAAGTTTCACCATCTGTTGAGGATGAGACCCAAGTACTTCATTGTGGTCTCGATGCCCGTGAACCCCACATGTAGGAACTCGAAGGTGGAGCGTTCCAAGAACCATGAAAGTACATGGCCTCGGACTTATGCAGAGCCTGTTCAAATATCACAAAGGATCCCTGTAGGACATAGCACGACATCTCTCACCAGTCCTACACTCCATTCGGTGCACAATTATTATGGCGTCCACCGTAGAGCGTCCCCTGCGGATGCCAAACTGGCTTTCCGCCAAATACAGCCCCACCCGCATCAACCGTCTGACATAGAGTTCTGAAATAACTCTTTCAAAGAACTGTCCCACCTCGTCGAGCAGCACGAGTCCGCAGGGCGCCTAGGCTACTTTATGAGGAATTGTTTCCCAGGCTTACGACGAAATAGGAACTGTGCGATTTCCAAGCATGCACTTAGTAGCCCCCTTAGTCGAGGCCCGAAAGTCTCTTAGGTCAAAACCCAAGCTATTCCATGTAAGCCGTCGGGTTCCGGGATGGTATTTTTGGCATACAGCCTACACATAGTAGCTCTCATGTTTTACCTTATCGTCATCGTCTCTGTAGGCCGTATCAGGTACCGCATGTGGCGGAGCGCAGTGGAGGAGTATGTTCGGTGATAGGCGCATGAGACTGGCCAACGCATTGCGTTGCCCACATTTTTTTTGGTAGTAAAATAAGACATTTTGTACATATAAGTTATGTTGTTAACACGTCTACGATCCGGACGAAGCGTTTCGCCTCCTCCTTTATACCGCGTACATCGAGGGACTGGAACAATCTGCCGGCGGCGGTGTTTCCGTCGGACTACAATTTGAGTGTCTTCAAGGCTAGAGTGAATAGGCTCTTAATAAACTAGTGCGCTTTACCATCAACGATTGCGTCACTGCTTACCATCAGGCAGGATTGCGGTCAAGCGCTGGTTTATACTTTAATAAAAAAAATAAAAAAAATATATAATATTTACTTAAAAATTCTAACGTTGGAAAATTAATAATAAGGTTTTTGGAAAAAAAAAATATATATTTAAAATTATAATTCAAATCCAATAACGTAATATTAGTAAATAAAATGGGGTTAGTAATATTCACTTCGTTAAACTTTTAATTTGTGATTTCCCAAGCGAACTATATAATTTCCATTTCAGAGAGTGCGAACAATCTGTACAAGCGCATACTGCAAGTCAACTGCACCTTCAGCAAGATAACAGCATGCGGACTATTTACTGTAGACGCCACACTGCCCATACCTTTTATGGGACTCATAACTACGTACTTAATTGTACTGCTGCAGTTCCATTTTCTGTAAAATGAATTTGAGGACTATAATTCTTCACACCGATTTTATCTTATATTTATCATACACAAAAACGCCCTAACAAAGTTCGAAAATGGTGATTGTATATTATGATCGTAATCTCCTAGCATAGGTATATACGTGGGACACTCAGAAAGTTTTGCGATAATAATAAAAAAGTGTTCTATAGGTACATATATTTTTATTACATCTTTTCATAGTACTCTCCAGCAGCCTCTATAGGTACAAAGTTTCATGCGTCTGAACCAGTTTTCGAAACACTTTTTCCAGTCCGCCGCAGATACCTCGTTTACAGCCTGCTCGAACGCTGACAGCGCATCATCTGGCGACGAAAAAAAAAAAAAAGAAAAGAAAAGAAACCATTTATTTGGCGCACATCCTTATAAATACATAAAGTATATGTAGTGACAGTAGTGGTAGACTAATAATAGTTTTAAACAAAGAAAACAGAACAAAAAAAAGACAAACAGATAAAAAAGATAATCAACAAATGTGAGTCCAACGGTTGCTCCAAATAGCAGTTGCCTGACGCTGCAACACGTTTCCATTGCTATTTTTCTATTAGCTCTTAACCTGCGAAATTCATAATGATCCGTCTATGGTCGCGTAACGGAAAGGTGATAGAATGGCATCGCCGTGTTGCCATTATTATAAAACTCGTTAGTAGAATTGAGTTTCTAAATACTACCACCCAATTTGACATTTCTTAATGCAAGATTTTGTTAATATATATTTTTAAATATTAATTATAACTCTCATAAACAGTCTGGTGTAGAAAAAGTTCTTAGATAGCAAAAAATATTATTAAGAAACTATAAAACTTAATATAGTTATCAAGCGATACATTTGTGTATGAACTATTTCCACAATAAATGTATGAGTTATAAATTCAAGTAAGAAGTTTTTAATGTCCCAGCCTACCGTCAAGATCTTTTATTATTGGAAGAATTTTCGCAAGGGTCCGTTTGTAGACCGTATGTAAACCGTATTACTTCTTGTAATCAACAATCATCGTCCACCAGGCGGGGAAACGAACCTTCCTAGCTGGCTGGCCATTTAGGATTGGAAGGGTTTCCTGTGCTCGCCATCCACCTTGACAAAAACCCTCGTGGCGCCCTACTTTTAGTAATAGGAATTAGGATTAGATTTAAGTTAGATTAGCGTTAGAATATAAGTGTGTGATTGTTACATAGGTTAAATGGTAAGATTTTGTACATTGCTGATTTTTATTTGGGAACACCATTTTGCATCACAACACCTCAGTCAATCTACTCAAAAATATACAAAACAAACTTAATATAACATAGTTGTGTTTTGGCTTAAATAATCGATAACAAAAATAGGGAAACAATTTTTATTTTGTCTACTCGAAAACCAGCGTGACAAATGATCAAAGACACAGTTTATTAATTAATCAATATTTTTTTTAGATTGGTTCTATCTACGTATCTATCCTATTATCATCCATTTTGTCTATACTAATGATTTACATTATTTATGTTGTTTAATAATTAATTTTAATTTAATATACTTTTGTATTATTGTAATTCCATTGTCGATTGTAATTTTATTTGATTGTTTTACTTTCTTCTCAATTGATCTAATGTTAACTTTATTTCATTATCATTATTTGACATAATTAAGAAAATGCTTATTACTGTTTCTTTTTTTAACAAATTTTACTATTGTGTCGTGATGGAATTTTTTGTTTAATATAATTTTATTATCATTGTCTTAAAATTTTATTTAATATAACATTGTTTTAAAATTTAATTTGATACGACGTTAACAATTGGTATTCATGCTGTTATATTATATTTGCATGCTGTGACTTCTTATTAGTGGAGAAGCACAAAGTCATATCCTGTTATTTATATTTTATAACATTTAAGGTATTTTCTCTGTTAGAAGTCCAAATAAATAAATGAATTCGTTTATTCTGTTTTATTTCATTCCATTTGTATTGTTACTGTGTTTTGTATTATTTTTTTTCTTTTGTTCATGTTTTCATTTGTTTTATTATTTGAATTTCATGATGTATTTGAGTTATTTAATTTTGTATTGATGATGTACCTAATTGGAGTTTGAATAACGTATTAACATAAATAAATCGACCTATCCGTAGAACAGAGTCCGATGAGATCATAGATCAAAAACGAGTTAAATAGCTAGACGAGATAAGGAATACGAACTCCACAGACCTACGTTTTTAGAATTTTCGAATTTTATTTATTTTAGGTAATATAGAATCGAATAACGATCAATCTGACTTTACCTCCGCATAAAAACGCACGGAGTGATCAACCGACGCCGCACGGTGAGCGAGGGCTGCGAGGGCGTCCCGTCCGTTCTTCAGACCGGCCACTGTTTGTTGGAGAGAGGACGTTTTTATGTCATGCGCTTAGCTTTTTTGCGGTTTGATGAAAAAATATATACTTTTAAAATTTTTGGCATGAATAATCACATTTTTAGCGATGTTGCTTTCACGGGAAATGTTGGATATGCTTAAAGAAGAGGTAGAAATGCCTGAGCTTATTTTAACATATTCAAAATTGTAAATACTGGTAATTTAACGATTTTAGTTGTATTACTTCAAGATATAGACTAATAAGTTCTTAAATTAATAAATAATAGCTCTAAATTGTTTTTTTGCCTCAGTAAGCAGTTTTGGGCGATCTATTTTAATGTAGGACGTTTTTTGACGGAGAGGTATAAAAATGAAATTTTAACGCGAAAATACTATTTGCCTCGTGTTTAGTCATAAGGTAATCATATATCATGAAATAATAAACAGCAAAAACGAGATGTCTTATGAAATATTAGAACGATATTATACGAACATAATAAAACGAAAAAACTCCCTAAAGAACGAGGTTTTTTATACACTTGGGTAGTTGGTTGCAAAATTCTTATAAAGAAAAACACTACCTCTCCAACCTACCATATAAAGACGGAACGGGATTTAAAGAGGTTTCTAAGTTAAGGATGCGTGAATTTTATAATTATTCGTACTGGTATACTCACAAGTACATCGCTATCAGTTTGAGGGACACTGGTGGCATGTTTTTATGTAAATTCCTTGTCTGCTTCCCTTTTGTTCAGTTATCGCTCGGTGTTAACTATGGCTACTTTTCTATTGAATCCTATTTGCATGGATCTAAGGTTGTGATTGCCTTGATCGTATGTATAATGTACCGTCATTTATTGTTTTGCTCTAATCTGAATGTACCTCTCATTTCAATTATTATTGTAGTGCTATTCATTCGTATTCTTTCTGTTTGCGATGTCACCTATTAGTGTTTATTACCAAAATGTTCGGGGATTGCGTAGGTAAACGTTAACATTCTATCGCAATGTGTGTGTCAATTCCTACGATATCATTTGCTTAACAGAGTCTTGGCTTATTGAAGGTATTAAAGACAGTGAATTGTTTGATGACCGTTACACAGTGTGGCGACGCGATAGAAATTATTCTAGCACAAAACAAACATTGGGGGGTGGCGTGCTTATTGCAGTTCGACGTGAACTTATTAGTGATCTCCGCAGTGAATGGTTCTCCTCTGCTGAAGACTTGTGGGTTACTCTCACCCTACACAGGAAGCGGCCACGAGTATCGTATAAAATGCATATTTGTGTGGTGTACATCTGCAACCAAAATCTTGGGCACTCTCAAGCAGGTCAGTTAACAAATTTTTCTAATAATCTAGCCGATATTGTTCAGAAGCATCCGTCTGATAAATTTCTACTTCTTGGCGATTTTAACCTACCAAATATAAACTGGGAACTAGATGATGATGGTCAGTCCTTTTGCCCTAGTAATATTCAAGGTAATGTTCAGGCTAACTTGTTTGATAACTTTGCAATCTGTAATATCTCACAATATAATCAGCAAGTAAATATTAACCACAAAATACTAGATCTAGTTTTATCCAATAGTGAGGTCTCAGTAGCAAGTTGCGCTGATCCTCTATGTGTCTCTCTATGTGTCTGCTGATTTCGTAGAACTTCATACTCTTCCGGCACGTCTTCGTACTAAATTTTTATATCATTCGGCCGACTATACAGCTATTAATCATCGGTTGAGCCAGATCGATTGGCGCAACGCAGTAAGCTCTGGGACATTGGAGGATGCTGTATCATTTTTCTATGACACAATCATTGAACTACGTGATTCTTTTGTACCAATTAGGACGGAAGTTCCAAGTAGCAGATACCCTCTTTGGTTCAAACAACCTCTGATAAAAATTTTAAAAGAAAAATCTAAGTACCACGCAAAGTTCAAGAAATACGGAAACCTGTCTGATCACGAGTCTTTTGTCTTGCTTCGACAGCGTGCCAGGGAAGTTGAAAGTGAAATCTTTAACTCCTATATTGCAAAAATTGAAGCAGACATTTCTAAGACACCCAGAGCGTTTTGGTCATATGTTAAATCAAGAAATCAGATCAATGCTTACCCTTCCTTGCTTAAATATAGAAATAGCACCTCAAGTGTCGGAGAGGACATCTGTAACATGTTTAGCGACTATTTCTACTCTAATTTTCTTGGTTCTGCTGCTAGTATTAATGACGACAATCTTTCCATTGACCACGTGCGGGGGCCTAGCATGTATTTGAGCGATACTGTCTCGGACATACATTCGGTCGAAGTTAATGAATTAGAAGTATTCAATCTACTTAAAGGAGTAGACTTATCCAAATCTACAGGGCCAGACAATATTCCACCAGTTTTTATACTCAACTGTGCCAAAAGTCTGACTCTTCCTCTTTTACTCCTGTTCAGGCGGTCCCTAAATTTGGGAGAGGTACCTTCGGTTTGGAAGTCGGCAATAATCACTCCGATCCATAAAAAAAGGGCCTAAAAACCTTGTGGAAAATTACAGACCCATATCTAAACTATGTATTTTCGCTAAAATCTTGAAAAAAATTATATACAAGCAGCTTTACACCTGTCTTAAATTAAGCATTAACGACCGCCAACATGGTTTCCTGCGAGGTCGGTCCACAACCACCAACCTAATTCTTTGTAGCGACTACTTGACTGAATGTATGGCCCGCCACTCACAAGTAGATGTAATTTACACAGATTACAGCAAGTGTTTTGATCGTTTGGATCATGCTATACTTTTGCGCAAACTGCTGGCTATGGGTATCAGTGGAAATCTTTTTAGGTGGTTCTCATCTTATGTGGCCAACAGGTGTCAAACTGTTGTCCTTAATGGATATACATCAAGAACTATGACGGCCCCCTCAGGAATTCCGCAGGGATCGCTTTTGGGACCCTTGTTATTCAACATCTTCATAAATGATGTGTCTTCATGTTTCTCGAATTCTACAGTCCTTTTATTTGCGGACGACATGAAGATTCTAAGTGAGATCGGGACTCATGAAGATGCTGATCGCCTCCAACACGATCTGGACAGGTTCGTAGGGTACTGCACGGCCAACCGGTTAGATCTAAATGTCTCGAAATGCTGCACGTGTACATTCACTCGTAAACTAAAGCGCATTATTTATGACTACAAATTAGCCAATACTTCAATAGCCAGAGTTAACTCGATTACAGACTTGGGAGTCACTTTTGACTCGAAACTTCTCTTTGACACACACATTGATAAAATTATTAAAAAAGCTTCTAAAGCCCTTGGTTTTATCTTGAGGATATCAGCGGATTTTAAAAATATTAAAACACTCAAAATTCTGTACTGTGCTTTTGTGCGCAGTCATCTCGAATATTGCTCACCAGTATGGAATCCTATCTACGATACTTACGTCAATCGCATCGAAAGTATCCAAAGGAAATTTTTGAGGTGCATTCAGTTTAGATCCAGAACTTATTTGCCTAATTACAACAACCGTTGCAGAAAGTTTCACGTTCTTCCACTGATTGAGCGGAGAAAAATTGCCGACATGGTATTTCTGTTCAATATAGCTAATGGCTCAATCGACTGTTCTGAATTGTTGAGCAAAATTGGTCTGCGTGTTCCATCTTTCACTTTAAGGAATCATCAGCCTCTGTATGTTCCCTCTGTGCGATGCGTATACCGACAAAACTCTTATATGATAAGAGCTAGCAGAGCATATAATTTGTTGTGTCGGAGGGTTAATGATCTCGATTTGTTCTCCACCAGTGTTCCTAAACTAAAAAAAATACTTTGTGATAGCTTCTTTGTTAATTACTAAAAAAAAATCAGTTTTACTAAATACTCTCAGAGTGCTTACTTGTTCTTAATTTCACTTTCATGTCCTGTGCTATACCTGTTACTCTCTTGTGCTAACCTAATGTTATCTGTGGAAACTTTTAATTGGCCTTCTTTCACTAATTATATTCTATCTGTATATATGCTAGCTGTAAGTTTCCTTAAAATGTAAAAATAAAATAAAAATAAAATAAACATTATTGAACTTCTAAGCGTTTCATGGGAATATAGGACGTTATTCTCAGATGACTTGTTTGTTGGATATTGAGATCAGACGTTTTTGCGGGGATAATGAAATCAGTTAGGACATTGTTCATTTAAAAATACCGGGAAATACATTGTTTTTTACATAATATTGTTATGAATACCTATAATAATACACAGTTTTTTATTATATGAAACAACAAACGTCACCTTTGCCTCCTGATACAGCAGAAATCAGTCAGCAGCTAGCTGATATATGGGGAGATTGTAGGAAGTTGGTGGGACCAAAGAAATTTCCTGTAACAGCTAAATACCAAATGTCATGTCTGATCCGTCTGCCGAGGACATTTACAGCGAACAACCTAGTACACTGTATTTGGAAGTGCCATCTAGTTTTGAAAATTTACTGAATTTAATTTTAAAAAATCAATTCAGTTTAATAAAGCTTGAAGAGCTGTTGGCAGTTTCTAACCATAGATTTTCCCCGGTTAATAAGAAACTGTCTATGCCAACTTATATGTCAATTCCTACTAACAAACATTTAATCCGCGACAGCACATTCTGCCCTATGTTATACTATGTACAATTTCATTACTATTATGTATTTACCACGTCTGAAAGACGGATTTATAATATTAATGCAGGCAGTTTGATATAAGATAGAGTTCCGATTGTCTGCTGATATGATAGATATTTACGTACTTACGTTTAAAAATTAAGACTGCTAGTTTAAGTTCATGCGGTAGTCGTGGTCATTTAGTTACCATAGTGTGATATGATGTGCCATTTCATTACTATTTTAAATTTCAACTACAACCAACAAAGTAGTTTTTGGTATACTTTCCGCCCGCGTTGATTTTAACTAATAAAATTATAAAGACTGACCGAATGTAAATTTGCAAAAAAAATATTGTGATTTTATAACTATTGCGATGCTTATTCATTCATACATCGTTTCGTTCTAAAACGAAAAGAAATATTTAAGTTTTAGCTTGTACTAATTTAAGTCCGTACCTAATTGACATGTGATTGCTGTCCAATATGAAGGCAAAAATTGCTTTTTTTTACTATTTTGGGATTTTATAAATCAATAAATGATTTAAAAAGCAAAATCCTCTTTTATTTATTTATATGGGATGGTAGTCATAATATGGCTAACATAATGTTTGCATATTTTAATGTGGTTATTCACAATTGACTCTTAATGGATAGGTTGTAATTGACAACAAAAAATGACCTATGGCAATATAGAACGTCACTAAATTCAAAAGTCTCCGTAAAACAACGTATAATGTTCACTACCGACTCCCGCTCTTTCGCAATAAAATGTTCTATGTTGATGTGGCACTCACTATCTCGTGAAATAAAAGGAAAACAAATATACACTATGTAGCATTAAACTAGGCAGGGGCATTACTGTAACATACCAAAAAATCTAAATGTCAAGTCTCACCGTTTAAAAGTTACACTAGTCAACACCTTCTCTGGCCTCTACTGAAAACTATCAATCCTGCAGATCGGACTTTGTTCTACGGATGAGTCGAAATATACCTATCACTTTTTCTCCCCTTATATTCAACCAACCTTTTTTTATAATTATAAATTAGTGCTTGACCATAATCCCTCCGTTGATGATTAAGCGCGCTAGATATTAGCGCTTATTAAGAGCTTATTCACTCTAGCCTTAAATACACTTAAATTGTAGTCAGATATTTACCTCTGCGCTGAGTATCGCGGGTTCAATTCCCGCACGGAACAAATACTTGTATGACCTACAAGTACTTGTTCCGGGTCTGGCTGAGTGTGAATGTGAGTTTATATTTTTGTAAACGCAACCACGATACAGGCTAATTCCTAGTGTGGCATAAAGTTAAAAAAACAAATCGTCTGTCGGTTGGTTTCAGATAATTTCCGAAATGTTTAGACCAGTTTTAATGGGACTTTTATTGACTAGCATTATAAAGAAAGAAAGAAAAATGTTTTTATTGACATTACAGCAAAATACATACATTTAAAACTATAAAACTTAGCATATAATGCCAAAAGGGCCTCAGCTCAGCATAACGACAGAAGACAACACAAGGTGTACCATCTGACGCTGATTATCAGCTGCAACCCATGAGTGCCATAAGCTAGAATTACAAAAACACAGTCCGCAATAATATAAATGATATATTTTGATAATAATAGTAATCCAAATGATAGAAAAACTTAAACATAATCACTTAAACAAATGAAAGATAAGGAGAAACTGGCACTTTGGTCCGATAGCCCGTTCTTTTTTTTTTTTTTTTATTAAAGTATAAACCAGCCCTTGACCGCAATCCTGCCTGATGGTAAGCAGTGACGCAATCGTTGATGGTAAAGCGCACTAGTTTATTAAGAGCCTATTCACTCTAGCCTTGAAGACACTCAAATTGTAGTCCGACGGAAACACCGCCGCCGGCAGATTGTTCCAGTCCCTCGATGTACGCGGTATAAAGGAGGAGGCGAAACGCTTCGTCCGGATCATAGAGGTGTTAACAACATAAGGGTGGAAACTCGCCGTACGACGGGTCGTCCGATGGTGGAACGGAGATGGGGGAATTAAATCGTGCAATTCCCTCGCACACTCCCCAGAATGTATCCTATAGAACACCGAAAGGCTGGCTACTCTACGCCTGTGCTCTAGGCTTTGGAGACCAACTCGAGTTAAATCAGGGTCACCAATCAGCCTCTTCGCACGCCTCTCCACTGAATCCAAAGTGGCCAGGTGACACTTAGCAGCACCAGCCCAAATGTGGCTGCAGTACTCCACACACGAACGGACCTGTGCTTTGTACAACATTAGAAGCTGCCCTGGTGTGAAGTACTGCCGGACCTTTGCGATTACACCAAGTTTTCTGGCAGCCACCTTGGCCTTGGACTCAATGAACCGCCCAAAGTTTAGGTTCGAGGAAATCTCAATACCCAAAAGCTGAAGGCGGTCGGTACACTCCAAGGATACATTCCGAAAAGTAGGAACGTTCCCGTGTTATTAATTCGCGCCATCCTCACGAGCAAAGCTGCGAATTAAAGCTACTACTTTGTATACTCTAAAATGGGCAAAAGTTAAATAGGTACCAAGATTACTGTCAATCATTTAATGGCATCCCCTTGTGTAAGTCTGACAACAACATTACCTAATCCTCCTTCGTGAAACCTTATACTCTATTTGGAGGTTAGGCGATCCGCAAACTCGTTGCTCTTCTGACAACATATTTCCCTTAAAGAGCCAGCACAAACAGCGAGAAGACGCATATGCGAATAACAATCCTGCGTCTAGTCGCAGGAACAAGACAGGGGCGCAAAGAAGGAACTCTGTATCTTCTTGTAATGTACGCCTGAGTCACACTTGCCGCTAGTTTACATCTGTAACTAGGCGTCACATTATTTCCTTTAAAGATTAGATAGAGAATTGAGTGTTATTTATATACAGTATGTTAAGAAAACCCTGTCCGACCCATAAGGATAATAAAGGTTAGGTAAACACATGACCAAATATAATATAAAATTTTACGTAATCATCATAGTACCAATACAATACTAATGAATTTTGAAATAATCTTTTTTTCCCGCGAATTAATTCCAACTTCCTCGAAATTTGGTAATTTTTAAAAAAGTGACAACTCCGGTATTATTATGAGCGAATAGCGATGCGACCACGTGCCGCGTGCCCTGCCGCCCGTCGCCCGCGGAAGGGTGCTTATCGCACATTTATTAAGTTACCCCTTTTTGCGAAATAATACCTATCTTTTTAGGGTGATATTTTTTTTAAGTTTATCCCGGTTTTGTATCCATTAGTAGAATCAGTTATCGATACCTCACAACACCTTCACGGGTCGGACAGGGTTTTCTTAACATACTGTATATATTTAATTAACGTTCACCAACAGTTGCTACATACATATTACACATTACAAATAAATACAAATGATTGTGTCTTAAATCTAACTGCACAACCAATTACAGGCAAACACCACATGCTAACTGCTCTTTGTAATTTGATCAATCTATGCTTATATTCTGACGACTGGATTCGAAATAAGTAATACACTAATGATATCTGAGAATCGTTGATATTGAGTCAGCGTGGACGTCGACCAGGTCGCTATGTTCGTTTACCAGTTTGCAAATGCGAGGTACAGGTGAATTAGTACCAGACTCTGTATGGCGAAGAAGGGGAGCCAACGGTGTTATGACTTTACGAGGTGGTCTGCGCGGTACTCTGAAGTTGAACCTAGATATCAATTGTGGGCAGTCATTGAATTTATGGAGCAGTTTATATGCGAATCTCAAATCCAAGACTTCTCTTGTTGCTCATCTCGTGGGTCCCTATTAACATTGTCGGATGTGAAAATCGACTACTTTACAGGAGAGCGCGGCAAAGTTTGAATTGTTGATATTTTTTTTATTATACGAACTGGGTTAACAGAAACTATCAGAATTGTAATACAAGTTTAAAAGTTTATTTGTATGGAAATAAATTACTATTATTGGTTTTCTAAGTATGTTAAAAGTCACAAAAGACTTTTTTAACCGTATCAAATAAAGTGTATTTTGTCGGATCTGCCACATACGACAATGTTACATGTACAAATAAATTGACTATTTGTTGGAAGTGCCACATACGACATTGTTATGTGTATAAAATTATTGATTATTTGTTGGAAGTGGCACATACGTAACTGTTAATTGAAAATCCTAGACCAATGTCTGTCGTATCTAAATAAAAATTATAAATAAAACAATTTTCAAATATCTTTGTAACTAGATATTTATTGCAAAATTCAATAGCAATCAAAACAAAACTCTAGGACCATAAAAAAACAACTTCAATTTTATACGAGCTTATAAAAACCGAAAAGCTTATAAAATTAATATCAGAAAAAAAAAAACTCCAGAAGTATAATTCAAAATAAAACAACCTGACTTCACAATACACAGCCTTAAAAGGATCAAAAGGCTTTTATAAGTAACTAGCGGCCCCCAGAGACTTCGTTCGCGTGGAGTTAGTTATGCTCCGCTTCTATTGGTCGCAGCGTGATGTTATATAGCCTAAAGCTTTCCTGGATTAATGGGCTATCCAACTCAAAAAGAATTTTTCAAATCAGACCAATAGTTCCTGAGATTAGCGCGTTCAAACAAACTCTTCTGCTTTATATATTAGTGTAGATTAATAAAAACCGTGAAAAGGATAAAAATAAAAATCGTGTGACTTAGTACACATCCGAAACAAAAAATTTATAAAATTCTTCACCTACATTATTTTTGCCCAAAAACACCTTATTCTTAACATAAAGCATAAAGAATAAAATCGGCATAACTTACATGACACTCTTAGATCCAGTGAAAAGTTTATAAAATTACTCTATTTTAAAAACTCTTATTTAAAATAAATAATCAGTCTTAACAAGTATCATTATTTTAATAATAGCACATTATTATCACATTTTAGGTTTTATTATTATAACATAGGAACAAAATAAGAATCAGTCTTAAGAGTTATACTTTAATTAATCTTCCTCAGCATTGTTTTCATGTGACTTGCGGGTATTTTGATCAAATTTTAAGTTTTGTTAATAACTGTGATATTTCTCCGGAGTTATTCCACTTTGACACATGTTAATTAAATCATGATATTTTTCACGACTGATAAAAATATCCCCATTATAAGCTTGCTTGAATAGAAATTCTAATCAGGATAGCCTTTCAGTGTTTCGGTTATAGTTTTCGGGCCATCTTCAAAATTATACTTTTATTCAATCCTATCATAGTGCTGTGCATGTACATGCCACCTCTCTTAAGCGAGTCCACTGAATTTTCTTTGTCACTGTTTATTGACCAATTATTTTTTGGTAGCAGTAATTTAAATTCAAATATGTCAGAGGTTGTCATCTCTTTCACTATATATGGGTTTAGCCCAGCGAACCAGACAGAACCATTCTTCTGGCACATAAATCAGCCTGCGATCACTTGCACCTTCAATAGTTGAATGGACACTATCACCCTCTTTCTGGGCGTGACCTTTCTCCATAAAACGATGGGTAATTGTGACTCCAAATTCTTTCGCGGCTATAAGGTAAAGAGCAAAAACAATGCGATTCAGGTTTTGCCCCGCACAATTATCTGACCAGAACCAAAATGTTTTTACTCCATTTTGTAAAACGTTTTGTTTCATAAACTGATAGAGACAACTAGACATTTCGTATGCGCCACGTTTTGCTGAAGGTAAGGTAGGTAAGTTTCCATATAAGTCGTCGTTGGTCCAGTTTGGTGGCGGTGGTGCCACGTTTTCTGAAACTGTGAACTCAGTTTGAGAATACGTAATATTGCGGCGTCATTGTTATTTTCATGAGAAGATGGGGACGTTATTGGTGTTTTCGATATTTTTTCGTGGTTAACAGCAACATTACTTTCAGTATGAATTTCAAAATAAGCAGATGGTTCAGATGGTAGGTGGTGAGAAACAGTGGGTTCATTATTTTCTCTTTCTGGAACTGCATCTTCATTGAAAACGTCATCAAGCATTTCATTCAACTTAATGAACTCATTTTGGAAACCACTTGGTAATGGAGATTCTCTATTAACTGAAAAAAAGTTAGATACTAATATATTTTTATGCACCTTGTCTCGCGAAAATTATATTAATCAGTAGAGCTAAACCAGTTTAAATGACACAAACGTAACAAAATGCATTTTTATAAAGACTATTTATAAAACCAACATTAAAATGTATAAAACATTGTTAGATATCACACATATTCAACAAAACGTTTTAAAATAAATACAGTTAACAAAGTTGGAAGTAACACATCCGACAAATAGAACGTAAATTAAAACTACTAAAAAAGTCGGATCTGGTACTACCTACATACTTTATCTCACAAAAAACGATTAACAATGTTGGATGTGACACTACCGACATATTTTACTTCATAAAAGACAGTTAACAATGTCCGTTATGTCACTTCCTACAATTTTAACTGAACTAATTGCGTACTTACTTTAAATATAAAAGTAAGTATTAAATAGTTTGTTTTTTAATAGTTAGTATTATGTTCGAAAAGCTGTGTTAGTAATAAAATATTAATAAATTTTTAAGTACCTGTTTTTTCATCTTCATCTGCATTACTCAAAATATTTAACCCCATACTCTTGTTTTTATCTGCATAATATTGTTTAGTGGCTAGTTTTATTAAGCGGGCGGACCTTGTAGACGTTATGGTTGTTATAAAGAACAAAGGTAAAATAAAAAATATCTTTGGCCTGCAATCTCATACAATGTGCGACACGACACCTGTAACATGGTCCGTACTGCCACAACCGCACGCGCCGTCGCCCCTCGTGCCCCGCAAACATTGTCGCGAGTTGACATCAGTCATTGTTAACTGGCGGTTATGACAATATCCGACAATGTTAACGTGGTTATTTTGAAAATTACTTATATTTTTCTTTTTTTCGTTTTACCTACTAAAAGAAGGGACATTTTAAGAGTGATTAATGAAATAAAAAAGAAATGGCAAAAATGCACATACGACAATGTTAATAGGGACCCACGATCTTATGATACATTTTGGGAACCTAGTTTCACTGCTTTGGTGCTTATCATGCAAGGTGAAGCATATCCGACTGATATCAAATGTGCATACATCGTGTGTACTCGTTGTAAGAGGCAATGAGAGCGATTCTCTGAATTATGTAAACTATTGTTGCGTGTTTGCAACTGGACGCCAGTGTGCGAAGCTTTGATCGAAGTATGGGAAAATCGTCGACTGTAACCTATCGCTGTGTCTAGTCGCAGAGTATTCGCATGTCGCATAGTGTGTGCTATATCGTAATATCGAGTTAGCAAGAAAATTTTCTTGAAAGCTATTTGTCTGCTGCTTGGTATACGATCCTATTTCATAGGATAGTAGATAAAATTTGATGGTTTTTCGGAGGGCAGTTTGGTTTATGTGATTTTTTCCCTAGTTTATGTAGTTTTTTCGATAAGTGGTAAAGTCTTATAGTGAAGAATAGTGTTAAGCTCCTTCAAATCTGTTTATCGTGAATATAAAAGATAAGAATAATAATATTTGTTTATTTATTCACACTACAAATGTAAACCATTGTGTTAGTAACAATCTTATTTAGTCTAAATTAGTACTTAGGTAATAACTAAAACTGATCTTGTACTGTCTGCTAACGCCCAGATATTTATTCATCGAGTTCTTACCAAACTTCAACTATGGTCGACATCCTTCCTTTTTTTTGTTGGGATGGGAAATCATCAAATAACTTCTCCTGCTCTGGGCGACTTTTACTGACTAAAATTCACCCTTGTTTCTTCACTTGCCTGTTCGATGGCCAGGGCCACGTTTTCTATGGTCGACGACCTTGGTTACTTATTTCTTTAACGACTATATGTGCCTCGGAAAGTCGATTAAACAGTAGACGTTATGCCTAATCCTTTTCCGATCGTATCCGATTCGATCCAGTGCTGTCCCATTGAAGAATGAGAGTGGGCGAATATTTATTTAAATGGGGAAAACACACAATTGTACATTACATGATAAATTTAGGTATAAAGTGCTTTAAGATACATAACAATACGTTTTTTAAATTTTATTTTTAGTTAAGGCAAATATATAGTGTATCTATAAAGTAGCATAGTTTTGATACTTTAGGTGAGTTAATTTATCGCTGATGTTAAAAATGAATTATATCATGTTTGGAATCAAAATTAGTTCTTATTTAATCTTTCATAAAAATAATAATATGTAATTTCTATCAGAAGATACCCATCTTCTGATAGAAATTACATATTATTATTTTTATGAAAGATTAAAAATCTGATATATGTATCAGGTTAAAGATCAGTCAGTTATTCGCTGATGACAGCAGAAGCGGAGACGTTGTTGGTGACGCAGCTGACAATGTAAATACTTTTGACGAAGAATATTTGTAATTGATGATGAAAGCAATTATATTATTATGTTTTGCAATACTTTTCATCGGTAAAACACGTTAAAATAAATAATAATAAATACGTATGAATATTTTTTTTGGTTTACTCATTTTATTTAAACGTAAGAGACTATAGATTTTTGCCATCATTAAAACCAATTTTGCTTCTAGCACAAAATAATGGCTAGTATCAAAATGATTTCAGTCACACTAACAGGGTTGCTATATGCACAACCGTAGCGCCCTCATCTATTTTCACGACTTTATAGACAAACTTTATCTACATCAATAAAATAAGTGTTATAGTTGTCAACAAATCTCCGAAGCGGCGCTCACTCACGGCAAAGAGGCACCACGCACCTCGCGCACCTCTCGTCTCAGAACTGTTCTGGGCACAACATAGCAAAACTTATTATTAATTACGAGTAATCAAACGTGTTATGGACCAAAATATGCAGGATCATAGCTTGAAGCAACAAGCGTCTCGTCTCGTTGTCGTAAGATAGGATACATCAGTATCTGCGCATATACATACATACTTGTGCACTATAACATTCCCCGCGCCGAAGACTGGCCTCCGCTGACCATTGATCGCCATGACCGGAATTCTAACTGAGTTATTTCTGCTATTGGTCACAGCGTGATTTTATATAGCCTAAAGGCTTCCTGGATTAATGGGCTATCCCACGCTAAAAGGATTTTTCAAATCAGACCAGTAGCTCCTGAGATTAGCGCGTTCAAACAAACTAACAAACTGTTCAGCTTTAAATATTCATCATCATCATTATCAACCTTTTTATCGTCCCACTGGTGGGCACAAGTCTCCTCTCATTCAGAGAAGGATTGAGCGTAATCACCACGCTTGCTCAATGCGGGTTGGCGATTTCAGACTTAAAGTCCAGGTTTCGTCAAGATGTTTTCCTTCACCTTCAGTCATTGGTGTCCAAGATATACTTAGAAAATACATATAACTTTAGAAAAGTTACATTGGTACTTCCCTGACCTGGAATCGAACCCGCGCACTCATACTTGAGAGGCTGTTGTTTTAACCACTAGGCCACCACGACTTTATATATTACTATAGGTGAAACTGATTTGTAAGACTATTTCAGAAACTTTGTCACTTGAACAATAAATTGAAAAGTCCATTTTCTTATCGTTTAGTCTCATGTCTCAATTCCGCCCACTATAATATGCAGGCTGTAAATATCGATTGTCTAAGGAATTCTAGTAGACACTTGATCGTTCTGGCTTTAACCGCCCATAACCGGTTCAGACCAGCTTATGGCGCGGCGGTTCGTCGTATCAATTATTACCTGAAAACACTAAAAGTTAAGCTCGAGGTAAATTTTATAGGTTTCTTGTTGAAATTTTAACGGCTTCTGGGTTCAAAGTTGTTCAATTGTTAAAGGGTTGAGCGAACAAATAAAATTTTACTCGATACCAGTTTAGGTCTATTGTTTTAGAAAAAACGGCTCTAAATACTGAAGGGTTGCAATTATGTATTCAAATATTGTTCTTATTTATGCATGTGTAAAGTCCAAATTAATTTAGTCAATTAATGGCAATTTAGTCAAATAATAAAAGGGATATAATTTATGTGTTTAAATTAGGTTCTTATTTTGTAATAATTAAGAATGAAAACAGCGTGCCCAATTATTGAAGGTACTTAATTAATATTGTACACAATTCCGATTAAAAATGGCCGGAGTATTAAATGACTAAATCTTTTTAAAATTATTTCCGTTTTAAAAGTCTATCTTTGTGATATTTTTTAATGGTTGCTTTTAATTAACAATCAACAACTTTCCTTCGGACATATTTCTTATATTTGACATAAAACGCAGTTTGGAATGTATCAGCAGCGTCATACAATATGCCCCATAAATGTATTTTATTTATATTTTATTATTGCATATACGTATATACTATTATTATTGTGTCCCAATGCGATAGCATGTAGTTAATCTACAAATTCGAATAAACGAACCAACTTACTAATCATGAGATAACTTATATTTAGTCGACAGACAAAGCAGATGTTTCAGAAATGTATGGAGCTTGGGCCAGCACATTGTACACTTAATGCTAGGTATAGTTACGCTATAGTTAAATGTTTTAATGTTAATTTCCTATATTTTGGCTTAGTTTTTAAACAGATTCAATTTAACTGGGCCAAGGAGTGCAACACAACTACTATTAAATATGGTGGTCAGCAATAAGCGAAATAAGATTTTGACTGTGTCATTTAATTTACGTGTCATGTATCTAAGGCTATCGTATCTACAGTATGTAAAGAAAACCCTGTCCGACCCATAAGGATAATAAAAGTTAGGGAAACACATGACCAAATATAATATATTTCAATAAAACTCCAACTTGGACAGATCCATATAATAATTTTATTCTTCACAACAGGTAACAGCCAATATATTATACTTAAATCGAATACATAACGGACGGACTTCAATATTTCTTAACTATTCCGAGTGATTCGGTTGAGAACCAAGAACTGAGCCTACTGGCTCTAAAAATGCTTATTTCTAATTTCATTCCCGCCACCACTTTGACCAATTAAATGAGGGTACTAGAGAGTTGGCGTAATTTCCGGTTTCGCTCTTTCTAGATAACATGATATTATGAAATTTAAACAAAAACTGATCATTAAAATACTAATAAATGTTCTTAATATTTGAGAAAGAATCATTACATTACATTCGGCCATCCTACATAGTGCAGCCTCCTGACGCACTACAGCTAATATCAAGAATTCATAAATAACATAATATAGAAGTACACAACTTAGATAATATCGGACTTTCTACTTCAATAATATACAACAATAACAAATACTATTCAATAATATATTACTTAAAATCTCAGTTGATTATCAAATCAGGAAAAAGAATCATTACATTAAATTATCTTATTTAATTAAGTAATCATAATATATAACACCTACTTCAGAATCGCACAGTTCATTTCTTGTAATCTGGCTTAATAATCAGAATTCGATTAATAGAGCAAACACTTTTTTAAATATCTCAATATTATGTATATCAAAAGTATATCATTTGAATGTCAATATAATAAATAATAGAAGACAATTTGGATACCAGAAAGGCGATTGTTTGTTTTGATGCCATAAACACTTATATATGACATAATTAATAAATTAAATGACAAAATGAAAGTGGCTGGACTATTTATCGACCTCAGCTCGGCTTTTGATACTATTGACTATGAATTATTACTGACTAACTTAGAACATTACAGTATCGAGAGGCAAATCCTTAATTCTCATAAGATCCTACTTACATAATAGAAGAATGTCTGTAGAAATTAAAAACATCGATAGAAACAATCATTGAAGTTGTATACACGTCTAAAATCACAAAGATACAACATGGTAAAACAATTATACGTACAACAGATAAACAATTATACGTACTATAAATATGTGATTATGACTATAGAACAATACTAATACATCGAATAAGTGATTTAGTTTACTGGAAACTGAAGAAAGTGACTATCAATAACGCAGTGAAAGTGTTTGCAAAGAATTCTGTTAGTGAACACGGAAAATAAACGCAAAAAATGTTTTACATAATATGATTTTTCGAGCACACCGTCATTTGGATAAAAGTGCAAAGTGGATTCAACTACAAAACCCAGTCAGTCTCAGGAGTTCTTGGCAAGTTAAATTTATATTACTACTATGGATTTATTTGAAAACATAACGTTTAGATTGAAACATCGCACTAAATCAATGTCCGAGGTTAACAAAACGGCTGACAAAGTAGACTTAAGTAGTAGTTCCACTAACCTGACGTTAGATGGCAGCACCAATAGCCTTCCGAACATATCCGCTGACGAAATTGATTCACAGATACAGGAACTTAATAATGAGATATGAAATGAAATGAAATGAAATGAAATGAAATGAAATGAAATCGTTTATTAAGCAAGTAGGATCACCGATCACTTTTACACGTCATGAAATGACGATAATAATAATAAAACGAATGATATTAAAACTTAAGCTCGAACTGACTTCAGCTCATGATGAAATTAGTAAATTATCCTTAGAAAATATGGAACTTAAAAATACAGTTTCAAAAATAAATACAAGGCATGAATTAGTCAAAAAGGTGACAAAAAAGTTAACAACTGAGATAATTACACCAAGAAAAAAGTCCTCAGTTTCAAAACCTCATAATGGTACACCTAAGTCGCAAAAAGAAAGAGAAAATTTTCTCACTCCAACGCCACATGATATGTTTACAACTGCTTCTAAAACGTCACCAAAGGTGTGCAGAAAAACTGAAAGTTTAATAAAACGTAATAATTGCATTTCTGTTAAAAATAAGTTGTGTATCATTAGCAGCAATAATAAAAATAAAATGTTACCAATAGCAGTAAACATGTTTCAGAACTACCAAATATGCCATTATCTCACACCAAACTGTGGTGTGGAGACCTTAGTTAATAACATTGATAAAAAACTGACCAACTACACTGAAAATGACTACTGCATAGTGTTCGTAGGAGAAGAAGATTTTCAAGTAACAAAAAATTACTGTAGTCTTATTGTTTCTTTAAGAGAAACCTTGAGTACTGTACAACATACCAACATTATAATTTGCCTACCTACATATAAAAATAGTAAACACGCAATTCTTTTTAACTGGAGAGTAGAAACGTTCAATAATTTGTTGTACATGGATAACCAATCATTTCTATACGCCATGATTTTAGACTCTAACTTAAAATTGACATTCGACATGTTTAGGAGAGTCAGTGGTAGAATAAGTAACAAAGGAATGAAAAACGTTTATCACAATTTGAAGATGCTAATTGACGAAAACAATAAATATATCCTTGACGTAACAAACGGTAAAATACCTTATAATATATCAAACATTGACATTTACCAACCTGACAATCATATGAAGACAATAACTAAATCAGACGACACCGGACAGCTTTTTCTTTAGTCATATTGTTGTAATGCATCAAAACATTGCCGGATTATTAAATAAATCAGACCTGTTAACTATACAACTGGAACACTTAGAAAAACAAGGGACAACTTTAGATGTACTCTGTTTGACAGAACACTTCATTACATCTGGATATGAGCATTTATTACACATTCCAAATTTCCACCTAGCTGCTTTTTATTCGCGAAGCACAAACCGAGGCGGAACTTGTATTCTTGTGAGACAGGGACATCAGTACAGGGAACTACCAGATGTTGCTAAACAATCTGTAGCAGGTGTGATAGAAATGTGTGCCTTAGAATTGACATCCCATTCAATTATTATTATATGTGTGTATAGAATACCGAAATATAATTACTTGACATTTTATGAAAAACTTGACATTGTATTAAAAAAAGTTTGTCTATTATCAAATAAAAAAATTGTGTTGTGTGGTGATCTTAACATTAATGTACTGTTGAGAAATAGGATTACGATGGATTTGGAACATTTTCTGCTTAATTATAATTTAACTCTAGCGCTAAACCAGCCTACCAGGCTTCATAGTAAGACGTGCATTGATAACTTTGCTCATAATCTAGGTAAAGGATGGAAAGCAGATATTATTGACCTTTTGTTGTCAGATCACACATCACAAATACTTAAAATACCTGTACATAAAGCGTTTCGCTTAAAATTTTGGAAAACCATAAAAAAATGTTACTCAAATGAGAACTTAGCTAAATTTAAATCATGTTTACAAAATATATCTTTTCAAGAAGTTTACGAAAGTCATGATGTTAATGTGGCGTACAAGACATTTCATGATATTTTCTCGATGTTTTACAATCTCTGTTTTCCAGAGAAAATAATAACAATAAACACTAATAAACAGGTGAAATGGATTTCTCGTGGCATAAAGACATGTAGTAAAAGGCAGAGACAGCTATTGTGGGCTTACAGACTACACCCAACAAAAACAGCTAAAACTGAATTGAAAAATTACACTACGCGGTACAAAAAAATTGTTAAACTAACTCAGAAGGCACAAAATAACTACTTCATAAACAACTCTCAAAACAAATCAAAGGCCACGTGGCATATAGTAAATAAATCTAAAATTAACCTGCCTAAAGAACAGATACTCACAATAGAAACAGGGAATATGACTTATACAAACCCAATTGACATAGCAAATGCTTTTAATAATTACTTTATAGATGACATCGAGAAAAATATAATAACCGACATAAAAATAATGAATATGTTAGACAATTTGACAATGCAATCAATGTTTATGCAACCTGTTCTGAAATCCGACATTATATTAGCCACAAAAACACTAAAAAACACTAGTACTGTAGGTATTGACGGTATAACGACGAAAGTAATTAAATATGTAATTGACATTATAGCACCCGTGCTAGCACATATTATTAATGTCGGTATTACCGAGGGCATCTATCCCGAAGATTTAAAAAAAGTCATAATAAAACCGCTCCACAAAAAAGAAGACAAAAAGCTTATAAAAAATTACCGTCCCATAGCCAAAATTCCTATTTTTTCCAAAATTTTTGAAAAAGTTATATATAACTCGTTATATCAGTTTCTTCATAAACACAACGTCTTGTGCAAGGAACAAAACGGTTTCCGAAGAAATAAAACCATTAATATGGCCATCTTTGACTTCCTCAATAATATTATGTCTGCTGTGGATAAAAGGACTCCCATCTGCGCTATTTACACAGACATGACTAAAGCCTTTGATTATGTCTCTCACAAAATCCTTTTAGACAAATTGCATTGCTATGGCATCAGAGGAAACATTTTAAAATTAATAGAATCATATCTAAGTAATAGATTCCAATTTACGGAAATTACGAGAGTGTGTGCGAAGTCAAAAATGGAACAAACGTATGTGTCAAATTTCAGGAATATAAAATATGGGGTGCCTCAGGGTAGCGTGCTCGGGCCACCTTTATTTCTCATATATATAAATGATCTGCCGAAAGTGACGCAACAACAAATGGTTTTGTTTGCAGACGATAGCACTGCCATAGTAAAATGTAGAGATCTAAATACATATGAAACTGACATTAATAATACTCTTACTGACATAATTAATTGGCTTAATATGAATAATTTAAAAATTAACCTGAAGAAAACCAAACTAATGCATTTTTACCAAAAAATTGAAGCTCCAAAAATGTGTGTCAAATTTAATGGCAACGTAATAGAAGAGGAAAAAGTAAGTGTGTTTTTGGGTATCTATATTGACAGTAACTTGAATTGGAAACCGCATATAGAACAGCTTTGTGGGAAAATTCATAAATCAGCATACGCACTTTTTCAACTGGCCAGAAAAGTAAATATAGACTCGTTACTTGTTGCCTATCATGGTTTGGTGGTCTCACTCATACGATACGGTATTATTTTCTGGGGTAATTCGCCGGATAAAGAATTAATATTCAAGGCACAAAAAAGGTGCATTAGAGCCATGTGTGGTTTGAAAACAGAAGACAGTTGCGCGCCGTACTTTAAATCGCTAAAAGTTCTTACGGTGCCGGCGTTATACATACTGGAAATGAGTATCTTTATCAAACAGAATCCTCACCTTTTCGAAAAAATTACAACGGCACGAAATGTTCCACTTCGTAGTCAGTACAAAAATTGTTTGTGTAATTATAAATGCAACACTGCACTAGTCAAAAAAAGTATCCTAGGTATGGCTCCACGTATTTATAATAAAATTCCAGACGCCATTAAAGAATTAAATTTTACACAATTTAAGAAAAGAATGAAATTGTTCTTAATTGATAAATGCTACTACACAATTGATGAATACCTGAATGACGAATTAATGTAGAATTGCAATTTATTTTTATTGAATTTTTGTTTTTTCATTAATTTTGATATTTTATTTAATTTTTTTTTGACATATAATTATTTTGACATCGATTTTTTTTTTGACTAATATTTATATATGTTTTTTTACATTTTAATAATTCCTCATTTAGTTATGACATAACAATAATAGAAAATCTAGATTTGCATGTATATTTGTACGCCTACTGGCATAACATAGCGCTCAGCTCATCAAAACCAAGAACTGTACCTCTATTACCTATGTTAACAAATAAAAGTATTATTATTAGTATTATTATTATTATTATTATTATGGTGTACCTCAAAACTCAATTTTGGGGCCTGTTCTATATATCATATTTACAAATGACTTGCTGAACTTTATGCATCACACTAAACCTAATGTAAAACTTGTCTTTGCGGATGATACTAACATAATAATAGAGGCTAATGACTTAAAAGAATTGACCCAAGCTGTAAACAAACCACTTAAAAATCTTTACGATTGGTTTACAGTTACCTTTTGCTAAATACAAGTAAAACCAACATTACTTTATTCAAGACAACAACTCGTTACAACGAGAATATAGACGTACAAATTAATGGAGACAAGATTGACTTAGTAGACAAAGTCAAATTCTTAGGTATTAATATAAATGTGAACTTAAATTGGAAACATGAGCTAGCTGCTATTGACTCTTCTATTTCATCAGCATGCTATGCAATCAGGAGCCTTAGAGATATTTTAGATTTAAAGCATCTAAAGTCTATTTATTATGGCGCTTAACGAAGCTAGATTGAGATAACAGTTACAATTATACTTGTCAGAAAGCGTTCATGTTACAGAAATGTGCTATAAGGACGATCGATAAATTAACTACTAAATCCCTAAACTCATCACCTTCTGTTGCCGAGTCTTTGCTTAAAGAAAATGTTAATGTTTGTAATTCGGAATTTCACTTTGAATATGTTACCAGTAAAGATATAATTAAAATCTTTCACACTCTCAATATAAAAAAGACTGCTGACCTATGGGGTCATTCGGTGGAAGTTGCAAGGTCTATTATTTATATTGTGGCACCCACTCTAGCGGTTATCTTTAATACTTGTATTGACTGTGGAGAGTTTCCTGATCTCATGAAAAATAGTAAGATAATACCTTTGTTTAAATCAGGCAGTACATCAGACCCCACAAATTATAGACCTATTTCTGTACTACCTACCTTTAGTAAAATTTTAAACCAAAATTAATTTTAAACCAAATGCTAAGTTTTTTTAATAAACATAAATGATTACATAGCAAACAGTTCGGTTTTACAAGGGGTCGTTCAACTACTGATGCCGGTGTTGAACTTCTATGTCATATCTACAATGCATGGGAGGATAAATGCGATGCCTTGGGCATTTTTTGTGATTTGTCCAAGGCATTCGATTGCGTTCTTCACGAGACGTTAATCAGGAAACTCCGCCACTACGGGATCAGGAACTCTGCATTGGATCTTATTACATCCTATTTGAGTGGTAGGATTCAAAGCGTTGACGTTAATGGAAAAAGATCATCCGGATCTTTAGTAACAATGGGAGTCCCACAGGGGTCAATTCTTGGTCCCTTTTTGTTTCTTGTTTACATTAATGACCTGCCGTACCTCATAAAGGATAATCACGATATAGTGTTGTTTGCAGATGACACTTCACTTTTATTTAAACTTAAACGTCAGCAGCAGGTCACTGATGATGTAAATAGCGCGATCTCCAAAGTAGTCCACTGGTTTAATGTTAATAATTTACTCTTAAACGAGAAAAAAACCAAATGCATTAAGTTTACTCTACCTCACGTTAGGCAGGTGAAAACTAAAGTGTTGATAAGGGGCGAAGAATTGGAATCTGAAGACAGCACAGTGTTCTTGGGTATAACTCTGGATGCTAAGCTTCAATGAGGTCCCCATATAGAAAAATTGTCAAAAAAACTAAGTTCTGCTGCATACGCAGTTAGAACAATTCGTAATTTGACTGATATTGAGACGGCCCGTTTAGTGTACTTTGGCTATTTCCATAGCGTAATGTCGTACGGCATTCTGTTGTGGGGAAATGCCACTGATATTCAGACAATATTTGTTTTGCAGAAACGAGCTGTTCGTGCAATTTATAAATTAAGTCCAAGACACTCTCTCAGAGAAAAATTTAAAGAAATTAATGTACTGACCGTGCCGTCTCAATATATTTATGAAAATCTTTTGTATGCTCATAAAAATATAAAATTGTATAAAAAATACAGTGATGTCCATAATATAAATACTAGAAACAAGCACAAATTTATTGTACCTACAACAAGGCTCAAGAAAATAGGTGGCTCTTTTAGATGCCAATGTATACATTTTTACAATAGACTTCCAGAGGTGGTTCAAGATCTGAGCCTGAATAAATTCAAATGCTTCATTAAACGTAAGTTGTGTCAGAAAGCATTTTATAGTGTTAAAGATTATATTGACGACAAAAAGGCTTGGGCTTGAGCTGCGTCCGATTTCTATGCTTACACTGATTGTTCTTTGATTTTTCTTCTCGTAGTTTAAATTTGCAATTGTTTGTTTTTTCTTAACTCAAAGCCAGTACACACTATGTAGCCAGGCATATTATACGTTACGGAATTGCATCGCTGACAGGGGTATTCGGCACTGGTGCAGCTGCACAGGAGCTAAACTTAGCATTCGGGAACACCGTTGGAGCTGCTGAACCTTGGACAAAACTGTCTTTGCATTGTGTAGATTCAATTTCTTAGTATTGTATAATTGCATGGAACACGTGTGAGCACGATCTATTTGCTGTAAAGCATCTATTTGTTGGGTTAGTCGTTTATTGGCTTGATAGTGCTATGGCTGTTGAGAGTATGTCATGCTCACTCAAATGTCTCGCTGGTGGTGGCGTGTGTGTTGGGTCATTAGGTTCCCTTCAATATGGTTGAGCTGAATGATGCTGATCCATACGTCATGTTCGTGAACGGACGCCGTCAGAGGAGACTGGTCATCTCTTAGCTGCTACGGCGTATTTTAATTTCTGAATTGTTGTTTTTTTTCCATAATGGACGCTCTCAGCGTACAATATATTTCTGCATCGTTCTCACACGATTGATTTCAAAATGAATGATGTAATCAAATATTTGTATCAATAGCTTGATATTTTAAAAGAGTGTCCATGTAGTTTCTTGCCCGTTCTTCTCCATAGGTACCTACTCTTTGGAATGGGCGACTAGCTTCACCTTACTGACTGACCGACCTTCTGACAATGCAAAAGTGCCTGTAACTGGTTTATTTGAAGTTGATGCTTTGATTTTGATTTTGATCTCACAAACAAAATCTTGTAGAGGGCATTTTTTTTTAAGTTGAATATTTTGACAGTACTAACTTTATATATATTGGTTATTCTTTGTTACTTTGCCAAGTATATTCATCAGTATGAATCGCAAGAGGAACGTAAGGTAAGATTAGAAATTTTCCTCCTTTCTTCATTCAATAGCACATGAAGAAAGGAGTTTAAACACAAGTTGTCACCAAATTTTAACGTGGTCAGGCATTGCTCCAGCTACCAAGTAGTTGAATTGTTCAATAGGTTACCAACTGATTTGAAATTGTTAATATATAATAGTCATTTATTTAAAAATAAATTAAAAAGCTTGTTGGAAAGATGTTTGTAATCAGTATCAGAATTCATGTAAAATGATACAAAATAAAGAAAGTACCAGTGAACACGCTTTCGACTCAATTTCTTAACTTTGACTGTAACAATATGCTTTGACTGTGACTACGCATTTGACATTTATTTTTTTTTCTTGTAATCATATCTGACAGATGATCGATTAATTTGTTCAGTTTGTATTTACGATTTGTAAAATTTTATTTGTTTAATTTTGATTGTAAGTTTCTTTTAGGCCGATGTTCATGCCAAGGCCTATAATAAATTTAAAAAAAAATCATATCTGACATTTGTTTATATATCTATTGACACACTTAAGTATAATTGATTGACTTGTTTGTCTGTGATTATTTATTTATTTTATTATTTATGTACACACAATAAAATATTAAAATCGACATTTTTAATTTTTTTAGCCGCATGTGGTATTTCTATTTTAATTTTATATGCAATGTTCAACACAATGTAAATTGTTATGAATAAATAAATGATGATGATGAATAGACTATTGTTCAATTGGGTAATTGACGAAAATGAAATAATAAGGGTCGAAGAGTATAGAAGATCGTGGAGCAGCCTTTTATGTGCCTAGTGAACCAATACATTGTCAAAGTAATTGCTTTAAAATAGACAAGAAAGCGTCCATAATGACGTTGGAACTTATTGCAATCTCTGAAGCACTTACGTTCTGTAGCAGTAGTCAACACAAGAATATTGTTATTTGCACAGACAGCAAAAGTTCCTTACAACATTTAGCTCGATGCGCCTCTGGCCTCAGAGGTGTATCGATAGCTTATGTTATTCTATCGAAGATAGATGAATTAATGCATAAAGGTGTTACATTGAGATTGCAATGGGTTCCATCGCATATTGGATTAGAGGGCAATGAAAGGGCCGACATGCTGGCAAAATATGCAGCTAAACACGGAAAACAAACTAACATAGTTTTGGACTATTCTGAGGTGTTACCTAAATTTAAAAAAAAATGTTATGAAGATTGGAAAGAATATTTTGACAAGCGTTCTTTAGACAAAGGGATTTGGTACAAAACTGTGCAGAGTCAGCCTTTTCGTGTGCCCTGGTTTATAAACAATAATTTAAGTAGAAAATTGGTTGTTACGGCTCATAGACTTAGATCTGGACACATTCCATGTAATAAGTTTGCGTTTCTAATGAAAAAAACGATGTCGCCTAACTGTGTGGAGTGCGGAGTTGTCGAAGACTTACACCACTTATTGATGGATTGTGTCCGGTACGAGTCTGGTAGAAATGACTTATTCAGGGTCTTGAGGCTGAACAGACTTGAAATAGGCACATTCCATAAAATCCTGGCCCAACCAAATGGCGACGATGCGAAGAGTCTGTTTAGATTTATGGCTCAAATGTGATAAATGTGTATTCAGGGTACGATGGGACTGACATACGCATTGCGATTATAAATGTCCCTAAACAAAAGTAGATAAAAAAAAAAAAAAAGAAATAATAAAAATAATGAAATAATGACAACTAGTTTGCTTCGTCATTCTCGTTTTCACTACCCGAACTACTTGAGTCACTCATGAATTTCTAATGCTTTTACATGAATCCAAGGTCCTCATCCTATCCGTGGCTACGACAGTCATAAGGTTTGACTTTCTTTTGAAAACTTGGGACATCAGTTATTCTATATCGGTAGTTTCCAAGGGCCTCTACAATCTTATACGAATAAGAGAATGAATAATTCTGATAAGAGATTGAGCTTTCCCAGTCGTTAACATAGTTATTTCGCGAAAGTTTAACTATATATCCAACATCATATTTACGAGCCGGCACCCGGTCAGCGTCATGCCTTTCTTTTTGTCTGATTTGGTCTAGTGGTTCTATAGTAGCAACGTTGGTATTAATTTTTCTAACGCAACAGGATTCTAGCTCGTTAACTGGCAATGCCCTCGCTAACAAAATATCAGATTCTAACGTGATGTGGTTTATTGCTAAATTAGTAACAATAATATTACCCTTCCCATTAGATGACCGATAAATACCTTGTAGTAAACTAAATTCCCTTTTAGGCTCAACAGAGTAGTAACCTTCTATATAAATATTGCTCGTGAAGTTTCAGTCCCTGGCATGAATTGGTACAACACGTTTGTATAAACTTAGTGGGAACCGTAGTATACAGTTTCATTTGTGAAGACTCCGTGTCAAAGGTATCGTAAGTAGGACTCCTATAAAATGTTAGTCTGCAACTATCCTTCAGTGCAATCGCAAAAGGCAGCTCCGTAAAATGCTGCCCAATGATCAATGGAGTATGCATGAATTCAACGTTGACTATTAACACATCGATAGAAGCCTCAATTTCGTCAACCTTCAGAGTCACATGATTTAAATAAAGGCTGTATAGCAGAGTTACCAAAACTCCGTACTATTGGAATTTTATCATAATTTTTAACAAGTTGTCAGATAATAGCATCGTTCTTACGTAGAAGACTACACTGACTCCCGTAGTCAATATACGCTTTGAAAACTTTATCATTAACAGAAACATTTAAAGCTTTCCTTTTAGCTAAGTTACCTGTTCCTAATACGGAAGACACGCGAGATCGTAATGGTAGCAGTTTGCAGTAATTGTTGTCATGCCCAACCCTATGGCTTGTCATGCATTGTTGTCATGCCCAACCCTATGTCTTTACATCTAACTATAGGTTTTTGACATTTAAATTAGTACTACTAGTTACATTATTTGAATTGCTAAATCTACGAGCATTACGATCACGGAACTTTGGTTGAGTAGGAAAACTAGTCTGCGAACATTGAGAGCATAGAAAATTTAAAAGATCTTCAGGTTCAGAACAATTAAGAGTTTAAGCGCCACTCCTAATCTACCGACCTATCAGTCAACCCACGAACAAAACAGTCTACCTACTTCTTACCAACTTAATTTATCGTAAAAATAGTCGCGAAGACTTTTATTCATTTCGTGAAGTCCTATTAAGTATCTCTCCTAAAAGGCGTCCATAGTTCTCTTCACTAGAAAACGCCTTTCGAAGCCTTGCTTGCCATTCGTCCCATGTATATACTACTGTCGGCAAGGTCTCAAACCATCTTTTAGCTAGTTCCGCAAGTTTTTGAAAGGAAAAATGGACTATTTGTATTTCATCCCAGCCATAAATGCCTGCGCACTCGTTCACTTTCCTAAGCCAGCTGTCAATGGTTTGAGCCCTATAGGCCGGGTCGAATTCGGGAACTACATTATTTTAAATTTTTAAAATTGAAATGAACTTCTACTTGGTTCTCCTTTGAAATCGGGGAGCAGCTTCAACAAGTCTTTTGCGGCCAACAGACTCGATGTCCTACGAGCCTTCCTTGGTGTGGCCTCTCCGCTAGAAGTAGAAGTCGTTCTCCTTTTATTCTTCAATTGCCTCCTAGGCGGAGTAGTTGGAGGTGCCACTCCTTTTTATCATCCTCGCTTGGTACCATGGCTGAAGATAAATGGAGCCGAGTAGAAATCCATACCCCGATTATCCAAATCAGTACAAAAATATTCATTGCTAATAGTTTCATAAGCTTTAAGCCATTAATTTTATCCAAGCAACTACCCAACATAATCCACTCAGTCCTCACAATAATCTAAAGAAAGAAAAGAAAGAAAAATGCGTTTATTGACATTACAGCAAAATACATACATTTAAACTATAAAACAATAAAACCCAGCTTATAATGCCAAAAGGGCCTCAGCTCAGCATAATGTCAGATGACAACACAAGATGTGCCATCTGACGCTGATTTTCAGCTGCAACCCACGAGTGCCATACGCTAGAATTTCAAAAACACAGTCCGCAATAATATAAATGATATATTTAGATAATATAAGTAATCCAAATGATAGAAAAACCCAAAATGTTGTGACATGCATAAATGTGTGTGTGTATATATATGTTAAATACGTTGTAAATTGTTCAAAAAATAAAATAAATATTCAATTTACTTTCATTTTATAAACAAGTAAGTTAGGAAATATGAATACCTAAATAAATATCAAAAAAAATAAATTAATTAATTAATTAAATAATAACATACAAAAAACAGAAAATAAAACAGAAAATAGAAAATACCCCCCTCCCCACCAATCACAAGAATTAAAAAATAAGATGGCTTATATGGCAGATACGTCTGCTTGGACATTTTCGTACTCTTTTTGGTGACATAAAAGATATTCTTTTAATTTCAATTTAAAAGTAGAGGAACATTTACAATACTTTATGGGAGGAGGGATATTGTTCCAGCATTTAGAAGCTGCATAACGAAAACTGCCTCTAAAAGCCGCTGACTTGTGCTGTGGGATGGAAAGTTGTTGAGAACATTTTCTCCCCTCACCAATTCTGTGCCTACTTGTCCACGATAGCTTATCGTACAGGTAAGAAGGGGAGTGAGACTTAATAACACCAAATAGTAAGGTCGCCAAGTGAAGTTTCCGTCTAGCTTTCATTTTCAAAATGTTGTGGTCATTGAGGAAAGGCGTAACATATCCCCTTAAGGGAACTTTAAAACAGAAGCGCGCACAAGCATTTTGAAGTCTTTGGACCATTCTTTCAGTTTTAGATAGTAAACGTTGACCATAGACCGTGTCCGCATAATTCAATTTAGATAAAACCAAACACTCCACAAGCAATACTCGCAATTCTTCATTAAGATAGGGACGGGCCTTGTATAATATCTTAAGTCTATAAAAACAATTACGGATTGACTCAGACACGTGCTTGTGAAAACGAAGTTCCGTGTCCATAATGATACCCAAATTTCGTGCTTCACACACTCGTTCGATGGGCTCTCCCATAACGGTCACATAGCTGGCACAGGGCTTAATCTTACCTAACTGGTTCTCGGTTCCAAAAAGCATATACTTCGTTTTTGTAGGGTTCAAAGTAAGCGTGTTGTCCTTGGACCATTGCACTATGTTTTCAAGATCCGTATTAAGATCATTTAGCGCTTGTTCATAGTTCTCTGGCTTGAATGATATGTATATCTGTGTATCATCAGCATAAATATGGTACTTACATTTATTAATATTTTTTTATAATCTAGTGGACAAACATAGTCCACTCAATCCTAATAATAATCCAGTGAACATCCATAGTCCGCTCAGTTCTAGCAATACTCCAGTGAACAGGCATAGTCTACCCAATACAGACATTAATCCAGTGGACAAACCTAGTCCACGCAATCCTGACACTAATCCCGTGGACAAACCTAGTCCACGCAATCCTGACATTAATCCCGTGGACAAACCTAGTCCACGCAATCCTGACATTAATCCCGTGGACAAACCTAGTCCACGTAATCCCGACATTAGTCCTGTGGACAAACCTAGTCCACGCAATCCTGAAATTAATCCTGTGGACAAACCTGGTCCACGCAATCCTGACATTAATCCAGTGGACAAACCTAGTCCACGCAATCCTGACATTAATCCAGTGGACAAACCTAGTCCACGCAATTGGGATGATGACTTAAAATAATTAATGTTCGATTCATCAGATACTTCTTTTTTTTCTGCTTTTTTTTTTGTTTAAACTTATTAATATTTTTTTTTCATACCTTATCCCTATCCTAGCAATAATACAATCCAGTGAACAAGCATAGTCCACTCAAACCTGACAATAATCAGTGAACCAGCATAGTCCACGCAATCTTAACAATAATCCAGTGAACATACATAGTTACTGTATCTGATCTGTGTATAAAAATATATTTTCAAACCACACCCTCATAATTATTATGTTCATAAAAATATTCACTCTAAACATCTAGGTACTCAAATTACATACAGTTTCCTGTAGTTATCACGAACAACAATATTAAGGAGTAGCCTTAACCAAATGTTCGCCGCGATAATCCACAAAATGTGAATAAATAGCATTGTCAAGGAGTTGCCCTGACTGAACGCTGCCCATTCACGATTAGAAACTGTACGAACTTATACATTCAAAACTTCAACGTTGGTATATTATCACCAAAACACCATGAGGGAGTTGCCCTCACCAGATGAATCAACGACAATAAAACCACCGATTCGATTTGGTTTACGTAAAATTAATATTTTAAATACTACATGGCATGGTTTGAAATAACGATAAATAATCATTTTTTTATAATCAAGAAATGAATATTGCTTATACATACCTTTATTTTATGGGCTGAATCCTCTCTCACTTCTGAGATTTCAATAAAACTGCAACTTTGACAGATCCATATAATAATTTTATTCTTCACAACAGGTAACAGCCAATATATTATACTTAAATCGAATACATAACGGACGGACTCCAATATTTCTTAACTATTCCGAGTGATTCGGTTGAGAACCAAGAACTGAGCCTACTGGCTCTAAAAATGCTTATTTCTAATTTCATTCCCGCCACCACTTTGACGAATTAAATGAGGGTACTAGAGAGTTGGCGTAATTTCCGGTTTCGCTCTTTCTAGATTACAATATGATGAAATTTAAACAAAAACTGACCATTAAAATACTATTAAATGTTCTTAATATTTTAGAAAGAATCATTACATTACATATAATTTTTTACATAATCATCATACTCGTAATAACAATACTAATGAATTTAGAAATATTTTTTTTTTCCCGCGAATTAATTCCAACTTCCCCGAAATTTGGTAAATTTTAAAAAAGTGATTACACTATTTTGCCAGTATTATTATAAGCGATGCGACCACGTGCCGCGTGCCCTGCCCCCGTCACCTGCGCATGGATTGCCTACCGCACATGTATTAAGTTACCTCTTTTGCGAAATAATAATAATTTTTTAAGGGGATTTTTTTTAAGTTTAGCACATCTTTGTGGGCATTAGAAGAATCCGTTATGGATACCTAACAATACCTTCACGGATTGGACAGGGTTTTCTTTACATATTGTATATTATATATCATATGACTGCGAAAAAAAACAAAACATGAATTCCAAACATACAGCCCATTAAATAAACAAAATCAACTCTAATCGACACTCGACACGAACACAACGGGAAAATAGAACTATCAAAGTCGCCAATCAAACGTCATAACCACTGTCATGGCTACCTTATTAAAGGGTTATCTCACTAAAAAACGTTTCAAATAATTAATTACATTTACTTGTATTTTTATTCAAATTAATTTAGTAGTATTTTTATAAAAATCTTTTATTTTTTTTCCTTTTTATCTGTATACGAGTAGCGTACATAGTGGTGGCCCAAAATGAAACATCTCCTTTAGTGAGTATATTGTTCACGCCAGAGGAATGAACTGAAAACCATGTCTCGGTGGTCATTAGTTAGGCAATGACAATAGGTTAAAACAACAGCTAATTATTATATTCGGTTACGCGTGTCCCTTGCTGCTCCCTCCTAGGGACTCCCTAAGTCGAGATAAATACCCCACAGGGGCGGGGTGCCCCTGTGGGGTATCATAAATGTGAATGCGTGTATGATGCACAAAACCAGACATCCTCCATAGTCAAACATATATATCTTATCACCTCTGAAATAAAATGAAAAGGTTATAATAATCTCTTAACAAATAGAAGGAAAGAAGAAGAAAGAGAGGCTTTATTAAAAGCTCATATGCATCAACAATGGCCTGACAATCCGTGAGTGCAGCGCACCCGGGTGGGCACTGGATAAACAGCTAGTATGATAATGTAATCCGTCATACATAATTCAAGGAACCTTAGGAATTAATTCGATTTTTTTAAATTTAACAACCACGTTGTTTTGTTTAAGGATTTAGAACGGTTTGAGATCTGAGCAGAAGATCAATTTGCGTACTTCATTAAAATCCAAAATTTTGTCGCAATCCCATCTCAGCGACATTCAATGTCTAATATATGTCCAAAATAATGTGTGTTTTTTTTTTACGAAATTAAAGGATTTAAGTTTTGCGGTTTACGATTTACGAGGTATTAAAAAAACTACTTACTAGATTTCGTTCAAAACAATTTTCGTTGGTAGTTTTTGTAGTAATGTATATCATGTTTTTTTTTATTTTTATTTTCTTATTTTAGAAGTTAGAGGGGAGGGACCAACTTTTTTCCACTTTGGAAGCGTCTGTCACGCAAGCTATTTGGTTTAGAAAAAAAAAATATTTTAGAAACCTCGATATCATTTTTGAAGACCTATTCATAGATACCGCACACGTGTTTGATTGGAAAAAAAAATAATTTCAGTTGTAAGTATGGGGATCCCCCAATATTTATTATTATTATTTTATTTTTGCATCAAAATCTTAATGCGGTTCACAGATTATTTTTTTTTAAACTATAAACAAGCGCTTGACCGCAATCCCGCCTCATGGTAAGCAGTGTTGCGATTGTTGATGGTAAAGCGCGCTAAGTTATTAAGAGCCTATTCACTCAGAAAAACTGAGCGAATAGGAAGGAAGACGGCAGTTGAGCGAGGTGATGCAATGTTAAACCCAACAATACGACCAACGATACTGCGCCAAAGGGAGATTGATCTGAAGACCCTCCACGGTCAAACTCCCAACACAACAACATTAGGCGCATCGCACCCGGCACACATCGCGACACAACTGCTCAGACCCGTCCTCCGTACTGCTTCACCAGACATCTTGCCGGAACACGACAAATCGCTTGGCGGCAAGGCCTTGTCTGGTGGGTGGTAACTTCTGCCGGCGGCTGATGTTATGGTCTACCACCGAGAAACACAGAATACATCTACCTACCAAGTTTTAACAGTATAGAACAGCGGACTAGCGGAACTAGCGGACAGGGAACGGTTGGTGCAGCGTATGAATGCGTCGAAGGACTCGCTCGAGAACGGAGGTCTGAAACTCAATGTGGCGAAGCACGGTCTTCTACATGGCCAGCAACACGACAGATCTCATGTCTGTGCGCTTAGGCGGAGACGTGGTCTAGTGCACAGACCAGGGTCTGTGCTTCACACGTCCGGTTACATTGATTGCGACGTCAGGGCACGCATTTCCGCAGCTTGGGCAAAATGACGTGAGTTGATGGGTGTCATTTGTGAACCCAAAATACCGGTTAAGCTTAAGGGACAGGCCTATAAGACCATCATTAGACCTGTCCTTCTGTATGGTAGTGAGGCGTGGCCTGTGCTTGAGCGACAAAAGCAGGAGCTGAGTGTCACGGAGATGAATATGCTGCGGTGGATGTGTGAAGTTACGCGGAACCACCGCATCAGGAACTCCCGCATCCGGGGCAGTCTTCGTCTCCGTGACGTAGCAGTCAAACTGCAGGAGGGTCGCCTACGCTGATACGGCCACGCCTTATGAAAACCGGTAAGTTACGTGGGCAACAAATGTGCCTCCGCCAGGCCGGAACAAGAGGGGTTGACCAAAGAACTGCTGGCTTGATGTTGTAAGAGATGACATGCGTGCCAATAATCTCTTATCACAGGTTGCTAAAAATCGCGCGAAATGGAGGAGAATGTGCAGGAAAGCGGACTCCGGGCTCCAACGCGAAAGCCGCGGAAGCAACCGGGACAAACGCTGAGATGATGATGATGCACAAAGCTCGTATCTTGTACGTATGAATGTATGTAATATTCTTTACTACCTTGTATATCCAGAGCCGCTAAATGGATTGTTTTGAGAAAAAATCCACCAGGCATATCGAGTGGGGTATCAAAATGAAGAATTTAAAAAAACTTATTGTAAATACACACATCAAAAGTGTCTAGGGATCAACATATATTTTTGCAATAACTTTTCTCCTGATTGATATTAATTAAAATTTTCTTTAAGGATTCATCAAATAAAGTGTTTTCGTTTGTCACAGTAACGATAAACCAAGTCACCTTTGCATTAATAAAGAAATTTGCCATTTTCCTAATAAAGGGATATTTAACATTTGAACCACTAACACAAAAGTTCGAAAAAAAGACTGAAATAACAGTTTTCTCTAAAATTTTATTGGGTAACTTAAACAATTAATAATCCGTGTTTCTACCGCGAACACTAACAACACAAGAACATCGGTTTGGCATACTCAAAATGAGTTCATCCAAATCACGCTGTGGAATGGCCGCCCATGTTCGTTGCAACAACAAAAAAAGGTCTTCTTGCGACTGGATACCCTCCATATTCGGCAGAGCTCTTCTCTGTAGCATATCCCATGCATGCTCAATCGGGTTCAAGTCTGGCGACTGAGCAGGCCAGGGCAGGACATTGATGTTAGCTGCGGCGAGAGTCTGTCTTACAACTCTTGCGGTGTGCGGTCGTGCATTATCATGCATTAACTGAAATAAGGGACCGATTTGCACTTGTAGAGGAACGATGACGTCTGGTACAATCGTCTCAGCATAAATTTGAGCGTTGAGGTTGCCTCTGATCCAAATCAACTCAGTTCTTCCGCCGATCCAAATACCCGCCCCCATACCATGATGGTTCCACCACTATAAGGATGGACTTCCTGGCAGGATTTTAATCGCTGTTGGCGTCCAGGGGTTCTCCAGTGTCGTATACGTCTTGTATCCGGTCTCATACCAAAACGAGACTCATCAGAAAAGCACACGAAACGCCATTGTTCTTCTGCCCAATTTCTGTGTTCAAGAGCCCATTGATATCGAATCCTACGATTGTGCATTGCTATAGGTGGTAGCCGTAGCGGTCTTCGGGAATGAAGGTTCACTTCATGTAAGCGGTTTCTGACTGTTTGGTCGCTAATTAAGTTCCCTGAAGAGTGATGAAGCCTCACGGCTAACATCATGGCGGTTATTGTTGGAGCTCTTCGAGTTAAGATTTGAATGTATCGGTCTTGTCTCCGTGTGGTGCAGCGATACCGTCTTCCATGGCGCTCAGCCACGGTACCAGTGCTTCGGTAACGTGTCCAAAGTCGACTGATAACACTCTGACTTGTATTCAGAGCTAAAGCCACAGTACGTTGCCGGGAACCAGCTTCTATCATTCCCACGGCTCTGAGCATTTCTTCCCTGCTTAAATGACGTCGCCGCTCCATAATAACGTTGGTTTTACTCAGTAGTAGGGAAACAGTAGCACTAATAATTGTTTACGCTAGTTTACCGATCGGGTCCGATTGTTAGTTAGTCGAGTCGATAGATGCCCGATCGGTACGGGCTAGCGCAATTAGTATTGTCTATGGCGACGCGCGGCCGCCATTCTACCAGACAACGTGTTGAGACCCCGCCGCGTACGGCGGGCCGTTGCTTGAACTTCTTGACGAAATCCTCGCATGCGTGGCGTGTTTCGGACGAGTGATTTTCGGGAAAAATACCACCGGCCGCGTTTTGTATAATTTGTCGCGATTGTTGCCGTGTTTTGAAGTATTTACTTGAACTATAAAACGTTACAGTGACGTCTGTAAATTGAGTTGAATTTGAATCGGAAACGTGGTTTCATTGGCGATCTTTGTCGGGCGTGATTGACACTGCTAAATAACTTCTTACGTTGGTGAGCTTTGGTGCCCTATTAAGGGAACTTGGTGTGTCGACTGGTATGGGACGGTCAGTGTATTTGAAGACTTCGGACATCATTGTAAGGTCGGCGCGCGCGTCGACCTCGCCGAGACTTCACTCCACGAGGGAACACACTGGATCCCAAGGTAAGTCCCGTAGATTTACCAGAGTGTGGTCGGAGATTAATTTACTTGTGGTGTAGGCCGACCTTGTTTGTTGAATAAGCCGTGACAAATGCGCGGTAGATGTACGCGCTTTGCTGGGGCGCGTATACATCGTTTGGTAGCAGAGCGTGGTTTCTAATTACTAATTTGATTAATTAGAGTATCATTCCAGTATTTTGGTAGCCTTCAGAGGCTAATTTGCAAAAATTAGTTTTTTTATTTGTTGTTGTCGGTACTCGTAAAATTATATCTCTGACCACCTCCATCATTGTGTGGATCCGATATTTTACAAAGTAAGAAATGTGAAAACAATTGTAGGTAGATTGTTTTATTTTTGGTTCATTTCTTTCCGTTCAGAGGAACGGAGGAGGCTAAGGCATGATACGCCATACAGCCAGTTATGTTTACGAGTAACGTTTTGTTATTGTTGACTCGATTATCTTGTGTATTTGTACGAACCAAATGTTGAGTCATTGACTACGGTTATCAATAATTACGAGTTATTTTTATGACTAATGTTTTGTTATTGTTTTAGTCAACTCGTGTATTGTACGAACCAAATAGTTCGTGATTGAATGCTTTGATTTAGCTCGTAATTCATAGTCGTAATTTTGTTGATTTAGCTCGTAATTCATAGTCGTAATTTTGTTGATTTAGCTCGTAATTAACAGTCGTAATTTTGTTCGGTTTGTTGTTGATTTATTACATAATTCACAGTAATAATTTTATTCTGTTTGTTTGTTGATTTATTGTGTAATTGGTAGTAATAATTTTGTTTTGGTAATAAGTTTGGATCTGTGTCGCAGTTAAGTTAGGCCGTTTGCACACTGATATTCTGTATGTATACTTTGTAATATTTTTTATTTGTACATGTTAGTGTTTTGTTTGTAACGGTTGCCCTTAGCTTTGGTCCCCACACGGTCTCGCGGAATTTGTTGAGTTATTTACGCTTGTTTTTGTTGCTTTCCGCGCGTTCTTTAATTGAATTTAATTTGTGGCTCCCAATCAGCGGATTGGGAGCCATTTCAAAGTCTTTGTAAGCGTACTAAGACTAAAGCAGAACTTCAAGCCGCATTGCGTTGGCTCGCGGGTGCGGCCGCCCTGATTGTTCGGCCGGATCGGGTACAGGCATTGTTGACCAATTACGAAGGGTTGCCTGCGCGCATGCAAGGGTTGGAGCGACACGTTGTCGACTTCCATGCCTACGTTTTGGAACACCCTCCAGCGGATGACGCCATAGTGGAGACCTTTAAAAGGGATGTCGACCAGGCGTACGAACTGGCCAACCAAATTACGGAGTCGGCTGAAGGGCTTCTGGCTGCCCGTAGGGGAGAGCCGACTTTGAGCGGGGAGGTTAAACCGACCCCGCCGGCTTTGTTAGGGAGATTGCCTACATTGGAGATTCCCCACTTTGACGGGGACCTCACGGCTTGGATGGGCTTCATAAACCTGTTTGACAGCTTGGTGGACTCCAGGGAAGATTTGTCCCCCAGCCAGAAACTGGCTTATTTGCGCTCCGCCCTCCGCGGAGAAGCCAGTGCAGTGGTCCAGCACCTGATAGTCAGCGATGCTAACTACCAGGTTGCGCGGCAGTTGTTGCTGGACCGCTACCAAAACGTCCGCTTGCTAGCGGACACCCATGTGGCAGCCATTTTGGCCTTACCGAAGGCAACGCGGGTTTCCTCACTAAGGAAGGATTTGGTCAACCCGCTCTTGACCGCCGTCCACTCGTTGCGCCGGCTGGATTTGCCGGTCGACCAATGGTCTTTTCTGCTTCTGCACATCGTCCTAACGAAGTTGCCCGCAGACGTAAAGGGTCGATTTGAGCAAAGGTACGGGGGCAATAGCGCCTCGTACCTCCCCCCCTTCTCGGATTTGCTTCGTTTTTTGGAGGACGAGTGCAGAGTGGTTGGTGGACCAGCTGAGCGACCCCACACCGGGAACGAGCACAGGTCGTCCGGTGGCGGCGAGGGCACAACCCCGCCGTCCGACCAAACAATACACAGCTGTCCGAAGGGACTCCCCCCCCGCACCAGGTAAACGGTGCCGGTATTACCGGGGGGACGGACATGATGTGCGTGCTTGCGAGAAGTTCGGGGGCCTCCGGACTGCAGGTCGAAGAGCCCTCGCCAAGCAACGCGCCTGGTGCTACATGTGTCTGGGGGACCACCGCCAGTCAGCGTGCCCCCAGGCTAAGGTTTGTCCACATTGCGGCGGGAGACATCACGCTCTCCTGTGCTTGAACCGCAATGGTAGCGGGTCCGAAAGGGGCCCAGATTCCCCGCACACGGGCGGGGGCCCCCCGCAGGTTGTAGCGGTGGCCGTCGGGGGCTCGGGGAGGCGGGCGGTACGCTGCTCCCCCCCCTTGATTGATTACCCTCGAATGGGGCGTTACGTCCCCCCGTACGCGGCCCACGGTTATTGGCCCACACCCCGGAGTAGTGTTGGAAGGAGTCTCGATGTTGTGGAGTGGGACCCTCTCGCCTACTGTCGGCGATCCCCTCCGATCTTGTCGACTCAGTTCACCCGGGGTCCAGGGGGGCAATCACCCCCCCCCGGGTTTTCATTAATGCCACTGTCGGGCGCAACCCCCCCACCGGAGTTTGTACTGTTGCCAACAGCCTCCGTGCGTGTTTGGGGCCCCAAAGGTGATTTTGTCACAGTGCGTGCCCTCTTGGATTCAGGGGCCCAGGGTTGCATAATTTGGGCGTAAATATTGTGCCGCATAGGGAATCGGTACGGGGCGTTGGAGACCTGCGGATTTCGGATCCGTTCGGTCGGGTTTCGGTCTCCTTCTCCCCCCACTCCTCCTCAACGCCGAAAATCGGTACTTCGGCGATTGTTTTTGAAACGGTGGTCGGGCCGCTTCCGCAAGTGCGAGCCCCACACGCCGCCGTTAAATTGTCGGCTGGATTGGCTCTGGCTGATCCTCACTTGCACCGACCTGGCCCGATCCACTTATTGATCGGTGTGAATGCTAGGTCGTTTGTTGCGTGGAAGCAAACGAGTTTGCAGGCAGCCGGTTTTGTAGCCATATCCACCTCTTTGGGTCATGTAGTAACGGGATCGTTTAGGGACGTCCCAGACCCCCCTTCGGCAGACAGCGACCTCGCTGTTGGTTCTGCCTTGTCGGACATCCTCCCCGGCAACTTGCTCCGAGATTGGGAGCTAGTGTCGACTTTAGGTCGATCTTTGCATGGTCTGACAGCCAAGTCGTCCTTTGTTGGCTGAAAAGTTCAGTCCATACCCTCGAGGTGTTCGTGGCCAACCGGGTGTCTCAAATTCAGACATTGAAAGCCCAGTTGATTTGGCGCCACGTGCCTGGCGAATTGAACCCCGCAGACTGCGCTTCCCGCGGCTGCGAGGCGCCCGAACTTGTGAATCACCAGCTGTGGTGGGGTCCACCATGGTTGTTACAGCTGGAGGGTTCTTGGCCCCATACCCCCGCAGTGGTCAGGGCATCTACGCCAGGGGTGCATGTTCACGCCACCGAGACTGTAGCGGCTCCAGATCCGGAGTTTTTGCTTGAGCGCTACAGCTCTTTGGATAAATTGCTTGGCGTCACCGCCTGGATACGGCGTTTCATCCACAACTGTCGTAACCCTCGTGGCAAATTTGAGTCTCCGGTCCTCTCACCGCAAGAGCGCAATGACGCTCTGCTATATTGGGTGCGGATAGTTCAAGAGAGTGAATTTGCATCGGAGTTGAAAACCCTCCGCCAACGCACATCCAATCTGAAGGGACCCTTAGGGCGCTTGAATCCCTTCTTGGATGATCAGGGTTTGATGCGTGTCGGAGGTCGGCTTAGAAATGCTAAGCTCCCCTATGGGGCTCGTCATCCATTGTTGCTCCCCAAGAACGGCCCCTTGGTGAAGTTGTTGATCGCAGACCGCCATGTGAAAAATGCACATGCCGGATGCAATGCTCTTACTGCGATCCTCCAACGTGAATTTTGGATTTTGTCTGCGCGGAGAGTGATCCGATATGTTATCTTTCGTTGTCTCCCGTGCTACCGCTTGAAGGCGGACATCGTGCAGCCCCAAATGGGGGATTTGCCTGCCGATCGAGTCACCGAATCGATGCCCTTTGCTGGAGTTGGTACGGATTTTGCGGGACCATTTATTGTAAAAGCTTCGCGTCTCCGTAACGCTAAGACCGAGAAGGCTTATTTGTGCGTTTTCGTGTGTTTAGCTACTAAAGCGGTCCACCTCGAGGTGGTTAGTGCTCTCACGACAGAGACGTTCGTCACTGCTCTTGGCAGATTTGCTTCGCGACGCGGACTGCCGTCCTTAATTCGATCCGACTGTGGGACTAACTTTAAGGGTACCGATCGTTATTTGAAGGATGTTTGTGAATTTTTAGATAAACATAATGTTGAGATCGGATCCACACTCTCTCGCAGAGGGGTACGATGGCAGTACTCACCGCCGTCCTGCCCCCACTGGGGAGGTATATTTGAAGCAACTGTAAAGGCCGCCAAGACTCACCTTCGTCGCGTTATTGGAGATAGTATCCTAACTTTTGAGGAGCTCGCGACCGTATTTTGTAAGGTTGAGGCGGTCCTCAACTCGCGTCCGTTATGCCCTTTGTCATCCGACGCGAATGATTTGGAGGCCCTCACGCCGGGCCATTTCTTGATAGGGAGACCACTTAACGCCCTGCCTGAGTATCCTTATTTGGACATTAACTCCGGACGGCTCTCGCGATTTAAATTGCTTCAACAGCTTACGCAGAGTTTTTGGCGCCGTTGGCATCTGGAGTATTTGCACATTTTACAACAGCGCGTTAAGTGGTCAGACAAGACGAACCCACCAAGGGTCGGAGACCTCGTTCTGTTAAAGGACCCAAACCTGCCACCCCTCCGATGGCGTCGTGGACGCATTGTTAAATTGTATCCGGGGTCGGATGGTGTTCCCAGGTTTGCCGAGGTCCTGGTGGGGGACTCTGTCTTGAAGCGCGCGATCGCCACACTCTCTCGCCTGCCCTTAGATTGAATTGTCGGACCGTTTGTTACTGTCCGGGGCGGGGGGATGTTTACGCTAGTTTACCGATCGGGTCCGATTGTTAGTTAGTCGAGTCGATAGATGCCCGATCGGTACGGGCTAGCGCAATTAGTATTGTCTATGGCGACGCGCGGCCGCCATTCTACCAGACAACGTGTTGAGACCCCGCCGCGTACGGCGGGCCGTTGCTTGAACTTCTTGACGAAATCCTCGCATGCGTGGCGTGTTTCGGACGAGTGATTTTCGGGAAAAATACCACCGGTCGCGTTTTGTATAGTTTGTCGCGATTGTTGCCCGTATTTTGAAGTATTTACTTGAACTATAAAACGTAACAGTGACGTCTGTAAATTGAGTTGAATTTGAATCGGAAACGTGGTTTCATTGGCGATCTTTGTCGGGCGTGATTGACACTGCTAAATACCTTCTTACGTTGGTGAGCTTTGGTGCCCTATTAAGGGAACTTGGTGTGTCGACTGGTATGGGACGGTCAGTGTATTTGAAGACTTCGGACGTCATTGTAAGGTCGGCACGCGCGTCGACCTCGCCGAGACTTCACTCCACGAGGGAACACACTGGATCAAAAGGTAAGTCCCGTAGATTTACCAGAGTGTGGTCGGAGATTAATTTACTTGTGGTGTAGGCCGACCTTGTTTGTTGAATAAGCCGTGACAAATGCGCGGTAGATGTACGCGCTTTGCTGGGGCGCGTATACAATAATGTCTTCAATGCGTTGTATGTTTTTATAGGGAAAATATTGACAGCTGATTTTCATCTTTTACTCGAATTCGATTCACAGTTCCTGATTCAAATTATGAAATGCACCAATAAGGATCCATATAAATTTATAAAATCATAAATTTATTACAAAGCCACATCTCAATCTCAAGAAATCCGCATAAAAATGCTTGATCCCTAGACACTTTTGATGTGTGTATGTATATAACTTGCAGTTTTAATATTAAATGGAACGGTGAAAAAAGAATTTTCTTTTTTCGTAATTTTTGCTATTTGTCAAAACTAAAAATATACAAATAAAAAAATACTATTTAAAAACAAAAAACCCGCCTGCATAAAAATTTCACGAACTAAAAAGGCAGAAACAAGTTGAACAATCGCAGTTGGGGGACCTCTTAGCTAGATAAACAAGTGTTCCATAGAACAGTCCCCCAACTGCGATTGTTCAGCGGGTTTTTGTTTTTAAATAATATTTTTTTATTGTACTTTTAAATTGAAGTTGTATGTTTGAGTAAATCCTACTAAAACTGAAATTTCAACTTTCAAGCCTCGTCACTAGTTGGACCAGCCTGTATATAGCTATAGGGAAAAAAGGTTATTGCAGTCCGCCGTGTGTAAGCCGGGACAGAGCCTCCTTACCCAAACCATTCGTTCAACTCCACAAGACGTCCCATCGTGACATGAGTTACCTTGGATGACCTCATCATCATCAGCCTTTTTATCATCCCACTGCTGGGCAAAGGTCTCCTCTCATACAGAGAAGGACCTGGGTGACCTATAAATCTTTAATTAGACTCCGGACCCTTGGCAGAAGCAAGGAAAACCTGTTCAGATGGACAAACGTTGGTTGCATAAACAATGGGATACTTAATATCGTTTCCTGCGTATCCTAACAGCTGCATCTCACTGGAACTGAAGGACGCTGGCGTCAAATAAGTAGCCAAATTTTTGGCCTGCATGCTGAATGGTCAAGGCGACTGCATCAACGGCCTCCCTCGGAGGCCACAGGAGGGTCGAGACGACTGCAGCACCGGCCTAACGTGAGGCCGTAGGAGGGACTAGGTAGTATGTCAGCAATGCATTTGGATTGCTTTAACAAGTTCACAGTAACAAAAGAAATTTGTTATTCACACCCTCAAGTCCAACTTTTTTTTCGTTTAAATTGTTTGATAAGTACTTGTTATGTGAGAAAACTAAACTGACGAGTTTTTTCCCCATACGTTCACAACAAATTGAACTCTTAATTCACAAGTCTAACGAAGTTACAAGCTACTAAAAACATATGAGGAACACGACTCCCAAAGTAGGCGTGGACTGGACATAAAATTCAATTTGCGACTCCAAATGCGGTTGTGGACAGTGAAAGTGTTAATTTTATTAATGCTTTACTAACGACCTGGACTTAGAACGATACGTAGTACTAGAATAAATCCTATTCATTGAGCCCAAATAATACATATATAGGTAGTGAACAAACGCTCCCAACCACACAGAATACCGGAAAAGCTTAAATGGAACTCGCTGATATCCGGATTTATTCGGAAATAACCGATTCAAGCCGGTTTCCAGTACTAATGGGTTCCTAATTCCGATCCAATATCCGTGGTGGGAAGTTCGATGTTGTAGTTTATTGCGAAGTGAATTAGGATGTGTTTTCTGTTGTTAGCTTCACAGATAGGTGGGTAATTCGTACTCTTGGCGAGTTGAAGTATGGTAATAACCATACTTCAACCCACCTATCCCTAATATCTCTCCATGGGATCCCAACAGGTTAACTTTACTATGACTGTACGGCTTTTCGATATTGGATAATGTAAAAGATCATGAGATAATATATTGATTCCGAACTTCTACAGACTATTTTTTCATATATAATTATAAACTACTGCAGTAGTAGTAAGCAGTAGTTTATAATTAGAAAAAAATCCTGGGTTTCATCTACGTCCAAAACTTTTTTTTTATAAATTATAATCCAGCGCTTGACCGCAATCTCGCCTGATGGTAAGCAGTGATGCAAACATAGATGGTAAAGCGGGTTAGTTTATGAAAAGCCTATTCACTCTAGCTTTGAAGACACTTAATTTGCAGCCTGACTGAAACACCGCCTTCAAATTCTTAACTCTTAAAATAATATAAATAAATAATGGACAAGCTCGTATTAATTCAAACACAATCTTACATTCGACACCACTGAATTCATATAATATACAATTATTACTTAGGCTTCAGATACTTATACTTGGGCCAAACTCGATAAACAATAGAGGTAAACAAATGCACACAAACACACGAGAAAGCTTTCGCACTCTCCCACACAACACAAATAATACACACGATTTCCAGTCATACATGCAGTACAGATCACACAATCATTGTACTACTTTTTTACTTTCTTTTGTTTTTGTTTTTTCATAAGCGACACGACGGGAAAGCCAAAATGAGTGGCACGCTCATTTTTCATTGGACTTTTAAATTATTTATAGTGTCGTTTACTAAATAAAAACGCGTGATTAATGTAGTAAAAAGTGCATTCAGTGAATAATTCATAAAGAACAGTGAAATATTGTAGCATAGTGGTCACATCATGCCTTTACCCCAAATCCCTCCTGGTCGGCCTCACGTGGGAAACGAAAGGAGATAGGTTAAGTTAAGTTAAGCTAGAATAAGGTAGGATTCCGTGTGCAGTTTCTGGCCTGCCATCGGACGCGTCCCCAGGTGGCGGATAGGGGAACGGCCCCCAGATATGGGGGTTACCGGTTTACCGGCGCGGACCAAAACCAGAAGTGGGGACCGCTTCGGCGGTCACGTGCGGCGGGTCGGCCACCACCCCAGGTGGCTGACGTGACCCGAACTCCGGGTCACCGTCGGGCAACCGGGTCTCCTCACTGAGAGGAGCTCGGGGCCCCGTTTGCTTCCGGGCAAACAAGTGGGGCTAAGAGGAAGGACACCTCGCTAAAAAACCCTTGGCTGCTGCGTCTTCTCGCACACGAAGACGTACCCAGCCGGGCCCCTCCCTATGGAGGGCCCACTGTGGGCCCGCCTTCTGGCGGGAATCGCCGGCGGGGGATTGGTAGGCAGGCTTGCTATTTCCCATGACCCCGCCACCAAGGCGATGTCGGTGTGCCGCTGTTGGGTTTAGTGGGTATTCCCGGCTTCGGCTGGGCGAGTCCCACACACGCCCTTCGGGGTATGGTGCGTAAATGCATTCATACAGCGTCAAAAAAAAAAAAAAAAGGATAAGGTAGGATGGGCCCACCTAACTAGGCGGGTTTCGCCGGCGGGGGAGAGGTAGCTCAGGCTCCGCTAGTTTCCCACTCCCCCGCCACTATGGCGATGCCGGAGTAGCGCTGGGGTTTTTAGTGGGTATACCGGGAGGCTCTCTCCCGGGGAGTCCCACATAATTATTCTTCCCACGTAATTGTCATTTTCCCCAGCGACAACAAAAAAAAAAAAAAAAAAGGATAAGGTAGGATAAATTAGGATAAGTTAGGATATAAACTGAAGAAAAAAAGTTACTAAGACTAGGCTGTATGGCGTACTATGCCTTTGCCTTTTCCGTTCCTCCGAACGGAAAGAAGTAAACAAAAAAAAAAAAAATCATAAGGGACATAATAATATATTCTCTTGTGTAAAATCAACTTAGCAGCTCTTCATTCTTCTTCTTCAAGTAGCAGTAGGACACTGATTCTTATATCACAGGTCATTCCTAGTTTAGGACATTTGTAAAGACCTATGATATTCTCATTCCTGGGACATGGGCCTCCTCTCGGTGAAAGGGAGTGGGCCGTAATCTACCACGCGGGCCCAATGCGAGCTGGTAGATATTTATTTATTTATTTAGGTTAACCAACAATTGTTTACACTGTACATTATTATGATTTAATGACTAAAGTAACACTTGCAAGTGCAACAATTAATTACAGGTTAACTCCACATGGACAAAAAAAACGGTTTACATTACATAGTTAATTAAAAATTTAATTTATATTAAAATTGAAAAGCATACATACAAAAATAATTAAATAACGATAGGCGGAAAGTTGAACAATAAATAAGAAATATAAATTCTGTTAAAATAGTAATTAATTAACAATTATATTAATTATTGAGATTAATTATCGAATTGTGATTTAAGAGGATTAAAATTAAATAGTCATTGAACTGTTGATAAAAGCTCGATATCACATATATTCGAAGTTACTCACCCACCCCACCTGAGAGTCTTGCCGCTAAGCGATTCGTCGTGTTCCGGCATGATGTCTGGTGAAGCCGTACGGAGAACGGGTCTGAGCAGTTGTGTTGCGATGTGTGCCGGTTATGATGCGCCAAATGTTGTTATGTCGGGAGTTTGGTCGTGGAGGATCTCCATCAATCTCCCTGTGGCGCAGCATCGTTGGTCGTGTTGTTGAGTTTAACATTGCATCGCCTCGCTCAACTGCCGTCTCCCTTCCTATTCACTAAGTAAAAAAAAAAAAGTTCCTGTCGATGCCAATTTCCTTCACCGTTTTGAGTGCAATGGTGATGAAATAACTTACATAAAACGCCTGAATATGCAGTTTCAAAGTACGTTTGGACCTTAAGCACGAAATCCAATTCCTCCGCGTCGCTGTTGTATTCGCGTATTTTTGTAGTTTCAAACAACTGAAATAAATTGCAACAAAGACTCATTTAGCCGCGAAAATTTTGCAGCTAACACAAATTTCACTTACCACGACTTTTGGGCAACTTTAGTAGGACTCACTACGACCATAAAAATAACCATAACGCTTGCCATAATTTTTGTAGATATGTTTTCGTATTAGTAGCACCCCGCAGTTTTACCTGCAAAAGTTTCGATCCTGCGAGAATGTTGAAAGAAAAAGTATCCTATATATAAATCGGTGGTAAGCCATAAAACATCGGCTGCCGGCAGAAGCAACCATCCACCAGACAAAGTCTTGCCGCCAAGCACTTCGTCGTGTACCGGCATGATGTCTGGTGAAGCCATACGGACGACTGGTCTGTGCAGTTGTGTTGCGATGTGTGCCGGGTACGATGCGCCAAATGTTGTTGTGTCATGGGTTTAGTCGTGGAGGGTCTCCAGATCAATCTACCTCTGGCGTAGCATCGTTTGGCGGTTTGGTGGGTTTAACATTGCATCACCTCGCTCAGCTGCCGTCTGCCTGTTGACTCAGTTTTTTTTGAGTAAATAGGATCTTAATAAGTTAGCGCGCTTTACCATCAACGATTGCATCACTGCTTACCATCAGGTGGGATTGCTTTCAAGCAATAATTTATAATTAGAAAAAATCTGGGGTTTCAGCCACGTCCAAAACAAATTTCATCGTAATTGGTCAAGTCATTTGAGCGCGAAGAAGTAACAAACCTACAAACGCAGAAAAATAATAAAAAATTCTATATTTCTGAATAGAATTATACCCCAAACTTCATCATCATCTACGCAGCCTTCAAGTATTTTACATGGATCCCCTGTACTAGTGATGCTGTGGAGTTTTTAACTTTCACAGATTTACAAATGACAATTGAAACCAATGACTAACGTGCTTTTCGCGGCATCAGGCTTTGTATATAATTGACGGGCGTTTTGGGGAGCACTGTCTCGAGTAATATTGACGTTCAAAATGTGCTGATGCTCAGCCTAATATGAATAAATGATTTATAATTTTGATTTTGGATGGTCACCTATCCATAGACAGGCATTGTAAAGGATGCAACCATTCTTATATCAAGCACATTCAAATTTCCCGATTCCTTCCCATGCAATTCCTAATTCCATATATCTGGCTTAAAGGCCTAGAGAGTAAGCCAGAAATCTTAAAAAAAAACAACAGCCAACTTCTCTCTATTTAAACACATCATCATCAAAAAATAGCAACAAGAACTTACGCCGGCCGGCGGATCTAACCATCCTTTAAATCAATCATTACCCCTTGAATCCGATAACAAAAGTGAAAAGTGGACATCTTGTGGAGGCTTCCATCGTCACGCGGAGAATGCGGCGCTGTATATTTCAGTAAGTCCTTTCCTTTGTCTTTCCTACTCACACGTTTTGTTTGTGCAACATGTAATTTCCTAGGAAATCGCGCCTCAGAAACGCAGTTCAACTGTCGAAGGAAATACCAATAACAATATCAAACAAGCATCAACAAGGAATGCTTTACTTTGAAATTTTAAAACATGCTGGTTTATTTGGCCACGAACCCCTCGTAATTTTGACATAAGCAGAAAGGTAATAGAAAACACAAAATATATTGGACCCTTATAATACATTTTTTTTATTTGGTATCGGCAACTGGACGCTCGTTTTATCTAACAAATGGTCAAAGTGTTCAGTCAAATGAAAAATACCTTTGGGTTAAATTCTTATTCACGATATTGTTTTTTTTTATTATTATTATTTAGTGTTTCGGTTCACATGTGTTGGCTATTGGTTAAATGTTATAGTAAATAAAAGGTCTGATATCGTAAAGGCCGTCAAGGTTCTTTCACACAAAAATATACAGGACATTACGTTTAAGTTTGAAACTTAGTAGATTATTTTTATAGTGTCCATTATGAGTAAAATAATTTAGTTTACACTTTAAAAGCGACGAGATCGTAACTGCTTCAAACTCTCACCTGTTGTTTAATTTTTTATCAAAATTTTCTCAGCTGCTTCTTCATTTGCGCTTGGTTTATGTTAATAGCCTGTTGGCTGTTATTGCATCGCATGCCCACAACTGGTTGGAGGTACGCTGTGGGTGTGCAGGCGCGCGGGAAGAGACATCGTCATTGGGCATCAGCAGCGGCTGGGAGAAGGGCGGGCAGCGCGGGTCTCGCGTTATCTTTCCGCTCCGAGTGACATACATCTGTCATATTATCGTATTTTTGCAGTAGATCAGATTTTTAGACAGTTCACATATATTATTTATTTGTTTCGGGAGTGAACCCTCGATATATCATCGTCAATACAGCCTCCTCGACGTTAAAAACAATATTTATTTAATTAAGTAGGTATTGACTGCGGTCCACTTCCCTTTTGAGAGCAGGCCTGTGTCTCGGCAGTGGAAACTTCTTAGGCTGATTTTGCATTATTTATAACCTTAATTATAATGTTGACTATAAGACTAATAATGTCATTAACAGTTACAATGCAACAAACCCCTGAACTCTTGTATGATAACAGTGGGATACTATAAGTATCCGTCTAACCCTTTAGAAACAGATTTGATGAATATTAGTCATTACTAAAAGCTTTACATCACCCTTCATTAGATAAAATACCACACCTCAACCCTTTTACCATGCACAATAGAAAACACCATATATTGTAGAAGATACATATATTACGTCTGGCCCTTTATTTCTAATGGCACAAAAGATTATCTGGCGACCATTAATTAATTTAAGGACTATCTAGTTTACAGTCCACTGGTATCTTTTGTCCCAGCGGTCTATCGCGCCACCGCCACTGATGGGGCATAGATTATAAAGTAAACAGGGGTAGATGGGACTGCGAAGTAATTGCATAATATCTATCTACTTACCTATCTATCTACCTATCAGTAGTTCTAGTTTCATTTTGACAGTCCAACAACATTCATTTCATTATTTGCGTTTTTGAACGGGCAATGTTGACGTATCAACGTCTTATAATTCGAAGGAGTCGGCTGCACGCACGAAAAAACATGACTTATGCGACGTTACCCTATTTCATTTAAGGCTTGAAGTGCAAGCGAGAGTACGGAACGAGCGACAAAGAGACACATCAGCCGCCGCGTTCGGCAGCATTCGACATCTGTCTCTCTCTTACTTGAGTGAGCGATGCGTTCGCGTGGACAGCTGCTACACAATAATACATTTATATGTTTTCGTCAAGTATGAAGTTCAGTGAGAATTGAATGTGGTGTCAATTGTTTATAGCAAAGATAATTGCGGCGATAAAGGTTTGAAAAATGCAATCATTCCATAAGTATTTTCTTATGACGTTGTCACGTTCAACTATCGTCAGTGAACCGACTTTACAGAAAACTGTTTTTTTTTAAATATATGAAGCTATGCTTTAAAATTATTCAAATTGTGATTGTTAGTGTAATTAGCGTGCTATTTAGTTAATTTGTCTTTGAAGCATGAAGTGCTAGTGTAGGTAGACTATAAGCAGATTTTCGTTACTGAAATATACAGTATGTTAAGAAAACCCTGTCCAACCCGTGAAGGTGTTGTTAGGTATCGATAACTGATTCTACTAATGCATACAAAACCGGGCTAAAGTTAAAAAAAAATCACACTAAAAAATAAATATTATTTCGCAAAAAGAGGTAACTTAATAAACCTGCGTTAACCACCCTTCGCCTGCCGCCCGCGGGGGGCGGGCGGCAGGGCACGCGGCACGTGGTCGCAACGCTATTCGCTCATAATAATACTGGTGTTGTCACTTTTTAAAAATTACCAAATTTCGGGGAAATTGAAATTAATTCGCGGGAAAAAAAGATTATTTCAAAATTCATTTGTATTGGTACTATGATGAATACGTAAAATTTTATATTATATTTGGTCATGTGTTTACCTAACCTTTATTATCCTTATGGGTCGGACAGGGTTTTCTTAACATACTGTATATGTTGAAGAAAACGATAGATAAAGAATTTTAAATACCTAGTCGTGACAGTCATTGGCTTAATAGGCAAGAGCCTCAACCAACACCTCAGGAGACACTCTTTAAGCAGCTGGATCAAGGGCTTGATTCAAAAAGCGTTACCTCTTTACACGGCTCGCATTGTCAGGAGGTTCCTCTCTCTGGAGCCCTGATCGCCAATAGCTAGGACCCTGTTCGCGATACCGGAGGGTCACTTTTAACAGGATTTCAAGTAGTTAACGGAGTTTTTTTAAGTATTTGGTATAAAAATGCTAGATGAACCACTTACATTGGTCTTTAATTGCTATTACCATGCTAAAACGCGACAATAGGGTATTTGACTAAAATCAAAAAACTAATTAGTCCGTCAGTCAGATTTCCAAAAAATACAAGACACGCAAGGTTTTTTCTTTTTTCATTTAAACAAATATAAACAAAAAAATGAAGACGACACAGTGCGTTGAAAACTCGTATGACGTCACTAGATGCTACACTTTTTAGCAACCAGTGACGTCACCAGCCATCACTCCTGATCTTTGATGCCTTTTATATTTGTCAATTTTTATTGTTTTGATAAAACAAAACATACGTGTCTAGTATTTTTTGGAAATCTGACTGACGGACTAATTAGTTTTTTTTAGTCAAATACCCTATTATAACAATAAAAATGTGTGCGTGTACTAGTGTACACACGTAAGAAGTGAAACTTCTTAGAAAAAGATGGCGCGTAACGGAAAAATGTGACGGTAAATTTTTTTCCAACGCCGATAAAGAAGTTTCACTTCAATAATTATGGTCATCACTGATTAGTTTACCAGCATCTGATTAAGATAACAACACATGGAATGACAACTCACTCAAACTTATTTTTCCCAGTGAGATTTCATTGCAACGGTAGTGTTATTTTTTTTAAATTATCGCAATAATTTAGACGAAAGGGCTTGTCAAAAATGACAAACTGGTGGAATGACAGCTTACTTGAAGCTCACGTCATGATCGACAAGTTGCGCGTCGATGTCCCTCGTTGGCAACTGCCTGGTTAGTCATTCGTTTTCTAAGCTTTATACTTTTTTTATATAGTAAAGAAACACCATTATTTTTGAGGTTCGTTTTTAACAACACGTAACATTTTTTCTGCGTTTGCAGTGAAATGCAAGCTACGAGATTTATCAAAATAATTTACTAAATATGGTACCTACACATTGAAAAGGTCTACAGAAATGGTATATGTCTATCTCTTATGGGTATCCTACAATTACAATTTTTGTTATTTACTTTTTACGACAAATATTGGCTAATTTTCGAAGCGATTTTAACCGATACAAAGTAATCCTTATTCAATTTAATACCTTAAATACATTGTTGATTTATTCCAGATCTATATAGCCCTTTACAGCATGATTTAAATTAATATTTAGAAGATATTACAGAATTAAAAATTTCGGGGCGTCGCGTTTGCAGCAATATCAACCGGCCGAGGCGGCGGTGGCGTCGGAGTGCCGCTATTGCACGGTCACAGTTTTTCTGTAGTGTATTTAGTATCAGTATTGCACCCGTGCGAAGCCGGGGTGGATCACTAGTATCCTATAAAATCTAGTTTGTCATATCTACAAGTGTCTAATCTACAATTGAGCGACCCCTCCAATATAATAGTCATACACTGATATAACTGCTACGTATAGGTCAGTATGCTTCAATGCGCCTATTATACTAAGTAATCACGTGCGTATTTGCTAAGTTAGATTAGAAATTCTATTGAGGACAGATTTGTGTGTGAATAAATGTTTAATTTCTACTTGAAGTTTGTGTTAAATTACAATTTGATTTCGAAATACTGCGTACATTACAAACCTCACGATTATATTATGTACTAGTTGCGTCCCGCGGTTACACACGCGTAGGTTTCAATAAGTTTTTTTATATGCTCCGCTCCTATTGGTCGCAATGATGTTAGATAGATTAAAGCCTTCTTGGATTAATGGCCCATGCGACGCAAAAAGAATTTATCAAATCGGACTAGTAGTTCTTGAGATTAGTGCGTTCAAACAAACAAACTCTTCAGCTTTATATACTAGTGTATAGATTATGTATTAGTAACTTATTAGAACTGATGACCGATGGGCCAGTAAGGTTCTGGAGTGGCGGCCACGTACCAGAAGACGCAGCGTAGGGAGGCCCCCAACAAGGTGGACCGATGACCTGGTGAGGTCACGGGAAGCCGATGGATGCGGGCAGCTAGCTACGTTATATCTTCTCCTCGTCCAAGATACCACAGTGTCTCAAGATCAAAGTCTTTGACCAGTGGGTGTTGCCAGGGATGACTTGTTGGAACTGAAACGCGTTCGCTCACAATGGGCCTCATAAGAAGGCTTAGGGTCACATAAAGGGCGATGCAAAGAGCTATGCTTGGAGTTTCTCTGCGCGATCGAATCAGAAATGAGGAAAGCCGCAGAGGAACCAAAGTCGCTGGCATAGCTCTTCGAGACAATAAAATTAAGTGGCAGTGAGCGGGGCACATTGCTCGTAGAATCGATAGCCGATGGGGCAGTAAGGTTCTGGAGTAGCGGCCACGTACGGGAAAACGCAATGTAAGGAGTCCCCCAGGAGGACTGATGACCTAATGAAGGTTGCGGGAAGCCGATGGATGCAGGCAGCACAAGACCGGTCATCGTGGAAAGCCTTGGGGGAGGTCTTTATCCAGTGGTGGACCCTTATAGGCTCAAGAAGAAGAAGAAGATATCTAATATATAAAATTCTCGTGTCACGGTGTTCGGCTTTAAACTCCTCCGAAACGGCTCGACCGATTTTGATGAAATTTTTTGTGCTTAACCGGTATCTATGAGAATCGACCAACATCTATTTTTCATCCCCCTAAATGTTAGGGGTAGTCCACCCCTAAATTCTTTTTTTATTTTTTAGACAAAATTTTTAATTTCTATTTTTTTATGATACAACATACAAAAATACATACAATCCCCAATTTTCACCCTTCTACGATCAACCCTTATTTTTTAATAGCCATTTTAGTAATTTGATCTATTATTTATATGGCAAAACAACGTTTGCCGGTCAGCTAGTATTAGTATAGATTAGTAGTAGAAGAATCGCAACAGACCATGGCGGGACGAGCTAGTGAAATCATGTGACTAGTGGTCTAAAGGCCCTGGATCAAAAGATCTGGAAGTCGGAGAGAAGGGGCCATTGTCCAGCAATGGGAACAGCAGGTTAACAGTAACAGTAGAAAAATTAATTCGCTTATCATTTTCATATGCAGGCTTAATAAATTATGAAGCTGATTTGCAGTATACCACAAATTATCATCAGCCCGTATAAAGTTCCCACTCCTGGGACAGCGGCCTCCACTCGGTGAGAGCGAGTGGGTCATAATCTACCACGCGGTCCTAGTACGGGTCGTTAGATGTCATATGTCTTCGAAGTTTTTGTTTCTAGAACATGCCGATTTCTTCACAATGTTTTCGTTTACCGTTTTGAGAACAGTGGTGATAAATAATTTACACAAAGTAGAGCGGTGGGGTTCGAACTTACGAACAACGTCTTGTAATTCGCGGCCGATACCATTCCGCCACCACTGTTCTGCGGCAATTCCGCCTGATGGTAAGCAGTGATGCAATCGTTGATGGTAAAGCGCGCTAGTTTAATAAGCCCATTCACTCAAAAAAATAAGTGAATACGAAGGAAGACGTCAGGTGAGCGAGGTGATGCAACCCAGAGGGAGACTGATCTGGAGAGTCTTCACGACCAAACACAACAACATTTGGTGCATCGTACCCGGCCCACATCGCAGCACAACCGCTCAGACCCGTCCTCCGTACTTCACCAGACATCATACCGGGACACGACGAATCGCTTGGCAGCAAGACTTTGTCTGATAGGTGGTAACTTCTGCCGGCAGCCGATGTTATGGCCTACCACCAAGAGAATAAGCTTCATGAATTACATAGTGATCATGAAAGTCTCCGTTCTATAGATACCTCAGTAAACATGTTCTATGCACTACAATACCATGGCAGCCATAACAGCGTCCTGTGTAGTTACCACAAATTTTCATTACGAAGACTCGATCATCGATATCAATCGCGTTTGACTCATCGATTGGCCCGCTTCAAGGTTGTAACAACTCTCAACCAATGAGAGCGCCAAACGCGGTCGATGCGTATGATCTAGTCTCGTAATGAAAACTCATGGTAGCCACCTTGAAGGTGTTTTTATATCGCATACACAGGACGGTGTAAACTCAGCTCGTGTATGACATTCATAAAATAAAAATACAAAATGTCTTAAATACAGTAAATAACCAAGCAATAGTACAGTTAATAATTCATCATTATCATCATCTCAGCTTTGATCCCAGTAGCATCCGCAGCTTTGTCAGGTTTGGAGTGGGTCCGCTTTTAACTGCTGTTTTGGTTAAACTTCGATATTTTCAGTGAAGCGACTGCCGTCTGACATCCACAACCCGAAGGCGATATCGAAGCATTGCAGTTAGACCAATTGAGCTTTTGAGGGCTCCAATATCTCGTAACGACTGCCATTAGATGTTTGTATGACAACCGGGACCAACGGCTTAACGTGCTTTCCGAGGCACGACCAGATCAGTGCAAATATTTATATTCATGCATACAAATATTTAATAATAATAAAAATATATTTATTTGCTTAAAACTCGGTATAAAAGGTCTTACATACAAAAATGAAATCATACATGTTTAGCTTAGAAATAAAGCATGTAAAATTGTTTAGCACAAGCAAATACAAGCGTTGCATGTTGTCGTCGTTAGTGTTCCAAATAGTCCTTAATACTATAGAAATTATAATCATTCAACCATTTATACAATTTAAATACTGTACAATTTTATTCTTTCAGGGTCTTTGGTAAATTATTTTATACACGCACACACATAGCTTCAAAGTTTTTATTATATTTAGTACAATAAGGCAGTTCGTCAAGAACAAGTGTATATTGGTCACGCCGACTTCGTGAACATACCTCTTCCGCTGTTTTAAATAATTCTTGGTGTTTTTTACAAACATACACATTTCATAAATATATAATGACGGCAACGGTAGCAAACCAAGTTGTTTAAATATTGGTTTACATGATTCATCGGATGGAATCCCGTATAATACACGTATACACTTTTTTTGTGCGATAAATGCCCGTAAGTGCATACCGCAAAAAGGACTCAACGTAAGCTCGATAAGACATTACAGCTGTTTTTATATTAGTTACATGTTTAATTTTTCTAAGGGCATATACAAATTTATTTATTTTATTGCACACGTACTGAACCTGCGCCTTCTAGTCTAAATATTCGTCTAATTCTATACCTAAAAATTTGAATTGTTCTACATGTGTTATTTTACTTATATCAATTTTAAAATTAAATTTATTATGATAATGTTTCTAAAATTGTATGTATACGGATTCGTCAAGATTTATAGATAATTTATTATTATTCAGCCAATTAATTAGAATATCAATAGTATTATTTATGTCAGTTTCATGGTCAGTAATTGAATTATATTTTTTGTCAGCAGTTACAATTATAGAAATATCATCAGTGAAAAGAAAACATTTTTGATTGTTTTATTGTTTAGTTATGTCAACAATATCATTTATATAGAGAAGAAATAAGATGGCACCCAATATGCTACCTTGGGGCACACCGCGTTTTACACATTGATATTCAGACTTATGCATTATCATATCTCTATTTTCGTCCAGTCTAGTAACTGCGACACTCTGTTGTCTGTCAGTTAGGTATGACGATATCCATTGATGTGGCTAGCTCTAATTTATGTATTAATTTGGTATGTGTAACAAGATCGAATGCCTTCGATGCGTCAAAGAAAAGCCCTGTTACAAACTGATTTTTGTTTAAACCGCTCAGTATTGTTTTTAAGAGTGAGAATATGGCTAGTGATGTAGATTTACCTTTTGAAAACCATATTGTTGTTTTCTTATCATGTTAAACTTACTGCAGTAATTTATTAATCTGTTATACATACATTTTTCGTATATTTTTGAGATGATGGGTATTAATGTTATAGGGCGATAATTATTCGCGTCACCTTTATCACTCTTTTTGAACAATGGTTTAATAATGGATAATTTTAGTGCTTTTGGGAATACTCCTTGTGAAAATGATAAGTTGATCAAATATGTCAATAGGTACTATACTTATCTCATTGGTACATGTCTTAATGATTCTGGTGTTTAGTTCATCCTAGTCTTCAGACTTGGTGTTGTTCAAAGATATTATCTGTTGCATTACCTTACTTTCAAACATAGGAGTGAGGAACATAGAGTTAGCAATTACGTTTTCATTTAGACAACTACTTATTTTATTTTGTGTAGGGATACAGTTAATGAAATGGTTGTTGAAGGCAAAAGTTATTTCCGCTAGAATTGTTAGAACAGTATTGTCAACCCGTAAACATTCAATATTCTGGATTTCCGTATTTTGGATTTCGTTTTTTATGACTGACCAAGTGGCTTTACATTTGTTTTTATTGTTGTGCATAAACTTGATGTTAACATTCCGTCTAGCATTATATATGCAATTTTGAAATATTTTAGAATATGTGATGTATTTGTTCTTGTTGATTCTATTTTTGTTTTTGTGATATTGATAACGTAAGGAGCGTTTATTTCTAGAACATAGTTTAAGACCCTTAGTTATCCACGTTTGTTTGATTTTATTGTTTGTATTTACTTTAACTTTTACTTTTGGGAAGTAGAGATTGTAGAACAGGCATATTAAGCCATGGAAGCTATTGAATGCCGTATTTGCATCATTACGACGTGTAAACGTGTAAAAATGATCAGTGACCTTACTTACTTAATAAAGGATTTCATTTCATTTCATTTATTCTATTCAATTATTTTGGCTTTGCTGGTATTTTGGCGTGGATAGCTGGCATATAAACAGACAGATGTGCTGCTGGGTGTTTGTTCCGCCGCGTTATCTTCCCAGCGAAAGCACTAGGAAATAGCGATGGGCGGGCGTTGTGGGGGGACTGCCTTATGTAATATTAACGTTTAAAATGTGCTCATTATCAGATTAATTTGAATAAATGACTCTTGGTTTTGATTACATTATCGTACTATGGAGCATATTATTCTTATCTATTTTTAATCATGTTGATCATATTGACTACCTGATTATAATCTAAGTAACTCATCTTTATATTTCCGAAACAAAAATTAAATTAAGAATAATTATCTTCTTTGGCAATGCATACTTTTTGGTATCAGGAACTCGCCTAAATTATCATTAATTCAACAAAATTTAAATTGCAAACGGAAACTCCAGTACCAAATGCGAAGTAGGAGGGGAACGTATAATTAATTCTAAAAAATATCTTTTCCGGATGGTAAAGATGGATGAAAAATTAGTTATCATAAATTTACGTATCTTTTGGTTATGAATAAGTAATAGAAATGTTTAATAAGACGATTTCAATATTTTGTTGATATTTTTAATGAGTCTGTTTTAATTTTGTTTTACATATATTGTTTGAGTGCCGTCACTCAAACCACAGTTAAAAACCACTGTTGATTTATTCATTCTCATTTCGAATGGATGATCTGCCTCCATCGGTTTCGATCCAGCGCGTCTCTCACCACTGCGTAGAATTTAGAAGACCATGTGTCTTTGACTTGATCGGTCCATCTGGTTGGTGAACGACCGCGCGATCGTTTCGCCTTCGGTGTTCCCAACGACAATCAATTTTTCTAGACATTCATCGCCTCTGCGCATTGTGTGACCGAAATAGGACAAAATACGTTGCTGGCATATGGTCGACAAACAGTTGTTTATTTTAAGTTGGTTCAGAATCGACACATTGGTGCGTTTTGCAGTCCAAGGTATTCGGAGTAATCGATTCTCTGGCGTTGTCGGGCTAAGATCGATGTTGATTTATACAAATAGAGAATTCGAGATATCTTTTGGAAATAAGTACGAAGTACTTATGTGAAAATAAAGATAGAAAAAGTATTTACGGCGACTCGTATAGGTAGTGAAGATCACAAACTAAACTAAACACCATCATTTTTTTTTACCTTTATTTCATTTCTTTTTTTTTAAACGTTGTCCTACACTGGGAATTTCTCCTGCACACCATTGGGAAAATGTCACCCCGAGTCCTTGCAAAACCCCTTTCCCGAGTCACGTCGAACAGCCATCGCGGCACGCGTCCAGATTGTCTCGCCAATATTTAAAAAATAAAATATTTTTTTATCATTTAGTTTTTATTATTATGAGCCTTTTGGTTATGACACAATAATTACTCGATAAAGGACATTTAATTCAGACCGTCTGGTGGTGGTATTTTTTTTTTTTTTTTAATTGTTAATGTCCTCCTGAAAAACTACAGACCGATAACGCTTCCGAGCCATGTCTATAAGCTATTTTTTAAGGTCATCACGAATCGTCTTGCTCGCAGATTCGACAACTTCAAGTCTCCCGAACAAGCAGGGTTCCGAAAAGGCTTTAGCACCATAGACCACATACATAAGCTGCGGCAAGTTATACAGTTCAGGCCCATCCAGTCACACTCACTCTACCTGCTTAGACTAGAGGCCAAATCCAGCATAGCTGGGAAAAAAGCTAGCCAGGTGATAACTTCTTATTATGAAGGATTCTTATTTTGGGAAACATGAAACCTGAAAGAAAATCAGATCAAGAACTGTCTGTGGTAGTCGTCTATTCTGAAATAAATTGCCAATTCTGCTCTTCCACAGAGAATAAATCAAAATTATCTTATTCAATCTGGGCCACATTTGATTGTCAACCCCACTCCAAATTAACCTAAAGCACTGAAAGTCTTTGAAACGGTTAACGGTTAGCCATTCATCTAGTGTTTTGCATTTACTAAAACTCAATAACAAGCACGTTCGTAACTCGTTAAGTCCAACTTGTTAGCTACCTACCAAGTTTTGTCACTCACCCATTAGAATTCAACTATTTGCGTGAAGTAGCTGAGAGAGACTTTGTTACTTTGTTTTACAACTGGCGTCACTGACAACGGAAGGGTTTAGGAGAATATGTTAAGTTATATCAATATTGGTAAGTCGTCAGTAGTACTGTTACATTGTTTTGGTAAAAAGTTTCTGATATATTGAAGCAGTTCAAAAGTATCTGGTGGTAATTTAACCAAACCCTGTGTACTTAAAATTCGTATGCAATCACACGTTAAGGAAGGTAACACAAGTTTTGCGAACCCAGCTTGGAGCATGCCCTTCGTTCCATGTCGTCATTTTATTTTTTTTGATAAATTCTATGTCTTTAGTGACATTCGCAGGTATATGAGGATTCGATTGACGTATGCATTATAAAAATCGGCTGGCATAGGTTTTTATTGTGACATGGTTATAGAATTACACTACTTTTCTGTAATTTATATAAAATCATTTAAGGTTTCTATAACAAAGTTCAAGATTGACATATCTATATTCTATATATCTATATAAATCAATGCCACTTTCTTTGTAATTTTATACCTCAAGAACGGACTCACCTATCCAAACCAAATGCCTAAGCTTTATTTTGAGTAATTAGTAGACGATTTATGTGAAGTTTGAACAGAATCGGTCGAGCGGTTCTTCATTTGTCACATTTTTTGTAACAAATGAATTGAATGAACGGTGGATCATCACCTCATCTATATATATAAAAATCAATGCCATTTTTTTTGTAATTTTATAGTCCACCAAAATTGTGTACCGCACCAGATTGGCAGTGAAAAATCTCTCTGATCTTAACTGGTGAATCAAAAGGAGAAGTTTATTTGATACCGCGTATCCCTATGATCTCAACTGATATGCCGCTTGATTTCAAACGATTACAATATCCTGTGCGTTTATCATTTGCTATGTCCATCAACAAAGTCCAAAGGCAAACATTTCACCTTTGTGGTCTGAATTTGGAGGAATCATGTTTTTCAAATGGCCAACTTTATGTTGCCTGTTCGAGAGACGGTACCCCCAGTCGTTTGTTTATTAATCTAAATGTTTTGGATTAAGTTTTAAAATTGCTAGCAATTAAAAAAATATGTAATGTTTGAATAAATAATTTTGATGATCCAATAAATTTGTTTTTATTATTTCACTTTACACATAGCGAAGCATGTATCTGGCCGCTAGTTTATTATATAATCTATGTAAATAGTACACTGTAGACTATCAACATTATTTCTCTCTCCTTCCTCATAGTATTCCATTCAAAGGTTGCCTGTAAACGATCGCTCTTAGCGATAAGACTATCCATTGTGTCATCCTTTGTTAAAAAAAATATATTTATCTTTATGTTTTTTTTTTTATATATAAATTATAAACTAGTGCTTCTAAAACATCTTGAGGAAACCTGGACTTGAAGTCTGAAATCGCCAACCCGCATTGAGCAAGCGTGGTGATTACGCTCAATCCTTCTCTGTAAGAGAGGAGACCTGTGCCCAGCAGTGGGACGATAAAAAGGTTTTGATGATGATGATGATGACTAGCGCTTGACCGCAATCGCGCCTGATGGTAAGCAGTGATGCGATCGTTGATGGTAAAGCGCGCTAGTTTATTAAGAGCCTATTCACTCTAGCTTTGAAGCCATCATATTGTAGTTTGACGGAAACACCATCGCTGGAAAATGGTTCCAGTCCCTGGATGTACGCGGTATAAAAGAGGAAGCGAAACGCTTCGTCCGGATCGCATTGGTGTCAACAACGTAGGGGTGGAAACTCGCCGTACGATGAGTCGTCCGGTGGTGAAACGGAGATGGGGGAATTAAATCATGCAATTCCCTTGCACACTCATCAGAGTGCATCCTATAGAACACCGAAAGGCTGGCTACACTACGCCGATGCTCCAGGCTTTGGAGACCGTTTCGAGTTCTGTAATCTATATGGTGTACATAATAAAGAGTATTCTATTCAATTCTATTGTGTTAATATTTGATTAATTCCAGCACAGACACAAATCGATAGAGTAACATGCATAATAATTAGTAACAACATGTAGATACTCGTAGTTACCGAGGTAATAAATCAAAAGGCATTAGAACACACAGCCTATTACACAGTACTACAGTAGGTAGCTTCTGCCACAGACTGCTTAATTACTTAGAAGCCAGTTGGAAATACTTCTTTGACATGTGACTTGTTGACAGAACCAATGATATTATAGTGAAATACTTCCAATAAAAATGACATTTAATTTTCACAACGTACCTGGCACATATCGCAACACAACTGTTCAGACTCGTCGCGTGGTCCTCCGTACAGCTTCACCAAACATCATGACGGAACACGACGAATCGCTTGGTGGCAAGACTTTATCTGGTGGGTGGTAACTTCTGCCGGCAGCCGATGTCATGGCCTACCACCGAGAAAGGACTAAGTCTTACTAACTAACTAGGACCTATATTGTTCAATACTTACAAAATTCGATTCTTTATCTTCTAGGACTTTAGTATATATAGTCCCGTTTTTTTCCTTTACCGACTCATGATTATTTATTGCAATCTAATGTCAGTACCACAGAATGACATTTAACCTCATCACCTCCACACAATTCTGACCTAATTAAAATACTCCCTTGATATCGTCGTCCAAAGGTTGTCTGTAAATGATCGATCAGCGATAAGACCGCCAATTATTGTGACACCCTTTGTAAAGTTTATTTATTTATTTTCCGTTACGTATTTGCTGTACATAATAAAGAGTTTTCTATTCTATTCTATTCTATCCTGTATATAAAAATTGTTATTGCAACGTAAACATGCAAAAAAAAATTGCTGCGAAAAATGTTGTTGTATAGGGAGTTTGGTGTTGAAGGGTCTCCAGATCAATCTCTCTCTCTCTCTGGCGCAACATCGTTGGTCGTGTTGTTAGGTTTAACATTGCATCACCTCGCTCAACTGCCATCTTCCTTCCTATTTACTCAGTTTTTTTTAGTGAATAGGCTTAATAAACCAGCGCGTTTTATCATTAACGCGGGATTGCGGTCAAGCACTAGTTTATAATTATTAAAAAAGAAGCTTAAATAATTAAGCTTGCCTTCTATTGCCCGAAAGTGGGGCTAACATATATCTTTATGCTATTATTATTACTTGCTTAATCATAACAATTCAGTTCAACCATGGAATCAATACAACGAAAAATTCTTAAAACCTCAGAGCTTGACAATTTTTCGTTCATTCTATGGTTTCCGTGCTCTGTGTCCAACGCATCGCACCGTGTCCACCTATGATTTACAGTATCGCCGCTGAAAATAACGTGCACGTGTTTTATTTATGACCTGCACCTACTCGTATATGGGGCAGGTTTTAATGGGGCTACATGTAAACTTCATCTGCAAATATAGCCGGTGAATGTATGAGCGTTCTGTTTTATTAATATAGGACGTATGACTAAAAACACATTTTTTATAAGTTATAATAGTTTATAACTTATAAAAAAACACCGCTGGCGGTATTTCCATCGCATATTGTTCCAGTCACTCGAAGAAATCCAGAAAGGCTTTAGGCTATATAACATCACGCTGTGAGCGGAACATATAAAAAAAAACATATCCAAACTTACGCGGGTAAAACCGTAGGTCTGGTACGAGAATACTTGGCAAGACAGTTTTTTTTTTTTTTTTTTTTTTTTTTAATAATTATAAACTAGCGCTTGACCGCAATCCCGCCTGATGGTAAGCAGTGATGCGATCGTTGATGGTAAAGCGTGCTAGTTTATTAAGAGCCTATTCACTCAGAAAAACCGAGCGAATACGAAGGAAGACGGCAGTTGAGCGAGGTGATGCAATATTAAACCCAACAACACGACCAACGATGCTGCGCCAAAGGGAGATTGATGTGAAGACCCTCCACGACCAAACTCCCAACACAACAACATTAGGCGCATCGTACTCGGCACACATCGCAACACAACTGCTCAGACCCGTCCTCCGTACGGCTTCACCAGACATCATGCCGGAACACGACAAATCGCTTGGCGGCAAGACTTTGTCTGGTGGGTGGTAACTTCTGCCGGCGGCTGATGTTATGGCCTACCACCGAGAAAGTTTGTCAGACTTTCGAGAAGAATCAGAAAGCCTATGAAGATTGTCAAAGATTCACGAATGACTGAATGGATTAATGGATTATATTTAATTAAAATATTAAATTAATGGATTTATGAATTCAATTAATGGATTAATGACTCAAAATGCAATCCGATGCATTAAAATCCACGAAAGGGATTCAGAATGTTAAGATGTTCACCCATTCACGGATCAACCGCGGCATGATTAACTTAACCAAATCAATCAGCACGCGCGGATCATATTTCGTAGCCACAGTCCCAAGAGCTATATAAATAATTAATTATATTTTGAAAAAACTAAGAAAACACGCTTTCCAAACGCACAACCAAACTCCCGACACAACAACATTTGACGCATCATACCCGGCTCACATCGCAATACAACTGCTCAGACCCGTCCTCCGTACGACTTCACCAGACATCATGCCGGAACGCGGCGAAACGCTTGGCGGCAAAACTTCTCATTGGATTCCAACATAATATTAAACCGCACACTATTTCTTCTTTTCACTTACAAATCCATCCAGTACACTTTACCTATGTAACACATTATTATCATCAATTTGATTCATTAATCAATGAATGATCTTGAACAGTTAAAATAAAATGAATTGCTAGTGATAGCGTGTTACATAATTACCCTGCGGTTTTCAACCGCTAGCTGGTATACTATTGAGCTAAAGGTAGGCATACTATTATTTAAGCTCGATAGCAGGGCAATATTACGGTATCATAGAGCTAATCTGATAATGTAAATGGAATGTGGGGCTTGGAATTCTCCGATACCAAATGGTAAAGGCACGAGATTGTGGGTTATTTCAAACATACGAAGCAATATCTATTAAAATTTCCTGCAATTTCATTCAAAACACAGCAAAAGCCTATAATCGGCCTATAATATTCCCATCATTGAGAAAAAGATCTCCTCTCGATGAGAGGATGTAGGCCGTAATCGACCACGCGATTTCATTTCAATTTAATTTCAATTTCATTTCAATTTCATTTCAATTTCATTTCAATTTCATTTCAATTTAATTTCAATTTAATTTCAATTTAATTTCAATTTAATTTCAATTTAATTTCAATTTCATTTCAATTTCATTTCAATTTCATTTCAATTTCATTTCAATTTCATTTCAATTTTATTTCAATTTCATTTCAATTTCATTTCAATTTCATTTCAATTTCATTTCAATTTCATTTCAATTTCATTTCAATTTCATTTCAATTTCATTGGCTTGTGCGCCCGAGTTGTCTCCTGTATTGACGCGCCTGTATCGCCTCTCATTTTGGACTGGTATAGTGCCCAAGTCCTGGAAGCTTGCCAATGTGCAGCCCGTGCCCAAAACGGGTAGTCGTGCCGATCCTACCAACTATCGGCTGATTTCAATAACCTCCATACTCTGCAAGATTATGGAGCGTGTATTGAACTCGCGCCTCTTGGCTTACCTGGAAGGTAACGATCTCCTCAGTGACCGACAGTTCGGTTTTCGACGCAATCGGTCAACTGGGGACCTACTAGTGTATGCCACTCACTTGTGAAAAATGGGGAAGCGATTGCCGTCTCCATTGATGTCTTTTAGATGTCTTAGCTTTCAATGGTTTCACGTAAATGACTAAGAAAACACGTGTTTGCTTTTTGTTTCCTGCCACTTTTTTAATTGGCCATATGATATACGGGCCAAATTGAAAAATTTTACATTACTTTTGTCGTACATCGACCTTCATACCATCGCATCGTGAAAACCACGTGTCAATTCGTTACTGTCACTAAATTTAAATAGGTAACTAATCAAAGGTTGTCTGTAATAGATAGGCGGTATTATTGTTTTTAGCCATAATACCGCCCTTTGTAAAATCGTTATATTTAAGCTCTGTCATTTATATGGTAGACATAATAAATAGTATTCTATTCTGTTCTATTCAATACTATGACTAAATCGTACCAAAAACACAAGCTCGTGTTAGGAATTCTACAAATTTTGAACACAAGTTTTCAATTTTCGCTAAGTCTTGCGCTGCACTTGAAGCCAAGTCCTCATAAGTTTACCGAGTGTGTGTGAAACACGAAGGCAATATCCGGTGATAGCTATTTTCGCGAACAATTAAAAGTAGTTATAGTACGGTTTGCGGCTGTCAGCCACAGACGACTTTGAGGTTCTTAGCTTAAACGTGGGAAAGGTTTTACTTTAAGGTGCGGTGTAGGTAGTGTAGATGTGTCGTATGGAATGTTTTATACAGGTATTAAAAATATTTATGCTGTGTGTTTAATAACTTGAACATAGCTATCTGATAAAATCTTTTGAATATAATAGTTGTAGTAGCCCTTGAATATAATAGTTTAAACTACAACAACACACAACAATAATATTTAGGCTTCAAGGAACTCATCTTCGTCACTGTAATCCGGGATCGTGATCAGAAGACTAGAATTATTAGACTACTAGGGCTTCGAAATGTTTAAAAGAGATATCGTGATCCATGGTGCAGAGGTAAGGGAGGCAAGTTATAGTCAGAAAAAGTCTGACACGCCCTTCCAGTCCGATAACTCATCCACGAAAAAGGCTGACATTGTCACGTTAAAATGGCAATGCCTATTCTCTTGCCAAAGATGACCCAGCACTCTGTCCTCGAAAAGTGTCAATCTGTCGGCGAAAAACATATTTTAAAAAGGAGACACGTATTCGGGCCTCATGACCCCGGCCGTTTCGAGGATAAATGGCATGAATAACTAATTCATAACATTTTTTTTTTTTTTTTTTTTTTTCTTATTTATTTATGGAGGGTTTTAATCTATATAGATTATGCCACCCTCATCATTACAACTCCACCTTACTGACTAATGTACAACTACAGCTTACATTCTTACATTAGCTCTGCGATGGATACCAATATCCACGAGTCTGTACAGCATCCTGGCTGCTTCCGAAGTAGGAGCAGCAAGGACGCTGTTACATACCCCAGTTTCGCACATATTATTAATAGCTATAAATACATCTTGTCTTTCCGGCTCATTCCGGACACATTCCATGATTATGTGGTAAACATCTTCAATCACGTTGCATTCCACACAATTTGGTGACTCGACTTTACCCATTAAAAAAGCAAATTTATTTAGGGGTATGTGTCCGGAGCGAAGTCGCAAAGCAGTTGTGATTGTCTGCCTTCCCATATTGGCACTGTCTATCCATGTAGTTTTGAGGATGTTCGGTTGTATAGTGGCATACCATATACCTTTACTGCGGCTCCTTTCATTAAAGTATTCTTGCCAGCTGTCATAACCCAGGCATTTTATCTTCCAGTAAAGTTCAGTATAATACGGGAGACAGGAATACTTTTCACCGTCGGTTGATGCCTCTTTAGCGAACTGATCGACCATCTCATTACCTTCAATGCCAATGTGAGAAGGCACCCATTGTATGACAACATTTTTATTCTTGCTTTTGAGTTTGTACATTAAATCTATTATAACATAGGCAATGGACATCCCTCGTTTGGGTAAGGTGCATCGTCTTAGTAACTGTAAGGCACTGCGACAGTCCGTTAAAATTAGAAACTCAGAACATGCTATTGAGTCTATATAAGACAGTGCCTCTAAAATTGCTATTAATTCAGCGTGCATTATTGAAATCACAGAATCCACTTTAAGTTTAATCGAGGTGTTTAAATGTGAATCAAAAAACGCAGCCCCAGTTTCATTATTAGACATTGACGCATCAGTATAAATTGTATATAAACCGGTATAATTTGTTTGTAGATATCTAACACACAGGGATTTTAAATGAGTCATGGTTGTCATGGTTGGAATTATATTATTGTCTAGGTCCACGTTGCTGACCCAAGTGGGTAAACTAAACATTTCTATGATATCCGTGCAGTAGATACGTTCGTTTCTAAATGAGTCATGGATCGTAACTAGAACCGGTTTTGTTTTGTTTCTCCAGTAGCGATGCGAACACATCGCTGACAGTTGTTCAAGTATATCAATAGTGACATTATTTTTAAATGATTTGCATTTTAACCAAAATTTACCTCCAAGATATTGCCGACGGACGTACAAAGGCGCAATACACAATTCATTTTCCATAATATGTATGGGTGTGCTCTTAATGAAACCCCCTATTATACGTAAACACATATTCTGTATCCTATCTAGTTTTATTAAATGTGTACGACTGCCATTGCCATACAGAGCACAACCATAATCCATGCCGCTTCTCACAGTGGCTATATACACGCGCCTTAGGTGGGCAGGGTGCACTCCCCATCCCGAACCGGCTAGCATTCTAAAGATATTGACGAACTTAAGTAGTTTATCTTTTAATTCCATAATGTGCTTCCTCCAAATAAGTCTAGAATCAAACCATAATCCCAAATATTTTATATTGTCGACTACTTCTAAAGGAGATTCATTAACAAATAAGTTTACATTTTCTCTTTTGTATCCTCTTTTGAATACACATACCTTACTTTTTGACGTTGAAATGTCTAGACCTAAACTTACAATAATATTATTAAATTTATCCAAAGCCGTCTGTAACTTTAGTGAAGCCGATTGGCAGTTCTTGTCTGCTGTGTATAAAATGAAATCATCAGCATATTGTGCTACATGAACGTTATTTATACTATTACAAATAGGTACAGTAGCAACATTAAACAATAACGGAGACAGAGGGTCACCTTGAGCCAAACCGCGGCCGGTGTTTCTACTAATTGTAACATCACCCATACGTATACTCAATTGCCTGTCTTGGAGAAAGTTCCACAAATATAAGCAAACTTTTGATCCAATATGTAATGTTTCACTCATGTACCGTAATAGCGGACTAATTTCGATATTATTATAGGCATTTTCAATTGATATTGAAAATGCCTATAATAATATCGAAATTCGATACGGACGGGATTTTCAGACGGGATTTTCGGAGGGACTGCACACTGTGGGTTGTTTCATTGATATGAAACAACCCACAGTGTGCAGTCCCTCCGAAAATCCCGTCTGTATTCTAGAAGTTAGGTTAGAAAGATTATCTAGACTGGAACGGCACTTTCTAAAACCCACGGTATTATCCGAGAATATCTTATTATGTTCTAGATACCACTCGATTCTGGTCAGTATCATATAGTGAAATGTTTTGCACATACAAGACATCATGGATATAGGCCGAAGTTTCGAAGTTTCAGATGTACTATGTGTGTGTTTAGGTATAGGTATAATATTTATTTGTCGCCACTGTTTAGGCACAAACCCGTGAAGGAGAAATTGGTTAAATAAGGATAGTAGAATATTTTTTGCGTTATCCGGGAGGTACCTTATCATACTATATGTTATTTTATCTTGGCCGGGCGTATTATTTTTAGATTTTATCGATTTTAATAATTCATGTTTGGAAAAGGGTGCATCCAGTAATGTATTACATGACGTGAAATGTGGGCTAGCCATACTGACAAAGTCCGGCGTCAAAGATGTGAGAAGGCACTCAATGTCGGTTTTATTAATGTCGGCCCTAGGTGACACGTATCCCTTTATCCACCGAAGTTTATGCCACAAATCTGAGGCCGTAGTCTGGTTATTTAAAGTCGAGCAGAATTCACGGAAGGACGAACGGCTGGCCGAATTAATTAATTTTTCTGATTCCTTAATTCTCCTTTTTAACTCATCATAGTTTTCGGCAATAGGATTCCGACGGAAATTAGCGAGAGCGCGGCGGCGAGCTGCGACAGATTTAGATAAAGATGGGTTCCAATAGGGTTTCGGACGGAAAACGGAGGTAGGCCCAGTATATACTTTAAAATATGGGATGTGTTTATCTGCGCTTGCGTTAATAAGTTTTTCAAATAAGTCATATGAAATTTGTAAATCTACTGAGTGTGTAAAATTGTTAAATAAGGACTGTGCTAACTCTTTATATGATTTCCAGTCGGCCGCTTTAAAATTTCGACGTTTTGTTTGGCATCGTCGGGAATCAGCCCCTAAACTAGCTTTAATTTTTATCATTAAGTGGTCGCTGCCTAGGGATTCGTTTGTCACATACCAGTCCAGCTTAATAGCTATATCTGATGATGCCAGTGATAAGTCGGGTGAGGATTTCTGAACCACTTCATTTACTAATTTTATCCTGGTAGGGCTTCCATCATTTAATACTATGAAGTTATTATCAGATAAGGATTCAAATAATTGACTGCCTCGATGGTCTGTTTTGTAGGACCAATTACTATGGTGACCGTTAAAGTCACCCAGTATCAGAGTATTGCTGTTGTTTTGAGACCATAGGCAGTCCCAGTCATTCGAAGATGTCGTCACCGAAGAAGGACAATAAACAGCTATTATAGTTTTAATGTCGTTACAATTGAGTAGTTCAATTTTAAGTGTTTGAATTCCTGGATTTTGACAATTGATTACGCAAATCCTGGATTTTAAGGAATTGTGAACCATTAATGCTATGCCTCCGTAGCCATCGGATCGATCATTGCGGTAAACATAATAATTTTTTATTCTAAGTTCCGAATCGGGATCTAACCAAGTTTCACTAAGGGCAGCAACGTGGATTTTTTCTAGTAACAATAAGTTTTCGAAATTACGCAATTTAGGCTTAAGACTTTGACAATTCCATTGTATAATATTCAAGCTACTGTTTTTAATTTGATGAGTCATTGTCCGAGGCAAGCGAAAAGTCAAATAACTTGTTGAATAATGACCACTCTGATATATTACCTACCAACCAAATGATTAACCACTCAGTACATAATTTAACAATACTTCGGATTTTAACAGACATTGTGTCTCTTTTGGAAAAAATGACTTCTTTTATTTTTCTAACTAATTCTATAATTGTTACGTTACCCTTCGGAGCTCGCTTTGTAAACCGGTTTCTAGGGTTATTTGTTTCGCTATTTTCGGATTCCGTGTCGGATTGAATGACATTCCAATTTTTTAAATTAGATTCTCTTGTAGTCCGTTTCGGTTTGGCATTTTCTTTTTTCTTAGACGTAGTCTTGGGATGACTTAGGTGTTTACTGTGTGAACCTTCTTTTACAATATCCGCAAAGGTGGGGGTAGGTGGACTTTTATCAATTGGCTTACTTGCCTGGTTGTTTGACAATATACGCGATGCCGGGCGTGGGGAGTTAGAAGGCGAATCTGGAGTAGGGTACATTGTTAGGGCCTTACGATATGTACAATTAAACTCAGCCATGATAAGACGAATTTTCCTTTCTTTTTTATATGATGGGCATTCTTTGGACAGCGCTATGTGTTGACCTGAGCAATTAGGGCACTTCAATGTCTCAGTACTACAGTTAGCATGATTTCCGCTACATTTTGGGCACACCACTTTGCTTTCACATTTCTTAGCTATATGCCCTAGTTTCCAGCAGCGAGAGCATTGTGTCACTGGGAAGACATACTTTTCAATTTTAACTTTGAGATTACCTACGCTTGCATATGCTGGCAAGTAATGACCCTTAAAGCATAATCGAACCGATTCAGACGGAATCCATCCATCGCCGTTATCGTTACGTCGGTTAAGGCGTTTCAGAGAGACAAGTTGCGCTGGACTTGGGCATATAATATCTTTTAGTATTTGCTCCTCACTCAGATCTAAATCAACATTTTTAATTATGCCGTACGAGTAACCAACTTCCATAGACTTAGAAATTCTCCAACCCATAGAAGCGAATTTGTCACATGTAATGAATTTCTCAGCACTTAATTCATTATTAAATTCTATTCTTATTCTATATGGGTTTATGTATTTAATTTTTAGTGTATCAAATATACCTTGCTCCTTAAATATCTTTGCTAAGCCAAACTGTTTAGGCAGCTTTTCAGAACTAGATATATATACTTCAATTTTATTGTTATCATCCTTAACTTTCTTTCCATTACTACCGACCACCGTCCAGTCCATATCGTCTTCTTCACGCCCACGTTTATTAGGCGTCGAAACTTCCTGGTAATTTAATTGTGCTTCTGTATAAATTTGTCCTTGTGAATTGTTGTAATGAACTATCTCGGACACTCTGATGGCCTCTCTTAAGTTACGATCACTTGTACTTGAATAGGGATCTTCTTTCTCGCTATCAGACATTATCGTGGCAAAAAGGATTATCTCATATCAATGAAACGCGAGAATCGCGGCGCGCAGTGCGCGTGCACTCAATAGTAGTGTTTCGATTGTATACGTATGATGCGCGATTAGCTAGTTCGTCACGGACACAACGTCAACACGATCACTCCGTACGAGTGACGCCTCGATACTGAATTCATAACATTTAAATCCTTTCGAATTCTAATATGATAAAACGCCTCCTTCCGCAGTTTTAATGATGTCACCAAGAGGTCTGTCAAAGTTATTGTGAACTTAAGTCACCATCATCATTTCAGCATTAATGCCAGTCGCATCTGAAGCTTTTTCAGCTTTGGAGTCTGGGGTCTGCTTTACCAGTTTAACTGCTGATTATCGCTAAACTTCGATATTTTTCGTGAAGCAACTGCCGTCTGACCTCCACAATCCAAGGCGTTATCGAAGCATTGCAGTTAGACCAATTGTTGAACTTTTGATGGCTCCAACAACTACGACGAGGCACGACCATAATAAAATATAATAATAAGTATAATGCTTATAATATGTATAAAACATTTCCAAACTCCGCTCTTTTAGAAATTTTGTAACTCGAAACCGAAAAATTGTTGCTAATTGTACAGTAATTTGAGTTAAGCACGTGTCAAGTTATCTCCATTTTTATACCGCCCATAATCCATTTCAGCGAGGGCTGTGCAAACACGTACGGGGCCTCCCATTGGACAATTTACTGCTTAGCACCCGGACTTACCCACGTACGATACCCTCGTATCGGGGATGTATGAGTCACTTTGCTTTTTTTATTTCGTGAAAAAAATTGCCTGAATTTACATTCCGTCCCGAAAGTTTGGATTGTGTGTAAAAGTTGCGACGGAGTGTTGATTTTATGTTTTGTATTCGAATGTTTTTGTATGAAGTGAGAATTGATATTCAATATTGTTAGATACTGTTTATATTGGAATTGTGGGGAGCCTTCAATGGTGCCTTTTATCGTAGTTTAGTTGTGACTAGTCAATTGTTTATTTTTATCAATCCCCACTATTGGGCACAGGCCTCCTCTCAGACAGAGAAGTATTGAGCGTAATCACCACGCTTGCTTAATGCGGGTTGGTGATTGTGCGTTTACAAACATTTGCATATACTCACATACACAAAAAGCAAACTAAGGTCATAGTATAAAGCAATCAAAAAAGTTAATATTGAGATTGAGTTTTTACTTTATTGCGCAATATCAATTTGTGTATCGATTACCATACAATATGTGAACAGAACAGTAATATAGAATATTTATTTTGACACGGAGCGATATGTCACATGTAGTGAGTAGTGTCGGCCGCCACTTACAAGTACTAGGTTCTTCTTCTTCTTCTTCTTCTTCTTCTTCAGCCTATGGATGTCCACTGCTGGACAAAGGCCTCCCCCAAGGCTTTCCACGCTGACCGGTCTTATGCTGCCCGCATCCATCGGCTTCCCGCGACCTTCACCAGGTCATCGGTCCACCTTGTTGGGGGCCTCCCTACGCTGCGTCTTCCAGTACGTGGCCGCCACTCTAGAACCTTACTGCCCCATCGGCCATCGGTTCTACGTTCAAACAACCAACTAGTACTAGGTTCAAACAACCCTTTTGAAGTTCAGATTTTGTGTAAATTATTTCATCACCACTGCTACCACAAAACGGCTGAAGAACTGAACTGCTCTGAGAACAGTGAAGGAAAACGTCGTGAGGAAACCGGCATGACCTAAAGCCAAAACCTTCGAAGACATATGACATGTACCAACCCGCACTGGGGCCGCGTGGTAGGTGGTACTGCGGCCCACTTCCTTTCACCGAGAGAAGGCTTGTGTTCCAAAAGTGGGAATTATAGGCGGGTTATATATATATATATATATATATATATATAGATATCCCTTTGGGCACTTTGTGGCTCAGACGTGCCGTATAGGTAGTAATTTGTTGATCCATTTTCACTTGTTGATCCGGGGGCCTTTTGTTGATCCGATGCCATTTGTCCATAAATATGTAGCTCCGTTCGGAGCCACATGTGTCACGTTGAATAATAATAACCAATAACAATAATTAAGGGCTGTTTTATACAAATCCACCTTTTTGGCGTCTGGGCAGTTGTTGATCCAATTCAAATGGGCCAATCAGGGCGCAGCATTTGCCAAGGGCGTGATGCGATTGGATAAGCAACAGTTTTTTTTTTATGTATGTTCACTTTATTAATCTTAGATATTAATCTGAGACACCTGGACTGATTTGCTAAATTCTTTTTTGTTTGAAAAGGTAAACTTTCTAATCGGTCCCATAGTCACCAAGTCAGGATCTGATGATAGAAGACTAGAGAAATCAAGAGGAACTTCCAAGAATCGTAGGGGTGACTAGTGCATTTCTAAGTATCTTCATTAAGTATTTCAAAGAACTACAATTTGATAATGGTCTGGTGATGGAACCGGGAGACAGTCGAAGGAAGTCCTCAACTATTCATAGCAGTTACCTTGAGTATGTGCTTGATTAATTTGTATTAATAAGAACTTTTCACCAAGGTGGGTTAAAATGAAGGTCTGCAGTTGATCTGATGATGAAGACCCTAGACAGTCAACGGAACTCCTTAATAATTCACAGCAGCTACCTTGAGTTTGTGATTGATTAATTTGCATTGATAAGAACTTTTCAAAAGATGGGTTATGACTGTCATGAAGGCTCTGGTGATAAAAAAAAATGTGTGCGTGTATTAGTGTACACACGTAAGAAGTGAAACTTCTTAGAAAAAAAGGCGCGTAACGCGCGTGGCGCGTAAAATAACATTAATAAAGATTAAAACTTAGCGTCCCCAATAGGGGGACGGTCCACGACTAAATACAACACCAAATTTAAAACTAAACTAACCTAAAGATACAGCCTGTATGTCCCAACAATTGCACGCGCCAGCACCAGGTGAGTCAGTGTGGAATGCGAAATGCGGGGTGCGGAATGCGAAATCCCCCGGGGCCAGAATGTTGGGATCTTCCTCCCGATTCCGAAGAGCCCAAACTCGGCTAGTCTAGGACCTCCGGATCCCGAGATAGGCCGCGGGGGGGTGAGGTGGCCTGAGGAGCAAGTGGCGGGAGGAGGGGGGGGGGGGTAAGGGAGTGTATAGGAGAGGGGTGGGGAGGCTAGGTTGAGTCTAGGGGGAGGGGGGAGGGGTAGGTGAGGGGGGTTTGTCTAAGTGTTGGGAGGATCCTGTCCACCTGGGGTCACAACATGAGGGGAGAGTGGGAGGGGACAGGACACTGGAATCTCGGAATGTATGTGCTATATGGGTATTGGGGGTCAGGTACTATGGGGTCAAAATGGGGGTCTAGGGGTCCTATCTGAATATAGGTCCCGGCTGGGAGGGGGATTAGTAAGGGGGGGGGGGGGGGATTTGTCAGAATTTTGAAATTCCCAGCCGTTTCCGAGATATCCGGGATTTTAGGTAGGGATATGGGGAAGGACTTCGAGGTGGGTAAATATAGTAAAAAAAAATTAATAAAAAGATGGCGCGTAACCGAAAAATGTGACGGTAAATTTTTTCCAACGCCGATACAAATTAATCAAGCACAAACGCAAGGTGGCTGCTGTGAATCGTTGGGGAGTTCTCTCGACTGTCTATGGTCTTCATCATCAAATCTACTGCAGATTTTCATAATAATCCATATGGGTGAAATTTGCTCATCAATACAGTATGTTAAGAAAACCCTGTCCGACCCATAAGGATAATAAAGGTTAGGTAAACACATGACCAAATATAATATAAAATTTTACGTATACAAATGAATTTTGAAATAATCTTTTTTTCCCACGAATTAATTGCAACTTCCCCGAAATTTGTCAATTTTTAAAAAGTGACAACACCGGTATTATTATAAGCGAATAGCGATGCGACCACATGCCGCGTCCCCTGCCGCCCGCCGCCCGCGGAAGGGTGCTTGCTTAACGCACATTTATTAAGTTACCTCTTTTTGCGAAATAATATTTATTTTTTTAGGGGGATTTTTTTTTTAAGTTTAGCCCGGTTTTGTATCCATTAGTAGAATCAGTTATAGATACCTAACAACACCTTCACGGGTCGGACAGGGTTTTCTTAACATACTGTATATATTAATTATTCTAAACACAAGGGAACTACTGTAAACGGTTGAGGAGTTCCCTGAACTGGCCTTTGTATTCATCATCAGAGTCCTAATGACAGTTACAACCCATCTAGGTATAATTTTTTTATTTTATTTTTATTAATTATGGGACAACAAACAATACAAAATACTTACAAATAGTAATATAGCGTTATTACAGCAATATTGATGCGGATAATGCAGTGGCATTATCCGCATCTTAACAATATCGGAATACGTTAAAAAAAGTAAAGTTCTTATTAGTACAAATTAATCAAGCTCAAACACAAGGTAGCTGTTGTGAATTGTCGAGAAGTTCCCTCAAGTGTCTCTCGGCTTCATATTTACTACATCATCAGATCTACTCCAGATCATTACTAAATTGTAGTGCTTTAAAATACTTAATAAAAATACCATGAAATGCACTAGTTGCCCCAAAAAATTTTGACAAAAACAATTGTTTTCCTTGATTTCTCTGGTGACTATGGGACCACTCTTTCAAATAAAAAATAATTTTGGTAACGGGTATAGGCGTCTTACAGTAATCGGTGAACATACATAAAAAAAAGATTGCGGCGAATTGTGAACATCCTCCTTTTTTATAAAGTCAATAATTTTTCTGTTGACAATTTAATTTTTATAGGATTTAAACATTGATTACTAACTTTTTACTTCCAATATAAGTTAATTCCCGGTATTAGAAAAAAGGCCCAAGGTCGAAACCTCTTTTCTCAACGCCCGCGCTGCTGCCGATGACAATACTATCATACTAAAAGCAGTATACGGTCAAATCACGCAAGCAGTTACTAACTACTTTTCTCAAACAATCCGCGGAAATCAAAAACATAATTTTATTTTATAAGTTTTTTTAAGACGAATAATGAATAATAACAATTTTTCCCTCGCTATGGCGCTATTATGATGTTTCTTTGTTTTTTTTTTCAATAAACAGTCTACTACTGTCTATTTGCAAGACAGTCTGAAATTTAAATAAAACCTTTTATTAGTTACCTCCTTGGTGTTTCATGTTTCGAATATCGTTTTTTTTTTTTTTTTTTTGAAAGAAATTCAAACTAGGAAGCTGGAATGAAACGCAGACTACCTAATTCGAAATTGCGACCGCTAAAGTTTACATTCCATGTGTCTAACGCGTTCCAGTACCTACCACAAATCATTATAAAACAGCGCTTTCTTTCGCTAAAATATAACACGACTAAGTGAAATTATTTTTATAATACACGTAGGTATGTTTAACTTTGAGTCGACTGGGAAAACTCCACCACAATGTCAAACGCACTTCGGCGGATAAATGTACTTAGAACTTTATTACCTTTATTACTAAGTAGCAAATCTGATTATATTTCCACTAACGTGCGGTTGAGTTTATCTTTTTTAATTTACAAAAATATTATCAATGAGGTATACATGTTTATAGTACACACTACGCTGCGATATCTCATTGTTCTTTATGAATTATTTACTGTTTTACTACATAAATCATGCACTTTTATTTAGTAAACAACACTATAAATAATTTAAACTTCCAATGAAAAATTAACGTGACACTCAGCTTAGCTTTCCCGCCAAAACTCCTGACCCGGGTTATGACATCAAGAAAACATTGTTTTATTTTGAGCTTGGCTTTTTAGTAAATTATATTTTTGTTTTTTTTTCTTTCATCATCATCATCTCAGCGTTAATCCCAGTCGCATCCGTAGCTTTTCAGCTTTGCAGTCTGGGGTCCGCTTTACCAGTCTAACTGCTGATTTTGGCTAAACTTCGATATTTTCCGTGAAGCGAATGCCGTCTGGCCTCCATAACCCGAAGGCGATATCTAAGCATTGCAGTTAGAACAATTATTTGGACTTTTGAGGGCTCCAACAACCCGTAACGACTGCCACTTGATGTTCGTATGGCAACTGGGACCAACGGCTTAACGTGCTTTCCGAGGCACGACCAGACCAGTGGAAATATTCATATTCATGCATACAAATATTTGCACTGTGCGGGCATCGAACCCGCGCCTCCCTGCGCAACGGCCGCGTTCGCTACCGCTACGCCACGGAGGCTATCCTGTGTGTTTTTTTTTCTTTATTATGTGTTAAGTATTGTTTTAGTGTATTATTATAATAAGGTGCGTTCTGTTTGAGTGGAATAAACAATTTTTCTTTCTACCTGATTAATACCTAAAAAAAAAACGGCTACGCAAAGTTCAACCCTTAAAACTTAATAATAATATTATGTATTCGCATACAATTTCTACCAAAGGAACCTTACCGAGGCCGTCCACACAATATTTTCAGCACAAAACACACAGCGGCGATATCGTCTTCGGACTCATTAGTTTGGTTTCGATGAATTTAAAAACTTAAAATAAATGGTAAATTAGAAATAAAGTATAAAAACCCCATACGTAAAATTCAACCTCTTTAAATATTAAAAATAATAACTTTGACTTCATACTAAACGTAATTGATCGACCGGTACGGTATCAGTACCTATTCAGATCAAAAGACCTAAGTATTACAAAGTATGAGAGCTAAATGGATCAACATAAGTAAATGAATTTTGAAATATATTACGAGCCAAAACGCCTTCGTGCATTTAAAAAAAAATGGTAGTTATGGATCCACTAATGCATGAAATGTTAACAAATATATATAGATCTTACAATGTATGGAGCATTGCGAATATAAAATTTCTAGATTAGGTTTAATAAATTCATAATAGATCAACCGTTACGGTATAGGTATCGGATCAAAAGAAGTATTACTGGAAGTGCGAGTACATAAATGGATCAACACAAGTTATTGATTTTTGAAATATATTCAGAGCTAAAAAGTCCTGCTGGGTTCAAAAAATTTAGCCGTTACGGATCCACTAATGCATGAAATTGCTGAAAAATTTTTGTCGAGTATAAGTCCTAATCGACGAATATATTTGGCCACATCCCTAAATAGAATACGACGTTGCCACTCCCCCCAAGAAATATGCAACTGGAGTAAAGTTATTCCGTGCTAAAGGTGGAGTCTATAATGAACGGCATCGTGGCTGGATCAACTAAGTGCCCAAAGAGGTGTTTATATATATATATATATATATATATATATATGTGTATTTATGATACAACAATCCCTTATTTTGTATTTTGACGCGAAGACTGCAGTAAACTTCATTTTAAAAGATTAAACTCTACAATATTTCTGGACAATACTATTACTGGACAAAGCAGTCCAGTTTGTTATTGTGTAACAATTCAACTGGACGATATGAGTTAGTTTGCATGATTTCCGATCTACTTTATTGTTGTTAGTTTCCATGATTTCCGATCTTCTTTATTGTTGTTAGTTTGCATGATTTCCGATCTACTTTATTGTTGATTGTTTCCATGATTTCCGATCTACTTTATTGTTGTTAGTTTGCATGATTTCCGATCTACTTTATTGTTGATTGTTTCCATGATTTCCGATCTACTTTATTGTTGTTAGTTTGCATGATTTCCGATCTACTTTATTGTTGTTAGTTTGCATGATTTCCGATCTACTTTATTGTTGTTAGTTTGCATGATTTCCGATCTGCTTTATTGTTGTTAGTTTGCATGATTTCCGATCTACTTTATTGTTGATTGTTTCCATGATTTCCGATCTACTTTATTGTTGTTAGTTTGCATGATTTCCGATCTACTTTATTGTTGTTAGTTTGCATGATTTCCGATCTACTTTATTGTTGTTAGTTTGCATGATTTCCGATCTACTTTATTGTTGTTAGTTTGCATGATTTCCGATCTACTTTATTGTTGTTAGTTTGCATGATTTCCGATCTACTTTATTGTTGTTAGTTTGCATGATTTCCGATCTACTTTATTGTTGTTAGTTTGCATGATTTTCGATCTACTTTATTATTGATTGTTTCCATGATTTCCGATCTACTTTATTGTTGTTAGTTTGCATGATTTCCGATCTACTTTATTGTTGTTCTTTTTCTTCAGCCTATAGAAGTCTACTGCTGGACAAAGGCCTCCCCCAAAACTTTCATTGCACTGGGGCGGTTTGCCATAATCCCCACGCTTGGCAGGCGGGTTGGGGATCGCAGTAATTTGATACTCCACAGGAGAAGCGCTGCTGCCCGCATCCCTGGAGAGAGTTCCCTTAGTCGCCTCTTACGACACCCACGGGCACAAACGGTCTTCATTGTTCAGTGTTAAATAAATCATTTTCGGTTACTTTTCTACCATTTGACCATTTCACTTAAGCGCTTTTTTGAAGATGTCTATTGATCGAACCAAAGTTGAATATCAATTGTATGCTTACTTATTTGCTGTCAAATTATATGAAAGAGTCAGATACGGAAGGAATGTTTTTATATGTATTCATTCAATAATAATATTACGTTAAAACAGCATTTCTCGATATAGGGAAAGCTTTTCAGGCGCCACAGAAAAGCAAAAAGGTTAAAAAAAAATAATTTCATGATGTACCTATAACACAAGAACCCTGACACCCATTGTACCCTATAATGGGTTCTCCATTATTCCCTATATGTAGATATATATTATGTACCTTGGGCATATCTATATTATAATATCAACTATCTCTTAGGGATGTTGGAATTTAACTCGTTGGAGGTGAGAAGAGACTTTGGCCAGCTCACTGCAGCTTATGAGACATAGCAAGGACGTATAGATTTCCCAGAGTTCCATGGTCTTTTCTGCAGGCCATTTGTGTCTGGCTAATATATCTGTCACCGTCAAAGCCGCTGGCAGAATCTGTTTGCGCAATTCCCAGCAAAAACTGTAGCCAGAGCCCCCGGCCTATAGCCAGAATTCCCGGTCTGTCATACTTTAAGGATACTGAATGCCCTTCTGACGACCAATCATAAATATGACGTGTTTGCGGATGAATGGAATAAGATTATGCGTGTACATATGTCACGTGTTCTGTGAAGGAAAGTATGCGAGAGAATCCACTATTCCTTGTCAGTTTTTAAATTATATTTTTGCCTCCATGTTAATTAATGTAATTGGTGTTGTGCTGTTTTAATTAACTATAAATTAATACAATTAACCTAGAAAACCGCCGAAATCTATTATACAACGTAATTTATTATACAGTATGTTAAGAAAACCCTGTCCGACCCGTGAAGGTGTTGTTAGGTATCGATAACTGATTCTACTAATTCACACAAAACCGGGCTAAACTTAAAAAAAAAATCCCCCTAAAAAAATAAATATTATTTCGCAAAAAGAGGTAACTTATTAAATGTGTGTTAACCACCCGTTCGCGGCACGCGGCGGGGCAACGGGCGGCAGGGCACGCGGCACGTGGTCGCATCGCTATTCGCTCATAATAATACCGGTGTTGTCACTTTTATAAAAATTATTACCAAATTTCGGGGAAGTTGGAATTAACTCGCGGGAAAAAAAGATTATTTCAAAATTCATTTGTATTGGTACTATGATGATTACGTAAAATTTTATATTATATTTGGTCATGTGTTTACCTAACCTTTATTATCCTTATGGGTCGGACAGGGTTTTCTTAACATACTGTATATGCGACACCCGAAAAACGAAACAGTATTTTTAAGTAAAGGATCTATGTACAGCATTTCAAAAAGAGATCATGAAAAATCACAAAGTTATGAGCTTGTTATGTTACCTGGTTGTCCCAGCAAAAATATGGTCAACGCACTGCTCTCCCGCTCGCGCCTGAAGCGGTGCGGCACAGGTCTCGTGACGCGCACACTATGATCCGCTGTGAAATGTGTTGTGCGCTCAATAACCGCACTTATTTTTTTTCAATATACAAAGTGGTGCGACAATAAATGAAAACACGAACAATGCTGGTTCATAGGAATAAACCTAAACCATAGAAAAAAACCTAGCATCAAAAATAAAAAAAATAAAATTTCAAACAAACTAAATAGCATAAAATTGCAAACGGAATAGAACATCCTTTAAAAATATTGGTACACTGACCTCCGATCGGCGATGGCGCGAACCTGTATCGACTTAATTTTTCGCGACATTATTATTAAAGTTTGGTACCGCAAGATGCGGCGGTCATTAACCTGTAAGCGCTTCCTTATCAACATGTACATCATGTAGAAAATGTGAAAAATGACAAAATAATTTCCTGTGACTAAACTAATGGACATAATTATATGATTTTTTTTTGGGTAGACTGAGAATGTATTGAGGTACACGAGTAAAAACGATTGGAATCGATTCAGTTGCTTATTTTGAAGAAACTATATTCAGTTTTCGTAGAAAGAAAAAATAACTTTGTAGGTATACCCCAAATGATTAACCTTAATCCGCCATAGCACAAACTTCATACTTACATGTCTAATAATTATTTCAAACTGTTATTATTTGGCCTACTTTAAACTAGTACAAACTGTCTCAAGCTTGGTTTATTGACAATATATTAATATCAACTGTCTCTCCGCGCTGCCAACTTTGCCCATCATAGAGTTATGGCATGCTGGAAATAATGTTCATCGAACAGGAGAGATATATTCAGCTATACTATTCTAAGTCGGTGCGCCAATTCATAACTATAACCAGCAGGGTTATTATCTAACACCCTATCAGTAGCAATGGTTTCATTTTAACAGTTCATCACCATACATTCCTTTTCTTTAGGTTGTTGAGTCAAAAATTAAAAAAAAAAACGTTTCCTCGCACTAGGAATTTCTCCTGTATTGTGGGTGCATTTACAAACATATAAGGTCACATACACAAACAGCCAGACCCGGAACAACTAATTGAAGGTCATACAAATATTTGTTCCGTGCGGGAATCGAACCCGCGACACGCGGCGCAGCAGTTATTAGCTCAATCACTGCGCTAACCGAGCAGTCAAAGTTTTAAACACATCATAAAATATTTTAAATAAAGACATTGCTGAAGTTTTGACAGGAAAGCCAAGATGAATGTCACGCGTGTTTTTCATTGGACTTTTAAAATTATTTATAGTGTCGTTTACTAAATAAAAGCGCGTGATTTATGTAGTAAAAAGTGCATTCAGTGAATAATTCATAAAGAACATTGAAATATCGCAGCATAGTGGCTACATCATGGCTTTGCAGTCCAATAAGGTGGACAGACCAAATTCGTTCATCTCTGGACACCGATCTGCATGATGCTATACTCGCGGCCAGGGACCGTAACAAATGGCGAACTATTGTGCGGAAGAAGATCCACAGAGACATCACGACCCTCAGTAACGAGGAGAACGACTTGAGGAGGAGGAGGACACGTGTTATTGGCAAAATTGTGGTATCTAACCACAGAGGCCATTGAAGAGTTGAAGTAGTATTCACTCTAAAGAAAAGAAAAGACATTGCTATTTCAGTTGAAAGTAGTGGGAACACTAAAAATAATTCCAGACTCGAAACGTCCATGGAAATATGTAGTTCTGCAACTACAATAAAACACTTTAACTATTTACTTAGCGATTTTTTTTCCAGAAAATTAATATTATTTTCAGTTGCGCCCTTTGAAAGATTTCTTTTGAAGTGGATGGTACTCGGAATGCCCCGGGTTCTCCGAGTTCTCCCGACCATCGGGTAAAGGCTTTCTTTTGACCCCGTAGTTATAGTTTAAGATAGATTAAACCGAACCGCGCTAAGCGGTATTGGTTGGAAATTGCTTTAAGAATACCCCCTTTGTGGTTGTTTGTGTGGGAACCAGCTTTTGTTGAGATGCGATATTACATATCATATTAGTTTTCAGTAGATTGGCTGCATAAAACAATACACTTTAGGTGATTTTTAAACATTTGGTATTTTTCCTTTATAACAGCGGGTATAATCAGAATATGATGATAAATGAGTAATCAGGCATGATGTCTGGTGAAGCGGTACGGAGGACGGTCTGAGCAGTTGTGTTGCGATGTTACGATGCACCAAATGTTGTTGTGTTGGGAGTTTGGACGTGGAGGATCTTCAGATCAATCTCCCTTTGATCAATCTCCCTTTGGCGCAGCATTGTTGGTCGTATTGTTGGGTTTAACATTGCATCACCTCGCTCAACTGCCGTCTTCCTTCCTGTTCGCTCAATCTGAGTGAATAGGTTCTTAATAAACTAGCGCGCTTTACTATCAACGATCGCATCACTGCTTACCATCAGGCGGGATTGCGGTCAAGCGCTAGTCTATAATTATTAAAATATATATATATATATAATATTACAACTCTTCTATCACCAAGGGGAGGCCTTCCCCTCGGTGAGAGAGAGTGAGCTGTAATCTACCACGCTGGCCCAGTGCGGGCTGGTAGATGTCACATGTTTTTTTTTTTTTTAATAATTATAAACTAGCACTTGACCGCAATCCCGCCTGATGGTAAGCAGTGATGCGATCGTTGATGGTAAAGCGCGCTAGTTTATTAAGAGCCTATTCACTCAGAAAAACTGAGCGAATAGGAAGGAAGACGGCAGTTGAGCGAGGTGATGCGATGTTAAACCCAACAACACGACCAACGATGCTGCGCCAAAGGGAGATTGATCTGAAGACCCTCCACGACCAAACTCCCAACACAACAACATTAGGCGCATCGTACCCGGCACACATCGCAACACAACTGCTCAGACCCCTCCTCCGAATGGCTTCACCAGACATCATGCCGGAACACGACAAATCGCTTGGCGGCAAGACTTTGTCTGGTGGGTGGTAACTTCTGCCTCTAGGACATGCCGGGTTCCTCAATATGCTTACCTTCACCGTTTTGAGGAAAGTGTTGATGAAATATTTTACACAAAATAAAGCATCTGACGGGGTTTGAACCTACTGTTGAGAACTCATACAACAAAGTTCACACACATCGACTGACGGCGACATCTCGTGGTAGAGAACGACACCACACTACATACACTACGTAATAGCAAATCTTCACCGTGATTGGTTTTACCAAAAATATTGTTCCATTTCCCCTATCCTCGAACATTCACCCCGCACCTCCATCTATTCTTTCCATCCGTTGGCGATCGGCTGGCTAAGACATGGCTGGAGGTTGACCACTGCGTTGCCCAATTTCTCACAGGTCATGGCAACTTTAAAAGTAAACTGTATTCTTTTAAACTTGTTCCTTCCCCTTTGTGTCAGTGTTCTACATCGAACTGTGAATTTGAACAGTCCGCACATCACATCTTATGGGAGTGTGTTCTTTGGCAGAATGAACGCAATATTATGTTGGATAGTGTACAAGTTACACCCGGAGTCGTTTATTATACGGACCTTGTAGAAACTAGAACCAATTTCCGTGCGTTCAGGCGCTTTTGCCATACCTATTATTGGAATCAATTGTAACAGCTAATACCTACTTAGGACCCATAAACTTAATCAAATTTTATTCCGTGGTGTTTGGCAATCTGGGCTTCTCCCAGTTGCAATAATGTCCCTTTGTGCCAATTGGCCTAGTTCTGTTCTGTCTCCTGCTTGTTATGGAGGGAAGTGGAAAAAATATATTTTTTCTTACTCCTCCGCTATTCTTTTCTGATTAATTTCGTTGCGGGACCCAAGACAGTTGAATCGTTTCTCCGGGACTCGTCGAGCTTCATTGCTCGGCGTTTTTCTGGCGGTCGCCACTGTTGATTCTGGCTTTCAGGAGTTGCAGTGGTTGGGAAAAGTGTGGCGGGTTTTGTCCCATAAAAAAAAAAAAAAAAATCCTCGAACATTGTATGTAAGATGGCGAATACATAATGTAAAAACGTCAAAAACCCAACACATAGTTTTAATCAAAATCCTCAACACCTACAAACCTAAGTTTTCACAAACCTCACCGTTGCCGCTACACCTACGGCTAATAACTTGTAAGTCGCGACCGTTACCATAAGGTCAACACTGCTCTCAGTGGCCTGTAGAAGTCATTTATTGTGTCTTTAGATTTAGAATGAAACAAGTGCGCGTCAGACTCACGCACAAAGAGTTCCGTACCATTGATTTATGAAATTAAAGGATTTAAGTTATTTGTATGAAAGATTACGCAGTAAGAAGCGATTTACGAGGTATTAAAAAAAAATACTTACTAGATCTCGTTCAAAACAATTTTCGTTGGTAGTTTTTATACTAATGTACATCATATGTTTTTTTTAGATTTACATTTTCTTATTTTAGAAGTTAGAGGGGGGGGGGGGGACCAACTATTTTCCCCTTTGGAAGCGTCTGTCACGCAAACTATTTGGTTTAGAAAAAAAATATTTTAGAAACCTCAGTTCTAAGTATGGGGAGCCCCCAATATTTACTATTATTTTTTTATTTTTGCATCAAAATCTTAATGCGGTTCAAAGAATACATCTACCTACCAAGTTTTAATAGTATAGCTCTTATGGTTTCGGAAAAAAATGGCTGACATACGGACGGACAGATGGACAGACAGACATGACGAATCTTTTCCGTTTTTTGCCATTTGGCTACGGAACCCTAAAAATGTTGTATGTTATAGATGACTCCGTGGCGCAGCGGTACGCCTGCCTGCGACGTGGAGGTCCCGGGTTCGATCCCCGGCCAGGTCATGATCGAAAAACGATCATCTTTTCCTCATTGGCCTGGGTCTTGGATGTTTATCTATATATATCTATTATAAATATAGTATCGTTGAGTTAGTATCCCATAACACAAGTCTCGAACTTACCTACTTTGGGGCTAGCTCAATCTGTGTGATTTGTCCGTGTATATTTATTATAATAAAATACATAACATATTAATTGTAAGCTCAATTATTTTATTAGAATCTATAACTATACTAATATATAAAGCTGAAGAATTTGTTTGTTTGAACGCACTAATCTCAGGCACTACTGGTCCGATTTGAAAAAATCTTTTTGCGTTGAATAGCACATTAATTCAGGAAGGCTTTAGGCTATATAACATTACGCTGCGACCAATAGGAGCAGAGCATATAAAAAAACATCGAAACCTACGCCGGGGTGCAGCAGGTACTAAAAATAAAACACTTCTAACTCTTGACAACAAAAATAAACAACACAATTAATCTGCAAAAAGAAAGCTTTTCTGTCATTTTAATAGCTTGCATTTCCTCCATGAGCCCGTATCACTACATTAAGATGATATGACATGCTGTAACCCAAATAACTAATACGGTTTTAGTCTGTTTGGCCATTCCACTAGCGCACTTCTTAACTCACTTAAAGTAGCTGCAGCTGGAGAGCGTTCTTTAACGCATCTACCGAGCTCGTCCCATAAATGTTCTATGGGATTTAAGTCCGGGCTACGAGCTGGCCATTCCATTCTGGTGATACCGACGTCTTGAATATATGCGATGACCAAATGTGCACTATGTAAAAATGGAATTTGCGCCCATTTTCACCAGGAAAAGACCAACATACTAATTTAAAATCTCCTCTACGTATCCGGGAGCCGTCAAAGTACCGTTTTCTATAATCACTAACTCCGTACAACTTTCTGAACATATCCCAGCCCATGCCATTATTGATCCTCCACCGAATGGCGCCGTTTCTTCAAAACACGCTTGACGAAAACATTCACCTAGTCGCCTATATACTTTTCGTCTCCCATCGTATGTGAATTCACAAAATCTAGACTCATTAGAAAAACATACCTTTCACCAATGAGATATAAACCAATTTCAAAACAATGTGTGAAGATTTGGTATCTTCATCGATCCTTCGGATGTGTTCTCGAGCAAATCGCAACCTGACAACTCGATGTTCTCTGAGCAGTTTAGATCAGCTTCACGAAGTCGCCGCAGGATCGTGTCAGTACTCACATTGTTGTGGTGAAAAAGATATAAAATAAAATATAGTGAAAATCCTCGTACTTAAACAAGAAAACTTATAAACAATGTTGGCCTGATGTCAGAACCAAAGTCAAACTCAACACACATTATTTAAATGCATAATCCATTCGTGGATGCACCTGCGATATTTATTATTGCTGTTATTTGCTTTTTATACTTTGGACCTAATCATCTTTTGCTCTTGTTTCACGGTGCTTGCCATTGGCGGAACACGTTTTTTTTTTAGTTTTGAGCCAACGAGTGGACTTAATGGCTTTGGCATTCTCTACCAGTCAAACATGGGTGGTGAAGAGTTGTCCCCATTGTTTGTTATTTCCCTTGGGCACATGAAAAGCAAACATAAAGTCATGTGCGCAAGGGTAATAACGGGACCAACAACTAAGATTACAGTGTCTGTCGTCAATAACTGACGTAGACTGTATCGCATTTTGCCAGGCTTATCGTATTTCTGTTGCACCTATAACAACAAACAGAACAGATGTAATTTTTATAGATAATGGTGTGGAACATAGACGCCAGATCAACTGGCACTTGGCTGGGTTTTCTATCTCCATAGTCATATTTTTTTTATGTATTTAGAAAGAAAGAATAAAAGAAAGAAAATACATTTATTTAGCACAGACTAAAACACACAAGATACATCCGAGACAAAAATAGTTTTAAAAAAACAAATGTAGAAAACTAGCAGGAATATGTGCCTCCCAGCTGCGCCAAAGAAAATTCCAGACAACTGGTACCAGGTGCTGGATTTCAACTGAACCTGATGTGTGAGGTGGCGGATATAAAATAGTTTTATACAGTAACGTGACTTGTGCAATCATAAAAAAATAAACATTCTAATGAAAATAAAAAATCGCAAAAACGAGTTAAAGCAAAAAATAAAAATGTAATGTCGTAGAATACAAAAAGTCCTGAAACGTATTGCCATAATGTATTTAATCCGCGCTCTGCAACATCATCGCACAATAAGCTGTAAGCAGCCGAGTCGATCTTCGTGATTATTATTGACATAATATACAACTTGTAACATAAAGGGTATATACATACCAAGGGCATGGCATCTTTACATGATATCAATCGATATTGGAAGGGTTTTTTAATCCTATCTCTTTATGTTAGGAAGTTACGAGAAAAACAACGCCTGTGATAGGCTACTACCATACTAGGCGCATAGAATTTTTGAAGACATTTATCGTGATTTTGCCAAGTAATGTGACGTGTAACGAGTAGTTATTAAGTATGTAGTGTGGTGCACATTTGTTATAATTTGAATTTAAGAAACACACGGAACCGAAAATTTAGTATACATTTTTTGAGTATTTTATTTTGAGTTAAAAACCTTCCGATATCATTTGATATCATGTAAAGATGCCATGCCCTTGGTATGTATATACCCTTTATGTTACACGTTGTATAGTGTGACTACATCTAACTGCTTTTGCTACTCTATGAGATACTGCCGCAACCGACATTATTATTCTAATCGGTGGTGGTAAGTCATTCCAAAAAGGCATCGAAAATTGAGTCATCGCAATCTATTTTCGATGAAGGCTCATTCTCATAATTTCAAATGTTCAAAATCTAGTCGGACTTTATCTTGGCGTCAAACAAATGTTAAAAATATTGTCAAAATTCGAGGATTTTTTGACAGAATTGGAGTGAGATAAGACTTCAGTCCTTCTTAAAATAATAAAATTGCCACTTTGATCATTTCTGCTGGACAAGGGAGGGTTATGTGCTTGCATGATGACTAAAATTACTACCATTGTGCAACTGTTCCATTTTACACAACAATATTAACAGAAGAACGTGGTCAGGCATTGCTCCAGATACCAAGCAGTTGAATTATTCAATAGGTTACCAACTGATTTGAAATTGTTAATATATAATAGTCATTTATTTAAAAATAAATTAAAAACCTTCTTGTTGGAAAGATGTTTATACTCAGTGTCAAAATTCATGTCAAATGATACAAAATAAATAAAGTACGAGTGAACACGCTTTCGACTGAATTCCTTAACTTTGACTGTAACTACGCATTTGACATTATTTCCTTTTTTTTTTTTAATTTTCTTGTAATCATATCTGACATTAGTTTGTATATCTATTGACATACTTATGTATAATTGATTAACTTGTTATATTTGTCTGTGATTATGTTTTATTTATATTCCAATTCGACATTTTTCATTTTATAGCCGCATGTGGTATTTCTATTTTAATTTTTTATGCAATGCTCAACACAATGTAAATTGTTATGAATAAATAAATGATGATGATGGTGAAGCACAGCCCATTTCACCTCAAAATACCTGCAAACTCAAATCCATCCATAACCACACATCTAAGATCTACTTCGCTCAATATCTCGATGCTCAAGATTTGATTCAAGCCAGCATAGACAGACATAACTCAAAGCTTAGGCACTCAACTGAACTGACATGCTGTAACTCGATTAGTTGCCAGATGTGAAGGCAATCGATATAATACTCCATATTCCGGACACGGTAACTTCGTAACGCATATTCTATACGTTAACACTAGACTGCTAAACTAGAAAATGACGTTATTTAAAAAAAAAATCTTAAAATTATGAGATGATAATAAGACACAAAAGATTGCATCACATTTAATTATTTTAAAAGTTACACTTAACATTCTTTAGGCGTTAGATATCACATATTAACGAATATAGTAGAGTACATTTGTTAATATGTATTTTGTTGTATATAAAAGTATTTTGTTGGAAATCATTGTAAAAATAATTATCATTGTCGATCTTTTTACTGTCCCACTGCTGGGCACAGGCCTCCTCACATACAGAGAAGGATTCAGCGTAATCACCACACTTACTCAATGCGGGTTGGCGATTTCATACAGAGTCCAGATTTCCTCAAGATGTTTTCCTTCACCTTGTAAGCAGTCATTGATGTCCAAGATACAGTTAGAATTTACATATAACTTATAAAAGTTACATTGATACTTGCCTGACCTGGAATCGAACCCGCACACTCATACTTGAGAGGCTGGGGTTTTAGCCACTAGGTCACCACGACTATTTTGTTTTTTATTTTTTTGAGTTTTGAAAAAGGCGATGGAGAATAGAATATTTTAAATACATACTTTTTTTTTATACAGTAAATAGTATTTGAGTTAAGAAGTATTTCATGTAATATCCCTAGACATTGTTCATGTGTATACAACTAGCAATCCTTATACATTTCAACAAGGTCTTCTACCCACATATTTTTCTTTAAACATCCTTAACATTGAAAGTAACATTTAAGTAGAATTAGAGATAACTTAAGAGTTGTACGCTACAACTCTTAAGTATCTTCAAATTCTACTTAAATTATCATTCATAAAATAGTATTCAACTTCGAAACAAAACAAAACCATAACATAAACGTTTAAAAATATACTGCACATATATAATGAATCCGACTGAACTTTCAGCCAAAGTTAAATTACAGCCTGCTACGGATGAAAATCCTCTTAAAAGCCTATTAATAAACTTTATTACAATTTCGTTTTCTAGTCTGTTCGGAGCGGGTAAAAGCTGGAGCTGGCCTAATGACCTAGCCTGACCTAAGGCCTTGAGCAGCTTTGGCTCAGCTAGACCATCGGGAACAGTAAAGGTCAGTTCATAATTTTAGATACATAAGGTGTTGGAGCTCGGAATGGCTTTAGAGATTTTTTATTTGAAAGGTTGGAAAATGTAAAAATTTAAACGGTTTTTGCTAACCTCGTATAAATCGTGACATTTGTCTTTGATAACTCTCATCAGAAAAATGTTATGGTATTTAAGACAGCTGTATTCGTATGTTTGTTCACCTCTTTAGCAAGATTTCTCTGTTTTGAAGCGCAAGGCGTCATGCACTTAGCTTACATGCAATTACCATGATTTAAGTGATACCTCTCCGTATACATTTTATTTGATTATTTGAAAAAAGAAATACGGTTTTTCAACATTCAACCATATAGGTAGGTATTGTTTTTTCTATGAGACAGTAGGTGTTTTTTTTTTTTTTGTTTAGTGACGAACAATTTAAGGAAGGCTGTAAGGAATCTAGAATAATACGCTAAATGGCTACGGTTTGTGCATCGATATCACACCCTTCTTTCACACTCTTCAAAATACCCCGACCTCTAGGATCGCGGACTATGGACTTTACCACACTAATGAACCCGGTAATCACCAACAGCACATGGGGCTGGTCGTATTATAAAACCAATTCTAGAAACCTCCTTGTACATGCCTGTAAGGTAACTAAGTCCCACCGTCTCCACAAACTGTCTTTTTTCTGGTTTCCCCTGGTTGTCAGAGACTTTATTTAACTTTTTGTTATCTGTTTTGCTCGCTTTTCTTATGTTTTTTTCTTATATATGCCTCAGTTATATTTAATTTCTATTACATTTCAGCTCTTAAATATACAATTTACTTATTATACTAATTTGTTATTTGCTAATATTTGATGAATGTTTTTATATTCCACAATATCTTATTCAGTACATATTTGCGTTGTCTTATTTTTATTTATAACCACTTTCGCTACTTGTTTGAAGAATTCTAGGAATTTATGTTGGAAATCTTGTACTTATCTTGTATTATTTTACCAATATAATTTGTTTATTTATTCGAGTTTCTATTTCAATCTCAATATAAAAAAACTAAACTACCTAACTATTTACCTAAACTTTGGGCGGTTCATTGAGTCCAAGGCCAAGGTGGCTGCCAAGAAACTTGGCGTTATCGCAAAGGTCCGGCGGTACTTCACACCAGGGCAGCTTCTAATGTTGTACAAAGCACAGGTCCGTTCGTGTGTGGAGTACTGCAGCCACATTTGGGCTGGTGCTGCTAAGTGTCACCTGGCCACTTTGGATTCAGTGGAGGGGCGGGCGAAGAGGCTGAGTGGTGACCCTGACTTAACTCGAGGTGGTCTCCAAAGCCGATAGCACGGGCATAGAGTAGTAAGCCTTTCGGTCTTCTATAGGATGCATTTTGGGGAGTGTGCGAGGGAATTCCATGATTTAATGCCCCCATCTCCGTCCCACCATCGGACGACCCGTCGTACGGCAAGTTTCCACCCTTATGTTGTTAACACCACTACGATCCGGACGAAGCGTTTCGCCTCCTCCTTTATACCGCGTAGATCGAGGGACTGGAACAGCTTGCCAGCGGCGGTGTTTCCGTCGGACTACAATTTGAATGTCTTCAAGGCTAGAGTGAATAGGCTCTTAATAACCTAGTGCGCTTTATCAACAACAACGGCGTCACTACTTACCATCAGGTGGGGTTGCGGTCAAGCGCTAGTTTAAAATTTAATAAAAAAAAAAAGAAAATAAATATCAGTTCTTTTTCTATCAAAGACAAGACATTCCTCTAACGCATGGAGGACGCTGTCTTCTTTATATGGGTCGCAGATACATGGCGGGCTCCCCTTGCATTTAAAACGATTTAAATACTCGGAGAACCCACCATGACCTGTCCTGACTTCCACCAATAATGGGTCTAGCGTAATCATAATTTCACAAACTATCTTAGGTATTAACTAAAATACTAGTAGCAGAATAGGCACGTTACGAAATTCAATGTTTCATTGTAACAGATTTTATTTGATGTTTATTGTTTTGAAATTACCTTGGAATTAAATTATTTGATTGTGTTTGGGTGGTTTGCATCTATCAACGAGCACAGGGCCGGCGTGGTAGTTTACGGCCCACTTTCTCCCACCAAAAGCAGGCTTGAATCCCAAGAGTGGGAAGATTATTAACGACAAGTTATTAGTAAGCTTCTACACTTAGTATTGTCCTTAGGTGTTGTGTAATACAATGGCTAATCCATTATGGTCTAGAACTAAATGTAAAGTGAAAGAAAACTTCTACACTAGAACGCAGCATCAAAATCACGCCACCTTTGTGCCCCGCCTCCAAAATAAGGATTTTGTCCAGGTGTGCATCGGAAAGCGCACACATAGACGACCATCACCTACGATCCTTTTGTCTAGGACAATGACGCTGGCGCAGGGAAGCCGCTCACAAAGATGACGTAATTTGTTTACTAGCTAGTATAAATATTGCAACCTAATGGAGTTCCTTACATTTCTGTTTACCCTACCTAACTGTACGCTTTCATGTTGCATAATTGCATAATAATTTGTCGGTTTCCGTGACGCAGCGGTTAACACGCCTGCCTGCGACGTGGAGGCTCCGGGTTCGATCCCCGGCCAGGTCATAATGGAAAAAACGGTCTTTTCCTGATCGGCCTGGGTCTTGGATGTTTATCTATATATGTATCTATTATAAAATATAGTATCGTTGAGTTACTATCCCATAACACAAGTCTCGAACTTACTTTGGGGCTAGCTCAATCTGTGTGATTTGTCCATATATATTTATTTATTATTATTTCCTTTATTAGTCTTTTTTCTCATTAAGTTACATTTTTAAATATATTGATTTATAAAATACATACAAATACATTTAAAAATATAAAAAAAATAGTGTTCCACATAGTGTTGTGTTTATTATCATTATTATTATTATTTTTTTTTTTATTAAAAATATAAACCAGCGCTTGACCGCAATCCCGCCTGATGGTAAGCAGTGACGCAATCGTTGATGGTAAAGCGCACTAGTTTATTAAGAGCCTATTCACTCTAGCCTTGAAGACACTCAAATTGTAGTCCGACGGAAACACCGCCGCCGGCAGATTGTTCCAGTCCCTCGATGTACGAGGTATAAAGGACGAGGCGAAACGCTTCGTCCGGATCGTTGAGGTGTTAACAACATAAGGGTGGAAACTCGCCGTACGACGGGTCGTCCGATGGTGGAACGGAGATGGGGGAATTAAATCGTGCAATTCCCTCGCACACTCCCCAGAATGTATCCTATAGAACACCGAAAGGCTGGCTACTCTACGCCTGTGCTCTAGGCTTTGGAGACCAACTCGAGTTAAATCAGGGTCACCAATCAGCCTCTTCGCACGCCTATTATTTATTATAATTAAATATTATTACTCAGTTTTTACCGTCTCGCTATTTTAAATTAAACCGACACCCTAACAGGCTGCCTATCCACTTGCTAGTAGTGCTCGCAAAGTATTACACATACTTTGCGAGCACTAGCAAGTGGATAGGCAATAGATGTATGCCTTCTTGGCCAGTGGGCCAAGAAGGCATACATCTATTGCCTATCCACTATTGCGCAACTTCCCCGCTTCAGTGAACACACTATGAATCTCAACACGAATTATTTTAATTTATTTTTTTTCTTCTCATCCCATAGAGGTCCACTGTTGGACAAAGGCTTCCTCCAAGGCTTTCATTCCATTGGCGGGCATTGCTATAATCCCCACGCTTGTCAGGCGGGTTGAGGATCGCAGTAATTTGTAATTCCACAGAGGAACCGCTGCTGCCTGCTTCCATGGTGAGACACCCACGAGAGGATATGGGTTGGTATTATTCTATGCCCAAAATCACATGGGACATCATTTTAATGAATATTGCTAATTCACTGTTTCATATGTTCGAAAAACGTCTTATAAGGACGCGATGAATGTTAACAAACTATCAAAATTTAACAGTTGCTACTGATAGTATAAACAGAATGTGTAAACTGTAAACAGTATTTACTGAAAAATGATACTTCTACTTCTAATTGGAAAAAGGTGAAATATTTCCATACACAGCAAAATGCACTTCATATCACAAAAATGTGGCCATATTTTCGTCAATTTTGATCTGTGTCGACGTACAGCCATCCGCGAAACTTGAAGTTTGATTTATAGGTACGTACATATTTCCTATTGAGAGTCAATATTGAGTTCCAAACTCAATAAGACAAGGCAGATGTTACTTGTTTATGTCATAAACTTGCACAGCGGGAGTTTGGTTCGCTGTTGTACACTGCTAGCGGTATGGATGCGACACAAATGCGTTGGCAACAGAGGTTCGATAAAAGTATTTTGTTGTAAATATTGTAAAAACAATCATCATCATCAACCTTTTTATCGTCTCACTGCTGGGCACAGGTCTCCTCTCATACAGATAAGGATTTAGGGTAATCACCACGCTTACTCAATGCGAGTTGGCGATTTCAGACATAAAGTTTTCTCGGTGGTAGGCCATAACATCGGCCGCCGGCAGAAGTTACCACCCACCAGACAAAGCCTTGCCGCCAAGCGATTTGTCGTGTTCCGGCATGATGTCTGGTGAAGCCGTACGGAGGACGAGCAGTTGTGTTGCGATGTGTGCCGGGTACGATGCGCCTAATGTTGTTATGTTGGGAGTTTGGTCATGGAAGGTCTTCAGATCAATCTCCCTTTGGCGCAGCATCGTTGGTCGTGTTGTTGGGTTTAACATTGTATCACCTCGCTCAACTGCCGTCTTCCTTCCTATTCGCTCAGTATTTCTGAGTGAATAGGCTCTTAATAAACTAGCGCGCTTTACTATCAACGATCGCATCACTGCTTACCATCAGGCGGGATTGCAGTCAAGCGCTAGTTTATAATTATTTAAAAAAAAATGTAGGTACAGGTTCTTCAAGATGTTTTCCTTCACCTTGTAATCAGTCATTGGTGTCCAAGATATACTTAGAAAGTACATATAACTTAGAAATGTTACATTGGTAATTGCCTGACCTGGAATCGAACCCGCACACTCATACTTGAGAAGCTGGTGTTTTAACCTAGGCCACCAGCCCACCACGACTTTCACAAAACAATATTTGATTTAATTTCGTTTGAATCCATACTCCAAATGACTACCGGGTAATTTGTGATTCAGCAACAGTTTCAGATTAAAAACAAGAAAGAAAATCCCACTAAATGTGAATTCTACTACATTCATCCATACAAACAGTATGGCTGTTTGTTAATCTTTTAAGCATAAATTTGCCGAACAGATTCAGATAACATGTAGCACACAGTTTACAACCAACCTACTTTTTATTCTCATATTCCCACGAGAATGAAACTTACGCAGATGCTGCTCCATTTGGATGTTAATCCGTTTATTAGCGGTTTCATATGACGCAGATAGCTCACATAATTAATAAAATAAAACAATTTGAGGAAAATATATGTCAAATCCAGCAAAATGAAAACAAAAAAAAAAAAAAATGCCATTCTGTGCACCATAATCAACAGTCATGCTGAAACCAATTATTTAGGCAAATTGCAATCTGGTCGGCGACTCCCTAAGTTTGATTTTATCCCAGTCTTGGAAGACTCCTTGCACAACAAATTTGATCCTATAAATCGTTATAGCCTCTCTACAGCTTATCATAAACTACTCCACTTCCCAATATTCCACATAAACGCATATACAGCATTATTCAAATGGATGTTCAGTTCAGCGTACACAGCGCAACGCTAAGCGCTGCGCAAATTATACAATGTTCCTATACAGCTGTGCAGATGTTCAGTCATAGTCATTGGGGAATAGCAGCGTTGCAGCGAAGCAGCATGCAGCTGATTATCTGGTAGTTAGTAGATAATGAGGGGGTGGGAACGATGCAAGTATGGCAAATTAGGTAGGATCGTTTTGGTCGAATATTTAGCGTACGTTAGGGGAGAAATACTGCCTAAGTCCTTGAGTCATGTTTAGTTGATTTCTGGCAATTTCACGTTATTATTGACGGCGGATTCTGTAAACAATGAATTGCGCAATAGACGCGAAGTATACTAGTCGTGGTGGCCTAGTGGTTAAAAAACCAGCCTCTCAAGTATGAGTGCGCGGGTTCGATTCCAGGCCAGGCAAGTACCAATGTAACTTTTCTAAAGTTATATGTACTTTCTAAGTATATCTTGGACACCAATGACTGAAAGTGAAGGAAAACATCTTGAGGAAACCTGGACTTTAAGTCTGAAATCGCCAACTCGCATTGAGCAAGCGTGGTGATTACGCTCAATCCTTTTCTGAATGAGGGGAGACTTGTGCCCAGCAGTGGGACGATAAAAAGGTTGATAATGATGATGATACGTAGTTCATCAATATTATTTTCGTTATTTACATTGTTGAGCAGACAAACTTTTTATCTTATTAAGCAATAGATAGATAGCATACTGTTTATCATGTACACCTTATAATTGGGTAAGCAATAGCGATGCACAAATTTATTGTACCTACAACAAGGCTCAAGAAAATAGGTGGCTCTTTTAGATGCCAATGTATACATTTTTACAATAGACTTCCAGAGGTGGTTCAAGATCTGAGCCTGAATAAATTCAAATGCTTCATTAAACGTAAGTTGTGTCAGAAAGCATTTTATAATGTTAAAGATTATATTGACGACAAAAAGGCTTGGGCTTGAGCTGCGTCCGATTTCTGTGCTTACACTGATTGTTCTTTGATTTTTCCTCTCGTAGTTTAAATTTGCTATTGTTTGTTTTTTTTTTTTTCTCTCAGAGCCAGTACACACTATGTAGCCAGGCATATTGTACGTTACGGAATTGCATCGCTGACAGGGGTATTCGGCACTGGTGCAGCTACACAGGAGCTAAACTTAGCATTCGGGAACACCGTTGGAGCTGCTGAACCTTGGACAAAACTGTCTTTGCATTGTGTAGATTCAATTTCTTAGTATTGTATAATTGTATGGAACACGTGTGAGCACGATCTCATCATCATCATCATCATCTCAGCGTATAATCCCGGTCGCATCCGCGGCCTTCGCGTTGGAGCCCGGGGTCCGCTTTCCTACTATTACGCCTCCATTTCGCACGATCTCTGGCATCCTGTGGTGTGAGATTGTTGGCACGCATGTCATCTCTTACAACGTCAAGCCAGCATTTCTTTGGCCTGCCTCGCTTGTTCCGGCCCGGCGGAGGCGCCATGGCAAGACATTTGTTACCCACGTAACATGCCGGTTTACGTAAGACGTGGCCGTACCATCGTAGGCGACTCTCTTGCAGTTTGTCTGCTATGTCACGGACATGGAGACTGCCACGAATGCGGGAGTTCCTGATGCGGTCTTTCCGCGTAACTCCACACATCCACCGCAGCATACTCATCTCCGTGACACGCAGCTCCTGCTTGTGTCGCTCAAGCACAGGCCACGCCTCACTGCCATACAGAAGGACAGGTCTAATGATGGTCTTATAGACCTGTCCCTTAAGCTTAACCGGCATTTTGGGGTCACAAATGACACCTGTCATCTCACGCCATTTTGCCCAAGCTGCGGAAATGCGTGCTTTAACGTCGCAATCAATGTCGCCGGACGCGTGGAGCACAGACCCCAAGTATTTAAATTGGTCTGTGCACTCGACCTTGTCTCCGCCTATACACACAGGCATAGGGTCTGTGGTGTTGCTGGCCATGTACACAGTCTTCGCCACATTGAGTTTAAGACCACCGCTCTCAAGCGAGTTCTTCCACGCATTTACCCGCCGCACCAATCGTTCCCTGTCCGCGTCTGCCAGCGCGATATCATCAGCATACATGAGCAACCAGGGTGGTTGCTCATGTGAATTCTTGATGCTGTCTGACAAGACGTCTATTATCACGCTGAACAGGAACGGACTAAGGACGGATCCCTGGTGTACACCGACGGTGATCGGGAAGGGTTTAGTGTCGCCAACAGCGGTCTTAACAACGGAATCGGAATTGAGGTACATGTCTCGAATTATGTCAACATAGGCTTCTGGTACCCCTTTGGACCTCAGTGCCCACCAGATCACCCCCCGAGGGACACAGTCGAAGGCCTTCTGCATGTCTAAAAAGAGCATATGCAGAGGCGTGTTCTTCGATCTATATCTCTCCATGGTGATCCTTAGGGCGAAGATAGGGTCCATGGTTCCGTACCCTGGACGGAACCCATATTGACACATCGAGACAGCACACTCCTGCCGGATCCGGGAGTCTAAAATCCTCTCAAAGATCTTCATGGTGTGGGACATGACCTTTATACCGCGGTAGTTACCACACTCCTGTACGGAGCCCTTGCCTTTAAAGACTGGAGTGATAATACTCAGCCTCCATTGGCTCGGGATTTTGCCGGACAGGAGCACGCGGTTCAGAAAGTTAGTTAACATGCCCACACCGCAAGGACCCATCGCCTTCCAGGCCTCAATGGGGACTCCGTCAGCGCCGACAGCTTTCCGATTCGCCATGCGACGAAGAGCCGTGTGGACTTCCTCAGGCGTTATCGGGGGCACTAATCCAAGGTTCGGAGGGAGTTCCGGTGTCTGCACCTCTTGATGCTGCTTATTCAGCAGCTCGTGGAAGTACGTACGCCATCTCTCCTTCACCGCGCGATCCTCGCAAAGCAGGTTGCCAGTAGGGTCTTTTACACAACGGCACTTGGATATATCCTGTGCCGCTTTCACCCTAGAACGTGCCAACTTGTAAATGAGCTTCTGCCCCTCAGACGATTCCAACTTCTGGTAGAGCGGTTCTAAGTGGTCTCGTCTGGCTCTGGCTACAGCTCTTTTAGTGGCACGTTTGGCAACCTTGTATGCGTCGCGATCTTCAGGAGATCCGGTCGCCTGCCACGTTTTGAAGAGGGCTTTCTTCACCCTTGTCTCCCTCTGGACTGTGTCGTTCCACCACCAGGTCTCCTTGTCACTTTTGCGACCGCCCTTAGACACGCCGAGCACCACTCGCGCCGCCCCGGTAATAGCTGCCTGGATTCTGTCCCAGTGATCTTGGACAGATTCTCCCTCGGTACCAGCGCACTTGTCGCCAATAACCGAAGCGAACTCCTGGTACTTATTTTCATCAAGCAGCCACCACCGGATCTGGCGTCGGCAGCGCTCTACACGTCTACGTTGGGCCTTAACGCAGAGATCCATGACAAGGAGACGGTGTTGTGCAGTAAGACTCTCACCGGGTATGACTTTGCAGTTGGCTACTTTGCCGATGTGGTGTCTCCTAGTTAGTAGGAAGTCGATCTGGGTAGCGCTTCGTCCGCTCCGGTAGGTAACAAGGTGCTCCGGTTTCTTTTTGAAGTAGGTGTTCACAATTGCCAGGTCAGCGGCCGCACACGTTCGGAGAATGTTGTCCCCTTCCGCGTTACGGCTACCGTACCCAAAGCCACCGTGAACACGCTCAAACCCGTCACACTTCTCACCCACGTGACCGTTCAAATCACCACCCAGAACGATTCCCTGGGATAACGGGATCCCGTGAAGCAATCCTTCGAGCTGGCTCCAGAACAACGTCCTTTCGGCGTCACCGCACCCGGCCTGCGGAGCGTAAGCACTTATCAAGTGGGTTATTACCCCATTGACAAGCACCCGCACCGACATTAGCCGATCACTGATGCGATTCACCTCCAAGACGTCATCCTGGAGCTCGTCAGACAATACCACGGCGACCCCATTTCTCCCACTAGGTACACCCGTGTAGATCAGCTTGTAGCCATTCCCAATAAGTCGGGATCTGCTGCCTTTCCACCGAGTCTCCTGCAGGAACGCCACGGCCACCCTCCGCCTGTGGAGAGTTTCGGCCAATTCTCTCGCGCGTCCAGTTAGCGTGCCAACGTTCCACGAAGCGAAACGGAGTTTACTGGTTTGGGCTCGCTTCTTCAGCCGTGTCCGCCCCTGACACGGTAGCCCTAGCCCACAGGTCACAGGAGTCGGGCGGGGCTCCTGCGCGCCGTTTTGCGGCGGCGCCCTAACTGTAACTCGTGCTTTTCTTCTATTCCTGTTCATGTTTGGCGGTTGTTTGGCTTATTACGAGTGCGACTGCCGTCTGACCACTCAACCCCGAAAGGGAAGCCGGCGTCAGGGCCCCGTCCGTATGTCAGCAGGTGCACCGTCTGGCAGGTGGGGTTGACTTGAGTCCCAAAGATGGTGGTGGGACCCCACAGCACCCTACGTGTGAGCACGATCTACTTGCTGTAAAGCATCTATTTGTTGGGTTAGTCGTTTATTGACTTGATAGTGCTATGGCTGTTGAGAGTATGTCATGCTCACTCAAATGTCTCGCTGGTGGTGGCGTGTGTGTTGGGTCATTAGGTTCCCTTCAATATGGTTGAGCTGAATGATGCTGATCCATACGTCATGTTCGTGAACGGACGCCGTCAGAGGGGACTGGTCATCTCTTAGCTGCTACGGCGTATTTTAATTTCTGAATTGTTATTTTTTCCATAATGGACGCTCTCAGCGTACAATATATTTCTGCATCGTTCTCACACGATTGATTTCAAAATGAATGATGTAATCAAATATTTGTATCAATAGCTTGATAATTTAAAAGAGTGTCCATGGAGTTTCTTGCCCGTTCTTCTCCATAGGTACCTACTCTTTGGAATGGGCGACTAGCTTCACCTTACTGACTGACCGACCTTCTGACAATTCAAAAGTGCCTGTAACTGGTTTATTTGAAATAAATGCTTTGATTTTGATTTTGATGGCTTAGAAAAATCCTTAAAATGAACAAAAAAGTAAAGGTTGTCTACAACAATATTACTCTTAGCGATAAGACCCCCCATTGTGTCACCCTTTGTAAAATATTTATATTTATGTTCTGTAATTTATAAGGTGTACATAATAAAGAGTATTTCTCTTCTTCTTCTTCAGCTTATAGAGTTCCATTGCAGGACAAACGCTTTCCACAATGACCGGTCTTGTGCTGCCCGCATCCATCGGCTTCCCGCAACCTTCATTAGGTCATCAGTCCTCCTGGGGGACTCCTTACATTGCGTTTTCCCGTACGTGGCCGCTACTCCAGAACCTTACTGCCCCATCGGCTATCGATTCTACGAGCAATGTGCCCCTCTCACTGCCACTTAATTTTATTGTCTCGAAGAGCTATGCCAGTGACTTTGGTTCCTCTGCGGCTTTCCTCATTTCTGATTCGATCGCGCAGAGAAACTCCGAGCATAGCTCTTTGCATCGCCCTTTATGTGACCCTAAGCCCATTGTGAGCGAACGCGTTTCAGTTCCGTAAGTCATCCCTGGCAACACCCACTGGTTAAAGACTTTGATCTTGAGACACTGTGGTATCTTGGACGAGGAGAAGATATAACGTAGCTTCCCGAATGCTGCCCAGCCTGGAGAGCCTGCCAGAGCTGGATTCGACGAGACACCTCTTTCATAATAAAAAAGAGTATTCTTATCTATTCTAATGATTCAGACCAAGATAATCATTAGCTTCCAAGTAATTTTCCAACTATGTTGGTGTCGGATTTCAGTCTAACCTTACGCAGCTGAACACCAGTATTTTACATGGAGCGACTGCCTATCTGCTGCCCTAGTCTGCTATTACAATAGGGTCATAATGGTCGATCAGTGATCTGATAATGATCGATTTTGTCAAGTTTCCTAATCTACTAACAAAATGGCGTCATTATGACTTTCCAGTAGTCAATCACTGAAGCTCCACTCTATATTCATAAATGTTTAAATTCGGTTGTAGTTTTTAGAAAAACATTTCTATTAAGAGGTTTTATAATAATGGCAATACGGCAAAGTCATTCTATCATCATTCGATTCTGAGACGACTGAGATAATTGATCAATCATTATGAATTTAGCAATGACGTGACAATGGAAACATGTTGGAATGAAAAATTTATAAAAATAGCATACTAGGGCTCCTGACTACTCCTCTCTCTGCCGTACGGAAGACGTTTCGGAGCAGTTGTGTTGCAATGTGTGCCAGGTACGATGCGCCAAATGTTGTTGTGTCGGGAGTTTAGTCGTGGAGAGTCTCCGGATCAAGCTCCCCCAAAATAAATGAATCATCTAAACATTAATAATAAAAAGTTTTTTTTTACTTTATTAGGAAGAAGGATTATTACATGTATGAAAATAATCTATCTAGAAAAGGTTGTTAACATTTGTCCTTGAGGTGACAAGTCGTTGCCTGGCAACGGTTTGTTTACATCTATTCTTTATCGAATTAGACCCAAGTATAGTTTTAGGAGGTTTTGGCGGGAAAGTCAAGCTGAGTGTCACGCTCATTTTTCATTGGTCTTTTAAAATTATTTATAGTGTTGTTTACTAAATAAAAGTGCGTGATTTATGTAGTAAAAAGTGCATTCAGTTAATAATTCATAAAGAACAGTGAAATATCGCAGCATAGTGGCCACATCATGACTTTGTCTCAAACCTCCATCGTAAGACGGGTCACGCGGCGGTCTTTTTCGACATGAACAATTCATTACACGACATTGGCTAAATGCACAAACCGTGCGAAGCCATAAAAGAAAGAAAGTATAGTTTTAGTCAATGGCGAAATAAAACCATTCGCACCGGTCGATCGGTTATGTTACACTATCCTTGCCGCGGTTGGTCAGTGTGTGGATGACTATTTTTACATACCGAGACTTTTGTTTTATTTGTAATGTGGGAAAATCTTCATGGACTATATACTACCGCTCGGGGACGCGGAGGGGTATGCCGACTCTTACCAGCTAAAAAAACACCTAAGCGATCGTCATCTGCCTTTCCGGGGTACCGGGTCCTCCCAATTCTACGGTGCCTACATACCGAGATCTGAGGTTGTGGAGCCACGGATGGGCTGTGTCTTGGAGAGTATGTTAAGCCGTTGGTTCCAGCCGACATACGTGGATCTTTGGCAGTCGTTACGAGTCGTTAAAAGTCCGAAAGATTGATAACCAATCTTACCAAGCGGTAGCGTAATACCCAGTAACTGGGTAGGTTATTTTTATAATTATAATGTAGCGCTTCACCACAATCTACCTGATGGTAAGCAGTGATGCAATCGGTGATGGTAAAGCGTGCTAGTTTATTATGAGACTATCCACTCAAAATAACTGAGTGAATAAGAAAGAGGACTGCAGTTGAGCGAGGTGATGCAATGTTAAGACCAACAATATGACCAACGATGCTGCGCCAGAGGGAAATTGGTTTGGAGACCCTTCACAACCAAACTCCCGACACGACAAAATTTAACGCATCTACCCGGTACACATCGCAACACAACTGCTCAGACGCGTCTTCTGTACGGCTTCACCAGACATAATGCCGGAGCATGATGAATCGCATGGCGGCAAGACTATGTCTGGTCACGTATCAGACAAAGTCTTGCCGACAAGCTATTAACTAGCAAGTATCTTCTACCGGCAGTTGATATTATGACCTACCATCGAGAAGAACCTACAAATAAAAAGCTAAATAAAAGAATAGTGGATTATTATGTTTAATAAAGTACTCCAATTCTGTAAATTTATAATATTACTAGTTTCTGCCTGGTAGTCGTGGTGGCCTAGTGGTTAAAACACCAGCCTCTCAAGTATGAGTGTGCGGGTTCGATTCCAGGTCGGGCAAGTACCAATGTAACTTTTCCAAAGTTATATGTATTTTCTAAGTACACCTTGGACACCAATTACGGATTAAAAGGTGACGAAAAACATCTTGAGGAAACCTGGACTTTACGTCTGAAATTGCCAACCCGCATTGAGCAAGCGTGGTAATAGGGATGTATCCAAGGTATGAAAATCAAAAAAATAATTAGTCCGTCTTATAGATAATAAAAAAAATTAAGACCCCTATTTTTTATTTTGTCGTAATTACCAAAAATTACTAAGATATCGCGTATTAAAGTTACAGAGTGGGGGCTAATTACGTCACGCCGTTTTATATTTTGCACCATGGCGTGACGTCATGCGACATTTCAAATCAATATATCTTCCTAAGTATTTGAATAAAATAAAAAATACGTGTTCAATATTTTTTATAAAGCTATCTGACGGACATTAAATTATTTTTGAGGATACAAGCCAATTACGCTCAATCTTTCTCTGTATGAGAAGTGTCCGAAGATCTGTGCCCAGCAGTGAGACGATAAAAGGTTGATGATGATAAAAACGTGAGTTGTGATAACCCTAAATTGGTTTGTTTACCTGTATTCTTTATCGAGCTTGGCACAAGTATATATAATGCGTTACAAAATTACGAGATAGATGTTGCATTGAAAACAAAATTGAAGATTGATTTTAAATGGATCGTAGTTTAAATTTCGTATCTTAAAATATGTAATGTTCTACGCTGTTTTAAATTTTATTATATTATTTACAAGATATCTATCACCGGATGGCTTTTCCGCCCTAATTCTCTTGAATAATACAATAAGTCAAAGATTACCTCAAAAGGACCCTTACAGATTCGTGTCTGAGAAGATTAACATCTTTCTAAGCCTCTCAAAATGAATATTGTTTAAAAAACTGCCATTACAAAGATAGGGACACACAGACGGACGAAATCAAGATATCTGCCTAATTACGTCATTTTTCTCTCCCCTTGGTTTTCCATTTGACGTAACGTACTAATTTTAAGTAAAATCATTATGCAAAATAGGGGTGGTAGGCCATTGGTTATGTTTAAGTAAAGCTTTATGTCCGCGTTGGGGATCAGAGACGGACGCACCCCTATTTATTGTCTTGTTATAAAAACAAAAACAAAAATTTGGGATGTGGGCGTCCCTACCCAAAATTTTTGCAAACATTAAAAGGACATTCAGTGACCTAAGTTCTGGCTTGACGTTGTAAGAGATGACATGCGTGCCAACAATTTCACACCACAGGATGCTAAAGAACGCGCGAAATGGAGGAAATTGCGCAAGAAAGCGGACCCCGGGCTCCAACGCGAAAGCCGCGGATGCAACCGGGATAAAGGCTAATATGATTATGATGAGTGATCTTATTAGTATTTTTTAACCGACTTCAAAAAAAAGGAGGTTATCAATTCGACCCGTATGTATGTAAGCCAAATTTCAAGTATATGTATGTATGTTTTTATGTTTGTGCGCGGATTCCACATCTGGCAAGCAGAGTATTTGCGGACGTGCGGGCGGTTGATATTGGGAAGTTGTATATAGTCAGCATATATACAACTTCCCAACACCAACCATTGGGCATGTGCCCGCCAGAGCCAAATACCTTTCCGGTCGGAGGTTCCTCCCTCTTTTATAGAGGATGAGTGAGCTTAACACCCTGTTCCTCATTACAAGCAAACAGACCTGGAATGAACAATTCAGTTTCCATTGACATTTGTAATTAATACTCTCCAAGACTGATTTAGCTTTTAGAGTCATATGCACAAAAACAAAATGTACGGAAGAAAGAAACAATCACTTTCGTTTTTATCCACATAAAAGTCAAGTTCAGCAGTAAAATGATACAGCCTAACACAATAGACACTTTCACAGAAGACCCACACTTTACCACAGTGTACAAACTACAGGCTAACCAGGGAGATCTTGGGCCCTAGGAATCATGGGGCCCAGGGGCGTGCACAGAGATTTTCTTGAAGGTATGCATAGATATACCTACTACCCAAATCTCTGTGCTTATATATGGTAAAACTTAAAAAACGTAACGTAGACGTAGTTTCAATTTAACATAGTCGCGTACTTTTTCGCATGTCAACATTGAATTGATGTTTGTGCGTGGCTACAATGAACATCTAAGTATGTGATTGATGATAAGAACAAGTCAAATAAATGATATACGTGGGGTGTTAGGTATTTTTTTTTTGCCCAAATGAATACAATGAAATCATCATCTCAGGGTTAATACCAGTCGCATCCAAAGCTTTGGAATCTGGGGTCCGCTTTTCCAGTCTAATTGCTGATTTTGGCAAAATTTCGACATTTTCCGTGAAGCGACTGCCGTCTGACTTGTGGGCTCCAACAACCCGTAACGACTGCCACTAGATGTTCGTATGGCAACCAAAAACAACGGCTTAACGGGCTTTCCGAGGCACGACCAGACCAGTGCAAATATGCATATTCATGCATACAAATATTTACACTGCGCGAGGATCGAACCCGCGCCTCCTTACGCAGCGGCCGCGTTCGCTACCGCTACGCCATGGAGGCTGTCAAAATACAATGAAATGGTATTACTAACTGAACTGTAAATAAGTAATAATTTATTTCTCAAAAAACAAAAAAAAATATATTTTACTATCTATAAATTAAATCAACGCGCCTATCTATTTTTAAATAACTCTGTAAAAATTAAATATGTATATATAAGATCGTTGTGAAATCGCTAAAAGTTCTTTTAAAATGGAAATATAGACAAATCTTTCATAAATATGCGTAATGCACTACTCATTGGAATCATAACTATTAAATTTTGCTAATTTGTAAACTTCAGGAAAATTATTACAATATAAAGTATAGTATTGAAATTCAAAAGCAAGTAGGTTGAAAAACTTAAGGTCTTTTAAGTTTTTATAATGACGAACTGTCAATGCCGTGTTTTAAAATAATATACCTACACGAGAAACAAAACAATTTATTTGTGTGTACACACTACACAGCCTGCTAACCACATATAATTATCATAATACTTTTTATAAAGACAACCTTTCTTTTGTGTTAAACCAAAAACTCTAAAATAAATGAATATTTAATTCCGCTTAAAACAACCAATATTGAAACAACATAAGCTGCTAAAATAAAAAGGTATTTGAACGAACAACAATCATGCTATATTTCTGAACTTCTTAAATTCGTCGCATTATTAGAAGCTGTGCTTATCGTGCCCTTAAAAGCCAATGAAATTTCACGCACACGTACACAACAATTTAGGCACACAAGCAAATAATTTTATACACAGACAGATATGGAAGAGGCACATTTTGTTTGTGCTTACGGCCGCTACGAGAAGTGGCGTGACCGCCAGTGATATTTCGTAGTTAGCACTAGGCCCAATAGATGGCAGTGTTCTCACTAACTGATTAACAAAGTCTTTCAGTTTTAAGTTTGTAGTATATAAATTATTATATATTTTTTTAGAAAACTATTAGGGTATGCAGAGCTTTTCTGCATGTATGGAGCGCACGCGCCTGATGGGGCCCCCGTGCAGATTAAAGATAATAAACGAAACATACCTACTTATATTTCATTACTTTGCAAACCACTTATGTATTTTGTCATTGAAGTATAATCTATATTAATATATAAAGCTGAAGACTTTGTTTGTTTGAACACGCTAATCTCAGGAACTACTGCTCCGATTTGATAAATTATTTTTGCGTTGGATAGCCCATTAATTCAGGAAAGCTTTAGGCTATATCTCATCATGCTGCGACCAATAGGAGCGGAGCATAACTAACTCCACGCGAACGAAGTCGCTGGCGGCCGCTAGTAATACATAGAATGGGACGGCGCTGCAAAGAATGGCATTTTATGCGAGCAAACCTGAGCCCGGAAGATTGCGGAGCCCAGAGTCTTCTTCTTCTTCAGCGTATAGATGTCCACCGCTGGACAAAGGCCTCCCACAAGGTTTTCCATTACATTGGGGGGTTTGCCATAATCCCCACGCTTAGCAGCCGGGTTGGGGATCACAGTAATTTGATATTCCACAGGCGAAGCGCTGTTGTCCGCTTCCCTGGTGTGAGTTCCCTTAGTCGCCTCTTACGACACCCACGGGAGGATATGGGTTGGTACTATTCTAAGCCCGGTACCACACGGCTTTGCCCAGAGTGCCCAATGGAAAAGAAGGGTCTAAGTCTACCACTGGAAACATTACAAAAATAGGACGCAGCTGTAGTCTGTGACATTCCGACGGACCTTGTCCAATTTAAAATGCGGTTTGATAATTTAGGCCGATATAACATATTGGCATTAGGCACCCTTATAAGTTATCACATAGTTATTATTAGGAGTTTATTTGCCATATCTTGGGACTCTGTAATACCGTCCCTGAGACGACGTAAGAGGGATAGTTTTCAACTCGTAGAGCCCCTGCGATGTTTTTGAAATTAGGTACCAGCCTCATTGTTTTATTGAGTATTATTTATTTACATTACAATTGCTTTCTGCATTTATAGTAAACACCAAAGCACGTAGCAAGCCAACAACATAGCATTTAACTAAAGAACTTCATACAAACATTTAACGTAGATTTGTTGCTATACATGAATATGTCAACGTCAGACTGCTGAGCCATTAGAGCGTCTCTGGAAGCATAACGAGCAATATGAGTACGCACCGAACAGTACAAAAGGACAGATCGATCTGATCTGCTTAAACTTATTTTTCCATTTGGCCTTCTAAAAAGATTGACAAAGGAACAAAGGCTGGTACGAATCTTGTAGGGATAAATCCCGGATTACGAGTATGTTGTCATATTTTAATATGTTATATCAAACAAAAACTTGACGAAAATCCGCCACACAATGAGCAATGAGTAATCATTTCATCGTCCACTTTAACACTCGTAAAGACAACTTATCAGACATTGGATACAAAGTATTTAAACATGATCAGAAAGAATAAATCTCGATAATTATTTTAATAATTTATGTAACAATAATAATAAAAAATAATTTATTACTCTTATTTTAATCGCAGAACTCAGTTCCACTGTACAAAATTGCAGTCACCGTTCTTAGACAAACTTTTTTCCGATGTTATGTGTCAGGTGGGGCACTGTTTATACATCAGAGAATCGTTGTTTAATACAGAACCATCTAGTTTAAAGTTCATGAAGCACTTTGATACATATCATAAGTAAAAACTCGTTTAAAGTGTACATGTCAGCGAGGCCAATAATTTTTAGGCAATTTTGTTAGCCCGGACGTTTGAGTGGTTAAGGAACTTTCCAGCTAAACATTCATCATCTATCTAGCAGTTTTGCAACTACGTTGGTTTCGGTTACCTGTGTAACCGGAAGCAGCTTAATATTTATTTGACACGGAAGGACTGCCGATCTGACTTCCATAGTCTAGGTACTGGGAAACACCTTACAGTTGGCAAGACTACATATGTACAAGATACATACATCGAAGGGCTGGAACAATTTGCCAGCGACGGTGTTCCCGTCGGACTACAATTTGAGTGTGTTCAAGGCTAGAGTGAATAGGCTCTTAATAAACCAGCGTGCTTTACCATCAACGATTGCATCACTGCTTACCATCAGGCGGGATCGCGGTCAAGCACTAGTTTATAATTTAAATAAAAAAACACTGGTTGTTAAATTATTGGGCTAAGGGTTAACCGTAAGACTGAAATGATTATAGTCTTTCTGGAATGGTAATGGACGGTCACCCATCCAGGAACCAACCTCGGCAAGCGTTGCTTAACTTTATATATCGACCCTAATCGGCCACGAATTTGAAAAATACAATTCTCATCTCTCACTACGAACCTTCTAGAATTTCTTGCTATGGCTAAAACGAATAAAGGTAGCCATCTCAGTGCAATAGCCATAGATTACAGTAACAACCACCGTACAGATTGCACGGGTCATAACATATAAACGCTGGCTGTATTTCAAGTTCCCTTCTCCTCAAAAGTGTACGAGGACGTCCCTTGTGTAATGGACATAGATTAGTTTAGGGAACAGAAAGGTCAGTCGACTGTATAATGTTTATGTCAATAAACAGCTTCTTCTTCATCTCAGCGTTAATCTTTTCAGCTTTTCAGCTTTGGAGTCTAGGGTCCGCTTTACCAGCCTAACTGCTCATTTTTAAGCTTCGATATTTTCCACGAAGCGACTGCCGTCTGACCTTCACAACCCGAAGGCGATATCGAAAAATTGCAGTTAGACCAATTGTAGGACTTTTGAGGGCTCCAACAACCCGTAACGACTGCCATTAGATGTTCGTATGGCAACCAGGACCAAAGGCTTAAGTGCTTTCCGAGACACGACCAGCCCAGTGCAAATATTCATATTCATGTATACAAATATTTGCACTGCGCGAGGATCGAACCCGCGTCTCCTTGCGAAGCGGCCGCGTTTGCCACCCCTACGCCACGGAGGCTGTCGATAAACAGCATCTAATAAAAAGTGGGTTATAATGAAACCCATCTGTTTTTACCCGATTAAAGGGCAAAGCGAAAATGAAGATTTTCCAAGTACCTATAAATAAATATGTTTTTTTCTATCTCGTAACTTTACCACTTATCGTAATTTGCCAGAATGATGAGGTTTCATTTGAAACATCCTGGTCGTTCGATGGGGTTACAGGCCGTCGTTATAAGCTAGGTGACGTCACATCATAGCCACCATTTTTAGGGTTCCGTAGCCAAATGGGTAAAAACGGAACCCTTATAGATTCGTCATGTCTGTCTGTCCGTCTGTCTGTCCGTCCGTATGTCATAGCCATTTTTTTCCAAAACTATAAGAGCTAGATTGTTGAAACTTGGTAGGTAGATGTATTCTATGAACCGCATTAAGATTTTGATGCAAAAATTAAAAAAATAATAATAAATATTGGGGGCTCCCCATACTTAGAACTGAAACTCAATTTTTTTTTCATCAAACACATACTGGTTCATCGAGGTTTCTAAAATATTTTTTTTTTTAAACCGAATAGTTTGACCCCTTCCAAAGTGGAAAAAAGTTGGTTCCCCCGAACGAGATCTAGTAAGTAGTTTTTTTTTTAATACCCCGTAAATCGTAAGCCGCTTATTACCGAGTAATCTTTCATACAAATAACTTAAATCCTTTAATTTCATAAATCAATGGTACGGAACCCTTTGTCCGACACGCATTTGGCCGGTTTTTTATACCCCTCTACCCTACGAAACAATACATTCACATCGCTTAGTACTGTTATAATTCATTGTTTTGTATTGGCATATAACTACAGCTGTCCTCTTAATATCACTATGAATATGTTAATTATGTACACCAAAACATACATATTGCGTATATGTTTTTTTATTATACGATAAAGTTTTTTTTGAGTGTTAAACTATACTCAAATTTACAGATAAGATAATTTTCTTATTTTACTATTTTTAGATTTTGTTAACACCAAATTCTAACGTGACTATAATTATGGCAGTTAAATTTATTTAAACATCATTCAATAAGTCGCGTACTAAAAGGAGTATGGGTCGGTCTCCCATAAAGTGAAACGTTGACCTGCACCCCAATTACGTATCGCGCCATTCCTATTAGTCGGAATCATTTCGAACTAAATTGCCAATCCATTGCTTCATATGTTCGAAAATGTGTCCGGTCTAAAATGTAAATAACGTAATGAATATTGTTGAAGTGTCAAAATGAGACCCATTGCTTCTGATAGTGTGTTACGTAATAATATCCTGCTAGTGGAGGTCGTAGAAATCAGCAAAAGCTAACCCAACACCGCCAATTTTAAGGTCAAAATTGAAATTATTTAAACAACTGTTTCGGTTGTTTATGTATGTGAATTTAAATGTTTGTAGACACACCCACGATACAGGAGTAATTCCTATAGTGGGATAACGATTTTTGTATATAGCTACAGCGTTATTTGTTCTTTACCTGCCCTCTAATCGGCGAACACATTTTTGTCACATGATTGTGACTAGTTGGGATCGTTTGGACCGAACAGACCAATGGGCGGTCTAAACGATCCCAACTGATCCCAACTAGTCGCAATCATTTGACAAAAATGGGTTCGCTGATTAGGGGGCTGAATATAAATCAGTATAAGCAACTGAATCCATTCTAATCATTTTTACACCATGTTATATTTTTTCCCAAATACATTTATAAATTTTTGTAGTGTGGTTACTGAGCGTGCCACGCAGCTTATGGTAGATAGTACTTGAGGAGTGCGCACGCCCGCGCAGCAGCTGACGCCACAGGTCAACGACCGGCTCGCCCGCGCGAGCGGAGCGTTGACCATATTTTTGTTGGGACAACCAAGTAAGATAACAAGCTCTTTTGTAAAACTGTGTGGTTTTTCATGATATCTTTTTGAAATTTTGTACATAGATTCTTTGCTTAAAAATACTGGGCACGTGTTTCGGTAAACAAAAAATAATGTTGTGTAAGCTCAACACTGATGTGGATAGTTTTCAGCTACGATTCATTAAAGCAGCCCAATCTGATATATCGCAGTATAACGTTACCTAAGTAAGGCAGTGGATGACTTAGTTTTTTAAGACGGTCAAGAACTTAAAATAGGGTATTATTTTGAAAGGTGTGTTTAAGCACGTAAAACTAAAAATGGAAACTCTTCGCGTGTTTACTTGTAATACCGTAAACGGCTTCAATGTCTGAGAATATCAGCTTTGAAGTTTTACCCTGAGGCTAAGTGATCGAAACGAGTTGAGTTTACGTGCTCCCCGAAGCAAGAAAGTCTTGAAATGTGAAAAACGTGCACACATCTAAGATAGAACTTGACAGTGTATGGATATGTGAGGTATTTATTTGTGATCTGGAAGAGTGTCAGTGAAGTTGTTTGCTAGATCTAGTCCATGGGAACGTATGGCAATTAGCTTTATATCACTGGCTGACCGAACCTTTGACAATGCAAAAGTGCCTGTAACTGGTTTCATCATCATCATCATTATCAACCTTTTATCGTCCCACTGCCGGACACAGGTTTCCTCTCATACAGAGAAGGATTGAGTGTAATCACCACGCTTTCTCAATGCGGGTTGGCGATTTCAGACTTAAAGTCCAGGTTTCCTCAAGATGATTTCCTTCACCTTCAGTCATTGGTGTCCAAGATATACTTAGAAACTACATATAACTTTAGAAAGTAACTGGTTTATATGAAATAAATTATTTGAGTGATTAAGGCAGTTTGCTTAGTTACACGGTTATTATCATAAATTTTAAACGGATTATAATAACTGTGTCCTCTAAATCCTCTAAATTTATATAACCTTATTGACCATGATTTCCTATTCTTTATTCCTTTATACAGTATGTTAAGAAAACCCTGTCCGACCCATAAGGATTATAAAGGTTAGGTAAACACATGACCAAATATAATATAAAATTTTACGTAATCATCATAGTACTAATACAAATGAATTTTGAAATAATCTTTTATTCCCGCGAATTAATTCCAACTTCCCCGAAATTTGGTAATTTTTAAAAAAAGTGACAACACCGGTACTGTTATGAGCGAATAGCGATTCGACCACGTGCCGCGTGCCCTGCCGCCCGCCGCCCGCGGAAGGGTGAACGCACATTTATGAAGTTACCACTTTTTGCGAAATAATATTTATTTTTTTAGGGGGATTTTTTTTAAGTTTAGCCCGGTTTTGTATCCATTAGTAGAATCAGTTATCGATACCTAACAACACCTTCACGGGTCGGACAGGGTTTTCTTAACATACTGTATGACGTTATTTTTCGTTTATACGAAACCTGAATAAAGTTTGTTCAAAATAAGCAACTCAACCGATTCCAATCATTTTTACATCATGTTATATTTTTTCCCAAATACATTTAATATAGTTAATGAATTCTTTGTTACAGTGTTGTTACTGAGCGCGCCACACAGCTTAGGATAGATCATCGTACTGCGCACGCCCGCGCAACAGCTGACGCCAAAGGTCAACGCACCGGTCGCCCGCCTGAGCGTTATTTTTATCGGGACATCCATGTAGGATAACAAGCTAATAACTTTGTGGTTTATCATGATATCTTTTTGAAATTTTGTACATAGACTTTTTACTTAAAATTACTGGAGACTTGTTACGAGTTTCGCATTAACAAAAAATAATTTTGTATATACTTTAATGTGCCCCAAAAACATACAATACATGTAACACTACAAAATATAATATAATTGGCGGCCGTATCGCTAACGTTATCTGTTCCAGGAAACATGTGTTTTCCTTATTTAAAGATTTTAATTCCGTAACTAGTAACACAAGAATGCCGTAAGATAAATCTGTCGCATCTGTTTAAATGTATTTATTCTGTTACAAGGGCGTATCCCGGTAGAGTAACTATGGTTATTGTATACCTATCTGTTATGGGTTCCGGCCTATACATCGCGATATCGCCTTACGAAAGGAAACCGCTTTCATGTATTCTCTTTGGGATTATGACAGGAAAAACCCAGTGGTCAGGTCTATGTTGGAAATTATTGGGAAGATCCTATCTGCCTGGTTTTTACCCAACTATGTTGGAGTCGTCGCTTTGTTCAATATAATAGGATGCAGCTGAATACCAGAATTTTATATGGCGCAACCACAAATCAGAACCCAATTACTGGATAATAAGATACCCTTTAGTAAGACCGGTGGTTAAACTTTTGAAAACAAAAAACCGAAATCCGGCCGAGAAACAGCAGTTTTTGTACTTCAATATTAGATAAAACAGTCCCTAAAACACCCGCTCATGGCCCTTCTTTGGCTTTTGAAGACCCGTAGGTAATGACTGTGAGATCCATAAATGGCTATTTAGTTGAAAGCAGTTTAATGATTTGATACACAAATAACCTGAACAAAATGTAGAATTGAAGAAAATTGTGGTAGGAGTGAAACCTTCAAAAGTTCGATTTAAGAAAATGAGACGGCGTAATTATTTCTGTCTCATTTTCTCCCACGGTAAATCATATTAATTTATGTGTCCGTCTCTATTTATTTCATCTACTTTTACATCAGAACAAAGCTAAAAACGTTTTCACTTTAATAAAAATCAGTGAGTAAACTGTAACATCAAGTTCAACACATAATTCAATACTTTACTAAAACTGTTCTGTGAGCTACCTACTAAAACAAACTCTGTCATTCATTTTGTCCGTCTAGGTCCTAGGTATTGTTGTTTCCTATGAAAAAGCTAAAAATGAAACAGAAAACTCAAGAATATTTTTTTCTCTGTATTATTAAGAAATACGTTTTCGTAAGTGATTTCCATGGTCCCTGGCGATTAGGCAAGTGAAAGAACACGGGTTGGTTTTAGTCAGTAAAAATCTGACACGCCCGCCGCTCCGCCCAGAGCGGTAAAGGCCATTTGATGGTTTTACAGCCCAAAAAAAAGGCTTACTACATAAATAAAATATGCAGTATCAAGTAAACATTTTTATTAGCGTTGCAAAACTTTTTTTTATAACATTGTCCAAGGGTGGAAACTCGCTGAAAACTGGCCAAAAGCTCAATGGATTTGCATTGAAAATGAGACCAGAGGTAAAACGCTTTATAAAATGTGCTAATACCTTCCCCCCTGGCCGGCTTAACACTTTAAAATCGTCAAAGTGAACATTGCCTAAAATTCCTGCGTTGGATAAAGGTTGAATATATATTTTTATAAGGTCTATTCAAAATTTACATAGTTTCTCAGACTAAACTAGAAAACAAGGGTCAAACACGACATTTGAATTCTAATTATATCAATACAAACAGTTAACATTAAAGTTTTTCGTTAAGTCTCGTAGTTGAAACTCAACTAATTATTATTTTAATCAAAAACTCATTTTCCAAAATATAACCACTATACGCGCTTGCACAGTCTACCAATTTCTGTGAGAATATAAAAAAAATGAATCCATTTATTTACTAAGCATAAAAACCCAACGAATTACCAATACAGCGTGCCTCTTTCATTAATTTAATACACAGTCGTAGTTTCATTTAATCGATAATTATCTATGTGAAAACCCTGTTAGAAGAATTTGAGTTTTTTTTTACAGATTGCAACTGAGATCAGACTGTTAAAATTATTAAAATTACCAGAAATTCCTCTCCTAGTTACTAAGCTGCATCTGGTAAAACCAGAAACTAACCCCTAAATAGCTGGGAAAAATCTCAACAGATGATGATTCACTTGTTAAGTACTACTTACTATAAATAGTTACTATGATATAAACCTCACATTTCTATTGCTCAGCAACATAGCTGTGACGTCATTGAAGTGTATGCTTACGGTATTTTTTTTTATATTGCGCGGGATTTTGAATTTTTTACATCACAGGTCGACAATCTTCCCTCATCAAGAAGCCAGGGGGCGCTGCGGACTCTCCACCCGCTTACAGGTTCATTTTGCTGCTCGACGAGGTGGGTAAGCTCTTTGAAAGAGTCACAGCTGACTGCCTCATCGGCGACTCATGCGAGCGGGGACGGATTTGGCGGAGAGCCAGTTTGGCTTCCGCAGGGGGCGCTCTACGGTGGACGCCATCATACGCATTCAAGCCCACACTACAAGAGATACAGTAGCTCCAGGTGGAGTTGTCTTGGGACATCGCAAACGCCTTCAACACCCTGTCCAACACCCAGTTGTACCAGGGAGGCATTACGGTATCACCGGGTGCCGACCTATCTATGTCGAGTGATTTAGGCTTATCTGACGGACAGGGTTGTTATCTACCCCGGTAACCAAGGAGTGTGGAACCAGCGAGAGATGTCGTGCGGTATCTCACAGCAAATTTAGGTAAACCATTTTCACAGTCTGTTCAATCGATTTCGTCTCCAATTTCGCGGGCATAAAGATGACAATCTGCAGATGGCCGGTATCTATGGGTCTGCAGATGACAGCACATTTGTGGAGAGATACCTGCCGGGTGCTCTTAATAAACTAGCGCGCTTTACCATCAACGATTACATCACTGCTGACCATCAGGCGGAATTCCGGTCAAACACTAGTTTATAATTTATAAAAAAAAAATAATTGAAAAAACGTGGTTATGGTGCTAACTATTTATTACAGCTACCATTTATCATGTTTCTAGTATAATAGAAGTCAAAATCGGTTGATCAGACGGTAAAAATGTTTGTTTTATCATCTAGGTGTTTATTCATAAACGATGATTAAATTTAAGTGACGTGAAAACGTCAAAAATGTATGGTTAAACAGTGACTATATTCTTGCCTATTAAGTACCTGTTTCTTCTTCTTAGCGGGAAGAACACAAGAATATTACTTCCTGAAAACCAAATACCAAATGTTGCAGGTACCTATATTCTATATAAAAATTCACAGATCGCTGGTACATCACGTATAATTTTTGTTTTAAGAAATCCGATGTCAAAAAAAAGAAAACTAAATATGAAAAATAATTCTTAACGGAAACAATTTTTCGAAAAAGGATTTATGATATTCATTTTAAGAAATCCAATGAATAAAAATAAAAAGAAACTAAATTAAAAAATAACTATTAGCGGCAAAAAAATGTAGAAAAAAGAATAACTTAACATTCTTCAAAAATAAAACCTACCTTTACAACTATAATAACGCCACCACATCGCGTTAACCCACCTCCCCTAGTATCCTCAATTACCAGTCAAAATTTATCTGAGCATCTAAAATATTATACATGGAGGGTGAGAGCGCCCCCTAGCTAAAATCTGAGTCAAAAGGGGCCCTTTAACTAAAGCCCTGTAACCTTTAACATTACCTTGTATGTTTAATAAAAAGGCAAGTACAGATTTGAATATGCATTACTGTTACTTTGTTTACGCCCCTTCGAGAATTGTCGCTAAGGCAGGGCTGTTCCGCTCTGCACCTTTTTTTGTGGTTGAAAATGGATGATCTCTACCTACTCTGGGCAGAGCGGAAGATGTCACACGTTTACTGACTGAAACCTACCCGTGTTTCTTCACTTGCCTATGCGACGGCCAGGGCCACGGTTTCTTTTTTAACCAACCCGCAACCCTGACCCAGGAGACATCGGTCTTTGTTGACCCCATCACAATATGCTAACATCTCTTTGAGGCGCACGTGAAACACAACGATTCGGGCCTGATCCTTACCGGGAGGCGAGCTGATATTTTATTTTCATACTCACCACTCATCGCTAGATCTATACTAATATAAAAAGCTGAAGAGTTTGTTTGTTTGTTTGAACGCGCTAATTTCAGGAACTACGGGTCCGATTTGAAAAATTATTTATGCGTTGGATAGCCCATTAATCCAGGCTGTAGGCTATATAACATCACGCTGCGACCAATAGGAGCGGAGCATAACTAACTCCACGCGAACGAAGTCGCTGGCGGCCGCTAGTTAGATATAAAAAAGTCATGTCAACTTTATTTGTATTTCTATAGGCGTATTTCTGATTTGCGGACCTTATTCTACATTATTCCGAGACCCTAATTGTCTAACACACTATTGCTACCTATCAGTTAGAATAATTTCGAAGCATGTTTTTCTTGGAAGCATTTTTTTCTCGGTGGTAGGCCATAACATCGGCTGCCGGCAGAAGTTACCACCCACCAGACAAGGTCTTGACACAAAGCGATTCTTCGTGTTCCGGCATGATATCTGGTGAAGCCGTACGGAGGACGGGTCTGAGCAGTTCTGTTGCGATGTGTGCCGGGTATGATGCGCCAAATGTTTTTGTGTCAGGAGTTTGGTCGTGGAGGGTCTCCAGATCAATCTCCCTCTGGCGCAGCATCGTTGGTCGTGTTGTTGGGTTTAACATTGCATCACCTCGCTCAACTGCCGTCTTCCTTCCTATTCACTCTGTTTTTTTTTAGTGAATAGGCTTTTAATAAACTAGCGCTCTTTACCATCAACAATTGCAAAACTGCTTACCACCAGGCGGGATTGCGATCAAGCAATAGTCGTATATCGTATCGAAAAGGCTCTTAATAAACTAGCGCACTATATCAGAAACGATTGCATCACTGCTTACTATAAGGCGGGATTGCTGTCAAGCACTAGTTCATAATTTGTATTAAAAAAATCCGGTTAGACTGGAAGTCGGTTAGCCAGATTATAAAAATGATTCCAGACTAATAAAACATTATTTTTAAGTCAATTTTAATTTTATTTAAAAACAAATTTCAGTTCAGGCTGTTTGCTTGATTAGTTTGTCTAAAATGAGTTATACATAGATTGTTTTTTTAATAATATTTACACCTTAGGAGTCGTATTGCCCTCGACTCCCATTTTTCTGCCTCCAAATTGGCTTTTATATTCCATTGAAAAATTCGGTCAATAGCATAAAGGTTGTATCTGACATCGACGCATAAACGAGTACTTACCATAGATCCAGTACATGATTCTAAACCCTCCAGAGGTTGAATTTTACGTCTGCTCTTTCCTGATTTAAAAAAAATAATATGCAGTTTTTTTCACTTTAGACCGTTCATAATTGCTATACTTTTATAACCCAATAAGATTTTAAAGTAATTTTTTTTGCATTGCGTTATTTTGTGTAATTAACGAAATAATCGTTAATTACACAAAAAACGCAATGTGAACAATACTAGAAAAAGCTGATTTAATAGAGTTTGCATCAGGGATCAACATCATATCTACAAACACGCACGGTGGCACGCTTGCAACGTTCAAAGGCCGAGCCGACACTTTTTTTTAAACACTGTTATTTCTGTAACCGCTTATTAACGACATAAATGACTATCATAATTTTGTTAGTGGCATGCGGTGTAGCCTTTTCGCGAAGTTTGCGTTACGATATCAGATACAGCCTGTATAACATTTTGCAATGCAATTGTTCATAATTTTTGACACCAGGAAACCCGTTTGGTTCGTTTCTAATACAACTTAAAATCAAAATCTCAGCTTGCCTAATTTTATTTTTTTCCAATTTTATATAAAATAAAATTTAAATTTCCAATTTTTTTGTTTAAATTTCGTGTAGCCCTACTAAAAAGCCCCATTAGATGGAGTGTTATTTTAACGCCTACAAGTTCTGAAAGTGAAGTTTTGTACTTGGCTGTGTCATTAAGTGGCTCGAGACGGTTAATTATTACTGTTTTAGATGTTCCCCCTTTTCAGCTAAGAGTTTACGAACACCGTATGTTGGTATTGTAAAGGCTATTTTCCCTTTAGAAAGTTGAAAGTTACGCTTTTCCTTTTCCATTTTACATTTACTCATATAATATGTGTGATTAAATTCTTTGCAGGTTTTAAGAAGCTCGTTTCACATTATTAGGGTTATATTGTTTCTTTTTTTATGAACTACTGCTCGACTGCGATCATGCCTGATGGGAATCAGTCACGCAATCACTGATAGTAAAGGACACTAGTTTATAAACGACGAGGCGAAACGCTTTGTCCGAACCATAGTAATATCAACAACATAAGGGTGGATGCCTAATGACGGATTGTCCGATAATGAAACGGTAATGCTGGAATCCGAAAAGACTGCCTACCATGTGCTCTAGGCTTTGAAGATTGCTCTTAACCAAATCTGGATCACCAATTAGGACGCACGCTTTTTCACTGAGTACAAAGCTACTAGAAGGCATTATGCAGCACCAGCCCACATGTGGCTGCAGAATTCCACACACGATCGGGCCTGTGCTTTGTATAAAATTATTAGTTAGTAGTGCTTTTGAGGCATACTTCAGACGCAAGCGAATTTATGTAATAGTAATATATAAGAAAAAAGTTAATTGTTTTGATCGCACTTATCTCATTGAAATAAAGTTGTAATTTGTTTAACTGCCTGTTTGCTATGGTAAAAATGAAGGAAATCGTGAGTGTGTAACGTAATAAAGCTGCTGTCATCCATTATAGCCTCTTTCTTCAGCATTATGTACTATAACCACATAATACACAGCTGATCTAAAGTCACGCTTTCTAAACAGCCCGATCATTAAGTCTACACACGCTTAAGATACCGCAGTAAAAACTGGAACGAAATTTAACTGCTGTTACCGTTTTGTTGAACGACCGTTCCAAAGCACTCAAAGCACTGTGGAAGACATTATCCACACGTTCGTAGCGTAATGACCCTTCAAGGATGGGGGATGAAACTCGGGGTGGAATGAATTGCATTTTTTTAAATTATCTTTTTAAATTTAAACGGTCTGTTACACTGATTTTATTATTACCGCTATTTTGCTGGAGTATTTTTATGGGCTGGCAACTTTTGTGCATATATGTGAATGTTTCCGAACGTTTTAGGTTTTGTATTTCAGTAAAATGATGGCAAAGTTTAAATCCATCAAATAACGATCACAAAACGAATACTTTCTATAAATTACTGAAATAAACCATTCTTATCAAAAATAATTTATAACAAATGATAACAAAATAATTTAATTGATTACAAAATAATTTAACGAACCAAAAACAATTACCTCTCCCTTAATAATAAATCATTGACAAGTGTCTTAATTGCAATCAATTTCAAAAACATTAAATTTAATTTAACAACCGCGTTTCCGAACTTTAACCACCAAATGTCAAATTGGAACATGTCAGTGTCAGCGCGGGAATTAATTTTAAATTTTCAAACATGGAATAAGGCCATTAATCATTTTATTACTCGTAAGTCGAAAACATTCAATATCACTATTTAAATCGCCGTTTATGTGATTAATCTCATTTGAGTTTCGGTTTTATATTGTATATTGTTTAAGTTAATATATTAACCAGTAATGTTTTGAGAATATTCTACTAAAATCATAAATAAAAGAAAGAAAGAAAGAAAAATTATTTGTTCCGCACAAACAGAACGCACATTACAATAATAATATACTTAAATAATAATAAACACATAATAAAGAGAAAAAAAAGAACAAAGAAATATAACTTATTAAAAAGCATCCTACTAAAAAGTGGTTATCTACTCAAGCGTCCGGACCAACAAAGTTGCCTAAAATTTTTTGGAGTTAAGCGTTCAGGCAACCATGGTGGCCTCGCCGACATGTATACTTTAAACGAGTTTTTACATAAGATATGTATCAAAGAGCTTCATGAACTTTTCACTAGATGGTTCTGTATTAAACAACGATTCTCTGATGTATAAAACAGTGCCCCACCTGACACATAACATCGGAAAAAAAAGTTTGTTTATGAACTGTGAGTGCAGTTTTGTACAGTGGAAGTGAGTTCTGCGATTAAAATAAGAGTAATAAAATAATTATTTTTATTATTGTTACATATTAAAATAATTATCGAGATTTATTTTTTCTGATCATGTATAAATACTTTGTATCCAATGTCTGATAAGTTGTCTTTACGAGTGTTAAAGTGAACGATGAAATGATTACTCATTGCTCATTGTGTGCCGGATTTTCGTCAAGTTTTTGTTTGATATAACATATTAAAATATGACAACATAATCCCTTGCAAGATAAATAGTTCATATTTAGTCATTAAATAGACTTCTGCTAAAAAATAAGAACAAAATAAGGAGGATTTTACGAGCGCTCGGCGCGGCTTGATACCGATCGCGCGCTCGGACGTACAACGCATTCTCAGCTGTCACATCGGGACGTCCAAGTGGATAACCCGGGTCAAAGACCCACGTGTATTTGACAATTAGACATTGACAGTTTATAAAATCAAAACATCCGCCTGTCACATTGACGTATGTATTAACGTCAATGATCTGTCACCCTTGATGCGCCCGCGACACAACATAGATGACAACTTATCATACAACAACAACAAATAAGATATAAGTAGATTAAAATAAAATAAAAAAAGGCAATAACAGTGTCGGGAACCAACTGTTTGTGTTACAAAACAAACAGCAACTAAGCTGTGCTTCGCATCTGTGCAGGAACAAGTCGTTGCTCAGCAAAATGCTGTGACTTCAGAGTCAGACGAACCTGTTGTAAACAGCGCTGATTTTCAGCAACTAACTCTCGAATGACGTAATGACGTCCCACTATGTGAGACAAGGAGAGTCTTCAAGGCTGGAGTAAATAGGATCTTAATAAACTAGCGCACTTTATCCTCAACGATTGCATCACTACTTACCATCAGGCGGGATTGCGGTCAGGCATTAGTTTATAATTTAAAAAAAAAAAAAAAACTTTGCTAACCATTCATTTCTGCTGATTAAAATAAACCCTAGCATACATCTTTTCTGCTCTGTCATTGAAAAATCTCATAAAACAAGAAACAAATTCAAACTTTACAATTCACATGGTGTCCATGTGAATTGTAAAGTTCGAATTTGTTGTACAGATGTGTCTAATTACTAGGATTAAAAACGTGAAGGTGAGAAAACAAGTGAACCATTTCGATAGTCCCTATCCCACCCAAAAATATTCATAGAAGCAAATAAAATTCTCTATTCACACCTAACGTGGAATCGAATTCCTGATAATGAGTACAAAATGTCGGCAACTGAAAGTGCACTTAGCTGCATTACGCATGCAAATCGAAATCGTTCGCGTCATCTGTGAGCTGGTAATCTGATTACGCGGGATCTGGCCGGCATTGGAGCTCTGGCAGAAGTTTCACATTGATATATTGTGAGCAAAACATATGCATATAAGTGCAGTGGTGGGTTTGTAGGTATGACGTTGATCCCATTCTTTTATTTTTTTTATTAATTTATAAACCAGCGCTTGACCGCAATCCCGCCTGATGGTAAGCAGTGACGCAATCGTTGATGGTAAAGCGCACTAGTTTATTAAGAGCCTATTCACTCTAACCTTGAAGACACTCAAATTGTAGTCCGACGGAAACACTGCCGCCGGCAGATTGTTCCAGTCCCTCGATGTACGCGGTATAAAGGAGGAGGCGAAACGCTTCGTCCGGATCGTAGAGGTGTTAACAACATAAGGGTGGAAACTCGCCGTACGACGGGTCGTCCGATAGTGGAACGGAGATGGGGGAATTAAATCGTGCAATTCCCTCGCACACTCCCCAAAATGTATCCTATAGAACACAGAAAGGCTGGCTACTCTACGCCTGTGCTCCAGGCTTTGGAGACCAACTCGAGTTAAATCAGGGTCACCAATCAGCCACTTCGTACGCCTCTCCACTGAATCCAAAGTGGCCAGGTGACAATTAGTAGCACCAGCCCAAATGTGGCTGCAGTACTCCATACAAGAACGGACCTGTGCTTTGTACAACATTAGAAGCTGCCCTGGTGTGAAGTACTGCCGGACCTTTGCGATAACGCCAAGTTTTCTGGCAGCCACCTTGGCCTTGGACTCAATGAACCACCAAAAGTTTAGGTTCGAGGATATCTCAACACCCAAAAGCTGAAGGCGGTCGGTACACTCCAAGGATACATTCCGAAAAGTAGGAGCCAAGGTGAAGGGGCTCCTTTTGGAGGTGAACTCTATTAAATCAGCTAATAAGATAATTTTTCGAGTTTTGTTTTCATTGCGTTTTTATGTGTAATTAACGAATTAATTAATTTTCACTTTAAAATCTCATTGGGTTATAAAAGTATAGCAATTATGAACGGTCTAATCTAAAGTGAAAAAAACTACATATATTTTTTTAATCATGAAAAAGCCGACGAAAAATTCCACCACGGGGGGGTTCAGAATCATGTACTGGATCCATGGTACTCGTTTGTGCGTTGATGTCAGATACACCCTTTACGTACTAGCGACCCGCCCTGACTTCGCACGGGTGCATGTATTATATATATACCTTCCTCTTGAATCACTCACACTATTTAAAAAAATCGCATCAAAATCAGTTGCGTAGTTTAAAGATTTAAGCATATAATAGGGACACAGGCGACTTTGTTTGATACTAGATAGCGGTCGCCGGCAGCTCCACTCGCGTAGATGTCTATTACCGCTACAAAACGCCTACCCAGGAAAGACACGGACGGCAAAATGATTCCCAAATCACACAGACACCGACAGTAACATCGACTACGCAGTCATTATCCGCAAAGACAATATATGCGTCTTTATGAGGATGTCAAATGAACATATTTAAATGTAATTAATACTAAGTTTTCACATTAGCGAATTAAATTTCTTAAGGTTGGTTGATGATTGATCGCAACGATAGCTGATCTGCATTCGAAATAAAATATATTTGTAAGAATTGTCCATTTTAGCCTGATGGTGGTAAAAGGCTACCAATGAGATGATACACCTGTCTTTCAATATTAAAAGAGGGCATAAAATTACCTACCCTAGTTATTTTTTTTTTGTGACAAAAGAATTTATTGGAAAAAGACTATTGTATTTACGTATATTTGTTAAAAAATTACCAGGTAATGGATGGTTATTAGTTAGAAGATTTTTTATTGGTTGTGGCGTATCCTGAAGATTAGAAAGACAGACTTTATCTGAAGCGCAGCACATACCATTAGGTTCTTCCGCCCATTTCATGGCAGAGCAGTTAGAGCAGATCTTATTCATGACTGACGCTTGTTGTCCATAACCTGCAGTTCATATCTGAAAGCCAGTCTGTTGCTGTTTGCTAAAATTCGATTGCGAACTCTATTTGTGGACAACTGCTGTCTCTCTGCCTAAGCTCTAAGTCGCGGCAAACGCTCGACACTCTACTCTCTTTCGCGCAACGGAGAGGTCCTTACATTTTGTTTATGAAGACATTGGAAACGCTCCAGCCTCGACTCTCGTGCACGTAACTCGAAGGTTCTCAGATTATGTTGTGCAAGGCGTTGCGAACGTCGACACTCGAATCTCGTGTGCGGACCTGAGAGTTTCTCTGATTTGGTTCAGCAAGGTGTTGTGAACGTTTAGGTGAAGATTCTCCCATACGACGTATTCGTGCTGCCCGTGCTTGAGAACTTTGTTTAGAAAGTTGAGACCTGGCTGTCTTAGGCATTTTCAAATATTAATAACGTGTAATATTCTAGCTCTGAAAAGGACTGTTGTTTAGCCCTAAAAAGAACTGTTGGTTAGCCCTGAAAATTAATTAGCTATGAGAAGAACTGTTGTTTAGTTCTGAGAAGAACTTTTGCGTAGGAATAGTTTTAACAACGAAAATTATTAGACTTCGCGCACCACCGCTGCGTAGGGAGCCGACCTCGCGTTTGAGCCGCGCGGGGGACCTTACTCATAGATCTAAACTCCCCTCCCGCATGCGTCGAAAGAAATCGTAATATTTTAATTTCGCCTTAACTTCAAAACCAAACGTCCTATTTTAATCATTCACAGACCAAATATTATCTACATAAACCATACCTAGTGATGAAATTATTTATTTTGATAAGGATAAATAGCATTAATAAAATAAATGCGTTTAAATGTAGTCCAAAAAAATTCAAGATTTTTTGAATAAAAAAATTGTTGTTGTGCCTCACTCGACATAGATAGGTATAGTATGTCGCGGACTTTTTTGTAGATATTGGTAAGATCTACAATTAATTAGAACATTTTATGGTTATATCTTTTATAGTTTAGGCAGCGTACGCAAAATAAGTAACTTTTCTGGTTGTAATAAGTAATTTTTTACACCTTGTGTTCAAAAAACTCAAATATCTTACGGAACCCTATATTTTTTTCTAGAATAAAATTTAGCCTATGTTACTCAGTGATAATGTAGCTTTCTAATGAAAAAAGAATTATTAAAATCGGTCCTTTTTGAATTTATTCGTTACACACAAACATACAAATCTTTCCTCATTGTAATATTAGTGTAGAAGTGTAGATTTTAAACTTCTGTATTATCACCTGTATACAATGTCGCCAATATCGATGTTTTATGTATACATACCTATTGCAGAACAGAGCATTATCTGATTATGTTAATGAGGATGATTTTAAATTTAATTGTACACGTTTGCGTTTTGGGCGCTGATCAACCGTGCGGTGACAGCGGAAACTGGCAATTTGAAGTGTTTCCCATTTATTCGTGTGATTTTCAATTATGGGATTCGGTTAAGAGACTGGCAACGTCGCAATTTAGTGTCATATTTCGTGGTTTTCAATTTTTATTATTTTATAGGAGCTATATTTTAAAAATGTGTTCTACTTTTTATACGAGTAATTAGGTGAAAAGTGTGTAAAAGGTAGGAAATCATTGCCTTTATAGTTCTATTTATATGCGAATAATGCATTGGAAACTTGCAAGGCCACTTTGGATTCAGTGGAGAGGCGTGCGAAGAGGCTGATTGGTGACTCTGATTTAACTCGAGTTGATCTCCAAAGCCTAGAGCACAGGCGTAGAGTAGCCAGCCTTTCGGTGTTCTATAGGATACATTTTGGGGAGTGTGCGAGGGAATTGCACGATTAAATTCCCCCATCTCCGTTCCAACATCGAACGACCCGTCGTACGGCGAGTTTCCACCCTTATGTTGTTAACACCTCTACAATCCGGACGAAGCGTTTCGCCTCCTCCTTTATACCGCGTACATCGAGGGACTGGAACAATCTGCCGGCGGCGGTATTTCCGTCGGACTACAATTTGAGTGTCTTCAAGGCTAGAGTGAATAGGCTCTTAATAAACTAGTGCGCTTTACCATCAACGATTGCGTCACTGCTTACCATCAGGCGGGATTGCGGTCAAGAGCAGGTTTATAAATTAATAAAATATATATATATATATATATATATATATATATATACATTACGGTTATGTACTTACTTTTCATCCATTATTCACCTAATTATAAAAAGTTATTGAACCACATTTTTACACGCGTACACACCAAGGGGTGTGGAAGCGGCGAGAGATGTCGTGCGGTCTCCCACAGGGATCGGTCCTTGTTGGTGTGCTGAATTTTTCGGCTATTTATTGATGATAAAATATGAACTAAATGTATTGTATGATATCCGTCTCACAATATTGTAGACAACGTCCATGAAAGAATGGATTAAGTGCTTTCTAACAATAAATAATGAAGAGCAGAATTATAAATACTGTACCAAGTTTTTTAAGACGTATCAAAATATTTTAAAAGCATACAAACTGTATACAAAATGTTTCCGAGTAATGGTAAGTAATTTACATTGTTATATCAATTATTATTCAAATCCCCGCGGCTCATAAAATAATTTCTTTTCACTTCTTTTTAAACATTATACCGAACACTTGACTCAAATCTTCGTAGTCTGTTTACTGTAAGCAACTTAATACATTTGCAAGCATCGTCACATCATAAAGTGAGTACGCGCATCAGTTGACTTGCCTGCTTTTTCAAGAACGAATTAATTCATCTAAGATTGAGATACGAAATGTGATTCAAAAAAGACATACACACACACACACACACACACACATGCGCACGCAAGCACGCTGGCACGCACGCACGCACGCACGCTCGCACGCACGCACGCACGCACGCACGCACGCACGCACGCACGCATGCACACACACACCAGAACCGGCATAACCCAACCGCGGTTCATTGAGTCCAAGGGCCAAGGTGGCTGCCAGAAAACTTGGCGTCATCGCAAGGGTCCGTCAGTACTTCACACCAGGGCAGCTTCTAATGTTGTACAAAGCACAGCCATATTTGGGCTGGTGCTGCGAAATGTCACCTGACTACTTTGGATTCAGTGGAGAGGCGTGCGAAGAGGCTGATTGGTGACCCAGACTTAACTCGAAACGGTCTCCAGAGCCGGAGCACAGGCGTACAGTAGTCAGCCTTTCGGTCTTCTATAGGATGCATTCTGGTGAGTTTGCAAGGGAATTGCATGATTTAATTCCTCCATATCCGTTCCCCCATCCGACGACCCGTCGTATGGCGGGTTTTCCACCCTTGCGTTGTTGACACCACTGCGATCCGGACGAAGCGTTTCGCTTCCTTTTTTATACCGCGTACATCGAGGGACTAGAACAATTTGCCAACGACGGTTTTTCCGCCACACTAAAATTTGAGTGTCTTCAAGGCTAAAGTGAATAGGCTCTTAACAAACTAGCGCACTTTACCATAAACGATTGCATCATTGCTTACCATCAGGCGGGATTACGGTCAAGCGCTAGTTTATAATTTATAAAAAAAAAAACTGATTCCGACTCACTGGAACATGAGCTGGCCTGGCAAGCATCGCAAGATACAAGACTCAGCCTACTACCGACCTCCGGTCTCCGGAGGGGAGTGATGTAGCGGTACCTACAAACGCCAAAAATAAACAACGCGTCATACTGACGTCACACGAATTCTACATCTCGCAATAATAAGCGTACAAGCCCGAATGACAGGATTTAATGACAGGATTGAACGCCGTACTGGTGGGGCTAGAGCACTCATCGGTAAACTAATCTGCTTCAGGGAAGGTAATACTCATCCTAGAGTGATGCGCTTTGTAAGGCGGGCATTCTCAGGTACAAATACCAACCCTCAGAATTATATGGCCCGTGTCACAGAGCGCGTCGACTTCCTGAAGCAGAAAGTGGGCGAACCGTATTTTTTTTAATTTTTTTTTATTCTACATTTTATTAAGGGGCTTTTGTCCCAATGTGGATATGTCAGCCCCATCGTACGAACCGTATTTGTCGATATAAACGACGAGTGGAACGTTACACCCAGAATCGCACCTTCCGGAGCAATCAAAGGTGGGTTTATAGGGACTGGGAACGACCAGAACAAGGTGTGGCTGACTCGTGCCTACCGGATGATGATGCCATGTGTTCATTCTGGCGCAGTATCTGGTCGGTACCTGTCAGTCACACTGAAGGTGACTGGGCCCGGGATGTCGAGCGAGCCAATACCTGGAAGAGCCTGCTACAAATTAACCGGACCTTAAGTAAGATGACAGCATATGGCCTGTTTACTGTAGACGCTACTCTACCGATACCTCTAACCACACTCGTAACCAAGTAAATTATTGTATTGCTGCAGTTTTATTTACTTTAGAATACTTTCGATAAATCTATCATTAATCATAAATCAGCTAAAATCGTTCGATAACCTTCTATGTAATTTGACAGCAAATATATTGTATAGTATACATGCATTATTTGGTTCGATATTATCCCAATTCGTAATTTCTAGTCACGCCACCCCATTCTAACTGGCAACAGTCATGATTGTTTGTTATCTGTCAACCGCGGGGCTTCTGATTTCGGCTAATGGCGAAGCGCGATTGATCGTATGGCAATTTATCGTATCACATCCGGATCTGATTGACAAGAAGTGCGTTTCTTTGGAACCGCGTGTGCGCGGACGGATGAGACATCGTGTTCTCAAAACTTTTATAAAAACTCTCAATCCAAAATCTAGAAAACGGTGTTGTGTCGTGGAACTAACTGTTTGTTTTCATGTGACTGTGCGAGCCTCAAAACCGAACATCTTGGAAGTTGTGTGGACTATCTCCTTCACGCCGCCGGACATCCCATGACCGGTAAGTCGATCGGAGATCCGTGATTAGCTGCCGAGAAGCTCGCCTCAATTGAAGTTGTGAAACCACGACCGCCCTTTAGACCCCGTCTTCAAATAGTTCGACTGGAACCCACTTGAAACAAAAAATAAAGCAGACCATTTCAGAACTTTTTCTATGTTCGTATACTTTGGTCTGCTACATATATACACTGAACCCTTTAGGGCCGGCGCTCACTGCCGGCATGGCACGGTGTGTCATGGCAAAGGATTTTAGTACTAATTAAGCTATTTTGAATCTTATTTCAATGAGTTTAGAATTTATGCTACTTTATTTTGATACCATGATGCCGCGACGTGACACAGGATGCTGTGGCATGACGCGACACGTCGCAGAATGCGGCGGCATGACGTGTCATGCTTTTTCATTCCACGGGATGCCGCGGCACGCCTTTGCATCTCGCGAGACGTATGGGTCAATTTGAAAAGTTTCAAAGTGCAGTTGCAGCATTTCGGTTGGGCGCAGTCCGGTCTGTGCGCGGGGGCAAGGAAGGGAGAAAACAAACTGGCGCGCGCGATTTTTTGTCTTTCACACTGACTGAGCGTGACAAGTGATTAGCACGTGCGTACGCGATATAGTAATATTACTTTCACGTAAATACGGAAAAACGGATGAAGAAAAACTGATTTATCTGGTTCGTTCGCAGGAGTGTATATACAATGTCTCCTCCCGCTTCTACATGGATCAACATATAAAAAGGAACGCATGGCTGAAACGCCACGGCATGCCACGGAACGCCGCGGGATGCCGCAGCACGCCGCGGGAAGCCACAGTACGCCGCGGGATGTCACTGCACAACTTGCCGTGTCATGCCGTACCGTGCCGTCAGTGAGCGCCGGCCCTAATTGTACAAAAGTGACAACTTTCTACTGAACTAAGCTGTCATTTTATATATGTATAAACCTGATCTAAATAAAATCCATGTTTTATTTAGATCAGATTTATTTAGTTTTTTAATAAGGGGATTAATATATAAGGTTCAACTTCTATTGTATCCATAGGTATCTCATTAAAGACTCATTTCTAAACTTTATATTAAGAATAATAGAAAGTTGTTCACGCGACACTGTACAACGAGAAATCATGTGAAAAAACCCAAATATTCCAGTTCTTAAGTCTTATAGTTGAACCTGTGAACATGATGTTCACTGCCATTATCCTTTCAAATTACAAAATAAGATATAGTTATATCGCTGCATACTAAAAGAAATACCAAATATTGCAGTTTTAGATTAAGTGAATGTATTCGTTAATATGCAATACTTTCATTTTATATGTGTCATCTGTCATAGTCATCACGTCTTCTGTGACTCTTCTACTGACGAAGAGAAGATATTTCACATACCTATATCAAAATACAGTAACACTACACGATCTGTATAATTATAAATTACATTGATTGTAACAGAAAAAAAAATAAACGACCTCAAAACAAAAACATTTCAGAATGTAGCAATACCTACAAACGCCACAAAATGAACAACACGTCATACTGACGTCACACGGATTCTACATCTCGCAATCAGAGTTTACCGTGCAATTAGCATACATACAACTTGTCAATGTTCAACAAGGGGGCAAGTGCCCGCCAGACATAACACCCGTCTGGTCGGAGGATCCTCCCTTTTCTACGGAGGATGAGTTGATGTAGCAATACCTACAAACGCCACAAAATGAACAACACGTCATACTGACGTCACACGGATTCTACATCTCGCAATCAGAGTTTACCGTGCAATTAGCATACATACAACTTGTCAATGTTCAACCAGGGGGCAAGTGCCCGCCAGACATAACACCCGTCTGGTCGGAGGATCCTCCCTTTTCTATGGAGGATGAGTGAGCCCCCCCATCCCTGTTCCTCATGCCTCCACAAGAATAAAACAAAATCGTCATAAGCAATACTATTAAGATCAGAAATTGGCAATTAAAGAATAACTACTCACGTATTAAAAGACGTTGTTTTTTTAACTGTTTACATATACACATAAAAAGCATATTTGTTTACATATACTATAATACATTGTAATTATTCACTATCCTTTTTTGTCTTTTGACAACAAGCACGATTAATTATTTTCAACTTATACGATCAATACCAATTACTAGAAACACTTCCGGCTTGGCCCATATAAAAACGCAGAACTCTGTTCATACTAACTACATCGATCAGTTGCGTTGTAATCATGTGGCACAAATCAAATCGTCCAGTTAAATTGTTACTTAATAATAGACTGGACAAAGATTTTCGTAGAATCGTTCAACCTTTCAATATTATGCTCACTGTATTTTTAACTTCAAAATACAAAATTAGAAAAAGTTATATTACTCCGTGTGAGAAGAAGTATAACATATTAATTTTCTGTACTATTTCATTTCTTAATGTTTTTAGTATTTATCGTACGTTCAATGATATACACAGTGATTTAGCGAGAATATTCAGAAGTGGTTTGGGGTTTGCATTATTAGTGTGTATTGACACTGTGTGTTTCGCTGGGTTCAGTTTACTCATCATTTGCAACATTTTCCAAAGCCGTTGCAACGTTTCCCTTATATTAAAGTTTCAAGACATTCATAGGGGCATTGACGTTAGCAAAAGTGTTCGCAGCTATATTATTTGGAACTGGATCTCACTTATCACTGTAGCCGGAATGTATAATTTACCGAATATTTTAACGTTGGTCGTAGAGGGGTCAGGCGTTAATTTTTCTGAATTTTTCCGCGATTTAGTATACACACAATATGATCTTAATTTAGTATATTATATCCGCTTAATAATATTATTGAGAATGTATTTGAAAGAATGGATTAAGAACTTACTAACAATAAACAATGAAGAACAAAATGATGTTTATTGCAACAAGTTTTATAAGACTTATCGAAATATTTTAGAAGCTTATAAACTGTATACAAAATCTTTCCAAGTATTAGTAAGTCGGGGTTTGCTTACTTTGTCACATAAATATTTCACTCCCCACTGATACATAATGACACACTCTTCTTTTTTAGATATTATATCAAACATACGGCTCATTCATTTATATACTAGGTTATGTGCAGGCATGCTTATTTGATTTACAAATGCTGTCATACGAAGTGAGTATATCCATAATGTATTTAACCCGGCGCCAATGACGCTGGGTCATATTGACCAGAGGCAATTTTAAACGGACATACTTTTTTTTTTTGCTTCGGTCGCGTGTTTTGAATGTTTGTGTAGCTGAAGATACAGCCCCCTCGACCTGCCTCGTTGAATTGACCAGTGCGACGCCGTTCGTGGAGTGACATATGTGTGCGTCAAGTTGAAATGGGTAAGAATGATCCAGCGTCATCGCTGACGTCGTGATTTTGTCATTCACTTTTATTCGTTGCTTTAGTGTTGAAAGTTAATTTTCTTTGTTATTTTTTTTTATTTTTTTTTTATTTTTTATAAAAATGTCAGTAATAAATGATCCGGAGAGTATAATAGCATATAATAAGATTTAAGGATTCCCAGGTTGCTTCAGACATTGACGATGATGATCGCTTATCTCAGCATAGTAATAACAGCAAAAGTGAACAAGATGCAAGCGATATTGACTCGAACTCTTCCGATCAAGACCTGGCATATGTATAACAACAACTTCGACATCAGTACTTCAAAGGAAACGTTGGAACTATTTGGGAATAAAGCATCCTTTTACTAGATCAGAAAATATATTATCTAAAAGTCCTAACATAAAACTTATAGTTCAAGGTGCCAAAAGTGAATTAAAATGCTTCCCAATATTTTAATTACTCCTGATATTTTGTATAACATCCAAACATACAAATTCAAACACATCTAGAAGTTCGGAAAGGACGCGAGAATTTACCTCGTTAATTACGCAAACGAATTGCAGATTTCCTAGTCGAACCCACCGAAAAACCTCCACAAAAAGTTCCAGGATCTCGCAAAATTTGTCAAATAATTCCATCAAAGAAAGACAAGAAAACATTGCATACTTGTCAGGCATGCCGCATCTTTGTATGTTCATACAATTTTGTAACATACTGCAATCATTGCAGCAGTTCGATGGCTGTGATTATTTTTTTTTTAATGATTATAAACTAGCGCTTGACTGCAATCCCGCCTGATGGTAAGCAGTGGTGCGATCGTTGATGGTAAAGCGCGATAGTTTATTAAGAGCCTATTCACTTTGAAAAACTGAGCGAATAGGAAGGAATACGGCAGTTGAGCGAGGCGATGCAATGTTAAACCCAACAACACGACCAACGATGCTGCGCCAAAGGGAGATTGATCTGAAGACCCTCCACGACCAAACTCCCAACACAACATTTGGCGCATCGCACCCGGCACACATCGCAACACAACTGCTCAGACCCGTCCTCCGTACGGCTTCACCAGACATCATGCCGGAACACGACATATCGCTTGGCGGCAAGGCCGAAGAAGAAGATTGAGCGCTATATTTTTTTATATAATAAGCTTTTTTGATCTCTATTATAGTCTGTAAGATGATGAGTTCCTATAGTTTTTAATAATAAATAAATAACACTTAAAAAATATAAACGTTACGTTTTATGATTGATTTTGAATGTGTTGCTGAGAATGTTAATAAAAGTTGATTTATTTGATTTATAAGTATTATTTTTATTTCAGTGCCTAACCAAAACACACCTTTTTGATTACAAATAATAAAAATAAAGACAACTAAACAAAAAACTATAAAAAAATATAAAAAAAAACCGCGTCACCATGGACCGGTCAAAATAAAAAATCAAAATCAAAGCATTTATTTCAAATAAACCAGTTACAGGCACTTTTGAATTGTCAGAAGGTCGGTCAGTCAGTAAGGTGAAGCTAGTCACCCATTCCAAAGAGTAGGTACCTATGGAGAAGAACGGGCAAGAAACTCCATGGACACTCTTTTAAATTATCAAGCTATTGATACAAATATTTGATTACATCATTCATTTTGAAATCATTCGTGTGAGAACGATGCAGAAATATATTGTACGCTGAGAGCGTCCATTATGGAAAAAAAAAACAACAATTCAGAATTTAAAATACGCCGTAGCAGCTAAGAGATGACCAGTCCCCTCTGACGGCGTCCGTTCACGAACATGACGTATGGATCAGCATCATTCAGCTCAACCATATTGAAGGGAACCTAATGACCCAACACACACGCCACCACCAGCGAGACATTTGAGTGAGCATGACATACTCTCAACAGCCATAGCACTATCAAGTCAATAAATGACTAACCCAACAAATAGATGCTTTACAGCAAGTAGATCGTGCTCACACGTGTTCCATGCAATTATACAATGCTAGGAAATTGAATCTTCACAATGCAAAGACAGTTTTGTCCAAGGTTCAGCAGCTCCAACGGTGTTCCCGAATGCTAAGTTTAGTTCCTGTGTAGCTGCACCAGTGCCGAATACCCCTGTCAGCGATGCAATTCCGTACCGTATAATGCCTGGCTACATAGTGTGTACTGGCTTTGAGTTAAAAAAAAAAACAAACAATTGCAAATTTAAACTACAAGAGGAAAAATCAAAGAACAATCAGTGTAAGCCTAGAAATCGGACGCAGCTCAAGCCCAAGCCTTTTTGTCGTCAATATAATCTTTAACACTATAAAATGCTTTCTGACACAACTTACGTTTAATGAAGGATTTGAATTTATTCAGGCTCAGATCTTGAACCACCTCTGGAAGCCTATTGTAAAAATGTATACATTGGCATCTAAAAGAGCCACCTATTTTCTTGAGCCTTGTTGTAGGTACAATAAAGTTGTGCTTATTTCTAGTATTTATATTATGGACATCACTGTACTTTTTATACAATTTTATATTTTTATGAGCATACAAAAGATTTTCATAAATATATTGAGACGGCACGGTCAGTACATTAATTTCTTTAAATTTTTCTCTGAGAGAGTGTCTTGGACTTAATATATAAATTGCACGAACAGCTCGTTTCTGCAAAACAAATATTGTCTGAATATCAGTGGCATTTCCCCACAACAGAATGCCGTACGACATTACGCTATGGAAATAGCCAAAGTACACTAAACGGGCCGTCTCAATATCAGTCAAATTACGAATGGTTCTAACTGCGTATGCAGCAGAACTTAGTTTTTTTGACAATTTTTCTATATGGGGACCCCATTGAAGCTTAGCATCCAGAGTTATACCCAAGAACACTGTGCTGTCTTCAGATTCCAATTCTTCGCCCTTTATCAACACTTTAGTTTCACCTGCCTAACGCGAGGAAGAGTAAACTTAATGCATTTGGTTTTTTTCTCGTTTAAGAGTAAATTATTAACATTAAACCAGTGGACTACTTTGGAGATCGCGCTATTTACATCATCAGTGACCTGCTGCTGACGTTTAAGTTTAAATAAAAGTGAAGTGTCATCTGCAAACAACACTATATCGTGATTATCCTTTATGAGGTACGGCAGGTCATTAATGTAAATAAGAAACAAAAAGGGACCAAGAATTGACCCCTGTGGGACTCCCATTGTTACTAAAGATCCGGAAGATCTTTTTCCATTAACGTCAACGCTTTGAATCCTACCACTCAAGTAGGATGTAATAAGATCCAATGCAGAGTTCCTGATCCCGTAGTGGCGGAGTTTCCTGATTAACGTCTCGTGAAGAACGCAATCGAATGCCTTGGACAAATCACAAAAAATGCCCAAGGCATCGCATTTATCCTCCCATGCATTGTAGATATGATATAGAAGTTCAACACCGGCATCAGTAGTTGAACGACCCCTTGTAAAACCGAACTGTTTGCTATGTAATAATTTATGTTTATTAAAAAAACTTAGCATTTGGTTTAAAATTAATTTCTCAAAAATTTTACTAAAGGTAGGTAGTACAGAAATAGGTCTATAATTTGTGGGGTCTGATGTACTGCCTGATTTAAACAAAGGTATTATCTTACTATTTTTCATGAGATCAGGAAACTCTCCACAGTCAATACAAGTATTAAAGATAACCGCTAGAGTGGGTGCCACAATATCAATAATAGACTTCGCAACTTCCACCGAATGACCCCATAGGTCAGCAGTCTTTTTTATATTGAGAGTGTGAAAGATTTTAATTATATCTTTACTGGTAACATATTCAAAATTAAATTCCGAATTACAAACATTAATATTTTCTTTAAGAAAAGACTCAGCAACAGAAGGTGATGAGTTTAGGGATTTAGTAGTTAAAACTGGAATATCCGAAAAGAAATTTTCAAACACCTCAGCGACTTGCGAGTCTGATTTTATTATGTTGCCATTAACAGTCAGGTTATAGTCAGTATTTCTATCACTGGATCTTCCCGTTTCACTATTAATAATTTTCCAAGTCGTTTTAATTACATTACTACTGTTTTTTATCTTTGAACTCAAGTAACGTGACTTGGCCATATAGCAAACTTGTTTAAATAACTTTGAGTATTTTCTAACATACAAATTAAATTCAACAGTGTTAATATAAGTCCTCTCATTGTACAGTTCATAAAGCCGAGTTCTACTTTTATGAATACCTATGGTAGCCCAATCAGAGAAAGATGCATTACTATTAATAGAGATAGTCTTGGGAACAAAGGTGGAATCAAATTGCTTACAATATATATTAAAAAAATTATCGTAGAGATGATTAGGATCAGCATTAACATAACTGGATAAGACTGGCACTTTATTGATGAGATTAAATCTAAAAACCTCCAAGCGGCTTTCAGTTTTGGGGTGGGTGTCATCGTCAACGTAATTATTTTCGCGTCATTGGCGCCGGGTTAAAGCTTTCCATTCGGTACCAGGTTATATTTGGTTTGGTCAAGGAATTCCGTTATTAGCTTCAAAAATGTAATTAATTAGAATGTCATACACTTCGTAACAGGGTATGTTCATGATATTAATGTTTTGAAATATAAATATATAATTTTTTTTCAATTATATTGATTTATTTTTGAAAAATCATTGAAGTGAAACAATTCAAACATATTTTCTTTTGGCAATTCTATTTTTAATTCAGTCGCTTCTCAGGTCATGATGGAAAACCATCTTTACCTGATTGGCCTAGGTCTTGGATGTTTATCTATATATATATCTATTATAAATATAGTATGCGTTATGTCCTACGGTATTCTACTGTGGGGCAAAGCCGCTGACATACAAAATATATTTGTACTTCAAAAACGAGCTGTCCGAGCAATTTACCAGCTCGGTGTCAGATTTTCTCTGAGAAATTTGTTTAAAGACATTGGTATTCTCACGGTTGCTTCACAGTTCATCTTAGCCAACATCTTATATGTTAGGCAAAATATTCACGTGTACACCAAAAACTGTGATATTCATAATATTAACGCCAGAAATAAGGACAAACTGCGAGCCCCTTTTCACCGACTTCAAAAGGTTCATAACTCTTTTGTTGGGCTTGGTATAGCTTTTTATAACAAGATACCCTCTGCTTTGCTAGACTTGCCCTACAATGCATTTAAAGCACAAATTAAGTCCAGGCTTTGTTTAAAGGCATATTATTCCGTGAATGATTATTTAAATGATAAGAATAGCTGGTCGCTCTGATTAACTCAGGACAATGTTTGTGTTATTTCTCAGTAATTAGCTTATTGATACGTTATATGAGTTCATATAATTTACTTTTTTACATTACATAAATATGTAAGCTGTCACGCCCTTTATGCCTGGGGCTTCTTAGTTAAGTAACAAGTTTTAGTTAATTACATTTTCATTTGAATATAAATATATTGTTTTGCTTTGCTGGTATTTTGGCGTGGTAGCTGGCATATGGTAAATAATTTCATTGTTATTGTATTTTATCGTGTTCATCACTATACATAGTATTGTATAAAGACATGTTTTTTTAAAAATAAACAGACAGCTGTGCTGCTGGGGAGTTTGTTCCGCCACTTCTTCTTCCCAGCGAAACTAGGAAGTGTCGATGGGTGGGCGTTTTTGGGGGACTATCTTATGTAATATTGACGTTCAAAAAGTGCTGATTCTCAGCCTAATTTGAATAAATGACTTTTGATTTTGATTTTGATTGAGTATCGTTGAATTAGTATCCCATAACACGAGTCTCGAACTTACTTTGGGGCTAGCTCAATCTGTGTGATTTGTCCGTATATAAATATATATATATATATATATATATATATATATATATAATTTAGTCGCTAAATCGCCACCATTTTCTGCACTTTTTTTATGGCATTACTGGTAAACAAATAAATAAATTACAAAAAAGAAAAACTTATATAAATATATACTTTAATTGGCATAATAATCATTTATTTAATAAAAGAAACAAACATGTTTTCTTAACGGTCATTACGCTCAAAAAGTGTAAATTGAATTAATATCAAAGAATTGCACGATTTAATTCCCCCATCTCCGTTCCACCATCGGACGACCCGTCGTACGGCGAGTTTCCATCCTTATGTTGTTAACACCTCTACGATCCAGACGAAGCGTTTCGCCTACTCCTTTATACCGCGTACATCGAGGGACTGGAACAATCTGCCTTCGGCGGTGTTTCCGTCGGACTACAATTTGAGTGTCTTCAAGGCTAGAGTGAATAGGCTCTTAATAAACTAGTGCGCTTTACCATCAACGATTGCGTCACTGCTTACCATCAGGCGGGATTGCGGTCAAGCGCTGGTTTATAAATTAATTAAAAAAAAAATACTGCATAAATAAAATAAATAAATAAACATTATATTTGCAAAACTTGATAAAAAAAAATGCTATGCAGTAGCTTTTCCGCGGCAGTCCCCGTGTGCCACACGTCTGTTTTTTTTTTCAATGAATACATTTTCACAGTGTAGATGCTCTACCATTACCGAGCACGGCTGGCTCTTCAAATTAATTATTTTACTACTAGGTATTTAGTTTCAGGTGTCTGACGGAATCTTTGTAAGCATATGGATTGTTAAATTTTTGACACTTTTTACAACAACTTGTTGGCAATGTGAGAACTTTTATTTATCTGTGAAAGAAGCTGAGTCGGCGTGTATACAGCTTGTGATAGATAATAATAGTCCAGGTAAGATCAAAATATCCTACAAATATATAAACTCTTTATTCCTAGTATGGAGGCATGAGGAACAAGAAGTAAAGTTCACTCCTCCTCCATAGTCCTCTAGCGACTCCGCCATAATTGGGATGGAGGGGTGAGGCAGGGAGACGTCATATCTCCGAATCTGTTCACTGCTGTACTAGAAGATGCCTTCTAGCTCCTGGAATGAAAAGGGCTGGATATCAATATCAATAGCGATTGTATCACTCACCTTTGATTTGCCGATCATGTTATTATTATGGCGGAGTCGCTGGAGGTCTTGAGTATTATACTCAATGAATTCAATGGGGTTTCCGAACAGGTGGGCCTTAAAATGAACATGGACGTAATGAAGGTCACGCCATCACCTGTTTATGTTGGGAGCTCTATCCTTGAAGCTGTAGATCAGTATTTATATCTAGGACCGCTGATCCATATCTCCGGCTTTAAGGACAAATTTCGACGGATTCGACTCGGCTAGGCAGTATTCGGGAAGCTCAGTAGTGTCATCTCGCCTAAAATATATACCTCAGTGCCTATAGGTCTTTAACCAATGTGTGTTACAAGTGATGATATATGGATCAGAAATGTGGTCCCTCACTTTGGGCTTCATAAGAAAGCCCAAGGTCGCACAGAGAGTTATATTAGGTGTTTCTCTACGTTATCGAATCAGAAATGAGGAGATTCGTAAAAGAATTAAAGACGCCGACACAGCTCAGCGGATTAGCTCTCTGAAGTGGCACTATACAGTATACACATAGCTCGTAGAACTGATGGCCGATGAGGCAGTAAGGCTCTCGAATTTTGACCACGTACCAGCAAGCGCAGCGTCGGGTGCCCACCGACTACGTGGTGGATAACTTGAGCAAAATCTCTGGGAAGTGCTGGATGCAGGCCGCCTTCAACCGTTCTTTTGGAAATCTTTGGGGCACGGCTATGTCCAGCAGTGGACTTCATGTGGCTGAAATGATGGTGATGATGATGATCCTCAATAGTAAAGGGAGAATCCTGCGATCAGACGGGTTTTATGGCGGGCATTTGCACAACGGCTGATTTTGAGAAATTGTGTATGTGGTATATGCTAGTTGCACGGTAAACTCTGCTTGCAAGATGTAGAATTCGTGTGACGTCAGTTGGCGTGGTTTGCATTTGGCGTTTTGTGGATACACATAGTAAACATCGGCCAATTTTAGTCGTAAGTAACAGTAGTCTTATAAAGATATTCCATCTCATTTATTCAATGACTACCCAACAGGACACAAACAAAATCAATAATTGTTGATTAATTAAATTCAAAAACCTTGTATATTAATTTTTGAGCTAGGATGAATGATGCAGACATCATCGACACTGCTCCATTCCGGAAGCCATTGGATCGTAAGGCTTTGACTGTTTTCGCATATAGGATATTTGAAAATGTATCATGCGTAACTTTGGTCAAGCGTGATATTTAATTTTTATAAACATTCATAAATCTACTTTTTTTAAATAATGATTATAAGTCATTACATAGATTAAGTGAGCTGCTTTCGTAAGACAATTAAAATAGCACGATGTATACTATAGAGATCAACAATTCTACTCCCTCCGATTTCAATGTTGATTCCAGAAGATAGGTTTTAAGATTCAGTTTCGAAAAACGAGGAATGAAAATCTTATATTTATATTGTTCAAGATTAGAGGTGATGACGTATTGACACTGTTATGAGGATTCGTGGTTACCTGTAATAACTAACCTTGTATTCAGATACAACCTGCTACTGCAATGGTGACATTACTTTGACATATGTGTCGGCCTCACTTCTGCCACTTGCCGATAGAGGCCTTTCTCTCTTAACTTCAATTTGCCTACTACTCTAACATTATCCGTTTTAGTTTCATTGATGTGATGCTAAAATCCGTGACTGCAGTAAAGGACCCCTGTGCGCACTTTAAAAACGTACAATATAATAATGTCGCCATTAATGTCTGTGGCGTTTGTGCTTAATAAGTCAATAATCTTAACTTGTATTTATCTCTTGCAGAAAATGTCAGAAATCTGTGCAAGCGCGTGCTACAAATTAACCGGACCTTCAGTAAGATGACAGCATGTGGTCTGTTTACTGTAGACGCCACTCTGCCCCTACCTGTAACAGGACTCTTAAGTACTTACGTTATTGTACTGCTGCAGTTTGCTTTCCTGTAAACAAACATGAATCAAGCGGCGTCACCTCGCCTTGAGTTCGCATTCCATTTAAGGCTTGAAGTGGAAGCGAGAACGCGGAACGAGCGACAAAGAGGCACAATCGGCTTCCGCGTTCGGCTGCGTTCGACATCTTTCTCCCTCCTACTTAAGTGAGCGATGCGTCCGCGTGGACAGCTGCTATACAATAATACATTTACATGTTTTCGTCAAGTATAAAATGCAGTGAAAAGTGAATGTGGTGTCAATTGCTTAAAGCAACGATAATGGCGGCGATAAAGGTATTAATTCGTTCGATATTAAATATATATTCAGTGATATATTGTCGAATATTCGTACTAAAACTTAAAATATAAACTTTTGAAAAATGCAACCATTTCATTGGTATTTTTTATGACGATGTCACGCTCAACTGTCGTCAGTGAAATGACTTTACACACACCCGATTTTTTTTTAAAATTAATTTTTCAAATTAAAAACATATTTTTAAAATACCTATTTTTTATTAACTATTCAAACAATCTTTCCATAATTTAAGCCTTTTACATAATTTGACAACAAAGATGTAATGAAATGAAATGTTATCATGAAATGAAATCGTTTATTAAGCAATTAGGATCACTGATTACTTTCACACGTAATTTTTTTTTAGAGTAGGTGATGCCAGCATTTCCTAACTGACTACTTCTGAGAAGAAATATCCGAATCAAACTCAGGGATCATCGTCTTTTTTCAAGACCAGAGATTAAAAATGTAAATGTTTACAATAATTTACATTATAATTACACATATTGCTTAATAACAATGCTTAGCAGAGCGAGCAGCTCAGTCCCAAGCTTTATTGTCTTCTAAATAATTTGTGATTTTATAATATCCCTTTTTGCAAAGTTTGGCCTTTATATAGTCTTTTAAATCGTTTAATTGGTAAGTTTCGAATGTCGATGGGAAGCTTGTTATAAAAATGTATACATTGACCCATGAACGAGTTGCCTACTCTGTGGTGACGAGTGTGATGTACGGCAAGATTGTGTTTGTTCCTGGTATTTATATTGTGAATATCGCATATTTTCTTAAAATTCGATATATTTTTATGTACATACAAAAGATTTTCATATATACATTGTGAAGCTACAGTTATAATATTCACCTCTCTGAACTTTTTAAGAGAATCGAGTATAATAATAAATAATAACAGCCAATGGGTTAATAGCCAAGAGCCTCGAACAATACCTCAGGAGGCTCTCGTTAGGCAGCTGGATCAAGGGCTTGATTCAGAAAGCGGTACTGCTGGATACGGATCGCATCGTCAGGGAGTTCCTCTCTTTGGAGCCCTGACCGCCGGTAGCTTGGACCCTGTTCCTGATACCGATGGGCTACTATTTTTTATATTTTTAAATGTTTTTATGTATTTATATAAATATTTAAAAATTTAAATTATATGTATGTAAAATAAATAAACGAAATAATAATAATAACCGTATAATATATATAATCCAAAGTATTTTTATGTACGTTATGTCGGTCAGTTAAGAGTTGTATCAAAATGTTTTAGAGTAATCATAAAATAAACTCAACATTTCTTTTATTCTTATAGAAAACATTAGCCAACTGTGCAAGCGCGTGCTACAGATTAACCGGACTTTCAGTAAGATGACAGCATATAGCCTGCTTACCATGGACGCCTCTCTGCCGATACCTCTAACAGCACTCGTAACGAATCACGTGATTGTATTGCTGCAGTTTGATTTACTTTAGAATGGCTTTAATATACATATCTATCGTTAATCATGATTCAGACAAAATCGTTAATATAACTTAATATAATCGGTAGTCGTAAATTATCAGCAAAACATTATGTACACTTAACCCCATATTACATAAAAGTGACAACTTTCTACCGACCCAAGCTGTCATTTTTATATAAACCTGATCTAAATAAAATCCATGTTGGATAATAAAGGAATTAATGTTTAAGGTTCGCTTATATACTTCTATTGTATCCATAGGTATATAATATTGATGTAATAAAGAGTCATTTCCAAACTGTTTATATTAACAATAATAGAAAGTTGTTCACTCGGACAGCCTCCGTGGCGTAGCGGTAGCGAAGGCGGCCGCTGCGCAAGGAGGCGCAGGTTCGATCGAGAATATTTGCACTGGTCTGTTCGTGCCTCGGAAAGCACGTTAAGCCGTTGGTCTCGGTTGCCATACGAATATCTAATGGCAGTCGTTACGGGTTGTTGGAGGCCTCAAAAGTCCTACAATTGGTCTAACTGCAATGCTTCAATATCGCCTTCGGGTTATGGAGGACAGGCGGCGGTCGCTCCATGGAAGATATCGAAGTTTAGGCAAAATGAGCAGTTAGACTGGTAAAGCGGATCCTAGAATCCAAAGCTGAAAAGCTTCGGATACGACTGGTTTACGACTGTCGATTAACGCTGAGATGAAGAAGAGAAAGTTGTTCACTCGATACTGTACAACAAGGAATCTTATGAAAGAATCCAAATCTTCCAGTTGTTCAGTCTTATAGTTGAACCTTTGAACAAGATGTTCACTGCAATTGTCTTTTCAAATCACAAAATAAGATATAGTTATATGACTTCATATCAAAAGAAATACAAAATAATGCAGTTCTTGATTAAGCGAATTTATTATATAATAAATATATATATAATATTATTTATTCATTTCATATGTGTCATCTGTCATAGTCACCACGTCTTCTGTCACTCTGCTACTGACGAAGAGAAGATATTTGACATGCCTATATCAAATTACAGTAACACTACACGACCTGTTTGATTATAAATTATATTGTTTGTAACATAAAACATAAACAGCCCTAAAACAAAAACCTTAGAGGAAAAACAAAAACGTCATAAGCAATACAATTAAGTTCAAAATTAGGTCAATTAAATAGTAATTACTTACGCATTAAAATCAAACAAAATCAAATCATTTATTTCGGAAAATATCCATAGCTAACAACAAACGAAACTTATAAACAAAACTAATCTAAAATACTATAATACATAGTTGATAAAAACAAACAAAAACCTCACACGGTAGTTATATGTCTGCCGCATCATTGCTGGATGTAAAGACAATCCAGTCGGTTGGCAATAATCGCGAGGACTGTGTTGTCGCTGCCCCACACTCTATGCACCAGAGACGCGCACCGCTTACGCATTGTGGCATGAAAGCAGTCGGTACTCACCTCTGCGAACATGCCCGGGGCACTGCATTGGCGGGGCAGCCTCAGTACCGCCATAAACGCATTATTGAACTGGACGCGGAGGGCGCTGTATACTGCACGAGTATAATTAATTAGCCTACAGGCTGCACGTGTAGAGGGACGTACAGTAAGCCCTAAAGAGCGTTATCTATACCTCCCTCGAACAACGCACAAACATACGCGCTATCATAATATCCCTAACTGCCAACGCCCTCCGCTCCCACTCAATGTCCTGGTCGTCTTTCAAGTCAGCCGTAAGAATGTGACCTAAGTATTTAACTTTCATCACCTTCTCAAGCAGTGCTTTATTTATAAATACAGGAGGCACACTCTTCAGCAAACTAGCACCAAATACCATGAATTTACTTTTATCTGCATTATTCACAAACTTCACAGGTCCCCAACAGTTTCCTAAGACCGCATACTCCGTCTACATGATAACCAACATGTTGACTGCTCAGCCTAACAAACAGAGCGTTCATATAGAGGTTGAAGAGTGCAGGAGAGGACCCCCCCCCCCCCCTGTCTCATCCCACACTCCAATTTATAGGCCTCTAGCATTACACCCGCCCATCTGATGCTATTGGTCTGGTGTCTGTACCAATATTTTAATATATTCAAAAGTTCTGGGGGTAACCCAATACTCTCCAGTTTCTCCCACAGTATGTTATATGTCACTAGGTCGAAGGCTTTGGAAAGATCCAGGAAGCACGCGTACACTGGAGTTTTGCGATCAGTATAATCACTGCTAACGACCGCGTCACTGCTTACCATCATGCGGGATTGCGGTCAAGCGCTATTTATAATTATTAAAAAAAAAGACAAAATCGCAGTTTCAGTCTACAGTTTGAGCGGAAACCCAAACTGATTGTCATGAAATGACAGCCACCTAGGCGATTATTAAGCACGCCATCAAATACTTTTGCTATAGCTGTTGCATCCCCTGTCTTGTTCTTAACCACAGGCGCTACTACAGTTTTCATTAGATCAGCAGGTAGGTAACAATGGCTCATACATAGAGAATAGAACTTTGCTAGCACTCTCGATATATGCGTGCATGCATGTTGCAGGTGCTCAAAGCTAAGCCCATCGTAGTCGGGGGATTTACCTTTAGTCATCGTCTTTATAAAAGTAACAATTTCTTTAGCATTGAATTTTGTGCCCACAAGACCACTAGGCATCTCAGTAGTGGGCACCCCAAACCCTTGATCTACTGGAGACCGAACACGAAAATGGCTTCCAAATATGTCAGCAATTTCTTTAGAGTCACTCACCCCACCGACGCACATAGGTCGGCCAGATTTCGGAGCAACGCTGTTAGTGGATTGCCAGAAACTCCGGAAGTCTCCGGATTTATGTTTCTCTGCAATGGCATCAATTTTCACCTGATCTTCATGATCCTGACACTGTTTAAGCCTTGGTTTAAATTCCTTTCTGCTTTTATTCATATCATCATATACACACCCAGTTCTAGGCCTCCCGCACATATTCCACTCCTGAAACTTCGAGCAGGCCTGCAGGTGAGCCCCACGAACTAGTTCCTTCCAGCCTGCTATGTATGAGCCCCCCCTTCCACTACTAGCACGAGTGCACTACCAACTGCTGCATTGCAAAGGGCGGCTGTAATATCAGAATACAACTTGTAAATAATACGTCTGTGGTCGAAGTCTCCACAATAACTATCTGCACATTAAAAAAAAATCCACAGGAAAGTCAATACAGCTCAGTCTCAAATGACAATCTTTAATATAGACTACTATTTGCACTTCATTCCTTCTCCATTTAATACCCTTGTTCGTATTTACATCACCATACGATGTAGGTATTAATAAATTTAAATTACATTGAATAACAAGTGGAAAGTGATCAGACCAAGTAGTGTCATATTTTACATAAACATTAGAAAAAGTGCGTCTAGCCTCCTGGGTCACAATGCAGTGATCCAACGAACTATACGTTCCGTATACATCACTTAAATAAGTATGAGTACCAGATTATATACCCAATATAACTACATCTATACAAGACCATGTTTGTTCATCACAGAAATCACACAGTTCTTTAAAAAACAGTTCAGACGGTTCAGCATTAATCACCTAAGATGAAAACAGATTCCACACCATATTCAGTTATTATTGCATTCACCATACCAAGACAGCCTGTAAATTTAGGTAGATTAGCATTAGCATTCGTAGGCATGTACACACACATGACAATTATAGGGCGGTCTCTAGTTATAATTTTGATTGCACATACCCTCGCATTATTACACTGTAACACCGTCACTTGAGAGAATACCTCACACTTCCACAGCAATGCCACGCCGCTGTGAGGCCTCCCACGTAGTATTGCCGCCGATGTATGTACTGCTGACGTATCTGTGTGACTAAAATCTCATTCAATGATAAGGTATATCATCAGGCAATAGTCATGTCTCTTGCAACGCGATTAAATCACAGGATTGGCATAGTTTCCGTACAGCATCTAGGGAGCGTTTAACATTTTTACAGTTAAAACTGGCGAAATTATAAGGACAGTCGATCATTATTTTGACTCATTTGTATCGATTACAGAATTTATTCTATTCGCTACTCGGGGATTAAAGTTCACAAAGCGCCTAAATACCTCCCTCAGACCACATACCCTCAGACCACAGTTTTTCATCCATATAAATCGATAACCTTGCTTCAGATATGAAAAATTTATAGGCACAGTGACCTTTATCCTTTTTAAAATATATCTTTTGCAAAGACACAGACTCCTGTGTTTTAGATTGAATATATGACGTGATGTCATCAGGCGTCGTTTCTTTGTTTACATTCGTAATAAACATTGGAATTATTCTTATGATCTCTAGCAGTACCCGACTTGCCTTGATAACGATATTGCTTAATTTAAAAATAATGGAGTTATCTTGACGAATAACTACCGGAGATATATTATGAAGGACGGGACGATTGACGTGTGTCGGGCATGTCACCATTCGGGTGAGTCCATCAGACACATTATCTCTGGTAGCTCTCGTTTAGCTAACGGCGAGTATTTGCACAGGCATAACTAAGTAGCCAGGATTATCCACCAGCAACTTGCTTTGAAATATAAACTTGTGGATTCTGAGGTACCGTACTATAAGTATGTGCCCGACCCAGTTCTTGAAAATGGCCATGTCTCGTTATACTGGGATCGGTCTATCTTTACTGACAGGACTATTGTTGCAAATAAGCCTGATATAGTAGTGATAGATCAATTAGCGTACCTCGCAATGATTATCGATGTTACCATTCCAAATGACGAGAATCTCGTGAAAGCTGAGAAAGAGAAACAAATTAAATATCTTTGTTGTTGGTGACATGTGGAATGTGAACTCGGCTGTCATTGTACTGATTGCCGTATCGGCCAATGGTTTGATAGCCAAGAGCCTCGACCAACATCTATTGAGGTTCTCGTTAGGCAGTTGGATCAAAGGCCTGATTCAAAAGGCAGTACTCCTCGATACGGCCCGCATCGTGAGGAGGTTCCTGTCTCTGGAGCCCTAACCACCAGTAGCTTGGACCCTGCTCCCGTCATCGGTGGAACACTATTTTTTTTATATTTTTAAATGTATTTGTATGTATTTTATAAATTAATGTATTTAAAAATGTAACTAAATGAGAAAAAAGATAAATAAAGAAAATAATAATAATAAAGTTTATTTACCAAAAATAGTTACAGAAATGTACACAAGTAGATATAACTAATGGGTAGACTTATTTATTCTAGTTATTACAATATGTTGCAAAAATTCTGTACATAATTATACATAGTATCCATGCCTCTTAAACTAGGCTAACTTGTATTTTAGGAGACATGACTGTCTAGCTTATAAAATCATCATTTTTATACAACAGTGGATAGCGTTGATCTACCGTTCAAACTTGACAGCAGTAATAGACGATCGTTATGCGTGTACGAGTAAAATGTGGAAGGGATGTGTTGTTGTGTGGTGTGATGTGCTTGTTATGAGTTTGTGTGTGTGATATAGGGGTGAGTGTGTCACTGGTTTGGATACTAAATGCCATCACTCGACTGTAGGTTAACATAATCTGTCGTCGGTATTACAATATTATTGCAAATCTCATTCGCATTATGTATACCTTCAATGTCGCATGTGGGTACATTTAATACTTTATTTGCTAGCGGTCCCGTTATGTTAGACAGTACTACCCACTCCTACTGCAAATGATGACAACGAAACCTGCGCAAGCAACTCACAAGGTGTTTTGCAAGTTTTTTCGTCGTCTACTTGAATAACTTTTCTGTGCTGCAGATCATTTTCACAATGAAATGAAATGAAATGAAATGAAATGAAATCGTTTATTAAGCAAGTAGGATCACCGATCACTTTTACACGTCACATGTCTTTTTTTTTTCAATTTTTTTTTTTAAACTAGATGAAGCCGGCATTTCCTAACTGACTACCTCTGAGAAGAAATAGCCGAAACAAACTCAGGGATCATCGTCTTTTTTAAAGTCCAGACATTAAAAATGAAAATGTTTACAATAATTTACGTTAAAATTACGCATATTGCTTAATAACAATGCTTATCAGAGCGAGCAGCTCAGTCCCAAGCCTCTCTATCCTCTAAATAATCTGAGATTTTATAATACCCCTTTTTGCAAAGTTTGGCCTTTATATAGGTTTTATATCGTTTAATGGGTAAGTTTCGAATGTCCATGGGAAGCTTGTTGTAAAAGTGTATACATTGACCCATGAACGAGTTGCCTACTCTGTGGAGACGAGTGTGATGTACAGCAAGATTGTGTTTGTTCCTGGTATTTATATTATGAATATCGCTTATTTTCTTAAAATTAGATATATTTTTATGTACATACATAAGATTTTCAAATATATATTCGCCGATATTATGCCGAAGATGAAAACAGAAAGCATTCGAAACAAATATGAGTACAACATTGGTAACTTATAACTGTAAGAATGTCAAGCGTTCCGTTGAGGGTATACAGCAGTTGTGCAGATTTGCAGATATAATTGCTTTGCAAGAGACGTGGCTGCTGCCGGATGAGTTGTCATACTTGGCTGACGTACACAGTGAGTTTGGGAGTACTGGAACATCAGCTGTTGACACGACGGCCGGTATTCTGAATGGTCGGCCTTTCGGTGGAGTTGCATTGTTGTGGCGTAAGGCGCTCTTCCCGTGCGTCTCTGTGGTATCGTGTGTGAATCCTCGTATTGCAGCTATACGGGTAATAACTAATGATCGACCTGTGCTGGTGTTTAGTGTTTACATGCCCACGGATTGCGCGGAAAATGTGCCAGAATTCACAGACTGTTTAAGTGCGGTGAGTGCCTTAATTAATGATAGTGATACTGAGTCCGTATTCATGCTAGGGGATTTTAACGCACATCCAGGTGAACGTTTTTATCGTGAACTGTTAACTTTCTCCTTGGAACAGGACTGGACATGTGTGGACACTAGTAGGTTGCAGCTAACATCTGACACGTTTACGTTTGTTAGTGAGGCACATGGTTGCAAACGCTGGCTGGACCATTGCATGGTTACAAGCGCAGCTTTAGATTGTATTACCAACGTATATGTTAAATATGACGTCTATTGGTCAGATCATCTCCCATTAGTCGTCAACTGCAATCTAGATGTTATTAGGCAAAAAGCACTCCCATTGAACCCAGCTTGTAATGGCATTAAATGGGGAGACAGGAACGCGACTCAATGTCTAGCTTACGAAACCTTGTGTAGTTCTAAACTTAGGCTCATTGATTTGCAAACTGATTTGCAGCAGTGCTGTGGTAAATATTGTGATATTGCCTCTCATAAAGAGGTTATAGATGATATTTATAAAGAGGTAGTAAATATCTTATGTACAAGCGCTGCTGTTACTTACAAGCGAAAGGCTTGTAAACGGAGGAAGTCACTGGCGGGATGGAACAGTAATGTGAGCGAGGCTCACAGAAATGCTAGGCTGGATTTCAGTAAATGGTGCCACTACGGAAAGCCTTCATCAGGTCACGTATATGAATCAATGGTGCAATCACGCAAAATTTTTAAAGGAAAGGTCAAGTGGTGTCAAAACCACCAAGAACAGTTGAGGATGGATGCACTGGCAAAGCACTATGCCAAGTCAGACTTCAAAAATTTCTGGAAAGGTACTGGTAAGCTGAATCTTAGGCCTGGTATTCCTGTGAGTATCGATGGAGTTACCAACCCAAAAGATATTGCCGAGTTATTCAAAACCCAGTTTTCCACGCAGTCGCCCTTAGGGCCGCCATGCGGGGAGCTCGATGCTTTTCCCAGAGATAAAGAAGTACCAACAGTGATCTTGGCGAAAGAGGTCAGGGCCAAAATTAAGAATATGACTAGGGGGAAATCGCCAGGTCATGATGGGCTAAGCATTGAGCACTTGCAGCATGCTGGTGTCCACTTACCGCGAGTACTCGCATTGTTATTTAACTTGTGTCTGTCTCATTCCTACCTGCCCTCGGACATGATGCGGACTCTGGTGGTGCCAGTAGTAAAGAACAAGACTGGAGACGTATCGGACGGATCAAACTACAGGCCAATTTCACTGGCCACCGTCATAGCCAAGGTACTTGACAGCGTGCTCAACTCGTATCTGATTAGGCATGTTAAGATTCATGATGCCCAGTTCGGTTTTCGGGCAGGGCTGTCGACGGAAACGGCCATACTTAGTTTGAAGCACGCTGTTAAGTATTACACGGATAGACAGACTCCAGTCTACGCGGTGTTCCTGGACCTATCCAAGGCTTTTGACTTAGTCTCTTACGATTTACTCTGGCAGAAGCTAGGCGATACAACACTACCGCCGGAGCTCGCATCTCTCCTTAAATACTGGTACCTACACCAGGAGACTCGGGTGAGATGGATGGGGGAGCTTTCGGAGCCATGCAGGCCGGAGTGTGGGGTGAGACAGGGGGGACTTTCCTCGCCCTTACTCTTTAGCCTCTATGTGAATGACTTGATCGAGCGACTCAGCAGCATACGTGTCGGCTGCTATGTAGATGGAGTGTGTTTTAATAATCTGAGTTACGCGGACGACATGGTGCTGTTGGCTCCCTCGATCAGTGCTCTCCGAAGGTTACTGGCTGTGTGTGAATCGTACGCGGAGTCTCATGGGTTGATATACAACGCCAAAAAGACAGAGTATATTGTCTTCGGGTCTGGAGCCAGGTGCCCATCTACGGTCCCTCCTCTGTTCCTTAAAGGTCACCCAATAAACAGGGTGTATAAATTTAAATACTTGGGCCACATGGTAACAGATACCCTGAAAGATGATATAGATTTGGAGAGGGAACGCAGAGCGTTGTCGGTCCGGGCGAACATGCTGGCCCGCAGGTTCTCTCGATGTACAGTTTCAGTTAAAATAGCCCTTTTTAAGGCGTATTGTACATCACTGTACTCGGGGGCCCTGTGGTTCAGATATACCCAAAGGGCTTGCAACGCTTTGCGTATCCAATACAACAATGCGTTCAGGATGCTGTTGCGACTGCCGCGCTTCTGTAGTGCATCGGCGATGTTAGCTGACGCGCGCGTTGACAGCTTTGACGCAGTATGGCGCAAGAAATCTGCCTCGTTACTTCGCAGGTTGCGTAGCAGTCCCAACATCATTCTGCACTCGATAGCGGCCCGGGCAGATAGTCCTTTTGTGTGGGCATTAGCGGACCGTACAAAATCGGTTTTAGTTATTAAGTACTAACATAGGTTTTAAGTGAAATTGTTACTAACAAAATGGACCACATGTAGTCTGAATCAATAAATAATAAATAAATATATTGCGAAGCTACAGTCAGAATGTTCACCTCCCTGAATTTTTCTCTAAGAGAATCTCTAGGACCAAGGTTGTAAATGGCTCGAACAGCCCTTTTCTGTAAAACAAAGATGGTATTGATGTCCGCACAAGTTCCCCGGAGAAGAATCCCATAAGTCATAAGACTATGAAAATAACTAAAATAAACAATTCTGGCTGTATTCACATCAGTTATCTGTCTAATTTTCTTAACAGCATAAGCGGCAGAACTGAGTCTACCCGACAGCTTCTCATTGTGAGGACCCCATTGTAACTTGGAGTCAATAGTCAATCCAAGAAAAACTGTCGACTCGACAGGGATCAACTGTACTCCATTCAGTTGAACATTGGTACTTAGCTGCCTGACATTTGGCGTAGAAAATTTAATGAATTTAGTTTTTTTTTCATTCAAAAGAAGGTTATTTACATTAAACCAATGGACAACTTTCGAAAATGCACTGTTAACTTCGTCAAAATTTGCTAGCTGACGCTTGACTTTAAAAATAAGAGAAGTGTCATCCGCGAACAATACTATGTTGTGATTATCCCTCACGTGATGAGGTAAGTCATTAATATAAATTAAAAACAAGAAAGGACCTAGAATTGAGCCCTGCGGAACGCCCATGGTGACCTCAGATCCTGCAGATTTGTTGCCATTAACATCAACCCTCTGAATTCGATTATTCAGATAAGAAGTCAGAAGGTCGAGAGCTCTGTCCCTTAAACCATAATGGTACAGTTTCCTAATAAGAGTATCATGATGTACGCAATCAAAGGCCTTGGACAAATCACAAAAAATACCAAGAGCATCTTGCGATTCCTCCCAGGCCCCAAATATGTTCTTTAGCAACGCCACGCCCGCATCGGTAGTTGAACGACCCTTTGTAAAACCAAATTGTTTCACGTGCAATAAATTATATAAGTTGAAGTGTCTCAACAACTGTTTCAAAATTAATTTTTCAAAAATTTTGCTCAAAGTTGGTAATATAGAAATTGGCCGAAAATTCGTGGGATCAGTTGTACTACCAGATTTGAACAGTGGAATTACTTTGCTAAGTTTCATCAAATCAGGAAATATACCAAATGTGACACAAGAATTAAAAACAATTGCTAAGAAAGGTGCGATAACATCTATTATTGAAGCTACAGTATATACTGACAAACCCCAATGATCGGCAGTTTTTTTTACATCAAGATCCTTAAAAGATTCTATAATGTCTTTAGCAGTCGCAAACGTAAATTCAAAGTGTTTGTCACATTCTGGAACACATTCTTTTAGTATGGCGTAAGCAGAAGTGGAGGAAGAAGACAAAGTTTTTGTTGTTATTATTGGAATACTAGTAAAAAAATTCTCAAACTCAGTTGCTACCTCCAAGTCCGCCTTTATATCTTCATCGTTAATTTTAAGATGGAAATCGCGATTTTGTACTTTCACACACAATCTTGTTGCTTAGAAAACTCCACCCCTGTGGGGTCAGATTCGGTCAGTGTTACGTTGTGATTGTTTGTAAGCTCCGTCGGTCCACTTTCCAATACAAAACTGGTGGTTTTGTATTGGAAAGTGGACCGTATCTCATGTTCACATTACATGCAGGAGTAGGGGGCATGTAATCATTATTTAGTTGCAGGATCTCCATTTTCACCTCTTTTAACTGATTGACTGTAGCATACATTGACTTTATGTCTTTAATCTCGGTCTGTATTATAAGCAGATCCTTTAATAATTTGATAGTCCAAATGATCAGAGGTTATAGGTGGCAACTTTTCTAAATGACGGGCCACAAACACTGGAATTTACGATATCGGCTAAATCTATTTCCTCCTTAAAATACGCTGATTCTTTAACTGTTTCCATATACGCATAAAAAGCTAATTTGTTTTTACTATAATAATTGTAAACGTGGAACTTTTAAAAATGATGTACTCACTAGCGAGTCTAATACACATGTGTTAAAATATGACAGGCCAATTATTCTTATAACTATTTAAAAACTATAAAAGGGCTTATCGATGCTTGCTGCTCCAACAAGTCCATCAGGCGCTCCAACATGCCCCCGGACGTTGAAAGATTCTCTTTCAACAAACATCAGCAGAGACGGGTAATGGGCAAATTCGGTTGAAGGCTCTTCTTGTCACTCCAGCAGTAGTCCGGATGTCAGCCACACGAACGATTTCATCTGATCCTGGATAAATGGCAACAATTCTGCCTAGCTTCCATTTCAGGGGGGGTAGGTTATCCCCTTTGATCACTACCAACGAGTCCAGTTTCAAAGCATCATTACAGGAGCGCCATTTTGTTCTCTGCTGCAACTCGGAAACAAACTCCTTACTCCAACGACACCAGAAATGCTGACGGAGTTGCTCGATCCTTTGAAAACGAGTCAAATGATGAATGGGGTGTTCCTGAATATCTCGCTGTGGCAGTGAAGTGAGCGGTCGATCAACAAGAAAGTGTCCCAGGGTCAGAGGTGTAAGATCAGCAGGATCAGTGGACAGCGGCGTCAATGGACGAGAATTTAAAATACCCTCAATTTGGATCAGGGTGGTGTTAAGTTCTTCGAACGTGAGATTACAATTTCCCAACACTCGCTTTAAATGATTTTTGGTCGACTTAACACCCGCTTCCCAGAGTCCGCCAAAGTGAGGGCTATAAGCAGGAATAAAGTGCATCCTAACTCCATCATTAGCCAAATTTGCACCTATGGAATCACAATTTGATTTCAGAAATTTCGATATGTCGTTGTATGCTCCAACGAATGAGGTGCCGTTGTCGGAATAAATATTAATGGGTTTTCCCCTTCGCGAAATAAATCTATATAGGGCCAGTAAATATTTATTACTGAGGTCGCCTACTAGCTCCAAGTGAATAGCCTTGGTTAGCAAATAAATATAGCCACGTACACCTTTACTAGCCTACAACCGCGGCCTTGCCGACTAGCACACATGATAGGGCCAGCATAATCGACGCCAACACCTTCAAAAGGGTAACCTCCTGGCTGGAGGCGCTGCTGCGGAAGATTTCCCATCAAAGGGGTAACTACCTTACCCTTTATACGACAACAGCGCACACAGTTACGGTAGCAAGCCTTAGCCAAATTTCTGCCGCCTATAGGCCAATACGTTTCTCGGATCGACGCTAATAACAGCTGTGGGCCTGCGTGCATTAATCTGTTGTGTTCAAAATTGAATAATAGTTTTGTAAATACATGAGTGGACTGTAAAATAATAGGGTGTTTTTTATTATAAGGAAAGTTAGAATTCTCTAAGCGTCCTCCGACACGCATTATATTATTATTGCTGTCTAAAAATATATTAAATTTGAGAAGGGCGCTTTTTGAAGGTATACTCCTTTTATTTGCAAGTAATTTGTGCTCTGGAAACGATTCCATTTGACATCTTAAAATTATAACATTTAATCCTTTAGTTCTTTTTCTGTCAGAACGATACTAATTACAGGAAGTTTTCTACAAATCTTAACACATAAGCTACGGAACGAACAAGTCTTAAATAATTAGAAAAACGTTTAAATTATATATGTCGGAGATCGTCGATTAATTTTAATAGAAGTTGCTGATTTGATTTACGTAGTAGAGGGGCGAACGCTTGTGACGTCATTTTGTGATGGCGGCACATGGACAGAGTCGCTTTGGAAAGTGGGGTTCGTCGAACGGTGACTTTGCATCGAGACGCGGACCAAGGCACATCTCCGAACCGAAACTGTCGGTTTGCCTATTCAAATTGTAATTATGAAGATTGGAGGGTATATCTACACGTCGTGCTTTAATTCAAAACTCACCTACGAAACGGAACCTGTACCACCACACCAAGATGATGTCGACCCTACCGCTCTGCCGTCGCTGTCTGCGACATCAGAAGTGGGATGAAGAACTACACTGCTCACAATCTCGTTATAAATCATTATCAGAATAACAGTCACTTTCTGCCAATATGTGTGTAGTTGTTCATTGTCTTGGTATGAGCTTCTGTAAATGCTGGATGTACGGGCAGTGAGGCTGGAAGTGAACGTCAAGCTCAAGCAAGTCGGCTCAATTGCTGGCGCAGAGATCGCTCCGCCTGATAGTGCGCTGCAGGAGTCCGCTGCAGGCGTGCACGTGCGGCTGGACGCGGCGCTGTCGCGACAGTGCTGGCTGTTGCTTGGCGCTCGACAGTGCTGGCTGTTGCTTGGCGCGCGACAGTGCTGGCTGTTGCTTGGCGCGCGACAGTGCTGGCTGTTGCTTGGCGCGCGACAGTGCTGGCTGTTGCTTGGCGCGCGTCAGTGCTGGCTGTTGCTTGGCGCGCGACAGTGCTGACTGTTGCTTGGCGCGCGACTGTGCTGGCTGTTGCTTGGCGAGCGAGGTGCGCTTGCGGAACATGCAAGGTGTGCTTGCGGAGCGCGCTTCTAGCTGCTTGGTGAATCGATACAATGGCGTGTGGCGCTGCTGAAGCTGCGTGCGGCGCAGTCAGAGCTGTGTGCGCTTTGCGGTATGCCCAAGGTTTCAAGACTTGAGCCTCTACTCTGCAGGCGATGAGAAGAATTCAGGACAGCATCTACTCTGCAGGCGATGAGAAGGTTTCAAAATATCCACAACGTTTGTGGTAACGTAATGGGATTATATGAGAGCTCAGAGATGTCTGGTGTGCAACGGTTGATAACTGCCAAGTGGCAGGGGTTTGCCAGAAATTGCCATAATCCGGTGAGTCGTACTATTTTTATTTTGATTCCGTGGCCGAATGTTCTCTTGTCAAGCAATCTGTAATTTCATTGGTGTATGTACACACGTGCCAGTATATATACAGTGTACAAGGTTGTACCAGCGTTGTGTACTGAACCATTTCTTTGCGACATGATAATAAGAGTTATTTTTGCAAATTTTATTTCTTGTACTACCCGATTATTGTTTATTATAATGGGCTGAGAAATTTTAAATGAGGGTTTTAAAATTATGTCTGGTTTGTCTTTATTTCGAAACTAAAGTTCAATGTGGCCTATAGTTACGAGCTCACTTGAGCTTATTATAGTATGTGTGGCTAGACTATTAAATCTTCTCAAGAGAACAAACGGTAACGAACACAGAAATGAGTGCTATTTACGAAAAATGATAATTTCATAGAAATGAGTGCTATTTCCGAAAAATGTTAATTTGATAGAAATGAGCTAACGTAATGTAAGTAATTTAATATTGGTGAGTACTTTGATGGCGATAATGGCGATCGTTACCTATTGAAATCGTTGATTGGAAACCGAACTTATAAGTACCCCACGATCGCATAGGTACGAAAGATTTTTCCAAGTAATGTCTGCTGAGTTAGATTTTCAAAATGTAGAAGATGGTGAGGAGGGTGCCTCCGCCAGCAAATAGAACACGTATCATGGCTATGTGGTCGCGCTGCACGCACTAGTCTGTAGTCGTAACTGCAACCCAGTGAGGGGTTGTTCAGAGCGCGATGGGCAACTAGTGGTGTGGCGGGGACACTAGTAGGTATGGTCGCACTGCACGCACTAGTCTGTAGTCGTAACTGCAACTCAGTGAGGAGTTGTTCAGGGGGCGATGGGCAGCTAGTGATGTGGCGGGGACCTGGGTCTCGGAGGAGACTATTAGTTGTACGGTCATGTGTTGACCTGGGAGTCGTGGACTCTAGAGTTGGTCGTATCACAAGAGGTGATGACGATATGGGTGTCAACTATGAGTTGTCACTAGCTACTGTGGTAGCGAACCATGATGTGTTTTCTTTTTGATGATTATGATTTTGATTTGATAATTATGAGGCTTGGAGGAACCTTTTGTGTTTTCTTTTTGAAATTTGACAATTATGAGGCTTGAAGGAACCTTTTGTGTTTTCTTTTTGAAATTTGATAATTATGAGGCTTGAAGGAAGCTTTTGCGTTTAAGTTGCTAAAATGATTAAGCTTGTTTGGTTTTCTAATAGTCAATGTAACTAAACGTGACGTGTGACGGTCAGGTTGGCCGAGCTCTCAAAAATGCTTCAAAGTCGGGTTTCTGTGTTTTTTTTTAATTTGTTACAGACATGCACGAGGACGTGCAACGGGAAATATCCAAGTTTGGCCGGAATCGGCGGTTGGCCTGGTGAACCGGATCCTGGACTCCGGGGCTGAGGGAGCTTCGGATGCGACTGGGATTGGCGCTGGGATGATGATGAAGATGATGCACGAGGACGTGCAACTAGTCAGGCTGGCCGTGTCGGAGATCGTCGATTAATTTTAATAGAAGTTGCTGATTTGATTTACGTAGTAGAGGGGCGAACGCTTGTGACGTCATTTTGTGATGGCGGCACATGGACAGAGTCGCTTTGGAAAGTGGGGTTCGTCGAACGGTGACTTTGCATCGAGACGCGGACCAAGGCACATCTCCGAACCGAAACTGTCGGTTTGCCTATTCAAATTGTAATTATGAAGATTGGAGGGTATATCTACACGTCGTGCTTTAATTCAAAACTCACCTACGAAACGGAACCTGTACCACCACACCAAGATGATGTCGACCCTACCGCTCTGCCGTCGCTGTCTGCGACATATAAATACATTACAAGAATCACCTTCTGCAATAGTGCTCAATATAAGACCTAAAAGGTCAAAAATGCGTGCAATTACTGAAAGCAAATCACGCTTAGTGCTGCCATTAGAAGGCATCTCAGAACTAATCAAGAAACCTAGTTCATAATTCGTTAGCAAACCAGTTAAGACCTAGTAATTTATTGGGCTCACTAGAACCTATACCTAAATCTAAGGCCGACTGTGAAGTCCCTGAAATTAAAACAGGGTCGTTCGACTTCCACTTTCGAAGTGGCATGCAAGCTGAACTCAACACTTTGGTAACTTCATTGCGAATTTCTATCACTTCATTTAGATCATTACCACCGGTGAGTAGATCATCTACGTAAAAATCATGTTTGATTATGGTGGCAATCTTATCATTACTGCACTCAATGCCTAATTGCTTGAGGCGGCGCGTCGCAAGAAACGGTGCACTCGCCGTACCGTATGTGACAGTGTTGAGTTTAAATACCTTCACCGGACTGGCCGTGTCTTCCCGCCAAACTACCTGTTGCAAGTGCCTATCAGATGAATGGACTACTATCTGTCTATACATCTTTTCAACATCGGCTGACAAGACATACTTGTGCTGTCGAAATCGAAGAAGTATAGACAGGAGGTCGTCCTGAACCGTAGGACCCACCATCTGTGAGGGATCATTAAAGGATATCCCTGATGTAGTAGGGCAACTAGCATTGGACACTGCACGTAGCTTGGTAGTGGTACTACATTCACGTAGCAACCCGTGATGAAGTATGTAATATGAATTTACATCTAATTGCTTGTTTACGGTCACGTGACCTAGTGATTAATATTCTGCCATAAACTCGTGATATAATTTACTAAAATCAGGCTTAGCCTTAAGTCTGCGTTCCGAGGAATATAAACATTTTGAAGCCCTATTGAATGAGTCACCTAAGACGGAAGGGTCTTGCTTCATTGGTATACGGACACAAAAACAACCGTCCTCCAAACGGGTCGTGGTTTTAATGAAATGCTCCTCGCACATATTTTCTTCTGGTAAATAATTAGAAGCCTAACCTGGTTTCACACAACACTGGTTTCCCGAACCCTAGCTTTATTCTTTGCGAACCCACCAAGTCCCAGAATAGATCGGCACCAATCAAAAGATCAACGTCAGCAGGCTTGTAAAAAGTAGGGTCTGCCAGGCAAATATCCATAGGAATATTCAGGTTTGATAAATCTAATTCACGACATGGTATTTCATTCGTAATTAATGGCAAAACAAAACAAAACAACTTAGCATCATAACTGTTATTGAGTAACGTCATCTTTACCCGACAAGTGTTACTTACGCGAGAGGTTGCGTTATTTACTACCGCTATCGAGTGCCGCTCGCACAATATGCTCATGGTTATCATAATCATACACTTTAACTAAAGCTGTTGACAACAACACGCCGCGCTCCTTCCTACTATCGACATAAGAAGGTGTAATGCTTGCAGATAAAACCACATGGTTGGTATCAGTGTTAGCAGAGGGCGCGTGCGACGTAATTGACGGAGACGAGTTTGCGTTGTCACTACGATTACTGCTGGTGTCCGAAATATGAAGTAAAGTGTTATGCCTGCGCTTGCATAACTTACAACCCGGTTTTTTACAATTGTTGGAAAAGTGACCCGAACGAAAACAATTGTAACACAATTTAAAACTAGGGACTAATTTACGACGTTCCTCGTTACTTTGTAATGTAATGATTCTTTCTAAAATATTAAGAACATTTATTAGTATTTTAATGATCAGTTTTTGTTTAAATTTCATATAGTTGTCTAGAAGGAGCGAAACCGGAAATTGCGCCAACTCTCTAGTACCCTCATTTAATTCGTCAAAGTGGTGGCGGGAGTGAGATTAGATATAAGCATTTTTGGAGCGAGTACGCTCAGTCCTTGGTTGTCATCCGAATCACTCGGAATAGTTAAGAAATATTGGAGTCCGTCCGTTATGTATTCGATTTAAGTATAATATATTGGCTGTTACCTGTTGTGAAGAATAAAATTATTATATAGATCTGTCCAAGTTGCAGTTATATTGAAATCTCAGAAGTGAGAGAGGATTCAGCCCACAAAATAAAGGTATGTATAAGCAATATTCATTTCTTGATTATAAAAAAATGATTATTTATCGTTATTTCAAACCATGCCATGTAGTATTTAAAATATTAATTTTACGTAAACCAAATCTAATCTGTGGTTTTATTGTCGTTGATTCATCTGGTGAGGGCAACTCCCTCATGGTGTTTTGGTGATAATATACCAAACGTTGAAGTTTTGAATGTATAAGTTCGTACAGTTTCTAATCGTGGATGGGCAGCGTTCGGTCAGGGCAACTCCCTGACAATGCTATTTATTCACATTTTGTGGTTTATCGCGGCGAACATTTGGTTAAGGCGACTCCTTAATATTGTTGTTCGTGATGGCTACAGGAAACTGTATGTAATTTGGGTACCTAGATGTTTAGAATAAATATTTTTATGAACATAATAATTGAGGGTATGGTTTGAACAGATATTTTTAGACACAGATCAGATACAGTAACTATAATATGTGTGTTCACTGGATTATTGTTAAGATTGCGTGGACTATGCTGGTTCACTGGATTATTGACAGGATTGAGTGGACTATGCTTGTTCACTGGATTGGATTATTGCTATGATAGGGATAAGGTACGAGAAAATTTTTTTTAACAAATTAAAATATAACAAATTGCCAAATGAAATCAAGGAGTGTAGAAGCATGAATATTTATAAAAGAAAACTAAAGGAATATATTACGCTGAACGTAAGTTGTACATAAATACCCTGGCAACATACTATGAAATACTTGGTAAGTTAATAAAGTATTAAATACGATTACTACTTGTAAATCAAGAAAATTAAGCATAAAAACAACATGTACTTATTTAAATATATTTAATAATAAGTATACCTAAGTAATAACTACAACATAAATCTAACATACACATTATAGCCAAAATTATAAAATGAAACACATAAACGATCACCGGTCTCTGAGACTATAGTTTGCTGCATACATAAGCACATCTACACAATAATTTGCTCAAAAGTAAATAATCAATAAATAAGAGGGTACCTCGGTTTCTAATTGGCCAGCCGTATTAACTTGTTTGTAAATGTACTATGTAACTACCCACACTTTTGTTTTTGCTTTCTTATCATGCTGCGTCACTAGACGAAATGTGTGCATTAAATGTTAAGTCTCATATAAGTGAACTGTATTATGTTCTTTTTGAGAAATAAAGTTCTTTAAACCTAAAACAAAAAAAAAAAAAGAGCAGAAAAAAAAAAGAAGTATCTGATGAATCGAACATTAATTATTACAAGTCGTCATCCCGATTGCGTGGACTAGGTTTGTCCACGGGATTAATAATAATAATAATAGCCCAAACTGACTATAAACACCGCCACGACCAAGTTGCTGCAATAATCCACCAATCACTAGCAATCAAAACAAAACTTATTACAGACAAAGTTCCCTACTATAAATACAAACCACAGGTAGTATTAGAAAACAATAATTTCAAGTTATACTGGGATAGGACCATAATCACAGATAAAACCACATACAACAACAGACCAGACATAACTATGGTAGATAAAGAAAATAAATTTGCGTACATAATAGACATAGCTATATGCAACACCCATAATCTTACTAGCACACACACTGAAAAAATTGCAAAATACACAGAATTAGCCATAGAGCTTAAAACGCAGTGGAACATCACCCACACCAAAACTATTCCCATCGTAATATCCAGCACAGGTGTCATCCCAAAAACCCTATACAATAGCCTTAACACATTAAACATTAGCCCGTCTACTTATCTTCTACTACAAAAAGCAGTTATTCTTAACACATGCAGGTTAACCCAAAATTTTTAAATACTTAATTTAATTCAATCCTTTTTTTACTCCAAAGCACTTGGCTTCGGCCCGTGCCAAATTCGACCCACACACAGATGTGAGATATTTTTTAAAAAATAATGAGGAATAATAATAATAATATATTTATTTGCATAAAAACACGGTATACAGAGATGGTAATAATACAATTTGGACCAAGACATGTTTTGCCAATTTAATATAAGCATGTAGATTTTCCAAGATGTACTAGACATTAACATTTTTGTCAAGGAAATCCTTAACACTATAAAAACCATTCACAGACAACCATTCATACAATTTCCTTTTAAACAATCTGGTATTCACATTTTTGAGATCGTTTGGTAACTTATTATATAAATGTACACACATTGCAAGGCAGCTTTTATTATATTTAGCTAGCCTTTGAATCTCACTTAGTACGAGCCTGTTGGGGTCTCGTCGGTTTCGGACACAAATGTCATTTGCTTTGACAAATAAATTTTGATGCTGCCTGACAAACATACATATTTCATAAATATAAAGAGCCGGCAGCGGTAGCAAACCAAGTCTCTTAAATACTGGTCGACATGAGTCATCCGGTTGAAGGCCACATATTGCCCTTATGCATTTTTTTTTTGAGCGACAAATGCTCTATTTACATCAATACTATTACCCCAAATCACCAGACCATAGCGCAGTAACGATTCAACATACGCGTGATATGAAATAACAGCAGTTTTTATATTCGTGACATTTTTAACTTGTTTCAACGCATAGACAAATTTATTAATTCTAGTGCTAACACTTTCCACGTGTTCTTTCCAATTAATGTCTTTATCTATTATTACTCCCAAAAATTTGGTGTGCATTACTTCGTTGAATTTAGTGATATTCATTTTATATTATATTTATTATTATTAGATTGGTTAAATTGAATGTAAACGGATTTATTTAAATTAATTTTTAAATGGTGAAAGTCAAGCCAATTCAATAATGTGTCTATTGTATTAGTGATATCTAACTAATTTTAAGTATTACCATCTAAGAATACATGTGGAAAACAATAAAAGTATTGAGTATTGAGTATTGAGTATTAACTCATGATCTGTAATGGTACTTTTCTTTCTATCGGATGTCACTATAATTATGTCATCAGCAAATAATACGCATTTATGTTTAGTTATTCTTATTATGTCATTTATGTCATTTTGACATTTCAGGATTGCGTGGACTAGGATTGTCCACGGGATTGACAGGATTGCGTGGACTAGGTTTGTCCACGGGATTGACAGGATTGCGTGGACTAGGTTTGTCCACAGGATTAATATCAGGATTGCGTGGACTAGGTTTGTCCACTGGATTAATGTCAGGATTGCGTGGACTAGGTTTGTCCACTGGATTAATGTCAGGATTGCGTGGACTAGGTTTGTCCACTGGATTGATGTTAGGATTGCGTGGACTAGGTTTGTCCACTGGATTAATGTCAGGATTGCGTGGACTAGGTTTGTCCACAGGATTAATATCAGGATTGCGTGGACTAGGTTTGTCCACTGGATTAATGTCAGGATTGCGTGGACTAGGTTTGTCCACTGGATTAATGTCAGGATTGCGTGGACTAGGTTTGTCCACTGGATTGATGCCAGGATTGCGTGGACTAGGTTTGTCCACAGGATTAATGTCAAGATTGCGTGGACTATGTTTGTCCACTGGATTATTATTAAGATTGAGTGGACTATGTTTGTCCACTAGATTATTGTGAGGACTGAGTGGATTATGTTCAGTAGTTGCTTGGATAAAATTAATGGCTTAAAGCTTATGAAACTATTAGCAATGACTATTTTTGTACTGATTTGGATAATCGGGGTACGGATTTCTACTCGGTTCAATTTATTTTCAGCCATGGTACCAAGCGAGGATGATAAAAGGGAGGGGCGCCTCCAGCTGCTCCGCCTGGGAGGCGGTCAAGGAGTGGAAGGAGAGCGACTTCTACTTCTGGCGGAGAGGCCACACCAAGGAGGGCTCGTGGGACATCGAGTGTGCTGGCCGCGAAAGACTTGTTGAAGCTGCTCCCCGACTTCAAAGGAGAACCAAAGATAGTTCCGCGTGATAGTGCCGCTGCAGGCGTGCGCTGCGGGAGTGCGCTGCAGGAGTGCGCTGCAGGAGTGCGCTGCAGGAGTGCGCTGCAGGAGTGCGCTGCAGGGGTGCGCTGCAGGAGTGCGCTGTAGGAGTGCGCTGCAGGAGTGCGCTGCAGGAGTGCGCTGCGGAAATGCGCTGCAGGAGTGCGCTGCAGGAGTGCGCCGCAGGCGAGCGCTGCAGGCGAGCGCTGCGGGCGAGCGCTGCGGGCGAGCGCTGCGGGCGAGCGCTGCAGGCGAGCGCTGCGGGCGAGCGCTGCAGGCGAGCGCTGCGGGCGAGCGCTGCAGGCGAGCGCTGCAGGCGAGCGCTGCAGGCGAGCGCTACAGGCGAGCGCTGCGGGCGAGCGCTGCAGGCGAGCGCTGCGGACGAGCGCTGCGGGCGAGCGCTGCAGGCGAGCGCTGCAGGCGAGCGCTGCAGGCGAGCGCTGCAGGCGAGCGCTGCAGGCGAGCGCTGCAGGCGAGCGCTGCAGGCGAGCGCTGCAGGCGAGCGCTGCAGGCGAGCGCTGCAGGGGAGCGCTGCAGGCGTGCGCGTGCGATTGGGCGCGGCACTGGCGCTGGGCGAGCGATGGTGCTGATACCGTTGCTAGGAGGCGCGACGGTGCTGAGACTGTTGCTGAAGGCGCGACGTTGCTGAAGGCGCGACGGTTCTGAGACTGTTGCTGAAGGCGCGACGGTTCTGAGACCGTTGTTGACCAGGCGGCTGGAGCAGCACAGTTGGAGTGCGCTCTGACAGCTTTCCTCCTGGTTCCTGAATGCCTGGTTTTGGCAGATGTGTGCCCAGTGTGGGTGTCGGGTGTTGTCCCGTGTTAAGCGTACTGTATGTGCGCTCAGGTGTTGTCCTGGAAGTCGTGTTCTTTGAACGCGCATCAGGTGTTGTCCCGGGTTACGTGTACTATGTATGCGTATCAGGTGTTGTCCTGGAAGTCGTGTTCTTTGAACGCGCATCGGGTGTTGTCCCGGGTTACGTGTACTATGTATGCGTATCAGGCGTTGTCTTGGCAGGCTGAGTCCTGGGTACACGTTTATAACGCGGGGAACTTGAAAGTTCAAGTATGAGCAAGAAAGAGACATGTGTTTGAAGAACTATGCATATTTTTGAAAGTGAAGTGTCTTTATCTTGTTCGACAGTGTAATTTTGTATGAGGGCCTTGAACGTGTGAAGAGTGAAAGAATAGGCAATCTCAAATGTCGTCATGATTATTTAATGACTTTGTTTCATGCAGATTGCGATGGCGACAACCTCGATGATGCTGGTTAGGCTCCAGATACTCCTGCTGGATCCTGCCGGTACTTCGAGTGCGCAGATGAAGTTGGCGCGCAGACGCTCGACGTGCTTCAGTGCTTCAGATGAAGATGTTGCTGATGCTGATGCAGCCGAGGACGGTGCACGGTCAGGAGAGGCCGTGTTAACCTACCCTGTTTATGCTTACTTCTACTATAATCTATGCCTGTCTATTATAAATAGACAGCGGGCTGATTGACAGGCCCTTTTGCTCCTGAGCTCCTGGACGGTAAGGTAGTTGAATTGGTGGTCGGTGCGATTTGCAGTAAGTCAGTCAGTAATAATTCATAGTCAATAGTATCAAAAGCTGAGCTGAGGTCGATAAATAGTCCAGCCACTTTCATTTTGTCATTTAATTTATTATTTGTCGTATGTGTTTATGGCATCAGAACAAACAATCTCCTTTCTGTTAACCAAATTGTCTTCTATTAATTATTTTGACATTCAAATGCACCATCATTTGACATTCATATACATGACATTGCCATATTTAAAAACGAAATGTGCTCTTTTCATTGAATTCTGATTATTAAGCCAGATTACAAGAAATGAACTGTGCGATTCTGAAGTAGATGTTCTATATTATCATTAATTAAATAAGGTAATTTAATGTAATGATTCTTTTTCTTGATTTGATAATCAACTGAGATTTTAAGTAATATATTATTGAATAGTATTTGTTATTGTTGTATAAAGTCCGATAGAATCTAAGTTGTGTACTTCTATATTATGTTATTTCTGAATTCTTGATATTAGCTGTAGTGCGCCAGGAGGCTGCACTAAGTCGGATGGCCGAATGTAATGTAATGATTCTTTCTAAAATATTAAGAACATTTATTAGTATTTTAATGATCAGTTTTTGTTTAAATTTCATATAGTTGTCTAGAAGGAGCGAAACCGGAAATTGCGCCAACTCTCTAGTACCCTCATTTAACCCATTACTTCCCAAGCATTGAAAATATTGGATTTTTTTGATGAAATCTTGTATTAGGGCTCTTAATATGTTAAGAAAAAATAATATGGCAAAAAAACAAATTAAAAAAAACGGTTTCGCTGACTCAGCATGTCCTATAAATAGGACAGTGGGAACATATGGTCAGGAAAAAGTAAAGATAAGAATTATATGGAAATCAGCTTTATTTAAAAATAGGACCAGTAACAGTATCAGAAATAATGTAATAAAAGCTTATTTTGTATGATAAGGTATGAAACAATCACTGCAGAGTGTTTTTTCACATTTAGAACAAAATGTTAAAGGCTTTTTTTTACAGCCTTGTCCTTGGCAACGTCTTTGTTTGTCCCTCTTGGTCATATAGTGACCATAGTTGTCAAATCTTATAGGTTGTAAAAGAACTTCTGAAGTACCTGATGTAAGCTTATTTACTTTGCCTTCCGATTTTTTCATCCAAGAAAAACATACCCTTCTTCTGAAATCAAGCAGAGGTATGGTCTCATCTTTATTTACCTGGTTATAAATAATCCATGCATTGACTAGAGTCATGTCCAAAACACGGATTACTAGAGGCCAATACCATTTTTTACCTCTAAAGCGGATTGGATACTTAGAAATAAGCCAATCATGTTTATCCACTCCTCCCATGTTTTTATTATAATTATGAATAAGCTTTGGCTGATTCACAGCAACTTTGGCCTTTTCTACCTTTGAGTACCTATTAGTTTTTACAAAAGGTTCAACAGTATCAAAATTAGTTAAGAGACATACTAATTGTTATCATGCCATTTCACGCATAATATTTCATTATTTTTATCGAAACGATGATCGGAATAACCACGTTCTTGCTTCTTCATTTCTTGTTTGGTCATGATTGGACATTTCTTAGTCCTATTGTCTCTGACTGTCCCTGTAGCTCTGAACCCTTCAGATTTCAAGTCAATCAACAATTGCATACTGCTGAAGAAGTTATCGAAGTAGACTACATGTGCACTAGGATCAGTACATACTGTAAGCAACTTTTTTACCACTCTTGAACCCAAGCCATCACCAGTATTACAAGATATTTGAGGATCCTTTCCTGTATAAAGCGAAAAGTTATAACAATATCCGCTTACTCCACACAGTGCCCAAAGCTTGTATCCAAATCTTACTGGTTTACCTTTTATAAACTGTTTGATACCATGGTGACCAAAGTATTTGACGATCATTTCATCAACAGCTAAGTTGGATTCAAAAACACCAAACTTTTGGAATGATTTATTAGCTTTATCGATAAATGGGCGAATTTTGAAAGCTTTGTCACTATTATCAATTCTTGAATTGTCATTGAAATGTAAATATGATTTAATTTTATCAAAACGATTCCGAGACATCGCTCGTTCAACAAATGGAATGTGTACATCATCATCTCTGCACCAATATAGTTTGCTTTGAGGCAAGTGGAGATACGAAGAGAAAAACAAAATTCCTGTGTAAAAGATCTACTCTTTATCTCCCAAATTAAACGAAGATTATGATAATATTAGCGGATTTATTTTATAACAAGTGATCGTTTCCGCAGTCAAATGGCCAATGCCTCCATTTTACCTCGATTTGAATACATCGAATAATGTCATACAGTGTTGTCATCCTAAACTTTGATTCGATACAATTAAATAATCGACTATAATTTTAATAATAATTACTATTTCAATTTGCTTCTTAAATAATATTACAATACAATTGCATTGTGTTCATTGTTACATACTAGATAGGATATTATCAAAAATACCCACATCTTAGCTAATTAAGCTTACAGCTCGGCCATCCTGTGTAAGTGAGTCCTCTCACTTGTTTGGTGTAAAATATCCCAACTAATATTATAAATGCGAAAGTGTGTTTGTTTGTTTGTTTGTTTGTTACCTCTTCACGCTTAAACTACTGCACCGATCATCACGAAAATTTGCATACACATAGTCTAGGGTACGGGGAAGGATATAGGATACATTTTATCCCGGAAGAAAGTAGCTACTGTTCCCGTGGGATCGAAATTAACGCGGACGGAGCAATGACGGGCGGAGCCACGGGCAAGAAATAACAATATAATTATTTAATAATATTTAATATTTGCATACACATAGTCTGCGGAACGAGAAAGGACATAGGACACCTTTTATCTGTTCCCGTGGGATCTAAATTAACACGGGCGGGCTACTAACAGTGTAATTATTTATATGTTTGTTACCTCTTTAACTTAGTCTGTGGTACGGAGAAGGATATAGGATACATTTTATCCCGGAAGAAAGTATCTACTGTTCCCGCGGGATCCTCTTTAACTGTTACCTCTTTAACTGTTTTCTTCACGCTTTATCTACTCAATAAATCTTTTTTTCACATGTGTTTGAAATTTTGCAGGCGTAAAGTTAGAAGTCCGGATTAAATAATAGGGTACTTTTTATCCCGAAAAAATTGATTTTCCCGAGAGAAATCTAAAACGCGCGATATAACCGAAGTTAACGCGGGCGAAGCCGCGGGCGGAAAGCTAGTTTAATATAAAAATAAGTATAAACACAAAAAAAAAAACAAATTAAGACTAAATAAAGACTATCATCGGACATACTTCTATAGCTAATTTGATTCTTATATAATAATTCTTATGATAAGGTAATTTCGTTACAGTTGCGTACTATATATTTTTCACAAAAATCTGTTATAAATTCTCATCACAATCAAAATTTCAAAGTCTACGTATATTATTATGTTACATCTGAGTTTAACTTATGGTTTTTAACAAAGTCATAAATCTTCATCAAAATCTGCAAGTCTTGCACAGTCTGTCACGATCTTTGGTCTACTGTGCGGCACCGTTATCTTGGTACCATTCATAATCTGCACTGACCTCTATGACAAATTGTGCTCACATTGTATAATCTTACTCACTATCTTGCACAATCTATCACGATCTTTGGTCAACTGTGCGGCACCGTTATCTTGGCACCATTCATAATCTGCACTGACCTCTGTGACAAATTGTGCTCACATCTTACTCACTATCTTGCAATCATACGTGCGACATCAATTTCTTAATGCCATTCATTATCTGCACTGATTGCTCATATATGTATGTCGGAGATCGTCGTTTAATTTTAATAGAAGTTGCTGATTTGATTTACGTAGTAGAGGGGCGAACGCTTGTGACGTCATTTTGTGATGGCGGCACATGGACAGAGTCGCTTTGGAAAGTGGGATTCGTCGAACGGTGACTTTGCATCGAGACGCGGACCAAGGCACATCTCCGAACCAAAACTGTCGGTTTGCCTATTCAAATTGTTATTATGAAGATTGGAGGGTATATCTACACGTCGTGCGTTAATTCAAAACTCACCTACGAAATGGAACCTGTACCACCACACCAAGATGATGTCGACCATACCGCTCTGCCGTCGCTGTCTCCGACATCAGAAGTTGGATAAAGAACTACACTGCTCACAATCTCGTTATAAATCAAGGAACAGAATAACGTGAGGCTGGAAGTGAACGTGATCGCCCCGCGTGATAGTGCGCTGCAGGAGTGCGCTGCAGGAGTCCGCTGCAGGCGTGCACGTGCGGCTGGACGCGGCGCTGTCGCGACAGTGCTGGCTGATCCTTGGCGCGCGAAATTGCTGGCTGTTGCTTGGCGCGCGACTGTGCTGGCTGTTGCTTGGCGCGCGACAGTGCTGGCTGTTGCTTGGCGCGCGACAGTGCTGGCTGTTGCTTGGCGCGGCGACAGTGCTGGCTGTTGCTTGGCGCGTGACAGTGCTGGCTGTTGCTTGGCGCGTGACAGTGCTGGCTGTTGCTTGGCGCGCGACAGTGCTGGCTGTTGCTTGGCGCGCGACAGTGCTGGCTGTTACTTGGCGCGCGACAGTGCTGGCTGTTGCTTGGCGCGCGACAGTGCTGGCTGATGCAAGTGCGCTTGCGGAGCGCGCAGGGTGCGCTTGCGGAGCGTGCAAAGTGCGCTTGAGGATCGCGCTTCTAGCTGCTTGGTGAATCGCATCAATGGCGTGTGGCGCTGCTGGAGCTGCGTGCGGTGCAGCCGGAGCTGCGTGCGTTTTGCTGAACGCCCAAGGTTTCAAGAATTGAGTCTCTACTCTGCAGGCGATGAGAAGAATTCAGGACAGCATCTACTCTGCAGGCGATGAGAAGGTTTCAAAATGTCCAAAACGTTTGTGGTAACGTAATGGGATTTTATGAGAGCTCAGAGATGTCTGGTGTGCAACGGTTGACAACTGCCAAGTGGCAGGTGTTTGTGGGAAATTGCCATAATCCGGTGAGTCATACTATTTTTATTTTGATTCCGTGGCCGAATGTTCTCTTGTCAAGCAATCTGTAATTTCATTGGTGTATGTATACACGCGCCAGTATATATACAGTGTACAAAGTTGAAGGTTGTGCCAGTGTATTGTGTACTGAACAATTTCTTTGCGACATGATAATAAGAGTTATTTGCAAATTATATTTTCTTATACTACCCGTATTCTTTGTTATAATGGACTGAGAAATTTTAAATCAGGGTTTTAAAAATATGATTTCTAAAATCAAAAACAAAATTGTTTAATTCAAATTAACCATCCGGTGGTGCTTTTGGATAGTCAATGTCGGTCAGTCCAAGAAAAGTGAAGCTAAATTGCATGTTTCAAAGCGTAGATCTCTATGGAGAAGAACGTGCAAGAAACTCCATGGTCAAGTCTGGTTTGTCTTTGATTATTTCAAAACTAAAGTTAACTGTGTCCTGTAGTTACGAGCTCACTTGAGATTCTGATAGTAAGTGTGGCTAGACTATTAAATCTTCTCAAGAGAACAAGCGGTAACGAACATAGAAATGAGTGCTATTTACGAAAGATCTAAATTTGATAGAAGTGAGCTAAAGTAATGAAATTTAGTAATGGTGAGTTGTTTGATGACGATAATGGCGATCATTACCTATTGAAATCGTTGATTGGAAACAGAACTTATAAGTACCCCACGATCGCATAGGTACGAAAGATTTTTCCAAGTAACGTCTACTGAGTAAGATTTTCAAAAATGTAGAAGATGGTGAGGAGGGTGCCTCCGCCAGCAAATAGAACACGTATCATGGCTATGTGGTCGCGCTGCTCGCACTAGTCTGTAGTCGTAACTGCAACCCAATGAGGGGTTGTTCAGAGCGCGATGGGCAGCTAGTGGTGTGGCGGGGACACTAGTAGGTATGGTCGCACTGCATGCACTAGTCTGTAGTCGTAACTGCAACCCAGTGAGGGGTTGTTCAGGGGGCGATGGGCAGCTAGTGGTGTGGCGGGGACCTAGTTAGATATGGTCGCACTGCATGCACTAGTCTGCTGTCGTGACTGAAACTCAGTGAGGAGTTGGTCAGGGCGCGATGGGCAGATGGTGGTGTGGTGGGGACCAGGGTCTCGGAGGAGACTATTAGTTGTACGGTCATGTGTTGACCTGGGAGTCGTGGACTCTAGAGTTGGTCGTATCACAAGAGGTGATGACGATATGGGTGTCAACTATGAGTTGTCACTAGCTACTGTGGTAGCGAACCATGGTGTGTTTTCTTATTGAAGATTATGATTTTGATTTGATAATTATGAGGCTTGGAGGAACCTTTTGTTTTCTTTTTGAAAGTTGATAATTATGAGGCTTGAAGGAAGCTTTTAAGTTGTTAAAACAATTAAGTTTGTTTGGTTTTCTAATAGTCAATGTAACTAAACGTGACGTGTGACGGTCAGGTTGGCCGAGCTCTCAAAATGCTTCCAAGTCGGTTTTCTGTGTTTTTTTTTTAATTTGTTACAGACGTGCACGAGGACGTGCAACGGAAAGTATCGAGGTTTGGCCGGAATCGGCAGTTGGCCTGGTGAAGCGGACCCCTGGCTCCGGGGCTGGGGGAGCTTCGGTTGCGGCTGGGGTTGACGCTGGGATGATGATGATGATGATGCACGAGGACGTGCAAATCGTCAGGCTGGCCGTGTCGGAGATCGTCGTTTAATTTTAATAGAAGTTGCTGATTTGATTTACGTAGTAGAGGGGCGAACGCTTGTGACGTCATTTTGTGATGGCGGCACATGGACAGAGTCGCTTTGGAAAGTGGGATTCGTCGAACGGTGACTTTGCATCGAGACGCGGACCAAGGCACATCTCCGAACCAAAACTGTCGGTTTGCCTATTCAAATTGTTATTATGAAGATTGGAGGGTATATCTACACGTCGTGCGTTAATTCAAAACTCACCTACGAAATGGAACCTGTACCACCACACCAAGATGATGTCGACCATACCGCTCTGCCGTCGCTGTCTCCGACATGTATATATATAGACCTTAATAATGACACGCAATTCCTACTCATTTCCATCAGACAACTTGATTAATTCTTGTAATTTAGTATATTATTATAGTGCCCCAAATGTAATAATAATATCGTTACTACCTACTACATAGAGTAATACATCACTCTTTCTCTATTTCTATTTCTGTAGTTTCACTATGATCACTATCAGAGCTCTCACTGGTGTAACCTTTAAAATTCATCTAGGGATGAATTTTATCTAGCGCGACAACATTTTCATACCTCTTGTTACCCTTTCCTGTTATAGGGGTATCTTCGATAAGAAATCTATCATTAGGTAATATTTTGAGGATTCGATAGGGACCTTGAAATTTGGGGAGGAGTTTGTGCTATTTTCCTATATTATCTTTGCCTATAACTGTCCTCTCTACCCTGACCAAATCACCTACATTATATATAGCCCGACTCTTCCTACGCTTATCGAATTGTTTTTTTAGCATAATTCTGTTGTTTTTCTATCCTTTTCCTAGCATTCGACCTCAGTTTTAGTAAGGCATCACCATCGATTCGTTCAGTTGTTTCGGCGATTACATCACTCAATAAATTCTCTGATGCGTTCATCAATCTGCAACCAAACAACAGGTCAGAGGGACTCTTCCCTGTTGATTTATTAATAGTGGTATTAATACCTAATTGTACGTCACCAATCTATTCGTCCCATAAGTTGTCATTTACGTCTTGACATTTAAACTCAGGGCATCAGTTATCGTTCTGTTAAATCTTTCAACCTGTCCATTAGCTCTTGGAGTAGCTACTGCATTCAAAATGTGATTTATTTTTAATTGGTCCATAAAACTTAAATTTTGCGCTCGTGAAACAAGAGCCACGATCTATTATAAGACGAGAAGGAACACCAAAATAACTGAAATGTTCCTTGAATGTCTTAATAGCCCTAGCCTTCTTAGTTTCTTCAACAGCTCGTATATTGACAAATTTCGTAAAAGCATCTATAATAACAAGCAAATACGTGTTGCCTCTCCTAGAGCGAATGAATGGGCCTAGATGATCAGCATGAAGTGTATGGAATGGTTTCTCCAATTTGGGTATTGGATGAATCACTCCCTCTTTGGGGCCGCCAGGTGCTTTATGATGCGCACACTCCAAACAGACTGAGACGTATTTCATGGTGAATCTACGCATTTTTGGAAACCAAAATATGCTCCTGATACGACTTAACGTTTTTTCGAAGCCAAAATGACCTACCTCATCATGGTTCATGCGCAGCACTTGCCACCTACAACCCCTCGGAACTACCCATCGTAATCCTTCGTCTAAGATTTTATATACATGACTGCCCTTCAACATGTAATTCTTACGTATGTCAGCTACAAACTTAGTCGTGTCATCTTCTAAGATGTCTTTTATACGTTTTATTTCGCTATCATCACCCTGTACAGTAGCGATCCAATCATGAACGTCTATGTGTTGAACATCAAAACATGCTCGGTATCGATATCAGTAGGTTCACCCACAGGGCACGGCTGAGAGCATCTACGTGAGCCATTCGCGAACTCTGTCTGTACAAAATTAGTGGCACAAGGTCTCTCTTAGTTAAGGTAGTACGAAGTGCGTTACAATCGGTGACTATTTTAAATCTTAGCCCTAGTAAATAGACTCTGAATCGTTTTAAAGTTGCGACTACCGCTAGAGTTTCCAACTCAAAGGAATGAAATTTTTGCTCGTCTACCGTAGTTTTACGGCTGTAGTACGCCACTGGCCTAAGTAAACCGTCAGTACCTCGCTGTAGGAGAATCCCCGCAATACCTAGCTTCGACGCATCCGTATGAATTTCGGTTTCTAAATTAGGATTGTATAAAGCTAATATAGGACGTTGAACTAATCTTGCCTTCAAAACTCTAAACGACTCCGCCTCCTCCGCTGTCCATTTCCATTTGAATTTAGATTTTAAGAGATCTGTTAGTGGACGGGCAATAAAAGCGAAGTCTTTAACAAACCTCCGGAAAAAGCTAGTCAGGCCGATAAATCGCCTGATATCGTGAACGTTCCGGGGTATTGGGAAATTTTCTATAGATAATGTTTTGAGTTTCCCTTGACGTATCCCCTCACCGCTAACATGGAATCCTAGGAAGTCTAGCTCAGTACAAAAAAACTACATTTTTTCAACTTCAGCGTAAGACCTGCGTCTTTTATTAGCTGAAGTACCTCCTCTAGCCGTCTCATTCCCTGGTCAAATGTTGGGGAAGGAATCAATACGTCGTCCATATAAACGACCGTATAACCGACTTTCGACAGTATTTTACTCATTGCTCGTTGAAAGATCGAAGGAGCATTTGCTAGATCAAAAGGCATGCGTTTAAACTGATATTGCCCATCAGGAGTAACAAATGCTGTCTTGTCTTGAGATTTTGCCTCTGATAGTAGCCAGATGCAAGGTGTAAACTTACAAATAAGCAATTGCCAGCTAGCCTGGCAAGTTGATCATCAATTAAAGGTAATGGATAGTGTTCCTTTTTTGTGTTACTATTTAATACACGATAATCAACACATATTCTACTTTCGCCAGTCTTTTTCCTTACCAATAAAACTGGGCTAGCGTAAAGCGAGTTTGACTCGCATACTATGCCTGCATCGATCATTTCCTTTACCATAGTCTGAACCTGTTTACGCTCCGGAATGGAGAGTCTATATGGGCGGTAAACTACTGGCTGCGAATCACTCAATTCAATTTCCATCTGAACTACATTAGTTAATCCCAGGTCTTTTAAGTTGTCTGAAAAACATGTTTCATACCTTTTGAGCAATTCTTTCAATCGATTAATCTCACTTTGACTAAGCTGTTTGCCATAATTGAAAGCAGACTTAGTCTCAGCATTTTCAAAATCTAATAAATTGATATCAGAAATATTACTGGTACAGATCACTCGTGTAATGAGCGTATCCTTAGGGAGTATCACAATATCGGTTTTTAAACTCAGTGGTAATTTGACTGGTTGTTCACGACTAAATATTAACGAGTGGGTAGTTTTCGTTATAGCTATACCTGGTTTTCCTGTGAAGCTATGTCCAATTAAAACTGAATATTTAATAACGCTATCAATAACGATGTATGCGTTGACTTTCTCTATAATACCTTGAATTTCAATAATAACGCTTGAAACACCCACTGGTATTACTATACTCCCTCCTATAAATTTTATAGGCGGCAAGTTGTTTTCAGTCCACGTGATTCCCCTCCTAACAGCCTCACTATGACGAATCAGCGTGCATTGGCTACCCAAATCCACATAGCCTTAAATAACTCTACCGTTGAGTTTCAGATTAATCAGATATTAAAAATCATTAGTATTATTGGTTTCAATGCGCATCACATCTTTTTCTTTCGGTCTATATATTTTATTAGCCGAGTCAGAGGGTAATCTGGGACAGTTAATTGACAAATGGCCTAATTTAGAACAAACGTTACACTTCAATATCTTTTTTGTGCATTTAGAACTGAAATGCCCATGTTCGTTGCAGTTAAAGCATACAATTGACGCATTATTGTATGGCTTCGAAGTCTTAGCTTCGCTGTTATTACCAATCTGCTTAGAGCTATTACTAGATACTAAAAAAGTAGTGTTGTTACGTCTATCGTAATTTACCCTCGACCTATCTGGATCACGAATATGTTGCTTGATAGATTGAAGATATACCAGAACTTGCTCGGGCTCCTGACATTTTGCTGCTTTAGCGCCTAATCTTAATGACCGATCCTCAATCCCATATAGTAAGCAATCTACCGCACGTTTACCTTGTATTTCGCATCGATTTAGTAGATTAATTTTTTCATAATAATAATGTTCTAGCGAATCATTAAACTTCACACGTTTTGACAACATTTCGGTTAATAATTCAGCATAGTCTTCACTACTCGGGAATGACTGCTTCAATTTGTCCTTCCACTCTGACCATAAATACGACATTGATGGCAGAGCCTCGTACCACGTTTTGGCAATCCCTGACAGTTTAGGCAGAGCGTAATGTACTATTTGATCGTCGCCCCAACCATAGAGCCTAGCACATTCCTCAACTTTATTGATCCACATTACAATAGTCTGACTCTTTACCATAGGGTCAAAATCTGGAATCACATTGCCTAGCATAGGAAATTTGTTGCCCTCAGGTCGACTTTTGGTCAAAGTTTCCACTAAAGTAGCCAAAAACGCTTGCGTGTCATTGTTAAGAGCATTGGTGTTACTCACGTACCCGGGAATTGGGGGTGTGTGTTGCTTGATGCTGGATTCTAAGCGCCTACTGCGACTTCGCTCACTGCTGCCTCGCCTACTGCGGCTCCCGTCCAGGTCCCGACGCTGCTCGTAGCTGCTACTCCGACTGCGACTCCGGTTCGGTTGGTGACGGCGCCTCATACTCTGCTCATGGGAACTGCGATCTTCACTACGGAGAGATTCCAACGTAGAATCACGATTGCTCGAACGCTGCCTTCGTTGCTTCCGTTTATGCGTAGTTCTCGTTCGTTTTTCTCTGCTCCGGTCACGGCGACGTTTACGCGTATTGCTCTTGCGATTATCTCTAGTTCTATCCATTGTTACCAGGTAAAAGGTGAAAACGCGTGGCAACACGTGGACACGTTGTTTGAGAATATTGCTTCAAAATTGTAGGCGTAACTGAATAATGCCACTTCTGAGATAAAAGATCTACTCTTTATCTCCCAAATTAAACGAAGATTATGATAATATTAGCGGATTTATTTTATAACAAGTGATCGTTTCCGCAGTCAAATGGCCAATGCCTCCATTTTACCTCGATTTGAATACATCGAATAATGTCATACAGTGTTGTCATCCTAAACTTTGATTCGATACAATTAAATAATCGACTATAATTTTAATAATAATTACTATTTCAATTTGCTTCTTAAATAATATTACAATACAATTGCATTGTGTTCATTGTTACATACTAGATAGGATATTATCAAAAATACCCACATCTTAGCTAATTAAGCTTACATATGAATACTTTTAGCTCATTCACGGTAAGATTGAAGTTCAAATCATTTTTATAATTTTTGGCATAGGTTACTGTTTCATGCACTATATATTCTAGAATCTGGTCACATAACAAGTGTTCGAATATTTCTACCGCAGATTTTCCTTCCAATTCCGTAATCATATTTTCTAAACATTGTTTAGCAGTATTAGATTCCGGCTGAATTTCAGAATATACAGGTTCACACTTACGCCAAATGACTGTCTTGTTGGTCCGAGATGTGGTTTGAGTAGGAAGATCTTCCTCGACGTTATCAATTGTACATGAAAATTCCACTTGACCAGCCACATCTGACACTGGCAGAACTCCCATATCGTCGTCATTACCTTCTTCTATATCAGTCATTTCATCCACTTCATCCGGGGGCAATATCGCAACTTCCAAGTCATTGAACTCCTCGTCACTACAATCTTCAATATCTTGAAGATACTCGGTGATTTCAGACACCATCAATGCTTTTTTATATTTTCTTCTCACTGTATCCATGATCTATAAACAATAATTATACATATATAGTAAGTATAAAAATTATATTATATATATATAAATATATATATACATATACCATCCCAAACTAAACAAATATATCGTTAACCACTTGATAAGAAACAAAATATAATATTTTTGCTTACCTCCTTTGCTTTCCTCAATCTTATAAAAAAATCACAATTTTTTATATTACGAGATGTGTTGTGCTTGACGAAGACTTATCGACTAAAGTAAAGTTTACGAAACACTTGCAAGAAACAAAACAATAGACACGTTTGAACTTATAGCGAGCGTAACAGGATCGAACACGCTTTCACGGCTACTTGTAAAGACATGTTCCCAGTGTCATATTTATAGTACGCCTTTTTTTGAATTAGTATCACAAGCTTCCAAATAATATTTTGTTTTAGTTTTTAATTATAATAGATTCAGTAGAGATCTAAAAATCTATTTGATGGACTTTGAAGCTGATAACTTTTTATTTTCGGTTTTTTATAATCAAATCATAATACTCTTTTTAAGCTGACGAATTTCCTCAATTTAAAAATATGTATATTATAAATACGATAACTTTTTTAAGAGCGAAAAAAATATATTTTATTGGGAAAATAGTGTGAAAATACGAATTTCATCAAAACCAATAAAAATAATAACCCTAACATAGAAAAAAAAAATGTTGAATATAGTGTCCTAAAAATAGGACAGTGGGGAGGAATGGGTTAATTCGTCAAAGTGGTGGCGGGAGTGAGATTAGATATAAGCATTTTTTGGAGCGAGTACGCTCAGTCCTTGGTTGTCATCCGAATCACTCGGAATAGTTAAGAAATATTGGAGTCCGTCCGTTATGTATTCGATTTAAGTATAATATATTGGCTGTTACCTGTTGTGAAGAATAAAATTATTATATAGATCTGTCCAAGTTGCAGTTATATTGAAAACTTAAAGCAAGGAACTGTGAACAATTAGTTAAACTATGGTCACCTTTGCAACTGGGACATAGCTTCGTGACAGATTCAGTGTTTAGACTATTAGAATGTTGTGACGTCACCATAGATTTAATCTTACTTGTGGAACCTGATTTAGCGACACCTGACACATTGTTTCGATAATTCTAGGGTTTCAACTAAATCAGCGCGTGTGCGAAAAAAATGGAGGAATGCATCGAACGTTATAGTGCTGTCCTTGTCAACACGGCCTTTAAACTCCTCCCATTCGCGATAAGACTTGTTGTCTAACTTACGAGTAACTAAATATATCAACAAAGTATCCCATTGCTTGACCGGTTCACCTAACGATTCTAGTGCTCGTAAGTTTTTATTTAATAAATCTATTAATCCTTTCAAAGCAGCTGAGGACTCCTTTGTGATAAGTTCTATATTAAACAAAGCTGACACATGATTCTGCACCAACAACCTTTTATTGCCAAACCGATCACAGATTAAATTCCAAGCTACAATATAGTTGCTAGCGGAAAACTGAATTGATTGAACAACCACAGCAGCAGATCCTTCCAAAGAAGCACGCAAATAATGAAATTTGTTGATTTCATCAATACCGTCATTATGATGGATGAGACTAGTAAAGGTGTCACGGAATTCTAACCAATTGCTATATAATCCATTAAATTTTGGCAGTTGTATGGTAGGTAATTTAATTGGTTTATATCCACTACTACGACTACTTTGACCACAAATCGAATCAACATCTTTGCTACATTTAACTAACTGTTGAGCCCGCGACAATGTCTTATAGTGCAATGTCTAAAACTCAGAACGCTCAGACAACTGGGCCTTCGCATCAACAACCATAAATTATAACCGCAACTGCACCTCATCGTATTGTTCGTAAAACGACTCAATTTTGCCCATGCGCAGCTGTAGTTCTATGACATCAGAACTGTTTAATTTGTTATCACTTATTGTGTCCATGTAATTGATGAATATTGTTAAGCGGCCTTTAAAATTACCTCGCTTCTTTACTAATTCCCTCTCCTCGGACATACTGGGATTCGAGTGTTGTCGACCTGAAATGTATACAGTAACAATACGTTTATAAAAAGAAGTTATATAGCTACTAAGTTATGGTTAGTTTTAATGTGATGTAATAATAATTAGGTAACATTTAATGTAATATTTGTAACATAAAATAATAAATCTACCTACAACTGTGAGGACGAAAAGTTTTTATTATAAATTCCTCAGCAATTAATCTGATGTGCTTAATAAGCAACACATCTGAAGTGCCCTACGGTTTAATAAACTGACAATGCAGTGAATAATAGGAAATAATATCGCAACACCAACCACAATAAACTTGTCTTACGAATACCTACGCATCAAACTTACACTTGTCTAACCGAATAGTTATCGCTCTAATGCAACAATACAAATTATAAATGTAGTGCTAATTACTACTATACTTATCTAAACTCTAAAGTATTATATAATAAGATTTGTTGCTAATTATACGCGTAGCATACAAAATAACGAAACAATTCAAAATGGTAGGTACTCAAAGAACATAATTTAAGTACGAGTATATAAAATGATACAAGTTAAAGCACTAACCTTTGGTTACTTATAATTTAAGTTAAATACAACCTGTACGAGTGTTGGGTGACGAAATTATCCAATATAAACTTAACACCGTGAAAATTATGTGCACTTAATCCTTATGTTCAATAGTGCGCTTGCGGCGTAAAATCTCTCAAGTCCAGGTTAATTATATCCGTCGTTTTTATCGCTGATTTCATTAATCTTCGAACAAACTTGATGAATACCTCAATTCGGCTCGATAATGGACCATGTAAACGGATACCAGGACTTGGGTAAAAATAAAACTAGGAGAACGTGGAACTTTTAAAAATGATGTACTCACTAGCGAGTCTAATACACATGTGTTAAGATATGACAGGCTAAATTATTCTTATAACTACTTAAAAACTATAAAAGTTCTTATCGATGCTTGCTACTCCAACAAGTCCATCAGGCGCTCCAACAATAATACTAGTGTTGCCCAATTGCAAGAACAAGACGAGACTTAGCCAGTCTTGGTCTTGGTCTTGCGCCAATACACCTGGTCTTGGTCTTGCGCTCCCAGTCTTGGTCTTGGTCTTGCAGCAAGAGTCTTGCAAGTCTTGCAATTACCTATTAGTCTGTTACTATTTATTAAAGTTTACTTTAAATCTTAGAAAAACGTATTAGAATTGGAACATTGTGAGCTTGAATTAACATAGCCATAGTAAAGATCAAGCAGATTAATAAATAACTGAAGATTTGATAAGAAATTCGAAAAATCAACTGGCCTATATGTCGTTTTCCATGGAAGTAACTGTTTCTTAATAAACATTTATGATTTATAAGCTTACATTTGCTAAAACATGTAAAAAAACAAATTAATTACAATAACTTGACTGTATTTTAAAGAACAATACTTATCTATCTAGAAAGAGATTGACCCCTCAACTTATAAGAAATTTAATAAAAGAGTTTTACGATTTATCATTTATTTGAATAAAAAATAAAATACAACACAAATCAACAGCTTTATCATTAGGTTATGATACTTTATATCAATTTTTCTTTACCAAGAATTAATACAAAGTAACCATATGGCTGACTCATCACTTAACCTATTTTTATCAAAGTCTATTACGTCTTCATCTTCATCACATACTTTATTTTATTTTTCTGGTAATTCCAGAGATTTGTTCAGTGAGTGTAAACTTTTATATTCTTCATAAAGTTCATTGAACTTGCGCAGACTTTCTGTTTTAAGTTGCTTCCCCCACATTGTCAGGTCAAAAGTGTGAGCCTTATGCCTTGTGTCTAAAATTAAAGAAGTACAATAAATCCAGTTGCTCTTCTTGTAATGTTTAAGCATTTTGTCTCGAGCTGCTTGGAAAGCTAGAATGAGCCTTTCATCCACTTTAGATCGATTAGGTTTCTCATCTAACTGTTTTACCATGGATTCAGTTTTATCTAGCAAGAGATTGAATGATACAATGACTAGCGGTAATGTAACATATTTGTCTCCACCAAGTTTTGTACTTAAAAGTTTAAAGTTTATTAGAAATTTATGTAATTTTTCGAGTACCTGCCATCCATTAGCTGTGATTTGAAAATCATTTAATTCGGTGACAGAACTGCACAATATATCTATGCCCGCTCTCACTTTTAAACCAAATCCAATCATATCATGTGTGGAATTCCATCACGTTGGACAGTCAAGAATGGCATTTAGATTTGATGGCACGCCAGCTGCTTCACAAGCAGACTGAAACTTCTTCTTCACTATGTCACTTCTTTTTATTTTACTGGAAATACTGCGTAACTTTGTTACAGATGTACGCGAGTCAGCAATATTTGGTGCAGATTCTTCATCTTCCTCATCCTCAGTTTCGTCTGCATAGTCTTCGTACTGCTGATCTTGCGCGTTAGTGTCAGACTCACAGTGTAATGCTAAGGTTTTTAATAAATCTTGTACACCAAGGTTTAAAATGTGAGCAAAGCACCGGAAATGTTGATTGTCTGAATCAAAGTGTGGCGGCAGCTGTTTGCCCAGTTCATACATAAATTTGGTATTTGCAGTTGCGTTGTCGACCTTGATACCTTGTATTTTATCAATTATGCCATATTCCAATAAACATTCATGGAAAATCGTTGCAATATCTTCCCCAGTATGTCGACCGCGTGATGGTATAAAATCAAGAACTACAGATTGATACTTCCATTCGTTGTCTATATAATGAATAGTAACCCCATAGTAACTCCTACCAGCAATTGGCGTCCACCCATCAATGGTAAAAGACATTTTAGATGATAATTGTTGAAGTCGTTCCTTGAGATTCAATTGGAGCTCTTCAAATCGCTCTTTGACTTTCCTTCTAAGTGTAGACCTTTTAGAAAACACCATATTAGGGCAAATACGTCGAAAATATACTTGTGTAGCTTCGTCATCGAAAAATGAGAAGGGAAGATATTTTTTCACCACCCAATCAACTGTAGCTGTCGTGATGTTGTCACTGCTGTTTTCCGGCTGAAACAAAACAATAAACTCTTGTATTATTATTTAAAACATACTAGGTTTGAGCGTATAAGAGGAGGAGGTTTGTTGTTGTTAAATCGAGAAAATCGTTAAATTGATATTTGTTATATTAAGGATGCACTGTACTGTAATTTACCAAAATAAAGTACTTAGTTGTTACTGGCCGATTAAATGAAAATATGGGTGTTTATAAAAAATATTTAAGACGATAATTACATACTTAATATGTCGCACCTCTAGATGAAAATACCACTAACTCAAAAAGACTTACGTTAGTTAATGGCGATTTTGAAAGTATCGCATGAATAGCTACGCGGAGTTAAAATTCTTTTAACCGTTAAAAAAATATTCTTACCTGTCTACTTCTTCCAGCGGTTACTAAAAAGCTTGTGATATCTCCACTTAATTTTGGTTTAACAGGAAGAAATATTTCTGATTCCTTTTTGTGGAAAGATAATAGATGTCTCCTTAAGCCTGAAGTGTTTCTGTTTTTCATTTTTATTTCAATCTTTTTATGTTGGCACAATTTACAGAAGGCAGTTTGGGATGCATGAATTATTTCGAAAAACTCCTCAAATTTGCTTTTGGGTCTTTTAGATCTGTGACTCAAACTCTCGTTACTCGGACTAGAATAATTTGAATCTTCGTCACTCATATTAAATTGTACACATGATACGTTTTTAGAAAACAACGAGAATTAGTAAAAACAATTATTAAGTTAGACTCGAAGCACAGCTCAATTGGAAGTGTCTGGAATTAAAATAATTCCTTTATTTATAGTACGTTTCCTTGCTTTCTACCGCGCCGCCTCGCCACGTGCCGGCTCTATGAAAAGGATCCGCCGCAAATCAAACAATGCCGCGTGTGGCGTACAAACACACAATATTACCTACTTGTACAGACGCGACGCGTGAATAAAATATATGTAAAGAATTAGTGCCAATCACTATTCTTTCTACCCTATAATTCTACCCCGTGTGAAACCCCCCCCAAATGATGCACACGACTAAGCCAAGGCCCCTAGTCCCCGGCAGCTCCGCTATTCCTGGTCATTGTGGTAGCGGCCAAGGTAACGGTGGAGCAAGGGGTGCGAAGAATCTCCGGAAGAGATCCGGCTACCACAAACAACGACGGATCGACCTGGCAACACTAAACATGCGCACACTGCGGACCGACGAGAGGGTTATTGAACTGGAGGAAGAATTGAGCAAGTTGCGATGGGGTGTCCTGGGATTATCTGAAGTCCGAAGAGAGGGTGAGGACTCGATAATCCTTAAATCCGGTAACTTGCTCTATTTCCGGGAGGGCGACCATCAGTCCCAAGGTGGTGTCGGGTTCCTCGTCCACAGGTCCCTTGTGGACAACGTAGTGAAGATCGAGAGTGTGTCGACCAGGGTGGCGTTCCTGGTACTCGGAATAACCAAACGGTATTCGCTGAAGGTCATTCAGGTATACGCCCCGACCTCGACACACTCCGACGATGAAGTAGAGACTATGTATGAGGACATCTCTAAAGCCATACATAGCTCTAAAACTCACTACAGCGTTATCATGGGGGACTTCAACGCTAAACTTGGAAAACGGAGCGGTGAAGAGCTCGGACTGGGAAATTTTGGATTTGGGCGTCGGAACCACCGAGGCCACATGTTGGCTGGCTTCATGGAGAAGGAGGGACTCTTTATGATGAACTCCTTCTTCAAAAAGCGTGAACAGCGAAAGTGGACTTGGATCAGTCCCGACAGGGTCACTAAGAATGAGATAGACTTCATTTTGACGACAAAAAGGCACATATTCAATGATGTCTCAGTGATCAACTCGCTCAAATGCGGCAGCGATCACCGCATGGTCAGAGGCACATTGAATCTGAACATAGTGTCCGAAAGATCTCGCCTGATGAAGTCCACGCTCCGGCCAGCACCCATCCAGATCCACAACTCCGAAGGTTTCCAGCTCGAGTTCCAAAATCGCTTCGAATGCCTAAGTGGCGACGTGGACGAATACAATGACGGGTTTGTAGAAGCTGTCCGTACGGTCGGGACTAAGTATTTTAGGACCCGCCGTACAAATAGAACTAAAAAGCTCTCGGACTACACTCTCGAGCTCATGGAGGACAGACGTGAGATGATATTGCGTTCGTCAAGTGATGCTTGCAGATACCGGCAGCTCAATAAGCAGATCTCAAAGTCTCTGAAGCGCGACCTACGTCGGTATAATACCGAGCGTATAACGGAGCCTATAGAGCGAAACAGAGGCTCTAAAGTTTTCGCTAGAGATCTGACTATTGGGCATAGCCGGCTAAGTAAGCTGAAGACTAACGACGGCAAGATCTTAACGTCCGGGCCCGAGCTTTTGAGGGAAGTCGAGAATTTCTATGGACAGCTCTACACTTCAACGACAAGACCCGCATTAAATCTTGCTGAAGACCCTAGAGCAAGATTAACCCGACACTACACTGAAGATATCCCGGACGTCAGCCTGCAGGAGATTCGATTGGCTCTGAAACAGCTTAAAAACAACAAGGCGCCGGGCGATGACGGAATAACGGCAAAGCTACTGAAGGCGGGTGGTGAACCGATCCTTAGGGCCCTTCAGAAGTTATTTAATTCCGTCATAGTTAAGGGAAAAACGCCACAGGCATGGCACAGAAGTGTGGTGGTACTCTTTTTCAAAAGGGTGACAACACCCTTTTGAAAAACTACAGACCCATCTCACTTCTGAGTCATGTCTATAAGTTGTTTTCAAGAGTCCTCACAAATCGTCTCACCTGCAGGTTTGACGACTTCCAGCCGCCCGAACAAGCCGGTTTCCGAAAAGGCTTCAGCAAAGTAGACCACATACATACGCTGCGGCAGGTTATACAGAAGGCCGCCTACCTATATACCGAACTGTTACACCTAACTACTCAGTGAAATAGCGCTAAGTCCTAGCTGTAAGACGCAAGAGTCTTGCAGGCTATGTCTTGTTCTTGCTCAAGTCTTGCACGGTCAGTCTTGGTCTTGGTCTTGCTAAAAATACGCGGTCTTGTTCTTGGTCTTGGTCTTGCAAAAACGCAAGAACAAGACCAAGACTGCAAGACCAAGACTGAATTTGGGCAACACTAAATAATACTTACAATAATTATAATCAGTCACTATCTTCTATCTCTTTTATGAAATTTGACAACAAGCATGATTAATTATTTTCAACTTACACGATCAATACCAACCACAAGAATCACTTCTAGTTTGGCCCATATAAAAAGCAGAACTCTGCTCATACCATATCGATCAGTTGTGTTGTAATCATGTGGCACGGATCAAATCGTCCAGTTATATTTTTGCTTAATAATAGACTGGACAGAGATTTGCGTAGAATCTTTCAACCTTTCAATATTATGCTCACTGTATTTCTCACTTCAAAATACAAAATTAGAAAAAGTTATATCACTGCGTGTGAGAAGAAGTATAACATTTTAATTTTCTGTACTATTTCATTTCTTAATGTTTTTTATATTTATCATTCGTTCAATGATATACACAGTGATTTGCCTAAAATATACAGAAGCGGTTTGGGGTTTGCACTGTATGTGTGTTTGGACACTGTTTGTTTCGCTGGCTACAGTTTACTCGTCATTTGCAACATTTTCCAAAGCCGTAGCAACGTTTCACTTATATTAAAGTTTCAAGACATTAATAGGAGCATTGACATTAGCAATAGTGTTCGCAGCTATGTTACTTGGAACTGGATTTCACTTATCACTGTAGCCGGAATGTATAATTTACCGAACATTTTAAAAAAACTCCTAAACTCCAATGCTGTTGATTTTCCTGAAGTTGCCCGTGATTTATTATTTACACAATATGATCTTAATTTAATATATTGTATCCGCCTAATAATATTGTTGAGAATATATTTGAAAGAATGGATTAAGAACTTACTAACAATAAATAATGAAGTACAAATTGATGAATACTGCAACAAGTTATATAACACTTATCGAAATATTTTAGAAGCTTACAAACTGTATACAAAATGTTTTCAAGTATTAGTAAGTTGGAATTTGCCTACTTTGTTACATTATTATTTCGCTTTCCACTGATATATACAATGACATTATCTTCTTTTTAGATATTATACCATACATACGGCTCGTTCTATTTTATACTAGGTTATGTGCAGACAAGCTTATTTAATTTACGAGTGATGTCACACGAAGTAAGTATACGCATAATGTATTTAAAGCTTTCATTCGGTACCCGGTTATGTTTGGTTAGAAATAATTGGAGAAAAATTTAAGGCTGATTTAGTCCCATAAATGATAAGTCATATAATATACATGCAAATCATTTCAAAATAATAATGTATATAAAACTTTCATTTGGTTATGTTTGGCTTCGCCCAGGAATTCCGTTATTAGCTTCAAAAATGCAATCATTTGGTTATGTTTGGCTTCGCCCAGGAATTCCATTATTAGCTTCAAAAATGCAATCAATTAGAATGCCATACGTTGCGTAACAGGGAATGAAGGAATACATTTATTTGTGCCCATATTTAAATCTAAAATTAAAACAATTCTCCTGTAATCAGCTGCCTATATCAACTGTCATATTAATAAAAAAAATACCACTTTAATAAAACGAAATAACAAAACTTCATTTTAAAATCTTCATATTATTTTATTTGTGCATAGTTGTTCAATATCATTTAATGTTAATTATTAAGTTTAAATGGGTTCACCATAATTGTTATTATTTTTTCTCTTTTCATTTTGATCCTGACATTTCTATAATTTTATATTCCATCCATCCATTATGTACCAGTCTAACTAATGAGGAATTATTTTATAAAGGCTATATCTGACATCGACGCACAAACGAGTACCCTGGATCCAGTACATGATTCTGAACCCCCAGTGGTGGAATTTTTCGTCAGCTTTTTCATGATTAACAAAAAAATATAGTTAGTTTTTTTCACTTTAGACCGTTCATAAATGATATACTTTTATAACCCAATAAGATTTTAAAGTAAACATTAATTAATTCGCCTATTACACATAAAAAGCACAATGAAAACAAAACTATCTTATCAGCTAGATTTAATAGAGTTCACATCACTAATACAAACCCGAAGTTCAAAGGCCGAGCCGACATTTTTTTTTTAAACACTGTGAATTCTGTAACCGTTCATTAACGACATAAATGTCTATCATAATTTTACTAGTGGCTTGCGGTCTAGCTTGTTCGCGAAGTTTGCGTTACGATGTCAGATAAACCCTGTATTATTATTTTTAGGGTTGTTATGTCTCATTGCAACGCTGTGCATAAATAAATAATTCAGTCGCATCTTAAGCTTAATGCAAAAATGCTTTTCGTCTAAAAATACACACAATCACAAAAAAAAAACATCACATCACATCTCACACACCGCACAACCAATCAATCTTGTGTTTTCATCTGACATTATGCTGGGCTGAGGCCCTTTTGGAATTATAAGCTAAGTCTTACATTTTTAAAGTTTTAAGTGCGTACTTATCCTGTAATGTCAATAAACGCATTTTTCTTTCTTTCTTTCTTTCTTTCTATATTATATGACTTATCATTTATGGCAGTAAATCAGGCTTAAATTTTTCTGCAATTATTTTACATATACGGCTTTTGGTGCCTCGTTAGTTGGAAGAAATGTTTTTGTTTTATGTTGGAATTTTTGATTTAACTGAAAGCACACTCCATGGTTAGGTTTTTTTTTGTTATACGAGAATAAGATTGAGAAGAATGTGTCTCTCACACCTAATATTTTGTGTCGTTTTAAGAAGCTAATTCATTTCTATACACTGATTGATCTTTGATTTTTCCTCTTTTATTTTTAATTTGTAATTGTTTATGTTTTTTACTCAAAGCCAGTATTACACATTATGTAGCCAAGCATATTGTACGTTACGGAATTGCACTGCTAACAGGGGTGTTCGGCACTGATACAGCTGCACAGAAGCTAAACTTAGTATTCGGGGACACTGTTGGAGCTGCCGAACCTTGGACAAAACTGTCCTTGGATTGTATAGATTCAATTTCTCAGTATTGTATAATTGCATGGCACACGTGTGAGCACAATGTACTTGCTGTAAAGCTATTTGTTGGGTTAGTCTTTTTAATTGACTTGATTGTGCTCTGGCTGTTGAGAGTATATCATGATCACTCAAATGTCTCGCTGGTGGTGGCGTGTGTGTTGGGTCATTAGGTTCCCTTCAATATGGTTGCGCTGAATGATGCTGATCCATACGTCATGTTTGTGAACGGACGCCGTCAGAGGGGACTGGTCATCTCTTAGCTGCCACGGCGTATTTTAATTTCAGAATTTTATGTTTTTTGTGTTTTCCATAATGGATGCTCTCAGCGTACAATATATTTCTGCATCGTTCTCACACAGTTGATTTCAATATGAATGATGTAATCAAATATTTGTATCAATAGCTTGATAATTTAAAAGAGTATCCATGGAGTTTCTTGCCTGTTCTTCTCCATAGGTACCTACTCTTTGGAATGGGCGACTAGCTTTATCTTACTGACTGACCAACCTTCTGACATTTCAAAAGTGCCTGTAACTGGTTTATTTGAAATAGATGCTTTGATTTTGATTTTTTTTTTTATTTTATTTTTTTTTTCCGTACGGTGCCGCACGCTCTATTATATTCTCATTAAGGTACCTACTATCTAGATTGTATTATTTGATTCTGGGTATCTGATTAAGTTTTTCAATGAATACATTTTCACAGTGTAGTTGCTGTACCATTACAGAACACGGCTGGCGCTTAATATTAATTACTTTACCACTATTTAGTTTCAGATGTCTCTATCTTCAGGAATCCTTGTTAGCATATGGATTGGTAAATTTTTGTTACTTTTAACATCAACTTGTTGGCAATGTAAGAACTTTTATTTATCTGTGAAAGAAGCTGAGTCGGCGTGTATACAGCTTGTGATAGATAATAATAGTCCAGGTGAGGCTTTGACTGTACTCGCATATAGGATATTTCAAATTGTATTATGAGTAACCTTCTTCAAGCATGATATTTTTTTTTCTTCATAAATCATGTTTATTAGTCATTGAATAGATGGGCTGGCTTCGCAAGACAATTAAAATGGCATGATGCAAACCATGAAGATCAATAATTCTAATCCCTCAAATTTCAATGTTCTGGTGAAGCCGTTTGGAGGGCGGGTCTGAGCAGTTGTGTTGCGATGTGTGCCGGGTACGATGCGCCAATTGTTGTCGTGTCGGTAGTTTGGTCGTCGAGGGTAGCGGGATCCGAAGCACGGTGCTCCGCTGGCCGACCGCAGGTAGTTGGGGGCCCAAGTAGTGTGCCAGCCACATACGAAAGGCTGCCCCGCCAACTGCGAAAAATCCCAGGGTGGCCCCATCGTGCCGGTTGGCGACCGGACGAGAGGACCCGATGGCGATCCCTGGGGGGGTTCGGGCGTCCCCGTAGTCTCCAGATCAATCTCCCTCTGGCCCGGCATCGTTGGTCGCATTGTTGGGATTAACATTGCATCACCTCACTCAACTGCCGTCTTCCTTCCTATTCACTCAATTAACACCTCTATGTTCCGGACGAAGCGTTTCGCCTCGTCCTTTATACTGCGTACATCGAGGGACTGGAACAATCTGCCGGCGGCGGTGTTTCCGTCGGACTACAATTTGAGTGTCTTCAAGGCTATAGTGAATAGGCTCTTAATAAACTAGTGCGCTTTACCATCAACGATTGCGTCACTGCTTACCATCAGGCGGGATTGCGGTCAAGCGGATATTTTAATAAAAAAAAAAAAAAAAAGTTATGAGGATTCGTGATTACCGGTCATGACTATCCCTGTATTATTATACAAGATACTACTATATTGGTGCCATTTTTTGTGTTCTGAATGGGAAATCGGCCAATGATCTCTTCCCCTCTGGGCGGAGTGGAAGGGCGGTATTACTTTGATACATGTGTCGGCCTCACCTCCGCTCTGGCGCTTGCTAATAGAGGCCGTTGTCTCTATTACTCATTGATGTGATGCTAAGATCCGTGACCGTGGCAAAGGACCCCTGTGCGCACTGTGTGTGATACAGTTCTTTATAAACATACAATATATTAATGTCACCATTAATGAAGTACGCTGTTATGTGATGTCTGTGGCGTTTGTGCTTAGTAAGTAAATAATCTTATTTCGAATGTATTCCTTACAGAAAATGTCAGACATCTGTGCAAGCGCGTGCTACAAGTTAACCGGACTTTCAGTAAGATGACAGCATATGGCCTGTTCACTATAGATGTCACTCTACCGATACCTGTTATAGGACTCTTAACTACATACGTTGTTGTACTACTGCAGTTTGCTTTCCTGTAGAAATACTTATTTAATCAATATATTTTCAACAAAAATGTTTTTTTTTTTTAATTTGATTAACTGTTCAAACGAACCTTTCCTTAATCTAAGCCTTTTTTTATAATTTCACAACAAAAATGTAACCTATGTATGTTATGGTCCATAAAATATCGTATATACTTAATCATACTGGATCGGTTTAGATAGTTAATAAAAAAACTAATCAAATAACCACGTGAATTTGTTAACTGACTAAATGTTATAATAATAATAATTTATTTCAGGTAAGATACCCATAATTTCACATAGTAAATACAAATACACAGCAGACATGATATACAAACAAAAGAAAAATAAAATAAAATAAATAAAGAATATACTAGAAACATTAATTAAATCATTCTAACATAATTAATTATAGTTGACATCGCATTAAATAAATAAATCATAAAAAAAAAACAAATAAATCTATGGTAGAAAATGTCAAATAAAAATAAATTAAATTTCAGATAAATTAATAATGCATTAAACAATTTACTAATAGACTAGGTACTATATTAATATTAATCAGAATAATTTTTAAAATATATTGTAATAAGTATATTATAATTATATTAATTAGATGTCAGCTACATTAAATTTACATGCATCATACACAGCCTGGATAACGACATTGTTCGTGTTACGAATTCTGTCCATAAAGGAAGCGGCCCGCTTTCTCATTACTGCATAGAAGTCATCTACCCTATTCTCGGCGAACATGCCAGAAGCACTACACCGCCACGGCAGATTGAGTATTGCTCTGAACGCATTATTGTACTGCACGCGAAGAGCGTGGTACGTTCGTCGGGTGTATTTGCCCCACAGGTAGCAGGTATAAAACGACTGACAATACGCCGTGAATAGGGTGATTTTAACAGTTTTACTGCACCGCGCAAAACGACGCGCCAACATATTGCTTTTAGCGGCAATGGACCTCCTCTGCCTTTCCATATCAAGATCGTCCCCAAGATTATCCTGTATTACATGCCCAAGATATTTAAAGCTGGTTACGATTTTTAATTGTTTACCACCCAAGGTGATTACTGGGTTATAGCAATTCGTTTTGTCGTGTCTAAATATCATAACTTCCGTCTTACCTACATTATACTTAAGCCCGTGGGCTGTAGCATATTTTTCACATATTGATAGCAGTGTACGTAAACCGTGCACGGAGGGGCTTAACAAAACCATGTCGTCGGCGTAGCTCAAGTTGTTTATATTAGTTGTTATAACAGTTCTTCAGTTTGCATGATATGTTACAGTCGTACTCTTTGATATAGGATTATTATTATTATCGAATTATAATGGTATCAATTTAAAGTGACTGATATTGCTTAGCCAGTTAACAAAGCCATAATATGATAAATTTGTTAATCTTTAGGTTACTCCTATAGACTCGGGGACGTCTATCGGCCCCTAAACTATATGTTTAGGGGCCGGGGTCTGTATCCCCTAGACCCATTTAGGGAGGCTGGAATACGGCGTTATTCGCCCTCCGCCGACGTTCGGTACGTAAAACCACCGCATCCTAGGACTCTACGCTGCTGATCATCGATAACGGCCGGCAGTGACAGATTATTGCCTAATTCTAAGACGAGGGCATGACACGGGTCCTCCCATGCGGCACATTCGGCCAGCGTATGCTGCGCCGTGTCACCAGTGGTGACACCAGGCGTCCTGCTCCCTGGTTATGTCATACAGGTACTTTGCGAAGCTATCTTGCCCTGAGGCAATTCAAGCAGTTTCGGGTGACATATGTGCTATATGTCGCCCGAAACTCCTTGAATTCTCCTGAACCAAATTTGCCAGTCCTTGAGCCACCAGGCAGGCCAACTCATAGAAGTTCATGCGATACTCCCATATGATGATCCTGAAAGCTACTATCTTGCAGACCCGGGTTACCGGAAGGGCCTGCTGGTGCCAACGACGAGGGGAGTGGTTCCGGAGGGCTACATTAGCAATATGCGACTTGGCAATACCCCAGATTCAGCCCGGAGGCACTCGGCGTCAGGTGTACAAGTGGTCGCCGGAGATGATGTCTTTGCGTGAAGCTTGCGTAGCTGCGCAACACCGGTACACCAGGCATCGCAGGCTCCATATCCTGCCTCTAAATACGGAGGCCATACAGGCGGAGCTATACGAGGAGTAGAGAGCGGCGAAGACCGCCGTCCGAGCGGAGATCGAGCGGGCTAACGGGCTGGTCCGCGAGGAGCTCCTGGGGACTCTGACCAAAAAAAAAACGTGAGGCGCTTAATATACAAAAATTGTGGCACAAAGCGCATCACGCTTTTTCTCATTTATACTAGTATTGTCTATACAGTAAGTTAAGAAAACCCTGCCCGACCCATAAGGATAATAAAGGTTAGGTAAACACATGACCAAATATAAAATTTTACGTAATCATCATAGTACCAATACAAATGAATTTTGAAATAATCTTTTTTTCCCGCGAATTTATTCCAACTTCCCCGAAATTTGGTAATTTCTAAAAAAGTGACAACACCGGTATTATTATGAGCGAATAGCGATGTGACCACGTGCCGCGTGCCCTGCCGCCCGCCGCCCGCGGAAGGGTGCTCATCGCACATTTATTAAGTTAAATTTTTTTAGGGGGATTTTTTTTTTAAAGTTTAGTCTGGTTTTGTATCCATTAGTAGAATCAGTTATCGATACCTAACAACGACTTCACGGGTCGGACAGGGTTTTCTTAACATACTGTAAACTATTGTCATAAATTAAATTTTTAAATTATATTTAACTTTTTAGTTTGATATTCTTTAAAAGCATATTATCTTTAGTTTTTTAAACTACACACATCAAAAGTGTCTAGGGATCAACATATATTTTTGCAATAACTTTTCTCCTGATTGATATTAATTAAAATTTTCTTTAAGGATTCATCAAATAAAGTGTTTTCGTTTGTCACAGTAACGACAAACCAAGTCACCTTTGCATTAATAAAGAAATTTGCCATTTTCCTAATAAAGGGATATTTGACATTTGAACCACTAACACAAAAGTTCGAAAAAAAGACTGAAATAACAGTTTTCTCTAAAATTTTATTGGGTAACTTAAACAATTAATAATCCGTGTTTCTACCGCGAACACTAACAACACAAGAACATCGGTTTGGCATACTCAAAATGAGTTCATCCAAATCACGCTGTGGAATGGCCGCCCATGTTCGTTGCAACAACAAAAAAAGGTCTTCTTGCGACTGGATACCCTCCATATTCGGCAGAGCTCTTCTCTGTAGCATATCCCATGCATGCTCAATCGGGTTCAAGTCTGGCGACTGAGCAGGCCAGGGCAGGACATTGATGTTAGCTGCGGCGAGAGTCTGTCTTACAACTCTTGCGGTGTGCGGTCGTGCATTATCATGCATTAACTGAAATAAGGGACCGATTTGCACTTGTAGAGGAACGATGACGTCTGATACAATCGTCTCAGCATAAATTTGAGCGTTGAGGTTGCCTCTGATCCAAATCACTCAGTTCTTCCGCCGATCCAAATACCCGCCCATACCATGATGGTTCCACCACTATAAGGATGGACTTCCTGGCAGGATTTTAATCGCTGTTGGCGTCCAGGGGTTCTCCAGTGTCGTATACGTCTTGTATCCGGTCTCATACCAAAACGAGACTCATCAGAAAAGCACACGAAACGCCATTGTTCTTCTGCCCAATTTCTGTGTTCAAGAGCCCATTGATATCGAATCCTACGATTGTGCATTGCTATAGGTGGTACCCGTAGCGGTCTTCGGGAATGAAGGTTCACTTCATGCAAGCGGTTTCTGACTGTTTGGTCGCTAATTAAGTTCCACGAAGAGTGATGAAGCCTCACGGCTAACATCATGGCGGTTATTGTTGGAGCTCTTCGAGTTAAGATTTGAATGTATCGGTCTTGTCTCCGTGTGGTGCAGCGATACCGTCCTCCATGGCGCTCAGCCACGGTACCAGTGCTTCGGTAACGTGTCCAAAGTCGACTGATAACACTCTGACTTGTATTCAGAGCTAAAGCCACAGTACGTTGCCGGGAACCAGCTTCTATCATTCCCACGGCTCTGAGCATTTCTTCCCTGCTTAAATGACGTCGCCGCTCCATAATAACGTTGGTTTTAATCAGTAGTAGGGAAACAGTAGCACTAATAATGTCTTCAATGCGTTGTATGTTTTTATAGGGAAAATATTGACAGCTGATTTTCATCTTTTACTCGAGTTTGATTCACAGTTCCTGATTCAAATTATGAAATGCACCAAAAAGGATCCATATAAATTTATAAAATCATAAATTTATTACAAAGCCACATCTCAATCTCAAGAAATCCGCATAAAAATGCTTGATCCCTAGACACTTTTGATGTGTGTATTTATATTGTCAAGGCAAGTTGACGAAGACACCGCGATCCGAGTAGGTAAGTGTAAAAAAGCAGAAAACAAATTAATTAAATTATAAAATCTAAACAGATTGAGAAGTCTAATACTTGAAAGCGTAACATCTAAAATAATAATTTTGAAATCTACACATAAAATATTACTACACTACACATATAATAATTTTGTTACTCAAGTGAATCCTCCATTACCAATTTAAAACTAACAAAATTCCCAGAGGGGGGGCTATGAACACAAATTATAGGTAATGTGTTGCTCAAGTTCAACACAAGACAACTCAATAGTGCACTCAATTGAAAGATCAACTAAATCTAAACGTTGTTTACACGTCAACATTTTCTAAACAAGAATTATTGATAAACACTACTTCATGTTCTCTCAATCAGTGTTCAGTCAAACATAATACCTGAACATCATAATATTCTATAAATAAACTTAACTCTAGCCCTTTGCCGGATAGACACAATGTATTTTGAGGTAAAACATTTAACATAGGCAGCTGATCCATTGTCGGACCCAATAGTTTAAACTACAAGGAAAGCATTACAAAGGAAGCATTAGTATCACTACTAACAGTGATCGATGGTACACTACAAGTACCAGTGTCATTCTGTATATTATATGATAAAAGATTAGCAATTTGGCTTCTACTACTAGGGGACAAAAACATGCTATATATAGTTTGTCAATTTAAAATCAGAAATAAATTAATTACAATAAAAATATAAAATAGTATCACTGCGATCACAAGTCCTATTATAAAAATAATAAATGAAGTATATTATTTAAATAGTAAATGTGCATATTTTGCTCCCTGGATAAGTACCGGGAATAAGGCAAAGCACAAAAAATAAATCTACAACCATTGGTCTCACCAAGATGTAGCACCAAATGTACACATTATTGTTTCTTACATTTAAACTATCCCCAATAATATAACTGTTGATCTGGGGTTTGTTTTTGTCAATTTAATATTATTAATTAATTGGCTATCTATAATGATAATATGCGGCTTGATGACCCAGATTTAACTCAAAGCGGTCTCCAAAGCCTGGAGCACAGGCGTAGAGTAGCTAGCCTTTCGATGTTCTATAGGATGCATTTTGGTCAGTGTGCGAGAGAATCGTATGATTTAATTCCCCCATCTCCGTTCCACCATAGGACGACCCGTCGTACGGCAAGTTTCCACCCTTACGTTGTTAACACTACTATGATCCGGACGAAGCGTTTCGCCTCCTCGTTAAGGATATAGGAATACCGCGTACATCGAGGGACGAAAACAATCTGCTAGCGGTGGTGTTTCCGTCGGATTACACTTTGAGTGTCTTCAAGGCTGGAGTGAATAGGTTCTTAATAAACTAGCGCGCTTTACCATCAACGATTGCACTACAGCTTACCATCAGGCGAGATTGCGGCCGAGCACTAGTTTATAATTTATATTAAAAAATAATAAAATATCATATCTTCTATAACTTTTCTACTGAAGTGAAAAAGGTATTTGACATACCTATGTGAAGACTTTCATACAACTAAAATCGTACAATTTAAATAGCCACGATAACACTACACAACCTGTATAACTATAAATTATAATGATTATAACAGAAGAAAATAAAACAACCTCAAAACAAAATCACTCCAGGAAAAAACGAATTCATCATAAGCAATCCCAGGAGAGGTTAAGGGAAAAAAATAGTATCAATAAAAAAATAATTATTTAAATATTGAAAGACGTAGATTTTTCAGCTATTACTACACTTATAAATTAGTCACTATCCTTTTATATGATTTGACAACAAGCACGATTAATTATATTCAACTTATACTAACGATCAATACCAACCACTAGAAATACTTTCGGGTTGGCCCACATTAAAAGTGAGAACTCTGTTCGTACCACATCAATCAGTTGCGTAGTAATCATGTGGCGCAGATCAATCCCTCCAGTTAAATTGTTACTTAATAATAGACTGCACGAAGATTTTCGCAGAGTCGATCAACCTTTCAATATTATGCTCACTGTATTTTTCACTTCCAAATACAAAATTAGAAAAAGTTATACCACTCCACGTGAGAAGAAGTATCACATAATAATGTTCTGTGCTATTTCATTTCTTCATGTTTTTGTACCTGTCGTACGTTGAAATATGTACACAGTGATTTAGCGAGAACGTACATAGGCGGTTTCGGGTTTGTAGTATTATCGTGTATCAATAACATTTTGTGTTTCGCTGGCCACAGTTACTCATCATTTGCAACATTTTTCAAAGCCGTAGCAACGAGGGCAATGATAGAAGCATTGACATTAGCGGAAATACTGTTCGCAGATTTGTTGTGTTTCGATGTGTGCCGGGTACGATGCGCCTAATGTTGTTGTGTTGGGAGTTTGGTCGTGGAGGGTCTTCAGATCAATCTCCCTTTGGCGCAGCATCGTTGGTCGTGTTGTTGGGTTTAACATTGCATCACCTCGCTCAACTGCCGTCTTCCTTCCTATTCGCTCAGTTTTTTTGAGTGAATAGGTTCTTAATAAACTAGCGCGCTTTACCATCAACGACCGCATCACTGCTTACTATCAGGCGGGATTGCGGTCAAGCGCTAGTTTATAATAATTAAAAAAGAAAAAAAAAAATACATGCGGCCCGTTCATTTTAACTATGTTATGCCCAGACACGCTTATTTCAATTAAAAGTGCTGTCGCACGAAGTGAGTATATACATAATGTATTTAAAGTTTAGTTTTCATTTGGTACCAGGTTATGTTTAGACCCAGAAATTCCGATATTTAGGCTGAATATTAAAAACAATGTAATTAATTTGAATGTCATTAATTTCGTAATGATACTAATGTTTTGAAATATAACTTACATATATATTATATATTAATCTTTTTAATATTATTTTGATTTATTTTTGAATAATCAGTGATGTGAAACAATTCAAACATTTACAATTTTGAAACTTTTATTCATTTATTTTAAATGTCGAAAAGTGGTTTACTTGGTGCCTTGTTAATTGGAAGAAAATTTTGGATTAAATTTAAAGCACACGCCATAATTAGGCACATTTCTTTACACGAGAAAAAAATTGAAAAGAATATTTCTCTCACACTTAATAAACTTCTCCTCTCCTTTTATTATTTCGTGCGATGCCCACGCTCTATTATATTTTCATTAAGGTACTATCTAGATCGTATTATTTAATTCTTGGTATCTGATTAAATTGCTCAACGTGTTTTTTTGAAGTGAAACTTCTTTACGCAACTTCTTTCTGACTTGGGGAGTAAGCTGGCGTAAGCGTTACGAAAATTGATCGGGCAAGGCGAACGGAAGTTAAGTGGGGGATATAAGCACAGAGGCGCCCGTGGCGCGAGCTTGGTACTACAAGGTCTACAACGAGTTTTTTTTTTTTCAATAAAAATAGAAGATCTATGCAAAAATATTTTTTTTTTTTAAATTTTGAGACACGGATACACTTATTTATTTATTTATTTACACTTAACCCGTGAATTATCTCGGGAACCAGAGGTCGTGGACTACCCGAGTTTGGGGTCCCCTGATTTAGGAGGAAGAGCCCGACCTTTTGGCCCCGAGGGAATTCACTACCCCCTCCCCCCGACCCCCTTTAGTTACCTTACCTCCCCGTGGATTATCTCGGGAACCAGAGGTCGTGGACTACCGGAGTTTGGGGTCCCCTGAATCAGGAGGAGGAGCCTGACCTTTTGCCCCGAGGGAATCCACTCCCCCCCTCTCCCCCTCCCCCCTCCCCCACAACCCCACGAAACCTATCCCCCCCCGACCCCCTTTAGTTACCTCACCCCCCCGTGGATTATCTCGGGAACCAGAGGTCGTGGACAACCCGAGTTTGGGGTCCCCTGAATCAGGAGGAAGAGCCCGACCTTTTGGCCCCGAGGGAATCCACTCCCAAGTTTTTATTTAATAAATCTATTAAACCTTTCAAAGCAGCTGAGGACTCCTTTGTGATAAGTTCTATATTAAACAAAGCTGACACATGATTCTGCACCAACAACCTTTTATTATGAAACCGATCACAGACTAAATTCCAAGCCACAATATAGTTGCTAGCGGAAAACTGAATTGATTGAACAACCACAGCAGCAGATTCTTCCAAAGAAGCACGCAAATAATGAAATTTGTTGATCTCATCAATACCGTCATTATGATGGATGAGACTAGTAAAGGTGTCACGGAATTCTAACCAATTCCTATATAATCCATTAAATTTTGGCAGTTGTATGGTAGGTAGCTTAATTGGTTTATATCCACTACCACGACTACTTTGACCACAAATCGAATCATCATCTTTGTTACATTTAACTAACTGGAGCCCGCGACAATGTCTTATAGTACAATGTCTCAAACTCAGAACGCTCAGACAACTGGGCCTTCGAATCATCAACCATACATTCCAACCGCAACTGCACCTCATCGTATTGTTCGTACAACGACTCAATTTTGCCCATGCGCAGCTGTAGTTCTATGACATCACAACTGTTTAATTTGTTATCATATATTGTGTCCAGGTAATTGATGAATATTGTTAAGCGGCCTTTGAAACTACCTTATTTCTTTACTAATTCCCTCTCCTCGGACATACTGGGATTCGAGTGTTGTCGACCTGAGATGTATACAGTAACAATACGTTTATAAAAAGAAATTATATAGCTACTAAGTTATGGATAGTTTTAATGTGATAGTAATTAGGTAACATTTACTGTAATATTTGTAACATAAAATAATAAATCTACCTACAACTGTGAGGACGAAAAGTTTTTATTATTAATTCCTCAGCAATTAATCTGATGTGCTTAACTAAGCAACAAATCTCAAGTGCACTACGGTTTAATAAACTGACAATGCAGTGAATAATAGGAAATAATATCGCAACACCAACCACAATAAACTTGTCTTACGAATACCTACACTACTATACTTATCTAAAGTATTATATAATAAGATTTGTTGCTAATTATACGCGTAGCATACAAAATAACGAAACAATTCAAAATGGTAGGTACTCAAAGAACATAATTTAAGTATATAAAATGATACAAGTTAAAGCACTAACCTTTGGTTACTTATAATTAAAGTTAAATACAACCTATACGAGTGTTGGATGACGAAATTATCCAATATAAACTTAACACCGTGAAAATTATGTGCACTTAATCCTTATGTTCCATGTTGCGCTTGCGGCATAAAATCTCTCAAGTCCAGGTTAATTATATCCGTCGTTATTATCGCTGATTTCATTAATCTTCGAACAAACTTGATGAACAAACTTGATGAATACCTCAATTCGGCTCGATAATGGACCATGTAAATGGATACCAGGACTTGGGTAAAAATAAAACTAGGAGAACGTGGAACTTTTAAAAATGATGTACTCACTAGCGAGTCTAATACACATGTGTTAAAATATGACAGGCCAATTATTCTTATAACTACTTAAAAACTATAAAAGGTCTTATCGATGCTTGCTGCTCCAACAAGTCCATCAGGCGCTCCAACAATAATACTTACAATAATTATAATCAGTCACTATCTTCTATCTCTTTTATGTAATTTGACAACAAGCACGATTAATTATTTTCAACTTATACGATCAATACCAACCACAAGAATGACTTTTGCTTTGGCCCATATAAAAAGGCAGAACTCTGCTCATACCATATCGATCAGTTGTGTTGTAATCATGTGGCACAGATCAAATAGTCCAGTTATATTTTTGCTTAATAATAGACTGGACAGAGATTTGCGTAGAATCGTTCAACCTTTCAATATTATGCTCACTGTATTTTTCACTTCAAAATACAAAATTAGAAAAAGTTATATCACTGCGTGTGACAAGAAGTATAACATATTAATTTTCTGTACTCTTTCATTTCTTAACGTTTTTTGTATTTACTGTTCGTTCAGTGATATACATAGTGGTTTGGCTAAAATATACAGAAGCGGTTTGGGGTTTGCACTGTTAGTGTGTATGGACACTGTTTGTTTCGCTGGCTACAGTTTACTCATCATTTGCAACATTTTCCAAAGCCGTAGCAATATTTCACTTATATTAAAGTTTCAAGACATTAATAGGAACATTGACATTAGCAAAAGTGTTCGCAGCTATGTTATTTGGAACTGGATCTCACTTATCACTGTAGCCGGAATGTATAATTTACCGAATATTTTAAGAAATCTCCTAAACGGGTCAGCTGTTCATTTTCCTGAAGTTGCCCGTGATTTATTATATACACAATATGATCTTAATTTAATATATTGTATCCGCCTAATAATATTGTTGAGAATATATTTGAAAGAATGGATTAAAAACTTACTAACAATAAATAATGAAGAACAAATTGATGAATACTGCAACAAGTTATATAACACTTATCGAAATATTTTTGAAGCTTACAAACTGTTTGCAAAATGTTTTCAAGTATTAGTAAGTTGGAGTTTGCCTACATTGTTACATTATTATTTCGCTTTCCACTGATACATATAATGACATACTCTTCTTTTTAGATATTATACCATACATACGGCTTGTTCTATTTGATACTAACTTATGTGCAGGCATGCTTATTTAATTTACGAGTGCTGCCACACGAAGTAAGTATATGCATAATTTATTTAAAGCTTTCATTCGGTACCAGGTTATGTTTGGTTAGAAATCATCATCATCATCAACCTTTTTATCGTCCCACTGCTGGGCACAGGTCTCCTCTCATACAGAGAAGGATTGAGCGTAATCACCACGCTTGCTCAATGCGGGTTGGCGATTCCAGACTTAAAGTCCATGTTTCCTCAAGATGTTTTCCTTCACCTTCAGTCATTGGTACTTGCCTGACCTGGAATCGAACCAGCGCACTCATACTTGAGAGGCTGGTGTTTTAACCACTAGGCCACCACGACTACGACTGGTTAGAAATAATTGGAGAAAAAATTAAAGCTGATTTAGTCCCATAAATGATAAGGCATATAATATAGATGCAAATCATTTTAAAATAATAGAAAAAATTAAATGAATGTAATAACGAATGAAATTTTTAAATGCATTATGCATTAATATTAATGCATAATGCATATAAAACTTTCATTCAGTTATGTTTGGCTTCGCCCAGGAATTCCGTTATTAACTTCAAAAATGCAATCAATTAGAATGCCATACGTTTCGTAACAGGGAATGAAGGAATACATTTATTTCTGCCCATATTTAAATCTAAAATTAAAACAATTCTCCTGTAATCAGCTGCCTATATCAACTGTCATATTAATAAAAAAAAATACCACTTTAATATAACGAAATAACAAAACTGCAATTTAAAACCGTCATATCATTTGATATTATTTTATTTGTGCATAGTTATTCAATATCATTTAATGTTAATTATTAAGTTTAATTGGGTTCACGATAATTGTTATTATTTTTTCTCTTTTCATTTTGATTCTGACATTTCTATAATTTTATGTTCCGTCCATCCATTATGTACCAGTCTAACTAATGAGGAATTATTTTATAAAGGCTGTATCTGACATCGACGCACAAACGAGTATCATGGATCCAGTACATGATTCTGAACCCCCAGTGGTGGAATTTTTCGTCAGCTTTTTCATGATTAACAAAAAAATATATGTAGTTTTTTTCACTTTAGACCGTTCATAAATGATATACTTTTATAACCCAATAAGATTTTAAAGTAAACATTAATTTACATTACATTAATTACACAAAAAAAGCACAATGAAAACAAAACTCGAAACACTATCTTATCATCTAGATTTAATAGAGTTCACATCAATAATTCGTTCGCGGGTGTCTGTGCAAGTCACACGTAATCGCGCCGTCTCTGTTAGAAATTCTAAAAGTGGTGGTAAACTCCGCGTCTATTGTTATGAATTACACGTCATAATGTGCGTTGAATCTCTTAGTTAAACCCATTAAACGCAATTATCGTTAAACAGTCTAGAACTCCCAAATTGATCAAAATAAAAAACTTTATAAACATTACAAAATAAATAAGTTGGTGGAAGTGTTTTTGTGTTAAGTTTTTGTGAGTTTGACAGTTCAATACACATAGATCACTGCATATATGTACCTAATATACTCATAGCTCCTTTGTGTACCATTATTTCAATTGTGCCAGTAGTATCCAATTGATTTGAACGGTAAGAGGTGGACCGCAATGGACGGCGGTTCGCAGTTTCCCGAGTTCGAATCCAGTTGCGAACGAACACATTTTGCAAAATTTTGTTTTTTTCGTTCTGGAAACCGAATATACCAGGAAATAAATAGATTTCTGATATTCTACATTTTTGCCGATTGAATCGAAAGAAATGAATATCCCACGAACCCCTCAAAAATCAACGAACTCTCCGCTTCGGCACGGGCAATCGATATCTGAACCTGATTTATCATCTACCCCATTAACTATGAACGTGTCCGAACAAAATGTAACCGTAAGAAACAAGCGCCCACGCACTGTGGACTCCCCTAATACTGAAACCAACCAATTTTTTTGCACATTTAACCAATTCAAAAATGAATTTAAGAACGAAGTCATGCAAATGCTTGCAACGTGGAAAGCCGACAATGACGACAGACTCTCTTCCTGGAAAGCAGAGCATGATACAGTCTTGAATGGCTTGGTTAGAGATGTGAATGAACTGAAGTCTGAATGTGCAGAGATACGAAAATCTTATGTAGAAATCGAAACCAGCATATCTTTCTCGAATAAATGCTATGAAGAGATCAAGGTTGGTTTGGCTGTCCTAGAAAAACAGAAAAAGGATAATGTCGACCGCATTGAACAGCTTGAGAAGCACATCCAAGATCTGCACCTTCAATCACGTCCTTCAACAGTGGAGTTTAGAAACATTCCAGTGAAAGCAAAGGAAAATCCTGAGGATCTTATGTCTCTTGGGAAATCCAGAAGGGAAGCTTACGTGACCTGTACCGCCTGCCGGGGACCACGGGAACACCTAGACCTATTGTCGTAGAGTTCAATTCGGTTATGAAAAGGAATGAGTTCCTGTCAAATGTCCGTAGCTTCAATAAAGACCGCCCTGTAGTTGACAAGCTAAACACGCACACTATTGGGTTGGTAGGTGAGAAGAAGCCAATCTACGTAGATGAACATCTTTTGCCATCAAAGAAAAAGCTATTCTATGATTCAAGGGTATTGGCAAAAGCCAACAAGTTCCCTTGCTGGAACTCATACGGGAAAATTTTCATAAGAAAGGATTCCAATAATCCCAATGAGAAACCGACGCAAATAAGGTCTGAAAAATGTTTGCTCGCCCTAGCTTACAAGCAATGACTATACTGCACTTCATTACTTCTTATAACTTGCATGCTGCTTATTCATGTACGTTAAGGGCACCTTTGTGTTTGAAATATTTTGTATACAAACGAAATGTTGTTAACACTAGTAGTGAGATTGACTACTGCAACCCAATCTTAGGCACTATTAATTACAAAAAGACTAAAAATTTACGACTTATTTTTGTGTGGGCATTTAAATTAAATGGATTTTTCTATAAAATGCAACTGTTCTTACTGTTCCAGCAAATTTTCAATGGCTAATTATATATCCAACGAACTTGACAATATTGATATAGCTTCATCGTATGAATGCCCGCCTGACAGATGCACAGAGTACATTACAAACCCTAACTTAGACCTGAAAATTGTACATATTAATATTAGGAGTATTAATAAGAATTTTGATCAATTCATTACTATGCTGTCCATCACTAAAATAGTTTTCGATGTTATTGTGCTCACTGAGTGCTGGCTTAAAGTATCTGGATCTATTCCTTTTATGCAGGGATATACTTGTCACAAGACTGTAAATAACGGATCACAAAATGATGGAGTCGTAGTTTTCATTAAGTCATCCCTTCGATGTACAGTGCATGAACCCCCTTTTTACGGCGCTAACTGCCTTCTTTGCACCACAGATAATACTGCCATCATCTGTTTGTATCGTTCTCCCGCATATTCTAATTTAGACACCTTTTACAATAGCTTAAACAGTTTAACAGCTTCTATGAATAAATCTCAAAATGTGGTTCTGATTGGTGACCTAAACATAGACATAAAACCTAGTAACCATGACCGAAACTCCGATCATTATCTTACACATACTGCCACTCTTGGTATGCTCCCAGCGCACTTTCGCCCTACCAGAGCAGGCAACTGTTTGGATCATGTACTGTTAAAGACTAAAAATGTAGCGTGTGTTTTGGTACTTCAAACATTCATCACCGACCACCTGCCAATCATCCTGGCCCTAAGGATCAAGCGTCGTTTATCCAAGAATATACAAAGTACATCTCTGCGTTACAATTTCCTAGCAATTCAAGAAGACCTTAAAAGCACTGATTTCACCCCGGTATTAAATGAAATCAATCCTAACTTGGCCGCAGAATTATTTGTGTTAATGCTTCAAGAGGTTATCGCTTCACATACTCTATCCACACGTATCCCCAATAGGATTCGTGTTATTAAGCCATGGATGACTCAGGGCTTGGTAAGATGCATACGCAACCGTGACAGGATGAATTACAGACTAAAAAACGATCCTAATAATACAGTCCTCCAAGTCACTTATAAAAGATATCGCAATTACCTTAATTCTTTATTGAAAAAACTAAGGCGAGCACACGATAGAAGTGAATTGCGAAAGGCTAGAAATAACCCTAAAGCCACTTGGAGAGCAATTAAAGCTATTACCAACTCTCGTCGTCAACCGCAATCTCCCGAAGAACTTCTCCATCTCACTGATGACCATCAGTGAGATGGAGAAAAAATGGGAAAAGCAATTGAGATGGTTTGCTGAAGCTTTAGGACCAAAGCTTCAGCAAACCATCTCAATTGCTTTTTTACCAATATTGGTCGTAGACTAGCCTCCCAAGTAACTCCTCTCCCAAGATCTTTTAATAATATTAGAGTCCCTCCCCTTCCTTCTCCCTCCCAGTCCCTTGTCATACTGCCGGTGGACGTAACACAGGTTGAAAGGCTAATTAGCACTTTGCGCTCTGATTGTGCTACTGGCTATGCTAACATATCAGCTAAAGTACTGAAACAATCAAAATCTATTCTCTCACTACCCATCACGCATATCTTCAATCGTGCTATTGATACTGGAGTTTTTCCAAACGTCCTCAAAAAAGCAATCGCGCACCCAATTTTCAAGAGTGGTGACAGAGCCAACGAATCAAATTACCGTCCAATCTCCGTATTAAGCTCCTTATCTAAGGTTCTCGAAATTGCTTATCTCTCTAAGCACAAAATCATTGCCAACAATCAGTACGGTTTTAGACCTGGAATCTCAACGGAGGATGCTGTTGTTGACCTTACTAAAGCTTTAAAAAGCCTTAGTTAACAAACTTGACAAAGGTATGAAATGCTACGGTATCTTCCTTGACTTATCCAAGGCATTCGACACGGTTTCTGCTCCCATCTTGATCTCGAAAATGGAAAGTGTTGGGATTCGTGGCCTCGCACTGGACATTTTTAAGGATTATCTCTCCAATCGCACTCAACGGGTTAAAATCGGTTCTATAAGAAGTGATGATAAATTTATCAGCTTTGGCGTTCCGCAGGGTAGCATCCTTGGACCCACCCTCTTTCTACTCTACATCAATGACCTGTGTCATGCACATATACAAAATTGCGATATATTTACGTATGCCGGTGACACAGCGTTGATAGTTTATGATACTGACTGGGACGTACTGGGAGGGCGGAACTTTCGCTCCGGTTTGTGATGGAGTGGCTCTCTGAGAATTTACTTACCCTTAACGTTACGAAGACAAGAGTCATTAGATTTTCGTTACCCAACACTTCTAACCCTCCACTGGAATCAGGTCTAATTAAAGCCCATATTTGCTCCGGCGGGGCACCAAATTGCAGCTGCCCATTTCTGTCCTTGGCCACAAACATAAAATATTTGGGGGTCCATATCGACTACAAACTTAGCTGGCAACCCCACATCGAAGCCTTATGTACAAGGATCAGAAAACTAATTTATATATTTAAGGAACTTAGGCACTCAGCTGATCCCGATATAGCTTTGATGGTTTACCAGAGTCTTTGCCAGTCCATTTTCTTATATTGTATCCCAGCTTGGGGTGGAACCTACAAAACGTCCTTATTTAAAATCGAAAGAGCGCAAAGGGCGATTTTAAAAGTCATCCTCTTTAAACGCAGGGATTTTCCCACCATCGAACTTTATTCAGGGGCCAAAGTGCTGACAGTGAGACAGCTTTTTGTGCTTCGCGCTTCATTGCGGAAACACTCCACCCTAAATCTAGATCTCACTAAACTTAAAAGGCGAAAAGGCACTCCTGTATGCGAAATAGTTCAATGCCGTTCTATGTTTGCCAGCCGACAGTATGCAGCGACTAGTTCTCGATTATCTAATAAAATTCAAAAATCTATACCCATTTACTCCCTGACTAAACGGGAAGTTAAACTGAAACTTACAGATTGGTTGCAGAAGTTAACGTACGACGAAACGGAGAATCTTATTACTATTGTCTCTTAAGTATCATTCCAATACTGTATTTTATTTAAGGCGTATTTGTTTTTGTATTACTATTGTTGTCCTTTTCTATTTGCATTCTCTGTATTTGTGTTCATATAAGTACTTGTACGTCACCTTATACCATTTGTGTGTCATACCCTGAGGAACCCTGCCTCCTAAAACACAGGCTTTTGTCCTACTTTAGGAGGCATCAGTTCGCCTTTTAAAGTGACTCCCTGTACAGACGTTTTTGATCCTGTGTACTTATGTGTGTGTGTGTTTTTTTTTTAAAGTGTACAAATAAATTATTATTATTTATTATTATTATAATAATACAAACCCGAAGTTCAAAGGCCGAGCCGACATTTTTTTTTTTAAACACTGTGAATTCTGTAACCGTTCATTAACGACATTAATGACTATCATAATTTTACTAGTGGCTTGCGGTCTAGCTTATTCGCGAAGTTTGCGCTACGATGTCAGATAAACCCTGTATTATTATTTTTAGGGTTGTTATGTCTCATTGCAACGCTGTACATAAATAAATAATTCAGTATCTTAAGCTTAATGCCAAAATGCTTTGCGTCTAAAAATACACACAATCACAAAAAAAAAAAAAACATCAAACCACATCTCACACACCGCACAACCAATCATCACATCTTGTGTTGTCATCTGACATTATGCTGGGCTGAGGCCCTTTTGGAATTATAAGCTAAGTTTTACATTTTTAAACTTTTAAGTGCTAATACTTATGCTGTAATGTCAATAAACGCATTTTTCTTTCTTTCTTTCTATATTATATGACTTATCATTTATGGCAGTAAATCAGGCTTAAATATTTCTGCAATTATTTTAAATATAAGGTTTTTGGTGCTTCGTTAGTTGGAAGAAATGTTTTTTGTTTTATGTTGGAATTTTTGATTTAACTGAAAGCACGCACCATGGTTAGGCATTTTTTGTTATTCGAGAATAAGATTGAGAAGAATGTGTCTCTCACACTTAATATTTTGTGTCGTTTTAAAAAGCTAATTCAGATTTCTATACACTGATTGATCTTTGATTTTTCCTCTTGTACTTTTAATTTGTAATTTTTATGTTTTTTACTCAAAGCCAGTATTACACTATATGTAGCCAAGCATATTGTACGTTACGGAATTGCACTGCTGACAGGGGTGTTCGGCACTGGTACAGCTGCACATTTGCTAAACTTAGTATTCGGGGACACTGTCGTCGTTCGTCGGTCTCCGTGGCGCAGCGGTCAACACGCCTGACTGCGACGTGGAGGCCCCGGGTTCGATCCCCGGCCAGGTCATGATGGGAAACGATCTTTTCCTGATTGGCCTGGGTCTTGGATGTTTATCTATATATGTATCTATTATAAAATATAGTATCGTTGAGTTAGTATCCCATAACACAAGTCTCGAACTTACTTTGGGGCTAGCTCAATCTGTGTGATTTGTCCGTATAAAATAAAATAAATAATAAATAAAATAAACTGTTGGAGCTGCTGAACCTTGGACAAAACTGTCTTTGCATTGTATAGATTCAATTTCTTAGTCTTGTATAATTGCATAGCATACGTATGAGCACAATGTACTTGCTGTAAAGCATCTATTTGTTGGGTTAGTCTTTTTTATTGACTTGATTGTACTCTGGCTGTTGAGAGTATATCATGATCACTCAAATGTCTCTCTGGTGGTGGCGTGTGGCGTGTGGTCATTAGGTTCCCTTCAATATGGTTGCGCTGAATGATGCTGCTCCATACGTCATGTTTGTGAACGGACGCCGTCAGAGGGGACTGGTCATCTCTTAGCTGCCACGGCGTATTTTAATTTTAGAATTTTTTTTTTGGGTTTTCCATAATGGATGCTCTCAGCGTACAATATATTTCTGTATCGTTCTCACACTGTTGATTTCAATATGAATGATGTAATCAAATATTTGTATCAATGGCTTGATAATTTAAAAGAGTATCCATGGAGTTTCTTGCCTGTTCTTCTCCATAGGTACCAACTCTTTGGAATGGGCGACTAACTTTATCTTACTGACTGACCAACCTTCTGACATTTCAAAAGTGCCTGTAACTGGTTTATTTGAAATAAATGCTTTGATTTTGTTTTATTTTTTTTTTTTCCGTACGGTGCCGCACGCTCTATTATATTCTCATTAAGGTACCTACTATCTAGATTGTATTATTTGATTCTGGGTATCTGATTAACTGACCCACAGTGTTTTTTTTTTGTTTTTCAATGAATACATTTTCACAGTGTAGTCGCTGTACCATTACAGAACACGGCTGGCGCTTAATATTAATTACTTTACCACTATTTAGTTTCAGATGTCTCTATCTTCAGGAATCCTTGTTAGCATATGGATTGGTAAATTTTTGTTACTTTTAACATCAACTTGTTGGCAATGTAAGAACTTTTATTTATCTGTGAAAGAAGCTGAGTCGGCGTGTATACAGCTTGTGATAGATAATAATAGTCCAGGTGAGGGTTTGACGGTACTTGCATATAGGATATTTCAAATTGTATTATGAGTAACTTTCTTCAAGCATGATATTTGTTTTTTTTTTTTCATAAACAATGTTTATTAGTCATTGAATAGATGGGCTGGCTTCGTAAGACAATTAAAATGTCATGGTGTAAACCATGAAGATCAACAATTCTAATCCCTCAAATTTCAATGTTAATGGATCGTAATAATCAATTTTGAAACTTTGGAATGAAAATCTATTATATTGTTCTCAAATTCTATTCAAATCCATTTATTATGAATATTATTCAAGATAAGAGGTGATGTATTTACACAGTTATGAGGATTCGTGATTACCGGTCATGACTATCCCTGTATTATTATACAAGATACTACTATATTGGTGCCAGTTTTTGTGTTCTGAATGGGAAACCGGCCAATGACCTCTCCCCCTCTTGGCGGAGTGGAAGGGCGGTATTACTTTGACACATGTGTCGGCCTCACCTCTGCTCTGGCGCTTGCTAATAGAGGCCTTTCTCTCTATACTCATTGAAGTGATGCTAAGATCCGTGACCATGGCAAAGGACCCCTGTGCGCACTGTGTGTGATACAGTTCTTTATAAACATACAATATATTAATTTCACCATTAATGAAGTACGCTGTTATGTGATGTCTGTGGCATTTGTGTTTAGTAAGTAAATAATCTTATTTCGAATGTATTCCTTACAGAAAATGTCAGACATCTGAGCAAGCGCGTGCTACAAGTTAACCGGACCTTCAGTAAGATGACAGCATGTGGCCTGTTCACTGTAGACGTCACTCTACCGATACCTGTAATAGGACTCTTAACTACTTACGTTGTTGTACTGCTGCAGTTTGCTTTCCTGTAGAAATACTTATTTGTTCAATATATTTTCAACTAAAATGTATTTTTTTTTTATTTTGATTAACTATTCAAACGAACCTTTCCTTTATCTAAGCCTTTTTTATAATTTCACAACAAAAATGTTATTTTTTTTTAATAATTATAAACTAGCGCTTGACCGCAATCCCGCCTGATGATTAGCAGTGATTCGATCATTGATGGTAAAGCGCGCTAGTTTATTAGAGCCTATTCACTCAGAAAAACAGAGCGAATAGGAAGGAAGACGGCAGTTGAGCGAGGTGATGCAATGTTAAACCCAACAACACGACCAACGATGCTGCGCCAAAGGGAGATTTATCTGAAGACCCTCCACGACCAAACTCCCAACACAACAACATTAGGCGCATCGTACCTGGCACACATCGCAACACAACTGCTCAGACCCGTCCTCCGTACGGCTTCACCAGACATCAAGCCGGAACACGACAAATCGCTTGGCGGCAAGGCTTTCTCTGGTGGGTGGTAACTTCTGCCGGCGGCCGATGTTATGGCCTACCACCGAGAAAATGTAATCATGTAACCTATGTTATGGACCATAAAATATCGTATATACTTAATCATACTGCATCGGTTTAGGTAGTTAATAAAAAAACTTATCAAATAACCACGTGAATCTGTTAACTGACTAAATGTTATAACAGTTCTTCAGTTTCCATGATATGTTACAGTCATACTCTTTGATGTAGGATTATTATTATTATCGAATAATAATAATAATAATAATAATAGACGAACATGACGAACAATTACCGGAGATTTATTGTGAAAGACGGCACAGTTGACATCTGTCGGGCATGTCACCGGCCGGGGGAATCAATAAAGCATATTATCAACGGGTGTTCTCGTCTAGCTAACGGAGAGTACTTGCATAGACACAACCTTGTAGCCAGGATAATTCATCAGCAACTTGCTCTCAAATACAACCTTGTGGAATCGGAGGTGCCGTACTACAGGTATACGCCCGACCCAGTTCTCGAAAATGGCCACATCACATTGTACTGGGATCGATCCATCGTCACTGACAGGACTATTGTTGCCAATAAGCCTGATATAGTGATGGTGGATCGATCAGAGCGGCGTGCAATGATTGTTGACATAACCATCCCGCATGATGAGAACCTCGTGAAAGCCGAGAAAGATAAACAAATTAAGTATCTTGACTTGGCTCACGAGGTTGTCGACATGTGGGAGGTGGATTCAGCAATCATTGTACCGATAGTCGTGACAGCCAATGGCTTAATAGCCAAGAGCCTCGACCAACACCTCAAGAGGCTCTCGTTAGGCAGCTGGATCAAAGGCTTGATTCAGAAAGCTGTAATTCTGGACACGGCTTGCATTGTCAGGAAATTCCTCTCTCTGGAGCCCTGACCGCCGGTAGCTTGGACCCTGTTCCCGATACCGGAGGGCTACTATTTTTTATATTTTTAAATGTTTTTTATGTATTTTTTTTATGTAGAAATATTTAAAAATGTAATTTATAAGTGTATATAATGAAATAAAGGAATAGTAATAGAATTTATTTGTAAGAATATTGTTGTTACAAGGTATTACATACAATTCACGTCCAAAATATTCTGCTGTCTTTCAGCGTACAAACATTTTCAAGCACTAAAATTAAATTTATTAAAGATTAAATGCAATATAATGTCAAATAAATTAAGAAAATCCAATTACATAGAATATTATTACTGTCACTATTATCAATGTCAAAAAGTATGATTTAAAAACTCTTCTGTTAATCAGAATAAAAACACATGTCTAAAAGCCAAGCAAACATTTTCCCCCTTATTCATAAAAACTGCTTAAAGTTAACTAATGATTAGCGATTCTTTAACAATACATTTTTGACCTATTAACGTCACTTAACTTAAATCATCCTTTATGAATAAACACCACAGTGTTTAAAGGGTTTATTCATAATCGATTATTAAAGTTTAGTGACGTGCAAGCGTCTAAAATGTGTGTTTAAAAAATCACTAATCACTAGTTAACTTTAAGCAGCGTTTATGAATAAGGGGGTTTATGTTTAAATTTATCAAATGGTAAAATTCTGAACGCAGGTGGCAATTTATTATAAATTTTTATCGTCATACAACTGGCATTTCTACTATAGAGAATGTAATCTCCGAGGAGGAACTAACAGTTTCCCAGAATATTTTTTTTTTTCAATCTTTCTGATACTTGTTCATTCAGTGAGTATAAATGAGGATATTTTGTTACAAATAGACAAACCTCAAAAATATATAGACACGGGAGTGGAAGAATTTTTAATTCTTTAAATAATGGTTTGCAATGGTCTAAATATTCTGCTCCACTCATGGATCGGATACATTTTTTTTGTACTTTGAACGCTCTGTACACGTCCACTGAATTTCCCCATATAACAAGGCCGTATACTGATGAAACGTACCCATGATAAGCAGTTAGGACTGTCTTTTTACTGGAAGCTAGTCTCATACTCTTTCTACATGTTCTTTCCAATTCAGTTTGTTGTCAATTATTATATCCAAAAATAAAGCTGATGGTTCTGGTTGCAAAATTGTATTATCATATTGAATTATTGTTGGTGTTGCTAACAAGTTGCATGTCTGAAATTTTACGACTTTGGTTTTATTTATATTAACATGAAGATTATTGTCTCTTAACCAGTTAATTACATTAATTAATTCAGTCCCAGTATAATTTTCAATGTCAGTTTTATTGGTACATTTTATCACTAAAGTGGTGTCGTCTGCAAATTGTATACATTCACATTTAAAATTTTTTTTAAGGTCATTTATATATAATACAAATAAAAGCGGACCCAGTTGACACAGATGCTTCCCTGTGGAACGCCAGAACTGTTAATTTTTAATTCTGAGCAATATATCTTCCTACTTTTTTTTCCTATTCTAGTTATAACAGTTCTCTGTTGGTGATCAGACAAATAACTTTTAAGCCATGCGTGAGCCTTGCCTCTTATTCTATACTTTTCTATTTTGTGGAGTAGACGTTCACGTGACACAAAATCGATCGCTTTGCTCATATCCAAGAATACTGACAATGCAGACATTTTATTATTAAGAGCTTCAGTGATTAGTTTTACTAAGGAAAAACAGGCCAGAGTTATTGGATAGTTTTTTCTGAAGCCAAACTGAGTCTCCACAATCAGGTCGTGTTTATTTAAAAAGCTATTTATTTTGCCATGCATTGCTTTTTCAAAAATTTTTGCAAATGGATCAGTGTAATGGGCCTATAATTACCCATATCAGAAGAGTTACCCTTTTTATATACTGGTTTAATTATAGATTCCTTTAGTTGGGTTGGGAAAATACCATTTTCAAATGAGAGGTTTATTAAATAGCTAAGTGGGAATGCAATAATTTTTGCACTTAATTTAATTATTTTAGTCGTTACTTCGTCATATCCGGTCGAATTTGTGTTATTCAATGAATTAATTATTTTAATAATGTCAATTTCATTTACTGGAGTCAAAAATATAGTATTAGTGTTATATCAATGTCAATGTTGTCTACGTTATAATTATTATTGTTAGATTTTTGTGTCAGTTCAATAAAATAATCATTAAATTGGTTACATATGTCATAAGGATTAGTGATTTTTTTATTACAGATTATTAGTTCATTTATATAGTTGTTGTTATTTGAGTAATGTTTTATGCTTGACCATGTCGCTTTACATTTATTTTTAGCATTATTTAAAAAAATGTTGTTATTTATTTGCTGTGATTTTAATATGCATTTTTTTAAGATCTTAGTATAATTGCGGTATTTTTTCTTGTGGTAATCTTTACTCATAGGATCGTGTTGATATGCGTAATATAAAGCTCTCTTCTTTATGCATGATATTTTTAAACCCCTACTAAGCCATTTGTTTTTAATAGGTTTATTGGTCTTTTTGACGAGTATTTCGGGAAAACACAATTTATAGAAGAGCGTGAACAAGTCGTGGAATAAATTAAAAGCTTTATTGCAGTCTGTCTCTTCATATATTTCACTAAAACTTAAGGCTGCTAAGCAATCTAGAAACTTTGTTACGTTGCTCTTACCATAATCTCTTTTCGTTTCATATCAAAATTATATACACACATCAAAAGTGTCTAGGGATCAAGCATTTTTATGCGGATTTCTTGAGATTGAGATGTGGCTTTGTAATAAATTTATGATTTTATAAATTTATATGGATCCTTTTTGGTGCATTTCATAATTTGAATCAGGAACTGTGAATCAAATTCGAGTAAAAGATGAAAATCAGCTGTCAATATTTTCCCTATAAAAACATACAACGCATTGAAGACATTATTAGTGCTACTGTTTCCCTACTACTGATTAAAACCAACGTTATTATGGAGCGGCGACGTCATTTAAGCAGGGAAGAAATGCTCAGAGCCGTGGGAATGATAGAAGCTGGTTCCCGGCAACGTACTGTGGCTTTAGCTCTGAATACAAGTCAGAGTGTTATCAGTCGACTTTGGACACGTTACCGAAGCACTGGTACCGTGGCTGAGCGCCATGGAGGACGGTATCGCTGCACCACACGGAGACAAGACCGATACATTCAAATCTTAACTCGAAGAGCTCCAACAATAACCGCCATGATGTTAGCCGTGAGGCTTCATCACTCTTCAGGGAACTTAATTAGCGACCAAACAGTCAGAAACCGCTTGCATGAAGTGAACCTTCATTCCCGAAGACCGCTACGGGTACCACCTATAGCAATGCACAATCGTAGGATTCGATATCAATGGGCTCTTGAACACAGAAATTGGGCAGAAGAACAATGGCGTTTCGTATGCTTTTCTGATGAGTCTCGTTTTGGTATGAGACCGGATACAAGACGTATACGACACTGGAGAACCCCTGGACGCCAACAGCGATTAAAATCCTGCCAGGAAGTCCATCCTTATAGTGGTGGAACCATCATGGTATGGCGGGTATTTGGATCGGTGGAAGAACTGAGTTGATTTGGATCAGAGGCAACCTCAACGCTCAAATTTATGCTGAGACGATTGTATCAGACGTCATCGTTCCTCTACAAGTGCAAATCGGTCCCTTATTTCAGTTAATGCATGATAATGCACGACCGCACACCGCAAGAGTTGTAAGACAGACTCTCGCCGCAGCTAACATCAATGTCCTGCCCTGGCCTGCTCAGTCGCCAGACTTGAACCCGATTGAGCATGCATGGGATATGCTACAGAGAAGAGCTCTGCCGAATATGGAGGGTATCCAGTCGCAAGAAGACCTTTTTTTGTTGTTGCAACGAACATGGGCGGCCATTCCACAGCGTGATTTGGATGAACTCATTTTGAGTATGCCAAACCGATGTTCTTGTGTTGTTAGTGTTCGCGGTAGAAACACGGATTATTAATTGTTTAAGTTACCCAATAAAATTTTAGAGAAAACTGTTATTTCAGTCTTTTTTTCGAACTTTTGTGTTAGTGGTTCAAATGTCAAATATCCCTTTATTAGGAAAATGGCAAATTTCTTTATTAATGCAAAGGTGACTTGGTTTATCGTTACTGTGACAAACGAAAACACTTTATTTGATGAATCCTTAAAGAAAATTTTAATTAATATCAATCAGGAGAAAAGTTATTGCAAAAATATATGTTGATCCCTAGACACTTTTGATGTGTGTAGTTTTTGATTTATTATTATTCATCGCTGGAACATAAAAAGTTAATGATTGTCCGGTAGCGTGATCGGAGAGAGCTAAATTATGTAAACTGCATTTCAGGTCAATTGCGGGAACATAACTTGCTATTTGATCTATACTAGCATTTTTCCTAGTGGGCATCCTAACATGTCGTGAGATATTATAATTATTTAGTATTGATATTAATTCTTTTGTATATTTGTTGTCTTTTAAAATATCTATGTTCCAATCTCCGCACAAAATAAATTTTTTTTTAGCTTTGCGGGTTAGATTGTGTAACAATAATTCAAGATGTTTATACAATGTGAACACATCTGAATCTGGAATTCTGTAAATGCACACTATAATTAAATTGTGGCTCAGTATTTCTGTACCACAGCATTCGAAGCAAAATTCGATGGCCAGCTCATTAGTTATTGGTAACGGACTAAAAGTTATACCTTTTTTCACTAAAACACATGTTCCACCGCGTTTCTTACTGTATCTTGTATAACTGGCAGCTAAGTTACAGTGTGTAAGAGCCAGATTACTTTCATGCCCCGATTTTATAAAAGTTTCACTGAGACAAATAAAATCTAATCGCCAATCTGATTTGTCAAGTCGGTAATTGTGATTTCAAATATATCAATTTTATTTAAGATCCCAGCTAAGTTTTGATGTAATAGAGTAAATTGATTTCTCTTTGATTGAATTGTCATTATTACCAACAAGCCTTTTATGTTGTAGCGCGTAGGTCGTGTCGCGTAATTAAAACTCAGATAAATCGAACTTTGTGTATTGCACGAATGTAAAAGAGTACAATGTATTTGACGTGTACAATGACGCGATACAAGAATATAATAATAATGCTCTGTCTTACAAGCTATGCACTCACTTAAATACTAACTATCTCTAAATAATAGTGGGGTAACCAATAGCAAATCAGCTTGCTGTCCTGCGATGTCCACGCGGTGTTGCGTGCGTTCTTGATGCTGATTCGTTAATCGAGGCAGGCCACGACGTATGATTGGTTGATGTAGAAAGCGCGCCAGTTCAGTCTTCACGTGCTAGACGACTCACTATAGTTCCCACGGACGTTGACCGTTGGTCCTGCAGATGTGTTCAGGGGTGAGATTTATGGGAACCCTCGCTGCGGGAGTCAGGGTCGCAGGGACGCGCGCCATGACTTCCGCGTTCCTCGGTGTGATCTGGTGTGAGTGATTTATAGTCAACCTTTGTGTAGCGCCTGCTACACTATTCCCCCCTTTTTAGCAAAGCGTACGTAGCGTGCAGGCGTCTTGACGATCCTGCCTGATCTGGTACGTTGTTCCCTCGTATGCGGGTCTGGATGTAGGCTGGGTTGCTCATCTGTGGTAGCTGCAGGTGCTTGATTGGTCTCGCTGTTCGTATGCCTGGAACCATCTTCTGTGTTGATTGTATACGCAGGCTTGAGGCGATCAATCGATATGTTGCTAATTCGTCCTGGTAATTGGATTGTAAAGTACTTTTCTTTACGTTCGATGATCTTTTATGGACCTTGATATGGATGCTGCAGAGGTTTGCGGATGGTGTCATCGCGTACAAACACGTGGCTACATGTTTGTAGGTCGTTGTGCACGAACATACATCGCTTATTTGCATGCGATTTGTATGTAGGTGTGAGCTGGTGATAACTTCTTGCAGGTGATTGACGTAGTCGTGGTCCATTTTCGATGTAGCTGGTGTTGGTGATATGAAATCGCCTGGTAGGCGTATTGCTTGACCGTACGTGAGTTGCGCTGCGCTTGTGTTAGAGTCGGAGCGGATAGCGGCTCTGAGACCCATTAGAACAGCAGGCAATTCGTCGATCCATTTGTTGCTGTTTTCTAGCCTAGCCATGAGTGCGGCTTTTAATGTCCTGTGCCAGCGTTCGATGATTCCGTTACTCTGCGGGTGGTATGCAGTAGTACGGGTTTTTTCTACGCCGAGGCGAGGCGAGCTCGGAATAGTCGGCTTTCAAACTGTCGTCCTTGACCAGTAGTGATTCTTATTGGACAACCGAAACGAGATATCCATACTTCGTAAAGTTTTCTTGCGACGATTTCAGCGGTTGTCTCTTGAAGTGGTACAGCTTCAGGCCATCGTGTGCGCCGGTCGATCATCGTGAGCAAGTATTTGTGTCCACATGCTGACGTCGGTAGCGGTCCAACGATATCAACGTGAATATGTTGAAATCGTTCGCTCGGTGGGAATGTTGCGATGTCACTATGATTGTGTCGCTGTACTTTGGAAAGCTGACACGAATTGCATGTCTTAGTCCACTGGCCGATGTCGGTATTCATTGACGGCCAAAATAATCGGTCTTGCATCAGCTTCCGTGTGGATCGTACTCCTGGGTGGCTTGGGCTGTGCACGGCGTTGAAAGCTATGCGACGAAAATCAGCTGTTAAGTAGGGACGAACATGTGGCGTTGATGTTTCGCAGAATATTGGCTTGTTAGTACCAGGTAAAATGATTTTCTTGAGTTGTATGTTGGTCTGTTGAGACAATGTCGGAATACAACTGTCGTTTTCTTGAGCTTGAGATAACTCGTCGTAGTTGATGGGTGATGGCACGTCGATGGTTTCGACGCGTGATAATGCATCTGCTACAACGTTCTGAGCTCCGCTCACGTGTCGAATGTCAGTAGTGAACTCGCTGATGAACAGTAGCTGCCTGATTCGCCGTGGTGTGTCGTTATCGGAAGGAGGCTTGCGGATTGCGTAGGTCAGCGGTTTATGGTCAGTGTAAATCACGAGTTCTTTGCCTTCAAACATCTTTCGGAAATGTTTTATTGCCATATGTATTGATGAGAGCTCCCGGTCGAAAGTCGAATACTTCTTTTGTCTTTCCGAAAAAATTTTGGAAAAAAATCCAAGTGGCACCCATTGTTCTTTGTTTCGCCTTTGTTGTAGAGATGCCCCGGCGCAGGTAGCTGAGGCGTCCGAAAAAATAGCGATTTGGTCCTCTGGCGAACTGGATGGGTAAGACAATAAAGCAGCGTTTATTATGCTTTGTTTGCACAACTCAAAAGCTTTTGTCGATTGATTGTCCCACTTTACTTCCGTCTTGTCTCGTTTTTTTGAATTATGAAGGAATGCATTCAGCGGTGCCTGGATGCTTGCGGCATTTGGGATACTGTCTCGGTAAAAATTTATCATGCCCATAAATCTTCGTAAGTCTTGAATGGTTTCGGGTTTTGGGTACTCTGTGATTGCTCTGACTTTGTCTTGAAGTGGTTTGATTCCCTTGCTTGATACTTCATAACCTAGGAACTTGACGGTTTTGCTGCCGAAAACGCACTTAGAGGGATTTATAGTGACACCATACGTGTCTAATCGGCGTAAAACTTCCTGCAGATCTCCGATGTGGCTTGCTTCATTTTCAGATGCAACGATAACATCGTCGATGAATGGGAACGCGTAATCTATTCCGTTGAGTACTTCGTGTATGAATCGCTGGAATGTCTGTCCGGCGTTCTTGAGACCTGGGCACATTCGTGGAAATTCGAATAAACCGAATGGTGTAGTGATCGCTGTCTTCTCGATATCAGGTTCGAAGATCTTTAACTGAGAGTAGGCTCGGTTTAAATCGAGAGTGCTGAAGATTTTCTTGCCGTGAAGTAGGTAGGTAAAATCTTTGAGGCGTGGGACTGGATAGCGATCGGGTTTGGTGACGTCATTGAGTCTTCTGTAGTCACCATAGATGCGTAAGTCGCCGTTTTTCTTAGGAAGGACGTGTAGCGGACTGGACCAAGGGCTTTTGCTTGGTCGGCAAATTCCTTGCTGCATCATGAGCTCGAATTGTTTCTTCACGGGCAGGTAGCGATGTGGAGGAAGAGGTCTGCACTTGTTGAACACTGGCGGGCCAGTAGTTTCGATGTGGTGTTCTACCCTATGTTTGGGAGTATCCTTCATGCTTGATGGCCGCAGGATATCGGGAAACTTACTGAGGAGCTGGTGATACGGCTGTTCCATGTCGATACTTCGAACTGTAGGTTCGGCGGAATGAATGAGTGATGGTCTGACGGTCAGATTGGTAACTTTGTCGACGAGACGTCGGCCGGCTATGTCGACAAGCAGTTGATGACGCTTCAGAAAGTCTGCACCGATGATGGGTTTGCTGACTGCAGCGACGATGAATTTCCAGGTGTACGGCCGTCGTAGGTTGAGATCCAGTTGTAGGGTTTTCTCTCCGTACGTTGGAATGGTAGTATTGTTTGCTGCGTACAAACAGAAATCGGTATGTTTTGCTTTTCCGCCTTTTGTCCTCGGTATCACGGAAACGTTTGCGCCCGTATCAACTAGAAATGACAGACGCGAATTCCTATCAGTTATGAATAGGCGGTGAGAAGTGTTGTTCGCGTCAGTTGCCGCCTCAACCGACGCAGGCGTTAGTTTTCCGACTGGGCACTGTTGTTGTTGAAATTGCACGGACGTGTACATTTCCGCGACTCAGTGCCGTACTTGCGATGATAATAACAGATAAGTGATTTTTCTGAATACTTGCGGTTGCTATTATCGTTGCTTGTTGAACGCGATCTTGAACGCCGTCTGTCGAATGATCTGTGTGATCGTGGTCTGGATTCCTGCCTGTTCTTGAGTTCTGCCAGCTCCAGAGATAACTGCCTTATTTGGTCGTGAAGGGCAGCCACATCGCTCGTGCGTGAAATCTGCGCGACCTGGTTAGGTTGCGCGATACTGTCCATTACACTGTCTGCTACTTGCGATAACTTTTCCAAGTCCGTAGTGTTGCTCACGGTGAGGACAGCTCGTATTGAGGGTGGAAGTAGCCGGGTCCACATGATGCGCAGTGTACCGTCTGGTATTTTCTGTCCCGCTAGTTCCCGCATTTTTCGCAACAGCTGTGAGGGTTTCTGATCTCCGAGTTCCATCTTATCGATCAGCTTCTGCAGCTTTCGGCTCTCGGATTCCTCGTAGACGCTGATGAGTCTGGACTTCAGGGCTTCGTACTTGTTTTCAATGGGCGGGTTGGTTATAATATCACTTACTTGCTGAAGTGCGTCCAGGCCTAGTCGGGCGATAGCTGCTTGATAGCGCGCGTACCTGCCTGATACCTTGCCTCTGTGGCGCCATTACCGCTTCGAAGTGTGTAAACCATAGTCTGGGATACGCGGGCCAAAAGTCAGACAGCCGTGCTTGTAGTGTGAGCGTGTCGACTTGCCTTCCTACCTGGGTTGCGTTGCTGGTCGCCATCCTGATTACTCTTCTGGTGTATCACGCAGCAATACCGTGAATATAGCCTCTTGAAATCCTAGTGGTGAGACCCGCTTGTGGGAAGCCACTAGAATGTGCTAATCACGAGTATTGTCACGTCTGTCTTGATTCACGTCGCTTAGGTCACCACTGTAGCGCGTAGGTCGTGTCGCGTAATTAAAACTCAGATAAATCGAACTTTGTGTATTGCACGAATGTAAAAGAGTACAATGTATTTGACGTGTAAAATGACGCGATACAAGAGTGTGATCAAGGAATGGACTGTAATGTAATAATGATGTAGAATATAATAATAATGCTGTGTCTTACAAGCCATGCACTCACTTAAATACTAACTGTCTCTAAATAATAGTGGGGTAACCAATAGCAAATAAGCTTGCTGTCCTGCGATGTCCACGCGGTGTTGCGTGCGTTCTTGATGCTGATTCGTTAATCGAGGCAGGCCACGACGTATGATTGGTTCACGTGCTAGACGACTCACTATAGTTCCCACGGACGTTGACCGTTGGTCCTGCAGATGTGTTTAGGGGTGAGATTTATGGGAACCCTCGCTGCGAGAGTCAGGGTCGCAGGGACGCGCGCCATGACTTCCGCGTTCCTCGGTGTGATCTGGTGTGAGTGATTTATAGTCAACCTTTGTGTAGCGCCTGCTACAATGTATTGGGACGAAAATTAGCTTTTTGGGTATTTTTTGGTGATTTTGGAGAGTTACAGTCGTAGTCATACTGACTTGGGTAGGTCTCAATGTCAAAAAGTATGCGACGGAATATATTAAATACGTTTTTGTCCGAGTTTGTTAAGTTTACCTGTATTATATGAGAATGTTTCATCAGATAAGTCAAAATTACTGTCAAAAAAATAAGCATACTTAAGATTTTCTATGTCAGTGTAAAGTAAATTATTGAACATTTCAACTTTGTAATTGTGTATCAGAGCCCCTTGTACTTAAGTAGGGCAGCATATAATAACATTTGTATGAGTTACAGTTTTAAGAGATTCTCTAATGAACCTAACCATTTCAATTGGTTCTCCGGTCCCTTTAAAGTCTTGTTCGCCAATCATAATAATACAGTAGTCGTCTAAGCTATAATTCTGTAGTTTATTACCAATATTGGAAATAACGTCTTTTATACTACCATTACGACAAAAGTAATGACAAAAGTCAAAGTGTAGTCCAAAAGTGCTCTCCAATACTTCCAGTGTCCCTCTATGGTTGCAGTTATTGAGAACACATAGCTTTCTTTTTTTCCTACTGGCTTTTGTAACCTCAAGACGATCTTGTAGTGTCTTCTCATGTATTTTAATCTCATTGTCGCTATAATTTCTATTTTCAGTAGATACAGACGCTTCGGTCTGCGTTTGCTTATCGGTGTATACTGGAACAGAGATGGATCTAGGCGATTTATCAAAAATAGGTGATTTTAATAATAAATTGGAGCTCTCAACGCAGTCTCTTTCATTGTTGCTGAATGACTGTTCTTGGACTAGTACATGCATTACGTTGACTATCCGTAATAGAACGTCTATTTCTTTTTCTCGTGGACAATAATTTCCGCCTTTGCGACTTTTGGGGAATGGTACAAAGAGATTTAAGTGTATCAATATAAGTTTGTTGTCGTAATATTGTTTCCTTGAGTTCATTGTTGTCGCATATCACCTTATCCAATTCATTTTGTGTTAGTTCAAACTGTTCTTTTAAATGTTGTATTTCAACCTTCATTTCTTCTAATTTATTTTTGCTTATACCCGTTGATAGATCAAGACTTCTTATATGTATGTCCGAACTGGTTATGTCCAATGATGAATCATTACTCACTAAATCTTAGGAGTGGCCTTCCTCCTCGTCGCTATGTAACGTTGTGGTTTATTTCCATAGACATAGTTAAGAAACAATACCAGACAAATCACAAAAATAATCCGCGCGTGTGGGGATCGATCTCGAGCAACGCCGCTTGCTGAGGCGTACAATTTTCTAACAGAGCTATGCTCGCAGATATGTTGATTGATGAAATAGTGCAGCTTAATATAATAACAGATATTTCGTATTAACTAGTGACAGTTATTATGATTCACGTGTTAAAATTTCTTTGCACTGTTTTTGTTCGCGCTCGTTTTATCGGTCGAGTCCGATTGTTAGTTAGTCGAGTTGATAGATGCACGACCGGTACGGGCTAGCGTAATTAGTATTGTCTATGGTGACGCGCGGCCATTACACAACGTTTCGAGACCGCGTCGAGAACGGTCCGTGCTAGAACTCTTGACGAAATCCTCGCGCGCGTGGCGTGTTTCGGACGAGCGATTTTCGGGAAGTAAATACCACCGGCCGCGGTTTTGGATAGTTTGTCGCGATTGTTGCCCGTGCTTTTGAAGTATTTACTTGAATTATAACCGTAACAGTGCCGTCTGTAAATTGAGTTGAATTTGAATCGGAAACGTGGTTTCATTGTCGATTGTTTGTCGGGCGTGATTGACGCTGCTAAATAACGGCTTCCTACGTTGGTGAGCTTTGGTGCCCTCCTGGAGGAACTTTGGTGTGTCGACTGGTATGGGACAGTCGGTGTATTTGAAGGCATCGGACGTCATTGTAAGTCGACGCGCGCGCGTCGACTCTCCGGGACTTCATTCCAAGACGGAACACACTGGGTCCTAAGGTAAGTGCCTTAAATTTGTTGTGGAGTGGTAAGAGATTGATTTACTTGTGGTATAAGCCGACCTTGTTTGTTGGATAAGCCATGACAAATGCGCGGTAGATGTACGTGCTGTACTGGGGCGCCTACAGTTTTGTTATTCTCTCGATTATAGAAAATAACACTAAGATTATAATGGTATCAATTTAAAGTGACTGATATTGCTTAGCCAGTTAACAAAGCCATAATATGGTAAATTTGTTAATCTTTAGGTTACTCCTATAGACTCGGGGACGTCTGTCGGCCCCTAAACTATCTGTTTAGGGGCCGGGGTCTGTATCCCCTAGACCCATTTAGGGAGGCTGGAAGACGGTGTTATTCGCCCTCCGCCGACGTTCGGTACGTAAAACCACCGCATCCCAGGACTCGGGTCCTCCCATGCGGCACATTCAGCCAACGTATGCTGCGCCGTGTCACCAGTGGTGACACCAGGCGTCCGGCTCCCTGTTTATGTCATACAGGTACTTTGCGAAGCTATCTTGCCCTGAGGCAATTCAAGGAGTTTCGGGTGACATAAATGTGCTATATATCACCCGAAACTCCTTGAATTCTCCTGAACCAAATTTGCCAGTCCTTTAGCCACCAGGCAGGCCAACTCATAGGAGTTCATGCGATACTCCCATTTGATGATCCTGAAAGCTACTATCTTGCAGACCCGGGTTACCGGAAGGGCCTGCTGGTACCAACGACGAGGGTTTTGGTTCCGGAGGGCTATATTAGCAATATGCGACGTGGTAATACCCCAGATTCAGCCCGGAGGCACTCGGCGTCAGGTGTAAAATAATAAAATATCATATCTTCTATAACTCGTGGGTCCCTATTAACATTGTCGGATGTGAAAATCGACTACTTTACAGGAGAGCGCGGCAAAGTTTGAATTGTTGATATTTTATTTATTATACGAACTGGGTTAACAGAAACTATCAGAATTGTAATACAAGTTTAAAAGTTTATTTGTATGGAAATAAATTACTATTATTGGTTTTCTAAGTATGTTAAAAGTCACAAAAGACTTTTTTAACCGTATCAAATAAAGTGTATTTTGTCGGATCTACCACATACGACAATGTTACATGTACAAATAAATTGACTATTTGTTGGAAGTGCCACATACGACATTGTTATGTGTATAAAATTATTGATTATTTGTTGGAAGTGGCACATACGTAACTGTTAATTGAAAATCCTAGACCAATGTCTGTCGTATCTAAATAAAAATTATAAATAAAACAATTTTCAAATATCTTTGTAAATAGATATTTATTGCAAAATTCAATAGCAATCAAAACAAAACTCTAGGACCATAAAAAAACAACTTCAATTTTATACGAGCTTATAAAAACCGAAAAGCTTATAAAATTAATATCAGAAAAAAAAACTCCAGAAGTATAATTCAAAATAAAACAACCTGACTTCACAATACACAGCCTTAAAAGGATCAAAAGGCTTTTATAAGTAACTAGCGGCCCCCAGAGACTTCGTTCGCGTGGAGTTAGTTATGCTCCGCTTCTATTGGTCGCAGCGTGATGTTATATAGCCTAAAGCTTTCCTGGATTAATGGGCTATCCAACTCAAAAAGAATTTTTCAAATCAGACCAATAGTTCCTGAGATTAGCGCGTTCAAACAAACTCTTCTGCTTTATATATTAGTGTAGATTAATAAAAACCGTGAAAAGGATAAAAATAAAAATCGTGTGACTTAGTACACATCCGAAACAAAAAATTTATAAAATTCTTCACCTACATTATTTTTGCCCAAAAACACCTTATTCTTAACATAAAGCATAAAGAATAAAATCGGCATAACTTACATGACACTCTTAGATCCAGTGAAAAGTTTATAAAATTACTCTATTTTAAAAACTCTTATTTAAAATAAATAATCAGTCTTAACAAGTATCATTATTTTAATAATAGCACATTATTATCACATTTTAGGTTTTATTATTATAACATAGGAACAAAATAAGAATCAGTCTTAAGAGTTATACTTTAATTAATCTTCCTCATCATTGTTTTCATGTGACTTGCGGGTATTTTGATCAAATTTTAAGTTTTGTTAATAACTGTGATATTTCTCCGGAGTTATTCCACTTTGACACATCAAAAAATCAAAATCAAAATCAAATTTATTAGAGCTTCAAATTATTTGACATTAGTTGTTGATTGGAGCCTCCTGGTAAGCAAATAATGCCTGTGTTAGGAGACTCCGCTCTTCCACAGCAGTATACAACTTTTTCGAAACCTTATGTAGTACATATAATTAACATGCAAGTATATGTGCGTGTGTGTGTGCGTGCGTGTGTGTGTGTGTGTGTGTGCGTGTGCGTGTGCGTGCGTGTGCGTGTGTGTGAGTGAGTGCGTCCGTGCGTGCGTGCGTGCGTGCTTGTATCATTTTGTGTGGTTCAATAGTTCCTCAGTGTCTGTGTAATTTAGTGTCTTTATCCAATTTGTTAACATTTTTTTACAGTCATGTAACTTTTTATTGTATATATATATATGTTTATTGATCCTATTATAGAGTTGGCATGATAGTGTACCATATTGAATCGCAGCAAATTTAGTTTTTGTTTGTGAAACTTGTGCTATAAGATCTCTTCGCCTTCTTGTTAATCTATCAGGATCATATGGTATATTCTTATGTTTTTTTAGAACAGTGTTTATGATATATATCTTTCTAACAGAAAGCAATCCACTATCCCGATAGAGTAATTCAGTAGGGTATGAGATCCTTTTGAAATACATTATTTTTATAACAGCACGTTGTCCTCATTCAACATGTATAAACTTTGATTTTGCTGCGCCGCCCCATATTGGGATGCAGTAGGCTATAACAGATTGTGCTATAGAGATGTATATTTCATTTAACAAATTTCTGTGGGCGCCTGATTTCTTATTTACATCTGTTGGCAAAATGTGTCTTAAGGTTTTAAAAATCCACCCCAGTTTTCTAATCCGTCCCGTGACATGTTCAATATGAGAGTACCATGATAATTTGTGATCAATTATTACACCTAAGTATTTTGTTTCCAGAACTTTATTAATATTGGGACAATTACAGTTATTATTCATAGGTTGATCACATGAGTGTACTTTGATGTTGAACACTTCATCTGGTTGTGATTTTTTATAGATGCAGAAGCATATGTAATTAGTTTTTGAAGTATTTAATGTGAGAAGATTACCATCAAGCCAAGACGCAATTTGGAACATACCCAACTCTGCCTTAATTTTAACGTCAGACCAGCTATGTCCATGAAAGACAACAGCAGTGTCATCGGCGTAGGAGAATATGTTTGCGTTTTCAACTTTTAGGTTACAAAGGTCATTTATATAAGCTAGAAAAAGTGTGGGACCCAGGACACTACCTTGCGGTACGCCAAATGACACATCAGCATCATCACTAATGTGCCCTCCAATCTTAACCCTCTGTTTTCTGTTAGTTAAGTAATCTGTATAGAATTTGAGAGGAGTTCCTCTTATTCCGAATTTGGAATCCAGTTTATTCACAAGGGTGGGAACGGAAACGGTGTCAAATGCTTTTTTTAGATCTAGAAATACCGTCAAACATTTCTCTCCTCTGTCTAGATGATCAGTTACTAACGAAGTGAGAGCTCCAACTGCATCTTCGGTGGAAACTCCCTGTCTAAAGCCAAATTGCGTTGGGGATATCATTTTAAACTTATTCAAGTAAGCTACTAATCTACTATTGACTAATTTTTCTATTACCTTGGATAAGGCTGGCAACACCGAGATAGGCCTATAATTATTGACATCGTTTCTGCTCCCCCCCTTGTGGACCGGCGTAATAACAGATTGTTTCAGAGGAGCGGGGAATACTCCGTCTCTAAAGCACAGGTTAGCTAGATGGGCAATGACAGGGGTCAGTTCTTTATGAAAGTATTTTAAGAATTTTGTTGAAATACCATCCCATCCAGAAGCACTATTAGCCTTCAAGTTCCCAATGATTCTTTCTACTTCCTCAATGTCAGTATCTAAGAGCACAAATGAGGTGGTTTGTGTATGTAAATTGTTGCGTTGATCATAAGTGCTGCTATTATTTCTAGGCTGTATTTGTTCAGCTAATGCTTTTCCTATGTTCGCAAGATAGGTATTAACAAAGTTAACCGACTCAGTTGGAGTTGTTTTAATATTTATCAATTCTGTACTTTGGTTTTTAGTTTTGTTCGTATATGTAATTGTTTTTATATTTTTCCAAAGCAATTTTGTGTTAGATACTGAATTAGCTAGTAATTCTCTTTCATATTTTCTTTTAAGTTTTTTAATAAGGTTGTTACAGTAGTTTCTATATCGGTTATACGTGATTTTGAGAATTTCATTATCTGGGTCAGCGCGCGATTTTTTTTGTAATTTATTACGATTTCTTATACAACGGAGTATTCCCGAGGTTATCCATTGTTTTATGATACGTTTGTTGTTGGGAATATTTCTAATTGTAGTATTATTCTTAATCGTTTCTGTAAGTTTTTTTATAAGTAGATCAGTTAGTGCAATAGGATCATTGCAGGACATTAATTCGTGTATGTTATTTCCTTGTAAGTAGTTTAATGCTTGCTCAAAATTCAGGGTGGCAACATTTTTATGTACAGTTTCCTTATTTTTTGTTTTCGATAGTGATAAAAATATAGTGAAATGGTCCGTGATGGAAGTCTGTAATGTAGCGATTGATGCATAATTTTTATTCCGATTAATTCGTATCATGAAATGGTCTAAGCAATTTTGTTCTCTGGTAGGTAGTGTGTGACCCGGCATTATACCATAACCTGACAAAGTATTAAGGTAATTGAGGCGGTTATTTCGCTCACTGAGCGCCTCAGTATTTTTAGGCCTAATGTTAATATTTATATCCCCAGCTATTATTACGTTTTTCTGCAAGTTTATGTAATCTAGTTGTGAACAGAGCGAGTCTAAGAAGTTGTTTATATTTGTGTTTGCCGGCGAACGATATATGCATAACACAGACATATTAAAAATATCTACCCGAAGACACGAGGCCTGGAATAACTCTATTTCGTGTATTTTTGGTTTTATTTTATTTTTCACATAAACAACCACCCCATCATTCTGATTGTATTGACGCGCCGTGGCATAGGACTGATAATTAGCTAGTTGTGGTATAGGTTTATTAATATTTAATCTACATTCCGTTAGTATGATCAAATCCATATCAATGTTAAGTGACGATAACATAACAACAAAATCATCAAAATTGCAGTAGATGCTCCTTATGTTCTGAGCAAGCATAGTTAAATCATTTTTATTAACACAAATATGACTAGACAGATTAGAAGGATCACATTCGATTGAGCTTGATATTTCAATTTGATCTATATCGTTAACTGTTTGAATTGTATTATTCATATCGAAAATTTCCAAGTAGAATGTAGTGGCGTCTCGAACGTAAAAAAAAAAATATCTCCGATTAATAAGCGAATGTAGTCCATTATTATAGTAACAAAAAGTGGGTATATGTATATTATTGTAAATGTTGCTTGGCTGGGTATTACTAGTTCGTTCAAAGTATAAAATATGTTAAAATATGCTTTCAAAAACAGACTCTGAGACGTATATGTGTATTTAGTGACCTGTGTTTGTGTTTTGTATAATGTGGCTATGTGTGAGTAAGTAAATAGTGTTGAACATGAATGAGAGTAAGTGTTTGTGTGAGTACTCAGTTTTCTATAACATGCAAAAAAGTATATTATTACTATTTCATTAAAATTACACAGTGCGAATTGCAAACAAACATTTGGTAAGAAAAAAATCAATAAGGTACTCAAATAAATGTAAACTAATAGTATAATTGTGTACCCTCGTAGTGCAAAGACACAATAACAAGCGATTAGTCATACTTTCTGCAATAGCTGCTGTATTTGTGCCTCGCTATTAATAATTATAGTCGCAGCCTGGTCATCTTGCTTTACGAGTACTTTGCCGTACGCAGTCCAGCAATACTTGTATGCGCCAGATTTTTTTAAGTCACGGGCGAGGAAATATAAGCGAGAGCCTTTGGAGGTTAAGTGCTCCGCCAGGAATATCGGTGTATCTTCATGCGTTTTAAAGCCTAGATGCTTGCAGCATAATTTGGTCTTATGTCTGATGTTAAAATTCTTAGCCATTTTTAGAATATCGTCTTTGAGGAGTGTAGATCCTGTTTCGACAACTATGGGTGTATTATAGTTCTGTTTGTTTCCACGCACCCTATAAATGTCCTTGATGTCATTTTTAATTATGGAACAATCAATATTCTGAGAAAGATTCATCACCATTTCCATTAAGTCCTGCCTAGACTCACCCGCAGTTTTAGGCACATTTTTATCACGAAATTAGCCTTACGACACCCCATTGCCAGTTCCTCAATTTTATGCTCCAGAGTTGTGATATACTTCTTATCTTCTTTTGACTGATTTTCCAGGCAGGAAATTTTCTTTTCGAGGTCTAGGTTCTGTGACGAGAGCAGTTTAATAGTATCTTGTATGTTAAGATTTGTTTCCTGGATTTCTTTCAGAGTTAAAGAGACTTGTTTTATCTCCTGTTCGTGTTTGGTCATAAATGCAGCCATCATTTCCTTTATTTCTCTTTTGAAATCATCTAATTGTTCAGCAAATAAGATGTCCTCCCGGCTTCTTTTTGTTCTCTGGAATACGTAACGAGGGGGCGAAATGTTGGCATTATTGCTTATATGGTCAATCTCTGACTCCGAGACAGATTTATTCATCGGAGAAGCCATAGTGTAATATATTATAGAACATACAAGATAGCAAAACAATGCCGGTAATGTATTTATGTAGGTAGATGTCCAATAATAATATTGTTTAGATTTCTTACTTGTGGGCGGCGTAGCAGATCACGAGCGGCGAGGTAGCGCGTAGCAGATAAATTAGCAGCGTAGCACTTGTAGCAGCCGCGTAGCCAACTCTATGATGTAGTATAGGTCCAAACCGCACACGGGACAGTAGTTACGAGTAAAAATAGCTGCGTTGATTTGGCGTAGCGGATACCACCGCGGTCCCGACACGGCGCGCACCGAGCAACACAGGTTCAATCCCACGGAGATGATGGCACTTTTTCTAAGTTTGTTTTCGTTATTTTAATAATAATGAGCAGCTCAGCTCGACGGTGAGAGCAAGACTTCCGACACTATCCAATATGGCCACTGCGTCTAACGAGAATGTACCCAAGATAGAAAAGGAGGGTCCGAGTTTGACTGATAAATACACAGATTTTAACTAAATAATTTAACAAAAAATATTGGAGATGTTTCCACACGACACACAAACACGTCCGATCCAAACGAACGCCTAAGCGAAGAGGAATGTTATATATATAACATGTTAATTAAATCATGATATTTTTCACGACTGATAAAAATATCCCCATTATAAGCTTGCTTGATTAGAAATTCTAATCAGGATAGCCTTTCAGTGTTTCGGTTATAGTTTTCGGGCCATCTTCAAAATTATACTTTTATTCAATCCTATCATAGTGCTGTGCATGTACATGCCACCTCTCTTAAGCGAGTCCACTAAATTTTCTCATTGTCACTGTTTATTGACCAATTATTTTTTGGTAGCAGTAATTTAAAGTCAAATATGTCAGAGGTTGTCATCTCTTTCACTATATATGGGTTTAGCCCAGCGAACCAGACAGAACCATTCTTCTGGCACATAAATCAGCCTGCGATCACTTGCACCTTCAATAGTTGAATGGACACTATCACCCTCTTTCTGGGCGTGACCTTTCTCCATAAAACGATGGGTAATTGTGACTCCAAATTCTTTCGCGGCTATAAGGTAAAGAGCAAAAACAATGCGATTCAGGTTTTGCCCCGCACAATTATCTGACCAGAACCAAAATGTTTTTACTCCATTTTGTAAAACTTTTTGTTTCATAAACTGATAGAGACAACTAGACATTTCGTATGCGCCACGTTTTGCTGAAGGTAAGGTAGGTAAGTTTCCATATAAGTCGTCGTTGGTCCAGTTTGGTGGCGGTGGTGCCACGTTTTCTGAAACTGTGAACTCAGTTTGAGAATACGTAATATTGCGGCGTCATTGTTATTTTCATGAGAAGATGGGGACGTTATTGGTGTTTTCGATATTTTTTCGTGGTTAACAGCAACATTACTTTCAGTAGGAATTTCAAAATAAGTAGATGGTTCAGATGGTTGGTGGTGAGAAACAGTGGGTTCATTATTTTCTCTTTCTGGAACTGCATCTTCATTGAAAACGTCATCAAGCATTTCATTCAACTTAATGAACTCATTTTGGAAACCACTTGGTAATGGAGATTCTCTATTAACTGAAAAAAAGTTAGATACTAATATATTTTTATGCACCTTGTCTCGCGAAAATTATATTAATCAGTAAAGCTAAACCAGTTTAAATGACACAAACGTAACAAAATGCATTTTTATAAAGACTATTTATAAAACCAACATTAAAATGTATAAAACATTGTTAGATATCACACATATTCAACAAAACGTTTTAAAATAAATACAGTTAACAAAGTTGGAAGTAACACATCCTACAAATAGAACGTAAATTAAAACTACTAAAAAAGTCGGATCTGGTACTACCTACATGCTTTATCTCACAAAAAACGATTAACAATGTTGGATGTGACACTACCGACATATTTTACTTCATAAAAGACAGTTAACAATGTCCGTTATGTCACTTCCTACAATTTTAACTGAACTAATTGCGTACTTACTTTAAATATAAAAGTAAGTATTAAATAGTTTGTTTTTTAATAGTTAGTATTATGTTCGAAAAGCTGTGTTAGTAATAAAATATTAATAAATTTTTAAGTACCTGTTTTTTCATCTTCATCTGCAATACTCAAAATATTTAACCCCATACTCTTGTTTTTATCTGCATAATATTGTTCAGATTGTTTAGTGGCTAGTTTTATTAAGCGGGCGGACCTTGTAGACGTTATGGTTGTTATAAGGAACAAAGGTAAAATAAAAAATATCTTTGGCCTGCAATCTCATACAATGTGCGACACGACACCTGTAACATGGTCCGTACTGCCACAACCGCACGCGCCGCCGCCCCTCGTGCCCCGCAAACATTGTCGCGAGTTGACATCAGTCATTGTTAACTGGCGGTTATGACAATATCCGACAATGTTAACGTGGTTATTTTGAAAATTACTTATATTTTTCTTTTTTTCGTTTTACCTACTAAAAGAAGGGACATTTTAAGAGTGATTAATGAAATAAAAAGAAATGGCAAAAATGCACATACGACAATGTTAATAGGGACCCACGAACTTTTCTACTGAAGTGAAAAAGGTATTTGACATACATATGTGAAGACTTTCAAACAACTAAAATCGTACAATTTTAATAGCCACGATAACACTACACAACCTGTATAACTATAAATTATAATGATTATAACAGAAGAAAATAAAACAACCTCAAAACAAAATCACTCGAGGAAAAAAACGAATTCATCATAAGCAATCCCATGAGGGTAAGATAAAAAAAATAACTATTAATAAAAAAATATTATTTAAGTATTAAAAGACGTAGATTTTTCAGCGATTACTACACTTATAAATTAGTCACTATCCTTTTATATGATTTGACAACAAGCACTATTAATTATTTTCAACTTATACTAACGATCAATACCAACCACTAGAAATACTTTCGGTTTGGCCCACATAAAAAGGCAGAACTCTGTTCGTACGTACCACATCGATCAGTTGCGTAGTAATCATGTGGCACAGATCAACTCGTCCAGTTAAATTATTACTTAATAATATATTGGACAAAGATTTTCGCAGAATCATTCAACCTTTCAATATTATGCTCAGTGTATTTTTTACTTTCAAATACAAAATTAGAAAAAGTTATACCACTCCACGTGAGAAAAAGTATCACATAATAATGTTCTGTGCTATTTCATTTCTTCATATTTTTTGTACCTGTCGTACGTTGAATGATGTACACAGTGATTTAGCGAGAACGTACATAGGCGGTTTCGAGTTTGTAGTATTATTGTGTATCAATAATACTTTGTGTTTCGCTGGCCACAGTTTACTCATCATTTGCAACATTTTCCAAAGCCGTAGCAACGTTCCCTTATTTTAAAACTTCAGGGCATTCATAGAAGCATTGACATTAGCGGAAATAGTGTTCGCAGATTTATTATTTGGAACTGGATTTCCCTTATCATTGTAGCCGGAATGTAAAATTTACCGATTATTTTAAATAATATCCTAAAAGGGTCAGTTCATTTTTATCAAGTTTCCTGCTATTTATTATTTATTGTACAATATGATTTTAATATAATGTATACTATTCGCTTAACAATATTGTTGAGAATGTATTTGAAAAAATGGATTGAGAACTTACTAACAATAAATAAGGAAGAACAAAATGATGAATTTTGTAACAAGTTTTATAATTCTTATCGAAATATTTTAGAAGTTTACAAACTGTATACAATTGTTTCCCAGTATTAGTAAGTCGGAACTTGCTATTTTGTTTCATAAATATTTCACTTCCCACTAACACAATGTACTGACATACTCTTCTTTTTAGATATTATACCATACATGCGGCTTGTTCATTTGTGCAATATGTTATGCCCAGACACGCTTATTTCAATTAAAAGTGCTGTCGCAGGAAGTGAGTATATACATAATGTATTTAAAGTTTAGTTTTCATTTGGTACCAGGTTATGTTTAGATTAGCCCAGAAATTCCGATATTTAGGTTGAATATTTAAAAAAAATGTAATTAATTTGAATGTCATTAATTTCGTAATGATACTAATGTTTTGAAGTATAAGTTACATATATGTTATATATTAATCTTTTTAATATTATTTTGATTTATTTTTGAATAATCAGTTTGAAACAATTCAAACATTTACAATTTTGACACTTTTATTCATTTATTTTAAACGACGAAAAGTGGTACTTATTTGGTGCCTTGTTAATTGGAAGAAAATTTTGTATTAAATTTGAAGCACGCGCCATAGTTAGGCACATTTCTTTACACGAGAATAAGATTGAAAAAAATATTTCTCTCACACTTAATAAACTTCTCCTCTCCTTTTATTATTTCGTGCGATGCCCACGCTCTATTATATTTTCATTAAGGTACTTTCTAGATCGTATTATTTAATTCTAGGTATCTGATTAAGTTGGTCAACGTGTTTTTTTCCAATGAATATGTTTACTCACTGTAGTTGCTGTACTATTACATAGCACGACTGGCTCTTAATATTAATTATTTTACAACTATTTAGTTTCAGATGCCTCTATCTTTACGAATCCTAGTAAGCATATGGATTGTATAAGCATATATAAGTCGTGGTGGCCTAGTGGTTAAAACACCAGCCTCTCAAGTATGAGTGCGCGGGTTCGATTCCAGGTCAGGCAAGTACCAGTGTAACTTTTCTGAAGTTTTATGTATTTTCTAAGTATATCTTGGACACCATTGACTGCAGGTGAAGGAAAACATCTTGAGGAAACCTGGACTTTATAAGTCTGAAATAAAAAGGATGATGATGATATGGATTGTTAAGTTTTTGTCACTTTTAACAATAACTTCTTGGCAATGTGAGAACTTTTGTTCATCAGTGGAAGAAGCTGACTCAGGGTGTATACAGCTTGTGATAGATAATAACAGTCCAGGTAAGAACAAATGATCCTATTAATATATAAACTCTTTATTCCTTGTGTGGAGGCATGTGGAACAGGAAGTAAAGTTCACTCATCCTCCATAGTTTTTACATCTCGGAGCAGTTGCCCGCCACTACTAAAAAGTTGTTCTATCAGGCCCGTGAATTTGCTAAATATAATAAATATAAATTCTGTTGTATCTCAAACAGTAACATCTTTTTACGTAAAATAGAAGGTGACAAGCAAGTTTTAATTCATTCAGAAAAGTGTCTTCTTGATCTCGACAGCCAAAATTCAATCTGACTAGCAAAAAAATGCTCTTGCTTAATTGTTTTTACTTTACTTCGTTTTTTAAATAATTTACATCATATACACAGCACTCTAAAAACAGCATACAAAAACATATACTCATACACAGAACTATACAAAGAACTTATGATAAATACTCAACAAGCCATACTGACTTATATTATAGTGAGATGTATCGCTCATACTTTAATCTATTTAATACCTAAATACTATGTGCCATCTTTATGTGATCAATTAAATTATAAATGGATTCAATAGAAAGAAAGAAAGAAATTAAGAAAATACATTTATTTAGCACAGATTAAAAGACACACAATACATCAGATATAGACAAACATTAAAAAGTAAAAAAATAGTAATAATAAAATAAAGTTAATTATGATAAAATAAATTAATGTAGAAAACTAGCAAGAATGTGTGCCTCCCGGCTGCGCCAAAAAGGCCCAGTTCAGCAAAAATGTCAGACAATAAAGAATATTAACGATGACGTGGACACTCTTGGGCTCAACAATATTTTCTTGCGATCCACGGGAGTGTGCAAGTTATCTAGACACTTCTGAGAGTAATATTAAAATACTACATATGAATATCCGCAGTGTTGGGAAAAATTTTGATCAGTTACTGACACTAATATGCATTACTAAAATTAATATTGATGTAATTGTTTTAACAGAGTGCTGGCTTAGTAAAATAAACAGGCCGTCTGTACTTATTGGTTACTTGTCACACGCGACGAAACTAAATTCAAACCAAAATGAAGGCATAATTATTTACACAAAAGCTAGCCTTAACACCTCTGTTTGGGAACCCTGCTTAGATAACTCAAACGCTCTGGTGTGCCAAATAGATTCCAAGTTTGCATTTGTTGCTGTGTACCGCTCTCCATCCTATAATACTTCTACACATTTAGTAAATTTTCTATCAAGCCTCAATAATATTATAGAGGGCCTCTCTTCAAATCCAAACATAGCACTAATTGGAGATCTAAACATCGATATAAAGTCAGGAAATAGTAACCCACATAGCTTGGAATATCTGATTGTAAACGCTTCACATGGCCTTATACCTACTCATTTCTTGCCCACCAGACTCGAAAATTGTCTAGACCACGTTTTACTAAAGTCAAAATTACCATCCGTTACATTGGTTCTTGAATCATACATTACAGATCATATTGATGCTAACAAATGCCAAAAAACACCAAAATTCAAAATTCTTTAAGTCTCATTCTAATTTAGACGCGATAAAGGCTGAACTGGAAAATATTGACTTCGCGGATATTTATGGCATGAAAGACACAAATGAGTCACTAAACACTTTTATATCGCTAATAAATACCGTAATAGTAAACAACACAAATGAAAGCATAATTCCTCGGAGACAAAGAATCTTAAAACCATGGATTACTCCCGGCTTGTTAAAGTGCATACAAAATAGGGACAAAATGCATGTCAGATCAAATAAATCACCTAATAATACAACCCTAAAAACAACAAATTTCTGTAATGACTTGATTCGAAAGCTCAAATTAAAGTATGAAAAATGTGAACTTTAAAAAGCTCGAAGCAATCCTAGAGAACTATGGAAAACTATACAAGATATAACAAATACGCGTAGGGAGCGCAGCAGTCCCGACAACTTGTTGAGGATCACCGATAGTCCCCAAGCCTCGGTGAATCAGGTATGCTCATTTTTCTGTAACATTGGCAAACATTTAGCGGATGATATAGTTAAAACTAGTAGGCAACCCGATTGAATCCCTTGTTTTGCTAGAAGCGAATAAAACTGAGGTCGAGTCAATCATTTTACAATTACGTAGTAACTGTGCAGCGGGTTGGGATGGAATATCATCATCTCTATTGAGAAAATGTCGCCAAGAAATGGTGCCTCCTTTAACCCATATTTTCAACCGCTGCATTCAGACTGGTACTTTTCCTGACGCACTAAAAAAGGCTATCATCCTTCCAATATACAAATCCGGGAACAGAGACTGTGTCAATAACTACCGACCGATCTCAATCCTACCATCGATTTCTAAAATATTCGAGAAGATCCTCAACAAGCAACTCAAAGGCTTTTTGAATAAACATCGCATCATAGCGACTAACCAGTATGGTTTTAAAGGTGGGGTATCGTCTGAGGATGCTGTTCTGGACCTTACACAATTTGTGGCAAAGGAACTTGATAATGGGTCTAAATGCTTAGGTATATTTCTAGACCTCTCTAAGGCCTTCGACACAGTTTCTGTTCCCAAACTCATAGCAAGGATGGAGCGTTTAGGTGTGAGAGGCTCCGCACTGCGAATATTTAGGGATTATCTTGAAAATCGCTCTCAGATAGTCAGGATAGGTGATCATCTCAGTGATGAGGAAATAGTGACCTATGGCGTGCCTCAGGGAAGCATATTGGGGCCCACCATGTTCCTGATTTATATCAATGACCTTTGCGAAGTGATTCTCCCGAACTGCAAAATATACGCTTATGCTGATGACACTGCAATCGTCATTTATGGACCTACTTGGGACATGGTTAAAGCAATGGCTGAAAACGCTCTAAGCAAGGTCCATGAGCTGGTTTCAGGACAGCCTACTAACCCTCAACTTACGCAAAACGTGCTATGTTCCTTTTGCTATCAGACGGAATACTTTGCCTCCTAGGGATCTTACAATAACGGCTCACTCGTGCCAGAAATCATCTGGTGCATGTGAAACATGTAATTGCCGTAGGGCAATTACATGTTTCACATGCCATTCCAGTGTAGACTGGACAGATGCAATAGTGTCAAATATCTAGGTTTGCAAATTGACGAATGCCTTAGATGGGACAAACAGCTCGATATGATAACTTCCAGAATACTGCGACTCATCTACGTCTTCAAATCACTAAGAGAACCTGCTCATATGGGCACGCTGAAGATGGTGTATTTTGCACTGTGCCAGTCTATAATAGGATATTGCATTACTGTGTGGGGTGGTGCATCTAAAACGTACTTGCTGAGAGCTGAGAGAGCTCAAAGAGCCGTACTAAAGGTTATGTGCAAAAAGCCATACAGATATCCAACCAAGCAACTCTATGAAGACTGTGGGGTCCTAACAGTTAGACAATTGTTCATTCTGCAATCGGCCCTCAGGACTCATAAAACCATGCCCAAATCAAACCCTAAAAAGCACACTAATATCCCATCTGGCGTTAAGCATAAAACTTCTTTTGCCCAACAACAATTTTACGTTTTAAGTAAACTTTTATATAAAACGCTACGCAAACAGTTAAATATACTGGACTTAAATAAATATAATTTAAAGAAAGAAATAAGTCATTGGCTATTGCATCAGGACTATGTAGCGACGGAGAATCTGTTAACCTACATCTCTTAATATAAGATCATATACATACTCTTAGATCACGTCTCACACTTATATCCAAATATTATAGACTTACTATATTCACGGAATCACCACACACATACGTACAAACATACACACACCCACACACATACTTACATACACACACTCACACACACAAACACCGCAACACGCACATACACCTATAAAATGCATGTCTGCTGTCTCTCAGTTTTGCGTTACTTAGGATAATTTTAATTTCAATTTCATGGAAGCACTGGTACCGTGGCTGAGCGCCATGGAGGACGGTATCGCTGCACCACACGGAGACAAGACCGATACATTCAAATCTTAACTCGAAAAGCTCCAACAATAACCGCCATGATGTTAGCCGTGAGGCTTCATCACTCTTCAGGGAACTTAATTAGCGACCAAACAGTCAGAAACCGCTTGCATGAAGTGAACCTTCATTCCCGAAGACCGCTACGGGTACCACCTATAGCAATGCACAATCGTAGGATTCGATATCAATGGGCTCTTGAACACAGAAATTGGGCAGAAGAACAATGGCGTTTCGTGTGCTTTTCTGATGAGTCTCGTTTTGGTATGAGACCGGATACAAGACGTATACGACACTGGAGAACCCCTGGACGCCAACAGCGATTAAAATCCTGCCAGGAAGTCCATCCTTATAGTGGTGGAACCATCATGGTATGGGCGGGTATTTGGATCGGCGGAAGAACTGAGTTGATTTGGATCAGAGGCAACCTCAACGCTCAAATTTATGCTGAGACGATTGTATCAGACGTCATCGTTCCTCTACAAGTGCAAATCGGTCCCTTATTTCAGTTAATGCATGATAATGTACGACCGCACACCGCAAGAGTTGTAAGACAGACTCTCGCCGCAGCTAACATCAATGTCCTGCCCTGGCCTGCTCAGTCGCCAGACTTGAATCCGATTGAGCATGCATGGGATATGCTACAGAGAAGAGCTCTGCCGAATATGGAGGGTATCCAGTCGCAAGAAGACCTTTTTTTGTTGTTGCAACGAACATGGGCGGCCATTCCACAGCGTGATTTGGATGAACTCATTTTGAGTATGCCAAACCGATGTTCTTGTGTTGTTAGTGTTCGCGGTAGAAACACGGATTATTAATTGTTTAAGTTACCCAATAAAATTTTAGAGAAAACTGTTATTTCAGTCTTTTTTCGAACTTTTGTGTTAGTGGTTCAAATGTCAAATATCCCTTTATTAGGAAAATGGCAAATTTCTTTATTAATGCAAAGGTGACTTGGTTTATCGTTACTGTGACAAACGAAAACACTTTATTTGATGAATCCTTAAAGAAAATTTTAATTAATATCAATCAGGAGAAAAGTTATTGCAAAAATATATGTTGATCCCTAGACACTTTTGATGTGTGTATTATTATATATAGTACATTGAGCATCCTCCGACCGGACGGGTATTATGTCTGGCGGGCATTTGCCCAACGGCTGAATTCGAAAAATTGTATATTGTATTTAACCCTACTCGTAGAACCTAGATTGAGCGACACCTGACACATTGTGTTTCGATAACTCTAAGGTTTCAACTAAATCAGCGCGTGTACGAATAAAATGGAGGAATGCATCGAACGTAATAGTGATGTCCTTGTCAACACGGCCTTTAAACTCCTCCCATTCGCGATAAGATTTATTGTCTAACTTACGAGTAACTATATATATAAACAAAGTATCCCATTGCTTGACCGGTTCACCTAACGATTCTAGTGCTCGTAAGTTTTTATTTAATAAATCTATTAAACCTTTCAAAGCAGCTGAGGACTCCTTTGTGATAAGTTCTATATTAAACAAAGCTGACACATGATTCTGCACCAACAACCTTTTATTATCAAACCGATCACAGATTAAATTCCAAGCCACAATATAGTTGCTAGCGGAAAACTGAATTGATTGAACAACCACAGCAGCAGATCCTACCAAAGAAGCACGCAAATAATGAAATTTGTTGATTTCATCAATACCGTCATTATGATGGATGAGACTAGTAAAGATGTCACGGAATTCTAACCAAATGCTATATAATCCATTAAATTTTGGCAGTTGTATGGTAGGTAACTTAATTGGTTTATATCCACTACCACGACTACTTTGACCACAAATCGAATCATCATCTTTGTTACATTTAACTAACTGGAGCCCGCGACAATGTCTTATAGTACAATGTCTCAAACTCAGAACGCTCAGACAACTGGGCCTTCGCATCATCAACCATACATTCCAACCGCAACTCAACTGCACCTCATCGTATTGTTCGTACAACGACTCAAGTTTGCCCATGCGCAGCTGTAGTTCTATGAGATCACAACTGTTTAATTTGTTATCACTTATTGTCCAGGTAATTGATGAATATTGTTAAGCGGCCTTGAAAACTACCTCGGTTCTTTACTAATTCCCTCTCCTCGGACATATTGGGATTCGAGTGTTGTCGACCTGAAATGTATACAGTAACAATACGTTTATAAAAAGAAGTTTTATAGCTACTAAGTTATGGTTAGTTTTAATGTGATGTAATAATAATTAGGTAACATTTAATGTAATATTTGTAACATAAAATAATAAATCTACCTACAACTGTGAGGACGAAATGTTTTTTTTTATAAATTCGTCAGCAATTAATCTGATGTGCTTAACTAAGCAACAAATCTGAAGTGCACTACGGTTTAATAAACTGACAATGCAGTGAATAATAGGAAATAATATCGCAACACCAACCACAATAAACTTGTCTTACGAATACCTACGCATCAAACTTACACTTGCCTAACTGAATAGTTATCGCTCTAATGCAACAATACAAATTATAAATGTAGTGCTAATTACTACTATACTTATCTAAAGTATTATATAATAAGATTTGTTGCTAATTATACGCGTAGCACACAAAATAACGAAACAATTCAAAATGGTAGGTACTCAAAGAACAAAATTTAAGTATATAAAATGATACAATTTAAAGCACTAACCTTTGGTTACTTGTAATTAAAGTTAAATACAACCTATACGAGTGTTGGGTGACGAAATTATCCAATATAAACTTAACACCGTGAAAATTATGTGCACTTAATCCTTATGTTCAATAATGCGCTTGCGGCGTAAAATCTCTCAAGTCCAGGTTAATTATATCCGTCGTTATTATCGCTGATTTCATTAATCTTCGAACAAACTTGATGAATACCTCAATTCGGCTCGATAATGGACCATGTAAACGGATACCAGGACTTGGGTAAAAATAAAACTAGGAGAACGTGGAACTTTTAAAAATGATGTACTCACTAGCGAGTCCAATACACATGTGTTAAAATATGACAGGCCAATTATTCTTATAACTACTTAAAAACTATAAAAGTTCTTATCGATACTTGCTGCTTCAACAAGTCCATCAGGCGCTCCAACAATAATACTTACAATAATTATAATCAGTCTCTATCTCTTTTATGTAATTTGACAACAAGCATGATTAATTATTTTCAACTTATACGATCAATACCAACCACAAGAATCACTTATGGTTTGGCCCCTATAAAAAGGCAGAACTCTGCGCATACCATATCGATCAGTTGTGTTGTAATCATGTGGCACAGATCAAATAGTCCAGTTATATTTTTGCTTAATAATAGACTGGACAGAGATTTGCGTAGAATCGTTCAACCTTTCAATATTATGCTCACTGTATTTTTAACTTCAAAATACAAAATTAGAAAATGTTATATCACCGCGTGTGAGAAGAAGTATAACATTTTAATTTTCTGTACTATTTCATTTATTAATGTTTTTTGTATTTATCATACGTTCAATGATATACACAGTGATTTGCCTAAAATATACAGAAGCGGCTTGGGGTTTGCACTGTTTGTGTGTATGGACAATGTTTGTTTCGCTGGCTACAGTTTACTCGTCATTTGCAACATTTTCCAAAGCCGTAGCAACGTTTCACTTATATTAAAGTTTCAAGACATTAATAGAAGCATTGACATTAGCAATAGTGTTCGCAGCTATGTAATTTGGAACTGGATTTCACTTATCACTGTAGCCGGAATGTATAATTTACCGAATATTTTAAAAAATCTCCTAATGGGGTCAGCCGTTCATTTTCATGACGTTGCCCGCGATTTATTATATACACAATATGATCTTAATTTAATATATTGTATACGGCTAATAATATTGTTGAGAATATATTTGAAAGAATGGATTAAGAACTTACTAACAATAAATAATGAAGTACAAATTGATGAATATTGCAACAAATTATATAACACTTATCGAAATATTTTAGAAGCTTACAAACTGTATACAAAATGTTTTCAAGTATTAGTAAGTTGGAATTTGCCTACTTTGTTACATTATTATTTCGCTTTCCACTGATATATATAATGACATACTCTTCTTTTTAGATATTATACCATACATACGGCTCGTTCTATTTTATACTAACTGATGTGCAGGCATGCTTATTTAATTTACGAGTGATGTCACATGAAGTAAGTATACGCATAATCTATTTAAAGCTTTCATTCGGTACCCAGTTATGTTTGTTTAGAAATAATTGGAGAAAAAATTAAGGCTAATTTAGTCCCATAAATGATAAGACATATAATATAGATGCAAATCATTTCAAAATAATAATGTATATAAAACTTTCCTTTGGTTATGTTTGGCTTCGCCCAGGAATTCCGTTGTTAGCTTCAAAAAATGCAATCAATTAGAATGCCATACGTTTCGTAACAGGGAATGAAGGAATACATTTATTTCTGCCCATATTTAAATCTAAAGTTAAAACAATTCTCCTGTAATCAGCTACCTATATTAACTGTCATATTAATAAAAAAAAATACCACTTTAATAAAACGAAATAACAAAACTGCAAATTAAAACCTTCATATCATTTGATATTATTTTATTTGTGCATAGTTGTTCAATATCATTTAATGTTAATTATTAAGTTTAATTGGGTTCACGATAATTGTTACTATTTTTTCTCTTTTCATTTTGATCCTGACATTTCTATAATTTTATGTTCCGTCCATCCATTATCATCATATATTATCATCAATACATAGTTTAAGGTCTTAACCTAATACTTCCTTCCATACTATATTGCGGGTATGTCGATGGTTTTCATTAATAATAATCATGCCGGGTACGATGCGCCAAATGTTGTTGTGTTGGGAGTTTTGTCGTGGAGGTTCACCAGATTAATTTCCCTTTGGCGCAGCATTGTTGGTCTTGGTATTATTCAATATAATTTAATTTTAATTATTAAGTTAATTGGGTTCAAAAATTGTTATTATTTTTTCTCTTTTCATTTTGATCCTAACATTTTTATAATTTTATGTTCCGTCCATCCATTATGTAACAGTCTAACTAATGAGAAATTATTTTATAAAGGCTGTATCTGACACCGACGCACAAACGAGTACCCTGGATCCAGTACATGATTCTGAACCCCCAGTGGTGGAATTTTTCGTCAGCTTTTTCATGATTAACAAAAAAATATAATTAGTTTTTTTCACTTTAGACCGTTCATAAATGATATACTTTTATAACCCAACAAGATTTTAAAGTAAACATTAATTAATTCGCTAATTACAAAAAAAAAAAAAGCACAATGAAAACAAAACTCGAAAAACTATCTTATCAGCTAGATTTAATAGAGTTCACATCAATAATACAAACCCGAAGTTCACAGGCCGAGCCGACATTTTTTTTTTTAAACACTGTGAATTCTGTAACCGTTCATTAACGACATAAATGACTATCATAATTTTACTAGTGGCTTGCGGTCTAGCTTGTTCGTGAAGTTTGCGTTACGATGTCAGATAAACCCTGTATTATTATTTTTAGGGTTGTTATGTCTCATTGCAACGCTGTGCATAAATAAATAATTCAGTCGCATCTTAAGCTAAATGCCAAAATGCTTTGCGTCTCAAAATACACATAATCTCAAAAAAAAAAAAAAAATCGTCACACCACATCTCACACACCGCACAACCAATCATCACATCTTGTGTTGTCATCTGACATTATGCTGGGCTGAGGCCCTTTTGGAATTATTTTTGTTTTATGTTGAAATTTTGGATTTAACTGAAAGCACACACCATGGTTAGGCATTTTTTGTTATACGAAAATAAGATGGAGAAGAATGTGTCTCTCACACTTAATATTTTGTATCGTTTTAAGAAGATTATTCCGATTTCTATACACTGAATGTTCCTTGATTTTTCCTCTTGTAGTTTTAATTTGTAATTGTTTAGGTTTTTTTACTCTAAGCCAGTATTACATACTATGTAGCCAAGCATATTGTACGTTACGGAATTGCATCGCTGACAGGGATGTTTGGCACTGGTACAGCTACACAGGAGCTAAACTTAGTATTCGGGAACACTGTGAGAGCTGCTGAACCTTGGACAAAACTGTCTTTGCATTGTGTAGATTCAATTTCTTCGTATTGTATAATTGCATGGCACACGTGTAGCACAATGTACTTGCTGTAAAGCATCTATTTGTTGGGTTAGTCTTTTTTATTAACTTGATTGTGCTCTGGCTGTTCAGAGTATGTCATGCTCATTCAAATGTCTCGCTGGTGGTGGCGTGTGATTTGGGTCATTGATCCATACGACATGTTCGTGAACGGACGCCGTCAGAGGGGACTGGTCATCGCTTAGCTGCCACGGCGTATTTTAATTTCAGAATTGTTTTTTTTTGTTTTCCATAATGGATGCTCTCAGCGTACAATATATTCCTGCATCGTTCTTACACGGTTGATTTCAATATGAATTATGTAATCAAATATTTGTATCAATAGCTTGATAATTTAAAAGAGTATCCATGGAGTTTCTTGCCTGTTCTTCTCCATAGGTACTCTTTGGAATAGGCGACTAGCTTTATCTTACTGACTGACCAACCAAAAGTGCCAACCAACAATTCAAAAGTACCTGTAACTGGTTTATTTGAAATAAATGCTTTAATTTTGTTTTTTTTTTTATTTATTTTTTTTTTTTGCGTACGGTGTCGCACGCTCTATTATATTCTCACAGTATTTTTTTTTTTGTTTTTCAATGAATACATTTTCACAGTGTAGTTGCTGTACCATTACAGAACACGGCTGGCGCTTAATATTAATTACTTTACCACTATTTAGTTTCAGATGTCTCTATCTTCAGGAATCCTTGTTAGCATATGGATTGGTAAATTTTTGTTACTTTTAACATCAACTTGTTGGCAATTTAAGAACTTTTATTTGTCTGTGAAAGAAGCTGAGTCGGCGTGTATACAGCTTGTGATAGATAATAATAGTCCAGGTGAGGGTTTGACGGTACTCGCATATAGGATATTTCAAATTGTATTATGAGTAACTTTCTTCAAGTATGATATTTGTTTTTTTTTTTTTTCATAAATAATGTTTATTAGTCATTGAATAGAATGGCTGCTTCGTAAGACAATTAAAATGGCATGGTGTAAACCAAGAAGATCAACAATTCTAATCCCTCAAATTTCAATGTTAATGGATCGTAATAATCAATTTTGAAACTTTGGAATGAAAATCTATTATATTGTTCTCAAATTCTATTCAAATCCATTTATTATGAATATTATTCAAGATAAGAGGTGATGTATTTACACAGTTATGAGGATTCGTGATTACCGGTCATGACTATCCCTGTATTATTATACAAGATACTACTATATTGGTGCCAGTTTTTGTGTTCTGAATGGGAAACCGGCCAATGACCTCTCCCCCTCTTGGCGGAGTGGAAGGGCGGTATTACTTTGACACATGTGTCGGCCTCACCTCTGCTCTGGTGCTTGCTAATAGAGGCCTTTCTCTCTATACTCATTGATGTGATGCTAAGATCCGTGACCATGTTAAATGACCCCTGTGCGCACTGTGTGTGATACAGTTCTTTATAAACATACAATATATTAATTTCACCATTAATGAAGTACGCTGTTATGTGATGTCTGTGGCATTTGTGTTTAGTAAGTAAATAATCTTATTTCGAATGTATTCCTTACAGAAAATGTCAGACATCTGAGCAAGCGCGTGCTACAAGTTAACCGGACCTTCAGTAAGATGACAGCATGTGGCCTGTTCACTGTAGACGTCACTCTACCGATACCTGTAATAGAACTCTTAACTACATACGTTGTTGTACTACTGCAGTTTGCTTTCCTGTAGAAATACTTATTTATTCAATATATTTTGATTAACTATTCAAACGAACTTTTCCTTGATCTAAGCCTTTTTTTATAATTTCACAACAAAAATGTAACCTATGTTATGGACCATAAAATATCGTATATACTTAATCAGACTGCATCGGTTTAGGTAGTTAATAAAAAAACTAATGAAATAACCACGTGAATTTGTGTTAATTTGTTATAACAGTTCTTCAGTTTCCATTATATGTTACAGTCGCACTCTTTGATATAGGATTATTATTATTATCGAATTATAATTGTATCAATCTAAAGTGACTGATATTGCTTAGCCAGTTAACAAAGCCATAATATGGTAAATTTGTTAATCATTAGGTTACTCCTATAGACTCGGGGACGTCTGTATCCCCTAGACCCATTTAGGGAGGCTGGAAGACGGCGTTATTCGCCCTCCGCCGAGGTTTGGTACGTAAAACCACCGCATTCCAGGACTCTACGCTGCTGATCATCGATAACGGCCGGCAGCGACAGATTATTGCCTAATTCTGAGACGAGTGCATGACGCGGGTGCTCCCATGCGGCACATTCGGCCAGCGTATGCTGCGCCGTGTCATCAGTGGTGACACCAGGCGTCCGGCTCCCTGTTTATGTCATACGACTGGACTTTTCGCGTGTTTTTGACTCAATCAACACCTCACTTCTACTCTCCAAGCTGTTCTATTATGGATGTGAAGTCGAAACCGTTGAATGGTTTGAGAGTTACCTTAAGGATCGATCGCAGTTTGTCCGGGTGACTACTGATAGTGGTGATTCCTTGTCTTCTGGTGCGAAGCCTGTGGAGAGGGGCGTACCCCAGGGATCAATCCTGGGCCCACTTCTCTTCATCCTGTACAGTGCCGATATCACCAACTGTCTGGTCAGTACCAAATATCACCTTTATGCTGATGATTTGCAGTTGTACATCTCGTTCCAGTACTGGGATGTTGCTGATACTGTAAACAGAGTGAATGGGGATTTGGAAAGAATCGCTTCGTGGTCCAGGAGAAACTCCCTGGTCCTCAATCCTAGTAAGTCCAAGTATATTGTGATGGGATCTAGGGATTTTCTTAGCAAAATGCTTACTTGCAATCTGGACCTCAGAATCGATGGTTGCACTGTGGAAAGAGTCCTAGAGGCTCGGAATCTGGGTTTGATATTTGACGGCCAGCTCCATTTTGAAACACACATATTGGAGGCGGTGCGCAAATTCAAATTATTATATCGTATCCGGCCCTACTTAAGTGTGGATATGCGTGTCATGCTGTGTGAGTCACTTGTTTTATCTAAACTTAATTATGCTGACACTGTGTATGGGCCATGCATTCTCGGTAGAAGCGAGAGGTTGATTCAGCGGGTGCAGAATGCTTGTGCTAGGTTTTGCTACAATGTGCCACCACGTTCCCACATCACTCCTTTTTTAAATAAAGGAAATCTTATGAAAATGTCAGCACGTAGAAAGCTTCACCTAGCTACTCTTCTCTTTGGTACAATTACTTCCAAGAAACCAGTTTATTTATATAATAAACTGACCTGGTCACGCGACATTAACAAGATTAAAACCAGGGCTTCCTCTTACTTAATGCTAGCCTCATCACATAGAACTGCTGCATTCCGTGGCAGTTTCAAATTCGCTGCCTCTCATTGCTGGAACGATTTGCCACCTCCATTTCGTGCTATAAAGACGGTTAGTAGCTTTAGATCAAAATTCAAGCAGTATTTACTACAACTCCAAAAAGATACCGAACTTTGAACCTACCCCTGATTGCACGCGGCTGGCATTGGTGGTCCAATCGTTTAGCGGCGATTGTCTATTATAATACTGTGTGTTCTTCCTTGTATGGTGTAGCATGTTGGGTCATCCTCCGGTTTCCAGTTCCAGGGACTCGTCTCTCACAAACTACTCACTGATGCTAAGATAAAACGCCGACACATAACTGTTCGTAACATTATACGTATGGAGCATTTTGTAACTCAATTGTGTGGTAATAATTAATTCTAATACAAATTATTTATAAATGGTAATAGTAATCAACAATGTAAACATTGATGCGTGTTGGCTTGGATGCGCGTGCGACAAACCACAAACCACAGAGCCACAGACTATGTTAGGAAATGCTGAATTTCAAATCGGAACCAGATGTATGTCATTTTTGAGGATGATATTCTCGTAGTTTTTATATATCCCGTATTTTATTTTTTATATTTTTCTTTGTGTTTGTTTAAACTGTACTCTCACGATTTACAATTAGATTTACTTTTTATATCTTTTTATTATTACGTTTTTTATTTTTAGTGTATTTACTGTACTGTTGTGTGTACTGGTTTGGTGCTGCTTTTAATTGTTTGTTGCATCGGGTGACGTCTGTACGTCGACGCCGGCTGTCTCTGAAAACCAGCGCTGGGCTCTGTTTTTGCACAGAGTCGCAGCATAATGCTGAGCGACAGCCGTTTTGCGTGGATGTGACGCATGTTTCCTTCAACTATTTCTTATTTTTTATGTTTTTTTAAACTCTTGCGTCATGTTTATTGCAAATAAATGTTTTTCTTTCTTTCATTCTTCTTTCATACAGGTACTTTGCGAAGCTATCCTGCCCTGAGGCAATTCAAGGAGTTTCGGGTGACATATGTGCTATATGTCACCCGATACTCCCATATGATGATCCTGAAAGCTACTATCTTGCAGAACCGGGTTAACGGAAGGGCCTGCTGGTACCAACGACGAGGGGAGTGGTTCTGGAGGGCTACATTAGCAATATGCGGCGTGGCAATACCCCAGATTCAGCCCGGAGGCACTCTGCGTCAGGTGTACAAGTGGTCGCCGGAGATGATGTCTTTGCGTGAAGCTTGCGTAGCTGCGCAACACCGGTACACCAGGCATCGCAGGCTCCGTATCCTCTCTCTAAATACGGAGGCCATACAGGCGGAGCTATACGAGGAGTAGAGAGCGGCGAAGACCGCCGTCCGAGCGGAGATCGAGCGGGCTAAGGGGCTGGTCCGCGAGGAGTTCCTAGGGACTCTGACCGAAAAAAAAAACGTGAGGCGCTTAATATACAAAATATATGGCACAAAGCGCATCACGCTTTTTTCTCATTTATAGTATACTAGCTTTCCGCCCGCGGCTTCGCCCGCGTTAACTTCGGTTATATCGCGCTTTTTAGATTTCTTTTGGGAATATCAAATTTTTTCGGGATAAAAAGTACCGTATTATTTAATCCGGACTTCTAACTTTACGTCTGCAAAATTTGCGTGAAAGTAGTACAAACAAACTCACTTTCCGATGTATAATATTAGTAGGGATATATTTGGTGTACACATACAAATATTCCAGTAATCAGTAAACCTAAACAGATTGAGAAGTCTAATACTTGAAAGCGTAACATCTAAAATAATAATCTTGAAATCTACACATAAAATATTACTACACTACAAATATAATAATTTTGTTACTCAAGTGAATCCTCCAATACCAATTCAAAACTACCAAAATTCCCAGAGGGTATGAACACAAATTATAATGTATCGCTCAAGTTCAACACAAAACAACTCAATAGTGCACTCAATTGAAAGATCAACTAAATCTAAACGTTGTTTACACGTCAACATTTTCGAAACAAGAATTATTGATAAACACTACTTCATGTTCTCTCAATCAATGTTCAGTCAAACATAATACCTGAACATCATAATATTCTATAAATAAACTTAACTCTAGCCCTTTGCTGGATAGACACAATGTATTTTGAGGTAAAACATTTAACATAGGCAGCTGATCCATTGTCGGACCCAATAGTTTAAACTACAAGGTGTATCAAAGGAAGCATTAGTATCACTACTAACAGTGATCGATGGTACACTACAAGTACCAGTGTCATTCTGTATATTATATGATAAAATATTAGCAATTTGGCTTCTACTACTAGGGGGCAAAAACATACTATATATAGTTTGTCAATTTAAAATCAGAAATAAGAAATCACCTTAAGGTAGACTGGTAGAAAATGCCTAAGGCATTAAGTCCGCCATTGTACAATTTCCTTGTGCATAAAGTTTTAATAAATAAATAAATAAATTATTAATTACAATAAAAATATAAAATAGTATCACTGCGATCACAAGTCCTATTATAAAAATAATAAATGAAATATATTATTTAAATAGTAAATGTGCATATTTTGCTCCCTGGATAATTACTGGGAATAAGGCAAAGCACAAAAGATAAATCTACCACCATTGGTCTCACCAAGATGTAGCACCAAATGTACACATTATTTTTTCTTACATTTAAACTATCCCCAATAATATAACTGTTGAGCCGGGGTTTATTTTTGTCAATTTAATATTATTAATTAATTGGCTATCTATAATGATAATATGCGGCTTGGTGACCCAGATTTAACTCAAAGCGGTCTCCAAAGCCTGGAGCACAGGCATAGAGTAGCTAGCCTTTCGGTGTTCTATAGGATGCATTTTGGTCAGTGTGCGAGAGAATCGTATGATTTAATTCCCCCATCTCCGTTCCACCACAGGACGACCCGTCGTACGGCGAGTTTCCACCCTTACGTTGTTAACACTACTATGATCCGGATAAAGCGTTTCGCCTCCTCGTTTATACCGCGTACTTCGAGGGACTGGAACTATCTGCTAGCGGCGGTGTTTCCGTCGGATTACACTTTGAGTGTCTTCAAGGCTATAGTGAATAGGTTCTTAATAAACTAGCGCGCTTTACCATCAACGAATGCACTACAGCTTACCCTCAGGCGAGATTGCGGCCGAGCACTAGTTTATAATTTATATTGAAAAATAATAAAATATCATATCTTCTATAACTTTTCTATTGAAGTGAAAAAGGTATTTGACATACTTATGTGAAGACTTTCATACAACTAAAATCGTACAATTTAAATAGCCACGATAACACTACACAACCTGTATAACTATAAATTATAATGATTATAACAGAAGAAAATAAAACAACCACAAAACAAAATCACTCGAGGAAAAAACGAATTCATCATAAGCTATCCGAGGAGAGGTTAAGGAAAAAAAAATAGTATCAATAAAAAAATTATTATTAATTACTACACTTATAAATTAGTCACTATTCTTTTATATGATTTGACAACAATCACGATTAATTATTTTCAACTTATACTAACGATCAATACCAACCACTAGAAATACTTTCGGTTTGGCCCACATAAAAAGGCAGAACTCTGTTCGTACCACATCAATCAGTTGCGTAGTAATCATGTGGCGCAGATCAACTCGTCCAGTTAAATTATTACTTAATAATAGACTGGACAAAGATTTTGAATGATGTACACAGTGATTTAGCGAGAACGTACATAGGCGGTTTCGGGTTTGTAGTATTATCGTGTATCAATAACACTTTGTGTTTCGCTGGCCACAGTTTACTCATCATTTGCAACATTTTTCAAAGCCGTAGCAACGTTCCCTTATTTTAAAACTTCAGGGCATTAATAGAAGCATTGACATTAGCGGAAATAGTGTTCGCAGATTTATTATTTGGAACTGGTTTTCCCTTATCATTGTAGCCGGAATGTAAAATTTACCGATTATTTTAAATAATATCCTAAAAGGGCTAGTTCATTTTTATCAAGTTTCCTGCTATTTATTATTTATTGTACAATATGATTTTAATATAATGTATACTATTCGCTTAACAATATTGTTGAGAATGTATTTGAAAAAATGGATTGAGAACTTACTAACAATAAATAAGGGAGAACAAAATGATGAATTTTGTAACAAGTTTTATAATTCTTATCGAAATATTTTAGAAGTTTACAAACTGTATACAAATGTTTCCCAGTATTAGTAAGTCGGAACTTGCTATTTTGTTTCATAAATATTTCACTTCCCACTAACACATGTAATGACATACTCTTCTTTTTTAGATATTATACCATACAGGCCATAACATCGGCCGCCGGCAAAAGTTACCACCCACCAGACAAAGCCTTGCCGCCAAACGATTTGTCGTGTTCCGGCATGATGTCTGGTGAAGCCGTACGGAGAACGGGTCTGAGCAGTTGTGTTGCGATGTGTGCCGGGTACGATGCGTCTAATGTTGTTGTGTTGGGAGTTAGGTCGTGGAGGGTCTTCAGATCAATCTCCCTTTGGCGCAGCATCGTTGGTCGTGTTGTTGGGTTTAACATTGCATCACCTCGCTCAACTGCCGCCTTCCTTCCTATTCGCTCAGTTTTTCTGAGTGAATAGGCTCTTAATATACTAACGCGCTTTACCATCAACGACCGCATCACTGCGTACCATCAGGCGGGATTGCGGTTAAGCGCTAGTTTATAATAATTAAAAAAGAAAAAAAAAATACATGCGGCTCGTTCATTTTAACTATGTTATGCCCAGACACGCTTATTTCAATTAAAAGTACTGTCGCACGAAGTGAGTATATACATAATGTATTTAAAGTTTAATTTTCATTTGGTACCAGGTTATGTTTAGGCCCAGAAATTCCGATATTAAGGCTGAATATTTTAAAAAATGTAATTGATTTGAATGTCATTAATTTCGTAATGATACTAATGTTTTGAAATATAACTTACATATATATTATAATTATAAAATAATCTTAAAAAGATTTATATATTATATAAATCTTTTTAAGATTATTTTGATTTATTTTTGAATAATCAGTGATGTGAAACAATTCAAACTTTTACAATTTTGACACTTTTATTCATTTATTTTAAATGACGAGAAGTGGTACTTATTTGGTGCCTTGTTAATTGGAAGAAAATTTTGGATTAAATTTAAAGCACGCGCCATAGTTAGCACTATCTATAGCACATTTCGTTACACGAGAATAAGATTGAAAAGAATATTTCTCTCACACTTCTCCTCTCCTTTCATTACTTCGTGCGATGCCCACGCTCTATTATATTTTCATTAGGGTACTATTTAGATCGTATTATTTAATTCTTGGTATCTGATAAAATCGCCAGACAACATGACCGCTAAATTAATATACACGCGTTACAGAAATTTTTGCAACAACCTTCTACGTAAACTAAAGACAGCTTATGAAAAAAGCCTAATTGACAAAGCTGGTAATGATACAAAAGCCCTCTGGCCAGCAATTAAAACTATAACATATACACAAAAAGCTAAAGTTAGTGCCACAGAACTCCTTCAAACACACAGTGACCCCAAAACGTCTGTAAATCATGTCTGCGATTTTTTCGCTAGCATAGGAAAAAACCTAGCAGACAAAATACTCATTTCCACACCCGCTCGGAGCCACAATCAAGAATCACTAAGTGATAATAATCCAGCCCCTTTAAATTCCATAGTTAATACGCAAGTAGACGAGTCGGATATCGAATCTATAATACTGCAATTACGCTCCGACTGTGCCACGGGTTGGGATGGTATCTCATCACAAATAATTAAACTATGTCGTCACTCTCTAATACCATCCCTTACCCATATATGTAACCTCGCAATAAGTACAGGAGTTTTTCCAGAAATGCTCAAAAAAGCCATCGTACACCCCATCTACAAGAGTGGGGACAGAGACTGTGTCAACAATTATCGGCCTATTGCAGTACTTTCCTGTATCTCAAAAATTCTTGAGAAAATTCTAAACCGGGCACTCAAAGGATTTTTAGAGAAATATAAAATCTTAGCTGATAACCAATACGGTTTTCGCTCCGGTTACTCTACCGAAGATGCCGTAGTTGACTTGACAACAGCAATAACTAAAAACTTGGACAATAAAAACAAATGCCTATGTATATTTCTGGATCTCTCAAAAGCTTTTGACACGGTCTCTGTTCCCATCCTACTTGCTAAACTGGAGAAACTAAGCATACGAGGAAATGCATTTAAAATAATTATGGACTATTTATCTAATAGGAATCAGCAAGTTAGGGTTGGCAATATAGATAGCGATGAGGTTACCGTGTCCTATGGGGTTCCACAAGGGAGTATTTTAAGTCCGACCATTTTTCAGCTATACATTAATGAGCTCTGCCAAATCTCTCTTCCTAACACAAGCATCCATACGTACGCAGACGATGCGGCAATTTTTGTCTGGGGACCGAATTGGAATACTGTAAAGGAGATAGCTGAGTACTCCTTATCAAACATTATGAACTGGCTTACAAACAACCTGCTGACGGTAAACCTCTCCAAAACCCATTATGTTGCCTTCTCAATCAGGAAAATTAACTCCCCACCACAAGACTTCTCCATAACAGCCCATAGTTGTCTCTCCCAAGATGCCTGTAATTGCCAACAAATCGAACGAGCCGAGTATGTCAAGTACCTGGGTGTATACATCGATTGTGGACTGAGGTGGGACAAACAGATAGAAACAGTTACTTCCAGGGTGAGGAGACTAATTCACATAGTCAAAACACTAAGAGACTGTCTCCCACTCGAGAAACTCAAACTCGTCTACCTAGCCCTCTGTCAGTCCATTATTCGGTATTGCATCCCGGTCTGGGGTGGCGCCGGCAAGACACTCCTCCTGGGTCTGGAAAGAGCACAAAGAGCTGTGCTCAAAGTAATGACTAAGAAGCCGTATAGATACTCCACCGAACAACTATACGCAGACTGCAAAGTCCTAACAGTTCGACAGCTCTTTGTGCTAAACTCCATCATGAGAAGACACCAAAAGATCCCTCCCCCCGATCCAAGCAGACGCAGCAGGAGGTTAGTATGTCTACGTACTCCTTGTAGGACCTCTTTTGCCAGTAAACAATTTAACAACATGAGCACTAAGTTATATAATGATATCCAAAAAGAACTAAACATCGCAGGATTCAACAGGCATAAACTTAAAACCAGCCTAACTAACTGGCTTCAGAATAAGAACTACACAAAAACAGAAGAGTTACTGACGCACATCACATAGAATTACCCACACATAAAAACGCACGTTACTATTACCTTCATAACACCATATTCACTTCCAACACAACTACAAATCACACACATACCTACACATTAACACCCACACATACACTCACTCACTTATACACATATCTCCCATATCTCCTCAACAATCCATGGTCCACATAAGTAATATTCACACATAGTTATATAATCATACTTTTGTTTTCTATTAACTATCCAGCGATAACGTTCACCCGCACGCACAAATAATGTAAATTGTAAACACCGAGCCACATTAGACGACTGAACACTGTCACCCAAAATACAAGCTTTCGCTTAGTTTGGGAGGCAGCATCAGTACCTATAGCCATTACATTTACCTGTATCTATATATAAGTCATCCTGTGAACTGTAAACCTTGCGACAATAAAGATTTATTATTATTATTCCTTTATTTCCTTATATACACTTATAAATTACATTTTTAAATATTTCTACATAAAATATATATATAAAAAACATTTAAAAATATAAAAAATAGTAGCCCACCGGTATCGGGAACAGGGTCCAAGCTACCGGCGGTCAGGGCTCCAGAGAGAGGAACTTCCTGACAATGCGAGCCGTGTCCAGAAGTACAGCTTTCTGAATCAAGCCTTTGATCCAGCTGCCTAACGAGAGCCTCTTGAGGTGTTGGTCGAGGCTCTTGGCTATTAAGCCATTGGCTGTCACGACTATCGGCACAATGATTGCTGAATCCACCTCCCACATGTCGACAACCTCGTGAGCCAAGTCAAGATACTTGATTTGTTTATCTTTCTCGGCTTTCACGAGGTTCTCATCATGCGGGATGGTTATGTCAACAATCATTACACGCCGCTCTGATCGATCCACCATCACTATATCAGGCTTATTGGCAACAATAGTCCTATCAGTGATGATGGATCGATCCCAGTACAATGTGATATGGCCATTTTCGAGAACTGGGTCGGGCACATACCTGTAGTACGGCACCTCCGATTCCACAAGGTTGTATTTGAGAGCAAGTTGCTGATGAATTATCCTGGCTACAAGGTTGTGTCTATGCAAGTACTCTCCGTTAGCTAGACGAGAACACCCGGAGATAATATGCCTTATTGATTCCCCCGGCCGGTGACATGCCCGACAGATGTCAACTGTGCCGTCTTTCACAATAAATCTCCGGTAATTGTTCGTCATCATAACTTCGTCCATAATTGCACATACAAAACCTTCGGTTTCCCCAAAAAGATCACCGAAACGTAGCCAGGCTACGGACGCTTGAAAATCTACATCGAGCCCGTGTAGGGCTCGGAAAAAGCGTCCGTGAAGCTCTTTGCTCTTCCATACCTCCATGCGATCATTTGTGTCAAGCACTACGGGTTTGCGCCAGTTCTCTTTAGCCAAGGAGAGCGGAGTGAGGCCCTTGTCAACCGCGACGACATCTCGATGCATCCCCACGTCGGTTTCTAGAAAATATTCCCTGAGACTGCATATCTCGCGATTGTGGAGGGCCTTAGCGTTTAAAAAGCCACGACCTCCACGTTTTCGCGGGATATACAGCCTCATAACCGATGACCGTGGGTGATGCAATCGATTTGCAGTCAGCAGCGTACGGACCCTCTGATCCAGGGCGTCAAGTTCGGTTTGAGTCCATTTGAGTATGCCGAAAGTGTACATCAATACCGGCATGACCCAACCGTTGAAAGCACGCACCTTGTTTCCGCCTGATAGAAGACTATTAAGTACTTTTTTCAGGCGGCCAAAGAAGCGTTCCTTCAACGATTGCTTCATGTCAGTAACATTGATACCCAACGCTTCCGACATACCCAAATACTTATAGGTTTCGGATGCGGAGGGGGCTCTAAGGTTTATGGAACTTTTATGGAACTCGTGAGTTGGGTTCCCACGGATTCCACAATCTCTCCTCGCTTTACATGCATGACCGCACATTTGTCCACACCAAATTCCATCCTGATGGAGCTACTGAAAGTTTCAGTAATTTTCAGTAGCTCCCTCAGTTGTGAATTGGTGTGAGCAAAAAGTTTCAGGTCATCCATGTAGAGGAGGTGCGATATAACCTGACCACCTCTCCTCAACCGATAGCCTAGACCTGAATCCTCCAATAGTGTGCTTAGAGGATTCAATGCTAAGCAAAACCAAAGTGGACTCAAACTATCGCCCTGAAATATTCCTCGCTCGATCCTTATCGGTTCGCTATTCCTCTGAATATTTCGACATCCTGGATAGCGAAGGACTGTCCTCCATGTCCTCATACACGTCATCAGGAAGGTGCGTAGAGTTGCATTTACTTTATACAACTCCAGCACCCGCATGAGCCATGTATGAGGCACTGAGTCATAGGCCTTCTTATAATCTATCCAACATGTCGATAGATCCTTTTGGGAACGACGAACTTGTTGGCTAATGGCCACATCAATGAGGAGTAGCTCCTTAGTACCACGGGACCCGCTCTTACATCCATTTTGAGAGGCAGACATGATGGAGTTGCTGTCAATATGCGTGTTAATTTTAGATTTCAAAATGGATGTAAGAACTTTATAGACCGTCGGTAAACACGTGATCGGCCTATAATTTTTCGGTTCCGCGGTGCTACCTGATTTATGGAGCAGGTGGGTTATTCCTGTTGTTAGAAACTGGGGTAGCGAACCAGACTCTAAGGCGGTCTGGAATTGAGATGCCAAGCGAGCGTGCGACCTGGAGAACCATTTAATCCAAAAGCTGTGCAGCCCATCCGGCCCTGGAGACTTCCAATTAGGCAACGGACGGACTGCACGAGCTACATCTTGGGGGCAGATGGTAATGGCCCCCATTTCTGGTACTGGATCGCAGGCTCGCTCAACAACCCGAGTCCAATCACCTTCGGTGTGACTGACAGGCACCGACCAGATATTGCGCCAGAATGAATACGTGGCATCATCATCTGGTAGGCACGTGTCAGCAACACCTTGGTCTGATCGCTCCCAAGCTCTATAGACCCGCCTTTCATCGCTTTGGAAATTGCGATTCTGAGAATACCGCTCCACTCTTCGCTTGTACCGACGAATACGGTTTGCCCATGCATATAATTTCTGCTTAAAAAAGTCGATGCGCTCTGTGACGCGGAACAAATAGTCTCGGGTACTAATATCAGTCCCCGAGAACGCCCGCCTCACAAAGCGCATCACTCTAGGGCGTGTATTGCCTTCCCAGAAACTAGTTAGCTTGCCAATGAGTGCTCTAGTCTCTCCGATACGATGCTCAATCCTGCACTGCCAAGCTGGTACAGCTGATTTTGGTCGTGTGGCTCTGTCATTGTCTGGGAATTTGACATTAGCCACTCGACATATCGCAACAGCTCCGCAGTACAAGATTGAATGTGTATCAGTCAGATCTTTGCTGTCCTTTAAATAATAGGACAGCTGAGAGTCTAGAGCACACACCAGCGCCTTGTTTTTTTTATGCATGGGCAATCGAGGTAAACGTGGTCTAAGTTCAGGCGGAGTAGAGCGGTACTCACAGAAAGCATCCTCCAAAGCGCTCCTCAATTTTTCATTGCACTGGGGACTCACGGAAGTAGCCCTATCATCATCCTCTTCATCAACGTTGTTGGGTCGCGGTGAAACACTGTTAAGTTGTACCGCGACCAATGACGAAGCAGGCGTAACATGACTATTCCGTGACTCGAGGCGTAGGCGATCAAGCACTACATCATCCAGCATATGGTTACGCTGGATGACCCGCACCTGATCCGACAGTCGTTGCGCCGACACGTTGACAGCTGGCTCAAGCACCTGAAACAGAGAGAGCATTCGAACACGGTACGCGGTCAGGTTGTTTCCTCCCTCTGTAGCCCCATAGTATGAGCGCATGACGTTTTCATTGATGGCTTGTGTCCATCTCATGCGCTGCACACTTCCGCCGGGAGCTGGGACCCTGTCAGAAGCCGATGGGCCTCGAGGTGCTAAGCGGTCCGGCGGCCGGCGTCCTCCCCGTCGGCGAGCAGGTGGTGGCGTCGTCGGCGGAGAGAAGTACTCGTCGCTCGAGCTCGACGCAACTGCCGCGGCCGGGGTCGTCACAGCGCTTACATTGGCGCTGGGGACCGGCGGCGGCAAGGCGGAGCTGAGCAACGAGTCCGGAGATGGTGGGCGTGCACGTAGAGCGGCAGATCGTGTCAACATATTAACATAGTTTTTTCATTTCTTCAATATTTTGTCTCGATTTGACATGACAGGTGTCATTGGTCCCAGTTTTTCTTTGCATACATTGTGCTAGTTATTGATTTTTTTTTTATATGTATTCTTTAGAGAAATAATATTTGTATAGCATTGTTTTTCATTGCACGAATATATAACTACAAAAACCGTTTCTATTGTTCTAATTATTTACATAAATATGAAGAGACAAAATGATCGTTGTTGTTGACGTTGGTGTTGCCAGTTAATAGTTATTATTATTATTAAATTAGTCAACGTGATTTTTTTTCAATGAATATGTTTACTCACTGTAGTTGCTGTACTATTACATAGCACGACTGGCTCTTAATATTAATTATTTTACAACTATTTAGTTTCAGATGCCTCTATCTTTAGGAATCCTAGTAAGCATATGGATTGTTAAATTTTTGTCACTTTTAACAATAACTTGTTGGCAATGTGAGAACTTTTGTTCATCAGTGGAAGAAGCTGAGTCAGCGTGTATACAGCTTGTGATAGATAATTACAGTCCAGGTAAGAACAAATGATCCTATTAATATATAAACTCTTTATTCCTAGTGTGGAGGCATGTGGAACAGGAAGTAAAGTTCACTCATCCTCCATAGTACATTGAGGATCCTCGGACCGGACGGATATTATGTCTGGCGGGCATTTGCCCAACGGCTGATTTCGAAAAATTGTATATAGAATTCGTGTGACGTCAGTATGACGCGTTTTGTATCAACACATAGTATACATCGTGCAATTTTAGTCGTACGTGACAGTAGTCTCATAAATATCATCATCATCATTATCAACCTTTTTATCGTCCCACTGCTGGGCACAGGTCTCCTCTCATACAGAGAAGGATTGAGCGTAATCAGCACGCTTGCTCAATGCGGTTTGGCGATTTCAGACTTAAAGTCTTTTTAAAGTTTTCCTTCACCTTCAGTCATTTGTGTCCAAGATATATTTAGAAAGTACATATAACACTTTAAAAAACTTACATTGGTACTTGCCTGACCTGGAATCGAACCCGCGCACTCATACTTGAGAGGCTGGTGTTTTAACCACTAGGCCACCACGTCACAACCCACGTCATTTATTCAATGACTACCAAACAGGAGAATAACAAAAAAAAAAAAACAATTGCAGGTAAATTGTGTTCAAAGTCATTACATATTATTAATTTTTGGGCTTGGGTGAATGTTCCAGATAGGTACCATTGACACCGCTCCATTCCGCGTGTCCTTGGAACGCAAGTCTCTGACTGCACTCGCATATAGGATATTTGAAAATTCATCATTCAGAAGTTTGGTCAAGCGTGTTTTTTTTTTTAATATTTAGGTTTTTTTTTTAAATATTGTTTATTAGTCATTGGATAGTTGCAGGGGGCTGTCTTCGTAAGGCAATTAAAATGGCACGGTATATAAATATCAATAATTCTAATCCCTCCAATTTCAATGTTCATTCCGGAAGATGACCTATCTTCAAAGAATCAGTTTCAAAAACTGTGGAATGAAAATATTTTATTTATTTTGTTCTGGAATTCTAAGGTGACTTTACTTTGACACATGTGTCGGTCTCACATGTGCCGTTTGCTGATAGAGGCCTTTCTCTCTTTAATTCAATTCGTTTTTCTTTCATGTTATTCGTTTTAGTTTTGCGTCGGGGGCCGTGAAACACCATGACTACGATGACAACACCTACGACTTATCACCTGTGACATCGCAGCCGTAGCTATCAACGTTGCTTCCCTGTGCGTGCTCCTCCGTGTTATGACAAGCGTGTCGTCCGCATAACACGTCAAGTCGGCGCCCGACGGCAGCTCGCCTCTCAGAACTCAATCATAGCCGATGTGGCACAGGAGCGATCCCAAGACCGATGACTGCTTCCTCCCTGCACAAGTGGGTGACGAGGCGATCTGCGATAATAAGCTCAAAAAGTTTGCTCACCTCATCGAGCAGCACTATGGGCTGATACGCGGACGGCGAGTTCACGGGGCACCACTCCTACCTGAGTAGGAAAGAAGTCCGAAGCCTAGTTCAACCTATTTACATAATATTTATTGCAGTCTTCTCTTCAAATTATAAAAGAAGAAATCGTTATATCATTCCCTGTGAAAGCAGTATTCCAGATTGTTGTTTCTGATTAGCATTTCTTAAACACTCTGTATTTATCGTATGGGGATCAATGCATCGTGTGATTCTGATGAATAGAATAGATCTCACAATTGTATTAATTTTAATTATTTTTATTTTATCTGTTGTGTTAGTTTTTAGTCTGGCAGTTTAAGTAGGAAATTTATGTGGCCTACCCAAATCTCCTTTTTGATATTGTTTGACGAATCGTTGAGCTCCTAAAGTTTAAAGATGGCCGAGGCCTGGATCCCTTCCCTCGAGGCGGTCAAGAGAGGACTAGGTTACATAGCAGCACGGTTCGTGGAGATAGTTAATTCTTGTTTCCGTGATAAAAATGTGGCTTGGACTGGGCTCTGGAGACAGCCCAGATCGACCTAGACCTAGAGAGAAGAAAGACGGGCAAGGCTGCTGGGTCAAAGACCAATGCATCGTGGCTAGGCTTCGTGCCCTGAAATCCGCAAACGTAGTGATTACACTACAGCTGGAAGCACTGCGACGTGCTGGCCAGGGTGGCGGTGAACCTCAAAGAGCTCAGCGTAGCTGTTGGCATCCGGATGAGACACACCGGGACCGTGTGCGTCTGCTTTTACTCACCAAAACCTACCAGTGTTTCTTCTCTTGCCTATGCGCCAGACCCACGGTTGCCACACGGCAGCCACAGTTCCATTTACTTTAGAATCTCTTCAATACATCTATCATTAATCATGAGTCAGATAAAATACTTTGATAAGCTTCTATGTGATTTGACAGCAAATATGTACACTTGTCCCCTTATTACACAAAAGTGACAACTTTCTACCGAACTAGCCTGTCATTTTTATATAAAGGATTGCATTTTTATACTAGTTAAACAAAATACATGTTTTATAATAATGGAGTTAATGTTTAAGGTTCAACTTTTATTGAATACATAGCTATCTTATTAAATAGCCATTTATTAACTGTTTATATTAAGAATAATAAAAAGTTGCTCATACGAAACTGTACAACGAGGAATCATGCTAAATAAGCCAAATCTTCCAGTTGTTAAGTCTTTGAACACGATGTTTACTGAAATCGTCTTTTCAAATTACAAAATAAGATATACACAGGGGCGTGCACAAAGATTTTATTGAGGGTATGCATAAATATACCTACTACCCAAATCTCTGTGCTTATATATGGTAAAACTTAAAAAACGTAACTTAGACGTAGTTTCAATTTAACATAGTCGCGTACTTTTTCGCATGTCAACATTGAATTGATGTTTGTGCGTGGCTACAATGAACATCTAAGTATATGATTGATGATAAGAACAAGTCAAATAAATGATATACGTGGGGTATTAACTATTTTTTTTTTTTTGCCCAAATGAATACAATGAAATCATCATCATCATCTCAGGGTTAATACCAGTGGCATCCAAAGCTTTGGAATCTGGGGTCCGCTTTTCCAGTCTAATTGCTGATTTTGGCGAAATTTTGACAATTTCCGTGAAGCGACTGCCGTCTGACCTCCACAACGCGAAGGCAATATCGAAGCATTGAAGTTAGACCAATTGTTGGACTTTTGTGGGCTCCAACAACCCGTAACGACTGCCACTAGATGTTCGCATGGCAACCGAAACCAACGGCTTAACGTGCTTTCCGAGGCACGACCAGACCAGTGCAAATATTCATATTCATGCATACAAATACTTACACTGCGCGAGGATCGAACCCGCGCCTCCTTACGCAGCGGCCGCGTTCGCTACCGTTACGCCATGTAGGCTGCCAAAATACAATGAAATGGTATTACTAACTCAACTGTAAATAAGTAATAATTTATTTCTCAAAAAACTAAAAAAGATATATTTTACTATCTATAAATTAAATCAACGCGCCTATCTATTTTTAAATAACTCTGTAAAAATCAAATATATATAAGATCGTTTTGAAATCGCTAAAAGTTCTTTTAAAATGGAAATATAGACAAATCTTTCATAAATATGCGTAATGCACTACTCATTGGAATCATAACTATTAAATTTTGCTAATTTGTAAACTTCAGGAAAATTATTACAACATAAAGTATAGTACCTATTGAAATTCAAAAGCAAGTAGGTTGAAAAACTTAAGGTCTTTTAAATTTTTATAACGACGAACTGTCAATGCCGTGTTTTAAAATAATATACCAATACGAGAAACAAAACAATTTATTTGTGTGTACACACTACACAACCTGCTAACCACATATAATTATCATAATACTTTTTATAAAGACAACCTTTCTTTTGTGTTAAACCAAAAACTCTAAAATAAATGAATATTCAATTCCGCTTAAAACAATCAATATAGGTACATATTTAACCAAATACACTAATAATGAAACAATATAAGCTGCTAAAATAAAAAGGTATTTGAACGAACAACAATCATGCTATATTTCTGAACTTCTTAAATTCGTCGCATTATTAGAAGCTGTGCTTATCAAGGGCTTTAAACCCAAAGAAATTTCACGCACACGTAAACAACAGTTTAGGCACACAAGCAAATAATTTTATACACAGACAGATACGGAAGAGGCACATTTTGTAACTGCTTACGCCGCTACGAGAAGTGGCGCGGGTGTCGCGCCTAAGGCAACTGATGTGTCTCGTTAGCACTAGGCCCAATAGATGGCAGTGTTATCAATAACTGATTAACAAAGTCTTTTAATTTTAACTTTGTAGTATATAAATTATTTTACAGTATATTATAAATTATTATATATTTTTTTAGAAGACTATTAGGGTATGCAGAGCTTTTCTGCTTGTATGGAGCGCACGCGCCTGGATATACATTTATGTAACTATGTATATAGACAGTGTTAGGATGGCTGAGAGGTTGGTAATTAAATAAGATTCTACAATGTTTGTAGGAGAACAATATGTATATACAGTATGTTACAAAAACCCTGTCCGACCCGTGAAGGTGTTGTTAGGTATCGTTAGTTGATTCTACTAATGCGTACATAACCTGGCTAAACTAAAAAAAAATACCCCCTTAAAAATAAATAACTTAAATAAAATAAATAGGTAATTTCATGGCAACACAGGCACAGGTCATGACCTCAGTTGACCTCATGCATGTAGGTATTGGTAGTCTAACCACGTTTATCGACTCTAGAAAGAAACAATGATACCTACTTAGGCAGCTCGTGAAAAGAACTTTTTTTTAAGTAGGAAGGTCGTCTGACCCTCCGAATGTATCTTCGAATTTCATTCGATGAGCACAATGGCTGTGGCGGAGATGCTGTTCCATATTTCGTTCACTAACATTAGCACGGTGTTTCACAACGTTAGTCCACTCCTACCAATCCACTGCTCGCCGAACTGATAGTGGAGGTACTCACGTACAGGTCGGCAAAAATATGGTGGGGCACCGTCATGCTGGAACCACATTGACCAAGAAGTAGTCACATCCGAATCGTTCAACACCTGATCACAACACAACACAATTGCAGTTTCACTAGGTACCTTCCATCAGCAGGTTACATTACGTTAGAAAACTATATGATCACACAATAAACGATACGTCTACACGGACGCGATGTCTACGCGAAACTAATAAATTTAAAATAAAAATGATTTTTATTTCATAAAAATAGGTACTCTAACTGCACGGCGGTGCCCTTTGACTAGAGGTGTGAAAGTATTCAAAATATTTCTCGTATCGATTTTTGGTATCAATTTTGTATTTCAGAATTTCACGCATCGATTCAACATCGCATGGCATTCTTTAGATTTTAGAACTTTCACATAACTTAAATCAGGTGAACTTAAATGCTTTACATTGTTTATAATATTCTCCTAAAATCGTATTTCTTAAGACCTTTCTAGTTCCTATTTACTAATAATAGGTACTTGTGTTACAATATTGTTATGAGTAATTAATCGATAATCAAAAAAAGTACTTTTACCATTAGGTAATCTGTGTTTTTACAACAAATCATTCGGCCATGTACAGTTTCGAATAATAGCGACAAAAACAAAACGTTATTACGCATAAACTAGTACAGCTCTAATTATTCCTTTGCCGCCGTCGGCGGCTAGACACACTGACGCCGCTAAAGAACCTAAAAAAATAATCAAAAGAAAGCCGACAATTATAAGGTCTAAAATGGTGTTTACACTTTTTTAAATTTCCCGAATTTTGGGGAAGTTACAGTAAATTCGCTGGTAAAAAAGATTATTTCAAAATTCATTAGTATTGTTACTATGATGATTATGCAAAATTTTATATTTTATTTGGTCATTTGTTTACCTAACCCTTATTATCCTTGTGGGTCGGACAGGGTTTTCGTAACATACTGTATTTACTTATAACATTACCCACTGGACATATTTAGAATCGTCACAATCAAAAGTAGTTTTTCATATTAGGCTGAGAATCAGCTCTTTTTGAACGTCAATATTACATAAGACAGTCCCCCAAAACGCCCACCCATCGACACTTCCTAGCGCTTTCGCTGGGAAGAAGAAGTGGCGGAAGACATTCCCCAGCAGCACAGCTATCTGTTCATTTAAAAAAAAAAACACATGACTTTATACAATACTATGTATAGTGATGAACACAAGAAAATACAACAACAATGACATTTTTGAAAATATGCCAGCTACCACGCCAAAATACCAGCAAAGCGAAACAATATATATATTTAAATGATAATGTAAATAACTAAAATCTTATTACTTCAATGAAAGCCCCAGGCATAAAGGGCGTGACAGCTCACATATTTATGCATTGTAAATAAGTAAATTATATGAACTTGTATAACGTGTCAGTAAGCTAATTCCGGAGAAAAAACACAAACATTATTTTGAGTTAATCAGAGCGACCAGCTATTTTTATCATTTAAATAGTCATTTACGGAATAATATACCTTTGAACAAAGCTTGGATTTGATTTGTGCTTTAAATGTATCGTAAGGAAAGTCAAGCAATGCAGAGGGTATCTTGTTATAAAAATAATAAAATAAAGTACAGTAATATATAAAACGAAATACCAGTAATATAAAGTACATAAGACTTATGTATAGGAAATATTAAGGATACTTAACTGGTAGTGTGCTCCGTTCGACAGCTTGATGAAGAACCGCCATCAAATCCGTGTAAGTCGCGACGCCCCCGTCAGTGGTCGTGGCAAGCGGTGCCAGTGCTATGCGCGAGATTACTACTGAAAGTGACATCTCTGTACAACTACAAAAAATTAATATGAAGTCTGAAAGAGACTATAATGCCTTTAAGATTTCCGTTCCGAGGTACCGATTGAGCATGTTTATGGGTAAAAGTTTTTGGCCCGATGGCCTCTTGTATCGACGTTTTGTAGAATTTTGTGATGGAATGATGTGAGTGAGACAGGGAGATGTCATATCTCCTAAATTGTTCACTGCTGCGTTGGAAAATGTCTTCAAGCTCCTGGACTGGAAAGGACTTGGCATCAACATCAACGGCGAGTACATCACTAATCTCCGTTTTGCAGATGATATCGTGGTCATGGCTGAGACCCTGGAAGACTTGGGCAAAATGCTCAATGACCTCAGCAGAGCTTCCCAACAAGTGGGTCTAAAGATGAACATGGATAAGACGAAGATCATGTCGAACTCTCATGTCGCACCCACTCCAATTCTAGTTGGTTGCTCTGCACTCGAAGTTGTTGACGAGTATATATACCTGGGACAAACAGTCCAACTAGGTAGGTCCAACTTCGGGAAAGAGGTGTTTCGTCGAATCCAGCTCGGCTGGGCAGCGTTCGGCAAGCTACGATACATCTTCTCGTCGTCCAAGATACCACAGTGTCTCAAGACTAAAGTCTTTGACCAGTGTGTGTTGCCAGTGATGACTTACGGAACTGAAACGTGGTCGCTCACAATGGGTCTCATACGAAGGCTCAGAGTCACACAAAGGGCAATATAAAGATCAGAAATGAGGAGATCCGCAGAAAAACCAAAGTCATCGGCATAGCTCTGCGAATCGCTAAACTTAAGTGGCAGTGGGCAGGGCACATTGCTCGTAGAACCGATGGCCGATGGGGCAGTAAGGTTCTGGAGTGGCGGCCACGTAGATGCAGACGCAGCGTAGGGAGGCCCCCAACAAGGTGGACCGATGACCTGGTGAAGGTCGCGGGAAACCGATGGATGCGGGCAGTACAAGACCGGTCAGCGTGGAAAGCCTTGGGGGAGGCCTTTGTCCAGCAGTGGACATCCATAGGCTGAAGAAGAAGAAGGGAAAGCAATCAATGCTACATGCGTTGAGAATGTTTTACAATCTAATATAATAATACAAATGGAGGAAAACAAAACTAATTGTATTTTCACTACATTTAATTATAAAAATGTTAAGCGATCGATTTAAGACGTGAGGCGTCTAACGCTGGTATCCGACATAATTGCTCTTCAAGAGACGTGGCTACTGCCTTATGACCTACCATGGGTCAATAGTATTAAACCTGACTTTGGATTTACTGGAACTTCAGCAGTGGACACATCTACTGGAATACTGCGCGGCAGACCTCATGGAGGAACGGCAATTTTGTGGCGTAAAAGTATGTTCCCGGCAGTAACGGTAACTGAATGTAATAACCTTATGATATGTGCAATCAAAATAGTGACTAGTGCTCGTCCCATACTGTGTATATCGCTATACATGCTTACAGATTGTGCGGAAAATATGACTGACTTAACCCAATGCATGGCCGCTATACATGCTATAATTGAGGAATGTGATATAGGTTAAGTATATATTCTTGGCGATTTTAACCCTAGAGTGGACGCGTCTTTTTGCAAAACGTTAGTGGGCGCGTGGGGAGCATTTTGCCGCCCGTTTTCTTTGACCATTTAAACTAGTAATAGAGCAATTTAAACAATTTTTTTTCTCAGAATTTAAATAACACAGTAATAAGTAATAGTAAATCACCATATTTATTTAACTTCGTCTTAAAAATTATGGTGTATAAAAGACTATAGGAAACTTTAACATTTTAATTGACTTTTTTCCCTTTTCCTACACAATACCATATAAAACTATCAAAATTGGAAAAAAATAACAGAGTTATACATTTTCCAAATTAAAAGGATACGTTTTATATTTACGTAATTAAAACAGTCTTCACAAAGGTATGTGCAATGTTCATTGCACAGTAACTTTGGGTATCTGGAACACCCTTTTTCGTGCGCCTGTTTTTCTTTGAGGGACATATACTGCAGATCTTGCAGATCAGTTAGAAACTGATCAGCAAGAGGTATCGAAGTAAAACTGTTATCCATAGTGATATTTTGGGGTAATCTTTGTACTAAAACGTTTGCTGTTGAACTGCCCTTGATCAGATGTTTCCTCTAGCCAAAACACTATGTCCTGAGTTATGTTGAGCTTCCATTATGTCCATTCTTATTTTTTATTATCAATTAATATTTTAAAAGCTAAAACAAACATGTTTGTTTAGTTTCTCTTCAAGCGGTTCCCTGCGCACTGACGACGTCCAGCTTTTCGGTGCGCGTTGCTAACGAGATTAGGGTCAGCTACTAAAAAGCGCAAGTCTATCGGACAGTTGTTTTAATCATTATTAACGTTTTATTTCACGCGGGCAGCAAAATGCTCATAGCGTGCCCACTCTAGGGTTAATGCACATCCAAATGAGAACTTCTATAATGAGCTACTTAGTTTTTGTGATGAGGCGGACTGGGTATGTGCCAACACTGTTAAATGTGGGATGGACTCGGGTATGCACATTTTTGTTAGCGAAGCGCATGGTTGTAAACGTTGGTTGAACCACATAATTGTCACTAGTGCAGCGTGGCCCTCTGTTATGGACATTTGGGTTGATTATAATGTAAACCTACTGGTCTGATCACTTTCCTGTGTCTGTCAGGTGTAATCTTAGTGTACTTCATTATAAAAATGTGATTCCAGTAGTATCTAATAGTAAAGTGACCTGGGGTGAAAGAAAGCCAGAACAAATCGGTATGTATACAAACCTTATAAATAAATTGTTAAGACAAATTGACTTTCCAGAGGAGCTAAGAAAATGCTGTGATAAGCGGTACTATAATATTGAGCATAGGCAGATCTTACATAATTTGTATACTGATATTATTTCGGCGTTCTGTGAGGCTTCAGAGTCTAGCTACAGGGTAGGCACGAGTGATAGGAAAAAACAAGTTATGGGGTGGAATATATTGCCGAAGCTCATAGGGTGGCCAGGCGGGATTTTCAGAACTGGTTACAATTCGGTAAATCTAAGACAGGCTTTATTTGTGAAGCAATGTGTCAGAGCAAAAAGGATTTCAAAGCTAAGCTTAAATGGTGCCAACAACACCAGGAGCAGATAAAGATGGATCATCTGGCGAAACTCCATTGGAATAATAAGTTTAGTGAATTTGTGAAAACATCAGACTAAAAGTTAGTGTAAAAAACAAAATGGGTGATAGCTCGGTCAAATCAAATTATAGGCCGATCTCCCTAGCCACTGTCATTGCAAAAGTTCTGAACAGTGTACTTGAGGTTCAGTTAAATGAGTTTGTACACCTACATGATCCGCAGTTTGGGTTCCGCGCTGGACTTTCTACAGATAGTGCTATATTGAGCCTAAAGCACACCGTTGAGTATTATACGAGTAGGAAAATACCAATTTATGCTTGTTATTTAGACCTCTCTAAAGCTTTTGACTTTGTTGCTTATGATGGGCTCTGGAATAAACTTGAGGATACAAATTTACCTGGTGAGACAATTGATATCCTAAAATTTTGATACAAGAGCCAGGTCAATTATATAAAGTTTATTGAAATGTTTACAGATACACATAAAAAGCATATTTGTTCTTACTATAATAAGGGTAGTTGCCTAAAAAAAAACTAATTAGTCCGTCAGTCAGTCAGATTTCCAAAAAATACTAGACACGTATTTTTTCTTTTTTCATGTAAACGAAAAATGAAGACAACACAGTGCGTTGAAAACTTGTGTGACGTCACTGCACGCTACACTTTTTAGCGAGCAGTGACGTCACCAGCCTGCTGCCCTTTGATGCCTTTTATATTTGTCAATTTTTATTCATTTGATAAAACAAAATATACGTATCCAATATTTTTCTATAAACTGAATGACGGACTAAATAGAATCATTTTTTTTTTACCCAGGAAACATCCCTATTATAATTAGTCACTATCCTTTTATGTGCTTTGACAACAAGGACGATTAATTATATTCAACTTATACAAATATACGTACGATCAATACCAACCACTAGAAATACTTCCGGTTTGGCCCACATAAAAAGTCAGAACTCTGTTCATACCACATCGATCAGTTGCGTAGTAATCATGTGGCGCAGACCAACTCGTCCAGTTAAATTATTACTTAATAATAGACTGCACAAAGATTTTAGCAGAATTGTTCAAACTTTCAATATTATGCTCAGTGTATTTTTCACTTCAAAATACAAAATTAGAAAAAGTTATATCACTCCCTGTGAGAAGAAATACCACATTTTAATTTTCTGTACAATTTCATTTCTTACTGTTTTTTCTATCTGTTGTACATTCAATGATATACACAGTGATTTAGCGAGACTGTTCAAGAGCGGTAACGGGTTCGTAGTATTAGTGTGTATTAATTTTTTGTGGTTCGCTGGCTACAGTGTACTCATCATTTGCAACATTTTCCAAAGCCGTAGCAACATTTCCCTTATATTAAAATTTCAAGACATTAATAGAAGCATTGACATTAGCAAAAGTGTTCGCAGCTATATTATTTGGAACTGGATCTCACTTATCACTATAGTTGGAATGTATAATTTACCTAATATTTTAATGAATATCCTAAAACGGTTAGCTGTCCAGTTTTTTGAAGTTTCCCGCGATTTATTATACACACAATATGATCTTAATTTAATATATTGTATCCGCTTAATAATATTGTTGAGAATGTATTTGAAAAAATGGATTAAGAACTTACTAACAATAAATAATGAAGAACAAAATGATGATTATTGTAACAAAGTTTTTAAGACGTATCAAAATATTTTAGAAGCATACAATCTATATACAAAATGTTTTCAAGTATTAGTAAGTTGGAGCTCGTTTATTTTGTTACATAAATATTTCAGTTCCCAGTGACATTTGTAATGACATACTCTTCTTTTTTAGATATTATACCATACATGCGGCTCGTTCATTTTTACACTATGTGATGTGCAGGCATTCTTATTTGATTCGCATGTGAGTACATGTATATTGTATTTAAAGTTCTCATTTGGTACCAGGTCACGTTAAATGATAAAACGTAATGAATTAGAATCCTCCCTCTTATCTTAAAGAACGTTTTAAGTCTGAGGTCATCGGAAAACGTGATATTGGAGATGCCGATGCATTCCACTAGTTTCTACGATAAATCCTTTACTGTACAAGCAGTTCTTCTATGGAATGACTTGCCCGTGTCCATAAGGCGTGCTCAAACTCTGTCCACTTTTAAAACTATGATAAGAAAGCACTTCCTCTCTCTCTCTAAACATGTCATTATATTTTATGTGCTCTTGTATAATATTTATTAATTAGATGTATATATTTAGTTAAACTAGTATGATACATTTAACGTACATATTTATTGTATACTCTATGTAAATAGTACACTGTAGACTACCTACACTATTTCTCTCCCCTCCCCTTAGTATTCCATCCAAAGATTGTCTGTAAAGATCGCTCTTAGCGATAAGACCGCCCATTGTGTCACCCTTTGTAAAATATTTATATTTATGTTTATTTAATCTATATGGTGTACATAATAAAGAGTATTCTATTCTAATGTCACTCATTTCGTACAAGGGTATGTTCATTGCGTTTTCAAATGTTTTGGAATAAGAATTACATATAATTTTTATTAGCCGTTTATTATATACATTTATGTATTTATTACATATAGATTTTCTATTATGTTGATTTATTTTTGAAAATCAGTGAAGTGAAACAATTCAAACATTTACTTTTTCCATATTCATTTTTAATTTATTCACATCTTAAGCAAAATGCCGAAATGATTTGCATCTATATTATATGACTTATCATTTATAGGAAACACTAAAACAGCCTTAATTTTTTCTACAGTTATTTTAAAGTATCATATTTGGTGCCAGGAATTTTTTGATGAAATTTCAAGCACGCGCTACGATTAGGCACATTTCGTTACACGAGAATAAGATTCAGAAAAATGTGTCTCTCATACTTTATATTTCGTGTTATTTTAAGAAGCTACTCTAATTTTTATTATTACGTACGATGACGCACACTAAATTATATTTTCATTAAGGCACTATCGCGATTATATTATTCAATTCCTGATTTGTGACATTTTTTTAATGAATACGTTTTCGCAGTGTAAGTAGTTGCTGTACTATTACAGATCGGCTCTTAACATTAATAAATTTACAGCTATTTCGTTTCAGATGCCTCTATCTTCAGTAATTCTTGTAACCATATGGATTGTTAAATTTTTGTTACCTTTAACAATCACTTGTTGGCAATGTGAGCTCTTTTATTTATCAGTGAAAGAAGCTGAGTCAGCATGTATACAGCTTGTAATAGATAATAAGAGTCCAGGTAAGGACAATAGATCTTGCAAATATAATTATAAACTCATTATGCCTAGTGTGGATGCGTGAGGAACAGGAAGTAAAGTTCACTCGTCCTCGTATAAAATCTGTTTTGAAATTCATCGTATTTATATTTCATCATAATTTTGACCAAGCATGATATTTCAGTTTTTTTTATTATTCATATATCTATTTCTTACTAAATAATGTTTATTAGTCATTGAAGAGATGAAGTGGGATGCCTTCGGAAGACAATTAAAATGGTACGGTGTTCTATGTTCTAAGTTACGGGTTTTGTTTCCTCACTTGGTCCTTCCAGTGTACAGTTGAGAATGTTCCGGTGTATACAATAAATATCAACAATTCAAATTCCTCCAATTGCAATGTTGATTCCGAAAAATGGGTCGTAAGAATCAGTTTTGAAAACAGTGAAATGAAATACTTCAATTTACATTGCTCTTAGCTTACTGACACGTTATATGATTTCATATAATTTTATTTTTTACAATGCATAAATATGTGAGCTGTGTGTCACGCCCTTTATATGTGGGTCTTTATTTAAGTAGTCAGTTTTTACTTATTTACATTTCCATTTTAATGTTTTTTTTTGTATTTTGTATTTTGTCGTAGCGTATGCATATGATCAATAATTTCATCGTACATTGTGTTCATTACTATATATAGTGTTCTATAAAGTCATATGTTTTTTTTTTAACGAACAGACAGCTGTGCTGCTGGGGAGTTAGTTCCGCCACTTCTTCGTCCTAGTAAAAACACTAAGAAGTGGCGAAGGGCGGTTGTTTTAGAGGGACTGTCTTGTGTAATATTGACGTTCAAAAATACTGATTGTCAGGCTAATTTGAACAAATGAATTTTCATTTTGTTCTGGAATTCTATCCAAGATCTATTCTATTGTATTCTATCTTGTGCAAGATTAGAAGAGATAACGTATTTACATTGTTATGAGAATTCGTGATTACCTGTTATAACCTATCCTTGTATTTCATATACAGCGTGCTACTATAATGGTGACATTACTTTGACACCTGTGTCGGCCCCACTTCTGCCGCTTGCTGATAAAGGCCTTTCTCTTTTTACTTCAATTCGTTTACTTCTTTATCGTTATTCGTTTTACTTTCATTAATGTGATGCTAAAATACCTGACCGCGGCAAAGGACAACTATGCCCAATGTGTGTGCCTGTGTAGTTCTTTAAAAATCTATAATAAATATATTACTGTCGCCATTATTGAAGTACGCTCTTATAAGATGTCAGTGGTGTTTGTGCTTAATAAAAAAATAAACCTAATTTGAACTTATTTCTTACAGAAAATGTCAGACATCTGTGCAAGCGCGTGCTACAAATTAACCGGACCTTCAGTAAGATGACAGCATGTGGCCTGTTTACTGTAGACGCCAATCTACCGATACCTGTGACTGGACTCTTAACCACTTACGTTATTGTACTGCTGCAATTTGCTCTCCTGTAAAAATACTTATTTCTTCAATACATTTTGAATATAAATTATTTTTTTATTATGAGTAACTATTCCAACAAAATTCTTCCAAAATCTAAGACTTTTACATAACAGCAAAAATGTACGCTATATAAGCTGAGCATAATCAGTTTCGATTTAATTAATAACTACTAGGTTAACTAAAAGGATGGAATATTCTTTATTATGTATACCATATAGATCACTGAACATAAATATGAAGATTTTACAAAGGGTGACACCTGGTGACACAATGTGCGTTGTTATCGCTAAGAACGAAAGAAAACAAATAACTGCGTCACTTCTTTAACTGCCTAAACAACATACCAATTCTGTTCAGTTTTCATATGTCACAGTCGTACTCTTTGATTTAGTAACGTTAATATCGAATATAACGTTAAACCTATTAACATAATATTCAATGCCGTATTCTCTTCAAAATATGTACGAAGTCAGAAAGGTGGACTGTATTATTGTTGATGTTCATTGAAACGGTAGAAGTGTCTTACATGGTTTATTTCGCGGTACAACTTGTACCACTGCGGTACAAGTTCTGTAACCAGGCGGCTTGCTGCGGTGGTGGTCGAGTGACGAAAAGTTTTTTTTTTTTTTTTTTTTTTTTTGATATGGCATCTCGTAGTTGACCTTGAGAGGCCGTGACTACTTAACCGGACTTTCCTGTGGATGCCTTAAATGAATTTAAAGCCTCCAGCCAGGGCTATTAAAAACTAAGCGACTGCGCACTAAGGGCACCCCCTGTGGGGTACGAACCTCGGCTTAGGGCGTCGCTGGAGAAAACAGCAAGGGACGGCTGGATCGAATTATTTTATTTTTATTTCGGTTTGATGACCACGGCGTTTCTTAGTACTAGCTCTGAGAAGAAACGGCCGAAACAAACTCAGAGGTCATAGTCGGGAGTTTATAATTACTGGCTCAGCTGCGGCGCGGGCTGGCCTTCAACGGACAAGGGACGGGGAGGGCGATTACTACGTTGAACGCGTCGCGATGGACCTCGGCGGCGAGGTCGGTAGGTCGGTTTTTTGTGTTTTGTGCTTGTGGCCCTATTGGCCTCTTGGAGGAGGGTAATGGGGTCATCTGGGTCGGTGAGAGCATGCCTTGGGCGGCGAAGCTTGGAGATGGTGGAGGGGGTGTAATTAGCAGCCGCTACTATCAGGGGAAGCGGTGCTTGGAGGCAGTGTCAAAGAAGCGTTTGGAAAGACGCTTCATGAACTGCTGAATGGTGGGGATTTTGAGATCTAGGTGGAGGATCTCATTACGGACGAACCAAGGGGCGTTTGTGGCTTTACGCAAGAAACGGTTTTGGACTACTTGCATCCTATGGATATGACGCGGCTTGGCGTGTGCGAAGACAGGACAAGCGTATGTCATAATCGGGCGTATGCACGCTGTGTACAAGCGCATTTTGCACTTGAGCGACAGTTTGCTACGCGGGTTGAGGACGGGGTGGAGTCGACCCAGAGCGTAGGCGGCACGTGAGCGGACCGCCTTAATGTGCTCTGAGAAGTTGAGGTTGCGGTCGAGGATCACACCGAGATATTTGGCTTGCTTCCCCCAGGGGATCAGCTCGCCAGACATGGTGATGGGTCGTGGGGTGGGGACGTTTAGTCGCGGCTTTGTGTGGAGTACCGCTTGACTTTTTTGGGGGTTAACTTCGATCCTCCATTTCTTAAACCAGTCAGCCAGTTTGTTGACTGCGGTTTGGAGATGGTGTCGAATTCGGTCGGGGCTGAGTCCCGAGCAGTAGATGGCGGTGTCGTCTGCGAACAGAGCGACTTGAGCCTTACCACCTTTCGGGATATCGCTTGTGTACAGCGTGAAAATAAGGGGGGCTAGCACGGAGCCCTGGGGAACACCTGCACGGATGGGGCGAGGGGAGGAGTGTGCTCCTTCGATTTTGTAGCGGAAGGTACGGTTTGACAGGAAGTCCCGTAAGATGAGAACGAGACGGTCGGGCACTCCGAGTTTGTACAGCTTATAGATTAAGCCGTTGTGCCAGACTTTGTCAAACGCTTTCGCTATATCGAAGTAGACTACGCCTGTGTACATACCACGCATGAACCCTGCGTGTATATGTTCAGTGATGCGTAGGACTTGTTGTGGACAAGAGTGTTGGGATCGGAACCCGAACTGCTCATTGGGAATGAGGCCCTTGTTCTCGGCGTAAGCTCTGAGACGCTTATAAATAAGCCTCTCATAGATTTTGCCGAGAACTTTCAGCAAGCTGATGGGACGGTAACTGGTTGGTTCGGCTTTGGGCTTGCCGGGCTTGGGAATGCCAATCACAGTGGCTTCTTTCCACGTTTGTGGGAAAATGTTATTCCCCATTGCACCATTGAAGATGGTGGTCAAGAGGAGGACTAGGTGGGCTGGGAAGAGACGGACCACTCTGTTGGTGATGCCGTCTGATCCGGGTGCCTTTTTGGGTTGAAGGCCTTTGATGATGTCCTGCACTTCATCTGGAGTGATGGGAGGCAGGGGATCATCCGGGTCGTCAACGGGCGGGAGGGAGGTCCTACGTTCAACTTCAGCATCGACCTCTAGGAGGTGGGCTTGGTCTACTGGTAGGAGGCTGGGGGAGCACTGGGCTTCGAGGCAGGAGGCAAGGCATTCAGCCTTTTCATCGTCGTCGAAGGCGATGGTATTGTCGGGGCGAACCAGAGGAGGCATGGTGACAACTTCTTTGGATTTTAACTTCCTCTGAAGTTCCCAGAAGGCTAGGTGGGTGGGCTCTAACTCGTCCAGCATCTTATCCCAGCCGGCTTCACGCCACTCCGATATGCGTCTTTTTACAGTTCTCTGTAAATAGCGCATATGGGCTTTGTTGGCCGCGCAGGGGAAGCTGCTGTAGGCACGGACAGCCGCGTTCTTCTCGGTCAGAAGTTCACGCAGGTCAGTGGGAAGTTTCCAGCGACAGTCTTCTGTCGCTGTTACCTCCCTTGAACAGTCGTTCAGGACTGACTGTACGTGGTCAGTGAACGAGTCGATCGCGGTCGCCGTGTCCGCGATAGAGTCCAGGCGTGCAGGTATGGAGTCCAGGTGGGGGGATGTGGAGGATTTCAGCCGATCGCTTACTTTCCTCCAGTCCGTTACCACCTTCGTGAGGGGGTGACGAAAAGAGCAATCCGCCGATCTTTATATAAGGTCCTAAGGGGGCGTAGTGGGTAGCGCCGTGGGGATGGAGTAGTGTCTGACTTTCGTCTCTTTCTAATTTCCACTTCCCTTTCCACGACGCCTTACATTCTTATCTTACTTGCTAGGTACATTTTATTATAAATCCTGTGGCCTATTTAACACATCTCTATAACTAAGCTCCTACTTATATCCAACACTTGAGTCCTTATCATATTTAACTTATTTACTTATTCGTTTATCATAGTCACTATCACTATTTGTCCTTATAATAAACACAGCGATGTCGTCCGTAACATCTTCCCCCCGGCGCAGGGCTACTACGACCAGGCTTCCGTCGGCGGTCGTCGCAGGTCATCTGAAGTCCCTCTGGGCATCAACGTCGGCAGATACTCGTCCACCCAGCGCCGCCAGAAATGATCGGCGAGCGCCTGGATGGTTCTCCACTGCTTGCGGCTAGCCTCCTCACAGGGCCCGGTACGGAGAAGGCCAGAAGAGGCGCCAATGAGAAAGTGGTTAGGCGTGAGGGCCTCCGGATCCTTAGGATCGACAGACACGTGGGTCAGAGGCCGAGAGTTCACTGAGTGTTCGGCCTCTGTCAGCAGCGTCAGCAGCACTTCTTCTTTCAGCGCCCATTGATGCGGGACCGCACCCAGCGCAGTCTTAACAGAGCGTACCATTCGTTTCCATGCTCCCCCCATATGCGGAGCTCCCGGTGGGATGAATTTTCATTTCATTCGGTTCTGTAGGCCATAGTCGACGAAGCCTTTCTCCCACTCCTTGTAAGCCGCGCGTAGTTCGGCCTCTGCGCCTCAAAAGTTGGTGCCATTATCTGAGTAAATGACTGCCGACGAACCTCTTCGCGCCGCTATTCTTTGGATCGCCATCAGAGCCGAGTCGGTTGACAGACTCGACACAAGTCCCAAATGGACCGCCCTCGTAGTCAGGCAGGTACCTAAATAATGCTCCCCATCACTTCTCGTGTCATCGTCCTATGACCACTGTCATCGGACCGAAGTAGTCGACCCCGCAGTGCGTGAAGGGCCGCGATACCTCCCTTACCCGTTCTACAGGTATATCCTCCGTAGTGAGTGTCACCGGCGTAGCCTTCCTAATACGGCACAGCTGGCATTATCTTGCGATGGCTCGCACCCAATACCGCTGGCTTAGGTCGTTGATTACTCCTTCGTTGGTCGCTTGACCAGTCTCTCTGGTGTGCATCTCCTACCAGTAGTCGCGTGGACGGGTGTTTGCCGTACAGAATCACAGGCGTCTTCTTCGCGGCTATAGCTGCCACGTGTCCGATTCTGCCAGTTACTTTTTGTAAGCCGTGTTCCAGGTACGAGTCTAATTTATACAGATTGCTGGACTTGGGTACCGGAGATCCTTTCTGAAGCAGACTTATCTCATTGGCGTAGTCATCAGTCTGTGCTTGCTTCAGCCATAGTTTCTCGGCCTTCTCTATAAGGGCAACTGTCATCTGGCTGGTCTGGTCCTGGCATTTTTCCTTAAATAAAAGGAGTATAGTTGTTGCTCGAACTAACCTCTCATAAGAAGAGAATTTGCTTATGTCGGGCAGATGGGGAGGTCGTACTTCTTTCTCTTTGGTCAGAGTGTACGTCGCGTCGTCAGTATCGTCTTTATTTTTGTCTTTCGGCCAGGACTCTTCTTGGCCATACAGGAACGCAGGGCCAGTGAACCATCTGTCCTCTGGCCTCATGTGCATGGTGTAGTCGGGGCGCCAGCCACGTTGTGGTCGGCAGGCACCCAGCTCCATTGACTGGCGTCAGTCAGCTCCGCGATCTCACCCAGGCGGTGTGCTACGAACGGCGTATATTTCGCAGCGTCCTTCTCGATCCATCGTAGCACCGTTTGGGAGTCTGACGAGTAGGTGACGCGCCTGGGCTTGTCGCGATGCTCCTTCTGTATTGTGGTTGCTAGTCGCGCGCCGATTACCGCTGCTTGCAGCTCTAGCTGTGGAATAGTGTCTGGTTTCAGGGGGGCCACTCGTGCCTTCGCCGCGACTAGCTTCACATCCACCGTCCCATCCAGACTGCGGATTCGCCAGTAGGCTGTTGCTTCGTAGGCCTGCTCGCTCGCATCACAAAAGACGTGCAGATCCAGGTGGTCGTCAGGGCTCGTTCCGTAATATCTTAGTACGCGCAGCTTCGTGACTTCGTCCAGACTCTGAATCGGTTCCTCGAAGTGTTACGCGTCTTGTTCGGGGATTTCTTCACCCCACGCGACGTCGCTCCTCCACACGTTCTAAAGTAGGATCTTGCCGGCTACCGTAAAGTGGCTGATGAGGCCCAGAGGGTCGTAGACCGCCATTACTACTCCGAGGGCCTCTCGTTTTGTCGGTGCTCTATATCTAGCTTTCACGTCTGCTGACAGTCGGTTTAGCCCGGTATTAAAACCTAGCTCGTCTGAACCTGTCTGCCACAGTAGTCCTAACGTCTTGTCAGTGTTTCCCTCCGTCTGGCCGAATCTGACTTTCGCGTCGGATGTTTGCTTCTTCATCGTTATCTTCTCCACCACGGAAAGTCGGTTAGATCACCAACCCCTCAGGTTAAAGTGCGCGTTTTCGTGGATCCTTATGACGTCACGCGCCAGCTTAATTGCTTCATCCTCCGTCGCGACGCTATTTACATAATCGTCCAAGTAGTGGCTCGATGTAATGGTTCGATGTAATGGCTCGTTCGGCGTCGGGGTACTCTTCTTACTACTTCTACCATCTGGCGTTCTTCTGTCTGGCGTTGGCGTCCCTCACTGAATGTGCGATAAACGGAGAACATGAAGCCCCGATCATCGACGTCATTTTATATTTCTTCGGTGGCTCGACTCCTTCCTCCCCTCGCTAAAGAAACATTTGCGCTGGTTGGTTATTTTTACCTGGATAAACATCTCCTGGATATCTGCAGTGACGGCCACCGAACGTTCTCTGAACCAGAACAGTATTTCCGGTAGTGAGTTTAGGAATAAGTAGTCATTCAGGCATACTCCGTTGTATCGGTGTGCCGCGTCGAACACCAGGCGTATTTTACCCGGTATATTTGGGTTAGCTAAAGACATTATAGAATCTTTTAAGGATCTTGATGTAAAAAAAAACTGCCGATCATTGGGGTTTGTCAGTATATACTGTAGCTTCAATAATAGATGTTATCGCATCTTTCTTAGCAATTGTTTTTAATTCTTGTGTCACATCTGGTATATTTCCTGATTTGATGAAACTTAGCAAAGTAATTCCACTGTTCAAATCTGGTAGTACAACTGATCCCACGAATTTTCGGCCAATTTCTATATTACCAACTTTGAGCAAAATTTTTGAAAAATTAATTTTGAAACAGTTGTTGAGACATTTCAACTTATATAATTTATTGCACGTGAAACAATTTGGTTTTACAAAGGGTCGTTCAACTACCGATGCGGGCGTGGCGTTGCTAAAGAACATATTTGGGGCCTGGGAGGAATCGCAAGATGCTCTTGGTATTTTTTGTGATTTGTCCAAGGCCTTTGATTGCGTACATCATGATACTCTTATTAGGAAACTGTACCATTATGGTTTAAGGGACAGAGCTCTCGACCTTCTGACTTCTTATCTGAATAATCGAATTCAGAGGGTTGATGTTAATGGCAACAAATCTGCAGGATCTGAGGTCACCATGGGCGTTCCGCAGGGCTCAATTCTAGGTCCTTTCTTGTTTTTAATTTATATTAATGACTTACCTCATCACGTGAGGGATAATCACAACATAGTATTGTTCGCGGATGACACTTCTCTTATTTTTAAAGTCAAGCGTCAGCTAGCAAATTTTGACGAAGTTAACAATGCACTTTCGAAAGTTGTCCATTGGTTTAATGTAAATAACCTTCTTTTGAATGAAAAAAAAAACTAAATTCATTAAATTTTCTACGCCAAATGTCAGGCAGTTAAGTACCAATGTTCAACTTAATGGAGTAGAGTTGATCCCTGTCGAGTCGACAGTTTTTCTTGGATTGACTATTGACTCCAAGTTACAATGGGGTCCTCACATTGAGAAGCTGTCGGGTAGACTCAGTTCTGCCGCTTATGCTGTTAAGAAAATTAGACAGATAACTGATGTGAATACAGCCAGAATTGTTTATTTTAGTTATTTTCATAGTCTTATGACTTATGGGATTCTTCTCTGGGGAACTTGTGCAGACATCAATACCATCTTTGTTTTACAGAAAAGGGCTGTTCGAGCCATTTACAACCTTGGTCCTAGAGATTCTCTTAGAGAAAAATTCAGAGAGGTGAACATTCTGACTGTAGCTTCGCAATATATATTTGAAAATCTTATGTATGTACATAAAAATATATCTAATTTTAAGAAAATAAGCGAAGTTAATAATATAAATACCAGGAACAAACACAATCTTGCTGTACATCACACTCGTCTCCACAGAGTAGGCAACTCGTTCATGGGTCAATGTATACACTTTTACAACAAGCTTCCCATGGACATTCGAAACTTACCCATTAAACGATATAAAACCTATATAAAGGCCAAACTTTGCAAAAAGGGGTATTATAAAATCTCAGATTATTTAGAGGATAGAGAGGCTTGGGATTGAGCTGCTCGCTCTGTTAAGCATTGTTTTTAAGCAATATGCGTAATTATAACGTAAATTATTGTAAACATTTTCATTTTTAATGTCTGGACTTTAAAAAAGACGATGATCCCTGAGTTTGTTTCGGCTATTTCTTCTCAGAGGTAGTCAGTTAGGGAATGCCGGCTTCATCTAGTTTAAAAAAAAAAAAAAAATAATAATAAAAAATAAAAAAAACATGACGTGTAAAAGTGATCGGTGATCCTACTTGCTTAATAAACGATTTCATTTCATTTCATTTCATTTCATTTCATTTCATTTCATTTCATAACCACCGGGAAGTGTAGTAGGTATCACGCTCACTTGCTCGCTCCTTCCGTTCCGTCGCGCTCCTGAGCGTATCCTTATCCTACCTCTCCGCGAAGCTTGGCGACGAATCCATCTTTCTTTCGACGGTCCTTAGTCTCTGTAAGGCGCGGCTGTAGTTGTTGGGCATTGACGCATCTTCATCGCGCCATGGCAGCCCAACTACATAGTGATCACTGATCTTCTTCATCGTGTTCTGGACCACGTCCATCGCCTTCTGGTTCTCCGGTCCGGTCACCCAGCTGGGTGTGCGATGCCGTGGGTTCGTTCTTCCGGCCCATGCGTAGCTCGCGCGTAACAATTAGGTACCAGTGGTCGGCGTCTATTAGAACTTTCGGCACAGCTTCTCCGTAACAGTTGTCCTTAACTTATGCCGCGGAGATTTGGATAATTACTTACAAGTCGATCTATCCACCGCCTGTCTATGAAGCTGCAAGTTCCTTATCGTACGTGCGCGCAGCTGCTGAAATTCACCGTTGCGGCCGCGTATCTGTAGTTTAACCGCTTGGCTTAGTTCGTCGCGCCTCTTCGAGGCCACCCGACCTTGTATAGGTACGTAGAGTAGAGACCGGTACAGCCACGTATAGATAGCGTGTTATCTCATCGCCGATGAGCGACACGGTCGAACCTTGGTCTAATAGGGCGAACTTAGATATTTGTCCAGCTGGCTTTCCACTGAGATGGTCATCACGGCTTCACGAAGAACGATCGAGAAGAATGAACGACCGTTCATTCTCGTCGTCGGGCGTGCGTGGCTCTTCACTCTGCGATGCTTCTATCACGTTTCGGTCCACGTGGAGCAACACGTGGTGTGGGCGATTGCAGGTCCCATGACCGTACCGCTTTGCTTTGCAGTGCTAGAGAGAAAGGCAGACAAAGTCTTGCCGCCAAGCGATCCGACGTATTCCGACATGATATCTGGTGAAGCCGACGGAGGACGGGTCTGAGCAGTTGTGTTCCGATGTGTGCCGGGTACGATGCACCAAGTCCTCCACATCAATCTCCCTCTGTCGTAGCATCGTTGGTCGTGTTGTTGGGTTTAACATTGCATCACTTCGCTCAACTGCCGTCTTCCTTCCTATTCACTAAGTTTTTTAAGTGAATGGGTTTAAGAAACTAGCGCGCTTTACCATCAACGATTGCATCACTGCTTACAATCAGGCGGGATTGCAGTCAAGCGCTAGATTATAATTATAAAAAAAAGTGCTGATAACAGCTTGAAGGTTAGCAGCTAACCTGGCGGCTAGTAACTCGTTAGCCATTTGCTTGGCGCGGGGAGACATAAAGATGAGGAAGGTCCCTGAGATGATATTAAACGCATCCATCGGACCGTTTCCTACCGTTGGGGTTGAGGGATGGGGAGTGAGGGTTGCTGCCGCAGCCTTAGATGCAGGGGTAGGGGGGGACGGGGCCACCTGTTGAGCCGTGGTGGTACGGATGCGAGGATCCTTGTCCTTCCAGGCAGTGGTGGTTGAGGGGTCTGAGGGGCAGTCGCCACGAGGGCTGGAAAAGCCTTCTGATGGTTCAGAAGGTTCGAGGGGCTGGGCCTTTGAGGGCTCAGACGCTCTGGGATCTGACTCCCAGGAGTTTCACGCTGCTGGCGTGCATTAGCCCGTTTGGCTAGTTTTGGGGAGGAGGACTTGGGGGTCTTGGGGCACCTTCAATAATTGGCCGTGTGGCCAGTCGTGCCGCATAGGACACAACTAGCGCGCGGTCCTTAGGTCGAGGGCAATCTGCTGTGCCGTGGTCACCCAGACACTTGACGCATCGGAGTTTCGCGTGGCAGTGAGCCTGAGAGTGCCCGTAGAGTTGGCGTGCCGCTCTTGTGGGGCTTCTCAATGACTATTCACTATGGTATACATATATATGGTATACATATGTATACCATATATATGTAAGGACGTTGTTCTGGAGCCAGCTCGAAGGATTGCTTCACGGGATCCCTTTATCCCAGGGAATCGTTCTGGGTGGTGATTTGAACGGTCATTTGGGGTGAGAAGTGTGACGGGTTTGAGCGTGTTCACGGTGGCTTTGGGTACGGTAGCCCCAACGCGGAAGGAGACAACATTCTCCGAACATGTGCGGCCGCTGACCTGGCAATAGTGAACACCTACTTCAAAAAGAAACCGGAGCACCTTGTTACCTACCGGAGCGGGCGAAGCGCTACCCAGATCGACTTCCTACTAACTAGGAGACACCATATCGGCAAAAGTAGCCAACTGCAAAGTCATACCCGGTGAGAGTCTTACTGCACAACACCGTCTCCTTGTCATGGATCTCTGCGTTAAGGCCCAACGTAGACGTGTAGAGCGCTGCCGACGCCAGATCCGGTGGTGGTTGCTTGATGAAAATAAGTACCAGGAGTTCGCTTCGGTTATTGGCGACAAGTGCGCTGGTACCGACGGAGAATCTGTCCAAGATCACTGGGACAGAATCCAGGCAGCTATTACTAAGGCGGCGCGGGTGGTGCTCGGCGTGTCTAAGGGCGGTCGCAAAAGTGACAAGGAGGTGGTGGAACGACACAGTCCAGAGGGAGACAAGGGTAAAGAAAGCCCTCTTCAAAACGTGGCAGGTGACCGGTTCTCCTGAAGATCGCGACGCATACAAGGATGCCAAACGTGCCACTAAAAGAGCTGTAGCCAGAGCCAGACGAGACCACTTAGAACCGCTCTAACAGAAGTTGGAATCGTCTGAGGGGCAGAAGCTCATTTACAAGTTGGCACGTTCTAGGGTGAAAGCGGCACAGGATATATCCAAGTGCCGTTGTGTAAAAGACCCTACTGGCAACCTGCTTTTTCGAGGATCGCGCGGTGAAGGAGAGATGGCGTACGTACTTCCACGAGCTGCTGAATAAGCAGCACCAAGAGACACCGGAACTCCCTCCGAACCTTGGATTAGTGCCCCCGATAACGCCTGAGGAAGTCCACACGGCTCTTCGTCGCATGGCGAATCGGAAAGCTGTCGGTGCTGACGAAGTCCCCATTGAGGTCTGGAAGGCGATGGGTCCTCGCGGTGTGGGCATGTTAACAAACTTTCTGAACCGCGTGCTCCTGTCCGGCAAAATCCCGAGCCAATGGAGGCTGAGTATTATCACTCCAGTCTTCAAAGGCAAGGGCTCTGTACAGGAGTGTGGTAACTACCGCGGTATAAAGGTCATGTCCTACATCATGAAGATCTTTGAGAGGATTTTAGACTCCCGGATCCGGCAGGAGTGTGCTGTCTCGACGTATCAATATGGGTTCCGTCCAGGGTACGGAACCACGGACCCTATCTTCGCCCTAAGGATCACCATGGAGAGATATAGATCGAAGAACACGCCTCTGCATATGCTCTTTTTAGACATGCAGAAGGCCTTCGACTGTGTCTCTCGGGGGGTGATCTGGTGGGCACTGAGGTCCAAAGGGGTACCAGAAGCCTATGTTGACATAATTCGAGACATGTACCTCAATTCCAATTCCGTTGTTAGGACCGCTGTTGGCGACACTAAACCCTTCCCCATCACCGTCGGTGTACACCAGGGATCCGTCCTTAGTCCGTTCCTGTTCAGCGTGATAATAGACGTCTTGTCAGACTAGAATTCACATGAGCAACCTTCCTGGTTGCTCATGTATGCTGATGATATCGCGCTGGCAGACGCGGACAGGGAACGGTTGGTGCGGCGGGTAAATGCGTGGAAGAACTCGCTTGAGAGCGAAGGTCTTAAACTCAATGTGGCGAAGACGGTGTACATGGCCAGCAACACCACAGACCCTATGCCTGTGTGCATAGGCGGAGACAGGGTCGAGTGCACAGACCAATTTAAATACTTGGGGTCTGTGCTTCACGCGTCCGGCGACATTGATTGCACGTTAAAGCATGTATTTCCGCAGCTTGGGCAAAATGGCGTGAGATGACAGGTGTCATTTGTGACCCCAAAATGCCGGTTAAGCTTAAGGGACAGGTCTATAAGACCATCATTAGACCTGTCCTTCTGTATGGCAGTTAGGCGTGGCCTGTGCCTGAGCGACACAAGCAGGAGCTGCGTGTTACAGAGATGAGTATGCTGCGGTGGATGTGTGGAGTTACGCGGAAAGACCGCATCAGGAACTCCCGCATTCGTGGCAGTCTCCATGTCCGTGACATAGCAGACAAACTGCAAGAGAATCGCCTGCGCTGGTACGGCCACGTCTTACAACAAATCTCTTGCCATGGCGCCTCCGCCGGGCCGGAACAAGCGAGGCAGGCCAAAGAAGTGCTGGCTTGACGTTGTAAGAGATGACATGCATGCCAACAATCTCACACCACAGGATGCCAGAGATCGTGCGAAATGGAGGCGTAATAGTAGGAAAGCGGACCCCGGGCTCCAACGCGAAAGCCGCGGATGCGACCGGGATTATACGCTGAGATGATGATGATGATACATATATATGGTATATACAGATATAATAATACTTACACAGAGATTTCCTGCGATAAGATGTCTGCCTTGATGTTTTCGGAGGGGATTTCCTTTGGGACGCGTCGGATCACCATGCGGGTGAGGCGCTCTTCGGGGAGAGAGTAGGTATGGAAAGCCGCATCCCTCTGACATGTAGCTTCGTCAGCTCCCTGAAGTCCCTGAACGTCGGGACTGAGACTTTGATGCCAGTCTGGGTGACTTGGCGCTGGTGAAACTGACCTTCTGGTCAGTGCACCAGGACGAGACATTGGTCCATTACCCCTTATCCTGTATGAAGACAGACGGGGGAGGGGCAATTTTGGCGGCAGCTTGGGGGCCGAGTGGGCGGGGTTAGGTGTCGCGGCACGCGGGGCAGCGGCAGCGTTGGAGGGGACAGGACTGGGTGTGGGAAGGCCGTCAGCGGAGGCAGCGGCCGCCAATTTCGGGGCCTGATTTGAGGAGGATTTCTTCCTCCTCCTCTTTCCTGAAGTGACGGTGAAGCCGTCAGCTTCGTCGTCCGGGAACGAGAGAGATGACTTCTCGGAGGAATCCGAGGAATCGGTGATGGGCCGTTTGGCCGAGAATACCTCGGTGTCCATAGACTCCTCGGTTTTTCCTCGGCGGCTGGGGTGCTATCTCCTGTAAAGCAGATAGTTTATCGCCATTTTTGGCGATGAAGTTGGGGTCCTTTAGGAGTACGTCTTTGAGCAAGACAAATAGCGCCTGGTCTTGGGAGAATGGACTTGCGTCCATTATTCCTAGTCCTCCAGGTTGGAGGCCCGGGGGGTGTGTACCCTCCCTGTCGATCGGACTAGGAGGTGTGTACCTAACGCCCTACGAAAACCGTCGCCGCTCAGATTCGTTAGCACCGTTAGGATTCAAATGGGGCGCGTTGATCCGGAGAGTGACTACTCGCTGTGGTAGGCTGTCGTACTTCGCGGGGAACGATCGGACTCTTGCGAGTCTTTCACTGACTGTACAGTGGCTGGCATCAGAAGGATCTACTTGCTTTCGCGAGCTAATTCGACTGATAAGTATGCGTATGATAACGACAATATTCAAAGAAATAGGTTGGTACGTTTGCATCGACAACAGTCTAAAGAAACAGCAAGGTACGTTTGACGACAACCAGTCCGTAGAAATAGGATGGTACGTTTGCTTCGACAACAGTCCAAAGAAACAGGAAAGTACATTTGACGACAACCAGTCCGTAGAAATAGGATGGTACGTTGCTGCAGCTTCCCGACACAGGGCGATGACACTGCTCGAGGAATGCAGGAACGTAGTCACTATTCACATACTAGAGGCACGACACACGCGGCACGAGCGACAACGCGGCGAGAGCGGCGGTTGCGGCAGGCGCGGCGGTTGCGGCAGGCACGGCGGTAGCGGGGGAAGACGCGCTCGGGGCGAGGGCGCGGCGTCGAATGTTGGGAGCGCGATGCAGGCAATCCACCGATCTTTATACAAGGCCCTAAGGGGGCGTAGCGGGTAGCGCCGACTTCCCTATACTAAATTTATCATATGATAACAAATATACAGAGAGATTCTGCTTAATACAATAGTACTAGAATAGCACACTATTGTTTTCATTTTATTTGTTTTATTTTATCTGTTCTATTTTTTTTTTCATCAAGCATAGAATTATAAGTTAAAACTAAAATATGTATACATATACACATATTAACACAAGATAAAAAAAAATAAGAATAAAAAGGCTCATTGGGCATCAAAACTTCGCCCAGATTGTTGTTAGTGGGATAAGTACCCACAAGTATGGCAGCATTACCACGTTGAATTGCGATGCTGATTCTTTGGGCTAAAAATAGACCAGCCCTCTGGTCCCGTGAAGACTCAGCTGTTCATTTAGTTTTTAACATCGCCTGACGGTTTGAGTAGATAATTTCTATACCCTATCCAAATCGTTCTTTCTATGGTACTGTTTATCAAATCGTTGAGTTCTAAATTTTTGAGTTGAGCTGCACGATTTCTGACATCATATGAGTTGTTGTGTGGGTGAGAGGTGCTCGTGTTTGCTTGGACTCCGCTATTTTAGCGAGATAAAAATAGAAAGGAAGAGAGATTCTGCATTGGGCTGCAACGAGTGTGAGATCTGTCGTGGGCTACCAGGATTGCCGTTATTAACCGTGAAAGGTGGCCCTAAAAAGTGGTGGACTTCGATCGGGGCGGGTGCAACGGATTTGTTCAACCGGTCGAGTTCCGTCAAACTTACGGAAAAGAATACGTCGCAGGCGCTGCAAGTGGAAGGTTAGTGAACAAATAAGTGAAGGGAAGCTGGAAAGTGGTAACTTTGAGGAATTTTCACTAATTCTAATCTCAAATAAACGAAAACATCAACATCGATTGGAATAACGCCATCTACCGGCGAGTAGTGGAACTTCCACGAACTCCACTCAACTGCTCAACTTTGTTGAGTGCAACTATCCACCAACAGATACCAGCACTTACGTATTGTTTTTCTTTTTTTAATTTTACTTCTTGAGCTACTCTTCACAAAATTGAAATTTCTTCAACTGATAAATATTGGGGCTGCTGCGAACTCTTGACGGACGACGCCAATTTTATATAATGTCATATCTGTAAAACAAATTACCATCTAACTTGCCTATCTACAAAGGATCCATCGCTTCTTAGTACAGAAAAGCCCCTGACTTGCTACCAATGTGCTGAAGAAACACCTAAATCAACCAGCGTTAATGTTCAACAAGCGACCCCGAAGCGCTTCAATCCTAACGTTACGGTTCGAGGAACTAAAAGGCAAGCGTTACAATCTCCACCCCAGGTCCTGAACTTTACTGAATCCGCAGACAACATTCGTACCATCATAGAATAACTTATAGACCTCAAATTTGATAATCTACTCGAAAAACTAAATGCATCGTTGAAAGATACGATTTGTCAGCAATTAAGAACAGTACAATCAGAGATTAGAGACGTCAAGGAGGAGGTAAAGCAATTGAAAAATAGTGTGGTATTCGTCAACTGCCAGTACGACGATTTTATAAAGGAGCACACAACGAAGCTAAAGGCACCATCAAACTATTGAAAGAACAAAACGAAAAAATGGCAAACAGTGTGTCAGATATGCTCACTAGGATAAACCAGCTTGAACAAAACGCTCGCTCTAACAACGTCGAAATACAATGCGTTCCTGAGAAGAAAGGCGAAAACTTACTTGATATTGTGACTGCCCCGGGAAACACAATTGGAACTAAACTAAAGACGGAAAACATAACACACTGTACGCGTATCGCTAAGATTAATAAGGATAGTAACCGTCCAAGGTCGATTGTAGTGCAGTTCTCATCACTCCGGATCAGAGACGAATTTCTTGCGGCAAACATAAATTTTAACAAAGCTTATCCGGAAAACAAATTGAATAGCTCACATCTCGGAATTCCTAGCGAAAAGGGCCCAATCTTTATAGTAGATCATCTCTCACCTTATTACAAGTATCTTCGTGCAACAGCTAGACGAGTGGCGAAGGAAAAAGGATACAAACATGTTTGGGTGAGAAACGGGCGCATATTTATGAGAAGGGTCGATGATTCGGAACAAATCTTAATCCGCAACAAAAAGATACTGGAAAAGCTATAAATTCACAAATGTATTAAATATATATAGTATGATATAACTAGTTTGCATGCTCTATTAATTACAATATGTTAAAATTCTCTAGTTTAAATATTTACTACCAAAATGTAAGAGGCTTAAAAACTAAACTTCATAAATTTTTCTTAGAAACTCTTTCTTGCGACTATGACGTTATTATTCTTTTTGAGACTTGGCTGAATGATTCTATATATGACTCCGAAGTGTTCTCAAATCATTACAAATTATATAGGAGGGACCGTTACACTTCAGGATATCATCAGGCAAAGTCAGGAGGGGGAGTACTTATAGCAGTCTCAAACCGCTATAAATCTTATCGTTTAACAAAATGTGAAAGTCAATGTGAGGACATATGGGTAGCAATAGACTTGTAGAAACCCATAACAAAGTAATTATTGCTGGTGATTTTAAACTGGGCACCATAACGTGGTCTGATAGCTCTAACAATATAATGCCTCGTAGTCTGAACATAAATACCTTACTGGACTTTACAGCATTAAATAATCTTAAACAACACAATTTAATTCCAAATAATATGAACAGAATGTTAGACTTAATACTATCAAATATGGGTGAGCTGAAGGTATTAAAAAGTGTTAATTTTCTCAGCAACATAGATCCCTACCAGTTACCTATTCAGAAGAGCTAAAAACAACGCTTATATCGAGGGGAGGGTCCCTCGATATAAGCGTTGTTTTTAGCTCTTCTGAGTTGTTATCCCCTACCTGCATTTAAATATAACTTTCATAAGGCTGATTACGCATTGCTAACAAAAAATTAGCAGCAACAGACTGGACTTGCAAACTTTCTAAAAGTCCAACTATAGACGCCATGACTACAACTTTCTATATATTACTACGGGAAGCCATAATGGAAGTTATTCCAAAATCTAGTATAAAAACAAACAAATATCCAGTCTAGTACAGTAATAGACTTAGGCGACTTCTAAAAGAAAAATTAAAATACAGAAAGCTTTTTAAAAAATATAAAAACCCTTTGGACTACATCACACTACAGGCACTCAAAAAGAGATGTGAAACTTTTATTAATAGTTGCTATCGGAACTACATCGAAACTATTGAGGACTCCATATCTCGAGATGCAAAGGCTTTTTGGACTTTTATTAAAAATAAAAAAAGTAACCACCGCTCATTCCCCTCTGTTATGCATTTCAATGGGGAAAGTACTACTAACGGTCAGGATATCTGTAATCTCTTGGCTAAATACTTTGCATCAGTCTATACCCAAAGCCCAAGTGTCAGGAGCATCTCCACATGTAACAATTCCTTTCAAATACTCAACAACATAACATTTACAACCGAAACGGTTTCGAAAGCGCTTTAAAATCTAGATTGCACCAAAGGAGCAGGTCCTGATGATATACCTCCAATGTTAGCTTCTAAATGTTCAACAGTTCTTGCTACTACCCTTACAATTATTTTCAATGAATCCATACAAAAAGGTACATTTCCACAAATATGGAAGGAATCCTTAGTCGTCCCTATTCACAAGTCTAGCGACGAATCATATATAGCGAACTATAGACCAATTTCAATTCTATCGGTTTTTGCGAAGCTCTTTGAGTCTCTGATACGCCCTTTTATAACATCACATCTAAAACAATTAATTTCTCCCTGCCAACATGTTGACGTGACAACGTCTATTAAATTGGTACGGCGTGGAGTCATTCTCGAAAACACCGTAACAGCCGAATCTGACGCCACACGGATGTATGATTCTTGCGTTGGTAAATATTAAAGACTTTAGATAATTAGACTGGTTTATTTCACTTGTATAATTATTACATTATAATCGACATCTTCCAGGTCAGATCCTAAGTTACAATGACAAGACTATAGACTATATTCATAGACACTAATACATAGAGATGGTATTAGTTACTCGACTACAGAGTAGTGATGTATGATACAACATCCCCCCTGTTTAAGTTTAAATTAACCCTTGACAAACAATATTATAGAGACCTGACCCAGTTACAATTTAGACAATGACTTAAGACTATGGTTAGGTCTTAATCTAGGATACAATGTTCTACTTAATCTATTTCCTCAATTAGCCTTCTGGTTGGCTTTACAACTCTTCCAAAACGAGTTACATGTTGACTGACTGAGGATTGAGATGAGAGCTCTTGAGGTCTAGACTCCTGCCTGTTACCTTCCTCTCTCCCCTGCGACGAATTGGATAGCATAGGAGAATATTTGTGTCTTAAATGAACCCTATTCCTCCTATACCTAACTCCATTGACATCCTCAACGACATATGACCTATTATTAGCCAACCTTAGCTTGACAATGGCTTGTTCCCAATTGCTATCAGGCTTTCTTTTTAAAGTATACATGATCATTGGGATACAGTAATGACAATGACTTTGTATTTCTATTATAATATTTAGACTTATTTTTATTATTTTGCTTGACACATTCTTCATAATTTTTGAATGTAACCACTTTAGGTTTTAATTTCTTATAAGACATAGGAATGTTATTTCTTAAATTCCTGGACATTAACAATTGAGCTGGAGATGGTAAATTATTCTTAGGTGTGTTTCTATACTGTAATAAAGCTATGTATGGATCAGATGAGTTTCTTTTACATTTTTTTAACATATTTTTGATAATTTTGACTGAACTCTCTGCTTGACCATTTGACTGTGGATGATATGGGCTAGTTACAATGTGTTCTATGTCCCATTCATGCATAAAATTTTTAAATTCTAATGACTGAAAAGGAGGACCACCATCAGACACTAAAGATAAAGGTATTCCATGACGAGCAAAAATGGACTTTAAATGTGTTATTACATTCTTTGCTGTACTGTTTTTATTTAACAAAGCTATTTCTATAAATTTAGAATAATAATCTGTGACAATTAAATAAGTAAGGTTATCAAAATACATCAAATCAACACCTACTTGTTGCCATGGATATTTATTTATTTCAAAATTTTTTAGTGGTTCCTTTGGATTATTAGGTTTAAATTGTGCACATACATAACATTGTTCTACCAGGTTTTTAATATCAGCTGACATGCTTGGCCAGTACAAAGACTCTCTAGCCAGTTTTAAGCATTTATTTATACCTTGGTGACCTTCATGAATTTTACCTAACATTTCCTTATACATTGACTGTGGTACTATTAATTTTGACCCTTTGAACAACAAATCTTTGACTACATGAATTTCAGCTTGTATGTTCCAAAATGGTTTTATTGACAGACTGACATTATTTTTATTTTTTGGCCAACCTTCATAATAATACTTTTTTAACAATTGCAAAGTATCATCTTTCTTAGTGTTCTGTAACAATTTTGTACAGTACTCCTTTGTGACTGCTAGACTTGAATGCATTAAATTGACATGACAAGATATTTCTGACTCATTCTCAGGTATATAATGTTCTTTCAATGCTGCTCTAGACAGAGTGTCAGATATAAACATTTCTTTACCTGGAACATGTATAACTTCCAAATCATATTTTTGTAAAGTTAACATCATACGTTGCAATCTTGCTGGTACATCATGTAATGGCTTTTTAAAAAGATAGACTAAAGGTTTATGATCAGTATGAACAGTTACTTTATGACCGTACACATACTGGTGAAATTTTTCACAACCAAACTGAATGGCTAACAATTCTTTCTCAATTTGAGCATACCTTGACTGAGTTTGAGTTAATGTTTTTGAACTATAAGCAATAGGTTTATTATTCTGCATAATGACTGCTCCTAATGCTGACTTTGACGAATCGACTGACAAGACTAATGGTACATTGGGATTATAATGAGCTAAAACTGGTGAATTTGTAATTTCATCGATTAAACTCTTAAGACATTGACTATGATTTTCATCCCAAGTCCAGACTGAATCTTTCTTCAAAAGATTTCTTAAAATTTGAGTTTTTTGAGACAAATTGCTAATAAAGGGACCTAAATAATTGATCATACCTAATATTCTTTGCAATTCTTTGACATTTTTTGGTGTGGGCATATTGACAATTGCTTTTACTTTCTCTTCATCAACCCTAGCACCATCTTTACTAAAAACATACCCTAAAAAACAGACTTCTGAAACTAGAAATTTACATTTAGACTTATTGAACTTTAAATTGACTTCACGTGCTCGTTGCATGACTTTATGTACTCTCTCATTATGTACTGACTCGTTTGGTCCATATACCAAAATATCATCGATGAATATTAGAACTCCTTCTAAATCACCGAACAAATTCATCATGACTCTTTGAAAAATTTCAGACGATGCATTAATACCAAAAGGTAACCTTAAATATTTATATCTACCGAAAGGTGTTTGAAATGTACATAAATCAGAACTATATTCATCTAGTTTTAGCATCCAAAATCCTGAAAATGCATCTAAATGAGAAAAACAAACAGCTCCTGCTAGTTGAGATCTGATCTCATCTATTGACTTTAGTGGATAAATTTCCCTTATAATATTCTTATTCAAATTTCTAGGATCTAAACAAATTCGTAACTGACCCGTGCTTTTGAGTGTTATCACTATACTGTTCACCCATTCTGTAGGTTTAATAACCTTTTCAATGACCTGCATTTTCTCCATGCGATCCAATTCATCGCGCAGTTTGTTCAGTAAAGCGAAGGGTACCCTTCTCGGAGCATCCACGCATGGCACTGCTTCAGGTTTGAGTTTCAGGCGACAGACTTGAGGTAGACATCCAAGACCCTGAAATACATCATTGTATTGTGTAAGAATTTGTTCACTAAAATTTTGTTGAGACACAGAGAAAACTCTTTGAATTATACCTAATTTTTCACAAGTTGGTAGACCTAAAACATTCGGACAAACTAAATCTGCGACTATAAACACTATATTTACACTAATAGTGCTATTATTTAAAGATAAACTACATTTTATATTGACTTTGCCCATAATAGGTATTGATATACCACCAAACCCACTAACGTTTATTTGACATTTCTCAAGTGACATTTGACTTTGACATTTCAAAAATTGAAAAGTTCTCTTTGACATAATATTGATATCAGCTCCCGAGTCAATAATGCAATTAATTTGTGTATGACCAACTAAAATGTTTATGTTCCATGACTGTTTAGAATAGTATTTGTTTTGTTTTGACTCGACTGTATTGACCTGTTGACTATGTGCTGACTTTGCTGTAATAATTCTACAAGTGTTTGTTGTGTGAGATTCCTCAGACTTGTGTCTGTACTCATCATTAAGATATGAATCTCGACTAAGACTTTTTGACTTTTTTGACTTGACTGTGAATCTCTCAGACTGTTTAGTGTTTTCATCATTGAGATACGACATATGACAAGATGAGTCTTCATGAGATCTCTCGGACTTATCAGTCACCAGCCTTTTTTCATCACTGAGGCATTTTTTATTAGACCTCTCAGATATGGCATTATCACCACTTTCACCACAGAAATATGACACAGGATATTTTTTATGATAAGATGAGTCCTCATGAGATCTCTTAGACATTGACTGCGACTGGCCTATGTGCGACCTGACCGTTGATTGTAACTTATGATCTGACTGTGTGTATGACAACCTGCTATGTCTGTAATGATTTTGATTGTGATGACTTTGTGACTCTAAACGACAATTATATTGACTAGACTTATGACTATGACTGAAGTTATGACAATTTAAAATTCCAACAAAATTATCTTGACTACCCGTTGAACTAAAAGACTCTAAATGACTGACTTTTTTATTATTTGAGTAACAAAATTTTGCAAAATGACCATAAGAGTTACATGACCTGCATTTAGCTCCCTGCGCTGGACATTTGTAGCGGTGGTGTTGTCCACAGCGGCTACACGTCTTCGAGCGCTTCTCAGGACTGGGACTTGACTTTGACCTCCCTGCGCTGGATCCCTGCTGACTGACTGGTGAAGCTCGCCGTCGCTGACGCTCCACTCGACCACGGCTCCTCCGACGCAGATGCATGACTTTCTCAGACTCTTCACTAGTGGACCTCTTGACAATTTGGTCTGCATCCTGCTGTGCGACGATGAGTGTCCTAGCTAGCTCTCGCATCCTCTGATATGTCAGATCAGGTTCCTGCAGCAGTCTCTGACGTACATGTGCTAAGTCCAAACTCAAGTTGGCGATAAAAATATCTCTGATAAGAGATTCTCTGAGCGTTCCAAATTCGCAATCTTGGCTCTTATTTTCGAGATCGGTTAAGAAATCCTCGATGCTTTCCGATTTCTGTTGACGTGTGGTAAAAAACATGTAACGATACATGGTAATATTTTTTCTGGGTTGAAAAAATTCGTCGAATTTGGCTTTGACGTCATGTAATGTGCTTTCTCCAATATTTATGTTGAATGTGTTGAAAATATTTAAGCATTTTTCACCAATGTGATGTAATAAAATGGCGATCTTGCGTTTCTCACCGGACTTGTCTAAACCCGTTGCCAACAAGTATAATTCGAACTGTTGCCACCAGCGCTTCCAGGTTTCGTAATTGTTGTTTGTTGCATCTGACGATATTTTAAGCGCCTTCAAGCCACTGTTCATTGGAGCTTCGGTGTCATGGCCGCCACCGACGCCATCCGACTTTTGCATTTTATGAATTTTCTTTCTTCGTATTGGGTTTTTTCACTCTTCTGACACCATGTATGGTTACACTTCTGACACCATGTATGTGTTTTTCCACTTCTGACACCATGTATGATTCTTGCGTTGGTAAATATTAAAGACTTTAGATAATTAGACTGGTTTATTTCACTTGTATAATTATTACATTATAATCGACATCTTCCAGGTCAGATCCTAAGTTACAATGACAAGACTATAGACTATATTCATAGACACTAATACATAGAGATGGTATTAGTTACTCGACTACAGAGTAGTGATGTATGATACAACAACGGAGTCCACGCCTACTTTACCCCCCACCCCTAGAGCGAATAGACGTTGTCACGTTCAAATATCGGCAGTAGACGGAGTTCTACAGACAACCAATTTTTTTTTTTTTTTTTAAAGCTAGATCAACATCGACGAATCTAATGTCATTCGTCTCGTGCGTTGCTTATCATCTAGATAACAGGACATCAGTAGACGCTATTTATACTGATTTCAGTAAAGCGTTCGACAAGGACCACTCAATTTTAGTTAATAAATTATTAGTATATGGTTTATCAGGTAACATGTTGAAATGGATAGAGTCCTACCTAAAACAAAGATGGTCAAGAGTCGTAGTAAGTATAATAAAACACGAGTTGACGACTGTCTTACAAGTGACGTTTATTGATTTGTTAGTAACATTGACACAGAAGTGTTTACATCTTTCCTACTAGATGGCGCCACATATCCCATTTTGATATCATATTATAACACCCCCACTATATCAAAATAGGAAATATTAGTCATCATCCACAAAAGTTTACCTATGAACAATTCCAAGCATTTTCATAAATTTATAATGCTTCATTTCTGGCAATCCCTTAGTCAATAAATCAGCAGGCATACTGGTACTGGGCAAATGCTTTGCTAAAACTTGGTTGTTACAAATTACATCCTTAATAAAATTGTATCTAACATCAATGTGTTTTGAACGTTTGTGAGACTGTTGATTGTTTGCTAGTTTCAAAGCACTCTGGTTATCATTGTACAGCACTATCTTATTACAATTGCCTGTGATTTCTAACTCTAAGTTCTGTAAGTAAATGGCTTCCCTACAAGCTTCTGATAGAGCCATATACTCAGCTTCACAACTGCTTAGTGCTACTGTTTTTTGCTTCTTACTTTCCCAAGAAATGGCAGATCCATTTTTTACAAAACAAAACCCGGTATATGACCTCCTGTCTATAGTATCACTGGCCCAATCAGCGTCTACAAAACCTTGGAGTTCTGCCCTTTCTTTGGAATATCTTAAACAATAATCCTTGGTTTTTAACAGATACTTTAATATTCTCTTAGCATAATTCCAATGAATATGAGAGTAACAATTATTAAACTGGCTCAAATAACTTACAGAATATGAGATATCTGGTCGTGTCATTACAGCCAAATACATTAGGCTGCCAATTAATCTTTGGTAGGGCAAATGAGATTCTAAATTATTAGATTTTTTTACATTCAATTTACATTCAATTGGAGTGTTACATGTGTTACAATCAGACATATTAAACCTTTTAAGAAGTTGTTTAATGTAATTCTCCTGATCTACTGTAATCACATTTGCATTTTTATCTATATTGATTCTCATCCCTAAGTATTGCTTTACTTGACCTAGATTTTTTATTTTAAAACATTTGCTTAAAGTTTTTATTAAATTGTCCGTTTCAGATTTATTATTCGAAAAAATTAAAAAATCATCCACATAAACTCCAACAATAGTTTTGCTATTATTACTATGACCTTTTATGAAAACACATGGTTCATGCTTACTTTTGACATATCCTAATTTACATAAAGTTTCTTCTACTCTCTGATACCATGCCAAAGATGACTGCTTCAGTCCATAAACAGCTTTTTTTAATTTAAGTACTTTATCAGAGCCCTCTTTAATTGGGAACCCTTCAGGTAAACACATAAATATATTTTCTTTTAGAAAACCATTAAGAAATGCTGTGGTCACATCTAAATGTATAATATCCATATCTAATTCTACACTTAATGCTAATAAGAGTCTCAAAGTAGAATGCCTAATTACTGGCGAAAATGTCTCTTTATAGTCTATACCTGCTTTCTGTGTAAAGCCTTTAGCGACAAGTCTGGCACGAAATCTCACTTTATTGTCACAATCGAACTTTTTTTTTTAAGACCCACTTGCACTGTACTACACTTCCACTATCTGGAGTATTGACAATCGACCACACTTGATTGTCTTCGAATGACTGCAGTTCCTCAGCTATCGCCTGCAACCACTGTTTTTTCTCAGGGCCTGTGACAGCCTCTGCATATGTCAATTCATCTTCTCCTATGGACTCAGTACAAACATTTGCATAGCCATATCTTTCAGGCACCTTCCTTTGCCTTTTTGCTCTTGTGTTAGTTTGTGGATTCATTTCAGTTTTTCGCTGACTCATATCAGAAGTCTCGGGATCATGTGATACATATTCAGTATTCAAGTCTTTGGTCTCAGACGGTATATTTTTAAGATCATTAGTGTCTCTAGTCTCGCCTTCCATATATTCTGACTCACTTGATTTCACAGATTCCAATACCGATTCCCCCACTGAATCTGTGTTCTGTACATAGACAGATACAGCATCTTCTTTTTTCACTTTTTCTTGAATTACAACATCTCTACTTGTTGTAACTGTGTTCTTCTCTGGATCATAGATCCTGTAACCTTTGACATTTTCTGAGAAACCAACAAGTATATACTCTTTTGATTTTTTGTCCCATTTATTTCTTTTTTCTTTAGGCACATGCACCATCACTGGACTGCCGAATATACGGATGTGTTGTAAATTTGGCCTTTTTTTATTCCAAACTTCATATGGAGTCTTCTCAATGCCTGAAGCTATTGATCTGTTTTTTAAATATACAGCAGTATTTGCAGCCTCTGCCCAAAACTTTTTTTCTAGACCAGCTTCGAAAAGCAAGCATCTTGCTCTCTCCACAATAGTACGATTTGTTCTTTCACTAAGTCCGTTCTGTTCTGGTGTGTATGGATTAGTTCTTTGATGTATTACACCTTCTTGTTTCAAATAATTTTCAAATTCGTTGCTGCAGTATTCAGAACCATTATCTGTTCTGAGTATTTTTATTTTTTTATTTTGTGAATTCTCCACCATTGCTTTATATTCTTTGAAGTTTTTAAAAACCTCACTCTTGTTCTTCAGGAAGTAAATATGAGTCATTCTGCTATAATCATCAATGAATAACAGAAAATATTTTGCTCCACCTATTGACTTACTTTCCATGGGGCCACATATATCTGAATGAATAATTTCAAGTACATCTGATGATCGTGAACCTGCAGAAAATGGTAGTCTTGACTGTTTTCCCTCACAACATACCTTGCAACTTGATTTGCTTGTTGTAAATTTCCCTGGATAATCCATTCCGTCAACCATTCCATCACGCTTCATCTTATTCATGTCGCAGCTATTAATATGTCCAAGCCGCTTGTGCCATATTTCCCCATTTACTGTACTGGATGTCAATAAACATTTTTTAATTTCTAGGTTAACCTTGTAAACACCATTAACAAGATTTGCATCAGCAACCAAATCACCTTCTTTGTTCCTTATTAAGCATCTCTCTGGTTCGAAAACAACACTGTTACCATTCTTTATCAATTCACTTACTGATAGCAGATTAGTCGTGAGACTCGGAATACATAATGCATTCTTTATTGTTACATTATAATTGTAACTTGTTGTTATATCTATTTCTCCAGAGCATAAAACAGGAACTTTTGTTTTATTTGCAATGATTATTTCAGGTAAGCTTGATGAATAATCTGGGTTTTTCAACCAACATTCATTAGCTGTCATGTGGGTACTTGCACCTGAATCTATATAAAAATCACTTTTGCTGAACTCTCCACTAAGGAATACAACATTAAAAGCGTTGCTCTGCTTCTTGTTATTCTTTTTCTCGTTCAAAAGTGGACACTGATTTTTATAATGGCCTGTTTCCTTGCACTTATAACAAGTAATTACCTTCTTTACTGTTGATTGATTCATGTTACTTGATTTTGAAGTTTTGTTATTACAGGATTTCTTTTTCTGCCAGCTCTTTGCTGCTAGCGCTGAATGACGTTCCGTCTCGCCCACATCAGTCGATTCCATATCAATCAATTTTGTTTTTATTGAGTCTGCTGTGATTGGAATTCCGGAATGTTCGATGGCCATTATCATCGGCATATATCTTTCGGGTAATCCAGCCAATAAATTATTATTGGCTGGATTACCCGAAAGATATATGCCGATGATACCCACGAACGTACCCACTCATCGTTAATCTTGAATCCTGTTCCACTTAAACGCTGAGATGTTTCGGTTATTTGAGATACATAACTCGTCATGTTTTCGCAGTTTTCTAATCTTATAGATATTAAATGTCGTAACAAAGTAATTTTCCTTGAAAATCCTGAATCATCGAACAACGACCGTAGTTTTGTCCACAATTCTTTCGTGGTCTTTGTTTCCTTTATATGCACAAATAAAGCCGAATCTATGGTCAAAATCAATTTTGCCCGTGCTTTTGCGTCTGCTGCTGTCGAAACTGCTTCGGTGCCTTCTTGTTTCAAATAAATATCTGCACCTTCCAGAACCAGTAAGTTCTCGACCGCGAACGCCCAATCGTCGAAGTTTTCTCGACCTTTCAACTTTGGCACATTTGCAATATAATGCGAACTCATTTTTAGTCCTTATTTAGCACGAAAACAACACGAACAATAACTATTTTACTTGTTATAACTGTAATTTCTGGGCACATAACCTATAATAAAACACGAGTTGACGACTGTCTTACAAGTGACGTTTATTGATTTGTTAGTAACATTGACACAGAAGTGTTTACATCTTTCCTACTAGATGGCGCCACATATCCCATTTTGATATCATATTATAACAGTAAGTGGTTACACATCTGATCGGTTTCCTACAATATCCGGGGTACCTCAGGGCTCTCATCTAGCTCCAATTTTATTTACCATATTCATTGATGACATCACACGATACCTCAAGTACACAGACTGTTTCTTGTTTGCGGACGACTTAAAATTTTCCAGACCCATTACCTCCATGCAAGACATACAAATGATCCAAGAAGATATAAATAATCTACATAGATGGTGTGTTGCAGTGGCGAAGGGTCCATACAAGCGGATTCCCACCGGGTTACCTTTCAAAAATCAGTTCCATATTCATACAAAACTATTTACATTCTATTTCATTAACAAAGTATTATTAATCAAATGCCGGCGCGATTTACAATAGCAATCGTAATTTTTAGCAATACCCTAAGTATCACATTTCATTTTATAGTCGTAAATTAATCAGCGCTTCAATTTTTCGTACATTACATTGAAGGAACCCGATGAATTTCAGCTTACCTCGGTCAACGTTTTACTATGAGGCGAAAAGAGACAGAGCGTGTCAGACCATCTCTTTCTAATGCTCGCTAACCGTCGGTAAAACTTGATAAATATAGGCTAATGCCAAGCGGCTTGTAGTTCTCTCCTCTCCTCTATTAGAAATAGACAAAGAAACCACGCCACTACAAGAAAGGAAACACGACAAAATTTCAAAACAAGACGCATTGCATTAGAATATAAATAACGTTGTGATTGTGTATAATTTGCTTTATTTTTGCTTAATATTTTTGTTGGTTTTGGATCGGTGTTTGTGTGGTTCGGTTTTTAACACTTTATTATTTTTGTAATTTTTTATTTTATTTTTTCTTGACTCTTATTCCCTAACAATAGGTACTTAACTTAGTACTTACTAACAAGCATGCATGTGTGGTATGGAGATGCACGTCGAAAAAGGCTTTTCTCAAAGCCGCTTTTATCATACTTGAAAGACACTGTTATCAAATCATCAGTCCTTTTTTGTATGGTGAAGGTGGGGCTTTTGATATTATTCTTATCTGAAGACCTCCTCCAAGATATCCTGCAGTAGGTAAGTGTATAAGTGTTTATTTTTTTGGACCGGCTTCCCTTTGTCAAAATTTCACCCTTCGCCACTGGTGTGTTGACAACGACATATCATTAAATACCGATAAATGTAAATGTATAAGATTCACGAGGAGCCCTTCAAAATCGCCCTTATGTTACAAAATAAATGGTGAAGTATTGGAGGAGGTTGAGGTGATTCGGGACCTTGGCGTATACTTGGACAGTAAATTGAGATTTCACAAGCACATTGAAAAAATAATTGCAAAAGGCTATAAAATGCTGGGTTTTGTAATCCGTAACAGCAAAGAGTTCAAAAAGCCTTCTACCAAAAAAAAAACATTATTCAAAACATTGGTTCGATCTGGTCTTGAGTATTGTAGTCAGATATGGTCTCCTCATTATGAAATACATATAAAGCGCTTAGAATCTGTACAAAAAAGGTTTATGTGGCACCTTGCTTACCAATGCAATGAAGCTAAACGTTTAAATTCATAACCCTCGCGTCTGAAACATTTTAACTTGAACAGCCTTCGGGATCGCAGACTGCTATTGGATCACATGTTCTTATATAAATTAGTCAATGGATATATTGATTCTCCAGATCTTTTGCAGAAAGTTAAAATTAATGCTCCAAGTAGACTACCCAGATCTTACACTTTGTACCCTTCTGTCAAACTCCGTCAAAAAGTAACCTAGGACATTTCTCCACCATCAACCGACTAGGTAAACAATACAATGCCTTAGTCAAGAAAAACACAAGCATTGATATTTTCTCAAATAAATACTCCGTCTTCTGTCGTAACATTTTATCATCATTCACCATCTAACAATGATTGAGCCTTGTCCTTTGTCCTTTAAATTCTATGTTCTGTATAAATTGCATTCTTGTTGTCTTTTCTTTTAATATTATAGAAATGAATAAAAACTTGACCACAAAATGATACATGCTGTGGCAACCTATAATTAAGTCTGCACTCAACATAAGATTTTATATCATTGTAATATATAAATATAACTAGTGTAAGATATGCTTGTTGAAGGTCAACTTACTGTCGACGATGACTCCGGGGATCTTGAGCCCGGTCACCATCGAGATAAGCTTCCGCGTGACAACCATCGCCAGAGTCTTCTCGGCGGAGAAGCCAAGCTTATTCATCAGAGTTTATTGCAAGGCAACTAACCTGTATAGGAAACTGTCGGAGATGGCTCGGGTGGATTGGGGCTTGTGTCCGGAGATCATCAGGACGATATACACCGCAGTCGTCGAACTGACGATCCTGTACGGCGCGAGCTCCTGGGCGAAAGCCGCCGAGAAGATCTCTGTGCAAAGAACCTTTGCTACCGTCCAGAGGGACTTTGCACAGAACATCGCCAAGTCGCATCGTACGGTGTCGCTCAATGCAGCACTCACGCTGTCGGGTCTCCTTCCGCTCGATCTTCGAGTGTTGGAGGTCGCCCGGCTGTTTGAGTGCAAACGGTGATGCCCGATTGAAGAGCTGGAATCCCGCGAACTGGAGGAGCGTAGGGCCTTCACGGAGGCGCCTCACCCCGCCAGTGAGCCAGATGTTGAATATCAGTGTCTGGAGAATATGCTCCCCGAAACTGTGGCTCAGCTACAGCTCCCCGCTCATCTGATTTACACAGACGGTAGTAAATCGGATGAAGGGGTCGGGGCGGCATATTCATACTGGCGGGATGGGTCCGAGATTCGGACCAAGCGAATGAGGTTGGAGCCTATGTGTACCGTCTTTCAGGCGGAGCTGCTCGCGATAGCCAGGGCTACGGACCTAGTTGTCCTGAGAGGCTTCGACTGCGCGGCGGTGCTCAGCGACTCTCGATCCTCGCTCGATTTGATCCGAAACCCGGAAACGCACCATCCCCTTGCTACCCATATTCGTAAGAATATCAGGGAGCAAGAGGGGAGTGGTAAAATCCTCCGGTTCTTCTGGGTGAAAGCTCATGTCGGGATCCCCGGCAATGAGCGCGCCGACGAACTGGCTAGGCAGGCGGCGGCCCAGTCCAGGGTCGCCCCAGCGTATGACAGGTGTCCAGTCTCTTACGTCAAGAGATGTTTGAGAGAGGGCACAGTAGCTGTCTGGAACGGGAGGTACACCGGCGGGGCCACGGCTGGGGTCACGCGGATGTTCTTCCCCGATGTGGTGCGCGCGCGCAAGGTCCTGAAGTGCCTCGACAGGACGTCTATCTGGGCGCAAATTTTAACTGGACACGGCGGCTTCGCCGCGTACCTGCACCGTTTTAAGCTTAAAGATAGTCCAGCCTGTGTGTGTGACACACAGGCCAGTGAAACTATTCAGCATCTAATATTTGAATGCCCGAGGCACAACCGCGACAGGTACGACCTGGAAATAAGTACAGGTAAAGTATTAAATGAAACAACCATAGCCGACCTAATGGCTGACAAACACTCCAGGCCGTACCTGGAGCGGTTTTGCCTCAAGGTGACTAAAGCAAGTATAACAAGGAACCGCACAAGGTAGCAGTACAGCGAGCGAGGCCGCCTGCAAGAGTTGTTTTTAGTAAAAATGATATGAAAAATGTGTAATAATAACATTAAATTGATGAGGTAGATCATAAGCTATAAGAATGTTACAAAATGTCTGACAAAACAAGAAAAGAAATAAGAATAGACGTGGGAAAAGAATGACCCAAAAAGAAATGACAAGGCCAACGCCGCAAAAGAACAAGCGCGAAAAAACTGAGTTGGCATAAAAAAATAACAGATAAAAATGATTCTTGCAACGCAAGAAGAAAAGAGACGGCATTTTTTTTTTTTTTTTTAAAAAAGAACAATTAACTCTCTGAGTTTGTTTTAACGTTTCTTCTCAGAGTAGTCAGATAAAAAACACCAAGTGCATCCAGTTTACTATTAAATTGCTTGCATCGAGCTTGAGCAGTTCATTGTAAGAAGTGTCTACAGGCCCCCATGTGCTTCCTATGATATTTTTGAAAAATATATGGAGGAAATTTTATTAAAGAGTTGTCATAGTAACAAAACAGTTGTTGTCTGTGGAGACTTCAACATTAAGGTTCTAGAGAAATCAGCTACAGTTAATAAATTTATGTCATTATTCAAGTCTTATAATTTGTACGCAAGATTCTTTGAGCCGACTAGAATAACTGCCACAAGTGCCACCTGTTTAGTTAGACAACATTTTTACTAACTTAAGACCTTCTGACCATTTAATTATAAATGAGTTAGATTCTGATCACTGTGGCCAGTTAGTTACTTTTCCTCAGAAAAGTGAAGTCAGAGCTCAAAGAAAACTTGTGAGTTTTGTTCCTGTAAATGAAAATCGTTTAGGACAATTTAAAAATAATATAATTGAAAAGCTACCGGGCTTGCCTCATCACACCAACCCGGACCATGCGTATAGTGTACTATTTAACCTGATTCATTGTGAATTTATGAAAGTTTTCACAAAAAAAATATTGCCTGTTAGCGACCGCCTTATATTTAGTGATTGGGCTGTTGGAAAGATTATTACTGGTTTGTAAACACAATCTAAACCTTGAAGGAATAATATGTCACTGTTCAAAAATAGAAACGTCAACGCCTTTTTTCGTTTGTTCATGGCTCGTACGCTTTAGTATGTGATCGCGGTTGGTCTATAATAAATCTGCTGAAATATCCGTCGTATTTTTTCATTTACCACGATAATTTCCAACATGGTAGCAGAGCGTGGTTGATAAAAGTGAAAAATACTCAGATTTCGGCAAAATTCATCATACTTGGAATAATTACCGGCACGACGCGGCGTGACCCGCCATTCAAGAAAGATGGCTTCACCGGCGATCGGGCAAATCGGTGTTGAGAAACTGAAAGGTGCAGAGAACTACTCAACGTGGAAATTCACAATGCGCATGTTGCTTATCCACGAGGAATTATGGAATTGCGTGGAAGCAGAACCCAAAAATGATTGTGACAGGAAAAAGGTTGACAAAGCGTTGGCTCGCATTGCGCTTTCCGTGACACCGGCGGTAATCCCGTACATTCGTGCAGCCAAGAGTGCACATGAAGCGTGGAAAATACTGCAAAAAGCCTATGAGGGACGTGGCCTGAGCAGAAGACTAGGTTTGTTGCGTAGTCTCTTCAGTACTAAGCTGTCGGAGAATAGCTCAATGGAAGTCTATTTGAACAAAATAAAAGAGATTTCACATCAACTCAATGAGATTGAATCGCCACTAGATGATGAATTCATTGCAGTTATCATGCTGAGTGGGCTCACAGATGACTACGACCCACTAATCATGGCGATTGAGCATTCAACTACCAAACTGTCTACGGATATCATCTCAGAAAAATTATTACAGGAAACCCAAAGATGGGAAGAAAAAACTGAAGAAACAGCACTCATCACACAGAAGCAACCTAAATGTTTTGGTTGTGGTACCAGAGGACATATGATAAGGTACTGTCCGAAGAAAAAGGGAACAGCCAAAGTACAAAACCAAGGGAATGACCCACTGACCCAGAAAAAACCAGCGAAGAAGTCAGCGAGGAACAAGGCCCTTCTGACAGCTCTCTCAGTGAAAATTAATAGTGACGTGTGGTACATAGACTCTGGAGCGACGAATCATATGTGCAATAATGAAAAAGTGACGGTGAATTGCAACCGTAGTAAATCCGGAGATGTCAGCTTAGCAAACGGTGAAAAGTTATCAACCGCGGGCTTAGGGGAAGTGCAGATTAATTTGAAAGACTGCGTAAGGACAATAAGTGATACTTATTATGTGCCTAATTTAAGTACTAACCTATTGTCTGTCAGTGCTATGACTAAAAAGGGATATGTTGTCACTTTTAATAGTAATTCATGTAGGTACTATTTATGACAATGATGAAATTTTAGCTACAGGTACTCAAGTTAATGGTATCTATCAGCTTGATACTGTGTCAGACAACGGATGAGCTATGAAACAGGAGTGTACTATGATGGCATCAGCAGCAGTCGACTCATCATCCCAGGAGTTGTGGCACAGACGTCTCGGCCACCTAAATTCCAGAAGTATGCAACTACTACATAAAGGTATGGCAAATGACATTTCTTTTAACACTTCTAATTTTCAGCAGAGTGTTTCATGTGTAGAAGGGAAGCAGAGTAGACTTCCTTTTCCCAAAAGGTCGTGTAGTAGAGCTACAGAGGTACTTGGTCTGGTTCATACAGACCTTTGTGGTCCCATGCAACAGCCGTCTCTAGGTGGTGCTAAATATTTTCTCAGTTTTATTGACGATTACACAAGGAAGCAGTTTATATATTTTTTGAAATCGAAAGATGAGACTTTTCAATATTTCAAACAATTTAAAGCCCTTGTTGAAAATGAAACAGGAAAGAAATTAAAAGTACTTCGAAGTGATAGAGGCGGAGAATATATGAGTTCTAACTTTCAGCAACATCTCAAGACATGTGGAATCAAGCATCAGAAAACGATACTAGACTGTCCACTACAAAATGGTGTTGCAGAACGCGCCAACAGGGCCGTTATGGAGAAGGTCAGATGCCTGCTGCGAGATGCTGGACTTGGAATGAAGTTCTGGGCCGAGGCGGTCAACACAGCAGTTTACCTAAAGAACAGAAGTCCTACGAAAGCTGTTACTGGAGTAACCCCTGAAGAAAAATGGACTAGTAAAAAGGTAAATCTAAACCATTTAAGAATTTTTGGTTGTGTTGCATATTCTATTGTGAAGAATAGAAGAAAACTTGATTTTAAAAGCAAACTATACATATTTGTAGGTTACAATGAAGAGTCCAAGGGATACTGACTAATTGATCCTGATAACCCCACTAAATGTGTCAATTCTCGTAATGTTATATTTTTAGAAAATAAATTCTGTAACAAAAACATGTCACATGATGAAAATGTTGGTCAGGATATAACTGTTGACTTCAACAATCGGAATCCAGATAAAATTCAGCAATCAGAGTTATCCACTGTGAGTTCTGATGTTTCTGATGACATGAAATTATCACAGAATGAGCAAAGAATCAGCACATATACAATAGATGACTCTGAGAGGGATGATGAAGTGTTGAAACAGAGAATTGTTCGGATGAAACATATATTCCAGGTGAAGACTCAATAGCTGAGGCAGAGCAGTCAGATACCTCCTATGAAGAAGTTCCTGAGTCTCCCCTGCAGGCCAATTTTGTGGGACCGGTCGACAGTAACCCTGATGATCCTCAGACTGCAACTGAGGCGCTGAATGGACCAGATTCAGACAGCTGGAGAATAGCAATGACTGATGAGTATAATTCATTTATTAAAAATAAATGTTGGACTCTTACACAACGTGACCCAAGCCATAAGCCCGTTCAATGTAAATGGATTTTTAAAAGGAGGTATGGTGCTTATGGTGAGATATTGAAGTTTAAAGCTCGTTTGGTTGCAAAAGGGTATACACAAAAATATGGAATAGATTATCAAAATACCTTTTCACCGGTAGTGCGGTACTCAACAATCAGGATGCTGCTTGTAATGGCAGCTGAGTATAACTTAGACATTGAACGCCTGGATGTGAAAACAGCGTTCCTAAATGGAGACCTGGAAGAAACAGTATACATGGAGCAGCCAGAAAGTTTCAAGGTCAAAGGGAGTGAAGAAATGGTATATAAGCTCAATAAGGCTGTTTATGGACTTAAACAGGCATCCAAATCTTGGTATGACAAGATTACCAAGGTTCTATGTAACAAGTTGAAGTTTAACCGCTTGATTTCCGAGCCCTGTGTTTACTTTAAGAGTGAAAATGGATTGATGATGATCATAGCATTATATGTAGACGATCTGATTGTATTTTCTTCTCCAATTTTCCTAGGGAAAGATAATATGAAGAAAGAATTACAGGATGAGTTTGACATCACTGATCTTGGGCCAGCTCGACATATAATTGGAATGAAGTTGATGATAAAATATGATAAAATTTACCTCAATCAATCGAACTACATACAGAAGATATTGAAGAAGTTTCGAATGGAGGATTGTAATGCCATTGGAACACCCATGGAGACAGGACTGAAACTTGCCAAAGAACGTAAGCAAGAAGGAACATACGACAACAGAGGTTTGATAGGTTCGCTAATGTATGTAGCAGTTTGTACAAGGCCAGATATAAGTCATGCAGTCAGCTATCTCAGTCAATTCAACGATTGCTTTGGCGAAAGCCACTGGAAGGCTGCCAAAAGAGTCCTACGTTATTTGAAAGGTACAATTAAATCTTGTTTTTTCTAAAACAGGTATGAATATTTCAGCTTATGCCGATGCGGACTGGGCGTCAGACAACATAGACCGTAAGTCAAACACAGGCTTTGTTTTTACTGTTGGTGAGTCTGTCGTCGCTTGGGAGAGTCGTCTGTTGCTTTGTCCAGTACTGAGGCGGAGTATATGGCGTTGTCTGACACATGTAAGCAGGCTCTTTACATTAGGCAGTTCATTTTTGAAATATTTGGTACCAAGCCTAAAATCACGATTTACAATGATAATCAGTCGGCTATAAAACTGTGTAAAAACTTTATGTTTCATTCTAGAACAAAGCACATTGACATACGTCATCACTTTATTAAGGAGATTGTAACTAAAGGTATTGTTGAAATTAAATACTTGTCAACTGTAGTTATGTTAGCGGATGTACTAACCAAAGCACTTTGTAAAGAAAAACATAGTCAGTTTGTAAGCCAGATGCTAACTGTGATTTAATTTTTTTTTGTTGGTTTTATAACTGAACATATTTTATTGAGTTTGTTTTAGTTAATAAAACTAACATCTGATAATATATCTTAGTTCGAGTCTTATGTTTTATGCAAGTTTATTTTGATAGATTTAACTGTGTAACTTATATGTAATACTGATGTATGTTATGTATGTATGTACGTCAACGCCTTTTTTCATTTGTTCATGGCTCGTACGCTTTAGTATGTGATCGCGGTTGGTCTATAATAAATCTGCTGAAATATCCGTCGTATTTTTTCATTTATCACGATAATTTCCAACATGGGCAACCCCAGATATTTATAAAAGCCGGGAAAAAATGTATGAATTGTATCAGGAAAAAACATATAACCATGATGAAACTTTTCAAGAATTTGTTAAATATTATTCAAAAACGTTTAAAAGAGCCTGTTCCTCAGTAAAAGTCATACACATTATAAATAAAATAAAATCTTCTGGAAATAAAATCAAAACAACTTGGCAAATTATAAATTCTGAAACTGGAAGAACCAAAATATAAAATCGCGATTTCCATCTTAAAATTAACGATGTAGATATAAAGGCAGACTTGGAGGTAGGAACTGAGTTTGAGAATTTTTTTACTAATATTCCAATAATAACAACAAATACTTCGTCTTCTTCCTGCACTTCTGCTTACGCCATACTAAAAGAATGTGTTCCAGAATGTGACAAACACTTTAAATTTACGTTTGTGACTGCTAAAGATATTATAGAATCTTTCAAGGATCTTGAAGTAAAAAAAACTGCCGATCATTGGGGTTTGTCGGTATATACTGTAGCTTCGATAATAGATGTTATCGCACCTTTCTTGGCAATTGTTTTTAATTCTTGTGCCACATCTGGTATATTTCCTGATTTGATGAAACTTAGCAAAGTAATTCCACTGTTCAAATCTGGTAGTTCAACTGATCCCACGAATTTTCGGCCAATTTCGATATTACCAACTTTGAGCAAAATTTTTGAAAAAATAATTTTTAAACAGTTGTTGAGGCATTTTAACTTACATAATTTATTGCACGTGAAACAATTTGGTTTTACAAAGGGTCGTTCAACTACAGATGCGGCCGTGGCGTTGCTAAAGAACATATTTGGGGCCTGGGAGGAATCGCAAGATGCTCTTAGTATTTTTTGTGATTTGTCCAAGGCCTTTGATTGCGTACATCATGATACTCTTATTAGGAAATTGTACCACTATGGTTTAAGGGACAGAGCTCTCGACCTTCTGACTTCTTATCTGAATAATGGAATTCAGAGGGTTGATGTTAATGGCAAGAGATCTGCAGGATCTGTGGTCACCATGGGCGTTCCGCAGGGCTCAATTTTAGGTCCATTCTTGTTTTTAATCTATATTAATGACTTACCTCATCACGTGAGGGATAATCACAACATTGTATTGTTTGCGGATGATACTTCTCTTATTTTTAAAGTCAGGCGTCATCTAGCCAATTTTGACGAAGTTAACAATGCACTTTCGAAAGTTGTCCATTAGTTTAATGTAAATAACCTTCTTTGAAAAAAATGAAAAAATGAAAAAAAAAAAACTAAAGTCATTAAATTTTCTACGCCAAATGTCAGGCAGCTAAGTACCAATATTCAACTGAATGGAGTAGAGTTGATCCCTGTCGAGTCGACAGTTTTTCTTGGATTGACTATTGACGCCAAGTTGCAATGGGGTCCTCACGTCGAGAAGCTGTCGGGCAGACTCAGTTCCGCAGCCTTTGCTGTTAAGAAAATTAGACAGATAACCGATGTGGATACAGCCAGAATTGTTTATTTTAGGTATTTTCATAGTCTTATGACTTATGGGATTCTTCTCTGGGGAACTTGTGCAGACATCAATACCATCTTTGTTTTACAGAAAAGGGCTGTTCGAGCCATTTACAACCTTGGTCCTAGAGATTCTCATAGAGAAAAATTCAGAGAGGTGGACATTCTGACTGTAGCTTCACAGTATATATTTGAAAATCTTATGTACGTACATAAAAATATATAGGATTTTAATAAAATAAGCGATATTCATAATATAAATACCAGAAACAAACACAATCTTGCTGTACATCACACTCGTCTCCACAGAGTAGGCAACTCATTCATGGGTTAATGTATACACTTTTACAACAAGCTTCCCATGGACATTCGAAACTTACCCATTAAACGATTTAAAAAGTATACAGTATGTTACGAAAACCCTGTCCGACCCATAAGGATAATAGAGGTTAGGTAAACACATGACCAAATATAATATAAAATTTTACGTATTCATCATAGTACCAATACAAATGAATTTTGAAATAATCTTTTTTTCGAACGAATTAATTCCAATTTCCCCGAAATTTGGTAATTTTTAAAAAGTGACAACACCGGTATTATTATGAGCGAATAGCGATGCGACCACGTGTCGCGTGTCCTGCCGCCCGCCCCCCGCGGTCGGCAGGCGAAGGGTGGTCAACGCACATTTAATAAGTTACCTCCTTTTGCGAAATAATATTTATTTTTTTTAGGGGGATTTTTTTTTTAAGTAAAGCCCGGTTTTGTATGCATTAGTAGAATCAGTTATCGATACCTAACAACACCTTCACGGGTCGGACAGGGTTTTCGTAACATACTGTATAAGCAAAAAGGGTTATTATAAAATCACAGTTTATTTAGAAGACAAAAAGCTTGGGACTGAGCTGTTCGCTCTGATAGGCATTGTTATTAGCATTATGCGTAATTATAAGGTAAATTATTGTAAACATTCTCATTTTTAATGTCTGGACTTGAAAAAAGACGATGATCCCTGAGTTTGTTTCGGCTATTTCTTCTCAGAGGTAGTCAGTTAGGAAATGCCGGCTCCATCTAGTTAAAAAAAAAAAAAAAACATGACGTTTAAAAGTGATCAGTGATCCTACTTGCTTTATAAACGATTTCATTTCATTTAAAAGAAAAATGTTTAACTTCTAAAAGTGTTTATTTTATGCCTATTTTAAAATATATCTAATTTACTATATCAGTTACTATTTTCATGTTATTTACCACTTTTTTGTCAGCATACTTGGGTGTGAAATCAGGGAAGATGCACCCACAGTCCTCATAACTTGATAAACCAAGAACTTCATAGAAGTATCAGGTGACAAAATTAAAAAGGTCCAATATTATAGTATTTCTATTAGCGGATTTCGTTTATTCCCACTTACGTCTACTTTGTAAATACCTTCAGTTTTTATTCATCCTATCAGCATGACCAAACCGACAAAGCATAGTCTTTCTAAATAAAAAAATATACATATACAGGCATATTTGTCGAGGAATTCAGTAATTATCCGTTTGTGTATGTTGATAAGAACCTTGATTAATTATTTTCAATTTATATAGATAGGATCAAGACTCACTAATAGAAAAACCATGGGATGGGCCCATGGAAAATGAATCATCATTAATAATATAACATCGAGCGTATTAACCATGCGGAACAACAGCTCAAGTCGTTCAGTTAAATTATTACTCACTACACAAAATAATAATAAACTGGACAAAGATATTTTAACAATAATTCAACCTTTCAACATTATGCTCTCTGTATTGTTCACTTCAAAGTTCAAAATTAGAAATAGTTATATCAGTCAGTGTGAGAAGAAGTATCACATACTTCTGTTTTTAAGTGTTTCATTTTTCAACGTTTGTTCTATATTTCATCTGTTTAACGATAAACATAGTGATTTCGGAAAATATCATAAGCTTGGAATTTATCTTATAACTTTTTCGGTACTTCATATTATATCTTTCTCCATCTTTACTTTTCTTATGGTTTGCAACATTTTTCTTAGCCCTAGCAACGTTTCCCTTATATTAAAGCTTCAAGACATTAATAGGAGCATTGACATCAGCAAAAGTATTCGCAGTTATATTATTTGGAGCTGGATCTCATTTTTTACTATAGTTGGTATTTTTAATTTACCGAGTACGGTTTTTCAAATCACAAAAATGTCATTTTATTTTATTGACGCTTCCCGCAATTTACTGAACATACAATATGATCTCAATTTAATGTATGCTATCCGTCTCATAACATTATTGACAATGTATATGAAAGAATGGATCAAGAGGCTACTTACCATAAATGACGAAGAACAGAATGATGGATATTGTAGCAAGGTTTTTAAGACGTATCAAAATATTTTAGAAGCATACAGACTGTATACAAAATGTTTCCATGTATTAGTAAGTCGGAGCTTGCTTATTTTGTTACATATATATTTGACTTCCCACTGACACATGTACTGACATATTCTTGTTTTTTAGATATTATGCCGGACATATGGCTTGTTTATTCGTACTCTTTGTTATGTGGAGATATACCTAATACAATTGAAAGCATTCCCGCACGAAGTGAGTATAAAAATATAATTTATTTAAAGTTCTCAGTTGATAACAATTATATTTGGAATTAGCCAGAAACTCCGTTAATTTCGCTGAAGTTTTTAAGGATCTCATTAAGTTTGTGGTATATTTTGTTACTAGCGGCCGCCAGCGACTTAGTTTGCATGGAGTTAGTTATGCTCAAAAAGAAGTTTTCAAATCGGACCAGCGATTCCTGAGATTAGCGCGTTCAAATAAACTCTTCAGCTTTATATATTAGTACAGATAACCTCCATCACCTACTGAATGCTATTAAAATTCTAGAGTTCCCAAAATGCATTAATTAAATTTCTAGTATGTGCCAATTTTTTATTACACGAGAATAAGAGAGAAGAATATGATATCCTTCACTTCTTTATTCTGTCTGTCTCTCACATTAAATGATTCGTTATGTTTTTAAAAAATTTCTGCTCTTATTTCAATGTGTACCGTGCCGAACGTTAAATTTTATTTAGATTGTACCTCTTAATTCCAGTACCCTAATTGTATAACACACTATTGCTCCATGTGTTCTAAAATTTGTCTGCTCAACAACGTAAATAATGCAATGAATGTTATTGAACTGTGGCAATGAAACCCATTGCTACTAATAGTGTGCTACGTAATTAGCCTGCTGTTTTCCGATGTGTAGTTGCTAAACCATTTCAGAACAAAGGTAGCTTTTAATATAATTTTACTATTGTTTACTTTCAGCTGCCTGTAATTTCCGTCATCACTTTAATAACATGGATTGTTAAATTTTTGTCACTTTTAACAATAACTTGTCGGCAATGTGAGAACTTTTATTTATCTGTGAAAGCAGCTGAGATGGCGTGTATACAGCTTCTAAAGGATAGGAACGGTCCAGGTTAGAACAAGACTTTATTACTTACATTTATGTCAACCAACACATTTAATTATCCTAATTTGAATTAAATATATTAAAATGCTAAATTTAAGTGGCAGTGGACGGGGCACATTGCTCATAGAACCGATGGCCGATGGGGCAGTAAAGTTCTGGAATGGCGGCCACGTACTGGAAGACGAAGCGTAGGGAGGCCCCCAACAAGGTGGACCGGTGACCTGATGAAGGTCGAGGGAAGCCGATTGATGCGGGCAGCACAAGACCGGTCATTTTGGAAAGCCTTGGAGAGTCCTTTGTCCAGCAGTGGACATCTATAGGCTGAAGAAGAAACACACACTCTCGTCCTCACCGAGATATTTTTTCTCGAATCATCCGTCAAAGACATTGACGTTTTGTTTTTAATAGTGACGTGGAAATAAATTGTGGTCGCGGAATTTAGCCTTTTAATCCTAAACAATTGTTATAATATAAAGTAACTCAATTTTTGCTTTGTTCCTCTTGTTCCTCACAGAAAATGTCAGACATCTGTGCAAGCGCGTGCTACAAAGTAACCGGACCTTCAGTAAGATGACAGCATGTGGCCTGTTTACTGTAGACGCCACTCTACCAATACCTGTGACAGGACTCTTAACTACTTACATTATTGTTCTGCTGCAATTTGCTTTTCTGTAAAATATTTGTTTCTTCAATATAGATATCTTCAATTGATATGTTTTTATTTATTTTTTACTTGAAGTAACACAAATCAAACAAAATAAATTCGTTCCAACAAAGATAAATGCCATATGGTCAACTTTAATTCAAACAGTAGTTACCTAGTCAAATGAATTTTTGTTTACCTTTTATTAAGTCACCATTCCGTTGGAGTAAATCAATTAGGTATCGGTTCGGTTCATGGAGCTCAATTAGGAATCACGTCGGGATCAATTAGGCATCGGTTTGGTTCGTGGTGATCTATTACGAATGACGTCGGAGGCACCAGCGTGAAAGTATATAGGAGCGTGTAAAGTTCACGCATCCTCCATAGAAAACGGAGGCTCCTCTGACCAGACTGGTTGTCTGGCGGGCCACTTTGCCCGCCGATTGATGTTGCGAACTTATATGCGTGCTAGTGGCACAGAAAACTCTGATTACGAGGTGCAGGATTCGCCTGACGTCAGTATGACGCGTTGTTTGCATATTGCGTTGTAGGCACCTTTACAATATGATGAACATTATAATTTGATAATTACATTACTAAATTTAAGAGTACAACTGTGAGGTGGTTCGACTTCAGAAGTGGCTGGTATTACGTTAAGTTGGTGGTCGTTTGCTCATATCATACATAACAGAAAATTGTTCACTCAACACTGGAGAACAAAGTATATCATAAATCATGCGAAATCGTTAATATTGTTACGGGCTGGGGGTACTAAAATACCGGTTAAGGGTTACGAAGTTTATTGGCAACGAAGGTACAGTCGATTGTAGGCAATGACAAGTAGAATGTTGCTGACGTTGCACCGAAGTCTTCACTTACGTCCACGTAGTCCGTATTGTAAACACACAATAACACTACAGATGTTACTTCACGTAGTACTCACAGTTCTCGTTACAGTTGTCGCAGTAGGTATTCTCAAAGATCGCTTCTTAAGTATCGCTGTTTCGTCTCGGTAGTCAAGTGCAGACTGACTCGGCGCCTTTTTTTTTTTTTTTTTTTTTTTTTTGATATGGCATCTCGTAGTTGACCTTGAGAGGCCGTGACTACTTAACCGGACTTTCCTGTGGATGCCTTAAATGAATTTAAAGCCTCCAGCCAGGTCTGACTCGGCGCCGGCGCCACGGCGCTATATATAGGCCAGCTGATCGAACATTCCAGAATCGTCTAGACGTAATAATAATAGCGCATAACTTCGGGTACATTCAGTAGGTACCTACGGTAATTCCCGGAAACGGGTTTCTAGAAATTTCGATGTCGTCAATTAGTTGACAAAATTGATAAAACCTGTACTATTCGATAGACCACCTTAAGTCTAGGAATGCGTTTTTATATTACTCCTATACGATGTCTAGGTCTCGAGTTATAGGGCTTAAAAGTTACGCACTGCATGTCACGCGATATTGAACCTTATGCCCTCGACATAAGGTGCATTCGTATCATTGCCCCCTTCTTAGACATGCTCGTCCCGAGCATGATTTGAACCATAATAGCGAGCTAGGCGGTCTACGTGTACGATCTTCAGCTTCCCCTTAGGTCCTTTCTTTATCCGGTAGGTGACATCGTTTATCCTGGTTACTATCGTGTACGGACCCTCCCATTTGGCTTGAAATTTCGCACTCTTTCCTTTTCTCCTAATGGGATTATGTAACCATACCAAAGTTCCCTCTTCAAATCCAGGCACGTTAGCTTTGCGGTCGTATCTGATCTTCGTTTTCTCGCTGGTTTTTAGACCATTCTCTCTCACTAGCTCATGTATTCCATCTAATTTACGTCGTAGGTCAGCTACATAGTCGACGGCTAGGATAGGGGTATCGGAGGGTGTTCCGGTTAGTGCATCTATGGGTAGTCTAATCTCTCGGCCGAAGTTGACTTTCGCCGGTGTACAATTTGTGCTGTCATGTGTTGCAGAGCGGTATGACATTAAGAAGAGTGGAATATATTGGTCCCAATCCCTCTGGTGTTCTTCCACTACTTGGCCAAATGATTCTCTAGCGTCTGGTTGAATCTTTCGACCATTCCATCTGACTGAGAGTGATATGGTGTTGTACGAGTCTTATGTATCCCGAATAGTTGGCAAACCTCTTGAAATAGTGAAGACTCGAAGTTTCTACCCTGGTCAGAGTGCAACTCCAAGGGGACGCCAAATCGACAGAACACCTCGTGAACTAGCTTTTTGGCAACGGTATGAGCTTCTTGGTTGGGTACTGCAAAAGCTTCTGGCCATTTGCTGAAATAGTCTTGCATGACGATGATATACCTATTCCCTTCTTCAGTAATAGGGAACGGCCCAGCTATATCGACAGCAACTCTTTCCCATGGTGCACCAACATTATACACCTTCAGCCAACCTCTGGCCCTCGTTTGCGGTCCCTTTACTGAGGAGCAGGCTACACATTTCCTACACCAGTCCTCTACGTCTTCGCGACAATGCACCCAATAAAATCTTTTTCTCACCTTCTCCAGGGTTTTCTTCACTCCTAGATGTCCTCCGGATACTCCGTCGTGCACCTGCTTTAGCACTGATGCGACTTTATCGCAGGGGACAACTATCTGTAAGGTGACCTCCTGTCCACTGGGTGATTCCCATTTCCTCTTCATAACTCCATTATCAATTATCAGGTTGTCCCATTGAGCCCAGTATCTTTTTGCTGTTGGACTAAGCGCTGATATTTCACTCCAAGCGGGCCTCTGGCCACGTTTCTTCCATTCGATTACTGTCTTCAAGTCACTATCTTCCTTTTGTGCCTCTTCCAATGATCGATTATCCCAATCTTCATCCAAAGCGTTCACCTGGATAATCCTTACGTTCTCTTTCTTTTCCTGTTTGGCACAATGTCGGCAAGATTCTTCACATGGCCGTCTAGATAAAGCATCAGCATTATTGTGTGACTTGCCTTTTCGATGTTCAGTGACAAAGTCAAATTCTTGCAGCTGCTCTATCCACCTTGCTACTTATCCTTCTGGGTCTTTGAACTGAAGCAACCACTGTAAAGCAGCGTGATCGGTGCGAAGTGTAAACTGCCTCCCAATCAAATATTTCTTGAAGTGTTGTAAGGTCTTAACAACGGCTAGAAGTTCTCGACGGGTAACACAGTAATTTCTTTCTGGCTTGGAAAGACATTTGCTGAAATAGGCAATAACGACCTGCCGATCTCCTTGTGTTTGAGAGAGAACTCCTCCAATGCCAACATTGCTGGCATCCGTGTCCACCAGAAATCGGCCTTCCCGACTAGGGTAACCTAGTACAGGAGCCCCACACAAGTGAGTTTTGAGTAGCGCAAATGCCTGTTCGCAGTCAGGATTCCATTCAAATTGACACTTTTCCTTTGTTAAACGATGCAACGGTTTCGCTAACTCTGGGAAGTTCTTCACAAACCGACGGTAATATGCACAGAGACCCAAGAAAGAGCGTACCTCAGTTTTGTTACGAGGGGTAGGCCACTTCGACACGGCTTTTATTTTTTCAGGATCTGTTCGAATTCCTTGCGCCGAAATAATGTGTCCTAAGTATCCAACCTCTTTCTGGAATAGTGTACACTTACTGGGACTGAGTTTTAAATTCGCTTCACGCAGTTTTTGGAACACTTTCTCCAAATTGCGTAGGTGCTCTTCGAAGCTTCGTCCCATAATGATGATGTCATCCAAATAGACCAGGCATGCATCACCAAGCAACCCCACCAAAATGCGCTCCATTAGGCGCTCGAATGTAGCTGGAGCATTGCACAGTCCAAAAGGCATGACATTGAATTGCCAGAGACCGTTCCCAGGACCAGTGGAGAAAGCGGTCTTTTCTTTATCCTGCTGACAGATTTCCACCTGCCAGTATCCACTTTTGAGGTCAACTGTGGAGAACCATTTCATGCCACTTAGCAAGTCCAAAGTGTCATCTATACGTGGCAGAGGATAACTGTCCTTTTTCGTGACATCATTCAACATCCTGTAGTCAACGCAAAACCTTGTACTGCCATCCTTTTTCTTGACTAAAACAACTGGAGATGACCAAGGGCTGGTAGAGGCTTCGACAATCCGGTTTTTCTCCATATCCCTTAACATTGCCGAGACTTCCTGTTCTCTTGCAAAGGGGATACGACGTGGTCTCTGTCTTATCGGCTGTGTATCACCCATATCTATATGGTGTTTGACTAGCCCGGTCCTTCCCACGTCATCGTCTGTCTTCGCGAAGATGTCATGGAAGTTATGCAACAGTTGCTTAACTTTGTGATTTTCGAACTTACTTAAATTGCCCTTACAACTTTCGAGTAGTGTCGATACATGTTCCTGCCACTTCTTATCACGTTCCTTTTCATGCACCTCTGTTTTTCTCAAAGATGCTACATTATCGCACACCCCCACCATGTGATTCTTTTCGAGAATTATTTCTTTGTTACTAACGTTGATTATGCGTATTTTTGGTTTATCGGAAATCATCATTAGTGTCCTTGCCGTTATCCAGCTGGGTGATCTCCAGAATCCTCTATTATAATGCAACGTTTGCGGCATCCTATTGGTGAAAATCTAATATCTACTAAAGTTTCTGACCTTGGTGGTAATACCGTTTTCCTTAAACAGTACACTGATCCTTGTTTTGCACCTTGAAGAAATACTTCTTGTTCTGGAAAACTCAATACTCCTTTTGCTACATTAAGGACGCATTGTTGTTTCTTCAAAAAGTCCAGTCCTATAATGCAATCATCTGTAATATTCGCTACTAAAACAGAATGCGTAAATGTCTTATCACCCATTTTCAAGGTCACATTTGTTTCACCAAGGACGAGTACTGGTTGGCCGGTGGCAGTTTATAACCGGCATTGTGAAGATCCTCTTTTCCATACTATGGTCCGAGGAAATAGCTCTGGTCGTGCAATAGTTCTCGATGCACCAGTATCCAATGTGAAACTGCAGGATTTACCATTCAGTTCACCTTCTATAATGAGACTGTTTCCGTCACCCACTTGTGATACTGTTATAATAGGGGCTTCGTGACGACCAGCCAGTACTCGCCCCATAGCCCTGGCTGTTTCTAGTTTAAATCCTCGGCTTCCACCTGTGTCCCAGAAGTACTTCTTCCTTTAGACTTCCTGGGACAATTGATCCGAATATGCCCCTTTTCGCCGCACTCATAGCAGGTTGGTCCTTGCCGAGTTTTTATTATTGGGGTTACCTCACGAATGCGGTGGTGTTGTCGGCTATCTTGACGTACTGCTTCCACCTCCAGGGCGTGTGTCAGGGCTGCCTTAAGAGTCTGATGGTGACCCAGGCGAACTGCAGCCCTTACTTCCGCATCTCGGATTCCATCAGTAAACGCTTGCACCGTAGTAGTATCAATCAATCCCGGTGTTGATACATACGCCCTCCGAACAATACGTTCTACTTCCGTTGCCCATTGTTGCAAACCCTCACTGCTCTTCTGTGTGCGGTCGCGGAGTTGAGCCCTGTAGACATGTTCGAGGTGTTTCTCTCCATATCTAGACTCCAACGCTTCTAACAGACAGGCTAGGGTATTGCAATCGGCGGAAATGTTCTCGAGGATTTGTACCGCATCACCACGCAAAGCAAGCGTAAGAGCGGTTACCGCTTGATTGTCGTCCCAGTTGTTGGCTGATGCGACCTTTTCGAATTGAAGGCGGAAGGCCACCCATGACGTTGTTCCGTCAAAATGAGGTACTAGGAACGTCGGCAAAGCACTGGGTACAGGTACACCTTTAATACCTCCTCTTTGTACCTTCTCATGCAAAAATTCTATTTCTTTCCCAAACTCCATGATGGTATTGTCTACATAGTTTCTTGAAACGCGCATCATGATTGTCTATACGAGCATCTTACTGGTCTATGCGCGTATCTTGTTGTACTGTTTTTATTTTAAGCTCGTTGACCTCTTCCTTGGTTTTTTCCCACTTTTCGTTTAGTTCCAATACTAGCTGCTGGGATTTTGACTGGGATTCTGCTACACTTTTAATTTGTGCCTGGGTTTCTGCTTGAGATTGTTCTATTTTTGCCTGGGTTTCTGCCTGGGATTGTTCTATTTTTGCCTGGGTTTCTGCCTGGGATTTATCTATGCTCAGTTTTATTTGCGCCTGGGTTTCTGCCTGGGATTCTACTATGCTCATCTTTATTTGTGCCGTCAAGTGAGCCAGTAACGCCGATAAATCGGATCCGCTATTTCCAGGAATAGTGGTGGTAGTAGGTGCACTCACATTCGTCGGTGTTACGACGGCTGCACCTTCTACGGGTGCAGGGACACCAAGCGATTCTTCCTCTTGACGCGCCAAATCCATCGCTGCTTGTCGTCGCGTGCGAACTCTTTCGTCTTCCCTTGGCGTGACCGGCATTCCGCTTCTGACACCAATTGTTACGGGCTGGGGGTACTAAAATACCGGTTAAGGGTTACGAAGTTTATTGGCAACGAAGGTACAGTCGATTGTAGGCAATGACAAGTAGAATGTTGCTGACGTTGCACCGAAGTCTTCACTTACGTCCACGTAGTCCGTATTGTAAACACACAATAACACTACAGATGTTACTTCACGTAGTACTCACAGTTCTCGTTACAGTTGTCGCAGTAGGTATTCTAAAAGATCGCTTCTTAAGTATTGCTGTTTCGTCTCGGTAGTCAAGTGCAGACTGACTCGGCGCCGGCGCCACGGCGCTATATATAGGCCAGCTGATCGAACATTCCAGAATCGTCTAGACGTAATAATAATAGCGCATAACTTCGGGTACATTCAGTAGGTACCTACGGTAATTCCCGGAAACGGGCTTCTAGAAATTTCGATGTCGTCACTTAGTTGACAAAATTGATAAAACCTGTACTATTCGATAGACCACCTTAAGTCTAGGAATGCGTTTTTATATTACTCCTATACGATGTCTAGGTCTCGAGTTATAGGGCTTAAAAGTTACGCACTGCATGTCACGCGATACTTCACTTTTTAAAAATTACCAAATTTCGGGGAAATTGCAATTAATTCGCGGGAAAAAAAGATTATTTCAAAATTCATTTGTATTGGTACTATGATGAATACGTAAAATTTTATATTATATTTGGTCATGTGTTTACCTAACCTTTATTATCCTTATGGGTCGGACAGGGTTTTCTTAACATACTGTATTTATGTTCTGTAATCTATATGTTGTACATATACAGAAGAGTATTCTATTCTAGCTTCAACATCCGTTTAAATTTTGGTGTATAATTAAGTATCTATATTATTTAAATTTATTTTTAATTTTTTCAGACATTTCAAGTGCACAAACTACAACAACAAATTGGTTTACGAACATTGATATGTGAATAAATATGATTTTAATTCATACCAATGTGTTTTTAGTGTCGTATAGTCAGCAAATTATTGTTTGTAATAGTACCAGCCTCTTCTGGGTATCTTATCCAGTTACTCAATGGTAAATGAATTATATTAAATCAATAAGTTTTCGTAGTGTAGGCTTTTAAATTAATTTTATTACCATTAACTTTCAGTTGCCTCTAACTTCGGCCATCGTTGTAATTATCTGGATTATGAAATTTTTGTCACATTTAAACAATAGCTTGTTGGCAATGTGAGAACTTATATTTATCTGTGAAAGATGCTGAGTTGGCGTGAATACAGCTTGTGATGGATAGTAACGGACTAGGTTAGAAAAAGAGTTGTACGAATATCTAAATTCTTATACTTATATGTAAGTATCAACAACATTAGTTTCTCGAAATGCTTCCGAAAGATTAGTCTTAGGAATTAATGTTGAAAACTGTGGAATTAATATATATATGTCGGAGATCGTCGATATAATTTTAATAGAAGTTGCTGATTTGATTTACGTAGTAGAGGGGCGAACGCTTGTGACGTTATTTTCTGATGGCGTCACATGGACAGAGTCGCTTTGGTAAGTGGGGTTCGTCGAACGGTCACTTTGCATCGAGACGCGGACCAAGGCACATCTCCGAACCGAATCTGTCGGTTTGCCTATTCAAATTGTGATTATGAAGATTGGAGGGTATATCTACACGTCGTGCTTCAATTCAAAACTCACCTACGAAATGGAACCTGTACCACCACACCAAGATGCTGTCGACCCTACCGCTCTGCCGTCGCTGTCTCCGACATCCGAAGTTGGATAAAGAACTGCACTTCTCACAATCTCGTTATAAATCAAGGAACAGAATAACAGTCACTTTCTGCCAATATTTTTATAGTACTTGTGGGATTACTTGTGTGATTACTTGTGTGGTAGTTGTTCATTGCCTTTGTATGACCTTCTGTAAATGCTGGATGTACTAGCAGTGAGGCTGGAAGTAAACCTCACGTTACGAGGTGCGCTCAATTGCTGACGCATAAGAGATCGCTCCGCGTGATGGTGCGTTCCAGGAGTGCGTTGCAGGCGTGGACGTGCGGCTGGACGCGGCGCTGTCGTGACAGTGCTGGCTGTTGCTTAGCGTGCGACAGTGCTGGCTGTTGCTTGGCACGCGACAGTGCTGGCTGTTGCTTGAGGCGCGACAGTGCTGGCTGATGTTTGGCGCACGCCAGTGCGGAACATGCAAGGTGAGCGTGCGGAGCGCGCAAGGTGCGCTTGCGGAGCGCGCAAGGTGCGCTTGCGGAGCGCGCAAGGTGCGCTTGCGGAGTGCTCTGCTAGCTGCGTGGTGAATCACATCAATGGCGTGTGGCGCTGGTGGAGCTGCGTGGGGCGCAGCCGGAGCTGCTTGCGGCGCAGCCGAAGCTGCGTGCGCTTTGCGAAACGTCCAAGGTTTCAAGACTTGAGCCTCTACTCTGCGGGCGATGAAAAGATGTCAAAATACCCAAAACGTTTGTGGTAACGTAATGGGATTTTATGAGAGTTTAGAGATGTCTGGTGTGCAATGGTTGACAACTGCCAATTGGCAGGTGTTTGCGAGAAATTGCCACAATCCGGTGAGTCATACTATTTTTATTTTGATTCCGTGGCCGAATGTTCTCTTGTTAAGCAATCTGTAATTTCATTGGTGTACATACACACGCGCCAGTATATATACAGTGTACAAGGTTGTGCCAGTGTGTTGTGTACGGAACCATTTCTTTGCGACATGATAATAGGAGTTATTTGCAATTTTTTGTACTACCCGTATTCTTTGTTATAATGGACTGAGAAATTTTAAATCGGGGTTTTAAAATTATGATGTACAAAATCAAAAAAATAAAATTGTTTAATTCAAATTAACCATCCGGTGGTGCTTTTGAATAGTCAATGTTGGTCAGTCCAAGAAAAGTGAAGCTAAATTGCATGTTTCAAAGCGTAGATCTCTATGGAGAAGAACGTGCAAGAAACTCCATGGTCAAGTCTGGTTTGTCTTTTTTTATTTCAAAACTAAAGTTCACTGTGGCCTGTAGTTATGAGCTCACTTGAGCTTCTAATAGGACGTGTGGTTAGATCATAAAAGCTGCTAACATTGAATGACATTGAACCAGAAATACTACAACAAGACAAGAGAGCATGCGGTAACGAACATAGAAATAAGTGCTATTTACGAAAAATCTAAATTTGATAGAAGTGTGCTAAAGTAATGAAATTTAATAATGGTGAGTTGTTTGATGGCGGTAATGGCGATCGTTACCTATTGAAATCGTTGATTGGAAACAGAACTTATAAGTACCCCACGATCGCATAAGTACGAAAGATTTTTCCAAGTAATGTCTGCTGAGTTAGATTTTCAAAATGTAGAAGATGGTGAGGAGGGTGCCTCGGCCAGCAAATAGAACACTTATCATGGCTATGTGGTCGCGCTGCACGCACTAGTCTGTAGTCGTAACTGCAACCCAGTGAGGGGTTGTTCAGAGCGCGATGGGCAACTAGTGGTGTGGCGGGGACACTAGTAGGTATGGTCGCACTGCATGCACTAGTCTGTAGTCGTAACTGCAACTCAGTGAGGAGTTGTTCAGGGGGCGATGGGCAGCTAGTGATGTGGCGGGGACTCTGGTAGATATGGTCGCACTGCATGCACTAGTCTGTAGTCGTAACTGCAACTCGGTGAGGAGTTGTTCAGGGGGCGATGGGCAGCTAGTGATGTGGCGGGGACTTTGGTAGATATGGTCGCACTGCATGCACTAGTCTGTAGTCGTAACTGCAATTCAGTGAGGAGTTGTTCAGGGGGCGATGGGCAGCTAGTGATGTGGCGGGGACCTGGGTCTCGGAGGAGACTATTAGTTGTACGGTTATGTGTTGACCTGGGAGTCGTGGACTCTAGATTTGGTCGTATCACAAGAGGTGATGACGATATGGGTGTCAACTATGAGTTGTCACTAGCTACTGTGGTAGCGGGCGATGATGTGTTTTCTTTTTGATGATTATGATTTTGATTTGATAATTATGAAGCTTGGAGGAACCTTTTGTGTTTTATTTTTGAAATTTGATAATTATGAGGTTTGGAGGAAACTTTTGTTTTCTTTTTGAAATTTGATAATTATGAGGCTTGAAGGAAACTTTAGCGTTTAAGTTGTTGAAATAATTAAGTTTGTTTGGTTTTCTAATACCTAGTCATTGTAATTAAACGTGACGTGTGACGGTCAGGTTGGCCGAGCTCTCAAAAATGCTGCAAAAAGTCGGTTTTCTGTGTTTTTTTAAATTTGTTACAGACGTGCACGAGGACGTGCAACGGGAAATATCGAAATCTGACCGGAATCGGCGGTTGGCCTGGTGAACCGGATCTCTGACTCCGGGGCTGAGGGAGCTTCGAATGCGACTGGGATTGGCGCTGGGATGATGATGATGATGCACGAGGACGTGCAAATCGTCAGGCTGGCCGTGTCGGAGATCGTCGATATAATTTTAATAGAAGTTGCTGATTTGATTTACGTAGTAGAGGGGCGAACGCTTGTGACGTTATTTTCTGATGGCGTCACATGGACAGAGTCGCTTTGGAAAGTGGGGTTCGTCGAACGGTCACTGCATCGAGACGCGGACCAAGGCACATCTCCGAACCGAATCTGTCGGTTTGCCTATTCAAATTGTGATTATGAAGATTGGAGGGTATATCTACACGTCGTGCTTCAATTCAAAACTCACCTACGAAATGGAAACTCTACCACCACACCAAGATGCTGTCGACCCTACCGCTCTGCCGTCGCTGTCTCCGACATATATATTTGTAATACTGTCAAATTTTAAGGAAAACTTTTTATTCTTCTAAATATTGTCCAAGACGCAGCGTGGGTAGGCCCCCGACAAGGTGGACCGACAATCTAGAAGGTCACGAGAAACGATTCTTGGGGGACGCCTATGTCCAGCAGAGGACGTCTTTTGGCTATAATGATGATGATTGTCCAAGATTAGAGGTGATATATTTGCACAGTTATAATGATTTGTGATTCCCTCTTATATCCATCCTTGTATTCATTCACAACGTGCTACTACAATGATGATTTTACTTTAACATATGTATAGGGCTAGTGGCCAGTAATAAATAACATTATATTAACAGAATACAAAATAGCATTTGAAAACTATCGCCTCCATCGCTCACCGACACAAGGCTCAAGGCTTCATCTGTTTTTTTTTTCTTCACTTTTCCTACTCTGTGTTATTCGTTTTACTTTCATTGATCCCTGACTCCGGCAAATGTCGTAAAGTTCGTTATGAAAAAGATGCGCCAAGATGATATTTTAGAAAGTTGTATATAAATGAATACAGAAATACTGAGAACAGCTGTGGCCTACCTAGCAAGAGCAGCGGTGACCTAACGAGTGCAACGGTGGCCGAGCGAAAACAGTCATGACGTAGTGAAAGCAGCGGAGGTCTAGTGGAAACACCTGTGATTTACAAGTTGTAGTTCGTAGGTTCGAACTGTAAACTATCTCATCCATTACTCTCAAAACGGCGAAAGTAAACATCGCGAGGAAACCGGCATGTCACGGCAAAACTTTGAATATATGTGAAATCTACCAACCCGTACTGGGTACGCTTGATAGATTACATTCCAGTCACTCTTATTGAGAGGAGGCCTGTGTCACATTAGTAGGAACATATTGGGCTGATTATGTTTTTTTTTAATAATTATAAACTTGCGCTTGACCGCAATCCCGCCAGATGGTAAGCAGTGATTCGATCGTTGATGGTAAAGCGCGCTAGTTTATTAAGAGCCTATTCACTCAGAAAAACTGAGCGAATAGGAAGGAAGACGGCAGTTGAGCGAGGCGATGCAATGTTAAACCCAATAACACGACCAACGATGCTGCGCCAAAGGGAGATTGATCTGATGACCCTCCACGACCAAACTCCCAACACAACAACATTAGGCGCATCGTACCCGGCACACATCGCAACACAACTGCTCAGGCCCGTCCTCCGTACGGCTTCACCAGACATCATGCCGGAACACGACAAATCGCTTGGCGGCAAAGCTTTGTCTGGTGGGTGGTAACTCCTGCCGGCGGCCGATGTTATGGTAAATCTCGCAATTAACGTTTAATGAAATAAGCATAATATGCTTTTGGCCTTTTGTGATCAGTAAATAAATAAACTCAATTTTTGTTTTATTTTCTCTCAGAAAATGTCAGATATCTGTGCAAGCACGTACTACAATTTATCCGGACCTTCAGTAAGATGACAGCATATGGCCTGTTTACTGTAGACGCCACTCTACCGATACCTGTAACTGGACTCTTAACTACTTACGTTGTTGTACTGCTGCAGTTTACTGTAAAATTAGAATAGAATAGAATACTCTTTATTATGTACACCATATAGATTACAGAACATAAATAGAAAGATTTTACAAAGGTCTTATCGCTAAGAGCAAAGTAAAAAAATATACTCATTTTTCAATATTATCTATTCAGTAAAATTATTATTATTTTTCCTTTTATTATTATATTATAACAAATCCAACAAATAAAACCCTTTCAAAACCTAAGCCTGTTTTGCAGTCGCAACGTACATAAATAAACCGACTAAGTATACTCTATTCATATTAGAAAAGGTATATCTGATGAAGAATGAAGATTCTTAATTTGACAACAAACATGATTAATTATTTTCAACATACATCAAGACCCACTAATAGAAAACCCTTCGCCCATAAAAATAGAGAAGAAATATTAATATGACATCCCGTTGCGTAGTAACAATGTGGAACAACAGCTCAAATAATTGAGTTCAATTATTAGGTACTCAATAAACAAAATCTACAAGTTGTTACTCTTTCTACTTCCTCTACAGCCTATAGAAGTTCACTGAACAAAGGCCTTCCCCATAGCTTTCCACAATGAGAGGTCTTGTGGTGCCCGCATCCATCTTGATAGGTTTCCCGCGACCTTCACTAGGTCATCGGTCCACCCTGTTCGGGCCTCCCTAGACTGCTTCTTCCGGTACGCTATGTCGCTATGTCGGTGACTTAGGTTCTTCTGCGTATCTCATTTCTGTTCGGCCGCGTAGAGAAACTCCTCTCTCTCTTCCTACGTCTTTAGAAGTTGGATACCTATCAGCTTGGTTATATCATAAAAAAGGAAAAGATTTTAAAACTCTCTTGATGACGTTTTCTTCAAGAACCTTCACTGCTTACCATCGGGCTGTAGAGCAGGCAAGCTCTAGTATAAAAATTAGATTAAAATCACTCGATCCCAAGTTTTCCTTACAATCCAAATGTAGCCCGAGAGAAAGTGTAAAATCAGATGTTTATAAAAAGAAAAGTTCTTTAAAACGACGTTGACCGCTTTTGATATATGCGTATTTTTATTTTTATTAATATAATTTTAACTATATATTTACAAACTTATAAAACTAAATAAACTACAAATTACTAAAACTACTAATAAATTACAATACACCATCAAAAATTCTTCGTTATCGCTGGCGACTGGTAATGTACCCAAGAGATTGGCGGCATTGCCGCGTTGAATGGCAATGCTTAGCCTCTAGCCGGCGCCAGACATCGTTCAAATATTTGATCACTTATTTGAACATAATAACAATATTACCAGGGTTTTATGTTCGGTTTTATTTATATTTGTATTAATTTTAAACACTGCCTACAAAATGTCGTCTGACGAGGAGCCAACAAGCTTAAATGCGAGTGCAAAAAGAAAAATTTATAACATCAAATTGTTACGATTTTGAAATTGAGTCAAAGATGACGGCGGTATATCGCGTCACAAATCCGTCCGTCCGTCGAAAAAATCTGTGACGAAGCGTTTTGCTTCCTCCTTTATACCGCGTACATCGAGGGACTGGAACAATTTGCCAGCGTCGGTGTTTCCGTCACAATACAATTTGAGTGTCTTCAAGGCTATAGTGAATAGGCTCTTAATAAACTAGCGCGCTTTACCATCAACGATCGCATCACTGCTTACCATCAGGTGGGATTGCGATCAAGCGCTGGTTTATAATTTATATTAAAAAAAAAACATGTCTGCAAACAAGTGTTCAAATATGTAAGCAAGTGTGTTGTCTTTGTACAAATATTTGTCTGTGTCTGGCGCCGGCTACTAGTCAAGGTAAAAGCCAGCCTTTGGGTCACGGGAAGAGTCAACAAGCCGTTTGGACAGTTCATTAAAAAGACAACGGACACTCGGACCCCATGGCCCGAAAGTTATATGGGGAAAAAGCATAGAATTTACTAGACCATGACTGATCCGACATGATGATCGTTTTTTGTTTTTTTTTTTTTTAGCGTTTTGTGTATTCTGTGTTTTTAATTATTTCAGTTTTCACTTGTCTCTGTCAGTCCATGACTGCCAGTTTTTATCATTGCTTGGCGAAAAGACTTTGTCTGGTGGGTGGTAACTTGTTTTTTTTTTTTCACGACATAAACGTGTACTATATGTAAAGTACGTACAGACTACAGCACCTCAAGTTACTATAATCTGTAAGATGTTTTTATTCTATTTTAACTTTATCCCTTAAACATTAAGCTTCAATATTGACTGTGAATATTTGACAGTTTCGAGTAGCATGACCTGCTCTCGATGGTACAAATGTATTACGAGCGAAATAAAATTGGCGATTACCTGACACATGTTTATCTCAGAATATTTGTTCTTTTTTTATAAATTATAAATTAGTGCTTGACCACAGTCCTGTCTAATGGTAAGCAGTGATACAATTACTTAGCCTTTTCACTTTAGCCTTGAAGACACTTAAATTATAGTCCGACGGAAAAACCGGCGCTAGAAAATTGTTACAGCGCCTCGATGTACGCGGTATTAAAGAAGAGGCGAAATGGATTCAGATCGTTGTGGTCTCAACAAAGTAAGCGTGGAAACTTGCCGTACGACGACTGGTCGTCCGATGATAGAACGGAGAGATGGGGTAATTAAATAATGCGATTCCCTCGCACACTCTCCAAAATGCATCCTATAGAACACCGTCAGGCAGGGTAATTTTTCAATGATTTGATTAACGCGATAGGACACATTACACGTTTTATGTTATTATGAATAATTGTATAAGTATAGGAATAAAGGTTTTGAATGTTGAATTCCCCTTTCCTTTAAATACAATTTAATTATGTGAATGTACCGATTGAACAATGAAGACGATTCGCGCAGTAGGTTTAAGCGATTGACTTAAATCAAATCAAGAGTCATTTATTCAAATTAGGCTGAGAATCAGCATTTTTTAACGCCAATATTACATAAGACAGTCCCCCGAAAACGCCCGCCCTTCGACTGTTCTGTCTTCGACAAACGACTTGTTGTCGCAAATAGTTTTTAAATGTTTGTAAACGCATATAGGATTCAGTAGAAAATCCTAGCGTGGAGCAACATTCTGAAAAAAAAAACTGATAGATAATAAAAACTAGCGTTTACATAATATTGGAAAAAGTCTCTAAGACCATTTTGGATTCTCACTCAATTGTTACTGTTTTAAACACCTCAGATAATAAAGCAGAATTAGTTTGAATGTGTAATGTCTTGTGTGATCTTTTCATTAAACACAAGATTCATTCAAAGTAATTTATTTATACCTTATATATATTTACGTTTTTTTAAAACAAGTTCCTTAATACATGAACGTAAAACACACTTTCATCACATCATAAAGGTCGATTTGGACCAATCGAACTAGTACTCTCCGTGCCTACTTTGTCAGATCTCCACAATTCGATTGGTGTGGGAGAGTTCTTCTTCTAGTAGACTATATCACAGAAATAATATGGATGGTAGAGGAGTGCTATGAGGACTTCGATTGATCTAAACCCACCACACGGTACAATACACAAGTTCAAAATTCTAGAAAATACACACATAAATACGTTTATACATATTTTAATAAATTTATTTGTTTGGAAGAACAACCTATTTTTGTCACATCATAAATCAATATCGACCAATGCTATGTATGTACCTACCTACCGTACGTACTTAATGATCTTTTTAGACTGAGGAGACTAGTCTTCACGACACAGGGCATCCTAGTGTGGAGGCTAGTGCTATTCAAATATTGTAATGTTTTTCTGAACAATAAAGTTTTTATTAAATATTTAATTTATTAAAATAAAACCTTCCCTACATCAAAGCTAAGAAGCTCAAAGACATCTATCTATCTGACAGCTACAAGCCATACCATAGCTACACTCCAACTACTTTTAATTTTCCGCGATAAAAGTTGTCACCGGATATTGCCTTCGTGTTCACACACACTCGGTAAACCTATGAGGACTTGGCTTAAGTGCAACGCAAGACTTAGCGAAAATTGAAAACGTGTATTCAGATTTTTTTGAATTCCAAACACAAGCATTTTCAGTTAGATTATGTGGTAGTTTATATGTATGTTAAGTCAGTACCTAAGGTTGAAAATTTTTGCATGTTCCTTTGGCTGGGATCGCTTCTCGATAACGAGTCGAACCCCCAACGTTCGAACCTGATTACAGCAGTCAAAACTTATTTTTATATTTTCATTTAAAATGGAATGTGCACTATCGATCAAAACGCCGGAAGATAGCTTCACAGTAGCCCTCTGTCCTTGTTGTCTAGGGTGACTATTATAATGGAATTTATAAGGAATGTACGTAAATTTTTATTTTTTCACTTATATTACCTGAGTTTTTATGAATATTTAGGTATGGATGCAAACTTTTTAATTTTATTATTGAATTTTAAAATAGATGAATAAATTGATAATGTACGGACGACAGCATAAATAAAATATCTACAAGAAAGCAGAATTTAATGTCAATGTAATTACCTAATAAAAGTCACTTACTTATTGTGCACACAGTGACTAAGTGCACATTTATTAATTATTCCAAAATTTATGGTCATCCTACATACAAACAAAATAACTTATATATCATTACCGCAAAAAACTTACTTAAAGAATGATATTCCGCATCCAGGGTATGACTAACTATTGCAGCCATTAATGGCACCCTTTTGTCATTATCTTTTTTCTAATCGAAATTGTTGGTTTCAAACAAATTTAGAAAAAATAAATACGGGTAACACTTATAATGAGACAGAGGACTACTGGGACGCTTTCTCCCTCGGACCGCGTTCCCTTCAAATAAAGTTTTATTTTCGATCGACCTTATCCCTCTTGCGATAGAGTCTTCTTTTAAATAAGAGACTTATGCAAGTTCACATTCCAGTTTAGATATAACATCCTTGCTCAGGACTAAATACTCGATCTTACAATACTACAGCATCTATTTGATATACCCCTCGTCTGGTGTTAAAAGTATGTGTGTGTGTATGAGGGTGACATGATCATGCTTGATCAAACCCTCCTCAATCAATAAAGAATATAAAAAATAACCCCTCGTCTGGTTCGTTAATAGTAGATTAGTTAACCAAGGGCTGTAAGATATCAATTGCAGCCCGAGATATTTTATTTGTTAAAATTTATAGTGAAATAAGAACAATTTTCAAATATTAGGGACAGGTGTTTTTGGGGTATGTTAATAGGTTGAGATTGTGATATTTGTTGGTCATGGACCAGAGGCGGGGCAAGACCTAAATTTGATGTGGGCAAGAAAAATTTCGCGAGGCCCTATTCCATGGTGATCTGAAGACGGATTTTATAATATAATAATAAAAGAAACAAAACAATTAAGACTGCCAAGTTTTTGATAAAAATACAAATTAGATTAAAATAATGTCGTATTGTTAGGTGGAGATAAAAATACCAATAAATTGATCTATACATCGGTAAAATATCACGTTAACGTATTTTAAAATGTTGACAGTTGCTGATTTTTTCATTTAGTGGTTAATTTTAAAGGGATATTGCGCCAAAGCATAATGTTAGTCACTTAAAACCATGTTAGGTATTGCTTAAATTTGTATCTGATTATGACTGAATAAGTTAAAAAAAAAACCAGCAAAATAAATTTATACCTTTCTTTATTAGTTTTTTTTAAGCTATTGCATAGCTTCTATCGCGGGCCTTGAGCGCGGGGACCGAATCCAGAAATTCCGTAACGAAAAAACCTCACGCTCCCCCCATCCTCTAACGTCGTTTCAGTTCGGCAGTCTTCGGCACGGTATGTTTGTGTGCGTGCGACTACATCTTTTGAAAACAATTTATAGATTTTCAAAAAGAGCATGCATATTGCAGGGCGCGAACTCAGTTCTACACACTTGCCATGTTACTGATAGTCGTGATGTGCTAAACTTGCGATTAATTTTCTCTCTGAAATAGGTCTTCTATAGAGATATGTCATAGACGTCATCGACGTTGTCATGGCTACCTTAAAAACTTTTCATATAATTAATTATTAAGTACTTTTATTCAAATTAATTTACTAGTGTTTTTATAAAATAGCTTTTTTTTAACGGAAAAGCTAAGATGAATGTCACGCTAATTTTTCATTGGACTTTTAAATTATTTATAGTGTTGTTTACTAAATAAAAGCGCGTGATTTTATAGAGTAAAAAGTGCTCACGCGGCCGTTTTTTCAATTGTTGCAAGAATTCAAAAGACTGTCTTTAAATAGTGTTCAGACGATTGCTCAAAGTGTATTAGATTTCATTAGTAATAGAAATGGCATTTCAATAATGACTTTCAACTGCCAAAGTCTAATAGTCATAAATACGATTTACAAGATTCAGTTACGAGACAAACAAATGTGTTACTTCTTACCGAAACTTGCATGACGCATGATAATCCAATTGAAATACCTAATTTTAATTGTATTGTTCAGTTCAAACGAGATACTGTTTCAAAAGGTGGGGTAGCTATTTACCAAAATAAAAATGATATTACTAATATTATGACTCCGAATATTGAAATAAATATTGCACACGTTAGCGATGTTAATGTTAGGCGCTCAGTTGTTGGAGATATTTGTGCGTGCTTATGCAAACTTAGAAATGGCCTACAAATAGTTATGGTAGCAATTTACATTTCTCCGAATCCAAAATTGGACGAGGTAGAGCATTTTATTCATCGCACTTTACTGGAGTACACTGGAGAAGGCTCGAAAATACTTGGTACAAATGGGAATAAATTTCCACTTATCTTGGCTGGCGATTTCAACATTAACTTCGCTGATAAAAAATCAGAGCGGTTGACAACTTTTCTATCAAAAACATTGAATTTGAAAATGAATAATGATCCACAAGAGTCCACAACAAAATATGGGACCACCATTGACGCGGTATTTTCTAGGTATTTAGAGGATATTAAGTCGCAAACTTATGTTTCTTATTTCAGTTATCATAAACCTATAGTTTCAATGATAAATATTCCTGAATAACCAACAGCTACTGTAAGGTAATAAAACCCACATGTATTGTAAAATAATAAAAATATTTTAAATAATATTAACTTTTTATTTATTTAATAAAAGAAAAAATTGTTTTCTTATCGGTCACCACGCTCAAAAAGTGTAACTTGAATTAATATCAAAGAAAAAGAAATACTGCATAAATAAAATAAATAAATAATTATAATTGCATAAATTGATACAAAATGCTATGCAATAGCTTTACCGCGGCAGTCCCCGAGTGCCACACGTCTTTTTTACTTCGCCCACGCCTTACGCCGCCTCAGTCATGGACAAAATCTGACGGGATATTGATGGTTGCGGATCATCTCTTGAGAAATATGTTTCGTTCTTTGAAAGCTGAATAGTTTCCGCTATTTTGTTCCTAATTTTACTTTTATTTTGTATGAAATTTTCAAGGTAACTATCAACCACTTTGCTGGATGTCCACCCACCGTGCCCTTTTATAGTGTAGCCTATGTTCTCCTGAAGCAATGACCTGTGTACAATCCCGGGTTAGCTAACTTTAAATAACTTGCGATTTGCTTCGGCATACTCGTGATGGTATTTTTTCCAATAACTTGTTTGTAGCAAATGTTACAAACAAGTTATTGGAAAAAAATCCTTGGTGATACTTAAAAAAAATCACTTGGTATTTACATTTTCAGGACGAAGATTTCTTTATTTTTGTACAAATTCAGAGAATTCTTGAGGAACTACGAATGTTCAGTCAATTTTAATGTTTGTGTTCGGTAGTTTAATTACTAACAATTGACCCTGTTGATCATTGTTCTCATAATATGTTATTTGTGTCGATTCAATACTTCGGCATGCGCTAATTATACTGAAGATAAGAACCACATAATTCAAACCAAATATAAAAGAAGTATGTTTTATAGGATTGTAAAATTTTAAAAGATAAATGATGAAGTGTTCCATTATGATTTGTTATTTTACACACCTTAACAGCTAAATATATGTCATAAGGGGCTTCATTTATGTTGTTTTCTCGTCTTGGGCTGTAAAAACGATGATGTAACTAACACGACTTTCTTTTATATATATAGATGATTATTTGATAATGATGAATGAATAAGGTTTATTGTTTCGACTTCTCCTACACTTTTGTGCTACCCTGGTACCTTCCATGTCAAAAAAATATGCACAATAAACCTTCTTTCATGTATTATGATTATTTGATAATGATGAATGAATGAGGTTTATTGTTTCGACTTCTCTTACAGTTTTGTGATACCCTGGTACTTTGCACGTCCACAAACTATGCACAATAAAACCTCTTTCATGTATTATGGTGATTTGATAATGATGAATGAGCTTTTTTGTTGTTTCGATTTCTCCTACACTTTTATGCTACCCTGGTACCTTGCACGTCAAAAGATATGCACAATAAACCTTCTTTCATGTATTACGATTATTTGATAATGATGAATGAATGAGGTTTATTGTTTCGACTTCTCCTAAACTTTTGTGCTACCCTGGTACCCTGCACCTCCACAAAGTAGGAAACACGTGTCCAGTATTTTTAAGTTAATAATATTATGTACAAAATTTCAAAAAGATATAATGAAAAACCACAAAGTTATAATAAGCTTGCTACGAGTATTCTACTTGGTTGTCCCAACATAAATACGGTCAAAGATCCGCGCGCGAGCGAGCGCGGTGCGTTGACCTCTAGCGTCAGCTGTTGCGCGCGCACAATACTATGATGATGTATCGTAAGCTGCGTGACGCACTTGGTAACTACACTGTCACAATTTCTAAATGTATTTGGGACAAAATATAACATGGAGTAAAAATTATTGGAATCGATTCAGTTGCTTATTCACTATTTATATATAACTCAAGAACGGCTGAACCGATTTAGCTGAATATTGGTGGGAGGTAGTTAAGAACCCGTCCCCGTCATTCCCGTGTGACGTGACATAAGACATGGTCCAACTCATTCAAAATGTAAGTCAGCAATTCATATACCAAAAATGGTATAACAAAAAGCAAATGACAGCTGAGCATATTTAAAAAAAAGTCTAACCGGTTGAAGCAATCGTTTAAAGCAAAGAATTTAAATACTCTCTGCTGGTTTAAAGTTTCTAATAAAAAAACTACAAAGCCAACTTCAACTTCAAAATTTCTAATATTGTATTGCTGTGCCATTTATCATCAATAAAAATATCATGCCGTCACCAAGACCAATAATCTTTCTCGACAAAGCGGTAATGCAAGAGTAAATCGAAACATTCTGAATGAAAGCATTGAAGAAGAGCAAGAAATTGCACGTGCAGAGCGCGGCCTTACTATGACTCGACTTCGTGCTTCTCACTCACAAGAGCAAAGGGAGGCGGCAGTCCGTGAATCTGTTCCGTTGACAATGCGAAATCGGCGAACAAACCTCAGAGATCATCATCATAATCATCAATCTTTTTATCGTCCCACTGCTGGAGACAGGTCTCCTCTCATGCAGAGAAGGATTGAGTGTAATCACCACGCTTGCTCAATGCGGGGTGGCGATTTCAGACTTATAAAGTCCAGGTTTCCTCAAGATTTTTTCCTTCACGTTCAGTCATTGGTGTCCTAGATATTATACTTAGAGAGTACATATCACTTTAGAAAAGTTACATCTATACTTGCCTGACCTGGAATCGAACCCGCGCAATCATACAAGAGAGGCTGGTGTTTTAACCACTAGGCCACCACGACATCTCAGAGATCAATAGCTAGATAATTTACGAAGCACAAGTAGAAATTCATTTCTTTCACAAGGTGCTACACTAAATAAATGACAAATAAAAAAATCATGGAATACTTTTTTTTTTTTATTTACAGTGTTCCTAATTTAAAAAGTAAAAAATGTGATCATGTGATATTTATTGCCTTTAAGGCGGAACAAAGTTCGCCGGGTCAGCTAGTAATACATGAAAGAAGGTTTATTGTGCATATTTTTTGACGTTCAAGGTACCAGGGTAGCATAAAAGTGTGGGAGAAGTCGAAACAAAGAGGCTCATTTATTCCCACAGGAACGACGGGGAGCGGCATAGAAAGTATCCTATGTCCCTCTCCCAGTTCTTAGCTACCTCCTTACCAATTATCAGCCAAATTGGTTCGGCCGTTCTTGAGTTATAAATGATGTAACTAACACGACTTTCTTTTATAGATAAACATAATATATATAAACATTTATTTATATATTCAACGATCCAGACGAGCGGTATATATAACGGAGCTTATGTATACGTTATTGTACATTAAAAACATACATTACATAAAAATACATTCAACACTACAAAATATAAAATGAGCGGTCTTATCGCCAATGAAATTTCTTCCAGGCAACCTCAGAATGAGCAGAGAATCTTCCTTGCGATAAACCAGTTTGACAGTTTTCGTACAATTATAGAGTTAGATGAGAAATCTTTGACTTTCGAGAACAATCCTTTCAAACTTCGTTCCTTAGGTAGTTATAGACTACTATGTGGCTACCACACCTACGTGACTTATCAGCTGTATGTTATAGGTATTGATAGACGCTGGTGATGACGTCAAACAGGTGTCCCGAAGTCTGGACCGACTTCATTCAAATTGGTAACGTTAAGAAGAACAGATAGATCGTAACTAGCATTAATTTTATAAACAGCTATCACTCTATTTTATGAAGTAAGTTTATGTGGTATATTAGGTTTACCCGGACCCGGTTATTTATAAAACTGATTTCTATGTTCCGAACGAAACCTCTCATCTCAATAGAATACATGTAGGTACTCGTACGCTCCGAGGCACAGGTTATTCAAACAAACACGATTGAACACTGCGCCTTTGTTTTCCACGCTTCTACTGTTTCGTTCTTTGTCCTCGTAAACGCGTGACTGAATTCATGTTGACTCCGTGCACCCTTTGAAACGAAGTGCACCGAACCAGTGGCCACCCAGAAACTATGGGGAAATATTAAAGCAGCTTTTTTTTTGCGAAATCCTTTTGTTTGCGATCCCGCTTTTTTGGCAGCGCGATGTGAACAAGTCCGAATTTGTGCAGAACTACGGCACTACGGAATTCGATATCTGAAATGGACGTTTTTGTGGTTTATTAGTGGAGTGTATTAGTGAGAAGTTAACATCAACTTTCATAACTTTTGTTCAATTTTTATCGATTCATTTTAATTTCATATCCTTGACTGTCCAAGATTTATTTATTAATATTTGGCTGTATAAAAAATGGTAGATAAAGTGGTAAAAAGTACCAAAATTATCGCGCTGCTTGAAGAGGGTTGCAGCCAATGCTTCGTGGCTAGAAGGCTAAATGTTAGTCGGTCGACGGTCCAAAGGACTTGGCAGCGTTGTCAGGAGACTAGTTCTGTCGAGAGAAGGCCTGGTTCTGAAAGAAAGCTATGTACCAAACCACGAGATAATCATTTTCTTGTGAGTCGCGCATTGGAAAATCGCAAATCTTCGTATGTGAATTTTAAGAACAACCTCTAAGAAGTAAGAAATGTGCATAATAGTCTATGGACGGTCAGGAGGAGGCTTCTCGTTGCCAATATACGCAGTCACACCGTACGTAAATTACTCCATGAGCACCGAGTTCACAGACTTAGGTTCGCTAGAAATTGTCAATCAGGGACTCAATAACATTGGAATAGGGTTTTGTTCTCTGATAAAGTCAGGATATCTCTGTTCGGTGATGATTGACGTCGGCGAGTGCTAAGAAGACAAGGAGAATGCTTTGCAGAGGCATGTTTCGAAGACAACCGACTCCGCAGACCATCAGAGAGCTGAAGAATGTGATTACTGCGAAGTGGGAACGGATTCCGCTAGCTAGTATCCGGGATATACTCGCTAGCATGCCCAGACGAATTCAAGCTGTGATTTTAGCCAGAGGGGGTCACACTCGATACTAAACATTTATCTGCTTATACTTTATTAAATAAAAACAAACAAAAAAACTTTTTAATTTTAACTTCATGGACATAATATGCACTACAAGCGAACATGCCCAGACGAATGCAAGCTGTGGTTTTAGCCAGAGGGGGTCACACTCGAGACTAAACATTTATCTGCTTATACTTTATTAAATAAAAACAAACAAAAAAACTTTTTTAATTTTAACTTCATGGACATAATATGCACTACAAGCGAACATACACTACTAGACAAAGTTTAGATATAACCAGATATAACTACCTACTAGAGGATAAAACTACCTATTATAATTATCAAACAAAGCAATATTAATATTTGAAATGGTTCATTGCTTAGGTGCCCGTTTTTTGCAAATGAGTTTATAATTAAAGTTAATGAAATGTAATTGAATTTAATTGTAATTTCATTATTATTAATTCATTTGCATTATAATTTAATTTAATATAAATAAAAATAGTTTCAAATATATTTCATCGTGTCAGTAATACATAAAAAATTACATTTAGAAACGGGCATACTATAGCGTAGTTTAGAACATGTTAGCTTTAACATAATCAGTCTGTGATGTTACTACTGTTGGGACACAGGCCTCCTCTCAATGATAAGTGCGGTTGGTAGATGCCACATGTCTTATAACGTCACACGTCATAATATGACGGGGAAAACCGTCAGGAAGGCGAAGCCGAAGTTCCGGATAGTTGAAGTGTTTTCTCATCCGCATGAGCATTCATCGTGGGTGATATTTCGAGAAAACGTTGAACAATTATTATAATGTGATATTTATTTTTACTGTATAGACACTTAGATCACTTTAATAATAAGGGATTACAATGATAATCTCAGATTAAAACAGATAAGAGCCACTGGGTTTGAGTATGACCAACCCACTCGATCGAAACTTGAGCAAAGAATGCCCGCGCTAAAGGTCGATCGCTATGTCAAACGCAACTCCAGTCGGTGTTACCATTCGCTCCATGGTGTTACCCGCTCTTAATAAAAAAATCATAATTTATCCGAGTACCGACCGATTAATCGACTTCAGAAAATTGTAGAGTAATTTACAGTCAATTGATACTGATACGATAAAACAGATCACGCGCCGTTATACGAGTATATATACAATATGTAGCCTTTTCGCGAAGTTTGCGTTACGATGTCAGATACAATATGTAACGAAAACCCTGTGTAAATTTAGTTAACTTAATAAAAAAAAGCTACAGTTAACTAATAATTAGCTAAGATAATGATATGTTATATTATGGAAAATATCGAAGTTTAGGCAAAATCAGCAATTAGACTGGTAAAGCGGACCCCAGGCTCCAAAGCTGAAAAACGTCTGATGCGACTGGGATATGATGATGAATGATAGCTTTGCGATGACAGCAGATGTTGCATGCGAGAAGCACGGAACCGTGTGAAGTGGAGGTACTTGGGTGAGGCCTTTGTCCAGCAGTGGGCATTTTTCGGCTAAAATGATGATGGTTTATGATTGGCCGCTATTTCACCATAAACCCCATCTCTTTGAATGTTTAAGTGTCTCTTAACAGTAAGCAACGTTTATAAATAGACGGGTTAATCAAAAAGCTGACTCTAACGAACTATTCTACTCGACATAAAAATTATGAAAACTCCTGATAAAGGCAAAAACTTACAGTCTATTTCAAACGCCATTCTCTTATCATTTCGTTATCGACCAGTTTTCGTGTTATCCAACAAAATATCGTAGTATATTTCCAATACACTAGGTTTTTCCGGGAGAAGTTATTAAAAGTTGTATTCCCCACGCGTCGCTCCGGGCCGAGGTAATGACAAGTTTCCCGTGATAAACCGGGTCCGGGTAAACCTAGTATACCACATAAACTTGCTTCATAAAATAGAGCGACAGTTGTTTATAAAACAAATGCTAGTTACGATTTGTCTGTATTTCTTAGCGTTATCAAATTGAATGAACTCGGTCCAGAATTCGGGCCGCTTATGTGGTGCCATTACGAGCGTCCATCAATTCCTATAACGTACAGCTGACAAGGCACGTAAGTATGTGGAGTACATAGTAGTCTAGAATTACCTAAGGAACAAAGTTTGAGTGGATTGTTCTCAAGAATCAAACATTTCTCATCTAGCTCTATAATAGGGTCAGATTTCCAAAAAAACTGGACACGTATTTTTTTCATTCAAATACCTAGGATGATATATTGATTTGAAATGTCACATGACGTAATTAGCCCCCACTCCGTAACTTTAATACGCTATATCTCAGTAGATTTTGGTAATTTTGACAAAATAAAAAATACAGGTCTAATTTTTTTTATTATCTATAAGATGGACTAATTATTTTTTTGATTTTCGTATCTTGGATACATCCCTATTGTCTGAAAATCCAAAATGGTTGCTCTTGGTGACTTTTGCCAATATTTTACAAAAGCTACTATCCTTCAGATTGTTTTTCATAACGTTGTTCCACGCTAGGATTTTCTACTGTTTTATTTAATTAATTAGCCCCCACTTCGTAACTTTAATACGCTATATCTCAGTAGATTTTGGTAATTTTGACAAAATAAAAAATACAGGTCTAATTTTTTTTATTATCTATAAGATGGACTAATTATTTTTCTGATTTTCGTATCTTGGATACATCCCTATTGTCTGAAAATCCAAAATGGTTGCTCTTGGTGACTTTTGCCAATATTTTACAAAAGCTACTGTCCTTCAGATTGTTTTTCATAAGGTTGTTCCACGCTAGGATTTTCTACTGAATCCTATATGCGTTTACAAACATTTTAAAACTATTTGCAGGTCACACAAATATTTACTCTGTCCAAGAATCGAAACCCGCGACACGGTACGCGGCGCAACAGTCGTTTGTCGTAGACAGAACAGTCATAGGGTGGGCGTTTTGGGAGACTAGGTATCTTATGTAATACTGACGTTGAAAAAGTGCTGATTCTCAGACGAATTTGAATAAATGACTTATAACTAGACTTAAGTCAATCGCTTACCTACTGCACGAATCGTCAGGATTGTTTAATTGGTACATTCACACAATTAAATTGTGTTTAAAGGAAAAGGGAATTCAAAATTGAAAACCTTTATTCCTATACAATATGTAAAAAAACCCAGTCCGATCCGTGAAGGTATTGTTAGGTATCGATAACTAATTCTACTAATGCCTATAAAGCCGGGCTAAACTTTAAAAAAATCCCCCTAAAAAAAACAAATATTATTTCGCAAAAAGAGGTAATTTAATAATCAAATCAAATCGTTTATTGCAATCCATAATGTACAGTTACAGGTGGTAAATATTTTATTATAATATTGGAAACAATTATGGACCCTGTTGGGCACAGCAAGTTTTAAATAAGTAGAGAGAGGAAGAGCGCTTCATGTTTCCATTTATCTATTTATTTAGTTTTATGTAATTCCTATTCATTTATTTTTATTATTTGTATTGTTATTGAGTATTTATTCTCTTGCTATCTTTTTATATTATACATATTATATTAATTATAAAATATTCGTTTATTAACAATTTCTTTAATTATATTGAAATTATTTTTATTTGGTACTCGATTAAAATTTGTTCAATATTATAAATGTATTATATGTAATTAAGTTTATTATTGTATTTTTTTTCTTTAACCTTTGTTTACAATTAATAATTATTAATAATTGAATTTATCTGTTAAATATTCTTGTAATGTATAGTAGCTTTTCTTAATTAAGTATTGTTTTAATTTAGTTACAAATATACTGGTTTTATTCTGTTCTTTAATGTCTTCTGGTAATTTATTGTATATTTATATTGACATAGAATATGGACTAGATGAGTGCAATTTTAGGTTGGATTTGGGCAAATTTAATTTGTTTTTATGACGCAACGTATAATGTGTTTGTTTATCTCCCTGTGTCTTATAGGAATCTGGATATTTGCGGACTAGTTTGCTTAATTCTAAAATGTAAATGCTAAGGTAAGAATCTTGTGTTTTTGGAAGTAAGGCTTGCAACTGTCTGTTGATTCTATATTTGTAATTATTCTTACTAGCTTTTTTTGCAGGGTGAATAGGGAAGTAGCGTCTGTGCTATTTCCCCATAAGATGATGCCATAGTTAAACCAAGCATGGGCGTACGCATAGTATGTACTTAGTGCGGTTTGTAGGTTTGTGGTCTTTTTATTTCACGGAGAGCATATGAGAACTTTGAAATTTTTGATTTTATTGTCTGTACATGCGTTTTCCAGTTTATGTGTGTGTCTATTGTTAAGCCTAGGAGAGTGAAATTATTTACTGTTTCTAATTTATGTTGTTTAAAAATAAAGTCTATATCTATTTGTTTTTTCTGCCAGGGGTAAAAAGCAATGGAGGAGATATGTGGTATAAATACATGTGTGGTAGGCAATACATGCGCGGACGAAGGAGGCAGCGCACGCGGCATGCGGTTACATCGCTATTCGCTCATAATAATACCGTCAAAAATTGTGTTGTCACTTTTTGGAAAAAAATACAAAATTTTGGGGAAGATGGAATTAATTCGCGGAAAAAATGATTATTTCAAAATCCTTTAGTACTGTTACTATGATGATTATGTAAAATTTCATATTTTATTTGGTCATGTGTATACCTAACATTTATTGCCCTTATGGTTCGGACGGGGTTTTCTTTACATATTGTATACATTTACTGCATGATTTAATTCCCCCTTCTCCGTTCCACCCACACGTTGTAACACCACTACGCTCCGGGCGAAGCGATTCGCCTCCTCCTTTATACCACGTACATCGAGGGACTGGAACAATTTGCCAGCGGCGGTATTTCCGTCAGACTACAATTTGAGTGTCTTCAAGGCTAGAGTGAATAGGCTCTTAATAAACTAGTGCGCTTTACCATCAACGATTGCATCACTGCTTACCATCAGGCGGGATTGCGGTCAAGCGCTAGTTCATAATTAATAAAAAAATAAAATAAAAAAAAAAACATAAATAACGTGTAATTGTCCTGTCGCGGTTATCAAATCAAAATACGGCTTAATAACCCGCTAAGGCAAAGTGTGTACCTATAAACATGACAAAAAATACGAACTCCTCTTTTTCCAAATTTTGTAATTCAAAGCGCAAAATTGCCGCTTATTGCCCAGTAATCTGAGTTAAGTACGTGTCAGGTAATCGACATTTTCATTTCGCGTGTAATACATTTTTACGAATGACAGCAGGTCAAGCTAAAATAATAATTAATCATGTTTGTTGTCAAATTAAGAATCTTCATTCTTCATCAGATATGCCTTTTCTAATACGAAAAGAGTAAACTTATTCGGTTTATTTATGTATGTTGCGTTTGCAAAACAGGCTTCAGTTTTCGAAGGGTTATATTTGTTGGATTTGTAAGAATGAAAACAATAACTAATAAATGAATAAATAATAATAAAAATCATTTTTATTGAAAACATATTTAATAAATGAGTAATTTTACAGGAAAGTAAACTGCAGAAGTACAACAATGTAAGTAAATAAGAGTCCTGTCACAGCTATCGGTAGAGTGGCGTCTACAGTAAAGAGGCCACATGCTCTCATCTTACTGAAGATCCGGTTGATTTGTAGCACGCGCTTGCACAGATGTCTGACATTTTCTGAGAGAAAATAAACAAAAATTAAGTTTATTTATTTACTGATCAAAAATCAGGAAAGGCATGCTAATACTGCTTGCCTAAACTCGTGTGACGTCACTGCACGCTACACTTTTTAGCGACCAGTGACGTCACCAGCCACCACTCCTGATCTTTGATGCCTTTTATATTTGTCAATTTTTATTGTTTTGACAAAACAAAAAATACGTGCCTAGCTAGTATTTTTTGGAAATCTGACTGACGAACTAATTAATTTTTTATAGTCAAATACCCTATTGTGTAAATATATCATCATCATTTCAGCCAAAAGACGTCCACTGCTAGACATAAGCCTCTCCCAAGAATCACCTCTGCGCCTCCCGCATCCAGCGGTTTCCCGAGTCTTTCACCAGGTCGTCGTTCCAGCTTGTCGGGGGCCTAACAACACTGCGTCTTCCGGTGCGTGGTCTTGGACGATTTCATAATAAGCTTTCAACATTAATTCTTAAGAATAATCTTCCGCAATCAATATCACAGAAATTAATAAAAAAAATTACTCAAGAAAATTAATGTTGTTTATACTTACATACACAATATATAAAGAAAACCCCGTCCTACCCATAAGGAGAATAAATGTTAGGTAAACACATGAACAAATAAAATATAAAATTTTACATAATCATCATAGTAACAACACTAATGAATTTTGGAATAATCATTTTTTTTCCGCGAATTAATTCCAACTTCCCCAAAATTTGGTATTTTAAAAAAAGTGACAACACCATTTTATGCGATGCGACTACGTGCCGCGTGCCCTGCCCCCTTTCGCTCGCGCATGTATTGCCTACCGCACGTGTATTACCTCCTGATGCCAAATAATATTTATTTTTTTAGTGGGATTTTTTTTAGGTTTAGCCGCCCTTTGTTGTAGGCATTAGTAGAATGAGTTATCGAGATCTAACAATACCTTCACGGATCGGACAGGGTTTTCTTTACATATTGTGTAAGCATAAGAGTTTAGATATTCATACGAGTCTTTTTTCTAACCTGGACTATCCATCAACAGCTGTATACACGCCGACTCAGCATCTTTCACTGATAAATAAAATTTCTCACATTGCCAGCAAGCTACTGTTAAAAGTGACAAAATTTTAACAATCCATATGGTTAGAACGATGGCCGAAGTTAGAGGCAACTGAAAGTTAAAGTCATAAAATTATATTAAGTTAAGGGCCTACACTAAGAAAATTTATCGATTAAATAAAATTAATTTAAAATTGAATGGCACAATCATCAGCAATAATTTGCTGACTATACCTACTTGACTAAAAAAACTGAAATCATTTAAAAGAAAATATTACCTCATTATAATAATATTTATTCATATTGGACTTGGACTAATCCTAACATTTTATTGTACTTAGTTATATAAGAATGACATTTAAATATTGGTAAACCATACTGTTGTTGTAGATTGTGCAGTTGAAATGTTTGAAAAAATATAAAGAAATTTAAATAATATAAAAACTTAAATATACTAAAGAATTTTATATTATTAAATGGATGTTCAACATAGTTAAAATATTAAAAAAGTGACATTATTGAAAATATTCAACTGTATTCCTGGTCATAATATAAAACTTAGTACCAAATGAAAACTATAAACACATATCATTTACTCACTTCGTGCGACAGTGCTTGCAAATATATTAAGTATATCTGTACAAAACAAAGACTACGAATGAACGAGCTGTATGTTCGGTATACTATCTAAAAGAGAAGATTATGTTATTACATAATATGTTAGTGGGAAATGAAATATTTATGCAACAATATAAAAAAAACCACCAACTTACGAATACTTGAAAACATTTTGTATACAGTTTGAATGCTTCTAAAATATTTCGATATGTTTCATAAAACTTGTTACAGTATTCATCATTCTGTTCTTCGTTATTTATTATAAGTAATTTTTTGATCCATTCTTTCATATACGTTGTTAACAATGTTGTGAGGCGGAAACCATAAATTAAATTAAGATCATATTGAGAGACCAGCAACTCTCGGGAAGCGTCAGTAAAATTAATCGACCCCATTTTAACATGTAAAACCACACCCGGTACATTAAAAATGCAGCCTACAATAAAAAATGCGATCCAGCTCCAAATAATATAACTGCGAATAGTTTTGCTAATGTCAATGCTCCTATTAATGTCTTGAAACTTTAATATAAGGGAAACGTTGCTACGGCTATGACAAATGTTGCATGTGATAAGAAAAATATAGCTGACGAATGATAAAGTGTTGTCAATTCAAAAAGTTATAGCATAAAAACCCTTTTTATGAAATTTCGCGAAATCACTGTATTTATCATTAAACTGACGATATATACATATAACATTGCAAAATGAAATAGTAAAAAACAGTAATATGTGATACTTCTTCTCACACTGACTGATATAACTATTTCTAATTTTGAACTTTGAAGTGAACAATACAGATAGCATAATGTTGAAAGGTTGAATTATTCTTAGAACATCTTTGTCCAGTCTATAATTTTGTTTGTTATTGAGTAATATTTTAATTGAACGATTTGAGCTGTTGTTCCACATTGTTAGTATGCGACAAGTACTCTATGTTAAAATAACAATAGTGATTCAGTATTCTTCTATTGGCCCATCTGTAGGTTATTATATTAGTAGGAATTGCTAGCTAGATGATATCTAAGTTGAAATTAATCAATCGAGTTTTTTATCAAATTACATATAACTTGATGACTCAATATGAAATATGGCTTTTCTAATTTGAAAGGAATCTGCTTTGTCGGTTTGGTCATTTTTGATAATTGTCTTCAACATTAAATTTAATTTGAAAATAACACATATTCTAAGTATGAGTAAGCCTGATATAGTGATGGTGGATCGATCAGAGCGGCATGCATTGATTGTTATCATAACTGTCCCGCATGACGAGAACCTCGTGAAAGCCGAGAAAGATAAACAAATCAAGTATCTTGACTTGGCTCACGAGGTTGTCGATATGTGGAAGGTGGATTCAGCAATCATTGTACCGATAGTCGTGACAGCCAATGGCTTAATAGCCAAGAGCCTCGACCAACACCTCAGAAGGCAGCTGGATCAAAGGCTTGATTCAGAAAGCTGTACTTCTGGACACGGCTCGCATTTTCAGGAAGTTCCTCTCTCTGGAGTCCTGATCGTCGGTAGCTTGTCCTTATTCCCGATACCGTTGCGCTACTATTTTTTACATTTTTAAATGTTTTTTATATATTTTTTATGTAGAAATATTTAAAAATGTAATTTACATGTATACAAAATAAAATAAAGGAATGATAAAGATAATAATTTTTATTGAAAACATATTTAATAAATGAGTAATTTTAGAGAAAAGTAAACTGCAGAAGTACAACAATGTAAGTAAATAAGAGTCCTGTCACAGCTATCGGTAGAGTGGCGTCTACAGTAAACAGGCCACATGCTCTCATCTTACTGAAGATCCGGTTGATTTGTAGCACGCGCTTGCACAGATGTCTGACATTTTCTGAGAGAAAATAAGCAAAAATTAAGATTATTTATTTACTGATCAAAAAAGAGGAAAGGCACGCTAATGGTGCTTGCCTTTTTAATGGCGACATTAATTTATTACAGTATTAATTTCGTTAATTGCTAGATTCAAATAACCTAATCAGCCTAATATGTTCATACTCTTGTGACACGGGCCAACTCTCAATGAGAGGGAGTAGGCAGTAATCTAGCACGCGGGCCTAGTGCGGGTTGAGAGATGTCCCATACCTGCAAAGTTTTGCGTCGACATGCCCTATTCACAATGTTTTCATTCGCCGTTTTGAGGTCAGTGGTGATGAAGTAATTTACACTCGCTAGGCCACCACTCTGTTCTCGCTAGGCTACCGCTGCTCTAGGTAGGCCGTAGCTCACCATGAAGTACCTGGGATTGGTGCTCGACAGCCGGTGGGATTTCGGACCCCACTTCCGGCGGCTGGCGCCCAAGCTGATGGGTGCAGCGGGCGCACTATCAACGTTGCTTCCCAACATGGGGGGCCCGAGCGCCGCCTGTAGGCGGTTGTACGTGGGAATCGTGCGGTCCATGGCCCTGTATGGGGCCCCTGTGTGGGCGATGGACCTGACGGCCGGAACACTCGCCATTCTGCGCAAGCCGCAGAGGGCGATGGCCGTCAGGGTCGTCCGCGGGTATCGCACGATATCCTACGAGGCGGCTTGCGTCCTGGCCGGATCCCCGCCCTGGGACCTAGAGGCGAAAGTACTCGCGTCATTGTATCGATGGCGCGAGGAAGAGCGGACACGGGGCTCCAGTCCGGTGCAGCGGCAGATCGAGCTGCGCCGAGAGGAGCTCCGTCAGGTCCTGGTGGCGGACTGGCGGCAGAGGCTTATGCGCCCTACCGCCGGCCTCGCTACCGTCGAGGCGATCCGGCCAGTACTCGACGACTGGCTCGGGAGGAGGCACGGCTCCCTGTCGTTCAGGGTGACGCAGGTACTGTCGGGGCATGGCTGCTTCGGCAAGTACCTGCGTCGCTTAGGCAGGGAGCCAGACGCTCGGTGCCACCACTGCGTCCAATGCTGGGAGGACACGGCGCAGCACACGCTCTCCGAGTGTGTAGCTTGGGAGGAGCAGCGCCGTGTCCTCACAAATGAAGTAGGAGGCGACCTGACGCTGCCGGCAGTAGTGCGGAGGATGGTCGGCAGCTCAGAGTCGTGGGACGCGGTGGTGTCCTTCTGCGAGGACGTGATGTCGCAGAAGGAAGCTGCGGAACGGGAAAGGGAGATATCAACTCCCTTCCCGGGCCGCAGAAGACGCACCGGGCGCCGAGGAAGGGCGGATAACGCCCTCTTCCGCCCCCCATGAATGGGTCCAGGGGCGAGGGACATGGGGAAGTCCCCGCCCCCCATTGATGGACCCCGAGGCGGAGGCGCGCGCGAGTGTCGGCGCGCGCCTTTGAGGCGATGCACGGGGTAGTTTAACACCCCGCTACCCCGTGCAGGAGACGAGGCCCGGACAGACCGGGCCAGCACGAGGGTGTGGGGCCGTGGAAGAATTTAGACTCCCGCGGCCCCACGCGCGCTCGTGATAGAAGACACACCGGGGTGGTTTTAGTCAGTAAAAGTCTGACATACCCCGTCGCCCACCCCAGGGCGGCGGGCATCCTATGAGGATTTCCACCCCGGCAAAAAAAAAAAAAAAAAAAAAGGTAGGCCGTAGCTGTTCTCAGTATTGATTCAGTTATATACAACTTTCTAAAATATCATATTGGCGCATATGATTCATAAAGAACTTTACGAGATTTGCCGGAGTCACGGATCTTAGTATACAAATGAAAGTAAAACGAATATCAAAGGGTAGGAAAAATGAAAAAAGCCAAAGATATTAAAAAACAGAGTAAACCTTGAGCCTTATCTTGGCGACCGGAGGAGGTGATAGTTTTAAAATAAGTTTAGTTCTCGGTGGTAGGCCTCACCATCGGCCGCCGGCGTAGTTACCACCCACCAGACAAAGTCATGCCGCCAAGCGATTCGTCGTGTTCCGGCATGATGTCTGGTGAAGCCGTTTGGAGGGCGGGTCTGAGCAGTTGTGTTGCGATGTATGCCGGGTACGATGCGCCAATTGTTGTCGTGTCTGGAGTTTGGTCGTGGAGGGTAGCGGGATCCGAAGCACGGTGCTCCGCTGGCCGATCGCAGGTAGTTGGGGGCCCAAGTAGTGTGCCAGCCACATACGAAAGGCTGCCCCGCCAACTGCGAAAAATCCCAGGGTGGCCCCATCGTGCCGGTTGGCGACCGGACGAGAGGACCCGATGGCGATCCCTGGGGGGGTTCGGGCGTCCCCGCAGTCTCCAGATCAATCTCCCTCTGGCCCGGCATCGTTGGTCGCATTGTTGGGATTAACATTGCATCACCTCACTCAACTGCCGTCTTCCTTCCTATTCACTCAATTTTTTTTTTAAATGAAAAGGTCTAAAAAGAAAAGTAGGTGTGTACAGCGGGCGCACGTCCTCTCTGTTGTATCATACATCACTACTCTGTAGTCGAGTAACTAATACCATCTCTATGTATTAGTGTCTATGAATATAGTCTATAGTCTTGTCATTGTAACTTAGGATCTGACCTAGAAGAGGTCGTTTCCAATAATATAATTCTACAAGTGTAATAAACCAGTCTAATTATCTAAAGTCTTTAATATTTACCAACCGAACAATCATACATGGTGTCAGAAGAGTGAAAAAACCCAATACGAAGAAAGAAAATTCATAAAATGCAAAAGTCGGATGGCGTCGGTGGCGGCCATGACACCGGAGCTGCAATGAACAGTGGCTTGAAGGCGCTTAAAATATCGTCAGATGCAACAAACAACAATTACGAAACCTGGAAGCGCTGGTGGCAACAGTTCGAATTATACTTGTTGGCAACGGGTTTAGACAAGTCCGGTGAGAAACGCAAGATCGCCATTTTACTACATCACATTGGTGAAAAATGCTTAAATATTTTCAACACATTCAACATAAATATTGGAGAAAGCACATTACATGACGTCAAGGCCAAATTCGACGAATTTTTTCAACCTAGAAAAAATATTACCATGTATCGTTACATGTTTTTTACCACACGTCAACAGAAATCGGAAAGCATCGAGGATTTCTTAACCGATCTCGAAAATAAGAGCCAAGATTGCGAATTTGGAACGCTCAGAGAATCTCTTATCAGAGATATTTTTATCGCCAACTTGAGTTTGGACTTAGCACATGTACGTCAGAGACTGCTGCAGGAACCTGATCTGACATATCAGAGGATGCGAGAGCTAGCTAGGACACTCATCGTCGCACAGCAGGATGCAGACCAAATTGTCAAGAGGTCCACTAGTCAAGAGTCTGAAAAAGTCATGCATCTGCGTCGGAGGAGCCGTGGTCGAGCGGAGCGTCAGCGACGGCGAGCTTCACCAGTCAGTCAGCAGGGATCCAGCGCAGGGAGGTCAAAGTCAAGTCCCAGTCCTGAGAAGCGCTCGAAGACGTGTAGCCGCTGTGGACAACACCACCGCTACAAATGTCCAGCGCAGGGAGCTAAATGCAGGTCATGTAACTCTTATGGTCATTTTGCAAAATTTTGTTACTCCAATAATAAAAAAGTCAGTCATTTAGAGTCTTTTAGTTCAACTGGTAGTCAAGATAATTTTGTTGGAATTTTAAATTGTCATAACTTCAGTCATAGTCATAAGTCTAGTCAATATAATTGTCATTTAGAGTCACAAAGTCATCACAATCAAAATCATTACAGACATAGCGGGTTGTCATACACACAGTCAGATCCTAAATTACAATCAACGGTCAGGTCGCACATAGGCCAGTCGCAGTCAATGTCTAAGAGATCTCATGAAGACTCATCTTGTCATAAAAAATATCCTGTGTCATATTTCTGTGATGAAAGTGGTGATAATGCCATATCTGAGAGGTCTAATAAAAAATGCCTCAGTGATGAAAAAAGGCTGGTGACTGATAGGTCTGAGAGATCCAATGAAGACTCTTGTCATATGTCATATCTCAATGATGAAAACACTAAACAGTCTGAGAGATTCACAGTCAAGTCAAAAAAGTCAAAAAGTCTTAGCCGAGATTCATATCTTAATGATGAGTACAGACACAAGTCTGAGGAATCTCACACAACAAACACTTGTAGAATTATTACAGCAAAGTCAACACATAGTAAACAGGTCAATACAGTCGAGTCAAAAGAAAACAAATACTATTCTAAGCAGTCGTGGAGCATAGACATTTTAGTTGGTCATACACAAATTAATTGCATTATTGACTCAGGAGCTGATATCAATATTATGTCAAAGAAAACTTTTCAATCTTTGAAATGTCAAAGTCAAATGTCACTTGAGAAATGTCAAATAAACGTTAGTGGGTTTGTTGGTATATCAATACCCATTATGGGCAAAGTCAATGTAAAATGTAGTTTATCTTTAAATAATAGCACTATTAGTGTAAATATAGTGTTTATAGTCGCAGATTTAGTTTGTCCGAATGTTTTAGGTCTACCAACTTGTAAAAAATTAGGTATAATTCAAAGAGTTTTCTCTGTGTCTCAACAAAATTTTAGTGAACAAATTCTTACACAATACAATGATGTATTTCAGGGTCTTGGATGTCTACCTCAAGTCTGTCGCCTGAAACTCAAACCTGAAGCAGTGCCATGCGTGGATGCTCCGAGAAGAGTACCCTTCGCTTTACTGAACAAACTGCGCGATGAATTGGATCGCATGGAGAAAATGCAGGTCATTGAAAAGGTTTTTAAACCTACAGAATGGGTGAACAGTATAGTGATAACAGTCAAAAGCACGGGTCAGTTACGAATTTGTTTAGATCCTAGAAATTTGAATAAGAATATTATAAGGGAAATTTATCCACTAAAGTCAATAGATGAGATCAGATCTCAACTAGCAGGAGCTGTTTGTTTTTCTCATTTAGATGCATTTTCAGGATTTTGGATGCTTAAACTAGATGAATATAGTTCTGATTTATGTACATTTCAAACACCTTTCGGTAGATATAAATATTTAAGGTTACCTTTTGGTATTAATGCATCGTCTGAAATTTTTCAAAGAGTCATGATGAATTTGTTCGGTGATTTAGAAGGAGTTCTAATATTCATCGATGATATTTTGGTATATGGACCAAACGAGTCAGTACATAATGAGAGAGTACATAAAGTCATGCAACGAGCACGTGAAGTCAATTTAAAGTTCAATAAGTCTAAATGTAAATTTTTAGTATCAGAAGTCTGTTTTTTAGGGTATGTTTTTAGTAAAGATGGTGCTAGGGTTGATGAAGAGAAAGTAAAAGCAATTGTCAATATGCCCACACCAAAAAATGTCAAAGAATTGCAAAGAATATTAGGTATGATCAATTATTTAGGTCCCTTTATTAGCAATTTGTCTCAAAAAACTCAAATTTTAAGAAATCTTTTGAAGAAAGATTCAGTCTGGACTTGGGATGAAAATCATAGTCAATGTCTTAAGAGTTTAATCGATGAAATTACAAATTCACCAGTTTTAGCTCATTATAATCCCAATGTACCATTAGTCTTGTCAGTCGATTCGTCAAAGTCAGCATTAGGAGCAGTCATTATGCAGAATAATAAACCTATTGCTTATAGTTCAAAAACATTAACTCAAACTCAGTCAAGGTATGCTCAAATTGAGAAAGAATTGTTAGCCATTCAGTTTGGTTGTGAAAAATTTCACCAGTATGTGTACGGTCATAAAGTAACTGTTCATACTGATCATAAACCTTTAGTCTATCTTTTTAAAAAGCCATTACATGATGTACCAGCAAGATTGCAACGTATGATGTTAACTTTACAAAAATATGATTTGGAAGTTATACATGTTCCAGGTAAAGAAATGTTTATATCTGACACTCTGTCTAGAGCAGCATTGAAAGAACATTATATACCTGAGAATGAGTCAGAAATATCTTGTCATGTCAATTTAATGCATTCAAGTCTAGCAGTCACAAAGGAGTACTGTACAAAATTGTTACAGAACACTAAGAAAGATGATACTCTGCAATTGTTGAAAAAGTATTATTATGAAGGTTGGCCAAAAAATAAAAATAATGTCAGTCTGTCAATAAAACCATTTTGGAACATACAAGCTGAAATTCATGTAGTCAAAGATTTGTTGTTCAAAGGGTCAAAATTAATAGTACCACAGTCAATGTATAAGGAAATGTTAGGTAAAATTCATGAAGGTCACCAAGGTATAAATAAATGCTTAAAACTGGCTAGAGAGTCTTTGTACTGGCCAAGCATGTCAGCTGATATTAAAAACTTGGTAGAACAATGTTATGTATGTGCACAATTTAAACCTAATAATCCAAAGGAACCACTAAAAAATTTTGAAATAAATAAATATCCATGGCAACAAGTAGGTGTTGATTTGATGTATTTTGATAACCTTACTTATTTAATTGTCACAGATTATTATTCTAAATTTATAGAAATAGCTTTGTTAAATAAAAACAGTACAGCAAAGAATGTAATAACACATTTAAAGTCCATTTTTGCTCGTCATGGAATACCTTTATCTTTAGTGTCTGATGGTGGTCCTCCTTTTCAGTCATTAGAATTTAAGAATTTTATGCATGAATGGGACATAGAACACATTGTAACTAGCCCATATCATCCACAGTCAAATGGTCAAGCAGAGAGTTCAGTCAAAATTATCAAAAATATGTTAAAAAAATGTAAAAGAAACTCATCTGATCCATACATAGCTTTATTACAGTATAGAAACACACCTAAGAATAATTTACCATCTCCAGCTCAATTGTTAATGTCCAGGAATTTAAGAAATAACATTCCTATGTCTTATAAGAAATTAAAACCTAAAGTGGTTACATTCAAAAATTATGAAGAATGTGTCCGTGTGTGTGATCTGACCTAGAAGAGGTCGTTTCCAATAATATAATTCTACAAGTGTAATAAACCAGTCTAATTATCTAAAGTCTTTAATATTTACCAACCGAACAATCATACACTCTCATTCAAAGTGAACCTCTCTAATATTCGAGGTCTGCACTCCAATCTCATTGCAGTACATCACCACCTTGAGACTGAGAAGCCCCATCTACTTTTCTTGACGGAGACCCAGATCAGATGTCCGTCTGATGCGGCATACCTCAGCTACCCGGGATACGCATTGGAGCACCATTTCCTGCAGCGTGCTGGGGTCTGTGTGTATGTCCGCAATGACATTTGTTGCCGGCGCCTTCGTCACCTCGAAGACCCTCATTTCTCGTCCCTATGGCTGTTGGTTGACACTGGTGTGGACAAAATTGTTTACACTTGTGTCTACCGATCGCACAGCGGTGATCAGGAGACAACTCGATTATTTGACCACCTCAGTGAGGCTGCTGACAATGCACTGCAGCGGCACCCTGACGCACACTTCATCGCTCTGGGGGATTTCAATGCCTGCCATCAGGACTGGCTTTTCCCGTACCAGAAGACCGACCACGCTGGGAGAGAAGCGCCTAACTTCGCGCTTTCAATGGGCCTTTCCCAGCTGGTAAAGCAAGCGACTAGGGTGCCTGATGTAGTTGGTCATACTGCCAATTGTCTGGACCTTCTGCTGACCACTGATCCGGACAGGTGTGTTGTAACAGTTTCCTCACCGTTGGGAACTTCAGACCACTGTCTGGTGAAGTCTGTGTCGACCTCCTCCCCACCAGATCACGACTCTCGTGGTGAACGACGAATGTGGCGATACAGGTCAGCAGACTGGGATGAGATGCGCCATTTCTTTGCGTCTTATCCTTGGCAGCAGGTCTGCTTCTCTTCTAGCAATCCGTCGAGCTGTGCGGATGCTATAACCGATGTGGTGCGTTAAGCTATGGAATATTTTATTCCCTATAATGACGTGCCCGTCGGTAACTCGGCTCGCCCATGGTTCAATGCCGATTGTGCCCAAGCTGCACAGCGTATGCACACGGCATTTCTCACCTGGGTTGACGCTCGTGACCGCGGAGCTCCGGATCTAAGCTCAAAGAAGAGAGCCTTTAACCGTGCTGCCAAGTCCTACAAAAAGGCGCTAATGAAGGCTCGCTTTGACCGTATTACCCATATTGGCAACAAGTTATCTGCGCAGCCTTCCGGTAGCAGATCTTTTTGGTCCCATGCCAAATCGGTCGAGGCGAACTTCTGTCGGCCCTCACTGCCTCCGCTGGTTAGGCCTGATGGAACACTGGCTCATACGGCGAGAGAGAAAGCAGGTCTCTTTGCATCTCTCTTTGCCCATAATTCGCGTCTTGATACTGGCAGTGCTACTCCACCTATTTTACCCCACTGCGGTACTTCAATGCCTGAGATTCGCATTCGGAACAAGGAGGTTCTGAGAGCACTGTGTCGTCTGGACGTGAATAAGGCTAGTGGTCCGGATGGTATACCAGCGATTGTTCTAAAAGCATGTGCGCTCGAGTTGTCTCCTGTATTGACACGCTTGTATCGCCTCTCATTTGGGACTGGTATAGTGCCCAAGTCCTGGAAGCTTGCCAACGCGCATCCCGTGCCCAAAAAGGGTAGTCGTGCCGATCCTACCAACTATCGGCCGATTTCGATCACCTCCATACTTTGCAAAATTATGGAGCGTGTATTGAACTCGCGCCTTTTGGCATACCTGGAAGGTAACGATCTCCTCAGTGACCGACAGTACGGGTTTCGCCGTAATCGGTCAACTGGGGACCTACTAGTGTATGCCACTCACTTGTGGGGCGTGGCACTCGAGAGGAATGGGGAAGCAATTGCTGTCTCCCTTGATGTCTCGAAGGCCTTCGACCGGGTATGGCACGCTGGCCTTTTGAGTAAGCTTCCAGCGTACGGCATTTCCCCTAGCCTGACTGGCTGGGTAAAAGACTTCCTGACTGAACGGTCCCTCCGAGTTGTTGTCGACGGATGCTCATTTGAGCCCATGTCGACTAATGCCGGTGTTCCTCAGGGGTCTGTTCTCTCTGCAACTCTGTTTCTGCTGCATATTAACGATCTGCTGATGCCCGGTATCTATGGGTGTGCAGATTACAGCACAGTTGTGGAGAGATACCTGCCGGATGCTCGGGCTTGTGGGGAATCAATCCGGTCCGAAAGAGAGGCCATGGTAGAGCGAACGAGTGTTGCACTTCAGGCAGTCTCCGAATGGGGCAATGCCAATCTTGTAGCATTCAATGCCGCCAAAACGCAGGCGTGTCTTTTCACCGCCAAAAGGAGCCCGTTCACCTTGGCTCCTACTTTTCGGGATGTATCCTTGGAGTGTACCGACCGCCTTCAGCTTTTGGGTATTGAGATTTCCTCGAACCTAAACTTTGGGCGGTTCATTGAGTCCAAGGCCAAGGTGGCTGCCAGAAAACTTGGTGTAATCGCAAAGGTCCGGCAGTATTTCACACCAGGGCAGCTTCTAATGTTGTACAAAGCACAGGTCCGTTCGTGTGTGGAGTACTGCAGCCACATTTGGGCTGGTGCTGCTAAGTGTCACCTGGCCACTTTGGATTCAGTGGAGAGGCGTGCGAAGAGGCTGATTGGTGACCCTGATTTAACTCGAGTCGGTCTCCAAAGCATAGAGCACAGGCGTAGAGTAGCCAGCCTTTCGGTGTTCTATAGGATACATTCTGGGGAGTGTGTGAGGGAATTGCACGATTTAATTCCCCCATCTCCGTTCCACCATCGGACGACCCGTCGTACGGCGAGTTTCCACCCTTATGTTGTTAACACCTCTACGATCCGGACGAAGCGTTTCGCCTCCTCCTTTATACCGCGTACATCGAGGGACTGGAACAATCTGCCGGCGGCGGTGTTTCCGTCGGACTACAATTTGAGTGTCTTCAAGGCTAGAGTGAATAGGCTCTTAATAAACTAGTGCGCTTTACCATCAACGATTGCGTCACTGCTTACCATCGGGCAGGATTGCGGTCAAGCGCTGGTTTATACTTTAATAAAAAAAAAAAAAGTATTGCATAATGTTAGTTATTACTGGCCACTAGCCCTATACTTATGTTAAAGTGAAATCACGTATTGTATAAATACAAGGATGGATATTAAAGGAAATCACGAATGATCATAATAGGGTATTTGACTAAAAAAAACTAATTATTCCGTCAGTCAGATTTCCAAAAAATACTAGACACGTATTTTTTTTTTTCATATAAACAAAAAATTAAGACGACACATCAAAATCAAAAATCAAAATTAAAAGTCATTTATTCAAATTAGGACGAGAATCAGCACTTTTTGAACGTCAATATTACATAAGACAGTCCCCCAAAACGCCCACCCATCGACACTTCCTAGTGCTTTCGCTGGGAAGAAGAAGTGGCGGAACAAACTCCCCAGCAGCACAGCTGTCTGTTCATTTTTAAAAAAACACATGTCTTTATACAATACTATGTATATTGATGAACACGATAAAATACAACAACAATGAAATTAATTACCATATGCCAGCTACCACGCCAAAATACCAGCAAAGCAAAACAATATATTTATATTTAAATGTAATTAACTAAAACTTGTTACTTAACTAAGAAGCCCCAGGCATAAAGGGCGTGACAGCTTACATATTTATGTAATGTAAAAAAGTAAATTATATGAACTCATATAACGTATTAATAAGCTAATTCCTGAGAAAGAACACAAACATTGTCCTGAGTTAATCAGAGCGACCAGCTATTCTTATCATTTAAATAATCATTCACGGAATAATATGCCTTTGAACAAAGCTTTGATTTAATTTGTGCTTTAAATGCATTGTAGGGTAAGTCTAGCAAAGCAGAGGGTATCTTGTTATAAAAAGCTATACCAAGCCCAACAAAAGAGTTATGAACATTTTGAAGTCGGTGAAAAGGGGCTCGCAAATTGTCCTTATTTCTGGTGTTAATATTATGAATATCACAGTTTTTGGTGTACACGTGAATATTTTGCCTAACATATAAGATGTTGGCTATGATGAACTGTGAAGCAACCGTGAGAATACCAATGTCTTTAAACAAATTTCTCAGAGAAAATCTGACACCGAGCTGGTAAATTGCTCTGACAGCTCGTTTTTGAAGTACAAATATATTTTGTATGTCAGCGGCTTTGCCCCACAGTAGAATACCTTAGGACTTACCCGTAGGACATAACGCTGTGGAAATAACTAAAGTAAACTAAACGAGCTGTATCAACGTCAGTATATAACGTCATCATCATCATCATTTCAGCCGAAAGACGTTCACTGCTGGACATAGGCCTTCCCCAAGGTTCTCCACGACGACCGGTCCTGTGCATCCAGCGGTTTCCCGCGACCTTCACCAGGTCGTCGGTCCACCTTGTCGGGGGCCTACCCACGCTACGTCTTCCGGTGCGTGGTCGCCACTCGAGAACCCGTCGGCCCCATCGGGCATCGGTCCTAAGGGCAATGTGTCCAGCCCACTGCCACTTTAGTGTAGCAATTCTTCGGGCTATGTCGGTTACTCTCGTTCTTCTGCAGATCTCCTCATTCCTGATTCGATCGCGCAGTGAAACCCCAAGCATAGCCCTCTCCATTGCCCTTTGAGTGACTTTGAGCCTTCTTTTAAGGCCCATTGTTAGCGATCACATCCCAATTCCAAAAGTCATCACTGGCAACACACACTGGTCGAAGACTTTTGTCTTGAGACACTGCGGTATTTCGGACGAGAAGATTTTACGTAGCTTCCCGAAAGCAGCCCAGCCGAGCTGGATTCGACGATTGACCTTTTTCTCGAAGTTGGACCTTCCTAACTGGATAGTTTGTCCCAGGTACACGTAACTGTCAACAACTTCGAGAACAGAGTCTCCAATCTTTATAGACGTCGGTACAACATGGGACACAGTGCGTTGAAAACTCGTGTGACGTCACTGCACGCTACACTTTTTTTAAAATTAATGTTGTTGATACTTACATAAACAATATCTAAAGAAAACCCCGTCCGACCCATAAGTACAATAAATGTTAGGTAAACACATGACCAAATAAAATATAAAATTTTACATAATCATCATAGTAACAATACTAATGAATTTTGAATTAATCATTTTTTCCGCGAATTAATTCGAACTTCCCCAAAACTTTGGTATTTTTAAAAAAGTGACAACACCATTTTATACGATGAGACTACCTGCCGCGTGCCCTGCCCCCTTTCGCTTGCGCATGTATTGCCTACCGCACGTGTATTTTCTCCTTATGTCAAATAATTTTTATTTTTTGGGGGGATTTTTTTTAGGTTTAGCCGCCCTTTGTTGTAGGCATGAGTAGAATAAGTTATCGAGACCTAACAATACCTTCACGGATCGGACAGGGTTTTCTATACATATTGCGTAAGTATAAGAATTTAGATATTCGTACAAGTCTTTATCTAACCTGGACTGTTACTATCCATCACCAGCTGTATACACGCCGACTCAGCATCTTTCACTGATAAATACAATTTCTCACATTGCCAACAAGCTATTGTTAAAAGCGACAAAAATTTAACAATCCATATGGTTACAACGATGGCCAAAGTTAGAGGCAACTGAAAGTTAAAGTCATAAAATTATATTAAGTTAAGAGACTACACTAAGAAAATTTATCGATTAAATAAAATTAATTTAAAATTGGCTATGGATCAGATACCAAGAATTGACTGGCACAATCATCAACAATAATTTGCTGACTATACCTACTTCATAAAAAAAATAAACTGAAATGATTTAAAAGCAAATATTAACTCATTATAATAATATTTATTTATATTGGACTTGGACTAATCCTAACATTTAATTTTACTTAGTTATATAAGAATGACATTTAAATATTTGTAAACCATAACGTTGTTGTAGATTGTGCAGTTGAAATGTTTGAAAAAAATATAAAGTAATTTAAATAATATAAAAACTTAAATATACTAAAGAATTTTAATATTATTAAATGGATGTTCAACATAGTTAAAATAATAAAAAAGTGACATTATTGAAAATATTCAACTGTATTCCTGGTCATAATATAAACCTTAGTACCAAATGAAAACTAAAAACACATTATATCATTTACTCACTTCGTGCGACAGTGCTTGCAAATATATTAAGTATATCTGTACAAAACAAAGGCTACGAATGAATGAGCTGTATGTTCGGTATACTACCTAAAAGAGAAGATTATGTTATTACATAATACGTTATTGGGAAATGAAATATTTATGCAACAATATAAAAAAAAAAAACACCAACTTACGAATACTTGAAAACATTTTGTATACAGTTTGAATGCTTCTAAAATATTTCGATATGTTTCATAAAACTTGTTACAGTATTCATCATTCTGTTCTTCGTTATTTATTATAAGTAATTTTTTGATCCATTCTTTCATAAACGTTGTCAACAATGTTGTGAGGCGGAAACCATAAATTAAATTAAGATCATATTGAGAGACCAGCAAGTCTCGGGAAGCGTCAATAAAATTAATCGACCCCATTTTAACATGTAAAACCGTACCCGGTACATTAAAAATGAAGCCTACAATAAAAAATGCGATCCAGCTCCAAATAATATAACTGCGAACAGTTTTTCTAATGTCAATGCTCCTATTGATGTCTTGAAGCTTTAATATAAGGGAAACGTGGCTACGGCTATGAACAATGTTGCAAACCATAAGCAAAAAATAGCCGAAGAAAGATGTAATGTTAGTTAACACAAAAATTGTAAAATAAATATCCTGTTTATGAATGAATTTCGTGAAGTCACTGTGTTTATCATTAAACAGACGACATATAGAACAGACATTAAAAAATGAAATTGTAAAAAACAGTAGTATGTGATACTTCTTCTCACACTTATGGATATAACTATTTCTTATTTTGAACTTTGAAGTGAAAAATATAGAGAGCATAATGTTGAAAGGTCGAACTATTGTTAAAATATCTTTGTCCAGTTTATTATTATTTTGTGTAGTGAGTAATAATTTATCTGAACTACTTGAGCTGTTGTTCCGCATGGTTACTACGCTCGATGCCACTACTGTTCGACGTAATAATAATGATGATGATTTATTTTCCATGAGTCCATCTATTGGTTTTTATATTTGTGGGTCTTGATCGTATCTAATATACATTGATAATTATAATTAATCAATTGTTGCTTTGTAGGTACTTCATACACAAATATAACATACAGTATGTTAAGAAAACCCTGTCCGACCCGTGAAGGTGTTGTTAGGTATCGATAACTGATTCTACTAATGCATACAAAACCGGGCTAAACTTAAAAAAAATCCTCCTAAAAAAATAAATATTATTTCGCAAAAAGAGGTAACTTAATAAATGTCAGTTAAGCACCCTTCCGCGGGCGGCGGGCGGCAGGGCACGTGGCACGTGGTCGCATCGCTATTCGCTTATAATAATAACGGTGTTGTCACTTTTTTAAACATTACCAAATTTCGGGGAAGTTGAAATTAATTCGCGGGAAAAAAAGATTATTTCAAAATTCATTTGTATTGGTTAGAGGATGATTACGTAAAATTTTATATTATACTCGTATTTGGTCATGTGTTTACCTAACCTTTATTATCCTTATGGGTCGGACAGGGTTTTCTTAACATACTGTATATATGTTAACACGTATATAAGTTACATACTACTACTACACTACATACTACTTATACTTTTTACTTATGATACACTTATATAATGATCGAATTCTTATTATAATTTGTCGATTTTGTCTTGTTGATAGGCTGGATAAAAGGTGAATAACAACCGCGGTAAAGCTATTGCATAGCATTTTTTTTTTATTCTTCATTTTTTTTTTCTTTTTTCTTTGTTTTTATTTATTATTATTATTTTATTTTAATTTTTTAATTATTTATTATTTTCTTTTTTTTTCTTCACATTTATTTCTTTTCTTTTTTTATTATTATTTCTTCATTATTTTTTTTTATTTATTTCATTTTCTTTTTATTTTCAGCTATTCGATGTTGTACATAAATCCCTATACACCTATATACTTTCTCATAAACAGCTGCTTATGTATTCGTCCGATTTCGGAGCAGGTCGTCTCGATTCGTGCGAGTTTCGTAGAGTCGTACAATACGTCTAATCGCACGCACACAACGCCGAAGACTGCCGAACTGAAACGACGTTAGGCGATGTACGGCCTTCAAGCCACACCTCCGTGCCCGTCGGAGTGGGGAGCGTGAGGTTTTTTCGTTACGGAATTTCTGGATTCGGTCCCCGCGCTCAAGGCCCGCGATAGAAGCTATCCAATAGCTTAAAAGTTCTAATATTGTCAAAGTCAGAACCGCGTTAATTTGTCGATTTATAGCGTCGTTCAATTGAAAAGTACAAATGTGACGTAGTATTTTCTTTTATAAATTTTAACCTAGTGCTTTACCGCAATCCCGCCTGATGGTAAGCAGTGATGCAATCGTGGATGGCGCGAAAACGCGCTACTTTATTAAAACCCTATTAACTCTAGCCTTGAAGATGCTTAAATTGTTGTCCGATGGAAACACCGCCGCTGGCAAATTGTTCCAATCCCTCGATGTACAGTATAAAAGAGGAGGAGAAACGCTTTGTTTGGATCGTTGTGGTGTCAACAACGTAAGGGTGCAAACTCTCTGTTCGACTGGTCGTCCGATGATGGAACGGAGATGGGGAATCAAATCATGCAGTTCCCTCACACACTCTCCAAAATGCAATTTAAAGAACGCTGACAGGTTGGCTACTATTCGCCTATGTTCGAGGCTTTGACTCTTCCCACGCCTCTCCACTGAATCTAAAGTATCCAGCAACTAAATAGAACTGGTATGACGTTTAGTTGATTAACAAAGACACGTGGTTCTTAGTTAAATCGAAGTTGACTAAAACATAGCTTACACATTTGCCGTGAAAATGTGCAAAAGGCTTCGGGGTTTAAAGGATTTTATGTTGTTAGACTTGTATTACTTAAAAAAAATCATTTCTATTAAACACACATTGAAGAAGTTAGTAATTTTACAAGAAAGCAAACTGCAGTAGTACAATAACATAAGTAGTTACGAGTCCTGTCACAGGTATTGGTAGAGTGGCGTCTACAGTAAACAGGCCAAATGCTGTCATCTTGCTGAAGGTCCGGTTAATTTGTAGCACGCGCTTGCACAGACGTTTCACACTATCTGTAAAGAAATAAACAAACCTTGTGCTAATTTACACTATAGACAAAAACGCCAACGACATACCAATACAAGCATGCCCCTTTACTGATCACATTCAGGGAAATTTACTACACGTATCACATTTATATTCTGTAACCAATCTTCCTGAATCAATATTGAACTCAGGAGAATTAATATTAATAATATTTATATAAGAATTTAGATATTCAAACAAACTCTTCTCTTCTAACCTGGACTGTTACTTTTCATCATAAGCTGTATACACGCCGATTCAGCTTCTTTCATAGATAAATGGAAGTTCTCACATTGCCAACAAGCTATAGTTAAAAGTGACAAAAATTGAACAACCCAAGGGATAAAAACGATGGCTGTAATTGGACGCAACTGAAAGTAAACAGAAGTAAAATTATATCAAGAGCCACCAGTGTTCTGCAACGGTGCAGAAACTACAGCGTGAAAACGTATTTAGTTTATAAAATTAATATTGTTACGAAGGCACCTTGTGTCGATGGCATAAGGTTCAATATTGCGTGACATGCTACAACAGCGAAGTGGCGACATCGAAATTTCTAGAAATTCGTCTCCGGTGATTTACCGTAGGTACCTGTAGAAGGTACTCGAAGTTGCTGTCGCTGTTGACGTAAACGACAACCCAACGAGAATTTTGAGGACTACGTAAAGTAACATCTGTAGTGTTATTGTGTGTGTACGACATGGACTTAGTGGACGTAAGGGAAGACATCGGTGTCACATCAGCTACGTTCTAGTTGTCATTACCTACTATCGACTGTACCTTCGTTGTCAGTAAAATTCGCAACCCTTAACGGGCATTTTGATACCCCCAGCCCGTAAGAATATAACAATGGATCACTGAATCATATGACAACAATTGACTAGAACAATCTAATCACAATCGCTTCTTATAGCATACAATAAAATTGACGCAACAGATGATTTGCATCGGTTAAATGATGTTTAGACAATGCAACTTTTATTGTAGATTCAACTTAATTAAAGCCATAGGCAATTAAATTGCACCGTGTAAATCAGTTTTAAACATAGAAAATTTAAGCTTAATACAGGATTTAGTACCATTAACAATAAATTTTATTAATAACGAACAATTACCGGAGATTTATTGTGAAAGACGGCAGAGTTGACATCTGTCGGGCATGTCACCGGCCGGGGGAATCAATAAGGCATATTATCTCCGGGTGTTCTCGTCTAGCTAACGGAGAGTACTGGCATAGACACAACCTTGTAGCCAGGATAATTCATCAGCAACTTGCTCTCAAATACAACCTTGTGGAATCAGAGGTGCCGTACTGTATATGCCCGACCCAGTTCTCGAAAATGGCCATATCACATTGTACTGGGATCGATCCATCATCACTGACAGGACTATTGTTGCCAATAAGCCTGATATAGTGATGGTGGATCGATCAGAGCGGCGTGCAATGATTGTTGACATAACCATCCCACATGATGAGAACCTCGTGAAAGCCGAGAAAGATAAACAAGTCAAGTATCTTGACTTGGCTCACGAGGTTGTCGACATGTGGGAGGTGGATTCAGCAATCATTGTGCCGATAGTCGTGACAGCCAATGGCTTAATAGCCAAGAGCCTCGACCAACACCTCAAGAGGCTCTCGTTAGGCAGCTGGATCAAAGGCTCGATTCAGAAAGCTGTACTTCTGGACACGGCTCGCATTGTCAGGAAGTTCCTCTCTCTGGAGCCCTGACCGCCGGCCGGTAGCTTGGACCCTATTCCCGATGCCGGTGGGTTACTATTTTTTATATTTTTAAATGTTTTTTATATATTTTTTATGTAGAAATATTTAAAAATGTAATTTATAAGTGTATTATAATTTTATTATATAATGCAATACATTGCGGGATATAGCTACAGACGCTTTTTTTTTGTGATTGTGAAATATGTAACAAAATTAATGACAAACTTGAAAATGTTCAGCTAAAAATAAATGGAATTCCTGGGTTAACCTAAACATAACCTCTTACCAAATGGACATTTTAAATACATTATGTTTATACTCACTTCGTGCTCTTGCAATAGTATTAAGTATAACTCCACAAAACAAAGAGTGTGAATGAACATGCCGTATGTTCGGGATAATATCTAAAAATGAAAAGTAAGTATGTCACTACATATTAGTAGGAAGTGAAATATTTATGTAACAAGATAAGCAAGCACTACGTTACTCACCAATACTCGGAAACATTTTGTATACAGTTTGTATGCTTCTAAAATATCTTGATATGTCTTAAAAGACTTGATACAGTATTCATGATTCTGTCCTTCGTAATATATTGTTAGTAATTCCTTAATCCATTCTTTCATATACGTTGTCAATAATTTCATGAGGTGGATACCATAAATTAAATTGACGTCATATTGAGTGACTTGAAAATTTCGGAAAAACTCAATAAAATAAATTGACTCTGCCTTTGTGACATAGTGAATCATAGCCGGTAAATTAAAAATACAGACTACAATAAAAAATGAGATCCAGCTCCAAATAATATAATTGCGAACAATTTTGCTAATGTCAATGCTTCTATTAATGTCTTGAAGCTTTATTATAAGAGAAACGTTGCTACGGCTATGAAAAATGTTGCATATGATAAGACAAATATAGCTGACGAATGATAAAGTATTGGTAATCCAAAAAGTTATATGATAAAAACCCATTTTATGATATTTCCAGAAATCACTGTTATTATCGTTAAAAAAATGAAATATAGAACAAACTATGAAAAATGAGACACTAAAAAACAGTAGTATGTGATACTTCTTCTCACACTTACTGATATAACTATTTCTAATTTTGAACTTTGAAGTGAACAATACAGAGAGCATAGTGTTGAAAGGTTGAATTATTTTTAGAACATCTTTGTCCAGTCTATAATTTTGTTTGTTATTGAGTAATATTTTAATTGGACGATTTGAGCTGTTGTTCCACATTGTTAGTATGCGACAAGTACTCTATGTTAAAATAACAATAGTGATTCGGTATTTTTCTATTGGCCCATCTGTAGGTTATTATATTAGTGAGACTTGCTAGTTAGATGATATCTAAATTGAAATTATTCAATCGGGTTTTTTTTATCAAATTACATAACATAATGATTCAATGAAATATGGCTTTTCTAATTTGAAAGGAATCTGCTTTGTTGGTTTGGTAATTTTTGATAATTATCTTCAACATCAAATTAAATTTGAGAATAAAAATATTCTTAGTATGACTAACTAATAAAGTAAAAGTTAATTAGGAACTAAAAGTAACATTTGCATGACTTTGTTTAAGGGACAGAGCTGACTCGTGCCTCGGAAAGCACGTTAACGTTGGTTCCGGTTGTTATACGAAAATCTAGTGGCAGTTGTTACGGGTTGTTGGAGCCTTCAAAAGTCGAATAATTGGTCTAACTGCAATGCTTCGATATCGGCTTCGGCTTGTGGAGGTTAGACGGCAGTCGCTTCACGGAAAATATCGAAGTTTAGCCAAAATCAGTACTTAGATTCGTAAAGCGGACCCCAGGCTCCAAAGCTGTTAAAGCTTCGGATGCGACTGGGATTAAGGCTGAGATGATGGTGATGATCATCCTTAAAGCCGTTTTTTGTTGACTAGATCTCTTTTTTTTTGGAAGAAGATGAAGACATCTTGTATTTAGCAAAGGCTTGAGATTTTTATATCCGTTCATGATATTGAGGATATGAAAAATATGAAACTTGAGATCCGATATTACAAATAGTATAATTTTGGATATTCTTACTAAATTAAGACTTCATTCTTTATCTATATGTCGGCGCAAGGCTAACTTAAACCTCTAAAACATTAACCTTTTAAGTTCAGACTGAACAGTTAGTATGACTGGATAGGTATAAATTGTTTTAGATTTATTTGTTGTTGTCAGTTTGCTTCTTTTCAATGTAGAAAGCCAGCACCCCAATTGCGTAACACTCTATTACTATGAATTGGAATCATTCTGAAGCAAATTGCTAATCAATTAGCTAATATGTTTGGAAAGTGAATCATCATCATTATCATCATCATCAGCCTCTACTCGTCTACTGCTGGACCTAGGCCTCCTCCATGGCACGCCAACAAGCTCGATCTTGAGCAGTTCTCCGCCAGCCACTACCGGCCACCTTTTTGATGTCGCCGCTCCATCTCGCCCAAGTGCGTTCTACACTACGTTTGCCGAGACGCGGTCTCCACTCGAGGACTCGTTTACCCCAACGGTTGTCGGTCCTGCGGCATATGTGACCAGCCCATTGCCACTTCAGTTTGCTAATTCTCAGAGCTATATCGGTGACTCTGGTCCTCTGTCGGATCACCTCATTTCTGATGCGGTCCTTCAGAGAGACGCCCAACATAGCCCGCTCCATAGCTCGCTGAGCGGCTTTAAACTTGTGGACTAGTATGACCGTTAGTGTCCACGTCTCGGCTCCATAAGTCATGACGGACTGGTTGAAGATTTTAGTCTTCAAACATTGGGGTATGGGCGACGAAAAAGTGAATAATAAAGCTTAAGTTGGAATTAATTCGATGGAAAAAATATGATTATTTCAAAATTCATTAGTATTGTTACTGCGATGATTACGTAAAAAAAATGTATTATATTTGGTCATGTGTTTACCTAACCTTTATTACTCTTATGGGTCGGACAGGGTTTTCTTTACATATTGTATACTAATGAATGTTATTGAACTGTCAAAATGAAACACATTGCTACTGATGGTATGCTACGCAATTACCCTTCAGGTTAAGATTAGCGGTTACTTTGATAGCAACCCATAATTGAGGGTTTATCCAAACTGATGTTTAAGAATAGTTATCTATGGTTAATTCATTTCATATTTAATAAGCGACATGCGTTAGCTTAATAATAGATTTGAATTAATACTTGTTTAATAGAATGCGTAAAAGTTTTCTTGGCAGCGCTCCAAAAATTTATAACAAAATACCAAATGACATTAAAAATATGCCACTGATACAATTTAGAAGCGCTCTTAATAAATTACTTATTGAAAAATGTTACTACACGTTAGACGAATTCTTGAATGATGGCTCAATGTAAAGAAAGTAATATTGTATATGTCGGAAATCGTCGATATAATTTTAATAGAAGTTGCTGATTTGATTTACGTAGTAGAGGGGCGAACGCTTGTGACGTTATTTTGTGATAGCGTCACATGGACAGAGTCGCTTTGGAAAGTGGGGTTCGTCGAACGGTCACTTTGCATCGAGACGCGGGCCAAGGCACATCACCGAACCGAAACTGTCGGTTTTCCTATTCAAATTGTTATTATGAAGATTGGAGGGTATATCTACACGTCGTGCTTCAATTCAAAACTAACCTACGAAATGGAACCCGTACCACCACACCAAGATGTTCCTCATTTGGGTCTGACATTTTAAGTTAAACAGTAATTATGCATGATTTTATATTGATGATTTTGATTATTTTGACTTAAATTTGTTGACATAAATTAAGAAGGAGTTGTTCCTCATCTGGGTCTGTCATTTTAATTGGAAATGGTAATTGTGCATGATTTTTGAAAGTATATTCTTAGTGCTTAGAATTTTGTTATAATGAGCCACATGAACACTATATTTTTGTACGCCTACTGGCATAACACAGCGCGTTATTTCTATGTAAGATCTGTAAATATTTACCTGTGTTAACAAATAAAATGATTTGATTTGATTTGATTTGATAAGAAATAGTAAAAGAATACGCAAATTATATTTATTTATTTTATTATTTATGTACACACAATAAAATACATAAAGATACGACAAAATTAAGATCTGAGTACAAAGGTGCTGCTTATTTATTAAGAAATTTCTTCCAGCAGACTTGCGAAAGGAGAAGTAAAACAGAAATGTAGACAATAGTGTGTAAGAACAAGGAGGAAATAAAATATGAATATGATAACTATTAAAGTAATAATATTGATTATACCTAAACATAAACCTAAAATAATTATATAAGCTAAACCAATAAAAGCAAAAATAAGTATACTACTTAAATAAATACATAATACTAAAATAAATATGTATAAACAATAAACAAATTCTCAAAATATAGACGAAAGGTAATGGTAGGTAACTCTAATTAATGTTACTTGCAAATTGTTGTAAAAGGAGTGTAAGGACTTGTAACAACGACGCTATTACGTTTTTTCATAAAAGATATGCAAAGCGGCTGTGAGGACAGATTGTCAACGAGAATATGATGAATATGTTGTTTTTCACTAGCATATCTTTGAAGTACGATTTCTGTAATTAATTGAGATGTTCGGTTTATTTTATTGTGTTTGTGAGCACTGTTTAACGAGAAGAATAAAAATGTACGTAAAAACAATTAGTAGTATTCATTTTTGCTACATCTGAGCCTAGCGGTGAAGACAACCGCTTTTAATACACAAAACAGTTTCTAAAAATTCTAATGACCATGGTACTCCATTATATATTATATAATAATCCAGCCAGGAAACATTAGCAATTTCACATCATTTTTGACATACTCTGTTGATTAACAATTTTTTGTATACATATATAAAGGAGTACCATGGTCATTGGAATTCGTAGAAACTATGGCGTCAACAGGGCGCATTCATCATTCTGTTCTTCGTTATTTATTATAAGTAATTTTTTGATCCATTCTTTCATATACGTTGTCAACAATGTTGTGAGGCGGAAACCATAAATTAAATTAAGATCATATTGAGAGACCAGCAAGTCTCGGGAAGCGTCAATAAAATTAATCGACCCCATTTTAACATGTAAAACCATACCCGGTACATTAAAAATGAAGCCTACAATAAAAAATGCGATCCAGCTCCAAATAATATAACTGCGAACAGTTTTGCTAATGTCAATGCTCCTATTGATGTCTTGAAGCTTTAATATAAGGGAAACGTGGCTACGGCTATGAACAATGTTGCAAACCATAAGCAAAAAATAGCCGAAGAAAGATGTAATGTTAGTTAACACAAAAATTGTAAAATAAATATCCTGTTTATGAATGAATTTCGTGAAGTCACTGTGTTTATCATTAAACAGACGACATATAGAACAGACATTAAAAAATGAAATTGTAAAAAACAGTAGTATGTGATACTTCTTCTCACACTTATGGATATAACTATTTTTTATTTTGAACTTTGAAGTGAAAAATATAGAGAGCATAATGTTGAAAGGTCGAACTATTGTTAAAATATCTTTGTCCAGTTTATTATTATTTTGTGTAGTGAGTAATAATTTATCTGAACTACTTGAGCTGTTGTTCCGCATGGTTACTACGCTCGATGCCACTACTGTTCGACGTAATAATAATGATGATGATTTATTTTCCATGAGTCCATCTATTGGTTTTTATATTTGTGGGTCTTGATCGTATCTAATATACATTGATAATTATAATTAATCAATTGTTGCTTTGTAGGTACTTCATACACAAATATAACATACAGTATGTTAAGAAAACCCTGTCCGACCCGTGAAGGTGTTGTTAGGTATCGATAACTGATTCTACTAATGCATACAAAACCGGGCTAAACTTAAAAAAAATCCTCCTAAAAAAATAAATATTATTTCGCAAAAAGAGGTAACTTAATAAATGTCAGTTAAGCACCCTTCCGCGGGCGGCGGGCGGCAGGGCACGTGGCACGTGGTCGCATCGCTATTCGCTTATAATAATAACGGTGTTGTCACTTTTTTAAAAATTACCAAATTTCGGGGAAGTTGAAATTAATTCGCGGGAAAAAAAGATTATTTCAAAATTCATTTGTATTGGTTAGAGGATGATTACGTAAAATTTTATATTATACTCGTATTTGGTCATGTGTTTACCTAACCTTTATTATCCTTATGGGTCGGACAGGGTTTTCTTAACATACTGTATATATGTTAACACGTATATAAGTTACATACTACTACTACACTACATACTACTTATACTTTTTACTTATGATACACTTATATAATGATCGAATTCTTATTATAATTTGTCGATTTTGTCTTGTTGATAGGCTGGATAAAAGGTGAATAACAACCGCGGTAAAGCTATTGCATAGCATTTTTTTTTATTCTTCATTTTTTTTTTCTTTTTTCTTTGTTTTTATTTATTATTATTATTTTATTTTAATTTTTTAATTATTTATTATTTTCTTTTTTTTTCTTCACATTTATTTCTTTTCTTTTTTTATTATTATTTCTTCATTATTTTTTTTTATTTATTTCATTTTCTTTTTATTTTCAGCTATTCGATGTTGTACATAAATCCCTATACACCTATATACTTTCTCATAAACAGCTGCTTATGTATTCGTCCGATTTCGGAGCAGGTCGTCTCGATTCGTGCGAGTTTCGTAGAGTCGTACAATACGTCTAATCGCACGCACACAACGCCGAAGACTGCCGAACTGAAACGACGTTAGGCGATGTACGGCCTTCAAGCCACACCTCCGTGCCCGTCGGAGTGGGGAGCGTGAGGTTTTTTCGTTACGGAATTTCTGGATTCGGTCCCCGCGCTCAAGGCCCGCGATAGAAGCTATCCAATAGCTTAAAAGTTCTAATATTGTCAAAGTCAGAACCGCGTTAATTTGTCGATTTATAGCGTCGTTCAATTGAAAAGTACAAATGTGACGTAGTATTTTCTTTTATAAATTTTAACCTAGTGCTTTACCGCAATCCCGCCTGATGGTAAGCAGTGATGCAATCGTGGATGGCGCGAAAACGCGCTACTTTATTAAAACCCTATTAACTCTAGCCTTGAAGATGCTTAAATTGTTGTCCGATGGAAACACCGCCGCTGGCAAATTGTTCCAATCCCTCGATGTACAGTATAAAATAGGAGGCGAAACGCTTTGTTTGGATCGTTGTGGTGTCAACAACGTAAGGGTGCAAACTCTCTGTTCGACTGGTCGTCCGATGATGGAACGGAGATGGGGAATCAAATCATGCAGTTCCCTCACACACTCTCCAAAATGCAATTTAAAGAACGCTGACAGGTTGGCTACTATTCGCCTATGTTCGAGGCTTTGACTCTTCCCACGCCTCTCCACTAAATCTAAAGTATCCAGCAACTAAATAGAACTGGTATGACGTTTAGTTGATTAACAAAGACACGTGGTTCTTAGTTAAATCGAAGTTGACTAAAACATAGCTTACACATTTGCCGTGAAAATGTGCAAAAGGCTTCGGGGTTTAAAGGATTTTATGTTGTTAGACTTGTATTACTTAAAAAAAATCATTTCTATTAAACACACATTGAAGAAGTTAGTAATTTTACAAGAAAGCAAACTGCAGTAGTACAATAACATAAGTAGTTACGAGTCCTGTCACAGGTATTGGTAGAGTGGCGTCTACAGTAAACAGGCCAAATGCTGTCATCTTGCTGAAGGTCCGGTTAATTTGTAGCACGCGCTTGCACAGACGTTTCACACTATCTGTAAAGAAATAAACAAACCTTGTGCTAATTTACACTATAGACAAAAACGCCAACGACATACCAATACAAGCATGCCCCTTTACTGATCACATTCAGGGAAATTTACTACACGTATCACATTTATATTCTGTAACCAATCTTCCTGAATCAATATTGAACTCAGGAGAATTAATATTAATAATATTTATATAAGAATTTAGATATTCAAACAAACTCTTCTCTTCTAACCTGGACTGTTACTTTTCATCATAAGCTGTATACACGCCGATTCAGCTTCTTTCATAGATAAATGGAAGTTCTCACATTGCCAACAAGCTATAGTTAAAAGTGACAAAAATTGAACAACCCAAGGGATAAAAACGATGGCTGTAATTGGACGCAACTGAAAGTAAACAGAAGTAAAATTATATCAAGAGCCACCAGTGTTCTGCAACGGTGCAGAAACTACAGCGTGAAAACGTATTTAGTTTATAAAATTAATATTGTTACGAAGGCACCTTGTGTCGATGGCATAAGGTTCAATATTGCGTGACATGCTACAACAGCGAAGTGGCGACATCGAAATTTCTAGAAATTCGTCTCCGGTGATTTACCGTAGGTACCTGTAGAAGGTACTCGAAGTTGCTGTCGCTGTTGACGTAAACGACAACCCAACGAGAATTTTGAGGACTACGTAAAGTAACATCTGTAGTGTTATTGTGTGTGTACGACATGGACTTAGTGGACGTAAGGGAAGACATCGGTGTCACATCAGCTACGTTCTAGTTGTCATTACCTACTATCGACTGTACCTTCGTTGTCAGTAAAATTCGCAACCCTTAACCGGCATTTTGATACCCCCAGCCCGTAAGAATATAACAATGGATCACTGAATCATATGACAACAATTGACTAGAACAATCTAATCACAATCGCTTCTTATAGCATACAATAAAATTGACGCAACAGATGATTTGCATCGGTTAAATGATGTTTAGACAATGCAACTTTTATTGTAGATTCAACTTAATTAAAGCCATAGGCAATTAAATTGCACCGTGTAAATCAGTTTTAAACATAGAAAATTTAAGCTTAATACAGGATTTAGTACCATTAACAATAAATTTTATTAATAACGAACAATTACCGGAGATTTATTGTGAAAGACGGCAGAGTTGACATCTGTCGGGCATGTCACCGGCCGGGGGAATCAATAAGGCATATTATCTCCGGGTGTTCTCGTCTAGCTAACGGAGAGTACTGGCATAGACACAACCTTGTAGCCAGGATAATTCATCAGCAACTTGCTCTCAAATACAACCTTGTGGAATCAGAGGTGCCGTACTGTATATGCCCGACCCAGTTCTCGAAAATGGCCATATCACATTGTACTGGGATCGATCCATCATCACTGACAGGACTATTGTTGCCAATAAGCCTGATATAGTGATGGTGGATCGATCAGAGCGGCGTGCAATGATTGTTGACATAACCATCCCACATGATGAGAACCTCGTGAAAGCCGAGAAAGATAAACAAGTCAAGTATCTTGACTTGGCTCACGAGGTTGTCGACATGTGGGAGGTGGATTCAGCAATCATTGTGCCGATAGTCGTGACAGCCAATGGCTTAATAGCCAAGAGCCTCGACCAACACCTCAAGAGGCTCTCGTTAGGCAGCTGGATCAAAGGCTCGATTCAGAAAGCTGTACTTCTGGACACGGCTCGCATTGTCAGGAAGTTCCTCTCTCTGGAGCCCTGACCGCCGGCCGGTAGCTTGGACCCTATTCCCGATGCCGGTGGGTTACTATTTTTTATATTTTTAAATGTTTTTTATATATTTTTTATGTAGAAATATTTAAAAATGTAATTTATAAGTGTATTATAATTTTATTATATAATGCAATACATTGCGGGATATAGCTACAGACGCTTTTTTTTTGTGATTGTGAAATATGTAGCAAAATTAATGACAAACTTGAAAATGTTCAGCTAAAAATAAATGGAATTCCTGGGTTAACCTAAACATAACCTCTTACCAAATGGACATTTTAAATACATTATGTTTATACTCACTTCGTGCTCTTGCAATAGTATTAAGTATAACTCCACAAAACAAAGAGTGTGAATGAACATGCCGTATGTTCGGGATAATATCTAAAAATGAAAAGTAAGTATGTCACTACATATTAGTAGGAAGTGAAATATTTATGTAACAAGATAAGCAAGCACTACGTTACTCACCAATACTCGGAAACATTTTGTATACAGTTTGTATGCTTCTAAAATATCTTGATATGTCTTAAAAGACTTGATACAGTATTCATGATTCTGTCCTTCGTAATATATTGTTAGTAATTCCTTAATCCATTCTTTCATATACGTTGTCAATAATTTCATGAGGTGGATACCATAAATTAAATTGACGTCATATTGAGTGACTTGAAAATTTCGGAAAAACTCAATAAAATAAATTGACTCTGCCTTTGTGACATAGTGAATCATAGCCGGTAAATTAAAAATACAGACTACAATAAAAAATGAGATCCAGCTCCAAATAATATAATTGCGAACAATTTTGCTAATGTCAATGCTTCTATTAATGTCTTGAAGCTTTATTATAAGAGAAACGTTGCTACGGCTATGAAAAATGTTGCATATGATAAGACAAATATAGCTGACGAATGATAAAGTATTGGTAATCCAAAAAGTTATATGATAAAAACCCATTTTATGATATTTCCAGAAATCACTGTTATTATCGTTAAAAAAATGAAATATAGAACAAACTATGAAAAATGAGACACTAAAAAACAGTAGTATGTGATACTTCTTCTCACACTTACTGATATAACTATTTCTAATTTTGAACTTTGAAGTGAACAATACAGAGAGCATAGTGTTGAAAGGTTGAATTATTTTTAGAACATCTTTGTCCAGTCTATAATTTTGTTTGTTATTGAGTAATATTTTAATTGGACGATTTGAGCTGTTGTTCCACATTGTTAGTATGCGACAAGTACTCTATGTTAAAATAACAATAGTGATTCGGTATTTTTCTATTGGCCCATCTGTAGGTTATTATATTAGTGAGACTTGCTAGTTAGATGATATCTAAATTGAAATTATTCAATCGGGTTTTTTTTATCAAATTACATAACATAATGATTCAATGAAATATGGCTTTTCTAATTTGAAAGGAATCTGCTTTGTTGGTTTGGTAATTTTTGATAATTATCTTCAACATCAAATTAAATTTGAGAATAAAAATATTCTTAGTATGACTAACTAATAAAGTAAAAGTTAATTAGGAACTAAAAGTAACATTTGCATGACTTTGTTTAAGGGACAGAGCTGACTCGTGCCTCGGAAAGCACGTTAACGTTGGTTCCGGTTGTTATACGAAAATCTAGTGGCAGTTGTTACGGGTTGTTGGAGCCTTCAAAAGTCGAATAATTGGTCTAACTGCAATGCTTCGATATCGGCTTCGGCTTGTGGAGGTTAGACGGCAGTCGCTTCACGGAAAATATCGAAGTTTAGCCAAAATCAGTACTTAGATTCGTAAAGCGGACCCCAGGCTCCAAAGCTGTTAAAGCTTCGGATGCGACTGGGATTAAGGCTGAGATGATGGTGATGATCATCCTTAAAGCCGTTTTTTGTTGACTAGATCTCTTTTTTTTTGGAAGAAGATGAAGACATCTTGTATTTAGCAAAGGCTTGAGATTTTTATATCCGTTCATGATATTGAGGATATGAAAAATATGAAACTTGAGATCCGATATTACAAATAGTATAATTTTGGATATTCTTACTAAATTAAGACTTCATTCTTTATCTATATGTCGGCGCAAGGCTAACTTAAACCTCTAAAACATTAACCTTTTAAGTTCAGACTGAACAGTTAGTATGACTGGATAGGTATAAATTGTTTTAGATTTATTTGTTGTTGTCAGTTTGCTTCTTTTCAATGTAGAAAGCCAGCACCCCAATTGCGTAACACTCTATTACTATGAATTGGAATCATTCTGAAGCAAATTGCTAATCAATTAGCTAATATGTTTGGAAAGTGAATCATCATCATTATCATCATCATCAGCCTCTACTCGTCTACTGCTGGACCTAGGCCTCCTCCATGGCACGCCAACAAGCTCGATCTTGAGCAGTTCTCCGCCAGCCACTACCGGCCACCTTTTTGATGTCGCCGCTCCATCTCGCCCAAGTGCGTTCTACACTACGTTTGCCGAGACGCGGTCTCCACTCGAGGACTCGTTTACCCCAACGGTTGTCGGTCCTGCGGCATATGTGACCAGCCCATTGCCACTTCAGTTTGCTAATCCTCAGAGCTATATCGGTGACTCTGGTCCTCTGTCGGATCACCTCATTTCTGATGCGGTCCTTCAGAGAGACGCCCAACATAGCCCGCTCCATAGCTCGCTGAGCGACTTTAAACTTGTGGACTAGTATGACCGTTAGTGTCCACGTCTCGGCTCCATAAGTCATGACGGACTGGTTGAAGATTTTAGTCTTCAAACATTGGGGTATGGGCGACGAAAAAGTGAATAATAAAGCTTAAGTTGGAATTAATTCGATGGAAAAAAAATGATTATTTCAAAATTCATTAGTATTGTTACTGCGATGATTACGTAAAAAAAATGTATTATATTTGGTCATGTGTTTACCTAACCTTTATTACTCTTATGGGTCGGACAGGGTTTTCTTTACATATTGTATACTAATGAATGTTATTGAACTGTGAAAATGAAACACATTGCTACTGATGGTATGCTACGCAATTACCCTTCAGGTTAAGATTAGCGGTTACTTTGATAGCAACCCATAATTGAGGGTTTATCCAAACTGATGTTTAAGAATAGTTATCTATGGTTAATTCATTTCATATTTAATAAGCGACATGCGTTAGCTTAATAATAGATTTGAATTAATACTTGTTTAATAGAATGCGTAAAAGTTTTCTTGGCAGCGCTCCAAAAATTTATAACAAAATACCAAATGACATTAAAAATATGCCACTGATACAATTTAGAAGCGCTCTTAATAAATTACTTATTGAAAAATGTTACTACACGTTAGACGAATTCTTGAATGATGGCTCAATGTAAAGAAAGTATTATTGTATATGTCGGAGATCGTCGATATAATTTTAATAGAAGTTGCTGATTTGATTTACGTAGTAGAGGGGTGAACACTTGTGACTTTATTTTGTGATGGCGTCACATGGACAGAGTCGCTTTGGAAAGTGGGGTTCGTCGAACGGTCACTTTGCATCGAGACGCAGACCAAGGCATATCACCGAACCGAAACTGTCGGTTTGCCTATTCAAATTGTTATTATGTAGATTGGAGGGTATATCTACACGTCGTGCTTCAATTCAAAACTAACCTACGAAATGGAACCCGTACCACCACACCAAGATGTTCCTCATTTGGGTCTGACAGTTTAAGTTAAACAGTAATTATGCATGATTTTATATTAATGATTTTGATTATTTTGACTTAGATTTGTTGACATAAATTAAGAAGGAGTTGTTCCTCATCTGGGTCTGTCATTTTAATTGGAAATGGTAATTGTGCATGATTTTTGAAAGTATATTCTTAGAATATATGCTTAGAATTTTGTTATAATGAGCCACATGAACACTATATTTTTGTACGCCTACTGGCATAACACAGCGCGTTATTTCTATGTAAGATCTGTGAATATTTACCTGTGTTAACAAATAAAATGATTTGATTTGATTTGATTTGATAAGAAATAGTAAAAGAATACGCAAATTGTATTTATTTATTTTATTGTTTATGTACACACAATAAAATACATAAAGATACGACAAAATTAAGATCTGAGTACAAAGGTGCTGCTTATTTATTAAGAAATTTCTTCCAGCAGACTTGCGAAAGGAGAAGTAAAACAGAAATGTAGACAATAGTGTGTAAGAACAAGGAGGAAATAAAATATGAATATGATAACTATTAAAGTAATAATATTGAATATACCTAAACGTAAACCTAAAATAATTATATAAGCTAAACCAATAAAGGCAAAAATAAGTATACTACTTAAATAAATACATAATACTAAAATAAATATGTATAAACAATAAACAAATTCTCACAATATAGACGAAAAGTAATGGTAGGTAACTCTAATTAATGTTACTTGCAAATTGTTGTAAAAGGAGTGTAAGGACTTGTAACAACGACGCTATTACGTTTTTTCATAAAAGATATGCGAAGCGGCTGTGATGACAGATTGTCAACGAGAATTTGATGAATATGTTGTTTTTCACTAGCATATCTTTGAAGTACGATTTCTGTAATTAATTGAGATGTTCGGTTTATTTTATTGTGTTTGTGATCACTGTTTAACGAGAAGAATAAAAATGTACGTAAAAACAATTAGTAGTATTCATTTTTGCTACATCTGAGCCTAGCGGTGAAGACAACCGCTTTTAATACAAAACGCAGTTTCTAAAAATTCTAATGACCATGGTACTCCATTATATATTATATAATAATCCAGCCAGGAAACATTAGCAATTTCACATCATTTTTGCCATACTCTGTTGATTAAAAATTTTTTGTATACATATATAAAGGAGTACCATGGTCATTGGAATTCGTAGAAACTATGGCGTCAACAGGGTTGACGCCATTGTCTCCAACACTAGGATCAGACTTAGCAATAATGAATACATAGACTTTGATTAATATTTGTTTAATAGAACTATTGATAAAACGAAAACGCATGGCGCGTGTTTTACATACATGTTTAAACATATTAAGCAATGAATAATAAATTCAATGTTGAAATTGAGTGTTAGAAATAGTAAAACGAATTAGAAAATTATATCTTTGCTGTGAAATTATGTTAAAAGTTTTGGAACGATTTTATTTTGTTTGATTTGTGTTACTCCAAATAAAAAAAAATAATAAAAACATATCAATTGTAGATCTGTATATTGAAGAAAAAAATAATTTTACAGAAAAGCAAACTGCAGCAGTACAATAATGTAAGTAGTTAAGAGTCCTGTCACAAGTATCGGTAGAGTGGCGTCTATAGTAAACAGGCCACATGCTGTCATCTTACTGAAGGTCCGGTTAATTTGTAGCACGCGCTTGCACAGATGTCTGACATTATCTGTGAGGAAATAAGCAATAATTGAGTTTCTGTACATGAATAATTTAAAAAAATACACTAAGAACATACCAATACAGAGGGCCTCTTTAATGACTACATTAATTTGTTACATTGTAAGGTTTAGCGTTTTAGTTTTATGATCATATTTTAATTTCACAACAAACATTGTAAATAAAATAAATATATTTACAATGTTATAAAATATTATCTTGGCACATCTTGTTTAGCTCACTTTTTATGGCGAAATCAAGGATTTAGAAAACATTCATATTAAAAAAAAAAAAAAATTGATAAAATCCAAAACCTAAAAAAAACATAGATTTTAATGCTACAGTTTTTAACATTAATTTTTAATACCAATAATACCTTATCAAACGTTAAAATCAGGGTAATTAAATGTGTTGTTAGATATTTATGTAAGTATAATCATTTAGAGATTCGTACAAAATATTGTTCTAACCTGGGCTGTTACTATCCTTCACAAGCTGTATACACGCCAACTCAGCTTCTTTGACAGATAAATAAAAATTGTCACATTGCCAACAAGTTATTGTTAAAAGTGACAAAAATTTAAAAATCCATGTAATTAAAAAGATGACGGAAATTAGAGGCAACTGAAAGTAAATAATAGTAAAATTATATTAAGTGCGACCTGTGTTCTGAAATGATTTAGCAACTACGCCGTGAAGCCTTACTTATTCAATGAAATCAATTTAACATTTGGTAACTGAATCAGACAGCAGGAATTCAGTAGTACTAAAAGAAATTTAACGTGTGTCACGGTACACAGTAAAATAAGAGAAAAATCTTCTTAAAAAATAAACAAAACGTTTAATGTGAGAGGTAGAGACAATAAAGGAGTGAAGGATGTACTATTCTTTTCTCTTATTCTCGTGTAATAAAATGTGGCACATACTTGAAATTTCAATTTAAGATATCTTTAAAATGAAATTAAAGAAGGAAATAAAAACTGAATCACAGTATTTCGTACCCTTACAATCATTACATTTCTTGAACTTTAATATCGTGTAGTAGATAATGAAGCTTATATAAAATATGCTAGTAACTTCAGACAATCCTTAAAAATTTAAGTGAAATTAACGTACCCTATTATCGAATGAGAACATTAAATAAATTATATTTATTTATACTCACTTCGTGCGGGAATGCTTTCAATTGTATTAGGTATATCTCCACATAACAAAGAGTGCGAATGAACGAACCGTAGGTCCGGCATAATATCTAAAAAAGAAGAATGTGTCATTACATGTGTCAGTGGAAAGTGAAATATTCATGTAACAAAATAAGCAAGCTCCGACTTACTAATACTTGGAAACATTTTGTATACAGTTTGTATGCTTCTAAAATATTTTGATACGTCTTAAAAGCCTTGTTACAATAGTCATCATTCTGTTCTTCGTTATTTATTGTAAGTAACTTATTGATCCATTCTTTCACATACATTGTCAATAATGTTATGAGACGTATAGCATACATTAAATTGAGATCATATTGTATGTTCAGTAAATTGCGGGAAGCGTCAATAAAATAAAATGTCATTTTTGTGATTTGAAAAACCGTACTCGGTAAATTAAAAATACCAACTATAGTAAAAAATGAGATCCAGCTCCAAATAATATAACTGCGAATACTTTTGCTGATGTCAATGCTCCTATTAATGTCTTGAAGCTTTAATATAAGGGAAACGTTGCTACGGCTATGAACAATGTTGCAAACCATAATAAAAGTTACGCTGGAGAAAGATATAATGTTAGTTACCCAAAAAGTTATAAGATAAATTCTCTGCTTATGATATTTCCCGAAATCACTGTTATTATCGTTAAAAAGATGAAATATAGAACAAACGTTGAAAAATGAGACACTAAAAAACAGTAGTATGTGATACTTCTTCTCACACTTACTGATATAACTATTTCTAATTTTGAACTTTGAAGTGAACAATAAAGAGAGCATAATGTTGAAAGGTTGAACTATTGTTAAAATGTCTTTGTCCAGTTTATTATTATTTTGTGTAGTTAATAATAATTTAACTGAACGACTTGAGCTGTTGTTCCGCATGGTTACTTCGCTTGATGTTATATTAATAATGATGATTCATTTTCCACGGGTCCATCCTATGGTTTTTCTATTTGTGTGTCTTGATCCTATCTATATAAATTGAAAATAATTAATGAAGGTTCTTGTCAACATACACAAAAGGACTATTACTGAATTCGTCGTCAAATATGCCTTTTCTTTTTCAGAAAAAGTGTGCTTCGTCGGTTTGATCATGTTGATAGGATGAATAAAACCTGAAGGCATTTACAAAGTAAATGTAAATGGGAACATAAAAAATGAGATCCGGTATTACAAATACTATAATTTTTAACCTTTTTCATTTTGTCAAAGTCATTTTAGCCAGCTGATACTTCTATGAAGTTCTTGGTTTCTCAAATTATGAGGACTGTGGGTGCATCTTCCCTGATTTCACACCCAAGTATGTTGACTAGAAAGTGGTAAACATCTACACTAAAATTATAAAGAGGAAAGCTTTGTATTTTTGTATGTTACGAATAAACTCAAAAAATACGGGACCGATTTTAACAATTCTTTTTTCATTAGAAAGCTACATTATCACTGAGTAACATAGGCTATATTTAGTACCAGATTACTATAGAAATCTTTAGAAGTTCTTATAAAAACCAACCGAAGGTGTAAAAAAATTAGTCATAAAATGTCATTCATCGCATACGCTGCGAAAAGTATTAATGATAGGACAAAAAATGTTGGACAGTATTATAGAATTGAAATTTTCTAGACGTAAAGTTAGAAGTCCGGATTAAATGATAGGGTACTTTTTATTTTATTCCTTTGGTGGACATGAAAATTACACGTTGGCTTAACACTAAATAGCTTATGCTGCAGTGGTATACGTCAGAGTTATACATACAAGTTGCATTAGTTACTTCGAAAACCAAAGTTGCTCTCATCTAACAGGTATCAATACCTAGGTTAGAATTATGCTAAGCGGTTATCTTAGTTAAATTGACGGGGGACGTTGCTAAAAGTCTGGATGTAAATTTGTTAGATGTTCACGCTTGGACGGATTCCGAAGTTTTTCCAAGCCGTTGGAAAACCTTTGTGGCTAATAGAACTGCAGAAATCTTAAACACATTGGATACACAATATTGATCGTACGTTCCATCCAAACAAAAACCAGCATTGTGCCTATCGAGGCGTAGCTCCAGGGGACCTCGGCAATACTTCGATAATATTAAAGAAGATATTAAAGAAATAAGTATTTTTACAGGAGAGCAAACTGCAGCAGTACAGTAACGTAAGCAGTTAAGAGTCCTGTCACAGGTATCGGTAGAGTGGCGTCTACAGTAAACAGGTCACATGTTGTCATCTTACTGAAGGTCCGGTTAATTTGTAGCACGCGCTTGAATAGACATCTGACATATTCTGTATGAAATAAATACAAATTAAGTTTATTTTTTTCATCTATATATTTTTAAGACATCTTATAATAATGTACTTTAATAATGGCGACATAAATGTTATACTTATTGTACTTTTTTAATGAATTGTACACAGGCATACACAGTGGGCACAGGGGTCCTTTGCTGCGGTCAGGTATTTTAGCATCACTAAGCATTGTAAAACAGAAAATTTTATGAACTTATATAACGTGTTATTAAGCTAAGAAGAAAGTAAATTAAAGATTTTCATTCCACATTTCCAAAACTGATTCTTGCAACCCATTTTCCGGAATCATCATTGAAATTATACAATACATGTATGGTGTATACAATAAATGTCAACAATTCTTATCTCTTCATAAGAATTATTGACATTTATTGTATACACCGGGCCATTCTCAATGGTCCACTGGAAGGACTAAGTGCAGAAACAAAACCCGTAACATAGGACATAGAACATAGAAAACCATGCCATTTTAATCATCTTCCGAAGACAGCCTACTTCATTTAAGATTATTCAATGAATAATAAACATTATTTAAAAAATAGATTTATGAATAATTAAAAAAAAAAACTGAAATATCATGCTCGACCAAAATTAACGTATGATGAATTTCAAAACAGCCTATAATATGCGAGGATGATTCCTGTTCCTCATGTCTCCACACTAGGAATAATGAGTTTATATATTTGCAGGATCTTTTGTTCTTAACTGAACTGTTTTAATCTATTACAAGCTGTATACACGCTGGCTCTTTCACTAATAAATAAAAGTTCTGACATTGCCAACAAGTAATTGTTAAAAGTGAAAATATTTTAACAATCCATACAAACATTCCTGAAGATAGAGGCATCTGAAAATAAACAGTTGTAAATTTATTAATATTAAGAGCCGATCATGGTCTGTAATAGTACAGCAACTACTTATACTGCGAAAACGTATTCATTAAAAAAAATGTCAGATATCAGGAATTGAATAATATAATCGCGATAGTACCTCAATGAAAATATAATTGAGTGTGCGGCACCGTACGCGATAATAATAAGAGAGTGGCTTCATAAAACAACGTGTCTCTCACACTTGAGAGACACATTCCTCTCAATCTTATTCTCGTGTAACGAAATGTGCCTAATCGTGGCGCGTGCTTTAAATTTCATTAAACATTTCCTGGCACCAATTACGATACTTCTAAAATAATTGTAGAAAAAATTAAGCCTGATTTAGTGCCATAAATGAGTATGCCTGAATTAGTGCCATAAGTCATATAATATAGATGAAAAGCATTTCGGCATTTTGCTTAAGATTTGACTGAAGTAAAAATGAAAATGCAAAAGTAAATATGTTTGAATTGTTTCCCTTCAGTGATTTTCAAAATAATAGAAAATGTATATGTTATAGTATATAAATGTATATAATAAAATGTATAAGTATATATATATGTCGGAGATCGTCGATATAATTTTAATAGAAGTTGCTGATTTGATTTACCTAGTAGAGGGGCGAACGCTTGTGAGGTTTTTTTGTGATGGCGTCACATGGACAGAGTCGCTTTGGAAAATGGGGTTCGTCGAACGGTCACTTTGCATCGAGACGTGGACCAAGGCACATCTCCGAACCGAAACTGTCGGTTTGCCTATTCAAATTGTTATTATGAAGATTGGAGGGTATATCTACACGTCTTGCTTCAATTCAAAACTCACCTACGAAATGGAACCTGTACCACCACACCAAGATGATGTCGACCCTACCGCTCTGCCGTCGCTGTCTCCGACATCAGAAGTGGAATAAAGAACTACACTGCTCACAATCTCGTTATAAATCAAGGAACAGAATAACAGTCACTTTCTACCAATATTTTTAAAATACTTGTGCGATTACTTGTGTGGTAGTTGTTCATTGCCTTTGTATGAGCTTCTGTAAATGCTGGATGCACTGGCAGTGAGGCTGGAAGTAAACGTCACGTTACGAGGTGCGCTTAATTGCTGGCGCAGAGATCGCTCCGCGCAAGGTGCGCTGCAGGAGTGTGCTGCAGGCATGTACGTGCGGCTGGACGCGGCGCTGTCACGACAGTGCTGACTGATTCTTGGCGCGCGACAGTGCTGGCTGTTGATTGGCGAGCGAAGTGCGCTTGCGGAGCGCGTAAGGTGCGCTAGCGGAGCGCGCAGGGTGCGCTTGTGGAGCACGCACGGTGGGCTTGCGGATGAGCTTGCGGAGCGTGCAAAGTGCGCTTGCGGAGCGTGCTTCTAGCTGCTTGGTGAATCGCATCAATGGCGTGTGGCGCTGCTGGAGCTGCGTGCGGCGCAGCCGGTGCTGCATGCGCTTTGCGGAACGCCCAAGGTTTCAAGACTTGAGCCTCTACTCTGCAGGGGATGAGAAGATTTCAGGACAGCATCTACTCTGCAGGCGATGAGAAGGTTTCAAAATATCCAAAATGTTTGTGGTAACGTAATGAGATTTTATGAGAGCTTAGAGATGTCTGGTGTGCAACGGTTGACAACTGCCAAGTGGCAGGTGTTTGTGGGAAATTGCCATAATCCGGTCAGTCGTACTATTTTTATTTTGATTCCTTGGCCGAATGTTCTCTTGTCAAGCAATCTGTAATTTCATTGGTGTACACGCGCCAGTATATATATAGTGTACAAGGTTGTGCCAGTGTATTGTGTACTGAACAATTTCTTTGCGACATGAAAATAAGAGTTATTTGCAAATTTTATTTCTTGTACTACCCGTATTGTTTGTTATAATGGGCTGAGAAATTTTAAATCAGGGTGTTAAAATTATGATGTCTGGTTTATCTTTATTTCAAAACTAAAGTTCACTGTGGCCTATAGTTACGAGCTCACTTGAGCTTATGATAGTATGTGTGGCTAGACTATTAAATCTTTTCAAGAGAACATGCGGTAACGAACATATAAATGAGTGATATTTACGAAAAATGTAAATTTGATGGAAATGAGTGCTATTTACGAAAAATGTTAATTTGATAGAAATGAGCTAAAGTAATGAAATTTAATATTGGTGAGTTGTTTGATGGCGATAATGGCGATCGTTACCTATTGAAATCGTTGATTGGAAACAGAACTTATAAGTACCCCACGATCGTATACGAAAGACTTCTCCAAGTAATGTCTGCTGAGTTAGATTTTCATAATGTAGAAGATGGGAGGAGGGTGCCTCCGCCAGCAAATAGAACACGTATCATGGCTATGTGGTCGCGCTGCACGCACTAGTCTGTAGTCGTTACTGCAACCCAGTGAGGGGTTGTTCAGAGCGCGATGGGCAGCTAGTGGTGTGGCGGGGACACTAGTAGGTATGGTCGCACTGCATGCACTAGTTTTTAGTCGTAACTGCAACTCGGTGAGGAGTTGTTCAGGGGGCGATGGGCAGCTAGTGATGTGGCGGGGACTTTGGTAGATATGGTCGCACTGCATGCACTAGTCTGTAGTCGTAACTGCAACTCAGTGAGGAGTTGTTCAGGGGGCGATGGGCAGCTAGTGATGTGGCGGGGACCTGGGTCTCAGTGGAGACTATTAGTAGTACGGTCATGTGTTGACCTGGGAGTCGTGGACTCTAGAGTTGGTCGTATCACAAGAGGTGGTAGCGGGCGATGATGTGTTTTCTTTTTGATGATTATGATTTTGATTTGATAATTATGAGGCTTGGAGGAACCTTTTGTGTTTTATTTTTGAAATTTGATAATTATGAGGTTTGGAGGAACCTTTTGTTTTCTTTTTGAGTCTTGATAATTATGAGGCTTGAAGGAAGCTCTTGCGTTTAAGTTGTTAAAATGATTAAACTTGTTTGGTTTTATAATAGTCATTGTAACTAAACGTGACGTGTGACGCTCAGGTTGGCCGAGTTCTCAAAAATGCTTCAAAGTCGGTTTTCTGTGGTTTTTTTTTTAATTTGTTACAGACATGCACGAGGACGTGCAAAGGGAAATATCGAAGTTTGGCCGGAATCGGCGGTTGGCCTGTTGAAGCGGATCCCGGACTTCAGGGCTGAGGGAGCTTCGGATTCGACTGGGATTGGCGCTGGGATGATGATGATGATGATGCACGAGGACGTGCAAATCGTCAGGCTGGCCGTGTTGGAGATCGTCGATATAATTTTAATAGAAGTTGCTGATTTGATTTACCTAGTAGAGGGGCGAACGCTTGTGACGTTTTTTTTTGTTATGGCGTCACATGGACAGAGTCGCTTTGGAAAATGGGGTTCGTCGAACGGTCACTTTGCATCGAGACGTGGACCAAGGCACATCTCCGAACCGAAACTGTCGGTTTGCCTATTCAAATTGTTATTATGAAGATTGGAGGGTATATCTACACGTCTTGCTTCAATTCAAAACTCACCTACGAAATGGAACCTGTACCACCACACCAAGATGATGTCGACCCTACCGCTCTGCCGTCGCTGTCTCCGACATCAGAAGTGGAATAAAGAACTACACTGCTCACAATCTCGTTATAAATCAAGGAACAGAATAACAGTCACTTTCTACCAATATTTTTAAAATACTTGTGCGATTACTTGTGTGGTAGTTGTTCATTGCCTTTGTATGAGCTTCTGTAAATGCTGGATGCACTGGCAGTGAGGCTGGAAGTAAACGTCACGTTACGAGGTGCGCTTAATTGCTGGCGCAGAGATCGCTCCGCGCAAGGTGCGCTGCAGGAGTGTGCTGCAGGCATGTACGTGCGGCTGGACGCGGCGCTGTCACGACAGTGCTGACTGATTCTTGGCGCGCGACAGTGCTGGCTGTTGATTGGCGAGCGAAGTGCGCTTGCGGAGCGCGTAAGGTGCGCTAGCGGAGCGCGCAGGGTGCGCTTGTGGAGCACGCACGGTGGGCTTGCGGATGAGCTTGCGGAGCGTGCAAAGTGCGCTTGCGGAGCGTGCTTCTAGCTGCTTGGTGAATCGCATCAATGGCGTGTGGCGCTGCTGGAGCTGCGTGCGGCGCAGCCGGTGCTGCATGCGCTTTGCGGAACGCCCAAGGTTTCAAGACTTGAGCCTCTACTCTGCAGGGGATGAGAAGATTTCAGGACAGCATCTACTCTGCAGGCGATGAGAAGGTTTCAAAATATCCAAAATGTTTGTGGTAACGTAATGAGATTTTATGAGAGCTTAGAGATGTCTGGTGTGCAACGGTTGACAACTGCCAAGTGGCAGGTGTTTGTGGGAAATTGCCATAATCCGGTCAGTCGTACTATTTTTATTTTGATTCCTTGGCCGAATGTTCTCTTGTCAAGCAATCTGTAATTTCATTGGTGTACACGCGCCAGTATATATATAGTGTACAAGGTTGTGCCAGTGTATTGTGTACTGAACAATTTCTTTGCGACATGAAAATAAGAGTTATTTGCAAATTTTATTTCTTGTACTACCCGTATTGTTTGTTATAATGGGCTGAGAAATTTTAAATCAGGGTGTTAAAATTATGATGTCTGGTTTATCTTTATTTCAAAACTAAAGTTCACTGTGGCCTATAGTTACGAGCTCACTTGAGCTTATGATAGTATGTGTGGCTAGACTATTAAATCTTTTCAAGAGAACATGCGGTAACGAACATATAAATGAGTGATATTTACGAAAAATGTAAATTTGATGGAAATGAGTGCTATTTACGAAAAATGTTAATTTGATAGAAATGAGCTAAAGTAATGAAATTTAATATTGGTGAGTTGTTTGATGGCGATAATGGCGATCGTTACCTATTGAAATCGTTGATTGGAAACAGAACTTATAAGTACCCCACGATCGTATACGAAAGACTTCTCCAAGTAATGTCTGCTGAGTTAGATTTTCATAATGTAGAAGATGGGAGGAGGGTGCCTCCGCCAGCAAATAGAACACGTATCATGGCTATGTGGTCGCGCTGCACGCACTAGTCTGTAGTCGTTACTGCAACCCAGTGAGGGGTTGTTCAGAGCGCGATGGGCAGCTAGTGGTGTGGCGGGGACACTAGTAGGTATGGTCGCACTGCATGCACTAGTTTTTAGTCGTAACTGCAACTCGGTGAGGAGTTGTTCAGGGGGCGATGGGCAGCTAGTGATGTGGCGGGGACTTTGGTAGATATGGTCGCACTGCATGCACTAGTCTGTAGTCGTAACTGCAACTCAGTGAGGAGTTGTTCAGGGGGCGATGGGCAGCTAGTGATGTGGCGGGGACCTGGGTCTCAGTGGAGACTATTAGTAGTACGGTCATGTGTTGACCTGGGAGTCGTGGACTCTAGAGTTGGTCGTATCACAAGAGGTGGTAGCGGGCGATGATGTGTTTTCTTTTTGATGATTATGATTTTGATTTGATAATTATGAGGCTTGGAGGAACCTTTTGTGTTTTATTTTTGAAATTTGATAATTATGAGGTTTGGAGGAACCTTTTGTTTTCTTTTTGAGTCTTGATAATTATGAGGCTTGAAGGAAGCTCTTGCGTTTAAGTTGTTAAAATGATTAAACTTGTTTGGTTTTATAATAGTCATTGTAACTAAACGTGACGTGTGACGCTCAGGTTGGCCGAGTTCTCAAAAATGCTTCAAAGTCGGTTTTCTGTGGTTTTTTTTTAATTTGTTACAGACATGCACGAGGACGTGCAAAGGGAAATATCGAAGTTTGGCCGGAATCGGCGGTTGGCCTGTTGAAGCGGATCCCGGACTTCAGGGCTGAGGGAGCTTCGGATTCGACTGGGATTGGCGCTGGGATGATGATGATGATGATGCACGAGGACGTGCAAATCGTCAGGCTGGCCGTGTTGGAGATCGTCGATATAATTTTAATAGAAGTTGCTGATTTGATTTACCTAGTAGAGGGGCGAACGCTTGTGACGTTTTTTTTTGTTATGGCGTCACATGGACAGAGTCGCTTTGGAAAGTGGGGTTCGTCGAACGGTCACTTTGCATCGAGACGTGGACCAAGGCACATCTCCGAACCGAAACTGTCGGTTTGCCTATTCAAATTGTTATTATGAAGATTGGAGGGTATATCTACACGTCGTGCTTCAATACAAAACTCACCTACGAAATGGAACCTATACCACCACACCAAGATGCGGTCGACCCTACCGCTCGTTTTGCCGGGACGTTTTGACGTTTGCGCGGGTGGGATTGTGTCTAGTTTATTTACGCAAATAAAATTAAAAATAACAGCTATTCAGTGCCCAATAAGTTTTAATTACTTGTAAAAGTGTATAATACAAAACATACAGTGTAGTGAGGCTCCGTGACTGACCCTAAATTGCGAAATTTTTACATTTTTAAATATCTATATCACCGAAGGATATATATATGTACCTCCATTAATAAAATAAAAAAAAACAAATATTCGAAAGTCAACTGGAGAGGTTCAAGGAGGCCCTGTTACAAGAATGGCGGTGAAGTGTGGAGGTTGTGGCAAGTTTTTGTCAGCTGTTGACACAGCGAGGTGCACAAAATGTCCCGCCATGTATCACCGAGTGTGTGTTGGCCTACCTGCGAAGGGCCCATTAGCGTCCGCCTGGCATTGCCCCGAGTGCAAAAAAAATGTCCGGAGGGACAATAAGGCCGAAACACCGGTACGAGGTTGTGCGGCAGAAGGACACAACGAGTGCCTGGTGCCGATACCTACGCCTCCAGCTGTGGCGACGGTGGCACCCGCGACGCCTTCGGCGGCAACAATGTTGGTGCAGCCGACGACGCCGCCGTCAACCGCCGTGTCACCGATGCTTCTTCTGAATGCTGCATCCCAATCTGGGATCATGCCGCCAGCGCTTATAGAGGCAGGGGCGCTTATGCAGGTGTCAACGCCTCCCTCGAATCCTGAGTGCTCACTGGACGTGGGATCAGCTTTGAAGCTGGTGGTGGAGCTGCGTACCTTGCGGTTGGAGGTCATGGAGCTTAGGAGGGATGTAGCGGAGCTGAAGTCCTGTAACGACTCGTGTCACAGCCGTATGGAGGGAATCGAGTCCAGACTGCAGGCACTAGAATTGGGCCGCGATGCCGGTCCGTCAGCAAATTTAAGTGCAGTGGAGAGTGTGGTCCAACAGCTCAAGAGGGACCTCAATGACAGGGATCAAGAGCTCATGGCGAATGATCTGGTGTTGGCCATCGTACCTGAGTCGCAATCAGAAAACCCAGTACACCTGGTACAGTTAATTGCCACCAAGCTGGGAGTCCCACTGGAGGACCGGGACATTGTGAGCGCTGAGCGAGTTGGGGGCAGACATATAAAGGCTATGAGCCCTACAGCGTCAACGGAGCCTCGCCCTCGTGCTATCATGGTGCGCCTCGCTCGGCGTGACCAGCGGGATGCCGTATTGAGCGGAGCCCGTGTGCGGCGTGAAGCTACAACAGAGGGTCTCGGAATCTCTGGGAAGCCTGTGCGCTTTTACGTCAATGAGAGACTGACGAAACAGAACCAACAGTTGTTTCGGCAAACCAGGACGGCAGCAAGTATGCATGGCTGGCGATTCGTGTGGACGAGGCGTGGTCGTATCTTGGTTCGACGGAGGCCTGGCGACTCCACACAAAGAATCGCATCTGAGGAAGATATACAGCAGTATATTGGTCTATACAATAACATATAAGCTTCTGTATTATGCTACATGTTCTCTTTCTCTAGTTAGTTTTTTAGGTGATAAGCGTTTGTTACTTGACAATACATGCATGACGTCTGTGCGCCGTATCTGTTGTGATCCGAGGACGTGGGGATACAAAAGTGAGTACTGCAATAACACGAGGAACATATATATATACATATTTACATATTATGTTATCATAACCACACTAACAATAATGTTTACAAATATTTACAATACATATACAAAACTAACAGAATTAAAACCTATATACAAGTATTACATATTCATAAGTCATGAACAGAATTATATTATCACATATATTATATTGTATATACAAACTACTACTATATCACTATTACATTATAAAATACTATTGTTACTTTATATACACATCTATACAATTATTACTCCTACCGTATCATGACTAAGTCAAAATTATTAAGGTTTGGTTTGTTCAATGCCGGCTCTCTGGCTACTAACCAGGACGAGTTTCTGATTGCTATGGCGCAACACTCTGTGGATATAATGGCAATTAACGAAACGTGGCTGAGATCTGGAGAGGAGGGGCGCGCACCTAAAGTTCCTGGATATAGGCTAAAGCATGTTCCGCGCCCTACCACTATACGTGGAGGTCGTGGCGGAGGAGTGGCGTTTTACATCAAGTCAGGCCTAAGGATACGTGTACGGCCGCACTCAGAGCAGTCTGATGTAGAACAGATGTGGTTAAACTTAACTATAAATGGAAGAAAGTTTTTTTTTTTTTTTTTTTTTTTTTTTATTGGGACAAACCCGCCACACTTTTCCCAACCACTGCAACTCCTGAAAGCCAGAATCAACAGTGGCGACCACCAGAAAAACGCCGAGCAATGAAGCTCGACGAGTCCCGGAGAAACGATTCAACTGTCTTGGGTCCCGCAACGAAATTAATCAGAAAAGAATAGCGGAGGAGTAAGAAAAAAGATATTTTTTCCACTTCCCTCCATAACAAGCAGGAGACAGAACAGAACTAGGCCAAACGGCACAAAGGGACATTATTGCAACTGGGAGAAGCCCAGATTGCCAAACACCACGGAATAAAATTTGATTAAGTTAATGGGTCCTAAGTAGGTATTAGCTGTTACAATTGATTCCAATAATAGGTATGGCAAAAGCGCCTGAACGCACGGAAATTGGTTCTAGTTTCTACAAGGTCCGTATAATAAACGACTCCGGATGTAACTTGTACACTATCCAACATAATATTGCGTTCATTCTGCCAAAGAACACACTCCCACAAGATGTGATGTGCGGACTGTTCAAATTCACAGTTCGATGTAGAACACTGACACAAAGGGGAAGGAACAAGTTTAAAAGAATACAGTTTACTTTTAAAGTTGCCATGACCTGTGAGAAATTGGGCAACGCAGTGGTCAACCACCAGCCATGTCTTAGCCAGCCGATCACCAACGGATGGAAAGAACAGATGGAGGTGCCGGCCCTTGATGGAATTATCCCACCTACTTTGCCATTCGGATAAGAGGTCCTCCCAGACTTCAGTCTGAGGTTTAAATAGTCTAGAGATTTTATTAAAGTCGCGTTGTGTAACAAAATTAGTGTCCATGGCCTCCCCCCTCGCGGAGTAGTACATTGAAGCACGTCGCTGTACCTCAAGGTCGACTGGAAGTACACCTGCCAGTACCGGTAAGGCTTCAGTACTGACCGTTCTATACGCCTTGCATAAAAATATCAATGCCAAACGTTGGCTTTGAAGCAGTTTACGTCGTGCCGCTCCTATGCTGGCCCTATCGGCCCAAACAGGTGCACCGTAGCACATACATCCTAAGTAGGTAGCTCCATATATAGTTTTTAAAGTTAGGAATGATAGACCCCAAGTTGCTTTGGATATTCTAGTCAGGGCATAAAAGTTCTTTTTAGCTTTTTCACCAACTATTTTTATATGTTCGATAAATGAAAAATTCCTTTCTAAGATCATACCAAGGTAGCATACGGATTGCTGTTTTTTAATGGGAACGTTGTTAAATTTAATAGTAGGCAATGATTTAAGATTACCTTTTAGTAGAAGTTGATAGGTTTTATGTGGCGCAAATGCTAGGCGGTTACGATCACCCCACTGAGATATTAAATTTAGGCAAGTATTGGCCAAGTTCTCAAGTCCAGCTCGGGTACTTGACTGAATGAGCAGTAGGCCATCGTCCGCGTAACCAGTAAGTGAACAGCCGCAAGGAAGCGGGATCGCGAGGAAGTCATCAAAACCCAAATTCCATAAATAAGGACCGACAACTGAACCCTGAGGACATCCCATGGTTAGTGTTTTAGTACTAGAAAAATGACCGAGCTTAAGTACCGCGGAACCGTTTATAAAGTAAGAGTAAACGAGATTATATATGTTTCTATAGCAACCGCGGGTTTTTAATTTTAACAACAGCATAGGCCACCAGGCGTTATCAAAAGCCCCAGAAATATCCAGGAAGATCCCAATTACGTACTTGTTTTCAGATTGGTTAACGGTTCTTCTGACAGAAAGCGCCGCGTCGACTGTAGATTTACCTATGGTGAAGCCATATTGATTATTATGGAATTTTGGACCGTTCGGTAGTAAACGTGGAACGATGAGGCGCTCAAGAAGTTTACCCAAAGATGGTAGAAGAGTGATAGGACGATATGACTTCGGATCATCCGGTGGTTTGTCACCACACTTTGGTATTATTCGTAAGAAACCGCGTCGCCATTTACGAGGAAAAACGCCTTCAGCAATGCATCGGTTATATACAGTTAAGATGGCATCACTCGCTGTTTTACACGCTTCTTTAATCATCCTATTTGTTGTAGATTATGCCTAATCTCAGCTGTGTAAACCAGGCCTTAGAGCCTACTGGCACGTTTTATTATTTTCATTGTGTTCTATTCTATTTTTGTTTTATTTGAAAGCCTTGTTTACCTTAGCGCTTACTTCAATATAAACTTTTCACCGAACAACATCTTTCCTTTAAAATATTTATTTACCACGGTGCCACGAACCCCGTCGACCTTTATATCTACAAAACGTTATCAGCACGAAATTGTGGAGTATAAAATCCGTGTGTGAAATATATACAAAAGTGTATTTTTTTGGAAAATATTGTTTTTTGTATTTTTTGGTGTGCGTAAACATGTCACATGATACTGGTGATAGTAATGTTGTGGCGAAGTCAAGCTCTTCGTCATTACCAACCTTTGGCTTAAGAAACAAGGAGGGTTATCCGACGTGGAAGTTTAAAATGAGAAACTACCTACTCCACGAGGATCTCTGGTTTGCCGTTACTGGATACCCAGAAGGTGACACAACTCCTCAGGCTATAAGGGTAAAGTACGATACAAAAGCTCTTGCTAAGATTTGCCTAACTGTAGATGGTGCAGCTATAACTCACGTTAGAAGTGCAAAGACTGCATCGGAAGCGTGGAAATCATTACAGAAAGCTTTTGAGGATAACGGTATAGGACGAAGAATAGCTCTTGAACGTAAGTTGTACCGCTTAAGTCTCGCAGATTATGCAGACATTGAACAGTACATAAATGCAGTTACTTCAACTGCACAGAATCTTGCAGATATTGGGAAGGTGATAGAAGATACGTCGATTGCCGCTATACTTTTAGGTGGACTCACTCCAAAATATGAGCCCCTCATTATGGCGCTTGAAAATTGCAATGTTGATGTAACTACTGACCTGGTAAAAACGAGACTCCTTAATGAAATGTCTAAAAGCGACACATTAACGACGGATTCGGTATTTCAAGCAAAAGTGAAACCTAAATCCAAAAAGAAGAAGGAAGTAGTATGTTATGACTGTAATGTACCCGGACATAAAAGACCAGACTGTCCATTGAAAAAGAAGAAGGAAAAGGGTAATGTTACGAGTACAAATGACTCCTCATTTACTGCTTTGAATACTTCTGGATCTGAAAACAAGGATGTTTGGTATGTAGACTCAGGTGCAACTAAACATATGTCTTCAAGGCGTGATTGGTTTCAACATATAAAGTTGACTGATAGAGGAACCGTAACTGTCGCAAATGGTGAAAAGATCAAATGTTTAGGATTAGGAGATATTTCGATCTCGACACCTAAAAATAAAATAAATACAATTTCTGATGTTGCTTATGTACCAGACTTAAATGCTAATTTGCTATCTGTACAAAAAGCTGTAGATAAGGGTTTTATATGTGTTTTTAATAAAAATGGATGTAACTTTTATAAAAATGATACCTTTTGTGTTACAGGTGATTCGCTTCTTCATGCTTCGCCCTGTGGTGGATTGTATGTACTTAATGGCTCTACAAATGTTTCCAACACTGTGGCTGATAATTATTTAACAAAAGATGAGCACTCTGACTGTCAGGATAGGTATCAAATCTGGCATAAGAGACTTGGACACCTTTGTCGAATAGGCATGAATCGGTTGAAGAATCACCAGGTAGGGGTAGAATTTTCCGTAGTAGATAAATCAAGTTGCATCGCTTGTGTAGAAGGCAAACAAGCAAGAAAACCTTTTAAAAGGATAGCTTTTAATAGAGCAACTTCACCTTTAGAGTTGATCCACTGTGATCTGTGTGGACCTATGTCTACAACCTCTTTTCAAGGTAATAAATATATGTTAACTTTAGTTGATGATTATACCCGAAAAGTTTTTGCGTATTTCTTAAGTTCAAAGACCGAAGTAAAAGATAAATTTTGTCATTTTCAAACTTTAGTTGAAAATCAATTAAGTTTTAAAATAAAAAGGATTAGGACTGATGGCGGCACAGAGTTTGTTAATAAAGTTTTTGCTGATTATCTTTCATCAAAAGGTATCGCGCATCAAACAACGACGCCTTACAGCCCTCAACAAAACGGAGTTGCAGAGCGAACCCACCGATCTATAACCGAGAAGGCGAGATCGCTGCTGGCTGAAAGCTCACTACCTAAGGCTTACTGGGAAGACGCATTTCGCGTAGCTGTATACCTAAAAAATAGGTCCCCTCATCGAGCTTTAAGTGGGGATATACCCTATGATAAATGGTGTGGCAGAAGATGTGATCTTAGTCATCTAAGAATTTTTGGATGCAGAGCCCTTGTCCATATACCTTCATGTAATAGAAAAAAGTTGGACATGAAAGCTGAAGAAGCTATTTTTGTGGGTTATTCTGAAGATCCAAATAGTTATATTTTTAGAGATCCTTCTAACCCACGGCGAATCCTAAAATCTAGGGATGTAACCTTTTTTGAAAACTGCTTTACATTTTTGAAACGAAAGCAGAATGAACCTGAAGTACAGTCAGATTCAGTTAAGATGGAACCTGAGGTACAGTCGGACTCAGTTTTACTTTTTGAAGAAAATGCTGAAAGAGATGAAAATGAAATTGAATTTCACGATTGTGTTGAGAGTATCGACCCTATAGCTGAAACGTCTTCACCAATAAACACACAGCGTTTTGATGAAGAACCAGCTAGTTTGGAAGAGCAGCCATTTATCCAGGAGCGTCGGTACCCCTCACGAAACAGGAAACCACCAGATTTTCTTACTTATAATGTATTGTCTGATGATTTGGATGAGCCGACGACATACTATGAAGCAGTTCATGCTGACGATGCCGAAAAATGGCAAAATGCTATGCAAGATGAGCACAATTCTCTTATGAAGCTCAAGACCTGGGATCTTGTTGACAGACCAAACAAGAAAGTAATACCATGCAAGTGGGTTTATAAACTGAAAAAGGACGCTAGTGGAAATATACTGAAATACAAGGCTAGACTGGTCGCAAAAGGTTTTAAGCAAGTTAAAGGAGTGGATTACGACGAAACGTTTGCGCCATTAATTCATCATTCTTCCCTACGTGCCTTATTTGCGTTGGCTGCAGAAATTGGTTTAAAAATAAAACATTTGGACGTAGATACCGCGTTCCTAAATGGAAACTTGGAAGAGGAAGTTTATATGGAACAACCTTTTGGTTTCATAGAAAAGGGTGGCGAAAGTAAGGTTTGCCTATTAAAGAAATCCCTTTACGGCCTAAAACAGGCACCGCGTGCCTGGAATAAAAAGTTAAATGAAACACTTTTAAAAATAGGTTTTGTTCCAACTCCTTCTGAACCTTGCGTATACACTAAACTTTTTGATAAGGAACTCGTTATTCTTAGTGTCTTTGTCGATGACTTTTTAGTATTTTTTGACTCTGAAATGACATTTGACATTGTCAAAAAGGATTTGTCGAGTAATTTTTCACTAAAAGATTTGGGTTTTTTGAAAAAGTATTTAGGCCTGAATTTTAATATACAGGAAAATGTTATAGAAATTAATCAATCGTCATACATAAGTTCACTACTACAAAAATTTAATATGATAGAGTGTAAGACGGTAAATACTCCACTTGTAAAGAAATCGATGGAAAAGCGTTGTGATGATCAGGTTAGTGAGAATTTTCCATACCAAACTTTTATTGGTTCTCTTATGTATTTGTCTGTAAACACACGACCAGATATCGCGTATACGACGAGCTATCTCAGTCAATTTAATACGTGTTATACTAAAGAGCATTGGAATGCTGCAAAAAGAGTTTTACAATACTTGAAAGGCACTCTCAACTACTCATTGGTTTATAGAAAAAATGGAGAACTCTTAAAAGGATTCTGTGATGCTGATTGGGCAAACTGTACGATCGACAGAAGGTCATACACAGGTTATGTTTTTGTACAAGGTGGAGCACCTGTGTCATGGGAGTCGAAAAAACAACCCACGGTAGCGCTCTCCTCTGCAGAGGCTGAATATATGGCGCTTGCGTCCGCTACTAAAGAAGCTTGTTATTTACGCCGTTTTATCCATGAAATAACAGGTAAACTTACGCCAGTTAAGCTGTATTCAGATAGTCAGAGTGCCATAAATCTCGTTCACAATCCTGTACACCACAACAGGACGAAGCACATAGATACGAAACATCATTTTATTCGAGAAAAGGTCTCTTCTAATGTTGTTAAGTTAGAATATCTTCAGAGTTGTGATATGCCTGCAGATGTTCTCACTAAAACACTGGGGCCTATAGCACACAAGAGATGTGTAGCTGGTTTAGGTTTAATTTAATTTTTCTGTGCATTTTTTTTTTTGTTTCACAGCTTCGATTATGTGGGGCTGTTGTAGATTATGCCTAATCTCAGCTGTGTAAACCAGGCCTTAGAGCCTACTGGCACGTTTTATTATTTTCATTGTGTTCTATTCTATTTTTGTTTTATTTGAAAGCCTTGTTTACCTTAGCGCTTACTTCAATATAAACTTTTCACCGAACAACATCTTTCCTTTAAAATATTTATTTACCACGGTGCCACGAACCCCGTCGACCTTTATATCTACAAAACTATTAGATATTTTATCTTCACCTGATGATTTGTTGACCGGTAGTTTTCTAACAATATTTATAAATTCGTCATTAGATGGTACGTCTGACATTGGTGATTCAGGTGGCACAGGAGCCCACGCTCTAATCTGTTGGTGGTAGTCGCTATCGTTAGCCGGTGAATCATCAGGGATAAGTGTATTTATTAGCACTTCTGTTGTTTCCTCTATGCCCGTGGTATGCCTATCATTGACTTTAATGTTTTGAACGTATGCAAGGTCGACCGATCTGTTAGCTTTAAATTCGTGATATAAGGGAGACCACGGACCCTCCCTGTCAAGCTTATCAACAATTTTTCGCAACAAATTACCCTTAGATTTTTCCACCGATGCTTTGTAGCGTGACTTGGCAACTCTAAAAGCATTTAAAGCGAACGTAAGAAGATCTCCAGTAATCTTTCGGCTCTTGAGTTTATTTAACTGTTTACGCGCTCTGCGATATCTTTTACGCTGTTCAACTAAGTAATCACTCCACCAGTCACATCTACGAATATTGGTCATAGATCCGCGACCAATGGCAATGTCAGCACAGTAGGTAAAGGTTTCTGACATAATGTCAGCACTTTCTTCGGCTGACAGCCCGTCCCGAGTGAATTCTTTGGCGTGACACGCAAAAAGCGAGCCGAAAAATTCCCAGTTCGCGCCTTTACATCTATATCTGAAATTACCGGGAATATGAGACGGACCCTGAATATAACCAGGAACAAATTCGTACACGATCAGGCGATGATCACTACAAGACGCGTCCGGTAGGACACGCCACCTATCCAAACGTACGTCGGCACTTGAAAGTGTGACGTCAATACAAGATTCGCCCATTTGGCTGCAGAAAGTAGGTGGTGCATCAGGGGTATTATGAATCGATAGGTTCATCTCAGCAATGAAATCCTCAACAGCGCAGCGTCGTTCGGTATCGGTGGCCCGAACCTTGCCATACCACAGAGACGATGACGCGTTGACATCCGCGCCAACGATAACTTTGCAGCCCGCGAGTGACCGCAAGACATGACGGAGATTATGTATATGAGGAGTAACAGGATCTGAATATTGAAAGTAACAGCTTACAACGAATACTTTAAAAGAAGCTGATGATACTTCGGCAACCGCACAGTGTGGCGTCATGAGGTCACGTAAAGACGTTACCGTAAAGTTAGAAGACCGCGCAACATAAATTCCGGCTCGTGCCCTGCAATCCAGTTGAACTACCCTGTGACGTAAACGTGAGTTTTGATATTGTTCTTGAATGAGTACAAGGTCTAAGTTGTAGTCAATAATTAATTTATCTAACTCTGATGTCGCCACCTTATCGTTGTGAAGGTTTAATTGCCCTATTTTTAACCTATCCATCTTAATTAGTAATTAGTATGTAGGATAAGTTGTTCGAGTTTTAATTTATAGGTACCGCACTGGTCCGACCCGCATCTATGATCATAGGGTTTTTTATATCGTTTACACGCCGCGCAAACCGGGGTAAAATTCGAATCGCCCTTATGCGGGCAAACATTGGTTTCGTGAGCCTCGGAACAGACAGCGCAGGTTGGTGATTTATTAGCGCAATGCTTTTTAACATGACCGAATTGTTGACAATACGCGCAACGAACTACCTCGATATCATCAACAAAACGGCAAGTGGCCCAGTCAATAAATAATTTATCCTTGGTAGTCACAAGATGTTTACGTACCGCAGGTTCAATTTCTATGCCTATCCATTTCCGACCGGTATCGGTAGAACGCCTACGGACTATTTTTGTGGATTTAATAAAATCGTCTTCTTTTATTGGCAACTCATTTTTAATGTTTTGGCGGTATATAGCTTGCAAAAAATTTTTGTCTTCCATTGAGGCGGGAATGTCCTTAACTAATAGACGGGGGCGGCGACCCTTTGGTTTTTCTAAGCGGAGACCGGCAGACTTTATAGCGTCTACCGATTCTAATCTTTTTAATTGGTTTTGATTAGCCACCCGTAGTACAACTCCCGATTTGGCGGTTTTTTTAATACCGACTATTTGAAACCCATCGTCACTCGGTCTAATCGCTTTCATAAGAGCTTGTTTAGTGGCGGACGATGACGCATAGTCAGCTGATCGCTCCTGGGTCGGATAGGCGACGACACAAGGCAGAGGCACTCTAGATGCAATAGCCGGGGCCACTTTAGGCAACCGCAGTTTCAAAGAATCTGCGTACGACACTTTATTGTCCTCATTAACGGTTTTAACGCCGGATTTTAATTTGATTATTTCTAATTCGCGCTCGGTATTAGCAAGCTTTGTTTCATTACACGAAGATTTTAAAGCTAACAAAGACACGATACTTGTAACTCGTTGAGTCATATCCATAATAGATGATTTATTAGCGACATTTATACGAGAACCGTTATCGTTAACCAGTTCGTTTATTTTGGACAGGTACACAGACGCCTCCGAAACCAAATCGTAATAACTATCACTGTTACTATTGGACAAATTTAATGTAGGCGAGGACTGTTCTGGAGAATTAGGAGCTATTTGTAAGCGCTTCGACCTATCATCTACTAATTTGTCGGTCGGAGACATTTCACAAAATAGACGCTTAGCCGTCTGCGTTGGCGGGGACCTAAGTGTTTTATTATTTCTACGAAAAATATCTCCACCACGATCAGGCGGGTCATCATTGTAAGTCGACATAAGTAATTAATAAACAAGAAAACAAATCTAACTTAAGGAAAAGAAAATAAAACTAGTGAAAAGAGAAGAAAAAAAAAAAATTACGTTACCCTCACAAAAAAGAAAATAAATGTACTCACCGAGATTGATTGATTTACAGTAATTACAAAACAAACACTAAAAATAAACTTACGATACCAAAACTAGACACAAATTGAACAATCCTAGAAAGAAACACACCTGCCGGAACTGATCGGAACACGATATTCGTAAATATAACCGGAGCGTATTAACTTCACACCACACGGCGCGGGGGCGCGAAGAGAAGTGAAGAAAGTTGTTGATTGGCACGGTATACAGGCCACCATGGTTTGAATTATCATCGTTTCTGGGTGGTATGACTGACAGCATAAGCGAGTTGGCACCTTATGATCATTTAGTATTGCTGGGAGATTTCAATGTTAATTTACTGGATGTGGGTAGTGCAAAAACTAAATGTATGATGGAATTTTTTAATTATACCAACCTAAATCAGGTAGTGCAATCACCCACTCATTTTGTGGGGGACAGTGGCACACTTATAGACGTTATATGTACCGATGTGGGGGTTCGTAATGTCCTGGTGAGTCATACCAGTGAGCTGGGTCACCATTCATTTATTGTATGCGATACAGTCATCAAAAAGGTGAACAGCAAGCCTCGGTTAGTTGTGTATCGGCCTTTAAGAGACATATTAAATGATTATTTCATAGTGGATTTAAAATTAATGCCATGGTGTGATATAAGCTCACTGCCGGATGTTAATAGCATGACTCAGCATTTTAATGTTTGTGTGACTCAGCTGTTTGACTTACATGCCCCAATAAAAAGTAAGATTTTTAGAGACCGGCCCACACCATGGATTACAGAAAACATAAAATTAATGATTAGGTTGAGAGATGAGGCAAAAAGAAACTATCATAAAAACAAGCTAGATACAGCAAAAAGATACTATTTGGACTTAAAAAAACAAGCTAGTGCAGCACTGACTCAGGAAAAGAAGGCATACTTTGACGGGCACATTAATAGCCAGCTGAGAAACCCCAAAATGCTTTGGAACAGTCTCAAGAAGGATGTTTTTGCTGAACATGGTGAAACTATTCTTCCCATACAGTTTGATGATCCAGACGAGATCAACAAGGCATTTTTGAAGGTACCGGGACAGTGTGCAACACCCACATCGCAGCTTGCATATTTTAGTAGCAACAGGTTTGGTGAAACACAATTTGAGTTGCGAAGCGTCAGTGAGGAAGAAATACTAAGGGTTATAAACACCTTGGGGTCGAATGCAAAGGGGATTGATGGAATAAGCCTGGATATGGTAATGCTGACTCTGCCAACCACCCTTCATGCTATCACCAAATTAGTAAATAAGTCTATTGAGACACACACCTTCCCTGACTTATGGAAGCGTGCTATTGTGCGGCCTCTGCCTAAAGTTAGCAACCCGAGTACCTTCAAAGATCTCCGTCCGGTTAGCATTTTGCCCTGTCTATCAAAGATATTAGAGAGGGTGGTCAATAACCAAATGCTGCAATATTTGGAAGGGAACAATATGCTACCGGACCTTCAGTCTGGCTTTAGGAGGGGACGTGGGTCTGCCACAGCTCTCTCTGATGTAGTGGGGAATATCCTGGAGGCACGGGACAGGGGGGAGGGAACAATCCTTGTACTTCTTGATTTCTCACGGGCTTTTGATTCAATAAACACTTCTCTATTGCTTGCAAAGCTGGCATATTATGGGTTTACACCGAAAACAATAGAGTGGTTCGCTAGCTACTTGCAAAATAGATCACAGCTTGTTGAAATCCAGAAGGAGGATGGATCAAGGTTTTCATCCCCCCTTCGCCAGGTGCCACGTGGTGTGCCTCAGGGATCTATTTTGGGGCCCATTTTATATATTCTATACAGTGCCGACATTGTTAACTCTTTCCAGTATTGCATGTATCATATGTACGCAGATGATATACAATTGTATAAAACTTTTAAACCAGCTGATACATTGGAAGCTATGAGAAAGATTAATGACGATCTTGAGAGAGTAGTGCTGTGGTCCGATGATAACTCACTAGTGTTAAACCCAGTAAAATCTAAATTTATGGTTTTGGGCAGTAGGAAAATGATAGGCACTATACTGTCAGCCAAGCCAGAGGTTTTAATCAGAGGAGAAAGGATAGATAGGGTAGAGGTGGCATGCAACCGGGTTAACCATGGATCCGGAACTGCGCTTTGAAAAGCATATCAGTAATTGCATGAGGAGTTGTTTTTATAGACTAAAACTCCTTTACTCAATTAGAGACTACCTGACTGTTGATTTACGCAAACAGTTGGTGGATAGCCTAATTTTATCTAGACTTAATTATTGTGATACTGTGTATGGCCCATGCCTGTTAGCAAGAACAGAGAATCTGATTCAACGCATACAGAATGCTTGTACACGGTTCTGTGTAAAGATACCTCCTAGAAGTCATGTAACACCATTTATAAATGAAAATAATATATTGAAAATGGCTGCTAGGAGAAGGTTACATATGGCTGGTCTGCTTTTTGGAATAGTCACTACACAAAAACCTCACTATCTGTTTGAGAAGTTAAGTTGGAGACAGAGCAAATATTTACCAAGTTTGACTACCAAACCCCTTTGTTCAGTAGCACATAAGACCGCAGCTTTCAGGGGGAGTTTCAGGTATGCTGCCACCCACTGTTGGAATAACCTTCCTCCACCAGTAAGAGACCTTAGAACAAAGAAGCACTTTTTAAATATATTAAAGAAATACTTCTTGCAGATACAACAGACAGCTTAAGATATTATTATTACTATTTCTTTTTCTATACTCACCTCAAAGGTAATGGCCTCTGGGTAATTGATATGGCTGTCCGTCGGTGCGAGTGGCATTGGATCCTCCCTGCTTAAGCCCAATTTGTCATGCTTTTCAGTTCCTTGAGTGGGTGTGTTCAAGAAGCATGGTTGTCGTCTGCCAGCGCCATGCTGTTGTGCAAGTGGCCGCCATCGACGCCCATGGGCAAGGCTAAAAATGCAATAATACTAAGTAATCAAAGATATTTATGTACCTAATAGAAAATCACACTACACTACACACAATATTTATACATATTTTTCTATGTTTCTCACCTAGTTAATCACTTAAAGATCATGTGAAAAAAATTACACTTACCCGACAAATTGTCTCACACGCTGGGACGTCATTACGTCATCCGAGAGGTGGTTGCTGAAAATCAGCGCTGATGACAATAGGTTCGTCTGAAGTCACAGCATTTTGCTGAGCAACAACCTTTTCTTGCACAGATGCGACGCACAGTTAAACTGTTATTTGTTTTGTAACACACTTAATTATGTACTCCTTTCTGAAATTATCTTTTTGAATTTTTAAGTTGTTGTTTGGTTTGTTGACATGAGCCAGTGTCGCTAGCGCATTGCGGATGACAGACAGATCGAATCATAGATAATATACTATACCTGGATCGAATTGTCAAAGAATGTCTGCTGTCTATGCCTATGGCAAGGGGGTAGTAAGTACTACGTTGTACGTAGTACGTAGTGCTTATTATTTCCATCGTATATGGTCTATGGCTCTGGCTCTGACATCAAATTAACTCTGGTTATAGTTTTGCATGTTAGGATAGGAGATTTTTTGATGATATTATTATTATTTTTTTTTTCCTGTATGTTGTTTGGTTTTTATGGTATTTAGTTGTAAGGTGCGTTTTGTTTGTGCAGAATAAATTTTTTTTTCTTTCTTTCTTTCTTTCTTTCTTTCTCTGCCGTCGCTGTCTCCGACATATATATATATATATATATATATATATATATATATATATATATATATATATATATATATATACTATATATATACTATATATATACTATATATATATATATATATATGTCGGAGACAGCGACGGCAGAGCGGTAGGGTCGACAGCATCTTGGTGTGGTGGTACAAGTTCCATTTCGTAAGTGAGTTTTGAATTGAAGCACGGCGTGCAGATATACCCTCCAATCTTCATAATAACAATTTGAATAGGCAAACCGACAGTTTCGGTTCGGAGATGAGCCTTGGTCCGCGTCTCGATGCAAAGTGACCGCTCAACGAACCCCACCTTCCAAAGCGACTCCGTCCATGTGCCGCCATCACAAAACAACGTCACAAGCGCTCGCCCCTCCACCACGTAAATCAAATCAGCAACTTCTATTAAAATCAAACGACGATCTCCGACACGGCCAGCCTGACGATTTGCACGTCCTCGTGCATCATCATCATCATCATCATCCCGGCGCCAATCCAAGTCGCATCCGAAGCTCCCTCAGCCCAACCGCCGATTCCGGCCAAACTTCGATATTTCCCGTTGCACGTCCTCGTGCATGTCTGTAACAAATTTAAAAAAAAACACAGAAAACCGACTTTGAAGCATTTTTGAGAACTCGGCCAACCTGACCGTCACACGTCACGTTTAGTTACAATGACTATTATAAAACCAAACAAGTTTAACCATTTTAACAACTTAATCGCAAGAGCTTCCTTCAAGCCTCATAATTATCAAAATTCAAATAGAAAACAAAAGGTTCCTCCAAGCCTCATAATTATCAAATTTCAAAAAGAAAACACAAAAAGTTCCTCCAAGCCTCTTAATTATCAAAACAAAATCATAATCATCAAAAAGAAAACACACCATGGTTCGCTACCACAGTAGCTAGTGACAACTCATAGTTGACACCCATATCGTCATCACCTCTTGTGATACGACCAACTCTAGAGTCCACGACTCCCAGGTCAACACATGACCGTACAACTAATAGTCTCCTCTGAGACCCAGGTCCCCGCCACATCACTAGCTGCCCATCGCCCCCTGAACAACTCCTCACTGAGTTGCAGTTACGACTACAGACTAGTGCATGCAGTGCGACCACACCTACTAGTGTCCCCGCCACACCACTAGCTGCCCATCGCGCTCTGAACAACCCCTCACTGGGTTGCAGTTACGACTACAGACTAGTGCGTGCAGCGCGACCACATAGCCATGATACGTGTTCTATTTGCTGGCGGAGGCACCCTCCTCACCATCTTCTACATTTTGAAAATCTAACTCAGCAGACATTACTTGGAAAAATCTTTCGTACTTATGCGATCGTGGGGTACTTATAAGTTCTTTTTCCAATCAACGATTTCAATAGGTAACGATCGCCATCAAACAACTCACCATTATTAAATTTCATTACTTTAGCACACTTCTACCAAATTTAAATTTTTCGTAAATAGCACTCATTTCTATGTTCGTTACCGCTTGTTCTCTTGAGAAGATTTAATAGTCTAGCCACACATACTATCAGAATCTCAAGTGAGCTGGTAACTATAGGCCACAGTGAACTTTAGTTTTGAAAATAAAGACAAACCAGACATCATAATTTTAAAACCCTGATTTAAAATTTCTCAGTTCATTATAACAAACAATAATCGGGTAGTACAAGAAATAAAATTTGCGAAAATAACTGTTATTATCATGTCGCAAAGAAATGGTTCAGTACACAACGCTGGTACTACCCATACCCTGTATACGTACTATCGCGTGTGTACGTATACCAATGAAATTACAGATAGCTTGACAAGAGAACATTCAGCACCGAAATCAAAATAAAAATAGTACGACTCACTGGATTATGGCAATTTTCCACAAACACCTGCCACTTGGCAGTTGTCAACCGTTGCACATCAGACATCTCTGAACTCTCATAAAGCCCCATTACGTTACCACAAACGTTTTGGGTATTTTGAAATCTTCTCATCGCCTGCAGAGTAGATGCTGCCCTGAAATCTTCTCATCGCCTGCAGAGTAGAGGCTTAAGTCTTGAAACCTTGGGCGTTCCACAAAGTGCACGCAGCTCCGGCTGCGCCGCACGCAGCTCCAGCAGCGCCACACGCCATTGATGCGATTCACCACGCCGCTAGCAGAGCGCCCCGCAAGCGCACCTTGCGCGCCCCGCAAGCGCACCTTGCGCGCTCCGCAAGCGCACCTTGCACGCTCTGCAAGCGCACCTTGCGCTCTCCGCAAGCGCCTCTTGCACACTCCACCAGCGCACCTTCCGCGCTCCGCAAGCGCACTTCGCTCGCCAAGCAACAGTCAGTATTGTCGCGTGCCAAGCAACAGCCAGCACTGTCGCGCGTCAAGCAACAGCCAGCACTGTCGCGCGCCAAGCAACAGCCAGCACTGTCGCGCGCCAAGCAACAGCCAGCACTGTCGCTCGCCAAGCATCAGCCAGCACTGTCGCGACAGCGCCGCGTCCAGCCGCACGTGCACGCCTGCAGCGCACTATCTCGGAGCGATCTCTTCTGCGTCAGCAATTGAGCACCTCGTAACGTGACGTTCAATTCCAGCCTCACTGCCAGTACATCCAGCATTTACAGAAGGTCATACAAAGGCAATGACCAACTACCACACAAGTAATCACATAAGTACTATCAAAATATTGGCAGAAAGTGACTGTTATTCTGTTCCTTGATTTATAACGAGATTGTGAGCAGTGTAGTTCTTTATCCAACTTCTGATGTCGGAGACAGCGACGGCAGAGCAGTAGGGTCGACAGCATCTTGGTGTGGTGGTACAGGTTCCATTTCGTAGGTGAGTTTTGAATTGAAGCACTACGTGTAGATATCCCCTCCAATCTTCATAATAACAATTTGAATAGGCAAACCGACAGTTTCGGTGTGGAGATGTGCCTTGGTCCGCGTCTCGATGCAAAGTGACCGTTCGACGAACCCCACTTTCCAAAGCGACTCTGTCCATGTGCCGCCATCACAAAAATAACGTCACAAGCGTTTGCCCCTCTACTACGTAAATCAAATCAGCAACTTCTATTAAAATTATATAGACGATCTCCGACATATATATATATATATTATCTTGTTATACATGTCGGAGACAGCGACGGCAGAGCGGTAGGTTCGACAGCATCTTGGTGTGGTGGTACAGGTTCCATTTCGTAGGTGAGTTTTGTATTGAAGCACGACGTGTAGATATACCCTCCAATCTTCATAACAACAATTTGAATAGGCAAACCGACAGTTTCAGTTCGGAGAAGTGCCTTGGTCCGCGTCTCGATGCAAAGTGACCGTTCGACGAACCCCACTTTCTAAAGCGACTCTGTCCATGTGACGCCATCACAAAATAACGTCACAAGCGTTCGCCCCTCTACTACGTAAATCAAATCAGCAACTTCTATTAAAATTATATCGACAATCTCCGACACGGCCAGGCAGACGATTTGCACGTCCTCGTGCATCATCATCATCATCATCCCAGCGCCAATCCAAGTCGCATCCGAAGCTCCCTCAGCCCCGGAGTTCGGGATCCGGTTCACCAGGCAAACCGCAGATTCCGGTCAAACTTCGGTATTGCATGTCTGTAACAAATTAAAAAAAAAACACAGAAAACCGACTTTGAAGCATTTTTGAGAATTCTGCCAACCTGACCGTCACACGTCACGTTTAATTACAATGACTAGGTATTAGAAAACCAAACTTAATTGTTTTAACAACTTAAACGCAAAAGCTTCCTTCAAGCCTCATAATTACCAAATTTCAAACATAAAACACAAAAGGTTCCTCCAAGCCTCATAATTATCAAATCAAAATCATAATCATCAAAAAGAAAACACACCATGGTCCGCTACCACAGTAGCTAGAGACAACTCATAGTTGACACCCATATCGTCATCACCTCATGTGATACGACCAACTCTCGAGTCCACGACTCCCAGGTCAACACATGACCGTACAACTAATAGTCTCCACTGAGACCCAGGTCCCCGCCACATCACTAGCTGCCCATCGCCCCCTGAACAACTCCTCACTGAGTTGCAGTTACGACTACAGACTAGTGCATGCAGTGCGACCATATCTACCAGAGTCCCTGCCACATCACTAGCTGCCCATCGCCCCCTGAACAACTCCTCACTGAGTTGCAGTTACGACTACAGACTAGTGCATGCAGTGCGACCATATCTACCAGAGTCCCCGCTACATCACTAGCTGCCCATCGCGCTCTGAACAACCCCTCACTGGGTTGCAGTTCGACTACAGACTAGTGCGTGCAGCGCGACTACATAGCCATGATACGTGTTCTATTTGCTGGCGGAGGCACCCTCCTCAACATCTTCTACATTTTGAAAATCTAACTCAGCAGACATTACTTAGAAAAATCTTTCGTACCTATGCGATCGTGGGGTACTTATAAGTTCTGTTTCCAATCAACGATTTCAATAGGTAACGATCGCCATTATCGCCATCAAACAACTCACCAATATTAAATTTCATTACATTCATTATTTAGCTCACTTCTATCAAATTTAGACTTTTCGTAAATAGCACTCATTTCTATGTTCGTTACCGCTTGTTCTCTTGAGAAGATTTAATAGTCTAGCCGCACATACTATCATAAGCTCAAGTGAGCTCGTAACTATAGGCCACAGTGAACTTTAGTTTTGAAATAAAGACAAACCAGACATAATTTTAAAACCCAGATTTAAAATTTCTCAGTCCATTATATCAAAGAATACGGGTAGTACAAGAAATAAAATTTGCAAATAACTCTTATTATCATGTCGCAAAGAAATTGTTCAGTACACAATAAACTGGCACAACCTTGTACACTGTATATATACTAGTGCGTATGTACATACACCAATGAAATTACAGATTGCTTGACAAGAGAACATTCGGCCACGGAATCAAAATAAAAATAGTACAACTCACCGGATTATACGATCTCCGACATATATATATATATATATATATATTACAATCATAAAACAAGTTAATAGAACACAAAACGGTACTTTTTACATTTACTATTTTTTTGCGTGTATAGCATGTTACTACATTGTTACTTTTTTCGGAGTTTTATGGCATGAGATTGTAATGTTCAAGCACTTTCTTAGTTCAATAGTTAACGAACTTATTTCTTTTCGAATCACACAAAACAACACGCATTGGCTTTCAGACCAATGCGTGTTATTTTTAAACCACAAATTCAATCTTCATTCTTCGCACGATTTAAAGGTTTATTCAACGGTAAATATTGTCGTTTTGTTCCACTTCTCTCGACACTTTAAGCTACCTTCCTAGTCCAACCTCTTGACCCAACGGCTTACAGTATTTCTCGAAAACAATAACAATTTTATTACACATTGCAAGAAGCGATTGGTTTACACCTTATTCAAATAATAATAAAAACAACTTACACAAAAGCCAGAAAAACATAAATATAACTATTGCAGAACCACAAAAAGGAAAAATTACAGTTTTTACTCCTTTGGGTGAAATATAATTTGTAGATTTACATATGGTAATGAGCTACAGTTTCTGGTCTGGTCGTGCCTCGGTAAGCACGTTAAGCCGTTGGTCCCGGTTGCCATACGAACATTTAATGGCAGTCGTTACGGGTTGTTGGAGCCCTCAAAAGTCCAACAATTGGTCTAACTGCAATGCTTCAATATCACCTTAGGGTTGTGGAGGTCAGTAGCTTCACGGAAAATATCGAAGTTTAGTCAAAATTAGCAGTTAGACTGGTATAGCGGACCCCAGATTCCAAAGCTGAGAAAAGCTTCGGATGCGACTGGGGCTAACGCTAAGATGAAGAAGATTGATTAAAAAGTAAAACTAATAACACAACCTCGTAAGTATATGATCACCAACCAAAACAGCTATGTAATATTATTGCACCTAATAGGTACTCGTAGTGGAATATTTTATGTGAGCTAGTGATTCACTTTGTTTCAAATCTACCCTTATTTTTTATAATGACTCCAATATAGAAAAAGTCCTAAAAGAAAGTATTATCGTTAAGTTTCGGATCGGTATTTTTACATATTTTTGTTGTCAGCATTCATAACTCACCAATAAACATTAAAAAATAGAATTGTAAGTTTGATGTTCGATTTTTGATGCCTTTTATTTTTGTAAATTTTTATTTATTTGATAAAACAAAATATATGTATCCAATATTTTTCTATAATCCGATTGACGGACTAAATAGAATCATTTTTTTTTTACCCAGGAAACATCCCTATTGACTATCTTCTCGAACCGTACTGCTACGAACCCCGTCCTCTCTTAACCACCTCGGAAGAAGGGTTCTCGGCCGCGGCCATTTCGAAACTTTAGGAGCTCAACGACGTCCGACCGAATTTTAGTTTAATCCTATCAAATTAAGGTACTCCATAGACAGCTATGGAGTACCTTAATTTGACAGTATTAAACTAAAATTTTATCTTCTATCCTTTTCTTAACGAAATGGAAAGAAAAACATGCACTTAACTTAAAATTTGTTTAGTTTGTGCGCAACAGAATCGGCGCCAATTTCAAAAAAGAAAGATTTGGGTAGCCACAAAAATTTCCTACTTAAACTGCCAGAACAAAAACTAATCAGAATCAGATATTTTATTTGTAGAACATAGGTAGGTAATACAGATGATGTCAATAGAAAATGAACACTATGTCTTGCCGTCGAAGGCGTACAAATATTCACTGTAAAATATAACAGAAAAATGTAGAAAAAAAAAAGATATAATCATACAGTCAAAATTAATAATGAAAACAAATTCAGAAATTAAATTAAATAATTCCTTAATAACAAATCAGTCCCTATATCAATTGATCCTCCAAATATTCACTAAGCGAATAATAAGTCTTCTCGCATAACAATTTACAAAGAGCCTTTTTGAAATGGTGTATGCTGTCAAGATAATTTAATTTATTTGGTAATCTATTATATAACTTGGGTGCCATTCCCAGAAAGCTCTTTGAGTACAGTGCAGTCTTGTGTGGAGCAACACACATCTCTCTATATTGCCTTTTTGATCTCAATGTTGGAAACAAATGCATGTTTGATTTTTCGAATACTACTGTCTCGTAAATGTACGTACAAGGCAAAGTAAGTACTTAGTATATATTTGTTAAATAAGGGTCTACAACTATCAGTCTGTTTTAGCTTAAACACAGCACGCAAACATCTCTTTTGGGCTTTAAACGCCATGTCTTTATCGGTGGAATTTCCCCAATACATTATACCAAAAGATATGGTCGATGACACAAACGCTTTATATGCAATCAATACTACAGATTCATTGGATATTTTTGCAAGATTATATAGTGCATAAGAATATTGGTTTATCCTTCCAATTTAGATGATTATCCAAATAAAGTCCCAGGAATCTGGCACTATTGGTTTCATGTATTTTTTGGTCTACATATCTTATATTTAAAATTTGTTTTTTTTGTTCTTTGTTGGAACGTTAAAACTTGTGTTTTCCCTAAGTTTAATTTAAGTTTATTTGTATGTAGCCAATTAAGAACGCAATAGATGGAATTATTTATTTCATTTTCATATGATTCCAAGTCTTCACACGGTATAATAATTGTGCTGTCATCAGCAAACAAGACGGTCTGGTAGCCGGTACATTTTGGTAAATCGTTTATAAAAATGAGGAAGAGCAAAGGTCCAAGGACATTCCCTTGGGGTACACCGCAAGTTGTATACCTAACGGACGACTTGTGAGCAATTTCTCTCTTTGATTTGGGACAAATTCAAATTCAAACTAACAGAACAGATAAAATAAAAATAATTACAACGAAGACAATTGTGAGATCTATTGTATTCTTCAGAATCACTCAGTACATCGGTCCTCATGCGATACGCTAATCAGAAACAACAACCTGGGATATTGCTTTCAAAGGGAATGATAGTGATGAAGAGTCACTATCACCATCAATTATGCAAGGAGGAGGTAGGCATCGATCTTGGGACCGCTCCTGTGCAACATCTTTTTTTTCATCACATTGCATTATAAGCTATCCTACATGATGTCTCCAAATATATATTCTAGGATTATAGTGCAGGGTGGGTTTTTTAACCTTTAATATTATTTTTTTTACTGTGGCGGCTAGTCCGTCTTATTATTTATCTTAATTTAATATCTTAAATTTATATTCTAATATCTTATAATCTATTACATCTTTCCTTACTGGTATTTAGGTATATATTTTTCTTGTTAATGCTGTTACATCTACTACTTACTGCTATTTACTTTTCTTAATCTATTACATTTTTATCTTATTTCCAATTACATTATAGACTTATTTCTAATACAACTATTTCGTAAATAAACAGGCTTACTCTTACACTTAGGTCTTATTCTAACAATTATTAATTTAACAACTTAACTATCTTGGTCTCTACAATACATAGAATAGAATAGAATAGTTCTTTATTTGCGTAGAAAGTAGGTACAAAATACAGATATTAAGTTTTTAGAAGATCCTTATACTGACTACCTCAACTAAGGCATGCAAAGAAAAGCAAAAATTAATGAATATCCATTAACAATAGATACATATAAACTTAATATTACGCTCTTATTCTCTAATTAATTATTTTGCTACAACACAAATTGTTATTTTTATATATGTTTAAATATACAATTTAACAACCTTATATATAAAATTCTTATTTCTCTTATTTATTACTAAACATAAATTTGTGCAATATTCAATAAATTGGTTTTGCCAGTTAGCAACTCGGACAAGTTTTGCCTGTTTAATCTCATGCCTAGTTTTTGTTCCAGGTTGTAACTGTGCACCGCATGAACCGGATAGTCCAGGAGGATGTCCTCTACAGCATCAGGCTGAGAAATGCATGATAGACTCTCCCTTAACTTAAAGCGGTTTAAGTACTGGGAGAACCCACCATGCTCCGTCAAAATCTGTGTGAGCCTACCCTCAGGCTTTGCCCTAATGGCAAAGCCGTAAGCCGTTTTGGCATCAGCTTCACGAATCAAGTTGGATACTTGTCATAGTCAGGTCTCCTTTCCGATGCCAAGGCAGCCTGTTTGGCCAGATCGTCAGCGCACTCGTTTCCGGGCAGTCCTTGACCCAAAACTGGACATAATCTTGCCCTGAGCCAAGGCCTTCCGTAGGGAGTCCCTTGTCTCCACAGCCGTCCTTACCCTTTAGAACAACGCTCGCGGCTTTACATAGGGCTAGGACGCCTGGTAGACTGTGTAGTACTCGGACAGACAGAGCTTAATGTTCCGGATTTCGGCCTCGCCATCCCACAAGGATAGGGTGGATACGACCTTCCCATCAATCTTGCTGCCGTCGGTGAAGATTCTCACCTGCTGCACATTGTACCTGTGCAACATCGGCTACGATTGTGTGCTGAGAGGCGAGCTCTCGTGGGGCGCCGACTTGACGTGTTATGCGGGCGACACACTTGTCACTGCCGGGAGGAGCTCGCACAGGGAAGTGACGATAGTAGCCACGGCTGCGGTGTCACAGGTGATAAGTCGGAGGCCACGTGTTTCACGGCCCCCGACGTGCGCCGGCGCTGGGACCACATATCGTTGTTATGTTCTTGTATGATTTAAATAAACACTTGTGTTCATTTTGTATAATCGTTTACTATATTCAGAAGTACAAGTTGTCGTTCACACAGTTACAAAGAGAATGAAGCCGACATGCATATTATAGTGATATGACTTCAGTACATCTTACTAAATAGTGATGTTACAACATCCCCCTTGTCAAGTTCCAATTAACCCTTAATACACAACATAACTCTAAGTCACTATGTACTAACTTAAACAAATTTTAATTATACATATTTGTATGTAATATAAATCTTGTTTACATCTTATAATTACTTATTCTAAGTTAATTAAATTTAATTTGGAATACATTTATATTACTCAACCGACTTGATCTATTAGCCATCTAACTGGCTTATCTATTCTGCCAGAACGGGTTATGTATTGTTCTGTGGATTGAGTTCTAAACTTCTGGCTGTCATCTTCTTCTCTCTGCCGCGACCTGCTGGATAGCATAAGAGAATATTTGCCTTAAGTAAATTCTATTTCTCCTATACCTACATCCATTACTGTCCTCGACATATGACCTATTGCTTGCCAATCTAAGTTTGGCAATCCCCAGTTCAGTGAAAGTTCCCAATTGTAATTCGGTATTCTTTTAAAGTATACATGGTCATTGGAATATAACAATGGCATTGGCTTGGTATTTCTATTGTAATACCTAGACTTATTTACATTATTTCTACTTATACCTTCCTTATAGTCTTTAAAAGTAAACCACTTTTGATTTTAATTTTTTATATTTCATAGGAATGTTGTCACTTAAATTTCTAGACATTGCTGGAGAGTGAAGATTATTTTTTGGTGTATTTCTATACTGCAATAAGCTGCTGATAAGGTTTCTTTACATTTTTTCAACATGTTTTTTATAATTTTGACTGAGCTTTCTGTTGTCCATTTGACTGTGCATGATATGGGCTTGTTATATTATGTTCCATGTCTCATTCATATACAAAGTTTTTAAATTCTAATGATTAAAATGGTGGTCCACCATCTGAGACTAATAAGGTATGCCATGACGGGCAAAAATTGATTTTAAATGTATGATTACATTTTTAGCTGTACTGTTTTTATTTAATAGATCTACTTCTATGTACAGGGTGGCGCAATAGAACGTGCATTTTTAAAATAATTATTAAAAAATAAATACAAAAGGTATAGTTAAAATAAAACTAAGCAATTATTAAGTGATAACTGAAGTTTATTTTATAAAAATAACATCATCTAAATGATGACCCTCTCTACGTTGGCACTCCTCTAACCGCAAACGGAAATTACCGAAAACTTTCTTAAGTAGTGCTGGTGTGATTGCTGCCATTTCACCACGAATATTCTCCTTGTGCTGACTGATGTTTCTCGGATTATTGGTGTAGACTTTGTGTTTGAGGTATCCCCACAAAAAAAAAGTCAGGAGGCGTCAAGTCTGGACTGCGCGGAGGCCATGGGATATCACCTCTTTTCGAAATCAGTTTGCCAGGGAACATCTGCTTCACAACCGCCATGGAGTCATTTGATGTGTGACTGGTAGCTCCGTCTTGTTGAAACCAAGTCCTAGAGTTCTTTATTCTTGAATTTTCAAGTTCTGGGGTCAAAAAACCTTCCAACATCGCAACATAGCGTTCGGTATTAACAGTGATGTTTTGCCCCCGTGCGTTTTCAAAAAAATAAGGACCAATTATTCCTTTGGCAGAGATTGCGGCCCAAACTGTCACTTTAGGGCTATGTAACGGTTTTTGATGTTTGAGTCTGGGATTCTCACTATTCCAATAACGACAATTTTGGCGGTTTACGAACCCATTCATATGAAAATGTGCCTCATCAGAGAAAAGGATGTTTTCAAAATTTGAAAACCGATTGAGCATTTCATTAGCAAATGTGAGCCGTGCTATGAAGTCAGAGTCTTTCAATTCTTGAGTTAATTGCAGCTTGTATGGATGCAATTTAAGATCCAAGTTTAAAATTCGTTGCAAACTTCGTCGCGATATGTTTAGGACAGACGATCTCTTGCGAGTAGACATTTGTGGATATTCTCGTACCGACTCCTTAACACTCTCAATATTGTCTTCGGTCCTAGATGTGCGTGGACGACCTTTTGCGTGTGGTTTAAACGTCGATCCAGTCTCTTCAAACCGCTTTATCCAGATTTTAATTAAATTAGCACTCGGAGCCTCCCTAATTTGCCGTACACCATACTCAGAACAAAATAGTCGCCTGACAACTACGTACGAACGAGAGTTTTCGTAAAATGCGCGCACGCAAAATGCGCGACGCTTCCCGTCGAAGTGACTCATAGTGACTAAAACTTCATGAACCGCGCTACCCAACGATATCGGTCTCCCCTCGCCCACGCCCCTTCTACCCCGTAAAAAAAGATGATGCAATATGCACGTTCTATTGCGCCACCCTGTATTTTTTAATTTAAATTTTATTTAATTAGGGACAATAAACAGCAACAATATAAATACACACACAGAAAGGATAATTAAAAATATTAGCAATATTGTAGCCCACTACATTATCCACATATTAACAAAAAAATATGATAATGAGTGCCACTAGTTAGGCAATAAGTATCTTATTAATTATATCACATTAATGATAAAATATATATATAAAAAAACAAATAACAATCATTAAATAAATAAATAATCAAAAATATTAGCAATATCATGCAAAATAGAAAATCCAACTCGATTACTTGGCAATTAGAAAATAATAAAAATAATTAAACATTAATAACAAATAAAATAATAAGTAAAGTCTAGCCTAGTTTACATTCCTAATAACATTCTTATTATTATCAGTAATAATCTTCATAACATTACATTTAAATTTAGATTTTGAGCATACAAAGATATCAATTGCTACAAGATTACAATTAAAAGATTCAACCATACGACGGATGGGGCAGCGCAACCCAGAATTACTTCGACAGCCTTTGACAGCAAATAAGGCATCTACTCGGGTACTACGAATGTTAACAGTGCGTGGGACTACATAATATAATTTGCTTGTGAGATCGATACAATCAAAATCTCCACGAACAATACCATGCAATATAGAGGCTTCAAGATATATTCGCCTAGATTCTAGGCTAATCTGTCCATATTTATGCAGTAATTGTGGGTACAACAAATACGTTTTATGGCACCTATAGTGCATGGCTCGTAGGAACTTACGCTGAACCCTTTCAATCAAATCTATGTACTTCCGGTAAAACAGTAGTCAGCAAGTCTGTCCAGATCTTGTTGGAAGAGTCGACAATCCTCTACAGTCCGTATAGATCTATAAACTTTTAGGTCATCAGCGTATACAAGAAATTTAGTGTTTTTAAAACATTTGTCTATGTCATTTATATATAGAATAAACAATAATGGCCCCAGGATTGAACCCTGTGGAACACCCGAGGTTACAGGTACTGCATTAGACTGATGACCATTTACGACAATCCTTTGAGTTCTATTTGTAATATAGGATGAGAACCAACGAAGCAACTTGCCGCGTATACCATTAAACGCAATCTTATTCAATAGGAGTACATGGTCGACCTTATCAAAAGCTTTTTTGAAATCATTATAAACTGCATCAACTTGTACTCGCTTGTCCATGTTTTCAAAAAGATAATTAGAAAATATTAATAAATTTGTAACAGTTGAACGTCGCTTAACAAACCCGTGCTGTTCTGGGATGATGATGCTGTGCAAGAGTGGATAGATCTCGTTGTGTACGAGTCTCTCAAAAAGTTTAGACAAGGCCGAAGGAATTGAGATAGGCCGGTACTGCTCTACGTCATGTTTCGAGCCATTTTTGTATACAGGTGTAATTTAAGTTAGCCCGTTTCCATACATCCGGGAAATGACCCTCAACTAAACATTTATTATAAATTATAAAGAGTGGCTTGCAGACACTGCTAGCAGTGGCCTTAAAAAATAGAGCAGGGTATCCATCGGGACCAGCTCCTTTAGATGGATCTAGTAATTGCAACTCTTTATGTATTTTGTCCTCTTCAATATGCAAGTCATCGATTAGGCTCGCATTAGCATTACAGTCTGTAGGCGGGGTCCATGCAGATAATAAGGGTGAAGCCCGCTCAAACACAGACTGGAAAAAGTTTGAAAACATATCACAGATCTCTTCTGGGGCACTTGACTTAAGATTTTGATAGTGCATAGTGGATGGAATACGTGATTTATGTTTGCGATAATATAATATATTTAATATATTTTGAGTAATAATCTGTGACAATTAAATATGTTTGGTTATCAAAATACATTAAATCAATACCAACTTGTTGCCATGGATACTTTTTAATTTCAAAGTTCTGCAATGGTTCATTTTGATTACAAGGTTTAAATTTTGCACATGCCATACATTGTTCCACCATATTTTTTATATCAACTGTGATGTTTGGCCAATATAGTGAATCTCTGGCTAACTTTAAACATTTGTTTATACCTTGATGACCTTCATGAATTTATCCTAACATTTTCCTATGCATTGATTGTGGTACTATTAATTTTCAATCTTTAAACAATAAATCTTTGACTACATGAATTTCTGCTTGTATACTCCAGAATGGTTTGACTAATGGATTGACACTATTTTTATTTTTCGGCCACACATTATAATAATATTTCTTTAACATTTGCAAAGTTTTATCTTTCTTAGTATGTTGCAACAGTTTTGTTCTATAATACTTTGTGACTGCTAGACTTGAATATACTAAATTTACATGACATGGTATTTGTGACTCATTCTCTGGTATGTAATGATCTTTCAATGCTGCTCTTGACAAAGTATCTGATATAAACATTTCTTTACCTGGAACATGTACTACTTTCAAGTCATACTTATGTAAAGTTAACATCATTCTCTGTAACCTAGCTGGTATCATGTAATGGTTTGTCAAATAAATAAACCAAAGGTTTGTGACTGTGAACTGTTACTCTATGACTATATACATACTGATGAAAATTTTCACAACCAAACTGTGTTGCAAGCAATTCTTTCTCTATTTGAGCGTACTTTGACTGTGTTATGGGTAAAGTTTTTGAACTGTAAGCAATGGGCTTATTGTTTTGTAGAATGATTGCTCCCAATACTGACTTAGACGAATCTACTGACAAGGCTAATGGTATATGTAATGGCTAAAACCGGTGACTTTGTTATTTCTTCAATATATTTTTAAGACATTTGTTATGATTTTCATCCCATGTCCAGACTGAACTTTTTTAAAAGATTTCTTAAGACTAGCTTTTTCTGACAAATTACTAATAAAAGGACCTAAATAATCGATCATTTCTAATATTCTTTGTAATTTTTTGACGTTTTGTGGTGTAGGCATGTGTTACGGAATTAAACGAATAACCATGAATTATGGCTTTTATTAACTTATAAAAGTTACATAGGAATGACAGATAGGTAATAGAGTTTTAATAAATGCTAGGGCCGACATGTGTCAACTATACAGGAAACATTCAGCCAGTAGGTATACCGCCTCATTCTTCCCCAGTAGAGTTTCCATCCCCCATTATATAATCCATTATATAATCTTTAAAACGAGCTGGTAATCTTCGAACACGTTTCCTGCTTGTATCCGGCTGTGTAGTGTCCGACTGTGAAGTTTCCGGCTGGGAAGTGTCCGGCTGTGAAGTTTCCGGCTGTGAAGTTTGGAGCTGAGACTCGGTCGGAGGTACATCGCTTCGTATCTCTTGCTCATCTAGGACATTGTCTTGCTCTTGTATTTCTCGCTCATCGCAATTTGGGAAGAGTGCCAGTTGCCTATTCGACACCGTCGTGGTGCTACCGTCTGCGCGTCTTATATAGAATATAAGAATAATAAGGACTGGTTTCGATAAGTTCGGCTTCCTCCACCAGGGGATCTGACTTCGAGTGGCGGACATTCTTCTTTATCAGGACCGGCCCAGGGGAAGACAGCCATGACGGTAAAGAATCCCCATTAGGTGATCTTCTAGGGTACGCAAAAAGTCTCCCATGAGGGGTGGCGTTGATCGTTGTACACAATAAAGAACGGACGCAATGAAGGGTTCCATTTAAGCGTTCCCACATAATGGGCCCATTATGTGGGAACGCTTAAATGGAACTCTCTGGCCCACAATCCAGCTCAAAATGCGCTCCCAAGGACTTGCTACGGAGAATTGGGAAACAGTAATAAAATACGCCCTTCATTGCGTCCGTTCTTTATTGTGTACAACGATCAACGCCACCCCTCATGGGAGACTTTTTGCGTACCCTAGAAGATCACCTAATGGGGATTCTTTACCGTCATGGCTGTCTTCCCCTGGGCCGGTCCTGATAAAGAAGAATGTCCGCCACTCGAAGTCAGATCCCCTGGTGGAGGAAGCCGAACTTATCGAAACCAGTCCTTATTATTCTTATATTCTATATAAGACGCGCAGACGGTAGCACCACGACGGTGTCGAATAGGCAACTGGCACTCTTCCCAAATTGCACTCTCTTTGCACGATTGCACTGTCTCTCACAATTGCACGCTCTATTTTATTTAATTAAAATGCTATCTAGTTTTTTGCTAGTCAGTTCTTGGTACCTGATTAATGTACCCAATCTAAAAGTAATTTTATTAATTGAATACATTTTCACGGTTACAGCTGGATCTTAATATTATTAATTTACAATGATTTAGTTTCAGGTGCCTCTATCTTCAGGCGTTCTTGTAGTCATATGGATTGTTAAATTTTTGACACTTTTAACAATAACTTGTTGGCAATGTGAGAATTTATATGTATCAGTGAAAGAAGCTGAGTTGACGTGTACACAGCTTGTGATAGATAATAACAGTCCAGGTAAAAACAAATTATAATACAAACCCATAAATTCTTTATTCATAGTGTGGAGGCATAAGGAACAGAAAGTAAAGTTCATCGTCTATAATAAAGGGAGGATCCTCTGACCAGACGTGTTTGAAGTCTGGCGGGCACTTGCCTAACGTTTGATTTTGGGAAATTGTTCATATGCTAGTTGCACGGTAAACTATGCTTGCCGGATGTAGAATTCGTATGGTTCGCATGTGGCGTTTTGTAGATACCATTACACTTAGTATACCTTGTGCCATTCTAGTCGTACGTAACAATAGTCTTATGAAGGTAGAACGCTTCATTTATTCAATGACTACCAAACAGGAGAAAAACAAAAACTAACAATTGTTGATTAATTGTATTCAAAAACATTACATAATTTTTGAGCTAGGCTGAATGATCCAGATATCATCGGGACCGCCCCATTCCGCGTGCTCTCTTAACACACTTACACTGTGCTCGCATATATGATATTTCAAAATTCATCATTTATGAGGAATTTTGGCCAAGCATATTTTAATTTTTTTTAATTATCCATAAATCTTTTTTTTAATGTTGTTTATTAGTCATTGAATAGAATAAGGCAATTAAAATGGTGTGGTGAATAAATATCAACAATTCCATTTCCCCCGATTTCAATGTTGATTCAGAAAGATAGGTCTTAAGAATCAGTTCAGAAAACTGTGGAATGAAAATTTTTATTGACATTGTTTTGGGATTCTATCCAAATCCATTTATTACGAATATAACCCTGTTATGAGGATTCGTGATTACCTGTTATAACTATGTTATTTATATAAAATGGGTTAATACAATGCTGACCTTACTTTGACACTTGTGTCGGACTCACTTCTGCCACTTACTGATAGAGACTTTCATTGATGCGATGCTAAGATACCTGACCACGGCAAAGGGTGCCCCCTGTGCCCACTGAGTGTGTGCCTGTGAACAGTTCTTTAAAAACGTATAATAAATTAATTTCGCCGTTACTGAAGTACGCTCTTATATGATGTCGGTGGCGTTTGTGCTCAATTATTTAAAAAAACTAAATTTTAACTTATTTCTTACAGAAAATGTCAGACAACTGTGCAAGCGCGTGCTACAAATTAACCGGACCTTCAGTAAGATGACAGTATGTGGCCTGTTTACTGTAGACGCCACTCTACCGATAACTGTGACTGGACTCTTGACTACTTACATTATTGTACTGCTGCAGTTTGCTTTTCTGTAAAAATACTTACTTCTTCAATATATCTTCAACTTAAATGTTTTTTTTTTTATTTTAATTAACTATACAAACAAAATCTTTCCAAAATCTAAATCAATTACATAATTTCACAACAAAACATAGCGTATATACTTAACTATACTGCAATCAGCCAGCCATACCAGCTAAGCCCGACAACTCGGGGGCCAGCTGACCGAAGTCGAGCACCAATCCCAGGTACTTCATGGTGAACTCGACAGCTATCCGGCCCTCGTTGAACACGATTGTTGTAACATCACTATTTAGTAAGATGTACTGAAGTCACATAACTATATGCATGTCGGCTTCATTCTGTTTGTAACTGTGTTGACGACAGCTTGTACTTCTGAATATAGTAAACGATTATACAAAAAGAGCACAAGTGTTTAATGAAATCATACAAGAACATAACATGGTGCCAGAAGTGGTGCCAGTAGTGAAGAATCAACGTGAGTAAAAAAAAAGACTTAAGAAAAATTCACCGTTTGATCTTTGAAACAGGAGTAGTTGACTTTCAAGGTGGCGATCAGAATTATGTGAACAACAGGATTAAGGCGTTATATATGTTGTCAGTTTCTGAAAACAACAATGCGGAAGCATGGGGGCGCTGGTGGCCACAACTGGAGCTATATTTATTGGCTAAAGGTTTGAATAAATTTCCTGAAAAACGCAAAATTGCTATTTTATTGCATCACATTGGAGAAAAAGCATTTACAACACATTTAATCTCAAAATAGAGGAAACCACGTTGTTGGAGGTCAAAACAAAATTTGTAATTTTTTTTTGAACCGTGGAGGAACATAACGATGTGTCGTCACAATTTTTTCACACGGAGGCAACAGAAATCGGAATCCATTGAGCAATTTCTAGCTGATCTAGAAGATAAAAGTCAAGAATGTGAATTTGGAGAGCTAAAGGAATCTCTCATCAAAGATATTTTCATTGCAAATCTGAATCTGGATTTAGCACATGTACGTCAGAGATTACTGCAAGAACCTGATCTCTCATACCAGAGGATGCGAGAGCTGGCAAGTACAATGATCGTCGCGCAACAAGATGCGGAAAAGATGGTCAGCACCTCCGCTGGTGATAAACCTGAAAACGTCATGCATTTCCGTCGGAGGAGCCGCAGTCGGGGAGAGTATCGACGGCGGGCTTCACCAGTCAACCGGCAAGGGTCAAGAGGCTTCCCAACCAAGAGAAGTAGTCTCCCAATCCAGAGAAGCACGCGAGGACGTGTGGTCACTGTGGGCAATCTCATCGATACAAGTACACAGCGAAAGGAGCTCATTGTAGGTCATGTAAATCTTTTGGCCATTTTGCTAAATATTGTAGTAAAAATAAAAGCAAAGGTCGTTTAGATTCGTTTTATTCAAATAATAGTACTAAAGATTATTTTGTTGGAATGTTGAGTAGTCATAGTAATCAATACAATAGTCACATAAAAACACAGACACACACAATCAAGTCAGCAAGTACACGACTGCACGGCTACAAAGAGAATCAATCGTTTGCTATGCACAACCGCAAAGAGAATCAATCATTTGCTTTGCATAGCCATAAAGAGAATCAATCGTTTACTCAATTACACAAAATCGCATAAAGAGAATCACAGTCGAAAAAGTCTCTTAACGAACAGTCACAGTCAAGTCATGTCAAGTCATATTGTCATAAAAATGGTAAAAGATGTCATTACCAGTCAAAGACATGCAGTCATAAGTCATATTGTCACAATATTGAGTCTAAGAACTCAAGTCAGTTATGTAATCAGTCAGTCAGTCAGTGTATCATAAACAGTCAGCAAATCAATGCAGTCAACTTAACACAAAATAAACATTATTCGCAGTCATGGAAAATAAATATCAAAGTAGGTAGTTCACAAATTAATTGTATAACAGACACAGGAGCTGATTTCAATGTAATGTCGAAACAAACTTTTTATAAGTAAAAACGTCAAACTCAAATGACACTTGTCAAATGTCAAATGAAAGTCAATGGATTTGATGGTAAATCTATTTCCATCATGGGTCACGTCAATATCAAATGTAGCATATTAATTGAAAACAAGACTTCAATAGAAAACATAGTGTTTGTAGTCGCAGATTTAATGTGTTCAAATGTATTAGGTTTACCCACTTGTCAGTAACCACCCACCAGAGAAAACCTTGCCGCCAAGCGATTTGTCGTGTTGATGTCTGGTGAAGCCGTACGGAGGACGGGTCTGAGCAGTTGTGTTGTAATGTGTGCCGGGCACGATGCGCCTAATGTTGTTGTGTTGAGAGTTTGGTCTGGAGGGTCTTCAGATCAATCTCCCTTTGGCGCAGCATCGTTGGTCGTGTTGTTGGGTTTAACATTGTATTACCTCGCTCAACTGCCGTCTTCCTTCCTATTCACTCAGTTTTTCTGAGTGAATAGGCTCTTAATAAACTAGCGAGCTTTACTATCAACGATTGCATCACTACTTACCATCAGGCGGGATTGCGGTCAAGCGTTAGTTTAAAATTATTAAAAAAAAAAACTTTTGTCAACCAATTCTTACACAATATAATGATGTATGTATTCCAGGGTCTTGGATGTCTACCTTCTGTCTGTCACCTGAAACTCAAAACTGATGTGGAGCCATGCATAGATCCTCCTAGGAAAGTTTTTTTTTTTATAAATTATAAACCAACGCTTGACCGCAAACCCGCCTGATGGTAAGCAGTGATGCGATTGTTGATGGTAAAGCGCGCTAGTTTATTAAGAGCCTATTCACTCTAGCCTTGAATACACTCAAATTGTATTGTGACGGAAACACCGACGCTGGCAAACTGTTCCAGTCCCTCGATGTACGCGGTATAAAGGAGGAAGCAAAACGCTTCGTCCGGATCGCAGTGGTGTCAACAACGTAAGGGTGGAAACTCGCCGTACCGTCGTACGGCGAGTTTCCACCCGATGATGGAACGGAGATGAGGGAATTAAATCATGCAATTCCCTTGCACGCTCACCAGAATGAACGAAGAACGCCTGTGCTCCAGGCTTTGGAGACCGTTTCGAGTTAAGTCTGGGTCGCCAATCAGCCTCTTCGCACGCCTCTCCACCGAATCCAAAGTGGCAAGGTGACATTTCGCAGCACCAGCCCAAATGTGGCTGCAGTACTCCACACACGAGCGGACCTGTGATTTGTATAAAATTAGAAGCTGCCTTGGTGTGAAGTACCGCCGGACCTTCGCGATGATGCCTAGTTTTCTGGCAGCCACCCTGGCCTTGGACTCAATGAACCGCCCAAAGTTAAGGTTCGAGGAAATCTCAACTCCTAAAAGCTGAAGGCTGTCGGTACACTCCAAGGATACATTCTGAAAAGTAGGAGCCAAGGTGAACGTCTGTGTTTTGGCGGCATTGCTACAAGATTGGCATTGCCCCATTCGGAGACCGCCTGCAGTGTAGCACTCACACGCTCTACCATGGCCTCTCTTTCGTACCGGATTGTTTCCTTACTAGCCCGAGCTTCCGGCAGGTATCTCTCCACAACTGTGCTGTCATCTGCATACCCATAGATACCGGGCATCAGCAGATGATTTCACTCGGTGGTAGGCCATAACATCGGCCGCTGGCAGAAGTTACCACCCACCAGAAAAAGCCTTGCCGCCAAGCGATTTGTCGTGTTCCGGCATGATGTCTGGTGAAGCCGTACGGAGAACGGGTCTGAGCAGTTGTGTTGCGATGTGTGCCGGGCTCAATGCGACAAATGTTGTTGTGTCGGGAGTTTGGTCCTGGAGGGTAGCGGGATCCGAAGCACGGTGCTCCGCTGGCCGACCGCAGGTAGTTGGGGGCCCAAGTAGTGTGCCAGCCACACACGAAAGGCTGCCCCGCCTACTGCGAAAAATCCCAGGGTGGCCCCATCGTGCCGGTTGGCGACCGGACGAGGGGACCCGATGGCGAGGGGACTCCGTTAGCTTCATTAATGGCAAAACTGCACGCTTGATGGCATTACATAGGAAACTATGTTCACAGTCTGTGAATTTAGCTTCGCTTAACCAGATATCGCCTGTCGAAGGTATTTGTTTCGCCACCATATCCCTCAACAAGTACAACTACAAACAAACACCACTCCTCATTGTGGACAACCTCTGCGCCGATGTGATTATCGGCCACGACATCTTAAAGGAGCATTCTAAAATTGAATTCCAATTAGGAGGTCCGAATGAACCATTACAAATTTGAAGCGTGATGCAGGCCTCTGTCCCGCCGGCTTCCGTCTTCAGCAATCTATCTCCGGGGATTCGTCCAATCGCCGTGAAAAGTCGACACTATAGCAAAGAGGATGAAAATTTTATTAAATTGGAAATATCGAAACTGTTAGAGCACGGAGTCATAGAAACGAGTAACTCACCTTGGAGAGCTCAAGTTGCAGGAGGCGGGGCTCATAGGAAACGTCTTGTCATAGACTATTCTATGACTATCAACAAATTTACTGAACTAGACGCGTTTCCATTACCGAAAATAGAAGCCGTGGTATCAAGAGTATAAAAATATAAAATTTTTAGCCAGATTGACTTAAAATCTGCATATCATCAAGTGCCCATTCTAATGACAGAAAAAATTATACGGCGCGGCGTTTGAAGCATGTGGGAAACTATATCAATTTACAAGAATCCCGTTTGGTGTGACTAATGGCGTGGCAGCATTTCAAAGGACTTTAGATTTCATCATTACGAAAGAGAAACTTTCGCATACCTCGATGACGTGACAGTATGTGGTAAAAACGAAACCGAACATAAAGAGCATCTACGATGCTTTTTGGAAGCTGCTAAGAGGTACAATCTGACGCTGAATGAGCAAAAAGTGTTTTCCATCAAACAAAAATTAATCTACTCGGATACACCGTAGAGAATAACACTATTAAACCAGACGCCGATAGACTAAAACCGCTGCTAGAACTGCCTATTCCCACCAAAAACAGCGAACTAAAACGCGCTTTAGGCATGTTCGCTCACTATGCTAAATGGGTAGAGAGATTTTCTGAGAAAATGAAACCGCTGACGGGCGTTTGCACATTTCCATTGACTTCGGTTGCATGAAAATGTTTCGAAGATATTAAAAACGACATTAAAAAGGCAACTCTGATGGCGATTGACGACAGCGACACATTCACTGTGGAAACAGACGCATCAGATTTTGCCATAGCGGCGACACTGACTCAAAAAGGACGCCCCGTCGCCTTTTTCTCAAGAACTCTGTCTCTCAACCCAGAATGCAAACATTCATCGATAGAGAAAGAAGCCTGCGCAATTGTCGAGAGTCTCAAGAAATGGAGACACTATCTCATTGGGAAACACTTCCTTCTCATTACCGATCAAAAATCAGTGTCATGTTTAATCAAAACCATAATAGCAAAACAATAACAACACCGTACAACCCACAGGGTAATGGGCCATTACCCTGTGGGTTGTACGGTGTTGTTCTTGAGGATGCAATATTTGAGTCCCTTAGAAAGTTTTTAAATTCTTCTGACATAAAACAAGTGCCTCTATCACTGTGTATATATAGTGGTTGGCCGAAAGTGAGGAACAGATCCTTTAGGCACTTGATGACACATGAAGGGAAACCGACTGTATTCATCTATGATTGTTAGAAGTATTGGAAGGAAGAGGGCCTTTAAAATCAATATTTAATCGTTCAAATGGTGATGTAGCTTTAATTAGTTTGCCCTTTACCTTCAAGAATCTTGGCTTTATCTCAGCGCAGAACTTGCAGCATGCCGTCATTGATTTGACATCGTTAGCTGAATAAGGAAAGTTTTTAGAACGTACCCAATGAAACATCCTAGCAACACCAGGATGACCCAGGGCGTCGTGGAGTCCTTTCAATTTATTTACATTCATGTAAGCGCTGACTCGGGATAGAGCGTCTGCTGCCGTGTTTTGAGACCCAGGTCTGTAAATGATATCATATTTGTAACAGGATAACTCTAGTCTCCAGCGCAGTATCTTTTCGTTTTTGATTTTGCTATTATGGTTTTGATTAAACATGACACTGATTTTTGATCGGTAATGAGAAGGAAGTGTTTCCCAATGAGATAGTGTCTCCATTTCTTGAGACTCTCGACAATTGCGCAGGCTTCTTTCTCTATCGATGAATGTTTGTATTCTGGGTTGGACAGAGTTCTTGAGAAAAAGGCGACGGGGCGTCCTTTTTGAGTCAGTGTCGCCGCTATGGCAAAATCTGATGCGTCTGTTTCCACAGTGAATGTGTCGCTGTCGTCAATCGCCATCAGAGTTGCCTTTTTAATGTCGTTTTTAATATCTTCGAAACATTTTCATGCAACCGAAGTCAATGGAAATGTGCAAACGCCCGTCAGCGGTTTCATTTTCTCAGAAAATCTCTCTACCCATTTAGCATAGTGAGCGAACATGCCTAAAGCGCGTTTTAGTTCGCTGTTTTTGGTGGGAATAGGCAGTTCTAGCAGCGGTTTTAGTCTATCGGCGTCTGGTTTAATAGTGTTATTCTCTACGGTGTATCCGAGTAGATTAATTTTTGTTTGATGGAAAACACTTTTTGCTCATTCAGCGTCAGATTATACCTCTTAGCAGCTTCCAAAAAGCATCGTAGATGCTCTTTATGTTCGGTTTCGTTTTTACCACATACTGTCACGTCATCGAGGTATGCGAAAGTTTCTCTTTCGTAATGATGAAATCTAAAGTCCTTTGAAATGCTGCCACGCCATTAGTCACACCAAACGGGATTCTTGTAAATTGATATAGTTTCCCACATGCTTCAAACGCCGTATAATTTTTTCTGTCATTAGAATGGGCACTTGATGATATGCAGATTTTAAGTCAATCTGGCTAAAAATTTTATATTTTTATACTCTTGATACCACGGCTTCTATTTTCGGTAATGGAAACGCGTCTAGTTCAGTAAATTTGTTGATAGTCATAGAATAGTCTATGACAAGACGTTTCCTATGAGCCCCGCCTCCTGCAACTTGAGCTCTCCAAGGTGAGTTGCTCGTTTCTATGACTCCGTGCTCTAACAGTTTCGATATTTCCAATTTAATAAAATTTTCATCCTCTTTGCTATAGTGTCGACTTTTCACGGCGATTGGACGAATCCCCGGAGATAGATTGCTGAAGACGGAAGCCGGCGGGACAGAGGCCTGCATCACGCTTCAAATTTGTAATGGTTCATTCGGACCTCCTAATTGGAATTCAATTTTAGAATGCTCCTTTAAGATGTCGTGGCCGATAATCACATCGGCGCAGAGGTTGTCCACAATGAGGAGTGGTGTTTGTTTGTAGTTGTACTTGTTGAGGGATATGGTGGCGAAACAAATACCTTCGACAGGCGATATCTGGTTAAGCGAAGCTAAATTCACAGACTGTGAACATAGTTTCCTATGTAATGCCATCAAGCGTGCAGTTTTGCCATTAATGAAGCTAACGGAGTCCCCTCGCCATCGGGTCCCCTCGTCCGGTCGCCAACCGGCACGATGGGGCCACCCTGGGATTTTTCGCAGTAGGCGGGGCAGCCTTTCGTGTGTGGCTGGCACACTACTTGGGCCCCCAACTACCTGCGGTCGGCCAGCGGAGCACCGTGCTTCGGATCCCGCTACCCTCCAGGACCAAACTCCCGACACAACAACATTTGTCGCATTGAGCCCGGCACACATCGCAACACAACTGCTCAGACCCGTTCTCCGTACGGCTTCACCAGACATCATGCCGGAACACGACAAATCGCTTGGCGGCAAGGCTTTTTCTGGTGGGTGGTAACTTCTGCCAGCGGCCGATGTTATGGCCTACCACCGAGTGAAATCATCTGCTGATGCCCGGTATCTATGGGTATGCAGATGACAGCACAGTTGTGGAGAGATACCTGCCGGAAGCTCGGGCTAGTAAGGAAACAATCCGGTACGAAAGAGAGGCCATGGTAGAGCGTGTGAGTGCTACACTGCAGGCGGTCTCCGAATGGGGCAATGCCAATCTTGTAGCAATGCCGCCAAAACACAGACGTTCACCTTGGCTCCTACTTTTCAGAATGTATCCTTGGAGTGTACCGACAGCCTTCAGCTTTTAGGAGTTGAGATTTCCTCGAACCTTAACTTTGGGCGGTTCATTGAGTCCAAGGCCAGGGTGGCTGCCAGAAAACTAGGCATCATCGCGAAGGTCCGGCGGTACTTCACACCAAGGCAGCTTCTAATTTTATACAAATCACAGGTCCGCTCGTGTGTGGAGTACTGCAGCCACATTTGGGCTGGTGCTGCGAAATGTCACCTTGCCACTTTGGATTCGGTGGAGAGGCGTGCGAAGAGGCTGATTGGCGACCCAGACTTAACTCGAAACGGTCTCCAAAGCCTGGAGCACAGGCGTTCTTCGTTCATTCTGGTGAGCGTGCAAGGGAATTGCATGATTTAATTCCCTCATCTCCGTTCCATCATCGGGTGGAAACTCGCCGTACGACGGTACGGCGAGTTTCCACCCTTACGTTGTTGACACCACTGCGATCCGGACGAAGCGTTTTGCTTCCTCCTTTATACCGCGTACATCGAGGGACTGGAACAGTTTGCCAGCGTCGGTGTTTCCGTCACAATACAATTTGAGTGTATTCAAGGCTAGAGTGAATAGGCTCTTAATAAACTAGCGCGCTTTACCATCAACAATCGCATCACTGCTTACCATCAGGCGGGTTTGCGGTCAAGCGTTGGTTTATAATTTATAAAAAAAAAAACTTTCCTAGGAGGATCTATGCATGGCTCCACATCAGTTTTGAGTTTCAGGTGACAGACAGAAGGTAGACATCCAAGACCCTGGAATACATACATCATTATATTGTGTAAGAATTGGTTGACAAAAGTTTTTTTTTTTAATAATTTTAAACTAACGCTTGACCGCAATCCCGCCTGATGGTAAGTAGTGATGCAATCGTTGATAGTAAAGCTCGCTAGTTTATTAAGAGCCTATTCACTCAGAAAAACTGAGTGAATAGGAAGGAAGACGGCAGTTGAGCGAGGTAATACAATGTTAAACCCAACAACACGACCAACGATGCTGCGCCAAAGGGAGATTGATCTGAAGACCCTCCAGACCAAACTCTCAACACAACAACATTAGGCGCATCGTGCCCGGCACACATTACAACACAACTGCTCAGACCCGTCCTCCGTACGGCTTCACCAGACATCAACACGACAAATAAAAACAAATAAAAAGTTTGTTTCGACATTACATTGAAATCAGCTCCTGTGTCTGTTATACAATTAATTTGTGAACTACTTATACTAACTATTTATTTTCCATGACTGCGAATAATGTTTATTTTGTGTTAAGTTGACTGCATTGATTTGCTGACTGTTTATGATACACTGACTGACTGACTGATTACATAACTGACTTGAGTTCTTAGACTCAATATTGTGACAATATGACTTATGACTGCATGTCTTTGACTGGTAATGACATCTTTTACCATTTTTATGACAATATGACTTGACATGACTTGACTGTGACTGTTCGTTAAGAGACTTTTTCGACTGTGATTCTCTTTATACGATTTTGTGTAATTGAGTAAACGATTGATTCTCTTTATGGCTATGCAAAGCAAATGATTGATTCTCTTTGCGGTTGTGCATAGCAAACGATTGATTCTCTTTGTAGCCGTGCAGTCGTGTACTTGCTGACTTGATTGTGTGTGTCTGTGTTTTTATGTGACTATTGTATTGATTACTATGACTACTCAACATTCCAACAAAATAATCTTTAGTACTATTATTTGAATAAAACGAATCTAAACGACCTTTGCTTTTATTTTTACTACAATATTTAGCAAAATGGCCAAAAGATTTACATGACCTACAATGAGCTCCTTTCGCTGTGTACTTGTATCGATGAGATTGCCCACAGTGACCACACGTCCTCGCGTGCTTCTCTGGATTGGGAGACTACTTCTCTTGGTTGGGAAGCCTCTTGACCCTTGCCGGTTGACTGGTGAAGCCCGCCGTCGATACTCTCCCCGACTGCGGCTCCTCCGACGGAAATGCATGACGTTTTCAGGTTTATCACCAGCGGAGGTGCTGACCATCTTTTCCGCATCTTGTTGCGCGACGATCATTGTACTTGCCAGCTCTCGCATCCTCTGGTATGAGAGATCAGGTTCTTGCAGTAATCTCTGACGTACATGTGCTAAATCCAGATTCAGATTTGCAATGAAAATATCTTTGATGAGAGATTCCTTTAGCTCTCCAAATTCACATTCTTGACTTTTATCTTCTAGATCAGCTAGAAATTGCTCAATGGATTCCGATTTCTGTTGCCTCCGTGTGAAAAAATTGTGACGACACATCGTTATGTTCCTCCACGGTTCAAAAAAAAATTACAAATTTTGTTTTGACCTCCAACAACGTGGTTTCCTCTATTTTGAGATTAAATGTGTTGTAAATGCTTTTTCTCCAATGTGATGCAATAAAATAGCAATTTTGCGTTTTTCAGGAAATTTATTCAAACCTTTAGCCAATAAATATAGCTCCAGTTGTGGCCACCAGCGCCCCCATGCTTCCGCATTGTTGTTTTCAGAAACTGACAACATATATAACGCCTTAATCCTGTTGTTCACATAATTCTGATCGCCACCTTGAAAGTCAACTACTCCTGTTTCAAAGATCAAACGGTGAATTTTTCTTAAGTCTTTTTTTTTACTCACGTTGATTCTTCACTACTGGCACCACTTCTGGCACCATGTTATGTTCTTGTATGATTTCATTAAACACTTGTGCTCTTTTTGTATAATCGTTTACTATATTCAGAAGTACAAGCTGTCGTCAACACAGTTACAAACAGAATGAAGCCGACATGCATATAGTTATGTGACTTCAGTACATCTTACTAAATAGTGATGTTACAACAATCGTGTTCAACGAGGGCCGGATAGCTGTCGAGTTCACCATGAAGTACCTGGGATTGGTGCTCGACTTCGGTCAGCTGGCCCCCGAGTTGTCGGGCTTAGCTGGTATGGCTGGCTGATTGCAGTATAGTTAAGTATATACGCTATGTTTTGTTGTGAAATTATGTAATTGATTTAGATTTTGGAAAGATTTTGTTTGTATAGTTAATTAAAATAAAAAAAAAACATTTAAGTTGAAGATATATTGAAGAAGTAAGTATTTTTACAGAAAAGCAAACTGCAGCAGTACAATAATGTAAGTAGTCAAGAGTCCAGTCACAGTTATCGGTAGAGTGGCGTCTACAGTAAACAGGCCACATACTGTCATCTTACTGAAGGTCCGGTTAATTTGTAGCACGCGCTTGCACAGTTGTCTGACATTTTCTGTAAGAAATAAGTTAAAATTTAGTTTTTTTAAATAATTGAGCACAAACGCCACCGACATCATATAAGAGCGTACTTCAGTAACGGCGAAATTAATTTATTATACGTTTTTAAAGAACTGTTCACAGGCACACACTCAGTGGGCACAGGGGGCACCCTTTGCCGTGGTCAGGTATCTTAGCATCGCATCAATGAAAGTCTCTATCAGTAAGTGGCAGAAGTGAGTCCGACACAAGTGTCAAAGTAAGGTCAGCATTGTATTAACCCATTTTATATAAATAACATAGTTATAACAGGTAATCACGAATCCTCATAACAGGGTTATATTCGTAATAAATGGATTTGGATAGAATCCCAAAACAATGTCAATAAAAATTTTCATTCCACAGTTTTCTGAACTGATTCTTAAGACCTATCTTTCTGAATCAACATTGAAATCGGGGGAAATGGAATTGTTGATATTTATTCACCACACCATTTTAATTGCCTTATTCTATTCAATGACTAATAAACAACATTAAAAAAAAGATTTATGGATAATTAAAAAAAATTAAAATATGCTTGGCCAAAATTACTCATAAATGATGAATTTTGAAATATCATATATGCGAGCACAGTGTAAGTGTGTTAAGAGAGCACGCGGAATGGGGCGGTCCCGATGATATCTGGATCATTCAGCCTAGCTCAAAAATTATGTAATGTTTTTGAATACAATTAATCAACAATTGTTAGTTTTTGTTTTTCTCCTGTTTGGTAGTCATTGAATAAATGAAGCGTTCTACCTTCATAAGACTATTGTTACGTACGACTAGAATGGCACAAGGTATACTAAGTGTAATGGTATCTACAAAACGCCACATGCGAACCATACGAATTCTACATCCGGCAAGCATAGTTTACCGTGCAACTAGCATATGAACAATTTCCCAAAATCAAACGTTAGGCAAGTGCCCGCCAGACTTCAAACACGTCTGGTCAGAGGATCCTCCCTTTATTATAGACGATGAACTTTACTTTCTGTTCCTTATGCCTCCACACTATGAATAAAGAATTTATGGGTTTGTATTATAATTTGTTTTTACCTGGACTGTTATTATCTATCACAAGCTGTGTACACGTCAACTCAGCTTCTTTCACTGATACATATAAATTCTCACATTGCCAACAAGTTATTGTTAAAAGTGTCAAAAATTTAACAATCCATATGACTACAAGAACGCCTGAAGATAGAGGCACCTGAAACTAAATCATTGTAAATTAATAATATTAAGATCCAGCTGTAACCGTGAAAATGTATTCAATTAATAAAATTACTTTTAGATTGGGTACATTAATCAGGTACCAAGAACTGACTAGCAAAAAACTAGATAGCATTTTAATTAAATAAAATAGAGCGTGCGGCACCATAAGCAATAATACAAAAGAGGAAATGAACAAAATTTAACTAAAAAATGAGTGTGAGAAACATATTCTTTTCATTATCTTAATGTGTCCAAACGACTAAATTTCCTTCAAAATTTTCTTCCAATTATAGCACTGCTAGGCACAGGTCTCCTCTCATACAGAGAAGGATTCAGCGTAATCACCAGGCTTGTTCAATGCGGGTTGGCGATTTCAAGGCCAGGTTTGTTGTATAGAGGCAATAAAGGCGATAAATTTGAAATAATATGGAATAAAAATAATGCTAATTTAGTCCAAAAAATGACAAGACCTATAATATACCTGGGTGCAAAGCGTTTCGGGTTATTGCATAAGGTGGGACTGAATGAAAAAAGAAAGTGCCAAAAGTAAATATTATAATTGAATTGTTTCAAAACTAAATAAAATTATAGAGAAAAAAAAATATAGAAATATCATTAAACTTAGTACATATATTATCTTGTGACGAAATGAATGACTTTCAAATTAACTCATCATCATCATTTCAGCCGAAAGACGTCCACTGCTGGACATAGGCCCCCCTCAAGGCTCTCCACGGCGACCGGTCCTGCGCCTCCCGCATCCAGCGGTTTCCCGCGACCTTCACCAGGTCGTCGTCCATCTTGTCGGGGGCCTGCCCACGCTGCGTCTTCCGATGCATGGTCGCCACTCGAGAACCCGACGGGCGACGGCCCACTGCAACTTTGGTGTTGCAATTCTTCGGGCGATGTCGGTTACTCTCGTTCTTCTGCGGATCTCCTCATTCCTGATTCGATCGCACAGTGAAACCCCAAGCATAGCCCTCTCCATTGCCCTTTGAGTGACTTTGAGCCTTCTTATAAGGCCCATTGTTAGCGACCACGTCTCAATTCCATAAGTCATCACTGGCAACACACACTGGTCATAGACTTTTCTCTTGAGACACTGCGGTATTTCGGGCGGTCCAAATACAGGACCAGACCTCGAAACCAATAGGTACCTCTGCAGCGTGGTGTCAGACAGGGAGATGTTATCTCCCCAAAACTGTTCACCGCTGCATTGGAGGATGTCTTCAAGGTTCTGGACTGGAAAGGACTGGGCATCAACATCAATGGCGAGTACATGACACACCTTCGGTTTGCTGATGATATCGTAGTCATGGCTGAGACCGCGGAGGACCTGAGTACAATACTCGAAGACCTCAGTAGAGCCTCCGAGCGAGTCGGTCTTAAAATGAACATGGACAAGACAAAAGTCATGTCTAATGCCCATGTTGTACCGACTCCTATAAAGATTGGAGACTCTATTCTCGAAGTTGTTGACAGTTACGTGTACCTTTTTTTTTCCCGGGGTGGAAATCCTCATAGGATGCCCGCCGCCCTGGGGTGGGCGACGGGGTATGTCAGACTTTTACTGACTAAAACCACCCCGGTGTGTCTTCTATCACGAGCGCGCGTGTGGCCACGGGAGTTTAAATTCTTCCACTGCCCCACCCTCGTGCTGGCCCGGTCTGTCCGGGCCTCGTCTCCTGCACGGGGTAGTGGGATGTTAAACTATCCCGTGCATCACCTCAAAAGCGCGCGCCGACACTCGCGCGCGCCTCCGCCTCGGGTCCATCAATAGGGGGGGCGGGGACTTCCCCATGTTCCTCGCCCGTGGACCCATTCATGGGGGGCGGAAGAGGGCGTTATCCGCCCTTCCTCGGCGCCCGGTGCGTCTTCTGCGGCCCGGGAAGGGAGTTGATATCTCCCTCTCCCGTTCCGCAGCTTCCTTCTGCGACATCACGTCCTCGCAGAAGGACACCACCGCGTCCCACGACTCTGAGCTGCTGACCATCCTCCGCACTACTGCCGGCAGCGTCAGGTCGCCTCCTACTTCATTTGTGAGGACACGGCGCTACTCCTCCCAAGCTACACACTCGGAGAGCGTGTGCTGCGCCGTGTCCTCCCCGCATTGGACGCAGTGGTGGCACCGAGCGTCCGGCTCCCTGCCTAAGCGACGCAGGTACTTGCCGAAGCAGCCGTGCCCCGACAGTACCTGCGTCACCCTGAACGACAGGGAGCCGTGCCTCCTCCCGAGCCAGTCGTCGAGTACTGGCCGGATGGCCTCGACGGTAGCGAGGCCGGTGGTAGGGCGCATGAGCCTCTGCCGCCAGTCCGCCACCAGGACCTGACGGTGCTCCTCTCGGCGCAGCTCGATCTGCCGCTGCACCGGACTGGAGCCCCGTGTCCGCTCTTCCTCGCGCCATCGGTACAATGACGCGAGTACTTTCGCCTCTAGGTCCCAGGGCGGGGATCCGGCCAGAACGCAAGCCGCCTCGTAGGATATCGTCCGATACCCGCGGACGACCCTGACGGCCATCGCCCTCTGCGGCTTGCGCAGAATGGCGAGTGTTCCGGCCGTCAGGTCCATCGCCCACACAGGGGCCCCAACAGGGCCATGGACCGCACGATTCCTACGTACAACCGCCTACAGGCGGCGCTCGGGCCCCCCATGTTGGGAAGCAACGTTGCAGTTACGTGTACCTAAGACAAACTATCAAATTAATTACATTTATGAAAATGTTCAGCTTAGAAAACTATAAACTGGTACCAAATAAAACTTTAAATATATTATATATATACTCACTTCATGCGACAGCCCTTGTAAATGAAATAAATGTGCCTGCACATAACATAGTGTACAAATGAACGCGCCACATGTTTTGTATAATATCTAAAAAAGAGACGTATGTTATTACATATATTATGTCAGTGAGAACTGAAATATTTATGTAACAGAATAACCAAGATCAGACTTACTAATACTTGGAAACATTTCGTATACAGTTTGTATGCTTCTAAAATATATTGATAAGACTTATAAAATTTGTTACAATATTCATCATTTTGTTCTTCATTATTTATTGTTAGTAAGTTCTCAATCCATTCTTTCAAATACATTCTCAACAATATTGTTAAGCGGATATAATATATGAAATTAAGATCATATTGTGTGTATAACAAATCGCGGGAAACTTGATAAAAATGAACTGACCCCCTTAGAACATTTATTAAAATATTCGGTAAATTATACATTCCGGCTACAGTGATAAGTGAGATCCAGTTCCAAATAATATAGCTGCGAACACTGATTCCGCTGATGTCAATGCTCCTATTAATGTTTTGTAACTTTAATATAAGGGAAACGTTGCTACGGCTTTGGAAAATGTTGCAAATGATAAGTAAACTGTAGCCAGCGAACCACAAAGTGTTGATACACACTGATACTACAAACCCGAAACCGCTTTTGTACAGTCTCGCTAAATCACTTTGTATATCATTGAAAGTACGACAGATAGAAAAACTGGTAAGAAAAGAAATAGTACAGAAAATGAATATGTGATACTTCTTCTCACACGGACTGACATAACTTTTTCTAATTTTGTATTTTGAAGTGAAAAATACGGTGAGCATAATATTGAAAGGTTGAACGATTCTAAGAAAATCTTTGTCCGGTCTATTATTAAGTAACAATTTAACTGCACGATTTGATCTGTGCCACATGATTACTACGCAACTGATCGACGCAGTATGAACAGAGTTCTGCCGTTTTATATAGCCCAAACCGGAAGTATTTCTAGTGGTTGGTATTGATCGTATGCATAAGTTGAATATAATTAATCGTGCTTGTTGTCAAATCAAAGTGACTAATTATAATTATTATAAGTGTAGTAACAACGAGTATGTTTTTTATGTGTATCGGTAAACAGTTGAAAAATCAGTGTCTTCAAATACGTAAGTGATAAGGAAGAAGTAATTAGTTAGAATTACATCATGGAATTCCGTCGGAAACTCTTTAAAATTCATCCTGTAGAACACCGTCTGGCTGGTTATTCATCGCCTGTGCTCCAGGCACAGTCCTTTTCGCACTACTCCACATACGAATAGTCCTGGCCTTTGTATAACATTAGAAGCTGTCCTGGTGTGAACTACCGCTGGATCTTTGCGATAACTCCAAGTTTCCTGGCAGTCAAAGTTTAGAAATCTCAACTCCCATACCTGAAGGCGGTCAGTGTACCAAGGATACATTCCGAAAAGTAGGAGTCAAGGTGAACGGGCTTCTTTTGGTGGTGAAAAGACACGCTTGTGGTTTGGTGACATTGAATGGTACAAGATTGGCTTTGCCGCATTCGGAGACTGCCCGTAGTCCAACATTTCTAAACTCTACCATAGCCTCTCTTCCGGACTATATTGATTCCTCGCTACCCCGAGTACCCGGCAGGTATCTCTGCACAACTGTGCTATTATCTGGATACTCATTGATACCGGGCATCAGCAGATCATTTATATGCAGCAGGAACAGAGTTGCAGAGAGAACAGGCCCCTGAGGAACACCGGCATTAGTCGACATGGGCTCCGATGAGCATCCGTCGACAACAACTTGGAGGGACCATTCAGTCAGGAAGTCTTTTACCCAGCCAGTCAGGCTAGCAGAAATGACGTACGCTGGAAGATTAACCAAATGGTCAACGTGCCATATCTGATTGAAGGCCTTCGAGATATCAAGGGAGACAGCAATCGCTTTCCCATTTTTCTCAAGGGCCTTGCCCCACAAGTGAGTGGCGTACTCTAGTAGGTCCCCAGTTGACCGATTGCTTCGAAACCCGTACTGTCGGTCAATGAGGAGATCGTTACCTTCCGGGGAACCTAAGAGGCGCGAATTCTATACACGCTTCATAATCTTGCCGAGTATGAAGGTTATTGAAATCGGCCGATAGTGGGTAGGATCGATACGACTAACCTTTTTGGGCACGGACTATACGTTGGCAAAATTCCGCGACTATAGATGCATTAAGTGTGCTTGTACTAAACATAGACAAGGAAGAATCGAGTCAAATCTTCTGTATAAAACATAAAAAGAAGTAAAAAAGAGATAATTCTATGAACTGGAGTGATTTGAATGATAATTACTATAACAATGTCAATTACTAACCATTATTCAAAAACATTATGTTTTATAAAATATTTTGTTACGTCTAAAAAACTTGATACATTATTCATAATTCTGCTCTTCATTATTTATTGTTACTAAGTACTTAATCCACTCTTTCATGCACGTTGTCCACAATTTTGTGAGGTGGATACCGTATAATAAATTTAGTTCATATTTTATCATCAATAAATCGCCGAAAAATTCAGCAAAAGACATTGTCCCTTTTGTGACACAAAAAACTGTTTTCGTGAAAATACAAACAATGAGTACAGTAGTAACAAGGGAAATTCAGTTCCAAATAATATAATTATGGACACTTTTGCTAATGCCGATGTTCCTGTGAATATTTTGGATCTTCAATACGAGTATAAGGGAAACTTTGTTAAGCTTATGAACAATGTTGCCAATGATGACCAAAATGTAGCCAATGGCAGATATAGTGTTAGTAATCTAAAAAATTACATGCTCGGTTCTCATTTTATTCAATTTCATGAAATTACTGAGTCTATCGGTCAATCGACAAGAGATTGAAAAATAATAGGAAAATGAAATAGTACAGAACGGCAATACATATTGCCGTTCTGTTACTTACTTACTTACGTTACTTTTTCTCACATGGAGTGATATAATCATGTCTAATTTTATATTTTGAAGTTAAAACACAGAGAGCATAATGTTAAAAGGTTGAACTATTCTTCGGATGTTTTTGTCCAGTCTTATTTTTTAGTTTACTGCGTTGTAGTTTAACTGGAAGATTTTTATTCCTCTTCCATATAATTACACCACAACTGTTCATGTCCAAAAAACAATAATCCGTTTTTTTTTTATAAGGACTAGTCTAAAGGTTTTTCAATTATTAATTCCGTGATCATATCTTAGCCGAATATAATAAATCGTGTTTTCTCTCAAACCAGGTAAAAGTATTAAGGAATAACTAATTCACCCACCGGTAAAATAAAAAGAATTATTAAAATATCCTTAGACACGAAAATCATTTAAAACATAGTGGCTACTGCAAAAATTATTTGACAGATAAATTCCAAATTTAACTTTTAGTATAGTCTGTCCAGTGAAAATAAATAAGGGCGCTACGGTCGTGCATATAGCAACCCTGTTAACTTGACTGAAATCATTTTGATACTAGCACATTATTTTGTAGTAGAAGTAAAACTGGTTTTAATGAAAACGCAAATCTATGGTCTGTGGCGTTCAAATAAAGTGAGTAATAAAGAAAGATATTTATTATTATATTTTTAGCGTGTTTTTACCAATGAAAAGTATATCAAAACATAATAATTGCTTTCATCATCTGATTCCAATATTCTTCGTTAAAAAGTGTTTTCATTGTCAGCTGCGTCACTAACGTCTCCGTTACTGCTGTCATCAACCTGCTACCTTCACTTAGGCGAATAACTGACTCATCTACGAGTATAGCTTGATATAGGGTTCACTTTCACATTTTACTGAAATTTTAAAAATAATAATATGTAATTTCTATCAGAAGATGGATTGCACAAATTTTTATTTCGAACATGATATAATTCATTTTTAAAATCAGTGGTAAATTAAATCACCTAAATCAACATTTGCAAATCATGCACAGAACATATTTAAATGTAACCTATAAATGCCCAATGTAAACAATTCTCATTTTAGTCTTTAAATCATTTACTTAGTAAATTTTAAACTTCTAGTAGATAAAAACGAACATAAATATCTATCGCATAAATATCATCCATATTGATAAAATTTGTTCAGCTTGGTGTTAACAAACACTGATGATATACTTTAAAAATAATTTACCGAGCTCCACTCCGGTTTGTTTTTCTCATATTTAACACATTTCTTCGATGTTTTGTTCATATATAATTAAAAATTAATACAAATTTAAATAAATAGCAAGTCACAAAACAAATTGATGACTGCCGATGACATTCGATGTACTTGTATTTAGTTAAATTTAGTGTTGCCCTACTTTTAAAATTGATAGTTTCAGAAAGATCCATTTTCACGACTTTATAGACAGCTATATTTTTTTTTATGACAAAGCAATTTTTAGAATGATCAACAATTCTTAAACAAAAACTTTCCTTGTCCTTGGCCTCAACCTTTCGAAATGTGAAAATGTGAACGATGCCTAGTGGATGAAACTGAGAGAATGTGACACTTTTAAATTTAATGCAACAGCAAAGTAATAAAAACGCTATCTTTGTTTTTATTCCAAGTCCCTCATGCGCTCTGTCTCCACCTTTGCTAGCATCACTCCTTCGAAAAAGAGCTGACGGCCTGCCATACACTCTCCCTGGACCTTGGCCTTGTCCGGGGCCTGACGCGAGAATTTGCCGCCAATCGTCGCCACGAGGACACGGCAGTGCTCCGCTCAAGCCATGCTGACCTCTACCACATGCTCCACCGTGTCCTCAGGGTGATCCCCACAGTGCTGACACCCTGGCATGCCATGCAAATAGCGGTGTCGGTGAGTACCTGTGTCAGGCGGAAGTTGTGGACGCCGTGGCGCCTCTCTAGCCAGTCCTCAATGAGGAGACTGGCTGCCGCTATTGTGGCCTGCTCAGCACTAGGTTGCGACAATCTCAGTCTCCTGTCGCCATGAGATACCTCCAGAGTTGTGTCCACCGTACCGCAATTTTTGATCTCTCGCCTCGCCTTTGGCCTCCTGATCCCACGGTGGCAATCCGGCAAGGAAGCTCGCCGCCTCAATTGAGACCATGCGGTATCCCCGGTATAGCCGAATTGACATGACCCTCTTGGGCGCAGTCAGGCGTCGGGCTGGTCGCCGCCTCAGAGACCGCGTCCATCCCGGTGCCCGGTAAGGGGCCATGGACCGCATGACCCGCCGTAGAGCCTTTGGGACGAGGCACTTGGATAGAGGATACTAGATTGCAGAGGTACTGCCTTAGGGCAGCCCCTTCCCGTTCCAGTCTGGGAGCCAAACGTCAGAAGTGCTCCTCGAAGATCCACCGGCTGTCAAGGATGAGTCTCAGGTACTTCATCGTCGACCCGGCGCCAATGTGAACCCCTCCTACCGTTATTTGGGAACCCGACGGTGGCACGTCCCGAGGACCATAAAAGCATATGACCTCGGACTTGTGCAGGGCCCCCTCTAGTCCCAATTGGAGGATCCTATCGGCGATTGTCGCAACCTCGAGGGTCGCTGTGTCGGCCGCCGCCTGTTGCCTGTTGCGTAATAATCTACGCTGATGCCGATAGGGAGGTCATCGCGCAGCACCTTTGTATCAAATATTCCACAAATGGGGCCCCAGGACCGATCCTTATGGGACACCGCACGATATCACCGATTCATACTCCTTGGTGACCGGGGTAATTGACGGCCCTGCCCGTCAGATAAGCCTCGACCACTCGACAGAGAGAGGCCGGTGATACCGGAGTGTCTCCCTGATGCAACTCCAGGGTAGGGTGTAGAAGGGGTTGGGGATGTCTAGAAACATTGCCACATGGAAGGAGCCGCGTCAAGCCCCCTTCTCAGAAGTAGGCAATGACTTATTGCTGCCGGTCGTAATTGATGGTCGGCGGCGAAGAGTCCTGGAACGCGGTGGTTTCCTTCTGCGAAACAGTCGCCTCGCAAAAGAAGGCTGCGGAAAGAGAAAGGAAGATCTTGTCCACTCACTTGGTCCGCAGCAGGCGCACCGGGCGTCGGCGGAGGACGGATAACGCCGTCTTCCAGCCTCCCTAAATGGGTCTAGGGGTTACAGACTCGGGGACGTCTGTCGGCCCCCAAACATAGTGTCTATAAGAGATACCTAAATGTTAAGAAATATGCCATATGGCTTTGTTAAATGACTAAGCATAATGCCTGTTAAAGCATGCAACCATTCTTATATCAAGCACATTCAAATTTGCCGGTTCCTTTCCATCCATTCATATTCAGCGCTTACGAATAATTTCACTCACTCTCTCTTCAACAACATCGGAAAAAGTTCACCATGCACGCCGGCCGGCTTATCATAAAAATTCTGTAAATCAATAATTACCCCTTGAAACCACCAACAAAATGACCAAGTGAACATCTGTGGAGGCCTCCATTACAACCCGGAGAGTGCAGCGCTGGGAATCCCGTAAGTCCACCCTTGTCCCATTTCTTTGTGCTTGGGATCCGTGGGGATTCCACCGTGTTTCCCAGAAGACGCGCCTAAGAAACGCAGTCCAGCTATCGAAGAAATATTAGTATACCATCACCAAACAATACCAGTCACTTTAATTTGATATTGTTATAATTTGATAACAACATTGCTAAATCGAAGAGTACGATTGTAACATTTCAAGGAAACTGAAGAACTGGTATAAATTTTAGTCAGTTAACAGTTAACCCAAACCGAGGCAGTATGATTAAGTACAATTATGCGATATGTTATGGTCAACTTCGATCCAATCAGTAGGCGATTGAATAGAAGTTAACAATAACATAGCTTACGGCTTTGGTGTGAAAGTACGTGAAAGAATTAGATTGTGGAAAAATTTTATTTGGATAGTTAATCAAAATAAATTAAATCATTTTCAGAAATCAGAAACCTCAAAAATTTTATTTGTGATACATAGATACAGTGGTTAGTCGGATTTCAGGATAAAGTGCGATATGATCAGCCTTATAGGCATACAAATACAAAAAATAAAATAATAAAAAATAACTTAATAAATGATATTACATTATAATACAGATTATTAAGTCAAAAAGTCATAATAATTTCTTAAGTTAATGTCAAAATGATTCTTATTTAAATACAATATTGTCGAATAAGCAAATCACATAACAATATCAAAAATGAACTCAAAACAATTGGTTAAACAAATGTCAAAATAATTTGGATTTAAATAATGCAGTAAAAAAAAAATACACAATGATGCCAAAAACTACAATTATACAATGTCAAGATTTTTTTTTTTAATAATTATAAACTAGCGCTTGACCGCAATCCCGCCTAATGGTAAGCAGTGATGCGATCGTTGATGGTAAAGCGCGCTAGTTTATTAAGAGCTTATTCACTCAGAAAAACTGAGCTAATAGGAAGGAAGGCGGCAGTTGAGCGAGGTGAGGGTTCTTATTCACTCAGTATACATAAAATAACAAGTCTCAAAAAGAAAAGGTGTGCACAGCGGGCGTATATCCTCTCGTTAAAAGTGCACCTCTCAAACATTCGAGGTCTGCATTCCAATATCGATGCAGTTCATCACCACCTTGAGACTGAAAAGCCCCACCTGTTTCTTGACGGAGATCCAGATTAGATGTCCGTCTGATACGGCATACCTCAAATACCCAGGATACTCTTTGGAGTATCATTTCTTGCAGCGTGCCGGGGACTGTGTGTATATCCGCAGTCACATCTGTTGCCGACGTCTCCGTCACCTCGAAGACCCTCATTTATCGTCCTTATTGCTGTTGGTTGACACAAGTGTGGACAAAATTGTCTACACCTGTGTCTACCTATCGCACAGCGGTGACCAGGAGGCAACTCGATTATTTGACCACCTCAGTGAAGCTACTAACAATGCGCCGCATCGGCACCCTGACGCATAGTTCGTTGCTCTGGAGGATTTTAATGCCTGCCGCCAAGACTGGCTTTTCCCATACCGGAGGGCCGACCACGTTGGGAGAGAAGCGCGAAACTTTGCGCTATCAATTGGCCTTTCCCAGCTGGTGGGACAAGCGACTAGTGTGCCTGATGTAGCTGGTCATACCGCCAATTGTCTGGACCTTCTGCTGACCACTGATCCGGATAGATATGTTGTTACAGTTTCCTCACCGTTAGGAACTTCAGACCACTGCCTGGTGAAGTCTGTGTCGTCGTTTTCCCCACCTGATTGCGACTCGCGTGTTGAACGGCGAATGGGGCGTTGCAAGTCAGCAGATTGGGATAAGATGCGCCACTTCTTTGCGTCTTATCTTTGGCAGCAGATCTGCTTCTCATCTGACAATCCGTCGAGCCATGCGAACGCTATATCCGACGTGGTGCGTCAAGCTAAGGAGTATTTTATCCCCTTCAGTGACATGCCCGTCGGTGTCTCGGCTCGGCTATGATGTAACGCCGACTATGTGCATGTGTATGTATGTGTGAAAAAGGCGCTTAAGAAGGCTCGCATCGACTCGACCGCATTACTCATATTGGCAACAAGCTCTCTGCGCACCCATCCGGAAGCAGATCTTTCTGGTCCCTAGCCAAATCGGTTAAGGCGAAATTCTGTCGGCCCACACTGCCTCCGCTGGTTAGGCCTGATGGAACACTGGCTCATACGGCGATAGAGAAAGCAGGTCTCTGCATTTTTCTTTGCCCATAGTTCGCGTCTTGATACTAATAGTGCTACTCCACCTAAATTACCCCATTACTTATTTACAATACCCAGAACTTCAATGCCGACGGTTCACATTAGAAACAAGGAGGTTCTGAGAGTATTGTGTCGTCTAACCAGCGATTGTTCTTATGGCATATGGGCCCGAGTTGTCTCCTGTATTGACGCTCCTGTATCGCCTCTCATTTAGTACTGGTATAGTGCCCAAGTCTTGGAAGATTGCCAACGTGCAGCCCGTGCCCAAAAAGGGTAGTCGCACCAATTCTACCAACTATCGCCCGATTTCAGTAATCTCCATACTCTGCAAGCTTATGGAGCGTGTATTGAACTCGCGTCTCTTGGCTTACCTGGAAGGTAACGATCTCCTCAGTGACTGACAGTACGGGTTGCGTCGTTAATCGGTCAACTAGGGACCTACTAGTGTATGCCACTCACTTGTGGGGCGCGGCCTTCGAGAAAACTAGGGAAGCGATTGCCGTCTCGTGACTGACAGTACGGGTTCCGTCGTTAATCGATCAACTAGGGACCTACTAGTGTATGCCACTCACTTGTGGGGCGCGGCCCTCGAGAAAAATAAGGAAGCGATTGCCGTCTCCCTTAATGTCTCGAAGGCCTTCGACCGGGTATGGCACGCTGGCCTTTTGAGTAAGCTTCCAGCGTACGGCATTTCTGCTGGCCTGACTGACTAGGTAAAAGACTTCCTAACTGGGCCGTCCCTCCGAGTTGTTGTCGACGGATGCTCATCGGAGCTCAGGGGTCTGTTCTCTCTGCAACTTTATTCCTGCTGCATATTATAGCAAAACCGAAATTGTTAACTATAGGCCGATATCCAAGCTTTGTATTTTGGCTAAGATATTCGAAAGGATTATCTATAAACAGGTATATAGTGCTCTTATAAATTCACTTAGTTCCCTTCAAAATGGTTTTTTGAAAGGAAGATCTACAGTCACCAATTTAATTCTACTCAATGATTGTATTACTGATGCCATGGATGATGGTAGGCAGGTTGATGTCGTTTATATTGATTACAGTAAAGCTTTTGATCGGATCGAGCATGAGATCTTACTATCTAAGTTATATGATATAGAAATACGCGGTGATTTACTCAGGTGGTTTTCTTTGTATCTGGAAAACAGGTCCCAGGCAGTAGTATTAAGCAATTATATGTACAGTTGGGTGCCTGTCTCCAGTGGAGTCCCCCAGGGTTCATTGCTAGGTCCATTACTTTTCATTATTTATATTAACGACATCAACTCTTGCTTGACTTCATTCAAACTGCTGTGTTTTGCTGATGATATGAAGCTTTACGCCACAATATCATCACATGCGGACGTAATTGCACTTCAGGATGATTTACGTCGTCTGGAGGCTTATTGTCGTGTGAACAAGCTTGATCTTAACCCCTCTAAATGTTCGGTTCTGACATATTCCCGAAAGCGCACAATCATACCATCATCGTATTTCTTAGGTGATCAATTGCTACCTAGGACGAATTGCATCCGTGATCTGGGTATATATCACGATCTTAAACTTACATGTGAAGTTCATGTTGATGCCATAGCCGCTAAAGCATCTAAAACCCTAGGTTTCATAAAGCGACTGTCCAAGTGCACCGACCGCCTTCAGCTTTTGGGAGTTGAAATTTCCTCGAACCTTAACTTTCGGTGGTTCATTGAGTCCAAGGCTAAGGTGGCTGCCAGAAGACTTGGCGTCATCGTAAAAGTCCGGTGGTATTTCATACTAACGCAGCTACTAATGTTGTACAAAGCACAGGTCCGTTCGTGTGTGGAGTACTGCAGCCACATTTGGGTTGGTGCTTCGAAATGTCATCTGGCTACTTTGGATTCAGTGGAGAGGCGTGCGAAGAGGCTGATTGGCGTCCCGGACTTAAATCGAAACGGTCTCCAAAGCCTGGAGCACAGGCGTAGAGTAGCCAGCCGTTCGGTCTTCTATATGATGCATTCTGGTGAGTGCGCAAGGGAATTGCATGATTTAATTCCCCATCAGACGACCCGTCGTACGGCGAGTTCCCACCCTTACGTTGTTGACACGACTGCTATCCGGACAAAACGTTTCGCTTCCTCTTTTATACCGCGTACATCGAGGGACTGGAACAATTTTCCAGCGACGGTGTTTCCGTCACACTACAATTTGAGTGTCTTCAAGGCTAGAGTGAATTGGTTCTTAATAAACTAGCGCGCTTTACCATCAACGATCGCATTACTGCTTTCCATCAGGCGGGATTGCGGTCAAGCGCTAGTTTATAAAAAAAAAAAAGTTTTTGGAATACACAGATGACTAGATATTGAAAATAATTATTTTTACAGAAAAGCAAACTGCAACAGTACAATAACGTAAGTAGTTAACAGTCCTGTCACAGGTAACGGTAGAGTGGCGTCAACAGTAAACAGGCCACATGCTGTCATCTTACTGAAGGTCCGGTTAAGTTGTAGCACGCGCTTGCACAGATGTCTGACATTTTCTGTAAGAAATCAGCTAAAATTAAATTTAATTACTTATTAAGCACAAACGCCACCTGCATCATGTAACAGCGAACTTCATGAATGGCGACATTAAGATATTGTACGTTTTTAAAGAACTGTACACAGGCACACACAGTACACACATGGGTCCTTTGCCGTGGTCACGAATCTTAGCACACCAATGAAAGTAAAATGAATAACGTGAAAGAAGTAGGGATTCGAAGTAGAGAGATTAAGGTCTCTATCGGCAAGCAGAAGAGGGGAGACCAACACAGTGTCAAAGTAATGTCGCCCTTCCGCACCGTCCAGAGCGGGAGAGGTCATTTGATGATTAGCCATCGTGAACAAATGAAAACAAAAAATGTCATCATTGTAGTAGCACATTGTATTTACAAGGTACATCATATCTTCCTCGTCCTCGTCTGGAGCCTGGGAAAGGACATAGGCTATATATCAGCCCGCTAGGACCAATAGGAGCAGAGCAGAAACAAAAAATGTTGCAAAAACAGGAGTGAACGTGGGCGTACATATTGCTCCCATTATTTTAACAGGCGCTTATTTTATATCAACTGAGCAATCGAAGTCGACGCGGTTGGAGTCACGGGCAACAGCTACTATTCATAATAAATGGATTTGGATAGAATTCCAGAACAATATAAATAAAAGATTTCAATATAAATAAGAGATCCGCAGTGGTCAAAAATGATTCTTAAGACTTATTTTCCGGAATCAACATTGAAATCGGAGGGATTAGAATTGTTTATATTTATACACCGTTTCATTGTCTTCCGAAGACATCACACTTCATTTATCCAATGACCTATAAACATTCATCATCTTCAACCTTTTTACTGTCCCACTGCTGGGCACAGGTCTCTCCTCACACAGAGAAGAATTGATAATTAAAAAATTAAAATGTCACGCTTGTCCAAAATTACGCATGATGAATTTTTAAATATCCTATATGTGAGTGCAGTTATAGGCTTGCATTCCAAGGGCACGCACGGATCGATGTCGATGGTATTTGGAACATTCACCATAGCTCAAATTTTATAATATGTAAGGTTTTTGAATACAATTAATCAAAAATTGTTTTTTTTTTCTCCTTGATAGTTATTGAATAAATGAAGTGGCCTATCTTTATAAGACTATTGTTAAATACGAGTAAAATTACATAAATACAGTACGTGAACTTGTCCATAAGTCTCATTTTCAGACTGTCTGCCCCGCTGTCCCCAGCAAAAGCAGAAATGTCCCGCTTTAGCTTTAAGAATGCACCTATTGTATTTAAATGTAATAACAGCGCGGGCGACAAAGTGCGATGCGCGCCGCCGCACAAGTGGATAGTGTGGCGAGAGTGGACGATTCATTTATTCCGAATGACAGACGCGAATGCCGGAAGCATTATTGCTGTTCAATTTAACTGCAATGCTTCGATATCGCCTTCGGGTTGTGATAGTCAGACGGCAGTCGCTTCACGGAAAATATCGAAGTTTAGCCAAATCAGCAGTTAGACGGGTAAAGCGGACCCCAGACTCCAAAGCTGAAAAAGCTTCGGATGCGACTGGGAATAACGCCAAGATGATGATGATGATGATGAACTTAACTCCAATTAGCGAATTATTTTGTTTTAATTCACGTCGTTGGTTGAGCGCTCTGTTTTTATAATTTACGTGATTGCTATATAGCAATCACGTAAATACAACACACAACAACGTAATACTTGCGTTTAGGCATTTTTGTCATATGACAAAATTCCGTTGCAAATAAGCTTGGTGGTGTTGCTTCAGATGTTTTGTGTGAAAAATGTCGATTTGACTGATTTTAGTGTTGGGCTGGTGGTACATATTGAGAAACATTTGAAAAAGGAATAACACATGGCTTTCCGATCACGCTGCTGCTTCAAGCTCGTGAATGCATTGTTTCTTTAAAAGAATCGATTTGCCGACTTCCTTAGTTTTGGATATAGCTGCAGCGGAGGGTGCGTAGGCATATCACACAGTGTAAGAAAATCACAGCTTTCGTTTTATTTCATTTCATTTCATTTCATTTCATTTCATTTCATTTCATTTCATTTCATTTCATTTCATTTCATTTCATTTCATTTCATTTCAGTTCATTTCATTTCATTTCATTTCATTTCATTTCATTTCATTTCATTTCATTTCATTTCATTTCATTTCATTTCATTTCATTTCATTTCATTTCATTTCATTTCATTTCATTTCATTTCATTTCATTTCATTTCATTTCATTTCATTTCATTTCATTTTATTTTATTTTATTTTATTTTATTTTATTAAGATATCCAACAGCGATTTACATAGATGCTTACACTAAAAAAATATAATTCATAAAAGCCAGTAACAGGATATCGTAGCTAAATATAACATAAAAATGACCTTACTTTTAAAACAATAATGTATCATTTTATTTTTTTAATATATACATGCAAACATACACACACATGCATATAATACACACACACACACACACACACACACACACACACACACACACACACACACACACACACACACACACACACACACACACACACACACACAAACCGTTCAAATGACTGTGATCCTAATCTAATACAAACATGTTTTGAGCAAAAATTCAGATGGGCCCGTAAAAATCTCAGGCTATTGTTGTAAATGTAGTGGCACCTATGGCGACTTGCTTCAAATCACGGCACGACAAAATTATTCCCTGTTTTGATCCGCTATTTATTACCCTACGAAAGTGTGAACGTCAACATTTTTGAGTTTTGAAACCAGCTAGGCGAAAACTCCGATATAATTGTTGAATATTTGAAGGAAATTTTATCATGCAAAGATTTGAATAAGAAAATTGTGTCATTTTGTGGAGACAAAATTGCAGTTTGTATACTGCAATGTTGGAGGAAATATTAGAAAAGGGAAAAATAATGTCTACATAAAATTAAACCTTTCTCTCGGAACTCATTGGAATTGGATGTGGGGCCCACATAGTTTAAAACGCGATCAAAACAGCCACTGATTGCCTTCCGGTTGATTTTGAATGCATAATTGTGAAAATTTATTAATTTTTTCTACATCTACAGTGTTCGAATAGAATCTCTCAAAGGGATATGTGATTCCACTGACTCATTGTATCAGAAATTCTTAGGCTACAGTGAAATAAGGTATAGCCCAGTCATATTAGGTAAAAAAAGGGGTCAACCTCGGAATGAAAGATAATAAGCTGCAAGTTGGTATGAACCTTTGTTTTGTCATTCTAAATGTTGTCTCAAAAGTCACAATCGTTATCGTGTCCGCGTCTCGAGATATTCAAGGTCAAAGGTCACAAAAATCGGTTTTTCTCGAATATCTGGCTTCCTATCGGTTAAATGAGATTTGCATTTATTATAAAAGTTGTAGGCTATAAAATTCCCTACAACTTTTGTTTAAACTTTTTTTTCATACGACCAACCGTTTTGAAGGTAGAGCGCGAAGAGTGCACATCGTACAGTCATATACGGCCTAATGCAAAGTCAAGCGTGAGTTATGGTTATCAGTACGTTATAAAGTCAATTATTTACTTGGAAATTATAATTATTAAACAATTTGAGACAACATTTAGAATGACAAAACAAAGGTTCATACCAATTTGCAGCTTATTATCTTTCATTCCGAGGTGAAAGCCCTAATATGACTGGGCTAGTATATTTTAAGAGTTTTCTTTGAAAACCCCAACTCAGATTTATGGTTATATTTTTTGCGTGCACAAGTAGCGACTTTTATGAAGTCGTGTTAAAAATCAAGGGTCAAAAGGTATGTGTAATAGAGCCATCGAAGGAAATAAATCGTCTACGAGGTAACTTGGCACTTAAAGAGAGTCCAATTTTCATTCCCCACACTTTCCGTAGTCTACTGGCAAAATTACAGGTACAGGATCAGGAGACTGTATTTTTGTATTGTGCTGAATTTTATAAGACAAGTAAAGAATACTTGTAGCAATGGACTTAGTTCAATGCAGGACTAGAAGTATTTGAATAGGCAAATTTGGCAAAAGTACCTACTTGGGAAGAAGTACAAAATGTGACGGATTTGCTAATCACTGAAAGATTTGTTAGCGGTGTGCCACAGATGCCAAAATAACAAGCTGGAATGGTGAGGATTTTGCTGCTGAATACCGTTGGGTGGAGTTGTTCACTCACTTCCGTGGCAACAATATCAACTGTACGAGCTTTCTTATAATTATTGAGTACGTTTTATATCTGCCTGGAAGTATCGCATCTGTCGAGAGAGTTTTTTTCTGTAATTAATAAAATATGGACAAGCGAAAAAACACAGCTGATTGTTGGAGTTTTGAAATCTGTATTGATCACTAAGGCAAACATCAATAAATCATGAAATTAGCTCCATTCGTACTTGAAAACGAGACCCGATATTTTGAAACAAATAAGCTCTGCCGACAAATATAAAACGAGTGCCTTTTTTTTTAAATTATAAACTAGCGCTTGACCACAATCCCGTGTGATGATAAGCAGTGACGCAATCGTTGATGGTAAAGCGCACTAGTTCATTAGGAGCCTATTCACTCTAGGCTTGAAGACACTCAAATTGTAGTCCGACGGAAACACAGACGCTGGCAAATTGTTCCAGTCCCTCGATGTACACGGTATAAAAAAGGAGGCGAAATGCTTCGTCCGGATCGTAGTGGTGTTAACAACGTAAGTTTGGAAACTCGCCGTACGACGAGTCGTCCGATGGTGGAACAGAGATGGGGGAATTAAATCATGCAATTCCCTCGCACATTCCCCAAAATGCATCCTATAGAACACCGAAAGGCTGGCTACTCTACGCCTATGCTCAGTCTAGGCTCTGTAAACTCTCTCAAGTTTAATGAGGGTCACCAAACAGCCTCTTTGCACGCCTCCCCACTGAATCTAAAGTGCCAGCCAATCAGCCCAAATGTGGTTGCAGTGCTCCACATACAAACGGACCTGTGCTTTGTACAACGTTAGAGGCTGCCCTGGTGTGAAGTACTGCCGGACCTTTGCAATAACGGCGAGTTTCCTGGCTGCCACCTTGGCCTTGAACTCAATGAACCGCCCAAAGATACGTTACATTAATTAAATTAATTCATTTAACTCATTATTAGAAAAAAAAAAGACGTGTGGCACTCGGGGACTGCCGCGGTAAAGCTATTGCATAGCATTTTGTATCAATTTATGCAATTATAATTATTTATTTATTTTATTTATGCAGTATTTTTTTTCTTTGATATTAATTCAAGTTACACTTTTTGAGCGTGGTGACCGGTAAGAAAACAAATTTTTCTTTTATTAAATAAATAAAAAGTTAATATTATTTAAAATATTTTTATTATTTTATAATACATGTGGGTTTTATTACCTTACAGTAGCTGTTGGTTATTCAGGAACATTTATCATTGAAACTATAGGTTTATGATAACTGAAATAAGAAACATAAGTTTGCGACTTAATATCCTCTAAATACCTAGAAAATACCGCGTCAATGGTGGTCCCATATTTTGTTGTGGACTTTTGTGGATCATTATTCATTTTCAAATTCAATGTTTATGATAGAAAAGTTGTCCACCGCTCTGATTTTTTATCAGCGAAGTTAATGTTGAAATCGCCAGCCAAGATAAGTGGAAATTTATTACCATTTGTTTCAAGTATTTTCGAGCCACTCGAGTTACTCCAGTAAAGTGCGATGAATAAAATGCTCTACCTCGTCCAATTTTGGATTCGGAGAAATGTAAATTGCTACCATAACTATTTGTAGGCCATTTCTAAGTTTGCATAAGCACGCACAAATATCTCCAACAACTGAGCGCCTAACATTAACATCGCTAACGTGTGCAATATTTATTTCAATATTCGGAGTCATAATATTAGTAATATCATTTTTATTTTGGTAAATAGCTACCCCACCTTTTGAAACAGTATCTCGCTTGAACTGAACAATACAATTAAAATTAGGTATTTCAATTGGATTATCATGCGTCATGCAAGTTTCGGTAAGAAGTAACACATTTGTTTGTCTCGTAACTGAATCTTGTAAATCGTATTTATGACTATTTAGACTGGCAGTTGAAAGTCATTATTGAAATGCCATTTCTATTACTAATGAAATCTAATACACTTTGAGCAATCGTCTGAACACTATTTAAAGACAGTCTTTTGAATTCTTGCAACAATTGAAAAAACGGTCGCGTGAGCACTTTTTACTCTATAAAATCACGCGCTTTTATTTAGTAAACAACACTATAAATAATTTAAAAGTCCAATGAAAAATTAGCATGACATTCATCTTAGCTTTTCCGTTAAAAAAAAAGCTATTTTATAAAAACACTACTAAATTATTTTGAATAAAAGTACTTAATAATTAATTATATGAAAAGTTTTTAAGGTAGCCATGACAACGTCGATGACGTCTATGACATATCTCTATAGAAGACCTATTTCAGAGAGAAAATTAATCGCAAGTTTAGCACATTGCGACTATCAGTAACATGGCAAGTGTGTAGGACTGAGTTCGCGCCCTGCAATATGCATGCTCTTTTTGAAAATCTATAAATTGTTTTCAAAAGATGTAGTCGCACGCACACAAACATACCGTGCCGAAGACTGCCGAACTGAAACGACGTTAGACGATGGGGAGCGTGAGGTTTTTTCGTTACGGAATTTCTGGATTCGGTCCCCGCGCTCAAGGCCCGCGATAGAAGCTATGCAATAGCTTAAAAAGCAATTAGTTCTTTGTTTATTATTTCTAAATTCTGCAGGTGTCCCGTTCTGATGGAAAATAGAAATGGTCACGCTATAATATACAGTATACTATGTGTAGCGGTATCTACAAAACACCACATGCGAACCACGCGTCACACTGACGTCACACGAATTCTACATCTCGCAAGCAGAGTTTAATATGCAACTACCATTGTAAATTTCTCAAAATCAGCCGTTGCGCAAATGGCCATCAGACATAAAACCTGTTTGGTCGGAGGATGGGGGGTGATTGAGTTTTCTTCATGTTAGTCATGCCTCCACACTAGGAGAAAAAAAAAAAATACAAAAAATATAAATATACTTGTAGGATCTCTTAATCTTACCTCGACTATTATTATCTATCTTAAGCTGTGTACACGCCCACTCAGCTTCTTTCGCTGATAAATAAAAGTTCTCACATTGCCAACAACTTATTGTTAAAAGTGACAAAAATTTAACAATCGATATGGTTACAAAGATTCCTGAAGATAGAGTTATCTGAAACTAAATAATTGTAAAATAATTAATATTAAGAGCCAGCTGTTCTCGTAAAAACGTAGTATTAAATAAAATCACATTGAATAGCTTAATCAGATACCAATAATTTAATAATACAATCTAAAGAGCGTGCGGCATCGCACGCAATAATAAAAGGAGAGAAGCTGTGAGAGAAACATTTTTTAATCTTATTCTCGTGTAACGAAATATGCCTGACCATGGCGCGTGCTTTAAATTTAATCCAAAATTTTCTTCTAATTAACAATGCAAAAAATAAATCAAAATAATATAAAACTATATACATAAGATAAGTATATATATAAGGTATATTCCAAAACATTAGTATCATTGTAATATATCCTATTAGGAAATGAATTACATTCAATTTAATTACATTTCTGAAAATATTCAGCTCAAACACATACCGTAATTTCTGGACTAATCTAAACATAGACAATCTGGTACCAAATGAAAACTTTAAAATTTTAAATACATTAAGTATATACTCACTTCATATGACAGCACTTGAAAATGGAATAAGTGTACCTGGACATAACATAGTATGCCAATAAACGAGCTGCATGTATGGTATAATATCTAAAAAAGAAGAGTTTGTCATTACATGTGTCAGTGGGAAGTGAAATATTTATGAAACAAAATAAGCAAGCGCCGACTTACTAATACTTGGAAACATTTTGTACACAGTTTGTATGCTTCTAAAATATTTCGATAAGAATTATAAAACTTGTTGCAATAATCATCATTGTGTTCCTCTTTATTTATTGTCAGTAAGTTCTCAATCCATTTTCTCAAATACATTCTCAACAATATTGTTAAACGAATACAATAGATTATATTAAGATCATACTGAGTAAATATTAAATCACGAGAAACTTGATAAAAATGAACCCCTGACCCCTCTAGGATATTCCTTAAAATATTAGGTAAATTATACATTCCGGCTACAGTGATAAGTGAGATCCAGTTCCAAATAATATAGCTGCGAACACTAATTCTGCTAATGTTAATGCTCCTATTAACGTCTTGAAGTTTTAAAATAAGGGAAACGTTGCTACGACTTTGGATAATGTTGCAAATGACGAGTAAACTGTGGCCAGCGAAACAGAAAGTGTTTATACACAAAAATACTACAAACCCGATACCGCTTTTGTACGTTCTTGATAAATCACTGTGTATGTCATTTAACGTACGACAAATAGAAAAAACAGTAAGAAACCTAATAGTACAGAACATTAATATTTGATACTTGTTCTGACACGGAGTGATATAACTTTTTCTTATTTTATATTTTGAAGTGAAAAATACAGTGAGCATAATATTGAAAGGTTGAACGATTCTTCGAAAATCTTTGTCCAGTCTATTATTAAGTAACAATTTAACTGGACGATTTGATCTGTGCCACATGATTACAATGCAACTGCTCGATGTAGTATGAACAGAGTTCTGCCGTTTTGTATGGCCCAAACCAAAAGTATTTCTAGTGGTTGGTATTGATCGTATGTATAAGTTGAAAATAATTCATCGTGCATGTTTTCAAATCATGTAACAGGATAGTGATTAATTATATTTATTATAAGTGTTATAGTAACAACAAACATTCTATTTATGTGTATCTGTAAGTAGTTGAAAAATAAATGTCTTTTGATCCATAAATATTTATTCTTTTATTTATATAATTTTCGTGCATATGTTTTTGCTTAAGAAGATTTTGCGTTTTCCTCAAATGATTTCGTTTTTAGGTTGTTTTATTTTCTTATGAAACAATCAATATAATTTATAATTTTACAGGTTGTGTAGTGTTACCATGGCTATTCATATTGTTAGTGTTTAATTATTTGAAAGCCTTCTCCACGTTAGTAGAAGAGTTGCAAAAGATATGGTAACTATGAGCGATAGCACATATAAACTGAAAAGAATGAATATAAATGAACCCATTCCCGTAATCAAGAAATGCCATATTTGGTACTTCTTTTGATATGGAGTGATATGACTATGTATATCCTATTTTGTAATTTAAATAGACGATTACAGTGAACATCTTTTGCAAAGGTTCAAATATAAGACTTTTTAACGGGAAGATTTGGGTTATTTCACATGATTCCTCGTTGTATAGTGTCTAGTGAACAACTTTCTATTATTCTTAACATGAACAGTTTAGATATGGCTATTTAATTAGATACCTATAGATGGAATAGAAGTTGAACCTTATAGATTGACTTAGATTGATATCAGGTTTGTTGAATACCTCCTTCGATTTTGGTGTTTATCGGCGGTGAACGCTGGCGAAAACTTAAAACTGTACACTGTAGTAAACTGAACAGGATCATAGCAGTCGTATGGCGTGGCGACTTCCTTTCGAACTGGCAAGCTAGGCTTCTACCACCTAATTAGTTATTGAATTATGCACCTACACCTAACCATTATAAAAATACAGTTAAACACACACACACACACAGTCAAAGTCACAGCAAAATATTTGCTGTCAAATTACATAAAAGGTTATGGAACGATTTTATTTGATTAATAATGGAAGATGTATTGATAACGACAACGTGATTTTTTACGAGTGCTATTAGAGGTATCGATAGAGTCTACAAGAAACAGGTCACAGGATATGTCAGCTTCTTCCATAGATATATAGAACTTTTCACATAGCCAACAAGTTGTCACGGCAAATGCCAACTTTTTTACAATCCACAAATACAGAGTAGTGCAGAGCGGCGTTACAATAGCTGGTCTTGTGACCTGGCTGACTGCAGCGGAAGCAGAGACCGCTGCGGTTCACTTCCGAGGTGCATTTAGCTCCCACGTGTTAGCTCATATGGCAGCGGTAGTACCGCAGAGGTCTTGGTTCCAACAGCTTCACCCGCACTGAAACCCAGCCCACCAAAAGCTTTCGGCCCTCCCCGATAATTTTACGGGCCTCGGCTATCTCGTAACTTAGGAGCTTAACGAGGCGTTGATCAATATAAAAAAAGAGATTTGAGTAGACCATATAATTTTCCTACTTATACTGCCAGACTTTGATAAAAACTAACAAACAAATAAAATAAAATGACGACAATTATGAGATCTATTGTAATATCGCACGCTTATTAATAAACCGAAATAAGTCAAAATTCAAGGATTCCTACTTTTACTAATAAAACGAACTAACTCGACTCAAAGAATAGGTACAATCCGACAGCCACGCGAAACAAAGTAAAATGGCCGATTTGATGGGTCACCCCTCTCTTTTCTATTAAAGCGCGCTGAAATGCGTTTCGTGATATAAGGAAACATTCAGTCTTGCGGCACCAACGATGTGAGGTGGACGATACGTTATTTTGAAGACAACGAAGTAACGCGAAATACTTCACTTTATTTGCAAGCGCTCGTAAGTTAATTCCCTTTTTTTTATTTCTAAACAAGCACGATTTCGATTTATTTCAGTTTAGTTGAAAATTGTGTTCTATTACTACGTGCATTATTAAGACATAATTCAGTATTTTATTAAATTCTCTGTGAATAGTTACAAAATAATATGTTTTAGTGCGTTTTAGTTTAAAATTAAAACTAGCATTCAGGAAATAATACATTTTATTTCAGTTTAGGAAAAAAACTATCGGCAAATTTAAAAAGTTATCGTATTTGTTTCTGTTTACTTCTAAAATACCTCAAAAGTCCATAAGTACTCTAGCAATTAATGCAGTTTGTTACAAACACACAATATTGTTCTGTTTAATTTTTTTGTAATAAAATTAATTAGTTTCCATTTCCATAGTTGTTATTAATAATGTCGACGTCTGCAATAAGAAAATAGCGATGCCAAAAGCTGGTTGCGATGAGCAATGATAAATGCTCGGACACAGGATCACAAATAAATTGTATGTCAAACGAAATAGAAGTAAGTACCTAACTATTATAAATTGCGTACTGATGTCATGTGAATTTTTTACGAAACTAATTTTTTTTTTTACTATTTTAGGACAATCAACCAACCAACAATCAGGGTACAGTAATTAATAAAAAGCCAAGGTCTCCGCTCAATAACTCCAGCTCACAAAGTAGGGAGTCTAGATCCCCACACAATGAGCCTTGTTTACACCGCACGGTGTCCACATCACCGTTCAGGGAGGCCGAATCTCTCTGCAGGAAGTCCAGATCACCCCACATGGAGTCTCGATCACCCCACAAGGAGACCAATTCACCGTGCAAGGAGACTCGTTCACTCCGCAGGGAATTTAGGGCGTCCTCAAGCAGCTCTTCTAGTTCATCATCATCAGGCACCTCTGACTCCACTTCCTCCAGCTCGTCTTGTTCAAGCTCAGTTTCTACTGGTTCATCTGCGGCGCCATCCTCTTTTGATAAGGCAGACCAATGCAAGATATTACGTACCAATGAAAGTGCTAAAGAAGTGAATGCAGATCAAGTAAAAAAACTTGTCCCTACTGAAAAAAAATCTGAAAGTTTCTCACTTGCACCCGCAGAACCGAGACCAAAACCATCGAATGATGCCGAATTTGAGAGTGATGAAATCATAGAAGATACCCCTCCACGCGTTATAAAAAAAACAACTACGGTAAGTACTTAGCTATGTATTATTAGTACATTACATTAATATAATGTTAGTAATTTATAGCTTTTCATCATTTTAGAGCTAATTTGAGTTATCTAAATGGGCAACCTACCTACTGCCACTTACTACGAGTATTATTTATTACCTACTACTACATACTATTATTAACCTACTATTTCAGAACAAGGACAAAGTAGCACGTACGTCTGGACATGCCATAACCAAAAACTTAGTTTCATATTCTGATTCTTCTTCTCAAGATTCAGACGATTACAAAATTCAACAGCTAACAAATCGGAATGAGACTGATCTTTCTATCAAAGAGCCTGACTTTGTTGCGTCGGGTTCCACACCGCCGTTGATTTTATGTGATAGTAGTTTAAGAAAATGTTATTACCGTATAAGTTACAAGTACCTACCTAGTTAATAAGAAAAATGTTTGTTCTTTTACAAAACGTTATGTATATCTTTGTTGTTAAAAAGTATAGTAAAGCTAGATCTCAAGAAGCATCTTGTGATGAATATTGTAAGTCTGTATAAGTCTGATTTCAATTTGTGATAATTAAATAAGTTAAATGCTGACTTTTTTGGTTAGTTACTTCGGCCAAGAGCAATTTCAGATCTATCGCGCTACTACGCTGGACGTGCTCTTGATTTTAGAAACTTATTCCAAGTTCCTAGTATGGCTAATTATTATAACTTTAATTATTATAAGGATACCAAAACAGTTTCGATACAACTTTGTAGCGCAGCACGATAATACGATTTTGTAATAAAGCGGTTTGTCACAAAATATTTCTGCATTTATTATTTTCACTTGACTTTTAAACTGTAGTAACTATGAAACATCTAAACAAACTATAAAATTTTCAACACTTAAGTGAATTATTAAGTATTTTTTCAAAACGATTTAATTAATTTGTCACTATTTTTAATAATAAACTGAATTATTAAGTATTGTTTCAAAAATATTCAAATGATTTGTCACTACTTTTAATTCTAAACTGGCATAAGTCGGAACATAAAAACAAAAACTTATTTTATTAATTAAACATACATAATTTAATTATACTGTTTACTTCTTAATATTCTCTATACATCACCCTACAATTTAAGACCAAGAACTCAAAAATAGAATCGTAAACACGTGAAAGACAACAAAAAGTTTCCGTCAACATAGAGGCTCAAAACTTTGTTAGCGATTTCCCACAAAAGTGTTTTTTTTAGGTACTTATTTCGGTTTATTAATAAGCGTGCGTTATTACCCCTTCAATATAAAATGCCTATCCGATTTGACCCATAGGAAGACTTGGGACTAAGTGCTTAAAAGTAAAAAAGCGGTTATGCTTTTTACTTACTTCAAAAAGCAGCTTTTGTTAACTGCTTATTTGCTTATAAACTTTGAAAGCAATTTCTAGTGCAAAAAGTACATGTTAATGATTGCTGTTTGCTATTTTATTATGTTTTTTTTCTTAAACACGAATGATGGTAACGGACGATTTATATGAAAAAGATTTTTTACAAAAATTACATTCCGCGACTTTGTCAGAAAGTGGTTCCGTTTTTTGCCATTTGTCTAAAAAGCCTGCTTTTTATTGCTTTATACTTTTTATCAGCTCTACCCATTGGTATGGGGTGAATTCGGATTTATATTTCTTAATTAAATATAACTTATTTACTAAGTTTCATCTCATACAATTTTATGCCTAAGGTATATTTAAACATTTATGTTTTTTTTTTTTTTACAAATCACACAGATTGAGCTAGCCCCAAAGTAAGTTCGAGACTTGTGTTATGGGATACTAACTCAACGATACTATATTTTATAATAGATACATATATAGATAAACATCCAAGACCCAGACCAATCAGGAAAAGATTGTTTTCCATCATAACCTGGCCGGGGATCGAACCTGGGCCCTCCACGTCGCAGGCAGGCGCGTTGACCGCTGCGCCACGGAGGACGACACGATATTTTTTTATTTTTTTTTTTAATTTTTTTTTATTAAAGTATAAACCAGCGCTTGACCGCAATCCTGCCTGATGGTAAGCAGTGACGCAATCGTTGATGGTAAAGCGCACTAGTTTATTAAGAGCCTATTCACTCTAGCCTTGAAGACACTCAAATTGTAGTCCGACGGAAACACCGCCGCCGGCAGATTGATATTGATTACCTCAACATAATAACAAGGTGATTTATTTAGTGTGTCTTTTTCTGAACTATCCGGTATCGTCCTACTATCCCCTACATAAAATTAATAAGAATTGCACAAAAATAATTACAATTGATCATTTCTTGGGATGTTCGGTCCTAGGTGGTTCATTTTATCATTTTTCAAACTTTCTTACGGTCTTTGTTGTCTTTAATAAATATAAGATAAAATTATTGTGAAGACATTGTCTTCACATTCATGTTACAAAAAATGAAATTGCAGTAGTACAACTATGTACGTAGTCATGAGTCCCATAAAAGATATCGATAGTGTGGCGTCTACAGTAAATAGCCTACATGCTGTCATCTTGCTGAAGGTGCAGTTGACTTGCAACACGCGCTTGCACAGATGGTTCACACTCTCTGAAAAGAAAATTTAGAAGTTTTATAAAGTGAATATTACTTACTCCATTTTATTTATTAAGATTTTGTTATTGGGTTCGAATTATAATTTCAAATATTTTTTCCCAAAATCCTATTTTGTGAGATCAAAAGTCGTATATATTTTTGAGGACTTATATTGAGCTCGTGGAAGACATGGTGAGCGCGCGAAGAAAACAGTTTCCTCGATCCATGCTCCGCCTCCTGCGGTGCCTTATACGGACTACACAGACAATGTCGAAGATGCTCCAGAAGTGACCCAGATAGAGCTGAGAGCGGTAGTAAGTGGGCTCATGCCAAATATACCGCTCCAGGACCCTACGGCTTACCTTGAAAAACATAGGTTTTGGCTTTAGGGGCTCTCGGGCCTCCACTGAGAGAGATACTAAGCCCATGCTTGGAAAGGGGCCAGTTCCTATTTCTATGGAACACGGGGAAACTGTTCTTTTTCAAGGTGCCAGAGCTCCTGCGAACTCGTGCTACTCGACGAGGTAGGCAGGCCCTTTAAAAGAGTTATTTCACACCTCTTTCCTCGGGCGGCTGATGCGGGTGGGGCTGAATTTGTCGAAAAGCCAGTTTGGTTTCCATAGGGGACAGTCCTAGTCCAGGCATCCTTACCGGATTACCACCATGGGATCTTGAGGCCAAAATCCTCGCCCAAGTGCCAAGAGGAGGCATAACCTAAAAGCTACGTGAAATCACGGTACAGCGAAACTATATTGGATTCATTTATTTAATACTAGCTGCGCCGCGCGGTTTCTCCCGCATGGGTTTCGATATATTTTTAAATTTGCTTTGCTCCTATTTGTCGCAGCGTGATGTTATATAGCCTAAAGTCTTCCTGGATCATTGAGCCATCTGACGCAAAAACTCAAAAAATAAACCGACAAACTTCAGCTATACAGTATGTTACGAAAACCCTGTCCGACCCATAAGGATAATAGAGGTTAGGTAAACACATGACCAAATATAATATAAAATTTTACGTATTCATCATAGTACCAATACAAATGAATTTTGAAATAATCTTTTTTTCCAACGAATTAATTCCAATTTCCCCGAAATTTGGTAATTTTTAAAAAGTGACAACACCGGTATTATTATGAGCGAATAGCGATGCGACCACGTGTCGCGTGTCCTGCCGCCCGCCCCCCGCGGTCGGCAGGCGAAGGGTGGTCAACGCACATTTAATAAGTTACCTCCTTTTGCGAAATAATATTTATTTTTTTTAGGGGGATTTTTTTTTTAAGTAAAGCCCGGTTTTGTATGCATTAGTAGAATCAGTTATCGATACCTAACAACACCTTCACGGGTCGGACAGGGTTTTCGTAACATACTGTATACAATATGTAAAGAAAACCCTGTCCGATTCGTGAAGGTATTGCTAGGTATCGTTAACTAATTCTAATAATGTCAACAAAGCCGGGCAAAAAAATCCCCCTAAAAAATCGCATGTGCGGTAGGCAACACGTTAGGCGTACATGCGCGTGTGCAGGGGGGCAGGGCACGCGGCACGTGGTCGCATCGCTATTCGCTCCGTCACAAATGGTATTTTGATTTTTTTTTAAATGCCAAATTTTGGGGAAGTTGGAATTTATTCGCGGAAAAAAAAAGATTATTTCAAAATTCATTACTATTGTCACTATGATGATTACGTAAAATTTCATATTTTATTTGGTTATGTGTATACCCAACATTTATTATCTTTTTGGGTCGGACGGGGTTTTCTTTACACATTGTATATTTTAAAAATAAAAAGTGTAGATTTTTTTTTTTTTTTTATTCATTATGTCTCATGTTTAACGTGGTACATACTTCTACCAATGTTCGCTACAATCAATGGCCAAAGGAAAAAAAACTTACTTGCACATCTCGTATTCATGACAGCCTGTATACACGCTTCCCCAGCTTCGCCCACAGATTCATAAAACTTCTCACATTGCATGCATTTTATACATACAACTGTTATATCCTTTAATATCAATACGAATGTTCCACCGAAAATAAGCCAAAAAGACGGGCCCGGCTGGAAATAATGAATAACTTAAATGTGCACAAACAACTTATCACAATGAGAAATAATATTTATTTTAAGTGTAAGTAAATTGTATATGTCAGTCAAAGGACCTATGGTAGTTAGAGCAGACCGTACTCAGTTGAGACCACAAATAAATGAAACGCCGACTTTAAAAAGTTGGTTGGGACAGACTTATTCCTTAAAGCGCAAACGTAATACATTCAGGAACAGTTTCGATTACCAGTACTTGAATTATTGCCGTGTGGTTCATATACTAGGCAATCGATGTACGTAATATGTTTGTGATCTTTCTTGTAATTAATGTATGTGTTTTTTTTTTTTATTTTAATACATTAGCATTTTAGTACAAAATCCAAAAAAGTTGGTAAATATTACCTTTATAATAATTTAGTACTTACTTCGTTTTCTGACAACGTTTTGCCTTTCAAATACATCAAATTATCCTGCAGAAATAATAAACAACGACTAAATGTGCCGATTGTGATCCATAATATCTATAAAATCAAACATTGCAATTAGAATGAAAGCACGAAGAACAACTCAAATATTAATGAAAGTATGAAGATTTTTGCACACATTGACTTACCAACAAACGGAAACATGTTTTACACAAAGAGTATGCTTTCATGATCTTTAAATAGATCTTAAACATATTTTCACAATATACATCATTTTCTTCTACAACGCTTATTACAATAAGTACATTTTTACACCATTCCTTGAGATAGATAACTAGCAATTCTATAATACGAATAGTATATATTTCATTTAAATCACATGCAATGACCAATATTGTGGTGGCTACATCTAAGCATTTCATTGACACTATCGCAGTATGAGCAATGGCCGCCGAAAGATCAAAAGTTAATGTAGACAGAACTGAGATCCAATTCCAAATAATATAAGTTTGAAGATTGCTACAGTTATCGAAGCTCCTATTAATTTCTTGGATACTTAAGATGAGGGAGATGTTACTAAGACTAAAGCCCATGTTACAAATGATTAGCATTATGGTACCGACAATAAAGAAAAAGACAAAAAATAAATACATAATGTTATACTCTGTGGCGTTAATCGTCTTAGGAGCACAGGGAGAAAAGCTATAGAACCTCAACACATTGAAAAATAAACAAATTAAGTAGAGCAATATAGAATACTTTTTCTCACACGGAGTTATATAATTATCTCTTATTTTGTACTTTGAAGAGAGGAATACTGAGAGCGGCATGTTGAAAGGCTGAATAATTTTTTTAATGTCTTTATCCAGTCTGTTATTGAGAAATAATTTGTCTGGAGCCATTGCAGTTCTCCTCATTATTGTTTTGGTTGTATTATTCTCTGGCCTGAGACTACTACTGAATACCTAACCAGACAGGGTACAGGTACAAGGTGAACTAAAATAGATTAATACGGTTTTTTTAATCGTAGCAATAGCTACCTTTCTTGTTGATTGTTAAGAGTTAAATTAAGTATACATAGTTTTTGATATATATTTACTAGCATTGGCATTGAGTGAAAGTAGTTCAATAAAGATAATAAGATTAGAAAATATTGAAGAACCAAAGCTGGGATATACAATCATTTTCCTTCAATAAGGAGTGGGCTGTGACCTACTATGTGAGCCTGGGATGCCACAAATCTTCAAATTTCTGTTACAACCTTTCATAGTCCGTTTCTCATGATGTTTCCCTTCATCGTTTTGAGAGTAACGGTGGTGAAATTATTTACACTCAGTAAAGCACTTGCGTGGGTTCACATTATTAATGAACCAATACAGGTCTTGCAGTTTAAAATACCTATCAAGAACATTTTTCGGCAATCAAAACTGATCATTCAACATTTAACGTTGACAATAATTGTAAAACGGTCGAATAATAAACAAACCGAAGTAGCAACTGGTGGACAAGGTGGCTGTATTAGAGCAGGTGACCGTTGTGGTGCCGGGAGAACACGACGCGGCATATGGTGGCAGAGTGTGCCGCTTGATAGGAGCTGCGCCATGCTTTCATCTCTGAAATAGGCGGTGACCTGTCGCTGCCGGCCGTAATCGAGTCGATGGTCGGCAGCGAAGAGTCCTGGGGTGCGATGGTTTCGTTCTGCAAAACAGTCTTCTCGTAGAAGGAGGTTGTGGAAAGGAAGAGGAAAATCTCTTCTTCTTACCCGGCCCACAGCAGGTGTACCGGACGTTGGGGGAGGGCGGAAAAATCCGGGTATGGCACGCTGGCCTTTTGAGTAAGCTTCCAGCGTACGGCATTTCCCCTAGCCTGACTGGCTGGGTAAAAGACTTCCTGACTGAACGGTCCCTCCGAGTTGTTGTCGACGGATGCTCATCTGAGCCCATGTCGACTAATGCCGGTGTTCCTCAGGGGTCTGTTCTCTCTGCAACTCTGTTTCTGCTGCATATTAACGATCTGCTGATGCCCGGTATCTATGGGTATGCAGATGACAGCACAGTTGTGGAGAGATACCTGCCGGATGCTTGGGCTAGTAGGGAATCAATCCGGTCCGAAAGAGAGGCCATGGTAGAGCGAACGAGTGTTGCACTTCAGGCAGTCTCCGAATGGGGCAATGCCAATCTTGTAGCATTCAATGTCGCCAAAACGCAGGCGTGTCTTTTCACCGCCAAAAGGAGCCCGTTCACCTTGGCTCCTACTTTTCGGAATGTATCCTTGGAGTGTACCGACCGCCTTCAGCTTTTGGGTATTTGGGCGGTTCATTGAGTCCAAGGCCAAGGTGGCTGCCAGAAAACTTGGTGTAATCGCAAAGGTCCGGCAGTACTTCACACCAGGGCAGCTTCTAATGTTGTACAAAGCACAGGTCCGTTCGTGTGTGGAGTACTGCAGCCACATTTGGGCTGGTGCTGCTAAGTGTCACCTGGCCACTTTGGATTCAGTGGAGAGGCGTGCGAAGAGGCTGATTGGTGACCATGATTTAACTCGAGTTGGTCTCCAAAGCCTAGAGCACAGGCGTAGAGTAGCCAGCCTTTCGGTGTTCTATAGGATACATTCTGGGGAGTGTGCGAGGGAATTGCACGATTTAATTCCCCCATCTCCGTTCCACCATCGGACGACCCGTCGTACGGCGAGTTTCCACCCTTATTTTGTTAACACCTCTACGATCCGGACGAAGCGTTTCGCCTCCTCCTTTATACCGCGTACATCGAGGGACAAACATTAGGACCCGAGGTGGTGGCGCTAAGTGTTCCACGCGCGCCACTCTTAGCCGTCACGGGGGGAGTTCTACACCTCACTCCCCTCCTGACCCGAGGAGGCCCACAATAGCGGGCCAGCACCAATCGGGGGTTGCGGAAGCAGTATTCGTTCTCTCAACCCCCGTTGTAGGTGTAAGATGAATCACCGGGGTGGTTTTTAGTCAGTAAGTGTCTGACAGACTCCGTCGCCGTCCCAGGGCGGCGGACATTCATGAGGATTTTCCACCCCGGAAAAAAAAGGGTGACCGTTGTGGCAATGGACACATGGGTAGGTGATACCCACTGAGGAACAAACCGGTTAAGGTCTGTCGGGGGAGTAGTGAATGCTTATGCAATTCTCGCACACCCGGCCATAGGTATAAGTGGCACATTACGGTGGTTTTAACCAATAAGAGTTCAACATCCGGGACTCTCTTCATCATTGGGGTGACAGAGGGGTGTCCGAGCAAAACGCCTGCTCTATTTGAGTGAGCAAATCACAACTTGCGCTCGTTAGAATGTAGGTACTTAGATTTATAAGATTAGATGTAAGTTTTAAATGTTTACTCTTTTTCTGTATGCCATATTTGTTCGACGAGTTAATACATGGTTCAATTACTAGCAGCATTTTGAAGTTTCTTTTATCCAGTCATTAAAATTCCCCAACATTTTGGTCCTTCGAGCCGGATTGGTAATCCTATGAAGATTTGCTAATAATCAGTGGATTTGGATATTGTTATCGTGGAGTTTTGCCGAGGAGATATTCGCCGGCAATGTGACTGTGAACAAAGGACATCAAGCTAATTTACGGTGTTAAGAATTTTAGAGTTAAAATATCGCCACCCAACACTCGGTCAGGTAGTATTTAACCCTGTGATTTAATCATTAAAAAGGTTAGTGTTTCATTTGCCTAAAAAGATATTGTTTAAATTACGATTATATGTTCTTTCAGTGAAAAGCTCAGTAGATATTTTACTACATTTATAATTGTATCTTAGCAGTATTTTAGTTAACTAATCATTTTGTTTAATGAGTTATGTGCCTAGGTTGGAGTTAATTAGATATTAGTTATCTTTAATTAGTTAATTAACCCGTATGACTCAATTGTAAGTATTGCATTAAAGTCGACGTTAGGTAATTAAGTGTTCAAGTTTTGAGGAATTTTTGTAGCTTAAATAAAAGCTTAAAATTAAAATCTCATTTTGTATGCACTTATATTTATAACAGGAAGGTACTCGTAGTAATGATATTGTAACACGTAGGTACTCGTAGTAGTGAGATTTCATATTTTGTTAATTTGTTATAACATACCTGCTAGGTACTTATTACTACTTAAAATTAAGTTTGATTGTGTGGAAATACCTAAGTTGTTATTATATACGTTTCAGGTTGACTGCATTCGATTCCCAGAATGTCCGAAGAGAGAGAACTAGTTAAAAAACGAGGAAGCTTTAAGGGACGTTTAACTGCGTTCATTAATTACCTTGATGCGTCCAATGATAAGGAGTTAACTAGTTGTGAGGTTAAGGAATTGCAAATACGGATTGGGAGAATCGAGTCGTTGTATGACCAGTATGATCAGGTACAGTTGCGATTAGAATGTCTGGCAGAAGATGTTAAGGCTCAATTCTCTGAGCGTACTGAATTTGAGTCACTATACTATAAAGCACTGTCTAGGTCACAAGAGTTGTTATGTAAGTTTAGCAACGATAATGGGTCGATTAGCAGCGAAAAATGTACCCGTATCAGTCAACGTAAGCCTGTTAAGTTATCCACGATACAACTACCTAAATTCAATGGGAGTTTTAGCAATTGGTTGGAGTTCCGTGACACTTTTACTAGCCTCATTCACTGTAATGATGAAATCGATCAGGTAAACAAGTTTCATTATTTACGAGCGTCACTGGAAGGATCTGCTGCTGTTGTAATCCATGCGATTGAGTTTTCCGCAAGCAATTATGATATAGTTTGGAAGCTCATTAATTGTGATCGTTTTGATAACAAAAAGTTATTAGTACAAAATCATGTGTCATCCTTATTTAACTTGAATGCTATTGCAAAGGAGTCCTCTGTTGCGTTGAAAGCATTAATTGATCAACTTAATAAAAATCTCCGTGCGTTGGAATCGTTAAATGAGCCCGTTAAGTCGTGGGATACTTTATTAATATACATTGTAACTCGGAAGCTAGATCCGTTAACTTATCGTGAGTGGGAGGAGCACAAAGGTCGGATAGACAAAGACAGCACTATTACATTTGCTGCATTTCTTCAATTTATTCGCTTTCGCGCTGATTTGTTAGAAACGTTAGAAATAGCACGAAATAACAGTAATTCCACCCCCGGTAAGCCTAATTCACATTCTAATAAGATGAAGTCTATGGTTGTGTCACATGATTCTAATTATTCCAGCACTGATTCAAGTAAGTCGTGCCCGCACTGTAAAGCTGATCACATTTTAAGTAGTTGTTCACAATTCCTTTCACTCAGCATAGACGCCCGACTCAAATTAATACCTAATTATAAAGTGTGCTATAACTGTTTTCGTCCAGGTCACTTCGCTAACCGATGCAAAAAACCAGGATGCAAGATATGTAAGCGCCGACATAACACTTTGATTCATTCTTTGGGGAACAAAGGTACGGCGAATTCTTGCAATAATGAAAACAAATCACGTGGTAGCTCGTCTCATTCCGTATCAACGTCATCACCCACTGACGGCGTCACTAGCGCTACTGATGCGACTGCGAATGCAAATAATTTAACTTTGTCTGCGGACCTCAGTTCGCTAAGTAGTGAACGTAAACAATGCGCTGTGTTATTATCCACCTCTCTTATCAAGTTATGTGATCACAATGATCGTGAGCATATAGTGCGAGCCATGCTTGATAGCGGTAGCAAATCGTGTTTTATGATGGAACGATTATGTACAAGGCTTAACTTAAATACTAGTCAGATAAATGGTTCGGTCTATGGCATTAATAACGTAAGTTCTCGTGTAGGCAAAACATGTCATGTGAAGATGACGTCATTAGACAATAGTTATGCTACTAAGTTTGATTGTTTTGTTTTGCCATCACTGACGACTGTGGTGCCCAGTCGTAATATCGACATTTCAGATCTGAATATTCCAGATAATATCTGCTTAGCTGACCCCACCTTTTATAAGCCATCAGAAGTAGATGTCTTAATAGGAGCGGATCTCTTCTGGGACTTGGTTGGCTCGCAGAGAATTCGACTAGGTATAGGTAAGCCAGTATTGTGTGAAACGTTGTTAGGCTGGATCGTTTCTGGTCCTGTTACCTATAATAATGGAAAATTAACCTCTAACAATATTTCATGCAATTTAATTCAAAATGATTCCTCTAGTGACGACGAATTAATTAAATTCGTTCTGATTTAGAAAAGTTCTGGAACCTAGAAGAGATTAATTCACCATTCTCACATTATTTACCCGAGGAGAAGTTGTGTGAGGAACATTTTGTTAAGAAAACGACACGTTTAGAGACCGGTCATTTTTGTGTTCGTATTCCTATAAAGCGAAATCCTTCTGTTTTAGGACAGTCTTTCCAAAGGGCTTCTAAGTGCTTATATTCCTTAGAACGCAGACTGAAGTCCAAGCCTGAGTTCGGTAAGTTATATCGCGACTTCATGTCTGAATATGAAAGTTTAGGACATATGACCGAAAATAATAATAAAGTAAGTCCCGGTGGATATTTCATACCACACCACGGGGTGCTCCGAGAATGTAGCACGACTACCAAGCTCCGCGTAGTATTTAATGCAAGCTGTGCTACTTCTTCAGGAGTGTCTTTTAATGACTTGCAGATGGTGGGTCCTACAGTACAGGACGATCTTATGTCTATACTCCTTCGGTTTCGACAACATAAGTTCGTGTTGTCAGCTGATGTCGCGAAGATGTACAGATGTATATACGTCCACCCATCTGATCGGTACCTGCAACAGGTTCTGTGGCGTGATGATGTATGCGATCCTGTCAAGGTTTATAAATTGAATACCGTCACATATGGCACGGCTAGTGCACCATTTCTTGCCACCCGTTGTCTCAAACAAATAGGGATGGACTATCAAACCAATGACACTTCGTGTTCTATGGGTCAGACATCCTCAGGTATCAGAGATAGGATTGCTGACGTCATCAAACATGACTTTTACGTTGATGATCTCTTGACAGGAGCTGATGATTTAAATGAAGTCATGTTCATCCGCACAGAGGTCACCAACGCACTAGCATCGGCTGGCATGCCGCTTAGAAAGTGGAGATCTAATGTCCCTAACGTAGCCTCCGGAGCTTCTCAGTTGCCTTTGGATTTAGATATGGGATCTAATGAATCCAGTAAGTTATTGGGGCTCGACTGGTTTTCTAGTTCCGACGAGTTTGGGTTTTCCAGTTTACCGCTATCTTCTAAGGATACCATCACAAAACGTGATGTACTTTCTGCAATAGCACGTATCTTTGACCCCCTGGGACTATTATCTCCTTGCGTAGTCACTATGAAAATGTTTTTACAACGGATGTGGTTAGACAAACTCTCGTGGGACGAGCCATTAACCCCGGCACTTAGCGCTAGTTGGGAAGGTATTGTCAAAGCATTGCCCCTTATCAATAACCATCGTGTCCCACGACGTGTTATATGTAATTCACATGCTATACTAGAACTTCATGTATTCACAGACGCATCTGAGCGTGCGTATGGTGCGTGTGTCTATGTACGCAGTGCTAATGATCAAGGTGAGTACATGATTCGTCTGTTAGTTGCTAAAAGTCGAGTGGCACCGATTAAACCGACCACCATTCCAAGACTGGAATTGTGTGGCGCTGTAGTCGGAGCTCGTTTATGCGAGAAGGTTGTACGGTCACTGCGACTAAAGTTTAGTCATATCTATTGCTGGACTGACTCCACAGTCGTGTTGGGATGGTTGCAGATGTTACCTTCTAAACTTCAGCCGTTTGTGCGTAATCGCGTTGCTGAAGTTTTAGATAAGGCGGGACACTGTACTTGGCAACACATCCCAACTGCCAAGAACCCTGCAGACTTAATATCCCGTGGCGTGGATATTAGTGTTCTGCAATCTCTGGACCTGTGGTGGAGCGGTCCCAGTTTCTTAAAACAAGTCAAATCTCATTGGCCAACTCGACCTAAATCGTTAGAGTCAGACAAGCTGCCCGAAACTCGACCTAATGTTACATTGACCGCAAGTGTTAGTGTTAACAGTCAATGTCATACATTCATAGACTTTAATCGTTTTTCTAGTTATTTAAGGCTGATCCGTAGTGTGGCAACCGTTTTAAGATTTATAAAATTGTGTAGGAAAATTCCTTCCACTGGTTTCCTATCACAAGTGGAATTGCAAGATGCATTAAAAATTATAATAATTAAAAGCCAAATTGAGTCTTTTCCCGAGTATGAGTTACTCAATAATAATAAGAAGTTGCCTTTTAAAAGCGCCCTTAAAAAAATTCAACGTATTTTTAGATATTGATAAAATCATGCGTGTTGGAGGACGCTTAGCAAATTCAACCTTTAACTTTGATAAAAAGCACCCTATTCTTTTACAGTCCACTCACAAATTTACCAAGTTATTATTCGAATATGAACACATAAAGCTGATGCATGCAGGCCCTCAGTTATTGTTGGCTTCGATTAGGGATTCATATTGGCCAATAGGCGGACGAAGCCTAGCAAAGAGATGCTATCGTAATTGCGTGCGTTGTTGTCGCATGTCGGGTAAAACAGTTACTCCTGTGATGGGTGCCACAGCAGCGTCTCCTTCCAGGTGGGTACCCTTTTGAAAGCACTGGTGTGGACTATGCTGGTCCCATCATGGCTGCCAGTAGACAAGGTCGGGGATGTAGGCTAGTAAAAGTGTGCATAGCCATTTTTGTGTGTTTCACCACTAAGGCGATTCACTTAGAGCTGGTGAGTGACTTAACTAGCCATAACTATATACTTGCTTTAGCTAGATTCATCTCGCGACGGGGAAAACCTAATGATATTTACTCCGACAATGGTACCTCTTTTGTCGGTGCCTGTAACGAGCTTTCAAAATTCCTTAAATCTAATTGCAATTCTTTGGGCGAGCAATTGGCTAATGACGGGATTAGATTTCATTTCATACCAGCATATACTCCTCATTTGGGCGGACTCTGGGAAGCGGGTGTTAAGTCAACGAAATACCATCTCAGAAGAATGTTGGGTAATTGTAAACTAACCTTCGAAGAATTTAACACCACCTTAGTGCAAATTGAGGCAATATTAAATTCCCGTCCACTGACGCCGTTATCACCCGATCCAGCGGACTGCACTCCACTGACTCCAGGCCATTTTCTTGTTGGCCGGCCACTGACATCACTTCCGCAGGACAAATCCACTCCTTCCTTGTCTCGTTTCCAACGGATAGAACAGCTACGCCAGCATTTTTGGGCTCGTTGGAGCAAAGAGTTTGTGTCCGAGTTGCAGCAAAGGACCAAGTGGCACACCTGCAGAGACACGCTGAAGTTGGGTTCGTTGGTCGTCGTAAAGGAGGACCACCTTCCTCCCCTTAAATGGAGATTGGGAAGAGTCGTCGCCGTGCATCCAGGGTCCGATGGAATTGTTCGCGTGGCAGACGTGAAAACATCCGCTGGAATCGTCAGAAGGGCCTTTAGCAAGATTTGCCCACTCCCCGTTGATTCTACTTCCGGTTGAAAGCGGTTCTGCTGCTTCCAACGTTTGGGGGCATGTTCGAGCAAAACGCCTGCTCGATTTGAGTGAGCAAATCACAACTTGCGCTCGTTAGAATGTAGGTACTTAGATTTATAAGATTAGATGTAAGTTTTAAATGTACCTACTCTTTTTCTGTATGCCATATTTGTTCGACGAGTTAATACATGGTTCAATTACTAGCAGCATTTTGAAGTTTCTTTTATCCAGTCATTAAAATTCCCCAACAAGGGGTGTTACCCGAATGACGACGAGAATCGCTATTATATTAAACTAGCTTTCCGCCCGCGGCTTCGCTCGCGTGGAGATCGGTTATATCGCGCTTTTAGATTTCCCTCGTGAATATAATTTTTTTCCGGGATAAAAAAGTACCCTATTATTTAATCCGGACTTCTAACTTTACGTTTGCAAAATTTCAAAACAATCGGCTTAGTAGTTGCGGCGTGAAAGCGGAACAAACAAACAAACAAACTCACTTTCCGATTTATTATATTAGGATATTTGGTGTACACATACAAATATTCCAGTAATCTCCCTTGGGAATTTGATGTTGTTTTAGGACCAAAAGTAGCCTATGTTACTCTCCATCTTTTCAACTAACTGTATGCCAAAAATCAGGTCGATTGATTGCTTAGCTACGGCGTGAAGGAAGGACAAACAAACAAACAAACACACTTTCACATTTATAATATTAGTATGGATTAAAAAATGGTATGGAAAAAATTATGTGATGATATAAATATGAAATGACGATATAAAAAGTTAGTTGTAAGGCCAAGTCTCGTTATTTGGGTTAAAACATTAAAAATAATATTAATAAGCAGCATTATAACATATATTTATACATATTTAAAACGACTTGGAAAATCATTAATAGTGAAACGGGAAGGTAATGTAGTCACTACAGCCTTACTATCGATGATGGTATAATTAAATCGGATTCGCAGGTACATAGTTGCGGGGCTTAAAAATTTCTTTGCAAATATTTTCGTATCAACTATTAAATCTCTAAACTCATCACCCATTGCTACAGAGTCTTTATTTAAGGAAAATGTTCTAGATTCTGATTTTGAATTTCATTTCCAATTTGAGAGACCCCCAACTAGGCGGACCGATAAATAAATAAATAAATATATACGGACAAATCACACAGATTGAGCTAGCCCCAAAGTAAGTTCAAGATTTTTGCTTTGGGATACTAACTCAACGATACTATATTTATAATAGATACATATATAGATAAACATCCAAGACCCAGGCCAATCAGGAAAAGTTCGTTTTCTATCATGACCTGGCCGGGGATCGAACCCGGGAACTCCACGTCGCAGGCAGGCTTGTTGCCCGCTGCGCCACGGAGGACGACGAAACCTCGTATAGTTCGCGGAAAGTGGATGTGATGTGATGTCCACCCTTATGTTGTTAACACCTCTACGATCCGGACGAAGCGTTTCGCCTCCTCCTTTATACCGCGTACATCGAGGGACTGGAACAATCTGCCGGCGGCGGTGTTTCCGTCGGACTACAATTTGAGTGTCTTCAAGGCTAGAGTGAATAGGCTCTTAATAAACTAGTGCGCTTTACCATCAACGATTGCGTCACTGCTTACCATCAGGCGGGATTGCGGTCAAGCGCTGGTTTATAAAATAATAATAAAAAAAAAAAAGTCGATGGATACGGGCAGTACAAAGGCCTTTGTCCAGAAGTAGATCTCTATAGGCTGGAGAAGAAGTAGGAGAAAGACATAATTAAAATTTTTCATATGTTAAACGTTAAAACGACGGAATAAATATGTGGGGTAAGTCTGTGGACGTTGCTATCAATTAAAAACATTGTAGCAAAGATGCTACAATGTTTATAATCAGCTAAGGTAGACCTTAGCTGTTTATATTTAATAATTGTATTGACAGATGCGATCTTATGAAATACAGTAAAGTAAATACCATTGTTTAAATCGCATAGTCTATACTAATATATAAAGCTGAAGAGTTTGTTTGTTTGTTTGAACGCGCTAATCTCAGGAACTACTGGTCCGATTTGAAAAAAATATTTTTGTGTTCGATAGCCTATTAATCCAGGAAGGCTTTCCGCTATATAACATTACGCTGCGACTAATAGGAGCGGAGCATAACTAAACCACGCGAACGAAGTCGCTGGCGGCCGCTAGTATTTAATAATTGTATTGATTGATAAAAAAAAAAATCAAAAGTAAAAGGGAACTCTTCTAAAACACTTTAAATCATTCATTATTTGTATTTTACCGCCATTCATAAACATCATTCGGACGACCAGGATCAAAGGGCTACGTATCAATGTTAAAAACGCCTCCTGTCAAGTGTGACATCTGTATTGAAAATATGATCTACTGCCCGGTTCGCATCATGGCCGCTCGGGGAAAGCACTGTTACATATAATATTTATCATTAAACCACTAGTAGTCCAGTCACTTTAGGGTTTCACCTCGGAATTTGAGATAATAAGCTGAAAACTCGTTTACAGCTTCATTTTGGCGTTCTAAAAGTTGTCTGAAAAGTCTCATAATATCTCGTGTCTGCATCGTAAGTTATTCGAGGTCAAAGGCCACGAAAATCAATTTTTTGCAATTATCTCCCTTTCTATTGCTCCAATGATGTTAGCACCTAGTATCAAAATTGTAGGGCATCAAATTTGCGTCAAATTTTGTTTTAAACATTTTTTATAAAGTAAACTGTTTTTGATATAGAGAGCGGAGAGCACCCAGTGCTCGGGCATATATACTGTAATACAAGGTCAACCGTGTATCTCGATGAATAATACCTTGTATATAGTTACTAAACTATGACAGTAGTATCAACAATAAATAATTTGTAATATTGATTAGTTAAGACATTGTATTGAATAGAGTTATATAAATATTGTTTAGACTAACTTCTGCTACCGCAATTTATACCCCAAGTCACTGTTAAAAACAAAACGTCAAGTCACTAATAAAAAAAAAAATAAGTGATTAAAATCGAGTGCATAGGGCGATTGGTGGGTACCTAGTTTTATCCAGCGGATTCACAAAACTAGATCGGCAGTTTTGAAGATAGACAACGCATGCGACAAGGCCCGGCGTTTTGGAATTTACACAATCAAGTATATAACTGTATCTATTAATATATTATCGTATACGACAATATAACACAGAACTGACTACATAAACGTAATACATTGCCAGCAGCTGGAACGAGCAACAAGGGGTAAGTCCTTAGAATTGTTATAAAACCTTGTAGACAGGCGGCTGTTGACACATTTTGTAAGGGGTAGACCGTTGGCTCAGAGCAGGTTTTACATTTGTGGTAGCAAAAGCGTCGGCCCCTGGGCTGCCCTATTAAACATTTTAGTAACCAGACGCAGTTAATTCGATTTACTGATTTTTTATATTTTCATTTTGTTTTCTACTTACCTACTATTAAAAAATGTCAGAGATCCGTAGAATCCAGTAATGGTTTGTAAGTGCACGGGCACTTGTGGATAGACCAGATATGTCCGAGGTATTGAAGGAACGGTCCTCAAATGCCTCTAGGTATGTTGCCGACCTGGATCAGGTATTACAGAAGTGTTATGAAAAGGTGGATTTGGACTCGGACAATGAAACCCTACAGTGTAAATTGTGGCAGGCCCAGGCAGATTATGGGCAGTGTATGGAGTATCTCGATGAGGTCATACAGGAGGTAGGTCACTGGATTTGGCAAGTGCATCTGTAACCATAAGCGAGTATGCACGGACACTCTTGATTAGACGGTATCAAAATATTAGGCTATTGCTGATGCTCATGTAGCTAAAATAATTAATCTACCCTACTTCAAAAATGTTAGGAATTTAAGGAATGATTTTTTAAATCCTTTGAAGGTAGCCTATAATTCACTGGAAAAATTAAGGTTGCCAGTAATGGAATGGAGTCTTTTATTACTTCATATAGTATTAAATAAGTTTCCTTCAGACTTGAAGCTACGATTTGAGCATAGATTTGGAAATGGTGATGAGGCTTCCTGACTGTGTAAATTTATGGGCCTTTTGACCTTTTTGGACCGTGAAGCGACTGCCGTCTGACCTCCATAGCTCGAAGGCGATAGCGTCGAGGAAAAACCGTATATTGTGACTGAATCACCGTATAAAAATGAACTGGCAAATAAAGCTAATTCCATTAAAACAAAAAAAAAAGGCAAAGGAAAAGATATTTGTAAAAAGACTCATAAAGAAAACTATCAGGAAGATTTAGAGTATTTGGGTTATGGCGAAACTTACAGTCAAACTAAATCCAAAGATGAATGGTACCAATGCACTTCTTGTCTCAAATGGGCTCACAAAAGATGCACTAGTTGTTCTGAACAAGACTTACTATTTTTTCTATGCAAAAACTGTGAATAATTGTTTACTTTTATTATTAGTATCTGTATTTACCCCTTGAATATAAAATGCCTATCCGGTTTGACCCATAGGAAGACTTGGGACTAAGTGCTTAAAAGTAAAAACCGTCCAAGTGCGTGTCGGACTCGCGCACAAAGGGTTCCGTACCATTGATTTATGACATTAAAGGATTTAAGTTATTTGTATGAAAGATTACGCGGTAATAAGCGGTTTACGATTTACAATGTATTAAAATAAAACTACTTACTAGATCTCGCTCAAAACAAATTTCTTTGGTAGTTTTAATAGTAATGTACATCATATGTTTTTTAGATTTTTCATTTTCTTATTCTAGAAGTTAGAGGGGGGGGGGGGGGGGGCAATTTTTTTCCACTTTGGAAGGGACTGCCACGAAAACTATTCGATTTAGAATAAAAATATTTTAGAAACCTCGATATCATTTTTGAAGACCTATCCATAGATACCCCACACGTATGTGTGGTGAAAAAAGGGTTCCGTGTTTTGCTGTTTGGCTACGGAACCCTAAAATGCAACTTTTGTTAACTGCTTATAAACTTTGTAAGCAATTTCTAGTGCAAAAAGTACATCTTGATGATTGCTGTTTGCTATTTTATTTATGCTTTTTCATTAAACACGAATGTTGGTAACCGACGATTAATATGAATAAGATTTTTTACAAAAATTACATTCCGCAACTTTGCCCGAAAGTGAATTCTTTTAAAAAAGTTCCAAATTTCGTTATTATTACGATTGCGAGACATTTTCTAAATGTCTAAAAGAAATAATATTTTTATAAAATATTTAACTTTTTATTATACTCAACCGACCTAAAAAAAGCACGAAAAATTTTAATTTAACTCTACTCAATTAATACCTATTGTAGTCTTTCACAATTTAAAAACACACTATAGTCACAAAACAATAACCAATCGCATATCAACACTGACCATTACCATTAAGCATCCAAATTATAAAAAAAAACATAATTCACTAATTCAATAAGTTCCAAACCAGAAAAGCAAAAGCAAACTAAATAAATAAGCACAAAGCATAAGTGAAAGATAAGTTATACGAAATTACGAAAAAGTTGCTCCGCAAAAGCACTTTTCAACATAATAAGTCGTATATACAGTATGTTAAGAAAACCCTGTCCGACCCATAAGGATAATAAAGGTTAGGTAAACACATGACCACATATAATATAAAATTTTACGTAATCATCATAGTCCCAATACAAATGAATTTTGAAATAATCTTTTTTTCCCGCGAATTAATTCCAACTTCCCCGAAATTTGGTAATTTTTAAAAAGTGACAACACCGGTATTATGTATTATGAGCGAATAGCGATGCGACCACGTGCCGCGTGCTCTGCCGCCCGCCGCCTCCGCCGCTTCCGCCGCCGCGCGCGAAATGGTGGATAACGCAGATTTATTAAGTTACCTCTTTTTGCGAAATAATATTTATTTTTTTAGGTGGATTTTTTTTTTTTTAACTTTAGCCTGGTTTAGTATGCATTAGTAGAATCAGTTATCGATATCTAACAACAACTTCACGGGTCGGACAGGGTTTTCTTAACATACTGTATATTGGTAGGATTACCATCACAAAAAGTTGGATCTGCGTTTTTAAAAAAGCAGCTGATTTTGCTTTTATAAAAAAGCATGTTTTTTATTGCTTTATACTTTTTCATCTGCTCTACCCATCGGTATAGGATGAATTCGGATTTATATTTCTTAATTAAATATAACTTATGTACTAAGTTTCATCTCGTACAATTTTATGCCAAAGTTATGCCTAAGGTATACTTAAACATTCATAATATTGATTAACTCAACAAAATAACATGGTGATTTATTTAGTGTGTCTTTTGCTCAACTATCCGGTATTGTCCTGCCATCCTCCATATTAAATAAATTAGCATTGAAAAAAAATAACTACTATCACAATAGATCTTATATTGGTACGTTCTGTCCTAGGTGGTTTCGATCATAATTATATGTACATTCTTCATTATTGCTTATCATTTTTCAAACTTTGTTACGGTCTTAGTTGTCTTTAATAAATATATGATAAAATCACGGTGAAGACATTGTCTTCAAATTCATTTTACAAAAAATGAAATTGCAGTAGTACAACTATGTACGTAGTCACGAGTCCCATAAAAGATATCGATAGTGTGGCGTCTAGAGAAAATAGCCTACATGCTGTCATCTTGCTGAAGGTGCGGTTGACTTGCAACACGCGCTTGCACAGATGGTTTACACTTTCTGAAAAGAAAATTTAGAAGTTTTATAAAGTGAATATTACTTACTCCATTTTATTTGTTAAGATTTTGTTATTGGGTTTGAATTATAATTTTAAATATTTTTTCCCAAAAACCTATTTTGCGAGATGAAAAGTCATATATATTTTTGAGAACTTATATTGAGCTCGTGGAGGACATGGTGAGCGCGCGAGGAAAACAGTCTCCTCCACCCATGCTCCGCCTCCTGCGGTGCCTTATACGGACTATACAGACAATGTCGAAGATGCTCCAGAAGTGACCCAGGTAGAGCTGAGAGAGGTAGTACGTAGGCTCATGCCAAAAATACCGCTCCGGGACCCTACAGCTTACTTTGAAAAACGTAGGTTTTGGCTTTAGGGGCTCTCAGCCCTCCACTGAGAGGCCTACTAAGCCCATGCTTGGAAAGGGGCCAGTTCCTATTTCGTTGGAATACGAAGAAACCCTTCTTCTTCAAGATGCCAGATCTAATGCGAACTCGTGCTAATCGACGAGGTAGGCAAGTCCTTTGAAAGAGTTATTTCACACCTCTACCTCGAGCGGCTGATGCGGGTGGGGCTGAATTTGTCGAAAAGCCAGTTTGGTTTCCGTAGGGGACAGTCCTAGTCCAGGCATACTTACCAGATTACCACCATGGGATCTTTAGGCCAAAGGCCTAGCCCACATATGGGAGTGGCAAGAGGAGGCATAACTTAAAAGCCACGTGAAATCACTGTACAGTGGAACTATATTGGACTCATTTAATACTAGCTACCCCGCGCGGTTTCTCTCGCATAGGTTGCGATATATTTTTTTTAATTTGCTCCACTCCTATTCGTCGCAGCGTGATGTTATATAGATTCCGGAGGTCTTCCTGGATCATTGAGCTATCGAACGCAAAAACGCAAAAAACAGACAAACTTAAGCTTCAGAAAAAATATTTTTAGTATAGTAGATTTTTTAATATTTTTTTCATTCGGTATGTCTCATGTTTAACATGGTACATACTTCTACCAATGTTCGCTACAATTAATGGCCAAAGGAAAAAAAAATCTTACTTGCACATCTCGTATTCATGACAGCCTTTATACACGCTTCCCCAGCTTCGTCCACAGATTCATAAAACTTCTCAAATTGCATGCATTTTATACACACAATTGTTATATCCTTTAAAATCATTACGAATGTTCCACCGAAAATAAGCCAAAAAGACGGGCCCGGCTGGAAATAATGAATAACTTAAATGTGCACAAAAGACTTATTACAATGAGATACATAATATTTATTTTATGAAGTGTAAGTAAATTGGATATGTCAGTCAAAGGATCTATGGTAGTTAGAGCAGACCGTACTCATTTAAGTAAAAGAAGGCTTTGTTGAGCTCACAAATAAATGAAACGACGATTTTAAAAAGTTGGATGGGACAGACCAAAAGCGCAAACGTAATACATTCACGAAGAGTTTCGATTACCAGTACTTGAATTTTTGCCGTGTGGTTCATATACTAGGCAATTGAAGTACGTAATATGTATGTGATTTTTCTTGTAATTAATGTATGTGTTTTTTAAATTTAATATATGTATTATTTCTCGGTGGTAGGCCATAACATCGGCCGCCGGCAGAAGTTACCACCCACCAGACAAAGCCTTGCCGCCAAGCGATTTGTCGTGTTCCAGCATGATGTCTGGTGAAGCCGTTCGGAGGACGGGTCTGAGCAGTTGTGTTGCGATGTGTGCCGGGTACGATGCGCCTAATATTGTTGTGTTGGTAGTTTGGTCGTGGAGGGTCTTCAGATCAATCTCCGTTTGGCGCAGCATCGTTGGTCGTGTTGTTGGGTTTAACATTGCATCATCTCGCTCAACTGCCGTCTTCCTTCCTATTCGCTCAGTTTTTCTGAGTGAATAGGCTCTTAATAAACTAGCGCGCTTTACCATTAACGATCGCATCACTGCTTACCATCAGGCGGGAAAGCGGTCAAGTGCTAGTTTATAATTATTAAAAAAAAAAGCATTTTAGTACAAAATCCAAAAAAGTTAGTAAATAGTACATTTATAATAATTAAGTACTTACTTCAATATCTGACAACGTTGTGTCTTTCAAATACATCAAATGATCTTGCAGAAATAATAAACAAGTAATAAATGTGCCGATTGTGATCCATAATATCTATAAAATCAAACATTACAATTAGAATGAAAGCACGAAGAACAACTCAAATATTAATGAAAGTATGAAGATTTTCACACACATCAACTTACCATTAAACTGAAACAAGTTTTACACAAAGAGTATGCTTTCATGATCTTTAAATAGATCTTAAACATATTTTCACAATATATATCATTTTCTTCTACAACGCTTATTACAATAAGTACATTTTTACACCATTCCTTGAGATAGATTACTAGTAATTCTATAATACGAATAGTATATATTTGATTTAAATCCCATGCAGTGACCAATAGTGCGGTGGATACATCTAAGCATTTAATTGGCATTATCGCAGTATGAGCAATGATCGCCGTAAGATCAAAAGTTAATAAAAACAGAACTGAGATCCAATTCCAAATAACATAAGTTTGAAGATTGCTACATTTATCAAAGCTCCTATTAATTTCTTGGATACTCAAGATGAGGGAGATGTTACTAAGACTAAGGCCCAAGTTACAACTGATTAGCATTATGGTGCCGACAGTAAAGAAAAGGACCAAAAATAAATACATAATATTATACTCCATGAGGCTATTCGTCTTCGGAGCACAAGAAGAAAGGCTATAGATCCTCAACACATTGAAAAATAAACAAATTAAGCAGAGCAATATAGGATACTTCTTCTCACAAGGAGTTATATAATTATCTCTTATTTTGTATTTTGAAGAGAGGAATACTGAGAGCGGCATGTTGAAAGGTTGAATAATTTTTTTAATCTCTTTGTCCAGTCTGTTATTGAGAAAGAATTCGACTGGAGCCATTGAAGTTCTCCTCATTATTATTTTAGTTGTATTATTCTCTGACCTTAGACTACAACTGAATACCTAACCAGACAAGGTACGGGTACAAGGTGAACTAAATTAGATTTAATCATAGCATTACCTTTCTTGTTGATTGTTTAGAGTAAAATTAAGTATACATAGTCTTTGATATACATTTGCTAGCATTGGCATTGAGTATAAGTAGATCAATAAAGATAACTAGATTAAAAAATGTTGTACAAGCGCAGTATATGTAAAGAAACAATTATGTTCCCAATGCTGGGATAAAGAATGTTCTTTCTTCAATAAGGAATGGGCTGTGATCTACCACGTGACCCCGAGATGTCACAAATTTCCGAATTTCTTCTTCTACCATATTTTATAGTTCGTTTCTCATGATGTTTCCCTTCGTCGTTTTGAGAGCTGCGATGGTGAAATTATTTACACTCAGTAAAGCACTTGCCTGAGTTCCATTATTGATGAACCACCACAGGCCTTGCAGCTTAAAACATCTATCAAGAACATTTTTAGGCAGTGATAACAGATCATTCAACGTTTAACGTTGACAATAATTACAAAAAGTTCAAAGAATAAACATGCCGAAGTAGCAACGAGGTGGCTGTATTAGAGCAGGTGACCGTTGTGGGAATGGCCGTATGAGTAGCTGATACCCACTGAAGAACAAGCCGGTTGAGGTCTGTCTGGGGAATAGTGAATGCTTATATGATTACCGCCCCCCCCCCCGGCTGAAGGCAAAAATGGAACATTTCGGGGGTTTTAACCAATAAGAGTTCAACATCCGGGACTCTCTTCATCATTGGGGTGACGGACGGGTGTTACCCGAATGATGACTAAAATCGCTATACTTAATTAAAAAATGGTATGGAAAAATTTATATGATGATATAAATATGAAATGATGTTATAAAAAGCTGGTTGTAAGGCCAAGTCTTGTTATTTGAGTTAAATCATATAATTATACATATTTAAAACGACTTAGAAAATCATTAATACTCGTAGTGAAACGGGAAGGTAATGTAGTCACTACAGCCTTACTATTAATGATGGTATAATTTAATCAGATTCGCAGGTATCTGCGGCCTTTCAAAACTTCTTTGCAGATATTCTCGTATCGACTATTCAATCTTTATTCTCATTGGTGCAAATTCTTTACTCAAAGAAAATGTTCCAGGTTCTGATTTTGAATTTCATTTACAATTTGAGAGGCCCCTAACAAGGAGTACCGATGACCTGGTGAAGGTCCCGGAAAGCCGACGGATTCGGGCAGCACAAGACCGGTCATTGTGGATAGCCTTGGGGATGCCTTTGTCCGGCAGTGGACCTCTATATAACAGGCTGAAGACTTCTTCTTCAGCCTGTTATATAGAGGTCCACTGATAACAACTGAAAAAGATATAATTTAAATTTTTCATCCTTCAAATGTTAAAACGACGGTAAATATGTGGGGTGTGGCCGTTGCTATCAATTATAAATATTGTAGCAATGAAATGAAATGAAATGAAATCGTTTATTAAGCAAGTAGGATTACTGATCACTTTTACACGTCATAGGTTTTTTTTTTTTAACTACATGAAGCCGGCATTTCTTAACTGACGACCTCTGTGAAGAAATAGCCGAAACAAATTCAGGGATCATCGTCTATTATCAAGTCCAGACATTAAAAATGAAAATCTTTACAATAAGTTACATTATAATTACGTAAATTGCTTAATAACAATGCTTAACAGAGCGAGCAGCTCAGTCCCAAGCTTTTTTGTCATCTAAATAATGTGAGATTTTATAATACCCCTTTTTGCAAAGTTTGGCCTTTATATATTTTTTATATCGTTTAATGGGTAAGTTTCGAATGTCCATGGGAGAGCACCTACCTTAGCTGCTTATATTTATTGTGTCGACATATGAGATCTTATAAAATACAGTAAAATACTACCTACCGTTATTTAAATCGGGTAGGACATCAGACCCTACTAAACATAAACCTATTACAGTATTGCCTACCTTTTGCAAAAGTATTGAAAAACTTCAGTTTTAGTTTAGACAGTGAATTAGTATTAGTGATTTTATAATGCATTTCTGCACTTTTAATTTTTACTTTTGCTTATATCTAGGATTTCTGCCATGAATAACATGAATATTAACTAAATAAAGTATTTTATATATTTATTTATTTGCTTGATGGACAAATTCAATGGCATAAGGTTCACAGTGATCTGAACGAAGCGTTCCGCTTCGTCTTTTATACCGCGTATATCGAGGGACTGGAACAATTTGCCAGCGGCGGTGTTTCCATCAGATCACAGTTTAAGTATTTCAAAGCTAGAGTGAAACTAGCGCGCTTAATCACCAACGATTGCATCACTGCTTACCATCAGGCGAGATTGCGGTCAAGCACTAGTCTCTAATTTATAAAAAAAAGGTTCAATATTGCGTGACTTGTCTTATGTAACTTTCAATCATTATATCATGAGACGTAGGAATTGTAGAGGTACCTACGATCTAAATGCATTGCTAAACCTAAAGTGATCTATATAATAGTAGAGGTTTCATCAATATTGACAACAAAGGGTCGAGATCGTAATTACTAGAAACTCCTGAGGTTCTTGTTCCGAATAAGGCGGGAGGAAGCGCCAGGGTATCACCACTATTCGGATCGCCCTCAGAATCCACCGTGTCCTTACATGCATACAGTGGAGGTCTGCCCGGCTTGGGTAGAGCACCACCGCGTCCTTTTGGCGGCGATCGGAGGCGATCTCTCGACCCCAGCCCTGTTCCAGACCATAGCTAGGAGCGAAAGTGCATGGCAGGCCGTCACCTCCTTCTACGAAGCAGTGATGCTGGAAAGGATGATCGTGTGAGGGAGCGGGAATCCCAGCGCTCTCACGCTTCTAGCCGCCCCAAGAGACGCCCTGGTCGGGAGACAACTTCTAACTCTCGGCTACCGGAGTCGCGGGCATGCGGGCGGTAAGCAGTGGGCAGCATGCGTCCCGTAAGGACCTGGCCCGGGTCGACGGCGCGTTGTGTTTCAAGCGCGCCTGAAAAAGAATTCGGCACACGAACACCGATGCCTTCTGGATCAGGGTTGGTTAAAAAAGAAACCGACACCCTGCCGATCAGGCAAGACAAGGAACACGGGTGGATTTTATTCAGTAAACGTCTGACACGCCCTTTCGCTCCGCCCAGAGCGGTAGAGGTCATTTGATGATTTAAAATTGTAAAAGGACAAAATAAATTTAATTTGCACACAATAAAGTTCAGTTTACACTACAACATCAAACATTTTATTAGTTTTACAATAGTGCTGGCCACTCTGGTTAAATAAAATACTTCTAATTAAACATAATTGACTTACTAAAATAATTGTATATACAAATAAACAAAATGTTATTTTACATTCAAATAAATACTGGTAAAGGTCGCGGGAAGCCAATGGATGCGGGCAGCACAAGACCGGTCGTGGAAAGCCTTGGGGGAGGCTTTTGTCCAGCAGTGTACTTCTATAGGCTATATTTTAACTCAGACTAGCTAACCCGTATCTGCTTCGTTGGACGGTACACGCTTTTACAAGACTTGTGATATAATCTGACTAACACGATATAGCAGATTATTAAACAGGAGAAATGACCCTTTATATACATACTTGTACACAAAACTGGACATCTTGAAACCTAGTTTGCGTAGAGAAAAAGGGAATCTATACAACGTAAATAATATAAATGATCAGTGTGGATAATATATGTATGTTAGACGATAAAATGATAGATAGATAGGTCCAATCTTAAAATAATATTGATTAATCAATCTATTGTATCGCTAATCATTTGTCACACTAGTCTTCCAGTAGACAAACAAAAATTATTTCTCTACTTGTCTCATCAATTATTTAACCACGACATTGCATCGTTATATTAAGTGTGTTGAGTTGATTGACTGAGGTTATTATGGTTCAAAATGGTGTGACAATCACACACTTATAATCTAACGCTAATCTAACTTAAATCTAATCCTAATTCCTCTTGGTAAAAGTAGGGCGCTATGAGGGTTTTGGCAGGGTGGATGGTGAGCACAGGACTTCCTTCTAATCCTGAATGGCCAGCCGGCTTGGGCGATTCGTTATCCGCTCCTGATGGACGATGATTGTTGATTACAAGAAATAATAAGGGTTACGGTCTGCACACGGACCTTTGCGAGTACTCCTTCAATAATAAAAGCCCGTCAAGGTAGGCTGGAACAATGAAAGCCAAGATAAATATATTTGATGTGAGATGGCTCCACAACGAGTTTTATTAGGAAACTTCTTAATTGGATTTATTAAACAATTCACCTCTTGATTATTAAAATCGTTCATACACAAATATATCGCTTCATAACCTTGAATCGTTACAATGCAGAATTACAAAACATACCGCTATGTCTATTTAATTCGGTCACAAATGACACTCGTCTGCCTCTGACCTCTGAATGTGATGATCAAGTTAGCGATTGGCGATATATACCCTTTAAAACTAATTAAACAGCATACGGAAACACAAAAGCAATAAACCGCTATGGCGTGATTTGAACACGTGACTCATAGAATATAAGTTCAACATTAATCTACCTTAACTATACTACAAGTTTTGTTACTAAACCAAAACTGGATTATTGTTCAACTATTAGGCACGACGTCATTACAACGTTAGTACTTTATCAGGGAAAAGGTTGAGATGTTATCATTTTATTATCTAGGTCACTTATTATACACATATCTTAAGTCAACGAGGATTTTGATAGGGAGCAGAGGGCGCAGTGTGTGAGAGCTACGGTATGAGTCTTGATGCTGGGTGTAAGTACACTGTTACTAACGCTTTGAGTTTTGTTACTGGGTGTAAGTCCACTGTTCCCAATGCTGTGAGTCTTGTTGCTGGGGGTAAGTACACCGTTGCTTAGGCTATGAGTTTTGTAGCTGGATGCAAGTACACTGTTGCCAACGCTGTGAATCTTTCTGCTGGGTGTAAGGACACCGTTGCTTACGGTATGAGTTTGTTTGTTAGTCTTTGTTGTCTTTAATTTAAAAAAGACAAAGTCATTGTGAAGACTAAATAAATTTAAATAAATTTTACAAAATATGAAACTGCAGTAGTAAAACTATGTAAGTAGTCAAGAGTCCCATAAAAGATATCGATAGTGTGGCGTCTATAGTAAATAGCCTACATGCTGTCATCTTGGTAAAGGTGCAGTTGACTTGCAACACGCGCTTGCACAGTTGGTTTACACTCTCTGAAAAGAAAATTTAAAAGTTTTACCAAGTGAAAATTACACTCCAAATTAAACTCCATTTTATTTATTAATAGGATGTTATTGGGTTTGAATTGTAATTTTAAATATCCTCAAACCCAAAAACCTATCCTACGAGAACAAAAGTCATATATGTATATTTCAAGGTACTTAAATTGAGCTCGTGTAGGACATGGTGAGCGCTCTGTTTTCCTCGCGAGGGGAACATACTCCTCAAGCCATGGCTCCGCCTCCTGCGGTGCCTACTACTATATGTACTACACATATGTACAATGTAGACGATGCTCCAGAAGTGAGCCAAGGGGGTAATCGCGCTAAATAAATCAGTAGAAGTTCAACTCTTGTTCGTATGTAATCCACTTAAAGTTATCGTTAGTTTCGATCACATTTCATATCGCGCTAAAGTTTCAACTTTGGTTGAAGTAAAATCAATGTAGGTATGAGTGAAACATTTCATCAGATATAATAATTAAAACTAAATCGATTATAAGTAAATCTAATCGTTTAGACGTAAGTTTGACATGGCATAGAAAAAGTTAGCTTTGTTTCAACTTTATCATTTGACAACGGCTACGTTCAAATTGCGATCCAGATATGGTTAAACCGTTAGCGCGATACGAAACATAACAAAATTCTGTTTTGCTTGAATTATTTTAGCGCGATTGCCCCTCAGATAGAGCTGAGAGCGACAGTTCGTAGACTCATGCCAAAATTACCGCCCCGGACCCTACGATTGACCTTGAAAAACTTAGGTTTTGGCTTTAGGGGCTCTCAGGTCTCCACGTAGAGGTCTACTAAGCGCATGCTTGGAATGAAGCCAGTTCATATTTCGTTAGAACACGGGGAAACTGTTCTTCTTCATGGTGCCAGGGCTCCTGCGAACTCGTGCTACTCGACGAGGTAGCCAAGTTCTTTGAAAGAGTTATTTCACATCTCCACCTTGGGCGGCTGATGCGGGTGGGGCTGGATTTGACGAAAAGCCAGTTTGGTTTCTACAGGGAACACTCTACGGTGGATGCCATCATGCGTGTGCGCGCCCTCACGGCAGGAGTGTGTGTATGTTGTGGCAAGGAGTGGGGTTGTCTTGGCAGTGTTGCTTGAATCTACCCTGGAGTTGCATCAGAGACTTTGGAGTCATCCTCAAAAGCCGGTGAATTTTCGATTAGCACTTTCGATGTTTAACTCCCAGTCCAAGTCCATCACAATCCTTGCCGGATTACTACCATGGGGTTTTAAGGCCAAAATCCTCACCTACATATGGGAGTGGCAAGAGGAGGCATACCGTAAATGCCACGATCAATCACGGTACAGCGGACCTATATTGAACTCTTTTTTTTTAATTTTGTATGTCTCATGAAGTGAAATGAAGTCGTTTATTATGCAAGTAGGATCACCGATCACTTTTACACGTCATATTTTTTTAAACTAGCTAGAGCTGGCATTTCCTTACATAACTACCTCTGAGAAGAAAAGCCGAACTTAACTCAAGGATCATCGTCTTTTTTCAAGTCCAGGCATTAAAAATGAAAATGTTTACATTAACAATATGTGTTTGTTATGAACAAATTGATTGTTACAATTTACGTGATTAAAAAAAACAGTAATCAAAATATCATAATTGTAGCATAATTACGCATATTGCTTAATGACATTGCTTAGCAGAGCGAGAAGCACAATCCCAAGCTTTATTGTCTTCTAAATAATCTGAGATTTTATAATACCCCTTTTTGCATAGTTTAGTCTTAATACAGCTTTTAAATCTTTTAATGGGTAAGCTTCCAATGTCCGTGGGAAGGTTGTTGTAAAACTGTATAATACATTGACCCATGAACGAGTTGCCTACTCTGTGGAGACGAGTGTGATGTACAGCAAGATTGTGTTTATTCCTGGTATTTATATTATGAATATCGCATATTCTGTTAAAATTAGATATATTTTTATTTACATACATAAGATTTTCAAATGTATATTGTGAAGCTACAGTCAGAAGGTTTACCTCTTTGAATTTTTCTGCAAGAGAATCTCTAGTACCTAGGTTGTAAATGGCTCGAACAGCCCTTTTCTGTAAAACAAAGGTGGTATTTGTGTCTCCACAAGATACCCAGAGAAGATCCCCATAAGTTCTAAGACTATAAAAATAACTAAAATAAACAATTTCGGCTGTATTTACATCAGTGTATTTATATCTGTCTAATTTTAATAACAGCGAAGGCGGCAAAACTGAGTCTACACAACAGTTTCTGAATATGAGGACCCCGTTGAAAATTGGCGTCATTAGTTAATTCAAGAAAATCTGTCGACTCGACAGGGATCAACTCTACTCCATTCAGTTGAACATTGGTACTTAACTCATAATAAAATGGTACATACTTGCACATCTCGTATTCATGACAGCCTGTATACACGCTTCCCCAGCCTCGTCCACAGATTCATAAAACTTCTCACATTGCATGCATTTTATACATACATTTGTTATATCTTTTAAAATGAATAGGAATGTACCACCGGAAACAAGCGAAGAAGACGGGCCGAACTGAAAATAATGCAGAAACGACCTATCACATTGAGAAACATAATATTTATTTTATGAAGTGTAAGTAAATTAAACAAAGGATCTGTCAGTCCATTGGAGCAGTGAAGGACCAATGGTAGTTAGAGCAGATCGTACTCAGTTAAAAGTACAAGAAGCCTCTCTGTTGAGACCTCAGATAAATGATCCAACGATTTTAAAAAGTTGGTTGGGACAGACTTATTCCTTAAAGCACAAACATAATACATTCGCACAGAGTTTCGATTACCAGTACCTGAACTATTGCTGTGTGGTTCATTTACTAGCCAATGGAAGTACGTAATATCGATGGCCCCACAAAATAAACGTGTAGGTCAAAAATGACAAGTTTTCAAAAAAAAAATAAAGACGATAATACTTGAATAACTGTTGTTTGGTAGTATTTGTAGGGTTAAACAAATTATACCAAATTAAAGTTTAAAAAAATATATTATTACTATATTATATTATTGTCGGAAAACGGTTTAAACAAAAATATATTTTAGTTTAAACCGTTTTCCGACAATAATATAATATAATAATAATATATTTTTTTAACTTTAATTTAGATATATAAATATATTTTAGTTTAAACCGTTTTCCGACAGTAATATAATATAGTAATAATATATTTTTTTAAACTTTAATTTGGTATAATTTGTTTATAATAAAACCATTTTATTTTTTTTATTCTTGCGAATTTCTATGACACAGTAAACTTTCATTATGCTGTTATTGATATAAAATAAACAATCCGATTAAATACCGTAGGAGGCAATGCAATACTTTAATTATAAATAAAAAATATTTTAAAACTTTCATTGACTCATTAAGAATAAATATGGTATGCTTTATCATATCAAAATGAATAAACGTGTAAGCTGCTATTATACAAACTCGAAAAAGTCTTCTCAAAAGGTGTACATGTTATAACACGTTTAATCGTATGAACTCGGGGACCCAAAAAGCTTTTAACAATTGTATATACTTTTATACTTGTGGTATAATTCCATGATTTTTCCCTTCAGTAAACAAATCAAATGATATAATAGGCGTATTTTGAGTAAAAAAATTGTAAAAAAAATTTAGAAGATGCTGCATAGGTCAAAGGAAAAAAAATGTGTAAGAGCTCTTGCACGTTTATTTTGTAGGGCCACCGATATTTTTTGATCTTTTTTTTATTAATGTGTGGGTTTTGATTTTTTTTTACAATGATGCTGCGTTGGTTGATTTAAATGATTTAATAATAATTATATTATTTACTGCAAAACCTTCACAATAATTTAGTACTTACTTTGTTTTCTGCCAACGTTATGTCTTTCAAATAAAATAAATGATTCTGCAGAAACATTAAACAACGAGCAAATGTGCTCATTGTGATCCATAATATCTATAAAATCAAACATTACAATAGAATGGAAGCACGAAGAACAACTCAAATATTAATGAAAGTTTGCATGAGTAGGTTTTTGCACATATCGACTTACCAATAATCGGAAACAAGTTTTACACAAAGAATATGCTTTCATGATATTTAAATAGATTTTAAACATATTTTCACAATATACATAATTTTCTTCTACAACGCCTATTACAATAAGTACATTTTTACCCCATTCCTTGAGATAGATTACTAGTAATTCCATAATACGAATAGTATATATTTGATTTAAATGCAATGACCAATAGAGCGGTGGTTACATCTAAGCATTTAATTGGCCTTAGGACAGTATAAGCAATGGTCGCCGAAAGATCAAAAGTTAATATAGACAGAACTGAGATCCAATTCCAAATAATATAAGTTTGAAGATTGCTACAATTGCCAAAATTCCTATTAATTTCTTGGATACTCAAGATGAGGGAGATGTTATTAAGACTAAGGCCCATGTTACAAATGATTAGCATTATGATGCCGACAGTAAGGAAAATCACAGAAAATAAATTCATAATATTGTACTCCATAACGTTATAGGTCTTAGGAGCACAAGAAGAAAAACTAAGTATCCTCAACACATTGAAAAATAAACAAATTAAGCAGAGCAATATAGGATACTTTTTCTCACACGGAGTTATATAATTATCTTTTATTTTGTATTTTGAAGAGAGGAATACTGAGAGCGGCATGTTGAAAGGCTGAATAATTTTTTTAAAGTCTTTGTCCAATCCGTTATTGAGAAAGAATTTGACTGGAGCCATTGAAATTCTGCTCATTATTATTTAGATTATTTTATTTGCAACTGAATACCTAACCAGACAGGGTACAGGTATAAGTTGAACTAAATTAGATTTAATCATAGCATTACCTTACTTGTTGATTGTTTAGAGTTAAATTAATTATACGTAGTCATTGATATATTATGTACTAGCATTGGCATTGAGTAGAAGTAGTTCAATAAAGATAATGACATTAAAAATTATTGTATAAGCCCAGTATATGTAAAGAACCCATTATGTTCCCAATGCTGGGATATAGAACCTTTTTTATTCAATGATGAGTTGGCTCTCTTCTGTGAAATCTTGGAATTTATGCTTCTAGGATATTCAATTTCATGGTCCGTTTGTCTTGATGTTTCGCTACATCGTTTTGAGAGCAGCGGTGGTGGTTAGAAGCAGTTGACGAAGCTGGAGAAAGGCAAGAAACATTTTGTTGAGAGTCAGAGCTAGCTACGTTTTGGTCACCAGCACGTGACTCAGGAGTATTCTCTCTGAGTTTGAGAGAGACTCAGACTTTGTACAAGCCGCTCATTACGTTTCTTATTTTGTCTACTCCTAGCTTTACTTTCCCGCCATTCACGTTGTTTAGCACGCCGTTCTCTTAGAGTCATTTCGGATATTAGTTTTAACTGTTTTTACGTCGTTTTTCTGCATAACGCAGATTATCTTTTCTCTTACTGGCTTCATACAAGTAGGGGTTAGTCTTAATACGAGCTCTCTCATTTATACAAAACAAAACATGTATATTTGCATGTAAATGCATTTTGTTTGTGTGTAATTAAACAAACAAAATAATTGCAATGATCCAAGTAAAAGTTCATATCCCTGGACTTGTGGTCACTTCCGTGGAGAAAAAAATATTCACGGAATCAATGGAAGTGACATCCATGGAAAGGACATTTTTTGGTTCAACTATGAAACACTAACCTAAAAAATTTTGTCTGTGCAACCTATTTCGGCAGTCGTAACTTGACCATTATACATACAAAACAGCAAAACAAATGTAAATTTAACATTATATACTTACTTGGCAAAATAACCACATTAGTGACCACGTATGCTTGACGAGTTTTAATTAAGTAAGCTTAATGTTTTTTCACGACAAACGTATAGCAGCCAGTAAGAAATTGACATCTGTTTGTGATTATGATAAGTGAGAGCTTATCAATGCTCACATGAATTCCGATATACGCAGTTATTTTCCTTAGTAAAAAGTGATTGCGACCTTCGTCCATAAAAGTGACCAAAATTTGAGTTACACATTTCAATTCGATTTTTTGTTCTCTTTTTTACCAATTAAATATAAAGCTATAAGCTGATATTGGTCCGTATTTATTAGAATTTAAGATAATACCGTAATATTTTGGAAATATCATGCTAAAGATTGGTAAAACATTGTTATATCTATGAATTCGCTTTAGTCACATCCACGGAAAAGATATTTTCACGATTATTTTTTTAAATTAAAAAAAAGCGATCAGTCTTTTATTTTTATTTTAATGTAGGCTACGCCACATATGGTAGCATTACCTTGATAAATATATCAAGTCCATGTGTCCTTTGTTATTAAAGAAAAAAACCTTTGTCACAGATAATTTTATTGAAAATGAGAAATACCTTTTAGGGTGGGTGACTCCCTATATAAATGAAACTCACTTTTACTGATTCTATGTTTTACTTTAACTTTTCCCTAATACAAATATCAGAAGGATTACATATGTACGACCATACTGGGTGTCCGGAACCGACTGGCGTGGCTCGCCGCTGTTCGGCTCCAAGCGGCGGGGTTAGCTTACGCTGCAAATACATAGCCGCTACATACCCATCATACAGATGCTGAACATAATCACGAAGATATTGGCACTCGAGGCGATAACTGCATCGACGCTCATACTAAAATAGAAATCAACAGTCTCTTTGACTTACATTTGAAGCCTAAAGCTATATTGGCTTCTCTTCAAAAAATTGATGGTATAAAGTTGCCAACAAAAATTCAAATAAATAATTATTTAAGTGATAGGCGGCGTGTGAAATTCGGACACCATACTATTCACTTAGGTGAATTAGAAAAGTGGATACATGACCATGAAGCTATTCCTGAAGATGAGAATAAAACATTTGTTATGAAGTAGTGGATATTAGAGAGTGCTAGATAATATTTTTACAAATATAATACCAAGCCGCAAAGAAGTTGTAAGCTTACTTGATTCTGATCACTGCGGACAAAGGATTACTATTCCAAACCATAGTAAAAAAGTGGCCAAAAAGGATATCACTGTTAACCCCAAAACTGAAAGCCGCTTGGAGGTTTTTAGATGAATTCTCATCAATAAAGTGCCAGTGTTATCCAGTTATGTTAATGCTGATCCTAATCATCTCTATGATATTTTTTTTAATATATACTGCAAGCAATTTGATTCCACCTTTGTTCCCAAGACTATCTCTATTAATAGTTATGCATCTTTCTCGGATTGGGCTAAAATAGGTACTCTTAAAAGTAGAGCTCGGCTTTATAAACTGTACAATGAGAGGACTTATATTAACACTGTTGAATTTAATTTGTAAATTTCCAATTTGTTATATGGCTAAGTCACGTTACTTGAGTTCAAAGATAAAAACCAGTAGTAATGTAATTAAAACGACTTGGAAAATTATTAATAGTAAAACGGGAAGGTCCAGTGATAGAAATACTGACTATAGCCTGTCTATTAATGACAACATAATAAAACTAGACTCGCAAGTCGCTGAGGCATTTGAAAATTTATTTTCGGATATTCCTGTTTCAACTACTAAATCCCTAAACTCATCACCTACTGTTGCTGAGTCTTTGCTTAAAGAAAATGTTAATGTTTGTAATTCGGAATTTAATTTTGAACATGTTATCAGTAGAGATATAATGACAATGACAATGATATAATGACCCCATGGTCATTCGGTGCAAGTTGCTAAGTCTATTATTGATATTGGGGCACCCACTCTAGCTGTTATCTTTAATGCTTTTATTGACTGTGGAGAGTTTCCTGATCTTATGAAAAATAGTAAAATAATACCTTTGTTTAAATCAGGTAGTACATCAAACCCCACCAATTATAGACCTATTTCTGTACTACCTACCTTTAGTAAAATTTTTAAAAGATTAATTTTAAATCAAATGCTAAGTTTTTTTAATAAAAATAAATTATTACATAGCAAACAGTTCGGTTTTACAAGGGATCGTTCAACTATTGATGTACTGACTGTTGAACTTTTAGGTCATATCTATACTGCATGATTTATACTACATGTTAGGGCACCTGTCGAACCCACCACATAACACTAAACCTCGAGCCTAACAGCGGTGATCCAGTAGTATGGTAAGTTTTTATTAACTCTTAATTTTGTAGATTAGTCGTCACGTGGAATTTTCTTAGCGGGTATATCTTTGTTTCGGTATTAAAAGTAAGTAAAGTCGGGTTTCCTACACATAATAATAAATTTATTAATTTCTTTATTTCTCCACAAAGGTAGTTACAATTTTACGTAAATCTAACAGTTTAAATATAACGATAAGTACCCGGATTGTGAATCACACTGACGTCACAAAAAAAACATTATCGCCGGCTTCTAGTCTAAAAGGATGTAACCATCATCATCATCGTCATCATCTCAACGTCAATCCCAGTCGCATCCGAAGCTTTTTGAGCTTTGGAGTCTGGGGTCCGCTTTATCAGTCTAACTAATGATTTTGGCTAAACTTCGATATTTTCCGTGAAGCGACTGCCGTCTGCCCTCCACAGCCTGAAGGCGATAGCGTCGAGGAAAAACCGTATATTGTGACTGAATCACCGTATAAAAATGAACTGGCAAATAAAGCTATTTCAATTAAAACAAAAAAAGGCAAAGGTAAAGGTATTGGTAAAAAGACTCATAATAAAGAAACCTATCGGAAAAATTATCAGAGTAGGTATTTGGGTTGTGGCGAAAGTACAGTCAAAATAAATCCACAGATTAATGGTACCAATGCATTGCTTGTCTTAAAAGGGCTCACAAAAGTTGCATTAGTTGTTCTGAACAAGACTTACTATTTTTTCTATGCAAAAACTGTGAATAATTGTTACTTTTATTATTAGTATCTGTATTTACCACTTTAATAAAAAATGCCTATCCGATTTGACCCATAGGAAGACTTGGGACTAAGTGCTTAAAAATAAAAAAAAGCAGTTACGCATTTTACTTATTTCAAAAAACAGTTTTTGTTAACTGCTTATTTTCTTAATTGCTTATAAAATATGAAAGCAATTTCTAGTGCAAAAAGTACATATTTATGATTGCTGTTTGCTATTTTATTTATGTTTTTTTTATTAAACACGAATGTTGGTAACCGACGATTTATACGAATAAGATTTTTTACAAAAATTACATTCCGCGACTTTGCCAGAAAGTGAACTTCTTTTTAAAAAGTTCCAAATCACGTTATTATTACGTTTGCGAGACATTTTCTAAATGTCTAAAAGAAATAATATTTTTACAAAGTATTTAACTTTTTATTATACTCAAACGACCTAAAAAAAGCACGAAAAATTTTAATTTAACTCTACTCAATTAATACCTATAGTCTTTCACAATTTAAAAACACACTAGTTACAAAACAATAACCAAACGCATATAAACACTGACCATTACCATTAAGCATCCAAAATAAAAAAAAACATAATTCCCTAATTCAATAAGTTCCAAAGCAGAAAAGCAAAAGCAACTAAATAAATAAGCATAAAGCATATGTGAAAGTAAAGTTATATGAAATTACGAAAAAGTTGCTCCGCAAAAGCACTTTCCAACATAATAAGTCGTATATATATTGGTAGGATTACCATCACAAAAAGTTTGATCTGCGTTTTTAAAAAAGCAACTGGTTCTGCTTTTATAGAAAAGCATTCTTTTTTATTGCTTTATACTTTTTATCAGCTCTACCCATAGTTATGGGGTGAATTCGGATTTATATTTCTTAATTCAATATAACTTATGTACTAAGTTTCATCTTATTTAATTTTATGCCAAAGTTATGCCTAGCGTATACTTCTTTTTTTTATCTTACTCCTCCGCTATTCTTTTCTGATTAATTTCGTTGTGAGACCCAAGACAGTTGAATCGTTTCTCCGGGACTCGTCGAGCTTCATTGCTCGGCGTTTTTCTGGCGGTCTCCACTGTTGATTCTGGCTTTCAGGAGTTGCAGTGGGTGGGAAAAAGTGTGGCGGGTTTTGTCCCAAGGTATACTTAAACATTTATAATATTAATTACCTCAACAAAATACTATGGTGATTTATTTAATGTGTCTTTTTTCTCAACTATCCGTTATCGTCCTGCCACCCTCTATATTAAATAAATTAGCATTGCACAAAAATAACTACTTTCACAATACATCTTTTATTAGGACGTTCTGTCCTAGGTGGTTTTGATCATAATATATGTACATTCATCATTTGCTTAGCACTTTTCAAACTTTGTTACGGTCTTTGTTGTCTTTAAAAAATATAAGATAAAATCATTGTGAAGATTTTCTCGGTGGTAGGCCATAACATCGGCCGCCGGCAGAAGTAACCACCCATCAGACAAAGCCTTGCCGCCAAGCGATTTGTCGTGTTCCGGCATGATGTCTGGTGAAGCCGTACGGAGGACGGGTCTGAGCAGTTGTGTTGCGATGTGTGCCGGGTACGATGCGCCTAATGTTGGGAGTGTTGGGAGTTTGGTCGTGGAGGGTCTTCAGATCAATCTCCCTTTGGCGCAGCATCGTTGGTCGTGTTGTTGGGTTTCACATTGCATCACCTCGCTCAACTGCCGTCTTCCTTCCTATTCGCTCAGTTTTTCTAAGTGATTAGGCTCGTAATAAACTAGCGCGCTTTACCATCAACGATCGTATCACTGCTTATCATCAGGCGGCATTGCGGTCAAGGGCTAGTTTATAATTATTAAAAAAAAAAAAAAAAAAAATCTTCAAATTCATTTTATAAAAAATGAAATTGCAGAAGTACAACTATGTACGTAGTTATGAGTCCCATAAACGATATCGATAGTGTGGCGTCTACAGTAAATAGCCTACATGCTGACATCTTGCTGAAGGTGCGGTTAACTTGCAACACGCGCTTGCACAGATGGTTCACACTCTCTGAAAAGAAAATTTAGAAATTTTATAAAGTGAATATTACTTACTCCATTTTATTTGTTAAGATTTTGTTATTTTATAATAATAATTTTTATTATTTATTTTATGTTATTGGGTTTGAATTATAAGTTAAAATTTTTTTTTTCCCAAAAACCTGTTTTGTGAGATGAAAAGTCATATATATTTTTGTTTTGAGGACTTATATTGAGCTCGTGGGGGACATGTTGAGCGCGCGAGGAATACAATCTCCTCCACCCATGCTCCGCCTCCTGCGGTGCCTTATAGAGACTACACAGACAATGTCAAAGATGCTCCAGAAGTGACCCAGGTAGAGCTGAGACCGGTAGTAGGCTCATGCCAAAAATACCGCTGTAGGACCCTATGGCTTACCTTGAAAAACTAAGGTTTTAGGTAGGCAAGTTTTTTTACCAACTTAAAAAAGGAGGTCATTAATCCGACTCGTAAACATGTAACCCATATTTCAAGTGTATGTATGTATGTATGTTTTTATGTTTACAAGTCCGATTTAAGTAATTATTTTTTATTGTAGGTACTATGTATTGTTCAACTTAGGGAATACTATAAGTTTCATCAAAATCGGTTCTGTAGTTTTTGAGATAGACTTTTTTTCCTATTGATGAGAACTTATTCTAACATGGGTTGTGGCTGCCACTATTATTATGTTCAACTAAGACACTGAAAAGCATGAAATAATTTTTTTTTTACAAAAAAATTGAAACCGACTTAAAAAAAACAATTTTAGGAAAAATAATTTTACTTTTGTCATGGCTCTAGAAGTCACTGTCTCGAGGTTTCTGTTGTTTAGCTCGCCATTGACTTCTTGAGCCATGACCTTGGAAAGGGGCAAATTTAATGTTTCGTTGGAATACGGGGAAACTGTTCTTCTTCAAGGTGCCAGAGCTCCAGCGAACTCATTTTACTCGTCGAGGACTCGACGTGCTTTGAAAGAGTTATTTCACACCTCTACCTCGGGCGGCTGGTGCGGGTGGGGCTGAATTTGTCGAAAAGCCAGTTTGGTTTCCGAAGGGGACAGTCCTAGTCCAGGCATCCTTACCGGATTACCACCCTGGGATCTTTAGGCCAAAATCCTCGCCCCTCATATGGGAGTGGCAAGAGGAGGCATAACCTAAAAGCTACGTGAAATCACGGTACAGCGAAACTATATTGGATTCATTTATTTAATACTAGCTGCGCCGCGCGGTTTCTCCCGTATAGGTTCCGATATATTTTTTTTTAATTTGCTCCGCTCCTATTGTTCGCAGCGTGATGTTATATAGTCTTCCTGGATCATTGAGCTATCTTACGCAAAAACGCAGGAAACAAACAGACAAACTTCAGCTATTTATATTTTGAAAATAAAAAGTGTAGATTTTTTTTATTCAGTATGTCTCATGTTTAACATGGTAGAAACTTATACCAATGTTCGCTACAATCAATGGCCAAAGGAAAAAACATCTTACTTGCACATCTCGTATTCATGACAGCCTGTATACACGCTTCCACAGCTTCGTCCACAGATTCATAAAACTTCTCACATTGCATGCATTTTATACATACAAGTGTTATATCCTTCAAAATCAATACGAATGGTCCACCGAATATAGGCCAAAAAGACGGGTCCGGCTGGAAATAATGAATAACTTAAATGTGCACAAACGACTTATCACAATGAGATACATAATATTTATTTTATGAAGTGTAAGTAAATTGGACATGTCAGTCAAAGGACCTATGGTAGTTACAGCAGACTGTACTCACTTAAGTACAAGAAGGCTCTGTTGAGACCACAAATAAATGAAACGACGATTTTAAAAAGTTAGTTGTGACAGACTTATTCCTTAAAGCGCAAAGGTAATACATTCACGAAGAGTTTCGATTACCAGTACTTGAATTATTGCCGTGTGGTTCATATACTAGGCAATTGAAGTACGTAATATATTTGTGATCTTTCTTGTAATTAATGTATGTGTTTTTTTTTAAATGTAATATATTAGAATTTTAGTAAAATCCAAAAAAGTGGGTAAATAATACCTTTATAATAATTTAGTACTTACTTTGTTTTCTGGCAACGTTGTGAATTTCAAATACATCAAATGATCTTGCAGAAATAATAAACTAGTACTAAATGTGCCGATTATGGTCCATAATATCTATAAAATCAAACATTGCAATTAGAATGAATGCACGAAGAACAACTCAAATATAAATGAAAGTATAAAGATTTTTGCACACATCGACTTACCAATAAACGGAAACAAGTTTTACACAAAGAGTATGCTTTCATGATCTTTAACCCTTAACCACCTGACATACGTCTTACAGACGCCAGTAAACAAAAATTGCTTATATTTTGGCGCGCAAAGCACGTATCAACTTGCACGTTCCTGTACCTTCTCGCCGCGTCCCTCAGTACCGCGCAAGCGTTCGTTGTGGTCGTAGGTGCGCGCGTTTATCATAGGTAAATAAAAAACTGGCGTTGTCCGTCTATGAGACGGGTTGTAGGTGGTTGCGTGATTTTTTTGAAATTTTGTTTTTACGATCTTTGGTTTCCAAAATATATAACTATATCATTTTATGTCCCAAAAGCAAATAAAGCAGTGATTACTATGTCGAGTATGCTTCATATGCCAGACGTAGATGATGTTATGAAGAAACCGGAAATCATACTTTTCTACAATCTTACCAAGATCGGAGTGGACCTGCTCGACCAAAGATGTTCAAATTATACCACAGCCCGCCGAACGCGTTGGTGGCCATTAGCAGTATTTTACAGGCTGCTCGACATTTCGGCTTCAAACTGCTACGTAGTCAGTTTATCTACTCAAGCCCAAGGACAAAAAGTTGAGAACTGGTTCAAATTCATGAAGAGACTAGCTGAACAGCTCACCAGACCGCATATGGAGCGTCGCGAAAACAACGTGAAGATTCAACGTGACATTCGAATCGCACTTCGTCGCATCCTTCACTGCGGTAATGACTCCACCCCACCAACTCTACCAGGTGGAAGCAGTTCCAAGAAAGATTGGCTTCTAGAAAAAACTGCTCAACCTGCGACTCTAAAAAGAAACGCAGGACACAATACATGTGCTTTGAGTGTAAAAAGCCAATTTGTATAGAATGCTCCAACAAAATGTGCATTCACTGTCGGGAAAATCTATAAGATTGATGCCCTGCAATTTTTCAAAAGATGTGATTATAATGAGAAAGTGTTGATTTTATATGTCTTGTTGATTATTCTATTTTTATAAACAGAAAGAAAAAAGTTCCTATCTCATGTGATTATTTTTATAGATCTCGTTTTTTGAATAACAAATTGTTTAAGCTTGAATTAAGTGTTGTTTCAAACAAATTAAGATTTTAAGAAAATATATTGAGTTTTCTGTGCCTTATTTGATTTAATAAATACTTTGATATGTATTTTGATAGATTTCAATTAAAAAACCAAACCTTTTACCCTTACATTTTACATACGAAGTTCTTTTCACTCGCCCGTCTGTGAGACGTATGATAGGTGGTTGTGTGACAAGATTATGTGGTAGGTGGTAGAGGGTTAAATAGATCTTAAACATATTTTCACAATATATATCATTTTCTTCTGCAACGTTTATTACAATAAGTACATTTTTACACCATTCCTTGAGATAGATTACTAGTAATTCTATAATACGAATAGTATATATTTGATTTAAATCGTATGCAATGACCAATAGTGCGGTGGATACATTTGAACATGTAATTGACATCATCGCAGTATGAGCAATGGTCGCCGTAAGATCAAAAGTTAATATTGACAGAACTGAGATCCAATTCCAAATAAAATAAGTTTGAAGATTGCTACATTTATCAAAGCTTCTATTAATTTCTTGGATACTCAAGATGAGGGAGATGTTACTAAGACTAAGGCCCATGTTACAAATGATTAGCATTATGGTGCCGACAGTAAGGAAAATCACTGAAAATGAATTCATAAAATTGTACTCCATAACGCTATAGGTCTTAGGAGCACAAGTAGAAAAACTATGTAACCTCAACACAATGAAAAATAAACAAATTAAGCAGAGCAATATACGATACTTTTTCTCACACGGAGTTATATAATTATCTCTTATTTTGTATTTTGAAGAGAGGAATACTGAGAGCGGCATGTTGAAAGGTTGAATAATTTTTTTAATCTCTTTGTCCAATCTGTTATTGAGTAACAATTTGACTGGAGCTATTGAAGTTCTCCTCATTATTATTTTAGGTGTATTATTCTCTGACCTTAGACTACAACTGAATACCTAACCAGACAAGGTACGGGTACAAGGTGAACTAAATTAGATTTAATCATAGTATTACCTTTCTTGTTGATTGTTTAGAGTAAAATTAAGTGTACATAGTCTTTGATACATATTTGCTAGCATTGGCATTGAGTAAAAGTAGTTCAATAAAGATAATTAGATTAAAAAATATTGTACAAGCGCAGTATATGTAAAGAAACAATTATGTTCCCAATGCTGGGACATAGAATCTTCTTCCTTCAATAAGGAGTGGGCTGTGATCTACCACGTGAACCTGAAATGTCACAAATTTCCGAATTTCTGCTTCTACCATATTTTATAGTCCGATTTTCATGATGTTTACCTTCATCGTTTTAAGAGCAGCGATGGTGAAATTATTTACACTCAGTAAAGCACTTGCTTGAGTTCCATTATTGATGAACCACCACAGGCCTTGCAGCTTAAAACATCTATCAAGAACATTTTTAGGCAGTGCTAACTGATCATTCAACGTTTAACGTTGACAATAATTACAAAAAGTTCAAAGAATAAACATGCCGAAGTAGCAACGAGGTGGCTGTATTAGAGCAGGTGACCGTTGTGGGAATGGCCGTATAAGTAGCCGATACCCACTGAAGAACAAGCCGGTGGAGGCCTGTCTGGGGAACAGTGAATGCTTGTATGATTACCGCACCCCCGGCTAAAGGTAAAATTGGAACTTCACGGGGGTTTTAACCAATAGGAGTTCAACATCCGGGACTCTCTTCATCAAAGGGGTGACAGAGGCTTGTTATCCGAATGATGGCGAAAATCGCTATACTGAATTAAAAAATGGTATGGAAAAAATTATATGATGATATAAATATGAAATGATGATATAAAAAGCTGCTTGTAAAGCCTAGTCTTGTTATTTTAGTTAAACATTAAAAATAATATAATCGCAATAATATAACATATATTTACACATATTTAAAGCGATTTGGAAAATCATTAATACTCCCAGTGAAACGGGAAGGTAATATAGTCACTACAGCCTTACTATTAATGATATTATCCGCAGGCATTTGCGGTCTTTCAAAATTTCTTTGCAGATATTCTCGTATCGACTATTAAATCTATATTCTCATTGGTGTAAAGTCTTAACTTAATGAAAATGTTCCAGGTTCTGATTTTGAATTTCATTTACTATTTGAGAGGCCCCTAACAAGGAGTACCGATGACCTGGTGAAGGTCCCGGAAAGCCGACAGATGCGGGCAGCATAAGACCGGTCATTGTGGATAGCCTTGGGGACGCCTTTGTCCAGCAGTGGACCTCTATATAATAGGTTGAAGAAGATGAAGAAAGATATAATTTAAATTTTTCATCCTTCAAATGTTCAAACTACGATAAATATTTGGGGTAAGTCTGTGGCCGTTGCTATCAATTTTAAACATTGTAGCATCTACTTTAGCTGCTTATGTTTATAAAATACAGTAAAATACTACCTACTATTATTTAAATCGGGTAGGACATCAGACCCTACTAATTATAAACCTATTACAGTATTGCCTACCTTTGGTAAAAGTATTGAAAAACTTCAGTTTTAGTTTAGCCAGTGAATTAGTATTAGTATTACTGATTTTATTATTGCATTTTGAAACTTTTAATTTTTACATTTACTTATATCTGGAATTTTTGAAATGAATGACATGAACATTAAATAAATAAAGTATTTTATATTTTTATTTATTTGCTTGATGGACAAATTCAATGGCGTAAGGTTCACGGTGATCTGAATGAAGCGTTCCGCTTCGTCTTTTATACCGCGTATATCGAGGGACTGTAACAATTTGCCAGCGGTGGTGTTTCCTTCAGACTACAATTTAAGTGTTTCAAGGCTAGAGTGAATAGGCTCTTAATAGACTAGCGCGCTTGACCACCAACGATTGCATCACTGCTTACCATCAGGCGGGATTGCGGTCAAGTACTAGTTAATAATTTATAAAAAAAGGTTCAATATTGCGTGACTTGTCTTACGTAACTTTTAAGCATCTTGAGACGTAGGAACTGTAAAGGTACGTACGGTCGTACGATCTAAATGCATTGCTAGATCTAAAGTGACCTATCAAATAGTACAGGTTTCATCAATATTGATAATAAAGGGTCGATATCGAAATTACTAGAAACTCCTGAGGTTCCTGTTTCGAATATGGCGGGAGGAAGCGCCAGGGTGTCACCACAATGGGGATCGTCCTGAGAATCCACCGTGTCCTTACATGCATTCAGTGGAGGTCTACCCGGTTTGGGTAGAGTACCACCGCGTCCTTGTGGCGGCGATCGGAGACAATCTCCCGAGACCGGCTCTGGACCAGGCCATAGTCAGCCTCCTTCTACGAAGTAGTGATGCTGGAAGGGATGATCGGGTAAGAGAGCGGGAATACCAGCGCCTTCACGCTTCTAGCCGCCGCAAGAGACGCCCTGGTAGGGAAACAACATCCAACTCACGGCCACCGGAGGCGTGGGCATGCGGGTGGTGAGCAGTGGGTCCGGTAAGGACCTAGCCCGGGTCAACGGCGCGTTGTATTTCAAGCGCGCCTCAAAGAGATGTCCCCACATCGTGGCGGGGTCCACGAACACCGATGCCTTCTGGGTCAAGGTTGGTTAAAAAAGAAACCGACACCCTGCCGCACAGGCAAGACAAGGAACAAGGGTGGATTTTAGTCAGTAAACGTCTGACACGCCCTTCCGCTCCACCCAGTGCGGGATAGGTCATTTGATGATTTAAAAATGTAAAAAATATGAATTTTGATTTACTAAAATAATTATATACAATACGTAACTAAAACAATGTTGTTCCTTTTAGGGGTATATACATTTACCTACAAGCATAACATTAGTGACATAATAATTTGAAAAAAGTAATAATTGGCTAGTCGAGGGGTCAAAATCAAATAATTATTAAAATCGTCACATTCCAAAAAAATGTTTAGAATACTTGAATACTTTACAAGTACATTTTTATTTTGCTAAATAGCCTACTTGTAATGCGGCACGGCGGCTTTTTTCAAAGCGACAAAGGTTCACCGACAAATGCATACCGCGGCGCACCTGCCTAAGCTATTGCTTTTATCCACCACCCCCCGCGACCGCTACCACACCCCGCGACCGCTACCACCCCCGCGACCATCGCGGACGCCTTGCAAATCATTTCCTTATTAATTTTTATTTTCTTATTAGCCTCCCGCGCAACTTACTTCCGAACGGATGTAGGACACAACAACAACAATTTCAACACTTCCTAATTGTTGACCTACGCGAGTGATTTGTGTTTTGGTTACGTAAACATTCACCATGTCGTATACTAACTCGGAATACTTTAAAATGTTGATGTGTCTTGGAAAATGTGACTGCAATTATGCAGAAGCACGCATACTATACCAAGAACGATTTCCTCGTATACCACTACCGTCAGCGATGGCATTCCAACGTTTGCACATGCAGACGTACAATACCGGTAGAGTGCATGGACGTGACCAACATCGTATCGACGCAGGCAGACCGAGGACTCGCATCAGTGACATCGAGGAACAAGTCTTGGACTTGTTTGATCACAATCCGACGAGAAGTACGCGCTCAGTGGGAATTAATGTTTGGGCTGGAATTATTGGTGACAAAATTATTGGACCTTGTTTTTTAGACCAAACAATGAGCGGCGCCAACTATCTTCGTTTCCTGCAAGATCAGCTAAATGATGAACTTGACGAATTAAGCATATCGTGCGACATATGTGGTTTCAACATGACGGTGCACCACCACACTTCGCCCGCCTTGTGAAAAGCTATTTAGATGCTGAATACAGAGAGAGATGGATAGGTCGCGGTGGATCCATCAACTGGCCAGCAAGATCACTTAATCTGACAACATGTCTTCAAAAAATCGTGTAGTTTGAACAACTACTCTCAATTGTGCATAAAAATAACGTCTAAACAAACATTTTTAAAGATTTCGAGAGTGACAAACAACAGCTGACAAGGTCATGCACTTGTTTAGAAAAACATAGGTAGATAGAGATACCTACACGCTATGCGTCGACATCACAAAGGAAATCGGAAAGCGGCGCAGGTGATACCTACGCCGGCGCGGCAGTAGCGATCAAAGAGATGAGCAGGAACATTGTGCCTATTTTTAATTTCGCGTCATCACTTCGTGAAGAACTGTAGAGGTAAGTAATCAGTTAAACATTACATATAAATATTAATTAAATGTTTATTTTAATTATTTTTATTGAACATTTTTTATAAATGACTTGATTTATTACGTAGAACGAACAACATAGTTTCTGGTACATACTGTATACAAATAAACAAAATATTACTTTATATTCAAATGAATATGACCGATGACCTGGTGAAGGTAGTGGGAAGCCAATGGATGCGGGCAGCATAAGACCAGTGATCGTGGAACGCCTTGAGGAGGCTTTGTCCAGCAGTGTACATCTATAGGCTGAAGAAGAAAATGTATATTATTTTAACTCAGACTAGCTAACCCGTAGGTATCTGCTTCGTTGGACGGTACACGTTTTACAAAACTTGTGATATAACCTGACTAACACGATATAGCAGATTATTAAACAGGGGAAATGACCCTTTATATACATACGCGTACACAAAACTGGACATTTTGAAACCTAGTTTGCGTAGAGGAAAAGGGAATCTATACAACGTAAATAATATATGTCGGAGATCGTCGATATAATTTTAATAGAAGTTGCTGATTTGATTTACGTAGTAGAGGGGCGAACGCTTGTGACGTTATTTTTGTTGTATCATACATCACTACTCTGTACTCTGTAGTCAACACATTCAACATAAATATTGGAGAAAGCACATTACATGACGTCAAGGCCAAATTCGACGAATTTTTTCAACCTAGAAAAAATATTACCATGTATCGTTACATGTTTTTTACCACACGTCAACAGAAATCGGAAAGTATCGAGGATTTCTTAACCGATCTCGAAAATAAGAGCCAAGATTGCGAATTTGGAACGCTCAGAGAATCTCTTATCAGAGATATTTTTATCGCCAACTTGAGTTTGGACTTAGCACATGTACGTCAGAGACTGCTGCAGGAACCTGATCTGACATATCAGAGGATGCGAGAGCTAGCTAGGACACTCATCGTCGCACAGCAGGATGCAGACCAAATTGTCAAGAGGTCCACTAGTGAAGAGTCTGAAAAAGTCATGCATCTGCGTCGGAGGAGCCGTGGTCGAGCGGAGCGTCAGCGACGGCGAGCTTCACCGGTCAGTCAGCAGGGATCCAGCGCAGGGAGGTCAAAGTCAAGTCCCAGTCCTGAGAAGCGCTCGAAGACGTGTAGCCGCTGTGGACAACACCACCGCTACAAATGTCCAGCGCAGGGAGCTAAATGCAGGTCATGTAACTCTTATGGTCATTTTGAAAAATTTTGTTACTCCAATAATAAAAAAGTCAGTCATTTAGAGTCGTTTAGTTCAACTGGTAGTCAAGATAATTTTGTTGGAATTTTAAATTGTCATAACTTCAGTCATAGTCATAAGTCTAGTCAATATAATTGTCATTTAGAGTCACAAAGTCATCACAATCAAAATCATTACAGACATAGCAGGTTGTCATACACACAGTCAGATCCTATACTATATAAGTTACAATCAACGGTCAGGTCGCACATAGGCCAGTCGCAGTCAATGTCTAAGAGATCTCATGTAGACTCATCTTGTCATAAAAAATATCCTGTGTCATATTTCTGTGATGAAAGTGGTGATAATGTCATATCAGAGAGGTCTAACAAAAAATGCCTCAGTGATGAAAAAAGACTGGTGACTGATAAGTCTGAGAGATCCAATGAAGACTCTTGTCATATGTCATATTTCAGTGATGAAAACACTGAACAGTCTGAGAGATTCAGAGTCAAGTCAAAAAAGTCAAAAAGTCTGAGTCGAGATTCATATCTTAATGATGAGTACAGACACAAGTCTGAGGAATCTCACACAACAAACACTTGTAGAATTGTTACAGCAAAGTCAACACATAGTAAACAGGTCAATACAGTCGAGTCAAAACAAAACAAATACTATTCTAAACAGTCATGGAACATAAACATTTTAGTTGGTCATACACAAATTAATTGCATTATTGATTCAGGAGCTGATATTAATATTATGTCAAAGAAAACTTTTCAATCTTTGAAATGTCAAAGTCAAATGTCACTTGAGAAATGTCAAATAAACGTTAGTGGGTTTGGTGGTATATCAATACCCATTATAGGTAAAGTTAATGTAAAATGTAGTTTATCTTTAAATAATAGCACTATTAGTGTAAATATAGTGTTTATAGTCGCAGATTTAGTTTGTCCGAATGTTTTAGGTCTACCAACTTGTGAAAAATTAGGTATAATTCAAAGAGTTTTCTCTGTGTCTCAACAAAATTTTAGTGAACAAATTCTTACAAAATACAATGATGTATTTCAGGGTCTTGGATGTCTACCTCAAGTCTGTCGCCTGAAACTCAAACCTGAAGCAGTGCCATGCGTGGATGCTCCGAGAAGAGTACCCTTCGCTTTACTGAACAAACTGCGCGAGGAATTGGATCGCATGGAGAAAATGCAGGTCATTGAAAAGGTTTTTAAACCTACAGAATGGGTAAACAGTATAGTGATAACAGTCAAAAGCACAGGTCAGTTACGAATTTGTTTAGATCCTAGAAATTTGAATAAGAATATTATAAGAGAAATTTATCCACTTAAGTCAATAGATGAGATCAGATCTCAACTAGCAGGAGCTGTTTGTTTTTCTCATTTAGATGCATTTTCAGGATTTTGGATGCTTAAACTAGATGAATATAGTTCTGATTTATGTACATTTCAAACACCTTTCGGTAGATATAAATATTTAAGGTTACCTTTTGGTATTAATGCACCGTCTGAAATTTTTCAAAGAGTCATGATGAATTTGTTCGGTGATTTAGAAGGAGTTCTAATATTCATCGATGATATTTTGGTATATGGACCAAACGAGTCAGTACATAATGAGAGAGTACATAAAGTCATGCAACGAGCACGTGAAGTCAATTTAAAGTTCAATAAGTCTAAATGTAAATTTTTAGTTTCAGAAGTCTGTTTTTTAGGGTATGTTTTTAGTAAAGATGGTGCTAGGGTTGATGAAGAGAAAGTAAAAGCAATTGTCAATATGCCCACACCAAAAAATGTCAGAGAATTGCAAAGAATATTAGGTATGATCAATTATTTAGGTCCCTTTATTAGCAATTTGTCTCAAAAAACTCAAATTTTAAGAAATCTTTTGAAGAAAGATTCAGTCTGGACTTGGGATGAAAATCATAGTCAATGTCTTAAGAGTTTAATCGATGAAATTACAAAGTCACCAGTTTTAGCTCATTATAATCCCAATGTACCATTAGTCTTGTCAGTCGATTCGTCAAAGTCAGCATTAGGAGCAGTCATTATGCAGAATAATAAACCTATTGCTTATAGTTCAAAAACATTAACTCAAACTCAGTCAAGGTATGCTCAAATTGAGAAAGAATTGTTAGCCATTCAGTTTGGTTGTGAAAAATTTCACCAGTATGTGTACGGTCATAAAGTAACTGTTCATACTGATCATAAACCTTTAGTCTATCTTTTTAAAAAGCCATTACATGATGTACCAGCAAGATTGCAACGTATGATGTTAACTTTACAAAAATATGATTTGGAAGTTATACATGTTCCAGGTAAAGAAATGTTTATATCTGACACTCTGTCTAGAGCAGCATTGAAAGAACATTATATACCTGAGAATGAGTCAGAAATATCTTGTCATGTCAATTTAATGCATTCAAGTCTAGCAGTCACAAAGGAGTACTGTACAAAATTGTTACAGCACACTAAGAAAGATGATACTTTGCAATTGTTAAAAAAGTATTATTATGAAGGTTGGCCAAAAAATAAAAATAATGTCAGTCTGTCAATAAAACCATTTTGGAATATACAAGCTGAAATTCATGTAGTCAAAGATTTGTTGTTCAAAGGGTCAAAATTAATAGTACCACAGTCAATGTATAAGGAAATGTTAGGTAAAATTCATGAAGGTCACCAAGGTATAAATAAATGCTTAAAACTGGCTAGAGAGTCTTTGTACTGGCCAAGCATGTCAGCTGATATTAAAAACTTGGTAGAACAATGTTATGTATGTGCACAATTTAAACCTAATAATCCAAAGGAACCACTAAAAAATTTTGAAATTAATAAATATACATGGCAACAAGTAGGTGTTGATTTAATGTATTTTGATAACCTTACTTATTTAATTGTCACAGATTATTATTCTAAATTTATAGAAATAGCTTTGTTAAATAAAAACAGTACAGCAAAGAATGTAATAACACATTTAAAGTCCATTTTTGCTCGTCATGGAATACCTTTATCTTTAGTGTCTGATGGCGGTCCTCCTTTTCAGTCATTAGAATTTAAGAATTTTATGCATGAATGGGACATAGAACACATTGTAACTAGCCCATATCATCCACAGTCAAATGGTCAAGCAGAGAGTTCAGTCAAAATTATCAAAAATATGTTAAAAAAATGTAAAAGAAACTCATCTGATCCATACATAGCTTTATTACAGTATAGAAACACACCTAAGAATAATTTACCATCTCCAGCTCAATTGTTAATGTCCAGGAATTTAAGAAATAACATTCCTATGTCTTATAAGAAATTAAAACCTAAAGTGGTTACATTCAAAAATTATAAAGAATGTGTCAAGCAAAATAATAAAAATAAGTCTAAATATTATAATAGAAATACAAAGTCATTGTCATTATTGTATCCCAATGATCATGTATACTTTAAAAGAAAGCCTGATAGCAATTGGGAACAAGCCATTGTCAAGCTAAGGTTGGCTAATAATAGGTCATATGTCGTTGAGGATGTCAATGGAGTTAGGTATAGGAAGAATAGGGTTCATTTAAGACACAAATATTCTCCTATGCTATCCAATTCGTCGCAGGGGAGAGAGGAAGGTAACAGGCAGGAGTCTAGACCTCAAGAGCTCTCATCTCAATCCTCAGTCAGTCAACATGTAACTCGTTCTGGAAGAGTTGTAAAGCCAACCAGAAAGCTAATTGATGAAATAGATTAAGTAGAACATTGTATCCTAGATTAAGACCTAACTATAGTCTTAAGTCATTGTCTAAATTGTAACTAAGTCAGGTTTCTATAATATTGTTTGTCAAGGGTTAATTTAAACTTAAACAGGGGGGATGTTGTATCATACATCACTACTCTGTAGTCGAGTAACTAATACCATCTCTATGTATTAGTGTCTATGAATATAGTCTATAGTCTTGTCATTGTAACTTAGGATCTGAACTAGAAGATGTCGATTCCAATGTAACAATTTTGTGATGGCGTCACATGGACAGAGTCGCTTTGGAAAGTGGGGTTCGTCGAACGGTGACTTTTGCATCGAGACGCGGACCAAGGCACATCTCCGAACCGAAACTGTCGGTTTGCCTATTCAAATTGTTATTATGAAGATTGGAGGGTATATCTACACGTCGTGCTTCAATTCAAAACTCACCTACGAAATGGAACCTGTACCACCACACCAAGATGCTGTCGACCCTACCGCTCTGCCGTCGCTGTCTCCGACATATAAATGATCAGTATGGATAATATATGTATGGTAGATGATAAAGTAATAGATAGATAGGTCCAATCTAAAAATAATTCTGATTATTCAAATCAATTGTATCGTTGATCATTTGTCACACGTCTTCCAGTAGACAAAACAAAAATTATTTCTCGACTTGTCTCATCAATTATTTAAGCCACGACACTGCATCGTTATATTAAGTGTGTTGAGTTAATAGACTGAGGTTATTATGGTTCAAAATGGTGTAACAATCACACACTTATAATCTAACGCTAATCTAACTTAAATCTAATCCTAATTCCTTTTGGTAAAAGTAGGGCGCTCTGAGGGTAGGCAGGGTAGTTGGTGAGCACGGAGCTTCCTTCTAATCCTGAATGGCCAGCCGGCTTGGGCGATACGTATCCGATCCTGATGGACGATGATTGTTGATTACAAGAAATAATAAGGGTTACGGTCTACACACACAGAAATCAACAGACTCTTCCATTCGCGCCCCCGCACCGTGTGGTGTGAAATTAATACGCTCCTGCTATATTTACGAATATCGTGTTTCGATTGTCAGTTCCGGCTGGTGTTTTTCTTTCTAGATTGTTTAATTGTGTTTAGTTTTGGTATCGTAAGTTTATTTTTAGTGTTTGTTTTTGTAATGACTGTAAATCAATCAATCTCGGTGAGTACATTTATTTTCTTTTTTGTGACGGTAACGTAATTTTTTTTTCTTCTCACTAGTTTTATTTTTCTTTTCGTTAAGTTAGATTTGTTTTCTTGTTCATTAATTAGGTATGTCAACTTACAATGATGACCCGCCTGATCGTGGCGGCGATATTTTCCGTAGAAATAATAAGACACTTAGATCGCCGCCAACGCAGACCTCCTCTAAGGGTCTATTTTGTGAAAGGTCTCCGACCGACAAATTAATAGATGATAGGTCGAAACGCCTACAAACTGCACCCAATTCACCCGAAAAGTCCTCGCCTACATTAAATATTTCCAATAGTAACAGTGATAATTATTACGATTTGGTTTCGGAGGCGTCTGTGTACCTGGCCAAAATCAACGAACTGGTTAACGATAACGGTTCTCGTAAAAATGTCGCGAATAAATCATCTATTATGGATATGACTCAACGAGTTACAAGTATCGTGTCTTTGTTAGCTTTAAAATCTTCGTGTAACGAAACAAAGCTTGCTAATACCGAGCGCGAATTAGAAATAATTAAATTAAAGATTCTTTGAAACTGCGGTTGCCTAAAGTGGCCCCGGCTATTGAATCTAGAGTGCCTCTGCCTTGTGTCGTCGCCTATCCGACCCAAGAGCGATCAGCTGACTATGCGTCATCGCCCGCCACTAAACAGACTCTTATGAAGGCGATTAGACCAAGTGACGATGGGTTTCAAATAGTCGGTATTAAAAAACCACCTAATCGGGCGTTGTACTGCGAGTAGCAAATGAAAACCAATTAAAAAGATTAAAATCGGTAGATGCTATAAAGTCTGCGGGTCTCCGCTTAGAAAAACCAAAGGGTCGCCGCCCCCGTCTGTTAGTTAAGGACATTCCCGCCTCAATGGAAGACAAAAATTTTTTGCAAGCTATATACCGCCAAAACATTAAAAATGAGTTGCCAATAAAAGAAGACGATTTTATTAAATCCACGAAAATAGGCCGTAGGCGTTCTACCGATACCAGTCGGAAATGGATAGGCATAGAAATTGAACCTGCGGTACGTAAACATCTTGTGACTACCAAGGATAAATTATTTATTGACTGGGCCACTTGCCGTTTTGTTGATGATATCGAGGTAGTTCGTTGCGCGTATTGTCAACAATTCGGTCATGTTAAAAAGCATTGCGCTAATAAATCACCAACCTGCGCTGTCTGTTCCGAGGCTCACGAAACCAATGTTTGCCAGCATAAGGGCGATTCAAATTTTACCCCGGTTTGCGCGGCGTGTAAACGTTATAAAAAGCCCTTTGAGCATCGTTGCGGGTCTGAACAGTGCGGTACCTATAAATTAAAACTCGAACAACTTATCCTACATACTAATTACTAATTAAGATGGATAGGTTAAACATAGGGCAATTAAACCTTCACAACGATAAGGTGGCGACATCAGAGATAGATAAATTAATTATTGACTACAACTTAGACCTTGTACTCATTCAAGAACAATATCAAAACTCACGTTTACGTCACAGGGTGGTGCAGCTAGATTGCAAGGCACGAGCTGGAATTTATGTTGCGCGGTCTTCTAACTTTACGGTAACGTCTTTACGTGACCTCATGACGCCACACTGTGCGGTTGCCGAAGTATCATCAGCTTCTTTTAAAGTATTCGTTATTCGTTGTAAGCTGTTACTTTCAATATTCAGATCCTGTTACTCCTCATATACATAATCTCAGTCATGTCTTGCGATCAGTCGCGGGCTGCAAAGTTATCGTTGGCGCGGATGTCAACGCGTCATCGTCTCTGTGGTATGGCAAGGTTCGGGTCACCGGTACCGAACAACGCTGTGCTGTTGAGGATTTCATTGCTGAGATGAACCTATCGATTAATAATACCCCTGATGCACCACCTACTTTTTGCAGCCAAATGGGCGAATCTTGTATTGACGTCACACTTTCAAGTGCGGACGTACGTTTGGATAGGTGGCGTGTCCTACCGGATGCGTCTTGTAGTGATCACCGCCTGATCGTGTACGAATTTGTTCCTGGTTATATTCAGGGTCCGTCTCATATTCCCGGTAAATTCAGATATAGATGTAAAGGCGCGAACTGGGAATTTTTCGGCTCGCTTTTTGCGTGTCATGCCAAAGAATTCACTCGGGACGGGCTGTCAGCCGAAGAAAGTGCTGACATTATGTCAGAAACCTTTACCTACTGTGCTGACATCGCCATTGGTCGCGGATCTATGACCAATATTCGTAGATGTGATTGGTGGAGTGATTATTTAGTTGAACAGCGTAAAAGATATCGCAGAGCGCGTAGACAGTTAAATAAACTCAAGAGCCGAAAGATTACTGGAGATCTTCTTACGTTCGCTTTAAATGCTTTTAGAGTTGCCAAGTCACGCTACAAAGCATCGGTGGAAAAATCTAAGGATAACTTGTTGCGGAAAATCGTTGATAAACTTGACAGGGAGGGTCCATGGTCTCCCTTATATCACGAATTCAAAGCTAACAGATCGGTCGACCTTGCATACGTTCAAAACATTAAAGTCAATGATAAGCATACCACAGGCATAGAGGAAACAACAGAAGTGCTAATTAATACACTTATCCCTGATGATTCACCGGCTAACGATAGCGACTACCACCAACAGATTCGAGCGTGGCCTCCCGTGCCACCTGAATCACCAATGTCAGACGTACCATCTAATGACGAATTTATAAATATTGTTAGAAAACTACCGGTTAACAAATCATCAGGTGTAGATAAAATATCTAATAGGATGATTAAAGAAGCGTGTAAAACAGCGGGTGATGCCATCTTAACTGTATACAACCGATGCATTGCTGAAGGCGTTTTTCCTCGTAAATGGCGACACGGTTTCATACGAATAATACCAAAGTGTGGTGAAACATATATAATCTCGTTTATTCGTACTTTATGAACGGTTCCGCGGTACATAAGCTCGGTCATTTTTCTAGTAACAAAACACTAACAAGGGATGTCCTCAGGGTTCAGTTGTCGGTCCTTATTTATGGAATTTGGGTTTTGACGACTTCCTCGCGATCCCGCTTCCTTACGGCTGTTCACTTACTGGTTACGCGGACGATGGCCTACTGCTCATTCAGTCAAGTACCCGAGCTGGACTTGAGAACTTGGCCAATACTTGCCTAAATTTAATATCTCAGTGCTGTGATCGTAACCGCCTAGCGTTTGCGCCGCATAAAACCTATCAACTTCTACTAAAAGGTAATCTTAAATCATTGTCTACTATTAAATTTAACAACGTTCCCATTAAAAAACAGCAATCCGTATGCTACCTTGGTATGATCTTAGAAAGGAATTTTTCATTTATCGAACATATAAAATTAGTTGGCGAAAAAGCTAAAAGGAACTTTTATGCCCTAACTAGAATATCCAAAGCAACTTGGGGTCTATCATTCCTAACTTTAAAAACTATATATGGAGTTACCTACTTAGGTTGTATGTGCTACGGTGCACCTGTTTGGGCCAATAGGGCCAGCATAGGGGCGGCACGACGTAAACTGCTTCAAAGCCAACGTTTGACATTGATATTTTTATGCAAGGCGTATAGAACGGTCAGTACTGAAGCCTTACCGGTACTGGCAGGTGTACTTCCAGTCGACCTTGAGGTATAGCGACGTGCTTCAATGTACTACTCCGCGAGGGGGAAGGCCATGGACACTAATTTTGTTACACAACGCACTTTAATAAAATCTCTAGATTATTTCAACCTCAGACTGAAGTCTGGGAGGACCTCTTATCCGAATGGCAAAGTAGGTGGGATAATTCCATCAAGGGCCGCCACCTCCATCTGTTCTTTCCATCCGTTGGCGATCGGCTGGCTAAGACATGGCTGGAGGTTGACCACTGCGTTGCCCAATTTCTCACAGGTCATGGCAACTTTAAAAGTAAACTGTATTCTTTTAAACTTGTTCCTTCCCCTTTGTGTCAGTGTTCTACATTGAACTGTGAATTTGAACAGTCCGCACATCACATCTTGTGGGAGTGTGTTCTTTGGCAGAATGAACGCAATATTATGTTGGATAGTGTACGAGTTATATCCGGAGTCGTTTATTATACGGACCTTGTAGAAACTAGAACCAATTTCCGTGCGTTCAGGCGTTTTTGCCATACCTATTATTGGAACCAATTGTAACAGCTAATACCTACTTAGCACCCATTAACTTAATCAAATTTTATTCCGTGGTATTTGGCAATCTGGGCTTCTCCCAGTTGCAATAGTGTCCCTTTGTGCCGATTGGCCTAGTTCTGTTCTGTCTCCTGTTTGTTATGGAGGGAAGTGGAAAACATATCTTTTTTCTTACTCCTCCGCTATTCTCTTCTGATTAATTTCGTTGCGGGACCCAAGACAGTTGAATCGTTTCTCCGGGACTCGTCGAGCTTCATTGCTCGGCGTTTTTCTGTCGGTCTCCACTGTTGATTCTGGCTTTCAGGAGTTGCAGTGGATGGGAAAAGTGTGGCGGGTTTTGTCCCAAAAGACTCTTTGACTTACATTTGAAGCCTAAAGCTATATTGGCTTCTCTTCAAAAAATTTATGGAATAAAGTTGCCTACAAAAATTCAACTAAATAATTATTATTTAAATGATAGGCGGCGTGTGAAATTCGGACACCATACTATTCACTTAGCCCTTATCTTATTTTTGTATAGTATACCATACAAACAACTTTATAAAAATTTACGATCAGTATAAAATAATTTTCACGTAGTTTTTTTAAACACATGATATTTCTAGACGTTTATTTTCATGTCAAAAATAAAAATAGTGGGTTATCTGTCATCATTTTAAAGCAGCTGTGAAATGTAATCGTCAAGATGCGACGCTCAGTTTTATCTAAGGTAAGTTTTATTTTATTTTTATGTTTTTACCCCTAAATTTGTATGTATATTACAAAATACGCATGCCTAAATGTTTGTTCTTACACATTTTCATAAAATTGCTGTTGTTGCTGTGAGAATTAGCATCTTTTTTTCGAGTTTTTTACTAACGTATATTATACTAGACATCGCCAGAGTTGCAGTAATTTACCCTCCGTTGTTGGTGTATAGAATAATATACATTGCTTACTTCATGGGATCAATACTTTTTTGGACTAACTATAAAATTTTAATTGCATGTGTGTCTGTCTTATATCCTAAATTAATTTTATTACAATTTAATAGACAGCTGCATTGGTGTTTGACTGCCTCGTTGAAATAGTGGTTGTAGAAAGTGACACACAAAGTTTTGGGCTCGATTCCCACAATAAATTGTAGAAATAATATTATTATTACTGCATGACTACCTAATAAAGGTAACGACATAACTTTACATAAATTTATCTACCTAGCTATATTACAATATGGTTTGCTATGGTGATGTTTTTTTGCATGTATCTTTTGCTTTGGTTTTAGAGCTATGAGTAAAAGAGCTAGGCGCATTTTATCCTTGGTGCCTGAAAAGGATGCAGACTCTGACACAAGTGACGGAGCTAGTAACGGTGATGAAGCTAGAATCGTTAGATCATCAGAAAGTTCTCCAGCGCCATCGATAAATTCCAGTCTCGAAGGGTTAAACCTCCTACAAACTGATGATGAAATAGAAACGCATGCAGATGATATTTATGCCGATACAACCGAAGTGCCTCTTACACCTATTCTTACTCAGGTATTTCCTAATCCATCAGAAAGTAATTATGACGCTCTACCTTCAATTTCATCTTTGCCATCTTTGCCTTCTAATCAACCACTTGCAACCACACCTGTCGGCACACCTTTGACGCGCGCTCAAAAAATGAAACGCACAGCTCCTACCATCGTTGCACGAAATATAAAAAGACAATGTAACAGAAGACTTAATTTATCTTTTCGTTGGCAAAAAGCACAATTTCAACACAAGGCTGAAATAGCAGGACCTACATTTTTCGAAAATGTACCTTCTGATTGGTCACCTTTAGATTATTTTTATAGATTTTTAACTGAAGGCTTAGTAGATATTACCACCACTCAGACAAATTTATACAGCGTAAATGGAACAGGAAGATCCAGATCAAGGGAAGAAATACTAGATTTTTTGGCAATAAATATCATCATGGGTATTGTAGTTGTGCCATCCTGCAATGATTACTGGAAAAAGTATTTTCGTCATGTAAAGGTAGCAGACGTAATGCCTCTAAAGAGATTTGAGCAAATCAGGCGATTTTTACATTTTACCAACAATTCTGAAGCCGATACATCAGATAGATATTATAAACTACGTCCTAATATTGATCATATTCGAACACAGTGTTTATCCGTCGAAGAAGAGAACGCTTTTAGTATCGACGTATGATATCGAGGTATGATAAATATGATCATTGGCCACAAATAACTGAATATCAGAGGTGCAAGTACTGCAAAGCTGGCCAGGCAAGTACGATGTGACAAAATGTAAAGTTCATCTTTGTTATGTGAAGAATAGAAACTGTTTTTTGGAGTACCACCGCAAGCAATAGAATATCTGAATTATTATTTTACTATTATTTGTAAAAAAATTTTTCAATAAAGATTTACTTTATAAAAGCAATTTTCTTCCACTAAATAGTTATTTTTATTTAAAATCATGTTATTTACAATGATCTTTTGGTATATGTTCAAAACTACCAGTGACATTCCAACTTTCCATAAACTTAGCAAAGTGTAGAATAATAAACATTACTAAAAATGCAATATTCACTGTACGTGTAGCAATGTATAGAATAGTATACGTCTTGTTTTTCCAAAATTTTCATATCCAGATTTTTTTATTTAATTTTTATACGTTCTTTATAGCCCAAAGAAGCTACCCATATAATTTTTTTTTTTGCTTTTCTTCGAACAAAGAATCTTGCCACGATAAGGGTTAGGTGAATTAGAAAAGTGGATACATGAACATGAAGCTAATCCTTAAGATGTGAATAAACCATTTGTTATGAAGTACTGGATATTAGAGAGTGACCAACCGATCTTCTGATTTGTTTTGACAAAAATAAAGACAGAAAATCTTATCCCCTCCTGCTTAGGAGTTTCCACTAATGAGCAAGAAGAAGACTTTGAGATGATTCTAGTGGATTGAAGGAGAAAGTTCATTCAATGTTTGATCATGATTTACAACCAAAAGTATTAGTGTGTGACGCAGTTCCAGCAATAAAAAATGCTTTTATCCATATCTTTGGTTTATACTACTGTGCGTATGTGTTAGATGCATGCAAAAAAATGCAAAAATCTGATGAAAAGTATGTAGAAAAAAGATATTTTACAAGATATAGACGCTTTGCATAATGCATCATCAGCTGATGTTTTTAATGCCGCAGCCCATGCTTTTGTTGCCAAACATGCTACTAAGACAGTATTCATACAATACTTTAAAAGATAATGGCTAGTCAAAAACCCTAACCGGTATTTTGGGGCTGCAGCAACCCTTTTACTGACCACAAAAAACGCATTAGAAGCATTTAACAAGGCTATGAAAGATCATAATACGATGCGAGAACATGTTCCCCTTTCACGTTTCCTTGTTTTGGCGAGTGACATGGTCACCCAATGGTCAAACTAAATCTCTGAAGACTTGTTCCAGAACCGCATAACATTGAACACAAAGAAAGGACAGAAGGATATTTTTGGGCAAAGCGGAACATTAAACTAAAGACTTTTAGCATCGGATTATACAAACAATGTATATACAACGTGGTTCAGAAAGGTGAAACAATACTTTCAGATATTGAAGTATACCTTATAAACTTCAACTTGACCTAGTCATAAATTTGAAATACTAAGATTTTTTTTTTCCTACAAAATAAATAAAAATATTTATTAAACATTTTGTCGACAACCCTAAACTTACGCTACAGCTGACGCTACGCGCCGACTAGCCGCGCCGTCTGCTAAATACCTACCGGCATACATTATACCTACCGGTTCGCGTCAATAAAGACACTTACGTAAATATGTACCTACTCACTTATTTGTCCTTAAAAATCAGCCTTGTTTTTCCTACCAGGCAGGCACGTCGCAGATTCCCATTCAGGTAAAACTCAACAACGTGATCAGCCAATTAAATGAAATACAAACCAATAAGGGAAGAAAAAAAGATTAACAAAAAAAAAAAACAATTAATAGCCAAACTTTTAATATTACATTAAGTACTATGACACACAATAACATAGGTACATACCTACGCTAATAATAAACCACATCACAAATATTCCGATAAATAAATACAGCAATACAATTTTCAATGCAAGTAAATCAATTTTACTTTTACGCAGCATCGTACAGACGACAGCAGGTCAAGCTACCCGAAACTGTCAAATATTTTCAATCAACCTTGAGCCTTAATACTTAAGAGATAAAGTTGAAACTCCAATAAAGAAATCTGACAGATTGCGGTAGCTTGACGTGCTGTAGTCTGTACACAAAATAAAATAAAGTCTAACATTAGGTCTTCGGCAAACAGTGAATGTACCTACTCTGTAAACCTCTGCCAACACCTTCGGCTAGAGTAAGCCTAATGATGATTATGTTATGTGTTAAAATGAAAACAAAGATTGGTAGGTACTCCTCCTAGCGCAACAAGTAACCCTACCCAGTACATTATTACAGGATAATTTGTTAGGTAGTTAACATTTTGAACACTCACTCATTCATTCTTTGCAAAGAAGTGTTTTATGATTTGATGATATTTATGTAAGCCCTAAGGTACCTTACCGTGTTTTTACATTTTTGAAACAAATTACCGCGCTTGATCATGCATTACACACACTGAAATTGTACATCCGTGTAAGCTAGTAGGTACTGTCCAGTAAGTAGGTCTATGAAGTCACTGCACTTAAGATAATGTAGGTATTAGGAATTTAATATCACAAAAAGATCTTGGTATGATTTTATCAATCACAGACTTTGGGTCGTCGTCGTTTATAAAAAGGGTTCGAAATGACCACCTCCATTTTTCACACACAAAGATGTTCTACGTAATAAGGACGATCGAGTGTTCCTTAACATGTCCGGGGTTACCGAAGCAAACGCAATTCAATTTTAGATTTCATCTCGTCTGATGAACTACACACTTGCGAATAAACACAATTTTTTACGTAAACCCACAAAAAAATGTCCATTGGTGTAAGGTCCGGGGAACGAGGAGCCAGGATATGGGTCCTCCTCTGCCAATTCACTCGGTAAATTGTTCATTTAAGTAGTCTCGAACAGGCCGCGCGTAATGAGCTGGTGCACCATCATGTTGAAACACAATTTGACAGTACCTAAGTAGCCACAGGTAAGTTTTCGAGGGTCTCTTCCACAACTCTTGCAAGAACATTCAAGTATTCCTCGGCGTTGACACGTTGTGGCAACCAAATTGGTTACCGAGGATACCAGCCCAGACGTTGATACGCCACTGAGCCCACATGTGCTCGTTGTGCCTATTTATTATACCATTTCTAGTAAAGGAATCCTCGTCCGTCCACAGCACCTTTGTTGGAAACCTTGGGTCGGTTTGCACCCGGTTGTTGTACCAAGTACAAAAGTTGATTCTTGGCGCGTGGTCTGCAGTTGTGAGTTCTTGGGTTCGATGAAAATGCTAGAGATGTTGACCGTAGTCCCGTAATGTTCGCCACACCAGTGTATGGTTCACATTAAATACAGCGGCAGCGCGAAGAGTACTAGTTCTAGGTTCGTTGCTAAAGTGCTCGATAATCTGTGTCTCCAAAACGGTGCCAGAGCGAGAACCAGGGCGTCCCTCACTCGCAGAACGATGGAAGGAACCAGTACTTTGCAGCCGTAGACACATGTTCCTGAAGCACGTATACGACGGCAGGCGTCGCTGAGCAGCGGCGAGTTTCCCGTCAACAAACCGTTGCTGGTATAAATTTCATGCTCCATAGATACTATCTCCAGCAGCACCAACACAGAGAATCATAGTATTCACTGTTTGAATATTCTTCACCACGACGAGGTATTTTGAAAACCGTTGACAACACGTAACGCGGAACCGAGCAATTGCAAAGCAGCGACTTCACCTCGGGACGATTAGTATGCAACTAGTCAAGGTCAATTCGAGACTCGTTCGGGACTTGCAAAAAATTAATAAAAAATCAAGAATAGGTAGTTACCTAAACCTACGTACATTTTAGGGTTCCGTTTACCGAAAAACCAATAGTGACTGATATTCTTATCTACAGACACACCTATGCAACTAATTAAGATATTTAATACTTAAATAAAAACAATAAGTATTCTTAATCAGTTTTGAATCTAAATACGGTAAGTCAAAACTTATTACGTTTGTAATTTTCTAACGAGAGGTGATTATACCCATTCCTTGCATAAGTTAAGGTGTCAAGTACAAGCGAAGGCTTATTATAATTAAATGGGCATATTTTTACTAAAACAGGGCCAGGACCCCACATTGAAATAATTAAATAATATGAAATTAAAACAATATGAAAGAAGTTAGTTATTAAAACTATATTTTATACGGAACCATTTTACAATGATGCTTTTATTAGTGGGCGTGTCAAAGGCACCGCTAGTTACTCGCCGCTTGGCCGGTATTGGTCAATAATTCAATACCATTCATTGATAAATACCGACAATCCACGTTGACTAAAGAGATTAAAAATACGGTGTAAAGTAGACACGACATTGAAGTGTTTTCTTGCTTCTGAGAAGCTATCCACGACTGATCTGAGCATGAAAATTAAAAGATCGTAATTAATTATTGAAAACAACAAAGTTAATAGTACCATTAATAGGGGTAGATGCAAGAAGTTTTCATTGAATTTACTTCACATAATAAAAACTATGTTTTTTTTACACTGATTAGTTGAATAAGACGATAGGCATTAAATGTGCCGATACAAATAAGTCGACTCTGTTTTATAATCTTTAAAATTGAATTTTAAAGTTATTTCTAGGGTCATCACTGCGAAGTTTTCGCACTAAACTTCAAAGCAAAATAATTAAAAAACCCATGCACTTAGGTACCTCACACCGGTGCCATAGGTATACAACATACATATATTTTATATACTGAAAGTATTATTTCATATTTCTGAAACAGATTGTATATTAACTAGTGAGAACGCTAGGGCTACGGATTGATATATAACGAAACATGGCATACATTTGATGAGTATAAAGAAAAAACTATGCGTACTGGAAAGTTGTACTGCCAAGAACAGAATGAAAGGAAGGCACGTCCAATTGCCCTCAATTTTTTAAAATATATGTGTGTAAACATATAATAGGACTTGCCATAAGGTTAAAACTAGCCACTCTGCCTTTAGAGGCCAAATTGATTCTAATTGGTCAAAAAAGAAAGCGACGGCGTCCTGCCAAATCTAAACCTGCCCTGATAATACAGTAATATTTTTTTTAAATTTAATTGTGTCTACCGGCGTAACTTTGTATTATGTAACTTTAATACTTAGGTATACCTACTGTCTTCAATGATTTTTTTAAAATAAATAAAAGTAATTACTCTTTTTATGTTATTCACCTATAATTTTGAAAATAAAAGAAGCAAATATTGTTACTTCATGTCATTTTAGAGTTTATTTAAATCTATTAAAAGTCACATAATATATGTATAATAATTATAAGCTAGTTTATTTTTTTTCTTCATACAAACAATTTTAAATAGAATCTGATTAGTGTTATTTATTCATGCCCATTTTCTATTTTATTTTAATCTTTAAGTTTTCCCTTAGATATTAATTCAGTTCCCAAAAGAATAACTTGATGCTAGTTTAAATTAAATCGGAGCTTATAACTGATATATAAAAATGCTATATCATTATATATGGTACCCACTTTTTTTTTAAAACCTATATTCATTTTACTTAGTTGCTACATTAAATACATGCCATCTTAAAATAATGTTCGAATAGGTACAAAACCCACATAACCCTAAAAATTAATTATTGATAGGTATTAAAAATGATATAATTATTTTTACAAATTAATGTATTACAGTAAAAGGCTGAATAATTGGGAATATTTGAGAGTTTAGGTAACTTGACCTGCTGCCGCCCGTTCCATCGTTGGAAGCACATACATATTTTTCTTATTATTATTATTCTCACGAGTAACGTGGCTTTCTATTGGTAAAAGAAATAGCATTTTTAAAATCGGTTCTGTGGATCCTACCACTACTCCCTATCTCCTTAAAACTCACACCTATTTACATGATTTTTATTAGCTTCACTTGTATGTTTGCTTGCTTGTTTGGTTGTCCGTCTCTAACTCTTTGGACTACGAGTGAGCGGCTCAGTACTGTAAAATGTCCCACCGTTTTCAATACATTCGTTGGCCGAGCCATCTAAGGCGCGCGCCTTCAGTGACGTCATCGTTCGGATTCAGCGATCGTGGGTGCTACTCCCGGCCACGCCGAAAAAAAATGTTTTATTCCGGCAAATGCTAAGATTTTATTCGTACATCTAACTGTAACTGATTCTGAAAACTTTACCATTTCTTTGTGACGCTGCAAATCCAAATAGTTATCACAGATGGTAACAGATAGCGTCGGTAACTAGTTTCCCTATGATGAGAAGGAATGTTAATTTCTGAGTGGTGCATGGTTTAATGTTTGAGACAAACAGAACCTTAGATTTTGATATGTTGGAATATCAGTATCAACAACTAGAATGGAATTAAATGTTTGAAAGCGAGCCAGGGAATCCCAGTTGTCACAGGAAGAAAATAGGATTAGATTTGAACTAAATATGTCAATGTCCAACTTGACATTTAATAATAAAATATGACATATAATTGACATAAATAATTATTTTAAGAAGAATTTGTATTTGACAAGAGATAGACATAAAAATGTTATGTATTATCCTTCCAATTATTATAAAAGACAGATAGCTGTGTCGCTATCATATTTTTTTCTACTACAGCCAAGAATTTGGCTAAACAACTTGCTTCTTTTGAGCAATGCAATGAAATTATAAGTAATACACTTTGTGGTAATGAGCAGAGCTTGGAATTTGTTCCAAGTTATTTGTTCAAGGGACATTGAGACAATAGAGTTAAACTCTAGCAGAAATGTAAAGCTAGATCCATTAATATAACACCCATTAAATTTTAATTTTCAAAATATAATATACGATCAAATGAACTTCCCAAGTGAAGTTCGATCATTATTATATGAATCGCTTCATTTAAAGATAATATTTACAATGTAGTATCCTAATTCTACAGGTGATTTTGCACGCTTTTAAAGACACTCAATTGAATGTCAGATTTCAAAAACATCTACCGTTTTTTTTTTTTTTCACTACCGACCCTTGACGGTCGGTCAGTTTCATTCTAAGCTCATTATTTTTAGAGTACAAACTAATAAAAACTTTTTATCACGGGTAATAAGGGTGGGTGGGTGATTTATTATCTTCAAATGAAGCGATTCGTATAATAATGATCGAACTTCACTTGGGAAGTTCATTTGATCGTATATTATATTTCATCGCTTCATTTTTCAGATAATATTTACAATGTAGCCGTTTAGAGATAAAAGTTTTTGGTAGTTATTTGGAATTAAACACTTTCGTCAGATAAACAAAATCATTTACTGGTGTTTGAAAGTTTAATTACAAGATTATAACAATTATATGCATTATAACTAATCAACACAATTAACGATTGGATGCAAGGCAGACGGAGGTCGCAAAGTTTCTGTCTTCAGTAATTGCTTTATTATAAAATCTCGCGAAAGAATTTGACAAAGGAGTCCAACCAGCAGCCTTGCGTATGGCATCGACACAGACCTGCGCGCCGAGCGGCGGAGGTTGCGGCGCCGAATGTCGCGGTGTCCACACCACTCTCCGATAGCACTAATTTTATCCAACGGCTGATGGATTGAGAGGTAGCAGGTTTGTGAGGGGGGAGTTTTCCTCGATTGTGGACTCTCATTTTCCCTGTCATGGAAATATAGTCTCCCAGTACTGTGGCTGGACAGATATTTAAGTTTTCTCGAAAGAATGGCAATGAGAGAATAGGTTGGTCGCGTCCAGGGACCGAAGTTTTAATTACGTCCGAGATTATAATGTTTGCATGATTTGTCGAAAATGAAATGTTTTAAAGTTTAATTAATGAAAATGTTTGGACTCTATGAGCAGTGCATAAGGCTAACAAAATAACTAATTTCTTTGTGATTTTTTCTAGACTAAGCGATAAATTTGGAAGCCATTCAGAGACGTAATTGAGAACAAGCTGTGGGTCCCAAGTATAAGTATATTTGGGTCTAGTAGGTTTCAATTTATATACACCTTTCATTAACCGTTTCACACCATTATGGGAGCCTATATTATTACCAATCAGTAACGACAGTGCTGAGCGGTGTGAATACAGAATCCCGTATGAAGACTCGGTGCTGAATTGCTCAGCAAGGAGAGTCAAAATCGAGGATACTGAAGAACTAAATGGATTCAACTGACGGTTTTCGCAAAACTGCTACCACAACTTATATGTGACATTATATTGTTTCGTTGTACTACCAAAGAGTGATGCTAACAGCAGTCTGAAGGATTCTGGTGGTGCGCCTCGCAGAGTAAAGGGTTGCTGCAGAGCCTCGCGGCAGCCTGGGTAAGGCTCGCATGTAGGGAGTGATACTCTCTTTAAAGAGAACGTAAAAGGTACTAGGATGGAAGAATAAAATTTCAGAAGCTAACAAAGTTTTTTAGCAAAGGAAACCATGCTTGCGAGGGCTAGTACGGAAACACAAGAATTACGTCAGTCTTTTCATCTATGATTGTTTTTAGGCATTTTAAAATTACAGAAAAGTGTGGAAATGCGTAAAAGTAAATATTATTACAACTTATGGTAAACGAACCTAAAGCTATTGCATCTGGATTAAGTTTCCATGCGACAAATTTAGTGCATTTTGCATTGGTGCGAGAGGCAAACAAGTCAAGATGTTGTTGACCAAACTAATTCATTATGGTACGAAAAGCAGAATCAGAAAGCTCCCACTCGGTATCAAAATTTCTTATTTTAGAATCAGCGTCAGCGTGATTGTCTTTAGTGTCACCGATGCATAAATCCAAACGTCAATGAGCAACGTTAGGTGGGGAAATTGTATTCCCCCCATACAATTCGCATAACTAAGTGCTGTAGTGTTATCGACCCGTAAAAGTATTAGTCAGTTGATTTCATTGTGCGTAAAACTTTTGAAACTTAAATAAACAGCTAAGAGCTCCAAGTAATTTGGAGTTTACGCTGCTCAATAGACCATTCTCCGCGGGCATATTTTGTATAGCACACAGCGCCCCAGCCCGTTTTCGAAGCGTCAGTGTAAATCTCTAATTTGTGATTAAAATATCTACAGGATTTTTAGTTGTGGCGATAGCATTTGACCACCATCTAAGATCATCTAAAATGATATTTGAAGGGTTAAATTTACTATCGAAACTGCTGTTTTGGTGTACAATATATTTAACTGCGGGGCAAGAGGCAATCAAAGTTTCAATTAACTTCGCAAATTCGCGGATCGTACATGTAGGTAGACGTAAATATTTTTGAACAAGCTGTCCAATACTTTTATTTTTCTCGTCTGGGAGAGATATTGCACGACTTTTTGTGTCAAAACAGAAACATAAGAATTTACAAGATTATTTTGGCTGTAGACCACTTTCATCAAAGTTTATGACAAAACCTAACGATTGCAGTACTCTCAAAGTCTCATTTATGTTGGAAGTACATTCGTCGTATGTGTTCCCGATACACAGATTTCATAAATATTTCATTACCTCTCGCATTATTTTTGTGAAAACTCTGGGAGCTACACAAAGACCATAAGGCATAGCGGTAAACTTATAGGTAACTTTATTTTGGAGATTTTTAAATCGAAAACGTAACTTGCTATGTTCTAATTATGTACAGGTGCAACAATAAACTTCCTTCAAATCGATAGTAGCTAAATATCCATTTTTAGGTATCAACTTTGAGGCTGTTCGATATCTTCAATCTTAAAATGACAGTTTGAAATATTCTTAACGGTCTTAAGTTAAGTATAAACTGTTTGCCACCTTTAGGTTTTGGTTCAAGAAATATTTTGGATATAGATTGGTCTTTACTTGATGAGCATCAATTAACAGCTCAGAGTTCAACTAACTTGTTTATTTCAATTGACATTTCTCGTTGTTCGGTGGGTGAAAAAACATTATCCGGAGGATATGTTTGACAAAATACTCGAAAAGAAAGAATCAAAAGACCATTTTGTATCCAATTTAAGACTACATCATTAGGAGTCATTTTTAGCTAACATTTTAAGAAAGTACTAGGTCATCCTGCATGTACCATACCAGACTCTTGTTCACGACAGACGACTTGGTCGGTTGCTGTGTCGGGTTCGGGTACTGACGCAGATTCTGAGCGGTCGGTTTTTTCCCTTCTAGTCCGCCCTTGCCAGTCTGGTATCGGGCAGGGCTGACCAGTTTACAGAGTTTTAGGTAGGACGACGGCTTGCCTGGGGAGTAGCCACTTTTGAGTTAGATGCTTTCTTTATTCATAGTCCCTGCTTCTCGATTGTCTTGGGAGACTTTATATTATGGGATAATTGATTTCCAAAAGAGTTTCATCTCTTTCAGCGTCTTGGATAACATGCAGAAAACTTTTAGCCAAACTTGGGGTTAACAACTTAATGTGGCTACTGGTATTTATATAATGCAGATCCGAAATAATTCGGCATGCATTGCCGAGGTATTGGATGGCGTGTTCCTTCTCGACCCCGCTTAAGAGTAAGTTTAGCGCTTTATTAATGGCAGTTATGCGGCATCCAAGTTGTTGGTGATGATTTTTTAACAACTTATCTCTCTTACCAAATCCAGGACTGCTGCAAATATGTCAGCTTAAGCTTCGGCACTTGCAATAATTTGCAAATTTTAATAAAATACCCTTTTTTTTTTCTTTTTGGCAAACCCTTTTTAGTTTTAGCAAAGGCAGCCATAGTTTGGGAAGATTTTCATGGATCTTATCACCAAATTTTGGATTATCAGTAGTAGACTCACCCAAAGCTTCCAAAAGTTTGGGGTCTAAATCTGGTTCTACAGAGTTCAGTTCTCCGGATGGCGGATCTAGGAGGATCTCGTCGGATCAAGGTATCGCAGGTGTGGTTGCCACTGCCAAAGTTTCCGTTGCCGGAACCTTAATGTCACAGTTGTGTATCTCTGCAGTAGTCTCGACTGCATTATCGGTACCTTGACACAATTCCAGATTTTAAAATGTGTATAAAACACTTTCATTTGGATTTCTGTAGGTAAGAGAAATGTTCTCCACTCGTTGTAGACTCGCAGTCTACCCCGATGTTGTTTCTTAATGTTATAGAAACAATTTAACAGTTTTAATAATAATCACACATCGTTGTAGACTCGCAGTCAGCCCCGATGGAATTTTTAAAACATTGTTGGAGACTCGCAGTCAACCCCAATGCAAATAATAAAGTAGTTATTGACTTGCAGTCAATCCCCATTAGTAATTAAAAACTGCGGTTAAATTTAAAATAACACTTACCTTCGTTATCAGATGAATCGCTTGAAATAATTCGTACTTTGCGATGTTTTCTAGCGTGACGTTCACGAAGTTCCCTGATTTTCCGCTCGTAGCGTTTAATTTTTTCGTCCGCCCTACTTTTGGGCATTATTTCGGCACTATCACGAACTTGTTAGTAGACGCGTGCAGTCGTCACTGTGCACGAAAAAGGAATGAGCTTAGAACGAAACTGACCGACCGTCAAGGGTCGGTAGTGAAAAAAAAAAAAAAAACGGTAGATGTTTTTGAAATCTGACATTCAATTGAGTGTCTTTAAAAGCGTGCAAAATCACCTGTAGAATTAGGATACTACATTGTAAATATTATCTGAAAAATGAAGCGATGAAATATAATCAGTATAAATAAACTTAAAATTGTTCATCAAAACATACAGGCTGTGATAAATAAACAATTTGAATTGGAGTTGTTCTTGAACTGTAGTTATATTGATATTGTTTGTCTTACTGAACATTGGTTAAAAGCCCATCGGTTCATGTTCAGCTTTAATAACCATCAGATTGCTAACTCATTCAGCAGAGTGAATATGATAAGGGGTGGCTCCCTAATAATTGTTCGTAACAATATCAAATTTAAAGAACAGGCTGATATTGTAAGCCTCTCTGCTGCGCGAGTTATTGAAATTGCTTGTATCGAGCTTGAGCAGTTCGTTGTAATAAGTGTCTACAGGCCCCCATCTGCTTCCCATGATATTTTTGAAAAATATATGGAGGAAGTTTTATTAAAGACTTGTCACAGTAACAAAACAGTTGTTGTCTGTGGAGATTTTAACATTAATGTTCTAGAGAAATCAGCTACAGTTAATAAATTTATGTCATTATTCAAGTCTTATAATTTGTACGCAAGATTCTTTAAGCCAACTAGAATAACTACCACAAGTGCCACCCGTTTAGACAACATCTTTACTAACTTAAGACCTTCTGACCATTTAATTATAAATGACTTAGACTCTCATCACTGTGGCCAGTTAGTTACTTTTCCTCAGAAAAGTGAAGTCAGAGCTCAAAGAAAACTTGTGAGTTTTGTTCCAGTAAATGAAAATCGTTTAGGACAATTTAAAAATAATTTAATTGAAAAGCTACCGGGCTTGCCTCATCACACCAACCCGGATCATGCGTATAGTGTACTATTTAACCTGATTAATTGTGAATTTATGAAAGTTTTCACAAAAAAACATTGCCTGTTAGCGACCGCCTTGTATTTAGTGACTGGGCAACCCCAGGTATGTATAAAAGCAGGGAAAAAATGTATGAATTGTATCAGGAACATATAACCATGATGAAAATTTTCAAGAATTTGTTAAATATTATTCAAAAACTTATAATAGAGCCTGTTCCTCAGCAAAAGCCTAACACATTAAAAATAAAATAAAATCTTCTAGAAATAAAATCAAAACAACTTGGCAAATTATAAATTCTGAAACTGGAAGAACTAAAGTACAAAATCGCGATTTCCATCTTAAAATTAACGATGAAGATATAAAGGCGGACTTGGAGGTAGCAACTGAGTTTGAGAATTTTTTTATTAATATTCCAATAATAACAACAAAAACTTTGTCTTCTTCCTCCACTTCTGCTTACGCCATACTAAAAGAATGTGTTCCAGAATGTGACAAACACTTTGAATTTACGTTTGTGACTGCTAAAGATATTATAGAATCTTTTAAGGATCTTGATGTAAAAAAAACTGCCGATCATTGGGGTTTGTCAGTATATACTGTAGCTTCAATAATAGATGTTATCGCACCTTTCTTAGCAATTGTTTTTAATTCTTGTGTCACATCTGGTATATTTCCTGATTTGATGAAACTTAGCAAAGTAATTCCACTGTTCAAATCTGGTAGTACTTAGGTTTTTAGGCAACTAAAAACCTAATTAGTCCGCAAAAATCCATTCTTTTCTAAAAATATCTCTGCTGCGGTTTAGTTATCTACAGGTGGTGGATAGACACTGTAACGGGCAACTTAACAAATATTTTCTGTTTCGGAGATAGTGTTTACAATGCTTGCTAAGATGATTATCACATAGCCATGTATCACGCCGCATGTTTCGTGTCAACGTACTTTAGTTGTTTTTGTCCTGGATGAGAAATCATCAAATGACCTCTTCCGCTCTGGTCGGAGCGGAAGAGCGTCTCACACTTTTACTGACTAAACCCATCCATGTTTCTTCACTTGCGTGGGCGCCAGGGCCACGGTTGCTTTTTTAACCAACCCGCAACCCTGGCCTAGCAAGCACCGGTCTTTGTTGAACCCGTCGCGATGTGCTGACATCTCTATGAGACGCGCGTGAAACACAACGCACCGTCAACCCGGGTCTGGTCCTTACCAAGCGGCGAGCTGCCTAATGCTCGTCGCCCGCCTGCCCGCGCGAGTCAACGTACTATCAAGACCGAAAGTCGAGTTACAATCTCAAAAAAGTATGGCCAAGCAATACTAGTTGTAGTTACGACCTTCTTCTGTAATAAAGTTTGATACACTCTCATACACTTTGACAACTTGCTGCCCGCTTATGATTATTAGGTACTACTAATTTCAAACACAACTAATAACAAAAACTTTTTTAAATGTTTATTGGTGATTTGTGAATGCTGACTACAAAAATATGTAAAAATATCGATCCGCATCTTAACGACCATACTTTCTTTTTTGAAACAAAGTCAATCACTAGTTCATAAAAAAATATTCTACTACCTATTAGCTGCAATAAGTAATCTCAAATAATAACAGCTGTTGTTGGTTGGTGAACATATAGTTACGACCGTTTGTGTGATTCGAATTACTTTTTAATCAATATGCAGGCTAATATCAGTATTGAAGCTAAGGCAAATATTGTGACCCCATATAGGATTCGTCTCAATAAATCTGAAATATCAAATGAAACCGCCATTTGTTTAAAAAAAACCCGCCACACATTTTTCCACCCACTACAACTCCTGAAAGCCAGAATCAACAGTGGAGACCGCTAGAAAAACGCCGAGCAATGAAGCTCGACGAGTCCCGGAGAAACGATTCAACTGTCTTGGGTCCCGCAACGAAATTAATCAGAAAAGAATAGCGGAGGAGTAAGAAAAGATATTTTTTTCCAGTTCCCTCCATAACAAGCAGGAGACAGAAAAGAACTAGGCCAATCGGCACAAAGGGACTTTACTGCAACTGGGAGAAGCCCAGATTGCCAAGCACCACGGAATAAAATTTGATTAAGTTAATGGGTCCTAAGTAGGTATGTGCTGTTACAATTGATTCCAATAATAGGTATGGCAAATACGCTATGGCTTTTGCGTGACTTGTTTTTATTATTATTTGGATAAGGTGCAAACCAATCGCTTGTTGAAAGTGTGTAATAAAATTGTTATTGTTTTAGAGAAATACTCTAAGCCGTTTAGGTCAAGATGTTGGAGGACGAAGGCAGCTTAAAGTGTCGAGAGAAGTGGAACGTAACGACAATATTTACCGTTGAATTTATTCCAAAACCACAAATGCAACCTCCCTTGTTCGCACGATTTAAAGGTTTACTTTAAATCATGCGAACAAGGGAGGTTGCATTTGTGGTTTAAAAATAAACTGGCGAGACTGGTGGAGACTTATCGAGTTAAACGAAAAAAAAAAAAACAATTTATAACAATCACAATGCAGTGCAATACAGAGTGTTTTAAATATTATATAAGTGGTTGTGAGTTCAAACCCAACAAATTACTTTTGGTAAATAATAAAAACAATAATTTCGGAATTCGAAAAGAAATAAGTTCGTTAAAGTTAGTTCAATAAACTAAGAAAGCGCTTGAATTATAAACTCCGAAAAAAGGCACTGCAAGATGGCAGCACTAGTAAAATGCTATACACGCAAAAAAATTGTAAATATAAAAAGTACTGTTTTACGTTCTATAGATTATTTTTTTATCTTTACGAAAATAAATAATTAAGCTATAACCACTTTAGTCATCATCATCACCATCATTTCAGCCGAAAAACGTCCACTGCTGGGCATAGGCCTCCCAAAAGGTTCTCCACGACGTCCGGTCCTGCGCCTCCCGCATCCAACGGTTTTCCGCGACCTTCACCAGGTCGTCGGTCCACCTTGTCAGTTTAGTGATAACATATAATATAATAATTATCACATCTAAAAACCAAGAATGATTTTTATAATTTTTACCATAACAATATCATAAGTTTGTCAGGGATTACTTTTATATAAAACATTACAACGCTGCCATATCAACGTTTGTTTCATTTATTAGTATAAGTGTATCTACACCTAATAATATATAACTTTATAATATATTGCATTATAATATTTATGTTTATTCTTTGTTATTATATTACATCTATATTAAATTAAAACATATAATTAAAACCTTTTTTGGTATAAATAATCAATAAATTTTCCTATTCGTTTAAATATTATTTGCAAACATTTTTACTTTAAAATACAAATCAATTATCATAATGTTAAATTATATGAAACAAGAAAAAGATTTGCTATTATTAAGGATTGAACCCACAATCGCACGCTTATGATAGCATCATTGTTAAATGCAGCCGCTAACATAACTTCAAATGAAGTAACGAAATTTTGCATTACTTTAAAGAAAGACGAAGACTACTGTTATACCTTTACAATGTTTGTGGAATGGCTTAGCAAGGCTCAGATGTGCCACGTCAGCATTATGGGTTACAGTACGTCATTCATGAGCCCAGCGGGGCAGTCGGTTCTAAATCTAGGTACGGGTCGGAGGTCCTAACTCTTACTATTTCTACTATTACTGTATTCTAAATTCTACTAATTAATTAAATCCTATTTTAGCTTAAATAATAGTTTTTTTTAAAAAACAAGACTCCTAAGTCTCGTATAATATTTGGTGGCAGCGGTGGGATACGAAAATCCCCTACACGAATACGTCTTCGAAGAAAACTGAAGTGCCAGTGAAATCAAGTGTTCATAAATATTATAAATCTACTTCGAAACTGCTAAAAGTTAAAGCAAGTTCCAAAACCAATAAGTGTCGTGTCAGTAAAAGAAATCGAAGTGCTCAACCGACACCCTATCTTGAGTGTTGCATCCCGCAACCGAGACCGGCTTTCACCCTCTACTGGTCCAGAGGTCTACTACAACTGCTGTTCAGCTGTTTACCGCTGGAGAAACGGTCACGATGTTCCTGAATATCCTCACAATGATGGCGTTCCTGTTAGTGATCTAAAAAGTCAACTACATCTACCTTGGCCGTTATTACACGAATATTAGAATTAACTCAGAGTACTATTCCTATCTTACTATTTTAATACCATAATTTTATTATACACTGCTCATACATGGTAACCGATAAAACCTTATTGTACAGCTACTGATTATTTTGTTTAGACTACGCGTTTCGATTATGCGTCTATAACACTGAGTCACTTATACAAAGTAGCATAAGCTATAGGCTATTTCTTGTTATTAAGATAAGTTGTATTTTATTGTGTAAAATCAAATCATGGCTTTTAAACATGAAACAAAGGAGGAAAATTCCAATGGTTCTAGGAATACAAGGGTCGAAATTGAAGAAAAATAGAACTCGGTATTCTATTCCAATTCACCAAACCATTCGATGGCTCCAGGGAGAAGTTAAATCCCTTTATCACTAATTGCCAGAGCGCTTTTGATATAGCTACTATTAAACGTAAGTTGTGTCAGAAAGCATTTTATAGTGTTAAAGATTATATTGACGACAAAAAGGCTTGGGCTTGAGCTGCGTCCGATTTCTATGCTTACACTGATTGTTCTTTTATTTTTCCTCTTGTAGTTTTAATTTGTAATTGTTTGTTTTTTTTTTTAACTCAAAGCTAGTACACACTATGTATCCAGGCATATTATACGTTACGGAATTGCATCGCTGACAGGGGTATTCGGCACTGGTGAAGCTACACAGGAGCTAAACTTAGCATTCGGTAACACCGTTGGAGCTGCTGAACCTTGGACAAAACTGTGTCTGCATTGTGTAGATTAAATTTCTTAGTATTGTATAATTGCATGGAACACGTGTGAGCATAATGTACTTGCTGTAAAGCATCTATTTGTTGGGTTAGTCTTTTATTGACTTGATTGTGCTATGGCTGTTGAGAGTATGTCATGCTCACTCAAATGTCTCGCTAGTGGTGGCGTGTGTGTTGGATCATTAGGTTCCCTTCAATATGGTTGAGCTGAATGATGCTGATCCATACGTCATGTTCGTGAACGGACGCCGTCAGAGGGGACTGGCCATCTCTTAGCTGCTACGGCGTATTTTAATTTCTGAATTGTTTTTTTTTTTTCCATAATGGACGCTCTCAGCGTACAATATATTTCTGCATAGTTCTCACACGATTGATTTCAAAACGAATGATGTAATCAAATATTTGTATCAATAGCTTGATAATTTAAAAGAGTGTCCATGGAGTTTCTTGCCCGTTCTTCTCTATAGGCACCTACTCTTTGGAATGGGCGACTAGCTTCACCTTACTGACTGACCGACCTTCTGACAATTCAAAAGTGCCTGTAACTGGTTTATTTTAAATAAATGCTTTGATTTTGATTTTTACTAAAACTCAAAAATCTATTCTTTTCAAATACATTCTAAGTCAATTAACAGATAAAGCTGAAACTACATGTAGTGTCAAAGAGTTCGAGTCCTTTGATCAATTCATCGAGTTCCTAAAGCATCAATTTGGTGAAGGAAAACACTATGCTCATTTACTCACTGAACTTCAGGATTGTAAACAAAACTCTTCTGAAACGGTTAATCAGTTTTCATTAAAAATAGAAACATGTTTAGCGAAATTACTGACGGAAATAAACATTTCTATTCCACCAAAACGTAAAACAGAGTTAGCAGGTCGTGTAGCTGCAATGCAAGATCTTGCACTTCACACCTTCATAATAGGTCTCTTACCACGGATATCACAAGTCGTTAGATGTCGCAACCCCGACTCGCTAAATTCCGCTATAAGTTTCGCAGTCGAAGAAGAGAAAATTATATCTAGCATCTAAAAAAGATCCGCATCCAATACTCACTCCAACAATGACAGATTCAAAAACATTAATTATCGCCGTGATTCCCAATCGTCGCGTTTTCTAAATCCGCGGAATCACCAATCTGATCATTCAAAAGTAAATACCAACGATATGATATGTCGTTACTGCAAAAACATAGGCCATACTATTGAAAATTGTCGCAAAAGACAATACAACAACAGTAGAAATCAATCTACTGCTTCTACTTCCGATGGCCGTCAACCTAATTCTACACAAACTTCAAATTCTAGGCCAACACGTAAAGTTTTCGTCTTAAAGTGAAACGAGGAAGATAATCTAGATGAAATCAATCAAAATGATTTAAACGAGTAAAATTTCCTGAACGGTATCGCGCAGGAAATTCGTCTTACCATACTAAAGCCGATGCCCCTTTCTTCACTGTATCCCCTGGATCAATTACTAAATCCGATGAATCGCGTACTAAATCCACTGTATCTGCGAAAACAACAAATCCTAAATCCACTGAATCTATGAACAAAATAAATACTAAACCCACTGAATCACTTACCAAACCCACTGGGTCTTTGAAAAAACAAATTACAAAATCCACTGAATCGCACACTAAACCCACTGTATCTATGAAAAATCCGTTTACTAAATCCACTGTGTCTATGGAAAAACCATTTACCAAATCCTCTGAATCGCTTACTAAATCCGCTGAATCACATACTAAATCCACTGTATCTATCAAAAATCAGTTTACTAAATCCACTGTATCTATGGAAAAACCATTTACCAAATCCTCTGAATCGCTTACTAAATCCGCTGAATCACACACGAAATCCACTGAATCTAAGAAAAAACCCACTACTAAATCTACTGAATTACTCACTGAACACACTGAATCCGCTATTCCTACCAAATCCTTTGAATCGCTTACTAAATCCACTGAATCTAAGAAAAAACCCACTACTAAATCTATCCAATTACTCACTGAACACACTGAATCCGCTATTCCTACCAAATCCTGTAAAGTGCAAAATCCAAACATGAAATCGACCGACTCTACTTCCATTCTAAATCGTAACATATCCTCAGATAACTCACCACATCTGAAACAGAAAACAAATGTGAAAATCTATAAAATACATCAAAACACAGAGAAAAGATATTTACCTCACGTAATAATCGATACTCCGGTTGCCGATAAGCCTTTATCCTTCTTAATTGATACAGGTTCCTGCATAAGTCTGCTGAAATTAGATTCTATGTCCAAAGTCCCAAAGTTAAGTGATGATATAATAATCCGGTGTTTCCGTCGGACTACAATTTGAGTGTCTTCAAGGCTAGAGTGAATAGGCTCTTAATAAACTAGTGCGCTTTACCATCAACGATTGCGTCACTGCTTACCATCAGGCGGGATTGCGGTCAAGCGCTGGTTTATATTTTAATTAAAAAAAAAAAATCCTCAAAGGAATTGATCCTGGAGACGAAACAACTTCAACCCTAGGCAGTTTTAAAATGCAAACATTCAAAAAACATGGCAAACCTTATATCCATAATTTTCACGTTGTCAAAGATATTAGCCTAAGTTTCGACGGCATCATAGGTAACGACCTCCTGAAAAATTTAGGTTGCCAAATCGACTATCTTCAAGGAACTTTACAGATAGATGTTCGAAACATGAAGAATCATTGCCTCCTATGCACGTTTCTACAAGAACTAAAAAGGTTCTCCAGCATCTTAGGATGTCTCACCTCAATGAAGAGGAATATAATGCCCTATTACAAGTCTGTACAGACTTTTCCGATATCTTCCATCTTCCTGGCGATAAGCTCACACACACTACAAACGCCGAACACAATATCAGAACAAATACAGATATCCATATTCAAACTAAATCTTATAGATTTCCTGAATGTCATAAAAAAGAAGTTGAAAATCAAATTAACAAAATGCTTGAAGTAAACATCATAACACCTTCTAATTCACCATGGTCCTCACCCATTTGGGTTGTGCCCAAAAAGCTGGATACTTCGGGACAACAAAAATGGAGAATCGTTATTGACTATAGAAAACTCAATGACATTACTATTGGAGAAACATATCCTATTCCACAAATAACTGAAATTTTAGATCAATTGGGGAAAAGTCAATACTTCACAACTTTAGATTTAGCCTCAGGCTTCCATCAGATTCCTATGTACGAGCAAGACGCTCCCAAAACTGCCTTTTCTATACCACAAGGTCATTTCCAATTTTCAAGAAAGCCATTCGGATTAAAAAATGACCCTTCTACTTTTCAAAAAGTAGTGAACACATGCTTGTGTGGACTTCAAGGCTCACGATGCTTTGTCTATTTAGACAACATTGTAGTGTACTCACCTGACTTACCAAGTCACATTCAAAATCTGTCCGCTGTTTTCGATAGGCTCAGGAACTATAACCTGAAACTCCAACCAGATAAATGCGAGTTTCTTTGCAAAGAAGTGACTTATCTTGGTCACCTCATCAACACAGACGGTGTTCAACCAAATCCTAGAAAAGTCAAATGTATCACTGAATTTCCAAAACCAAAATGTCCAAAAGATATAAAATCTTTTGTTGGACTCGTATCTTAGTATAGACGTTTCATACCTGACTTTTCCAAACTAGCAAAACCATTAACATCTCTCCTAAAAAAGGACACACCGTTCAATTGGAACAATGAACAACAGCTCGCTTTCGAAAACTTAAAAACTAAATTAGTGACGTCACCGGTGTTAGCATATCCCGATTTTACCAAACCCTTTATCCTCACCTGTGACGCTTCCAACTTCGCTGTTTCGGCATCCCAAGGTCCAATCGGAAAGGACCGTCCAATCGCTTACGCGTCTCGAACACTCAATAAGGCTGAGTGTAACTATAGCGTTACTGAAAAAGAATGCTTAGCTAAAATCTTTGGAACTAAAGCCTTCCGACCCTATCTATACGGAAATCGATTTACCATAGTCACTGATCACAAACCACTACAGTGGTTTTTTAACTGCAAGGATCCCGGCTCTAGGCTAGTACGCTGGCGAATCAAATTAGAAGAGTTTGACTATGATATTGTATACAAGAAAGGGAAAATGAATACTAACGCTGATGCATTGTCTCGATTTCCAGTTAACCCTACTCAAGGTAAACCTTCGACAACCTCTGATCCTCAATTACTAGACCTTGACGCTGAATTCGATGATCCTTTAGAGGATCCTTTTATAATTTTTCCAACTCCCATTCCGTTCTCTTTCGAAGATAACGACCTACTAAATCAAGAAATAAATCCCGACTCTAATATACTACAAAACCCTATACCGCAAAATGAACCAATACTATCTCCAGATCTAATAGATCTAGGACCAAACTTACCTTATCTTGAGACTAGCCCTAACAGTGCTGACCTTAACCTTGACTTCGACTCGTTACAAATTTCCTCACCAAATGAGCAATCAAATCTAAATGAAGAGAATTATTCCCAATTCCTAAAGTCAAATAAAAATAATACTTACAACACAATTCTAAAAGAACATAACGAAAGCCTTCTTAAAACAACATGTAAGGTAATATTAATTCCTACATCAATAGACTTAGACGAATCAAATCCCTACATCCCCGAAATTCTCCTAAATTCTGGCAACGAAGACGAAATCCTTAATTCTGAAAAAGAATTATACCACTTTCTAAAAACTGAATACGACGGCAAAACTGATCCATTTGATAATCACTCCTATATCAAAATCTACAATATCCTAACTCATATTTTTCACAACACAAACATTCAAATCCACGTTTACCTAAATAAAACAATATACCCTACTCTGAGTGAAAGACCCAAAATCATGCGTGAAAACCACGATATTCCTACAGCCTGACACTTAGGCTCGACACGAATGTACAACAGAATACGAGAACAATTCTATTGGAAAGGCATGCAAAGCGACATAGAAGACTATGTCAAGAAATGTAAACTATGTCAGGAAAATAAAGCACTGAGAAAATTAAATAAGGCCCCAATGGAAATCACTTCTACATCCACAGCACCGTTTCAAAGAATAGCACTGGACATAGTAGGACCTTTACCCGAGTCCGGTCCTGCTAAACTAAAGTATATACTCACCTTACAAGAATGATGATCTTACTAAATATTCAATCGCTTACCCGATACGTAGTACAACCGCCGAAGAATCTAGGGATTGTCTTATTCATTTTATATCCTTATTCGGAATTCCTAAATCTATCTTAACTGATCAAGGTACTAACTTTACGTCCGACCTTTTTAAAACAACTTGCAAATTTCTTAAAATTAAACAATTATGGTCATCGCCTTACCACCCTCAGACGCAAGCAGCTTTAGAATGTAGTCATTCGACTCTCAAGGAATATTTAAAATCCTTCGTAAATACAGACCAAGACAACTGGCCGACTTATGTCTATACATCTATGCTGACATATAACACGACGGAACATTCAACGACAAAATTTACTCCTTACGAGCTAATATTTGGTCATAAACCCTTTATTCCTAACTCCATCTATGAAACTGAACCTAACACAACCTATTCAGACTATATTAGAATGTTACAGCATAAATTTAAGCACACTAGAGAAAAAGCCTTGGAAAATATTGTTACGAATGCACCTTATGTCGAGGGCATAAGGTTCAATATCGCGTGACATGCAGTGTGCAACTTTTAAGCCCTGTAACTCGAGATCTAGACATTGTCTAGGTGTAATATAAAAACGCATTCCTAGACTTAAGGTGGCCTATCGAATGGTACAGGTTTCATCAATTTTGTCAACTAAGTGACGACATCGAAATTTCTAGAAGCCCGTTTCCGGGAATTACCGTAGGTACCTAGTGAATGTACTCGAAGTTATGCGCTATTATTATTACGTCTAGACGGTTCTGGAATGTTCGATCAGCTGGCCTATATATAGCGCCGTGACGCCGGCGCCGAGTCAGTCTGCATTCGACTACCGAGACGAAAACAGCGACAATTAAGAAGCGATCTTTGAGAATACCTACTGCGACAACTGTAACGAGAACATTGAGTACTACGTGAAGAAACATCTGTAGTGTTATTGTGTGTTTACAACACGGACTTCGTGGACGTAAGTGAAGACTTCGGTGCAACGTCAGCAACATTCTACTTGTCATTGCCTACAATCGACTGTACCTTCGTTGCCAATAAACTTCGTAACCCTTAACCGGTATTTTAGTACCCCTAGCCCGTAACAATTGGTGTCAGAAGCGGAATGCCGGTCACGCCAAGGGAAGACGAAAGAGTTCGTACGCGACGACAAGCAGCGATGGATTTGGCGCGTCAAGAGGAAGAATCATTTTGTGTCCCTGCACCCGAAACAGAAGCGGCCGTCGTATCACCCATAAGTGCGCCTATTACCAATTTAAAGCTAACAGATCGGTCGACCTTGCATACGTTCAAAACATTAAAGTCAATGATAAGCATACCACAGGCATAGAGGAAACAACAGAAGTACTAATTAATACACTTATCCCTGATGATTCACCGGCTAACGATAGCGACTACCACCAACAGATTCGAGCGTGGGCTCCTGTGCCACCTGAATCACCAATGTCAGACGTACAATCCAATGACGAATTTATAAATATTGTTAGGAAACTACCGGTCAACAAATCATCAGGTGAAGATAAAATATCTAATAGGATGATTAAAGAAGCGTGTAAAACAGCGGGTGATGCCATCTTAACTGTATACAACCGATGCATTGCTGAAGGCGTTTTTCCTCGTAAATGGCGACGCGGTTTCATACGAATAATACCAAATTGTGGTGACAAATCACCGGATGATCCGAAGTCATATCGTCCTATCACACTTCTACCATCTTTGGGGAAACTTCTTGAGCGCCTCATCATTCCACGTTTACTACCGAACGGTCTAAAATTTCATAGTAATCAATATGGCTACACCACAGGTTAATCTACAGTTGACGCGGCGCTTTTTGTCAGAAGAACCGTTAACCAATCCGAAAACAAGTACGTAATTTGGATCTTCCTGGATATTTCTGGGGCTTTTGATAACGCTTGGTGGCCTATGCTGTTGCTAAAATTAAAAACCCGCGGTTGCTATAGAAACATATATAATCTCGTTTACTCGTACTTTTTAAACGGTTCCGCGGTACGTAAGCTCGGTCATTTTTCTAGTACTAAAACAATAACCATGGGATGTTCTCAGGGTACAGTTGTCGGTCCTTATTTATGGAATTTGGGTTTTCATAACTTCCTCGCAATCCCGCTTCCTTGAGGCTGTTTACTTACTGGTTACGCGGACGATGGCCTACTGCTCATTCAGTCAAGTACCCGAGCTGGACTTGAGAACTTGGCCAATACTTGCCTAAATTTTATATCTCAGTGGGGTGATCGTAACCGCCTAGCGTTTGAGCCGCATAAAACCTATCAAATTCTACTTAAAGGTAATCTTAAATCATTGCTTACTATTAAATTTAATAACGTTCCCGTTAAAAAACAGCAATCCGTATGCTACCTTGGTATTATTTATTTATTTATTTATTCTTTATTGTACACCAATCAAACATCGAACAAAATACATGGAACATAAAACATACAATGGCGAAAAAGCTAAAAGGAACTTTTATGCCCTAACTAGAATATCCAAAGCAACTTGGGGTCTATCATTCCTAACTTTTAAAACTATATATGGAGCTACCTACTTAGGATGTATGTGCTACGGTGCACCTATTTGGGCCGATAGGGCCAGCATAGGGGCGGCACGACGTAAACTGCTTTAAAGCCAACGTTTGGCATTGATATTTTTATGCAAGGCGTATAGAACAGTCAGTACTGAAGCCTTACCAGTACTGGCAGATGTACTTCCAGTCGATCTTGAGGTACAGCGACGTGCTTCAAAGTACTACTCCGCGAGGGAGGAGGCCATGGACACTAATTTTGTTACACAACGCGACTTTAATAATATTTCTAGATTACTTAAACCTCAGACTGAAGTCTGGGTGGACCTCTTATCCGAATGGCAAAGTAGGTGAGATAATTCCATCAAGGGCCTACCTCCATCTATTCTTTCCATCCGTTGGCGATCGGCTGGCTAAGACGTGGCTGGAGGTTGACCACTGCGTTGCCCAATTTCTCACAGGTCATGGCAACTTTAAAAGTAAACTGTATTCTTTTAAACTAGTTCCTTCGCCTTTGTGTCAATGTTCTACATCGAACTGTGAATTTGAACAGTCCGCACATCACATCTTGTGGAAGTGTGTTCTTTGGCAGAATGAACGCAATATTATGTCGGATAGTGTACAAGTTACAACCGGAGTTGTTTATTATACGGACCTTGTAGAAACTAGAACCAATTTCAGTGCGTTCAGGCGCTTTTGCCATAACTATTATTGGAATCAATTGTAACAGCACATACTTAGGACCCATTAACTTAATCAAATTTTATTCCGTGGTGCTTGGCAATCTGGGTTTCTCCCAGTTGCAGTAAAGTCCCTTTGTGCCGATTGGCATAGTTCTTTTCTGTCTCCTGCTTGTTATGGAGGGAAGTGGAAAACATATCTTTTTTCTTACTCCTCCGCTATTCTCTTCTGATTAATTTCGTTGCGAGACCCAAGACAGTTGAATCGTTTCTCCGGGACTCGTCGAGCTTCATTGCTCGGCGTTTTTCTGGCGGTCTCCAGTGTTGATTCTGGCTTTCAGGAGTTGCAGTGGGTGGGAAAAAGTATTGCAGGTTTTGTCCCAAAAAAAAAGGTATATTTACACATTTATAATATTGATTACCTTAATAAAATAACAAGGTGATTTATTTAGTGTGTCTTTTTCTTAACAATCCGGTATCGTTATACTATCCCCTACATTAAATTAATTAGCATCGCACAAAAAAAATTACTTTCACAATAGATCTTTTATTGAGACCTTCGGTCCTAGGTGGTTTCGATCGTAATATATGTACATTCATCATTTGCTTAGCATTTTTCAAACTTTCTTACGGTCCTTGTTGTCTTTAATAAATATAAGATAAGATCATTGTGTAGACATTGTCCTCAAATTCACTTTACAAAAAATGAAACTGCAGTAGTACAACTATGTACGTAACCATGAGTCCCATAAAAGATATCGATAGTCTGGTGTCTACAGTAAATAGCCTACATGCTGTCATCTTGCTGAAGGTGCAGTTGACTTGCAATACGCGCTTGCACAGATGGTTCACACTCTCTGAAAAGAAAATTTAGAAGTTTTATAAAGTGAATATTACTTACTCCATTTTATTTATTAAGATTTTGTTATTGGGTTCAAATTACAATTTCAAATATTTTTCCCAAAAACCTATTTTGTGAGATGAAAAGTCATATATATTTTTGAAGACTTATATTGAGCTCGTGGAGGACAAATGAACAAATGACACAGACAATGTCGAAGATGCTCCAGAAGTGACCCAGATAGAGCTGAGAGAGGTAGTACGTAGGCTCATGCCAAAAAAAATACCGCTCCAGGAGCCTACGGCTTACCGTGAAAAACATAGGTTTTGGCTTTAGGGGCTCTAGGGCCTCCAATGAGAGGGCTACTAAGCGCATGCTTGGAAAGGGGTCAGTTCCTATTTCGTTGGAATACGGGGAAACTGTTCTTTTTCAAGCTGCCAGTGCTCCTGCGAACTCGTGCTACTTGACGAGGTAGGCAAGTTTTTTAACCAACTTAGAAAAGGAGGTTATCAATTCGACCCATATGTATGTAACCCAAATTTCAAGTGTATGTATGTATGTATGTTTTTTTGTTTGTGCGCGCATATTTCCGGAACTGCAGGTTCGATTTAAGTTATTTTTTTTATTGTAGTATGTATTGTTCAGCTTAGGGAATACTATAAGTTTTATCAAAATCGGTTCAGTAGTTTTAGAGATAGGGATTTTTTTCGTATTGACGAGAACTTATTCTAACATGGGTTATGGTTGGTGGTCTAACCCGCATGGGTTCCGATATATTTTTTTAATTTGCTCCGGTTCTATTGGTCGCAGCGTGATGTTCTGTAACCTAAAGACTTCCTGAATCATTGAGCTATCTAACGCAAAAACGCAAAAAACAAACAGACAAACTTCAGCTATATATATTTTCAAAATAAAAAGTGTAGATTTTTAATTTTTTTAAATTCATTATGTCCCATGTTTAACATGGTACGTACTTCTACCAATGTTCGCTACAATCAATGGCCAAAGGAAAAAAAACTTACTTGCACATCTCGTATTCATGACAGCCTGTATACACGCTTCCCCAGCTTCGCCCACAGATTCATAAAACTTCTCACATTGCATGCATTTTATACATACAACTGTTAGATCCTTTAAAATCAATACGAATGGTCCACTGACAATAAGCCAAAAAGACTGGCCCGGCTGGAAATAATGAATAACTTAAATGTGCACAAACGACTTATCAAAATGAGATACATAATATTTATTTTATGAAATGTAAGTAAATTGGACATGTCAGTCAAAGGACCTGTGGTAGTTACAACAGACCGTACTCAGTTAAGTACAAGAAGGATCTGTTGAGACCACAAATAAATGAAACGACGATTTTAAAAAGTTGGTTGGGACAGACTTATCCCTTACAGCGCAAAGGTAATTCATTCACGAAGAGTTTCGATTACCAGTACTTGAATTATTGCCGTGTGGTTCATATACTAGGCAATTGAAGTACGTAATGTCTTTGTGATCTTTCTTGTAATTAATGTATGTGTTTTTTTTTATTTTAATACATTAGCCTTTTAGTACAAAATCCAAAAAAGTTGGTGTATTACCTTTATAATAATTTAGTACTTACTTCGTTTTCTGACAACGTCGTGTCTTTCAAATACATCAAATGATCCTGCAGAAATAATAAACAACGACTAAATGTGCCGATTGTGATCCATAATATCTACAAAATCAAACATTGCAATTAGAATGAAAGCACGAAGAACAACTCAAATATAAATTAAAGTATGAAGATTTTTGCACACATCAACTTACCAATAAACGGAAACAAGTTTTACACAAAGAGTATGCTTTCATGATCTTTAAATAGATCTTAAACATATTTTCACAATATACACCATTTTCTTCTACAACGCTTATTACAATAAGTACATTTTTACACCATTCCTTGAGATAGATAACTAGCAATTCTATAATACGAATAGTATATATTTGATTTAAATCACATGCAATGACCAATATTGTGGCGGCTACATCTAAGTATGTTATTGACACTATCGCAGTATGAGCAATGGCCACCGAGATACTAAAAGTTAATATAGACAGAACTGAGATCCAATTCCAAATAATATAAGTTTGAAGACTGCTACATTTATCAAAGCTCCTATTAATTTCTTGGATACTCAAGATGAGGGAGATGTTACTAAGACTAAGGCCCATGTTACAAATGATTAGCATTATGGTGCCGACAGTAAAGAAAAAGACAAAAAATAAATACATATTATTATACTCTATGGCGTTATTCGTCTTAGAAGCATAAGGAGAAAAGCTATAGATCCTCAACACATTGAAAAATAAACAAATTAAGAAGAGCAATATAGAATACTTTTTCTCACACGGAGTTATATAATTATCTCTTATTTTGTATTTTGAAGAGAGGAATACTGAGAGCGGCATGTTGAAAGGCTGAATAATTCTTTTAATGTCCTTATCCAGTCTGTTATTGAGAAATAATTTGTCTGGAGCCATTGAAGTTCTCCTCATTATTGTTTTGGTTGTATTATTCTCTGACCTTAGACTACAACTGAATACCTAACCAGACAGGGTACAGGTGCCAGGTGAACTAAAATAGATTAATATGATTTTTTTAATAATAGCAATAGCTACCTTTTTTGTTGATTGTTTAGAGTTAAATTAAGTATAAATAGTTTTTGATATATATTTACTAGCATTGGCATTGAGTGAAAGTGGTTCAATAAAGAAAATTAGATTAAAAAATATTGAAGAACCAATGCTGGGATCCTTCTCAATATGAGAGGAGACCTGTGCCCAGCAGTGGGACGATAAAAAGGTTGATGATGATGATGATGAATGCTGGGATATACAATCATTTTTCTTCAATAAGGAGTGGGCTGTGATCTACTATGTGAGCCCGGGATGTCAAAAATCTTCAAATTTCTGTTACGACATTTCATAGTCCGTTTCTCATGATGTTTCCCTTCATCGTTTTGAGAGTAACGGTGGTGAAATTATTTACACTCAGTAAAGCACTTGCGTGGGTTCACATTATTAATGAACCAACACAGGTCTTGCAGTTTAAAATACCTATCAAGAACATTTTTCGGCAATCAAAACTGATCATTCAACATTTAACGTTGACAATAATTGTAAAACGGTCAAATAATAAACAAACCGAAGTAGCAACTGGTGGACGGTGGACAGGGTGGCTGTATTAGAGCAGGTGACCGTTGTGGTGTCGGGAGAACACGACGCGGCATACGGTGGCAGAGTGTGCCGCTTGGGAGGAGCTGCGCCATGCCTTCATCTCTGAAGTAGGCAGTGACCTGTCGCTGCCGGCCGTAATCAAGTCGATGGTCGGCAGCGAAGAGTCCTGGGATGCAGTGGTTTCCTTCTGCAAAACAGTCTTCTCGTAGAAGGAGGTTGCGGAAAGGGAGAAGAAGATCTCTTCTTCTCACCCGACCCACAGCTGTACCGGACGTTGTGTATCCCCTAAATGGGTCTAGGGGCGACAGACACGGGGACATCTGTCGGCCCCCAAACATCAGGACCCGAGGTGGCGGCGCAAAGTGTTCCACGAGCGCCACTCTTAGCCGTCACGGGGGGAGTCCTACACCTCACTCCCCTCCTCAGGGGCGTGCACAGAGATATCTGATGGGGTATGCATGCATTATGATAGTCGCGGTGGCCTAGTGGTTAAAATACAAGCCTCTCAGGTATGAGTGCACGGGTTCGATTCCAGTTCAGGCAAGTACCAATGTAACTTTTCTAAAGTTATATGTACTTTCTAAGTATATCTTGGACACCAATGACTGAAGGTGAAGGAAAACATCTTGAGGAAACCTGAACTTTAAGTCTGAAATCGCCAACCCGCATTGAGCAAGCGTGGTGATTACGCGCAATCCTTCTCTGTAAGAGCGTAGACCTGTGCCCAGCAGTGGGACGATTAAAAGGTTGATGATGATGATGCATGCATTCACTACCGAAATCTCTGTGCTTATACAACCTTATTTTTTCTTTATACGAAACCTGAATATAGTTTGTTCAGATTTTTTTTTTTTAATAATTATAAACTAGCGCTTGACTGCAATCCCGCCTGATGTTAAGCAGTGATGTAATCGTGGATGGTAAAGCGCGCTAGTTTATTAAACCAATTCACTTTAAAAGCTTAGTGAATAGGAAGAAAGACGGCAGTTGAGCGAGGTGGTGCAATATTTTCGCGGGGCGATGACGCAGACCTGTGACACGTCCATGCCCCGCGTCCACCAACAGTCCGCAAGGCGCAACGTGTACTGGTGGAACGATGACATTGCGCGGTTGCGCGTCCAGTGCGTCGCGGCTCGCCGCCAGTACACGCGCTACCGGAGACGACGTTGATGGGATCCCGTCGAGGAAGCCTCATCCCAGCCAGCCACAGAGTCTCCTGGGCCGCGCGGTACACCCCATACCGCGCGGCCCAGGAGACTCTGTGGCTGGCCATCGGCGACTCTAAGTCGCGGTCCAGGGAAGAGCTGCTGGGGTCCCTAGATCGGGACCCGTGGGGGCGCCCCTACCGTTGGGTACGGGGCAAGTTGCATCCCTGGGCGCCCCCACTGGTGCAAAGTATGCAACCCCAGCTGCTGGAGGCGGTGGTATCCACCCTCTTCCCTGAGCGGGCGGGACATGTTCCCCCGGCAATGGTTTCACCCTCAGCCACAGACTCTCCAGAAGAAGAGGGCACCGATGTCCCCGTGGTGACGCAAGCAGAGACGGGAGCGGCCGTGCCTCGGCTCCAGGCCAGGAATAAAGCGCCCGGACCCGACGGAGTTCCTGGCCGAGCTCTCGTCCTGGCTCTGAAGGAGCTAGAGCCCCAGCTGAGGGGGCTCTTCACGGCATGCTTTAAGCAGGGTCACTTTCCCAGTGTGTGGAAGGAGGGGAAGCTGGTCCTGCTCAGGAAGGAGGAGCGCCCCGCGGACTCTCCGTCCGCGTATCCGTCCATAGTGATGCTCGACGAGGCGGGCAAATTTTTGAGCGCATTATCGCAGATCGCCTCGTCGGCCACTTGTGCGGAGAGAGGCCGAACCTGGACGACAACCAGTTCGGTTTTCGTCGGGGGCGCTCCGCCATAGACGCCATCATGCGCGTGAGAGCCCTGGCGGAGGATACGGTGTCCCGGGGTGGGGTGGTATTGACGGTGTCTTTAGACATTTCCAACGCCTTCAACACCCTACCCTGGAGCTGTATTAGGGAGGTCCTGAAATACCATCGGGTGCCTTCCTACCTCCGCCGCATAGTAGGGGCTTATCTGGAGGACAGATGCGTCATCTATCGGGGACGTGACGGTGCCTGTCGGCAACAAATGTCGTGCGGTGTTCCACAGGGATCGGTCTTGAGACCGCTCCTGTGGAACATCGGCTACGACTAGGTGTTGAGAGGCGAGCTCCCGTTGGGCGCCGACTTGACGTGTTATGCGGACGACACGCTTGTCACTGCCCGGGGGAGCTCGTACAGGGAAGCGACGTTGATAGCCACGGCTGCGGTGTCACAGGTGGTGAACCGCATCCGGCGCCTGGGCCTAGAGGTGGCCCTTGACAAGTCGGAGGCCATGGTTTTCCATGGCCCCCGGCGCGCGCCGGACCCGGGATCACATATCGTGGTCATTGGGGCCCGGATAGCTGTCGAGTTCACCATGAAGTATCTGGGATTGGTGCTCGACAGCAGGTGGGAATTCGGGCCCCACTTCCGACGGCTGGCGCCCAAGCTGACGCTTTTCAACGTTGCTTCCCAACATGGGGGGCCCGAGCGCCGCCTGTAGGCGGTTGTACGTAGGAATCGTGCGGTCCATGGCCCTGTATGGGGCCCCTGTGTGGGCGATGGACCTGATGGCCGGAACACTCGCCATTCTGCGCAGAGGGCGATGGCCGTCAGGGTCGTCCGTGGGTATCGCACGATATCCTACGAGGCGGCTTGCGTCCTGGCCGGATCCCCGCCCTGGGACCTAGAGGCGAAAGTACTCGCGTCATTGTACCGATGGCGCGAGGAAGAGCGGACACGGGGCTCCAGTCCGGTGCAGCGGCAGATCGAGCTGCGCCGAGAGGAGCTCCGTCAGGTCCTGGTGGCGGACTGGCGGCAGAGGCTTATGCGCCCTACCGCCGGCCTCGCTACCGTCGAGACGATCCGGCCAGTACTCGACGACTGGCTCGGGAGGAGGCACGGCTCCCTGTCGTTCAGGGTGACGCAGGTACTGTCGGGGCACGGCTGCTTCGGCAAGTACCTGCGTCGCTTAGGCAGGGAGCCGGACGCTCGGTGCCACCACTGTGTGTTCCCTTTTTTTTGTGATTTTTTTTTTTATTGCTATGACGTGGCCAGTCTTATGACATAATATGCTTTTGTGTGAAGGAATTATTTCCGTATTAAGTCTTAACGAATATATTTTGAATGTGTGTCTTTGAGCGTCATCAAACATTTTTATAGCGCGATTCCGCAACGCATAATATTTTCAGATCAGATCAGATCATATTTTCAATACATCTGTATTGAAAATATGATCTACTGCCCGGTTCGAATCATGGCCGCGCGGGGAAAGCACTGTTTCATATAATATATATTTATCATGAAACCACTAGTAGTCCAGTCACTTTAGGGTTTCACCTCGGAATTTGAGATAATAAGCTGAAAACTCGTTTACAGCTTCATTTTGGTTGTCTGAAAAGTCTCATAATATCTCGTGCCTGCGTCGTAAGTTATTCCAGGTCAAAGGTCACGAAAATCGGTTATTTGCAATTATCTCAGTTTCTATTGCTCCAATGATGTTAGCACCTATTATCAAAATTGTAGGGCATAAAAGGAGACGGGCGAAAGTTCATAGAAAGTTGGGCCTGAATGTACAGCAACGATTATTGCATTAAATCATTTCAATATTATTACTATTTAAAAAATAAAACTTTATTTATAATGGCAGTATGGGAGAAAACCGAAATAGGGTATTATTAGCTTGCAAAAAACTAACCTCATTTGCTTTTTTATAAGTTTTCTTAGAAGCTGTCAGCGCTCATATGGCATATTTAAGTAATTATTCAGACTTTTTTTGTAGACTAGATTTTATCAGAATGTATTTTTATTACATTAACACATCGTGAGTGTGGTTTCCAAAGGGCCGGCGACGCGTAACAGCATATTAAATGTTACAAAGATGGAGGTTAAAAAAGAATTAGGAAAACCATTTACAATCTAATTAAAGAAAAGAGTAAACGGAAATAAAAATCGCATTTCTCTTATATTGATTTATTAATCGTATTAATATACAATTAATGCTGGAAAAGGAGGCGAAGCTCGTGAGGGAGCGGGTCTCTCAGCGTCCTCACGCCTCTAGCCGAAGCAGAAAACGCCCTGGTCGGGAGACAATATCGAACTCCCGGCCACCATAGGCGCGGGTATGCGGAGTGAACAAAAAAAAAAAGAATCAAAATCAAAAATCAATTATTCAAAATAGGCTGAGAATCAGCACTTTTTGAACATCGTTATTACATAAGACAGTCCCCCAAAACGCCCACCCATCAACACTTCCTAGTGCTTTCGCTGGGAAGAAGTGGTGGAACAAACTCTCCAGCGGCACAGCTGTCTGTTCATTTTAAAAAAACAAGACTTTATACAATACTATGTAGGTACAGTAATGAAGACCAGAAAACAACAACAATGAAATTATTTATCATATGCCAGCTAGCCACGCCAAAATACCAGCAAAGCAAAAATAAAAAATAAAATATAGATTATAATGTATATTTTATAATGTATATTTTTATAATGAAATATATGTAAATAAGTAAAAACTAATTACTTAAATATAAGCCCCAGGTATAAAGGGTGTGACAGCTCACATATTTATGCATTGTGAAAAAGAAAATTATATGAACTCGTATGTATCTTATATTTCTCCAGAATTAGCTTACTGAAATTCTGGAGAAAGATGTCATTTACAGAATAATATGCCTTTAAACAAAGCTTGGATTTGATTTGCGCTTTAAATGCATTGTAAGGCAAGTCTAGCAAAGCAGAGGGTATTTTATACAAACATAACAACCAACTTCCAAAAAAAAAGCACTACAAAGTGAGATAAACGAATTTTGAAAGTCGGTGGCAAAAAGGAATGCATATGTTCACGATCATGATGTCTTTGGTTTTTATATATTCGTTTGTTAGCTACATCAATATTAGACTGTGAAGTTGATTCATCATGTTCACTTGATACATCTACTGATGCTGAAGATCCAGATGGTCCAGTCATTAAATGATGAGCATTTCTATCAGCTCTCACCCAGCAACGATGACATATGAGAGCTCAAGCTCTTGAAATCTAAAAAAAAAATATATATCATGAGTCTTTTTCTAAAAAAAGAAGTAATACATACATGACTCAGTAGTCTGTAAGCAATTCTGTAAGACCTAATATTTGTAAATAATGTAACTTCTTTGCTAGATACTAACTTAGATACACTGTTTGTTACGGTCCCACAGACAAACCGTGAAAACGGTTTTGTGCTTTTATCTCAATGTATTGTACACTAGATTAAGAAAATAAATAATAATAATAAAGTAAATCTCTTCTAATCTACACCTTCTGGAAATACAGGCTGTAATATAATTAGTTGTTTTTTTTACACTAACTTTTGGCCTAACTATATGATAGTTTCCTTTTCCATTTAATTTTTTCTCATGAATGTGACACTAATATACAAAAATGATTCTCTAAAGCCGACTGCTATTTCAGAGATTAGTGTGAAAAAAATATAAAAAATGGTAGTATAGATAGTGTGTGTGTGTGGTAGTACAAAATACAAAACAACTAAACCTAATAAAAACTTACAGTCTGAGGCAATATCCATTCAGAAATGACTGCATGAATTCTTCTTTCACGTTCGGTGTTAGTGTGCAATGAATGAGATCTTGCCCGCAACACTGAATGTCCACAGTTCACACACACTTGGCGATGTCCAGTCATAAGAGATGGAAGTTGCTCATCTGTGCCCAAGGCAGTCACAGCTAAATCTCTGCATCCTTGGCAAATGTGATGAGATCTATTGACCTACAACAATATTAGATTGTTATTTACAGCTTCAACAAATAAAAATTACAGAATTAGGTATGATGCAGAAACAGCGAGAAAACTGTATCTTACAGAATTGCGTGTATATTACTTCTTACTGACATCGTGGTCAAACTTGGATTATATTATATTAATGCTTTCATATAAGGTTATTCAATTTAACTATTGTTTCATTGAATTGTTGAATTCTTAAAGTTATAAAAAAAGAACTATCTTCCGTAATTGATAATCAAACTGTAAATCTTACTTGGAATTTAAATAACTCAAGTGCATTATAATGAGATATATATATATATAGGAATATTATTATTGAAACTGGCTTCAATAATATACCTATATATAGTTATCCTTGTTATACTGTACTCGAAAACTGCTTATCACAAAATGAAGTTTTAATTAAATACATACGTTTTAAATAAATACCTACCAATTGAGGTGCAACCCAATGCTGTATAACTGAAAGAATGCTTTCCGCTTCTATTTGTCGTAATCCGATAGAAGGATTACTCTGTTGTATGCCGCAGTTGATGCAATGAAGACGTTGGTCACTCATTTTATGTTGAATCGAAATAAATGCGTGGGTCGTCGGTCAAAACAATAACCGTCAGAATCCTAAATGCGTAGCCAAAGCTGCAAAAAAATATAATAGCACACGAAAATACAACAAAATATGGCAAATTCAAAGCCGGAAGGGAATGATATGTGACGTTTGTCACTTTGTCGTCACGTTGCCCACCAGAGTTTTAGTTGCCTGTATAATAAAAAAGTATAATTAATCGATTATCAAATCGAACCGTTGATCAATTTGTTTTAAGATGTTTTTGTTAATAACGAAATAATAGATAATATAATTAAGTCCTTTTATTAAAAGATTTTCTAAACCGAATCGGTAGAAATATACTGATTCATTTTTAATTTTATTTTTATTTTTGTAATAATTTGATTTATCGATTATAACTTATTAACGATTGGTATTTCATCTGGTAACATTGCTGAAAAGTGAAAGTAAAGAAAGTCAGTATTATTTACGTTAAATAATATCTTTTATATTCCGGCGATATCAGAATTAGTAATAAATGATTGAAAACAAAAAAATAAATGAAAATTATTGACAAATAATTCATTTGTGTACAGGTCAGGCCCAATTTCGCCCGTCTCCTTTGCGACAAATTTTGTTCTAAACATTTTTTTAATAAAGTAAACTGTTTTTGATATAGAGAGCGGAGAGCACCCAGTGCTCAGGCATATATACTGTAATACAAGGTCAACCGTGAATCTCGGTGAATAATACTTTGTATATAGTTACTTAATTATGACAGTAGTATCAACAATAAATAATTTGTAATATTTATTAGTTAAGACATTGTATTGAATAATGTTTTATATATATTGTTTAGACTAACTTCTGCTACCACAATTTATACCCCAAGTCACTATTAAAAACAAAACGACAATGTCTTTGACGGATAATTCGACGAAAATATCTCGATACGGGCCAGAGTGTTTTTTATTATTAGGAATTTATTATTGAAAATAATAAATATAAGTGATTAAAATCGAGTGCATAGGTTGGTTGGTACCTAGTTTTATCCAGCGGATTCTCAAAACTAGATCAGCAGTTTTGAAGATAGACAACGCATGCGACAAGGCCCGGCTTTTTGGAATTTACACAATCAAGTATATAACTGTATCTATTAATATATTATAGTACACGACAATATAACACAGAAATCACTACATAAACGTAATACATTGCCAGCAGCTGGAACGAGCAACAAGGGGTAAGTCCTTAGAATTGTTATAAAACCTTGTAGACAGGCGGCTGTTGACACATTTTGTAAGGGGTAGACCGGTGGCTCAGAGCAGATTTTACATTTGTGGTAGCAAAATCGTCGGCCCCTGGGCTGCCCTATTAAACATTTTGGTAACCAGGAGTGTTTAATTCGATTTACGGTTTTTTTATATTTTCATTTTGTTTTCTACCTACCTACTACTAAAAAATGTCAGAGATCCATAGAATCCAGCAATGGTTTGTAAGTGCACGGGCACTTGTGGACAGACAAATTCGTTTAGGTATGTTGCCTACCTGGATCAGGCATTACAGAAGTGTTATGAAAAGGTGGATTTGGACTCGGACAATGAAACCCTACAGAGTAAATTGTTCCAGGCCCAGGCAGATTATGGACATTATATGGAGTATCTCGATGAGGTCATACAGAAGGTAGGTCACTGGATTTGGCCAGTGCATCTGTAACTAAAAGCGACCCGAGCGGCCCTTCGGTTTGTACAAGGCTGCCGGGTATAGATTTACCCAAGTATTCAGACGGGTATGAAACTTGGATGTGTCAAGTACATCTCTGCGTTACAATTTACTAGCAATTCAAGACCTTAAAAGCACTGATTTCAGCCGGGTATTAAATGAAATCAATCCTAACTTGGCCGCAGAATTATTTGTTTTAATGCTTCAAGAGGTTATCGCTTCACATACTCTATCCACACGTATCCCCAATAGGATTCATGTTATTAAGCCATGGATGACTCAGGGCTTGGAAAGATGCATACGCAACCGTGACAGGATGAATTACAGACTAAAAAAAGATCCAATTCCAATCCAAACAAAAATCTAAAGACTAAAAAAATTTACTAACTTTAATTCTTTATTGAAAAAACTAAGGCGAGCACACGATAGAAGTGAATTGCGAAAGGCTAGAAATAACCCTAAAGCCACTTGGAGAGCAATTAAAGCTATTACCAACTCTCGTCGTGAACCGCAATCTCCCGAAGAACTTCTCCATCTCACTGATGATCCTAAAGCTTCAGCAAACCATGTCAATTGCTTTTTTACCAATATTGGTCGTAAACTAGCTTCCCAAGTAACTCCTCTCCCAAGATCTTTTACTGATATTAGAGTCCCTCCCCTTCCTCCTCCCTCCCAGTCCCTTGTCATACTGCCGGTGGACGTAACACAGGTTGAAAGGCTAATTAGCACTTTGCGCTCTGATTGTGCCACTGGCTATGATAACATATCAGCTAAAGTACTGAAACAATCAATATCTATTCTCTCATTACCCATCACGCATATCTTCAATCGTGCTATTGATACTGGAGTTTTTCCAAACGTCCTCAAAAAAGCAATAGTGCACCCGATTTTCAAGAGTAGTGACAGAGCCAACGAATCAAATTACCGTCCAATCTCCGTATTAAGCTCCTTATCTAAGGTTCTCGAAAGGATACTTAACAATTGCCTCGTCGCGTATCTCTCTAAGCACAAAATCATTGCCAACAATCAGTACGGTTTTAGATCTGGAATCTCAACGGAGGATGCTGTTGTTGACCTTACTAAAGCCTTAGTTAACAAACTTGACAAAGGTATGAAATGCTACGGTATCTTCCTTGACTTATCCAAGGCATTCGACACGGTATCTACTCCCATCTTGATCTCGAAAATGGAAAGTTTTGGGATTCGTGGCCTCGCGCTGGACATTTTTAAGGATTATCTCTCCAATCGCACTCAACGGGTAAACATCGGTTCTATAAGAAGTGATGATAAATTTATCAGCTTCGGTGTTCCGCAAGGTAGCATCCTCGGACCCACCCTCTTTCTAATCTACATCAATGACCTGTATCATGCACATATACAAAATTGCGACATATTTACGTATGCCGATGACACAGCGTTGATAGTTTATGATACTGACTGGGACAGTGCTAGAGGGAGGGCGGAACTTTCGCTCCGGTTTGTTATGGAGTGGCTCTCTGAAAACTTACTTACCCTTAACGTTACGAAGACAAGGGTCATTAGATTTTCGTTACCCAACACTTCTAACCCTCCACTGGAATCAGGTCTAATTAAAGCCCATATTTGCTCCGGTGAAGCACCAAATTGCAGCTGCCCATTTCTGTCCTTGGTCACAGACATAAAATATTTGGGTGGCCATATCGACTACAAACTTAGCTGGCATCCTCACATCGAAGCCTTATGTACAAGGATCAGAAAACTAATTTATATATTTAAGGAACTTAGGCACTCAGCTGATCCCGATATAGCTTTGATGGTTTACCAGGGTCTTTGCCAGTCCATTTTCTTATATTTTATCCCAGCTTGGGATGGAACCTACAAAACCTCCTTACTTAAAATCGAAAGAGCGCAAAGGGCGATTTTAAAAGTCATCCTCTTTAAACGCAGGGATTTTCCCACCATCGAACTTTCAAAGTCAGAGTCGTTTCAGAGTTTTTATTCAGAGGCCAAAGTGCTGACAGTGAGACAGCTTTTTGTGCTTCGCGCTACTCGCACTCCACCCTACATCTAGATCTCACTAAACTTAAAAGGCAAAAAGGCACTCCTGTATGCGAAATAGTTCAATGCCGTTCTATGCTTGCCAGCCGACAGTATGCAGCGACTAGTTCTCGATTGTATGATAAAATTCAAAAATCTATACACATCTACTCCCTGACTAAACGGGAAGTTAAACTGAAACTTACAGATTGGTTGCAGAAGTTAACGTACGACGAAACCGAGAATCTTATTACTATTGTCTCTTAAGTATCATTCCAATACTGTATTTTATTTAAGGCGTATTTGTTTTATTATTATTGTTGTCCTTTTCTATTTGCATGATCTGTATTTTTGTTCATATAAGTACTTGCACGTTACCTTATACCATTTGTGTGTCATACCTTGAGGAACCCTGGCTCCTAAAACACTGGCTTTTGTCCTAGTTTAGGAGGCATCAGTTCGCCTTTTAAAGTAACTCCCTGTACAGACGTTTTTGATCCTGTGTACTTATGTGTGTTTTTAAAGTGTACTAATAAATTATTATTATTAGGCTATTGCTGATGCTCATGTAGCTAAAATAATTAATCTACCCTACTTAAAGAATGTTAGGAATTTAAAAAATGATTTTTTAAATCCTTTGAAGGTAGTCTACAATTCACTGGAAAAATTAAGGTTGCCAATAACGGAATGGAGTTTTTTATTACTTCATATAGTATTAAATAAGTTTCCTTCAGACTTGAAGCTACGGTTTGAGCATAGGTTTGGGAATGGTGATGAGGCTTCCTGGCTGCCTAAATTTATGGACCTTTTGCCGTTTTTGGACCGTGAAGCGACTGCAGTCTTATCTCCATAGCCCGAAGGCGATAGCGTCGAGGAAAAACCGTATATTGACTGAATCACCGTATAAAAATGAACTGGCAAATAAAGCTATTATAATTAAAACAAAAAAAAAAAGGGAAAGTTAAATGTATTGGTAAAAAGAGTCATAAAGAAAACTATCAGGAAGATTGTTATCAGAGTATTTGGGTTGCGGCGAAAAGTACAGTCAAACTAAATCCACAGATGAATGGAACCAATGCACTGCTTGTCTCAAATGGGCTCACAAAAAATGCATTAATTGTTTTGAACAAGACTTACTATTTTTTCTATGCAAAGTGTGAATAATTGTTTACTTTTATTATTAGTATCCGTATTTACCCCTTGAATATAAAATGCTTATTCGATTTGACCCATAGGAAGACTTGGGACTAACTGCTTTAAAGTAAAAACCGGCTAAGTGCGTGTCGGACTCACTCACATAGGGTTCCGTACCACTGATTTATGAAATTAAAGGATTTAAGTTATTTGTATGAAAGATTACGCGGTAATAAGTGGTTTACGATTTACAAGGTATTAAAAAAACTACGTACTAGATCTTTTTACACTTTGGAAGCGTCTGTCACGAAAACTATTCGGTTTAGAATAAAAATATTTTAGAAACCTCGATATAATTTTTGAAGACCTATCCATAGATACCCCACACGTATGTGTTGGTAAAAAAAAATTTTTGAGTTTCATTTGTAAGTATGGAGAGCTATTATTTACTTTTATTTTATTATTTTTGCATCAAAATTTTAATGCGGTTCACAGAATACATCTACCAACCAAGTTTCTACAGTATAGCTCTTATAGTTTCTGAAAACTGTGACATACGGACGGACTGACGGACAGACAGACATGAGGAATCTATAAGGCTTCCGTTTTTTGCCATTTGGCTACGGAAAATGGCAAAAAATGCAACTATTTTTAACTGCTTAATTGCTTATAAACTTTGAAAGCAATTTCTAGTGCAAAAAGTAATAAGTAATAAGATTTTTTATAAAAATTACATTCCGCGACTTTCCCAGAAATTGAACTTTTTTTTAAAAAGTTCCAAATTTCGTTATTATGACGATTGCGAGACATTTTCTAAATGTCTAAAATAAATAATATTTTTACAAAGTATTTAACTTTTTATTATACTCAACCGACCTAAAAAAGCACGAAAAATTTTAATGTAACTCTACTCATTTAATACCTATAGTCTTTCACAATTTAAAAACACATCAGTTACAAAACAATAACCAAACGCATATCAACACTGACCATTACCATTAAGCATCCAAATTAAAAAAACATAATTCCCTAATTCAATAAGTTCCAAAGCAGAAAGGCAAAAGCAACTAAATAAATAAGCATAAAGCATAAGTGAAAGAAAACTTAAGAAAGTGCTAATTTATTTAATATAGGGTATTAAATAAATTAGCATTGCACAAAAATAATTACTTTCACAATAGATCTTATATTGGGACGTTCTGTCCTAGATGGTTTCGATATTAATACATTCATCATTTGCTTAGCAATTTTCAAACTTTGTTACGGTCTTTGTTCAAAAAATCATTGTGAATACATTGTCTTCAAATTCATGTTACAAAAAATGAAATTGCAGTAGTACAACTATGTACGTAGTTATGAGTCCCATAAAAGATATCGATAGTTTGGCGTCTACAGTAAATAGCCTACACGCTGTCATCTTGCTGAAGGTGCAGTTGACTTGCAACACGCGCTTGCACAGATGGTTCACACTCTCTGAAAAGAAAATTTAAAAGTTTTATAAAGAGAATATTTCTTACTCCATTTTATTTATTAATATTTTGTTATTGCGTTTTAATTCAAAGTTCAATTTCTCGGTGGTAGGCCATAACATCAGCCGGGGGCAGAAGTTACCACCCACCAGACAAAGCCTTGCCGCCAAGCGATTTGTCGTGTCCCGACATGATGTCTGGTGAAGCCGTACGGAGGACGGGTTTGAGCAGTTGTGTTGCGATGTGTGCCGGGTACGATGCACCTAATGTTGTTGTATTGGGAGTTTGGTCGTGGAGGGTCTTCAGATCAATCTCCCTTTGGCGCAGCATCGTTGGTCGTGTTGTTGGGCTTAACATTGCATCACCTCGCTCAACTGCAGTCTTCCTTCCTATTCCTATTCGCTCAGTTTTTCTGAGTGAATAGGCTCTTAATAAACTAGCGCGCTTTACCGTCAACGATCGCATCACTGCTTACCATCAGGTGGGATTGCGGTCAAGCGCTAGTTTATAATTATTAAAAAAAATCCTATTCTGGTAGATGAAAAGTCATATATATTTTGAGGACTTATATTGAGCTCATAGAGGACATGGTGAGCGTTCGAGGAAAACAGTCTTCTCCACCCATGCTCCGCCTCCTGCGGTGCCTTGTACGGACTACCCAGACAATGTCGACGATGCTCCAGAAGTGACCCAGGTAGAGCTGAGAGCGATAGTACGTAGGCTCGTTCCAAAAATATCGCTCTAGGACTCTACGGTTTACCTTGAAAACTTAGGGTTTGGCTTTAGGGGGTCTCGGGCCTCCACTGAGAGGGCTACTAAGCCCATGCTTGGAAAGGGGCCAGTTCCTATTTCGTTGGAATACGGGGAAACTGTTCTTCTTCAAAGTGCCAGAGCTCCTGCGAACTCTCTGTTGTAATATCACTATATAGTAAGATGTACTGAAGTCACATCACTATATGCATGTCGGCTTCATTCTCTTTGTAACTGTATGGACGACAACTTGTACTTGTGAATATAGTAAACGATTTTTTTTTTAAATTAAATAAGAACATAACAGTCTCATGTTTAACATGGTACGTACTTCTACCAATGTTCGCTACAATCAATGGCCAAAGGAAAAAAATCTTACTTGCACATCTCGTATTCATGACAGCCTGTATACACGCTTCCCCAGCCTCGTCCACAGATTCATAAAACTTCTCACATTGCTTGAATGTTATGCATACAACTGTTATATCCTTTAAAATCAATACGAATATTCCACCGAAAACAAGAAAATAAGACGGGCCCGGCTGGAAACAATGAATAACATAAATATGCACAAACAACTTATCACAATGAGAAATAATATTTATTTTAAGTGTAAGTAAATTGTATATGTCAGTTAAAGGACCAATGATAGTTAGAGCAGACCGAACTCAGTTAAGTACAAGAAGGCTCTGTTGAGACCACAAATCAATGAACCGGCGATTTTAAGAAGTTGCTTGAGACAGACTTATTCCGTAAAGCGCAAACGTTATACATTCACGAAGAGTTTCGATTATCAGTACTTTAACATTTGCCAAGTGGTTCATATACTAGGCAATTGAATTCCGTAATATGTTTGTGATCTTTCTTGTAATTAATGTATGTGTTTTTTTTTATTTTAATACATTAGCATTTTAGTACAAAATCCAAAAAAGTTGGTAAATATTACCTTTATAATAATTTAGTACTTACTTCGTTTTCTGACAACGTTTTGTCTTTCAAATACATCAAATTATCCTGCAGAAATAATAAACAACGACTAAATGTGCCGATTGTGATCCATAATATCTATAAAATCAAACGTTGTAATTAGAATGAAAGCACGAAGAACAACTCAAATATTAATGAAAGTATGAAGAGTTTTGCACACATCGACTTACCAATAAACGGAAACAAGTTTTACACAAAGAGTATGCTTTCATGATCTTTAAATAGATCTTAAACATATTTTCACAATATACATCATTTTCTTCTACAATGCTTATTACAATAAGAACATTTTGACACCATTCCTTGAGATAGATCACTAGCAATTCTATAATACGAATAGCATATATTTGATTTAAATCGCATGCAATGACCAATAGTGATGTGCCTACATCTAAGCATTTAATTGAAACTATCGCAATATGAGCAATGATCGCCGAAAGATCAAAAGTTAATATAAACAAAACTGAGATCCAATTCCAAATAATATAAGTTTGAAAATTGCTACATTTAGCAAAGCTCCTATTAATTTCTTGGATACTCAAGATGAGGGAGATATTACTAAGACTAAGGCCCATGTTACAAATGATTAGCATTATGGTGCCGACAATAAAGAAAAAGACAAAACATAAATACACAATATTATACTCCATAGCGTTATTCGTCTTAGGAGCACAAGGAGAAAAGCTATAGATCCTCAACACACTGAAAAAAAAACAAATTAAGGAGAGCAATATAGGATACTTTTTCTCACACGGAGTTATATAATTATCTCTTATTTTGTATTTTGAAGAGAGGAATACTGAGAGCGGCATGTTGAAAGGTTGAATAATTTCTTTAATGTCTTTATCCAGTCTGTTATTGAGAAATAATTTGACTGGAACCATTGAAGTTCTCCTCATTATTGTTTTGGTTGTATTATTCTCTGGCCTTAGACTACAACTGAATACCTAACCAGACAGGGTACAGGTACAAGGTGAACAAAATTATATTAATACGATTTTTTTAATCATATCAATATGTACCTTTCTTGTTGATTGTTTAGAGTTAAATTAAGTATATGTAGTCTTTGATATATATTTACTAGCATTGGCATTGAGTAAAAGTAGTTCAATAAAGATAATTAGATTAAAAAATATTGATGAACCCATTATGTTGCCAATGCTGGGATAAACAATCTTTTTTCTTCAATAAGGAGTAGGCTGTGATCCTGAGATATCACAAATCTTCGAATTTCTGCTACAACATTTCATAGTCCATTTCTCATGATGTTTCCCTTCATCGTTTTGAGAGTAACGGTGGTGAAATTATTTACACCCAGTAAAGCACTTGCGTGGGTTCACATTATTAATGAACCAACACAGGTCTTGCAGCTTACATCATCCATGAGGACATGAGGATTTTCAACCCCGGAAAAAAAAGGTGACCGCAGTGGGAATGGCCGCATGGGTAGGTGATACCCACTGAGGAACAAGCCCGTTAAGGTCTGTTGGGGGAGTTGTGAATACTTATGCAATTCCCGCACCCCCGGCCAAAGGTAGAAGTGGAACATTACGGTGGTTTTAACCAATAAAAGTTCAACATCCGGGACTCTCTTCATCATCGGGGTGATAGAGAGGTGTTATCCGAATGATGGCCAAAATTGCTACACTAAATTAAAAAATGGTATGGAAAAAATTATATGATGACATAAATATTAAATGATGATATAAAAAGCTGGTTGTAAGTCTTGTTATTTGAGTTAAAACATTAAAAATAATATTAATCGCAACATTATAACATATATTTATACATATTTAAAACGACTTGGAAAATCACCAGTGCTCGGCCAAGATGGAGCATTGAAATGCCATTGTATATTCATTTCAGCTATTTCTGCCTAGAAACTATCTCCGAAAACTTGTTGCAATTGGTTGTACTCCACTTGCAGTAGCCTATCAGCTCCGATAAAATTGGTTCCTTAATCACTATACAAATTATGTGGTGTTCCTCTCCTGGCTGCCATTCTCTTAAGTGCAGCTAAGAATGCTGAACTAGTAAGGTATTAATTTTATTTAGTATATATATTAGTTTTCAGACACCAATTCTAGATGAACTGCTTTCGTGACCAGGCATATGAATACAGCCACGTAATCTTTCAATGTTCTCACTCCTCTCCCCTTGTTTGTTTTGATGTTCACAAAACCTGTGTAGTCCACCCTCGTGTGGTAGAATGGAGGGGCGGGATTGGTTCTAGTCGCGGGAAGATCACCTATCAATTGTTATTGCTTCCTTGCTTCATACTTCCGGCGAGTTACACAATTTCTTGACTGTTTCTTAGTTGTACTGTATCCGTTTGTTATTCACTTCCCTTTGTGTCCCCGCGCCGTGTGGTGTGAAATGAATACGCTCCTGTTATATTTAAGAATATCGCGTTCCGATGGTCAATTACCGGCTTGTGTTTTATTTCTGGGTTGTGTAATTGTGTCTAGTTTTGGTATCGTAAGTTTATTCTTAGTGTTTGTTTTTGTAATTACTGTAAATCAATTAATCTTGGTGAGTACATTTATTTTCTTTTTTGTGAGGGTAACGTATTTTTTTTTCTTCTCGCTAGTTTTATTTTTCTTTTCGTTAAGTTAGATTTGTTTCCTTGTTCATTAATTAGGTATGTCAACTTACAATGATGAGCCGCCTGATCGTGGCGGAGATATTTTCCGTAGAAATAATAAGACACTTAGATCGCTGCCAACGCAGACCTCCGCTAAGCGTTTGTTTTGTGAACTGTCTCCGACCGACAAATTAATAGACGATAGGTCGAAACGCCTACAAACTGCACCCAAGTCCTCGCCTACATTAAATATTTCCAATCGTAGTAACAGTGACTATTATTATGAATTGGTTTCGTAGGCGTCTGTGTACCTAGCCAAAATCAACGAACTGGTTAACGATAACGGTTCTCCTATAAATGTCGCGAATAAATCAGCTATTATGGATATGACTCGACGAGTTACAAGTATCGTGTGTTTGTTAGCTTTAAAATCTTCGTGTAACGAAACAAAGCTTGCTAATACCGAGCGCGAATTAGAAATAATCAAATTAAAATCCGGCGTTAAAACCGTTAAAGAGGACAATAAAATGTCGTACGCAGATTCTTTGAAACTGCGGTTGCCTAAAGTTGCCCCCGCTATTGAATCTAGAGTGCCTCTGCCTTGTGTCGTCGCCTATCCGACCCAAGAGCGATCAGCTGATTATGCGTCATCATCCGCCACTTAACAGGCTCTTATGAAGGCGATTAGACCGAGTGACGATGGGTTTCAAATAGTCGGTATTAAAAATAAAACATCAAATCGGGCGTTGTACTGCGCGTAGCAAATAAAAACCAATTGAAAAGGTTAGAATCGGTAGATGCTATAAAGTCTGCGGGTCTTCGGTCGCCGCCCCGTCTATTAGTTAAGGACATTCCCGCCTCAATGGAAGACAAAAATTTTTTGCAAGCTATATACCGCTAAAATATTAAAAATGAGTTGCTAATAAAAGAAGACGAATTCATTAAATCCACGAAAATAGTCCGTAGGCGTTCTACCGATACCGGTAGGCAATTGATAGGCATAGAAATTAAACCTGAGGTACGTAAACATCTTGTGACTACCAAGGATAAATTATTTATTGACTGGGCCACTTGCCGTTTTGTTGATGATATCGAGGTAGTTCGTTGCGCGTAATGTCAATAATTCGGTCATGTTAAAAAGCATTGCGCTAATAAATCACCAACCTGCGCTGTCTGTTCCGAGGCTCACGAAACCAATGTTTGCCCACATAAGGGCGATTCAAATTTTACCCCGGTTTGCAGCGTGTAAACGTTTTAAAAAACCCTTTGACCATCGATGCGGGTCTGATCTGTGCGGTACCTATAAATTAAAACTCAAACAACTTATCCTACATACTAATTACTAATTAAGATGGATAGTCTAAACATAGGGCAATTAAACCTTCACAACGATAAGGTGGCGACATCAGAGTTAGATAAATTAATTATTGACTACAACTTAGACCTTGTACTCACTTCAAGAACAATATCAAAACTCACGTTTACGTCACAGTGTAGTGCAGCTAGATTGCAAGGCACTAGCCGGAAATTATGTTGCGCGGTCTTCTAACTTTACAGTAACGTCTTTACGTGACCTCATGACGCCACACTGTGCGGTTGCTAAAGTCTCATCAGCTTCTTTTAAAATATTCGTTGTAAGCTCTTACTTTCAATATTCAGATCCTGTTACTCCTCATACACATAATCTCCGGCATGTTTTGCGGTCACTCGCGGGCTGCAAAGTTATCGTTGGCGAGGATGTCAACGCGTCATCAAATCAAATCAAATCAAATCATTTATTATTTGTAAAACATAGGTAACAAAGAAATACAGGTCTTATAGACAAAATATATAGTGCGCTATGTTTTGTCTATGGTGAGACATACAAATATGATATAGTTATAGTATTAAAGTTCACAAAAATAAAAAAATAAAAATAGAAATTGAATGTCAAAAAATTAGTACAGAAATTAGAAAAACTTAATCGTTCAAGAACTCGTCAACCGTGTAATAACATTTGTCAATTAAAATTCTTGGCAAAGTTTTCTTGAACTTGGGAACAGGTAATGTTTTTATCTGATCAGGTATTTTATTATATATTCTTGGAGCGATGCCAAAGAAACTTTTGTACATTAGAGCTGTTTCACATTTTGTGTGACACAACTGATTTAAATATTTAGCACGCATTGGAGTTTTTTTAACGTCTGATAATTTGACAAATAATTGCAAATTACTCTTCACAAATAATGTTGTTTCCAATATATACAGTGATGGCAGTGTAATTAGTTTTAGAGATTTAAAGGCAGGTACACAACTGTCGGTTACTTTAATGTTACACATTGCCCTTATACATCGCTTTTGCATTTTGAAAACCAGATCTCTATTGGTGGCCTGCCCCCAAAAAACAAGCCCATATCGTAAAAGTGAACCGACTAATCCATAATATGCTGTTAATAAAGTTTCTACATTTACTTTTTTTGACAACTGGGAGAGTGCATATGCAGACTGGCCGAGTCGCTTGCATAATTCTTCTGTATAAGGCTTCCACATAAGTTTATTGTCAATCGTAATACCCAAGAACTTGACATGCCTAACTTATTCAGTAGGGTTTTCTCGCCGCTGATAAAAATGCATTACCTTTGTCTTGTTCAGGTTTATATTAAGGTTGTTATTATTAAGCCAATCAATGATGTCAGAAAGAGAATTTTTAATATCATTTTGATAATTTGGTGGATTATCGCATTCAATTAAGGCAGTACTGTCGTCTGCGAAAAGGACCATTTTTTGACGTGTGGTTTTTTGGAAGATCGTTGATGTAGATTAAAAAAGCAATGGTCCTAAGATGCTTCCTCGAGGCACGCCATAATTTATACGTCTTGGTTCTGATTTATAGGTCGTAACCATTTTAGTCTTCGGACAAATTCTACTGACCTCTGTGCACTGATACCTTTCACTTAGATACGATTTCAACAGTTTCAGGACATTCCCTCTGATACCGTAGCTATGAAGTTTTTGTAGTAAAATCTAATGGTCTACATAGTCGAATGCCTTAGTCATGTCTGTAAAGATGGCGCAAATCGGATTTCTTTTATCTACTGACGATATTATTCTAGATATTAATTCAAATAGTGCCATATTAATTGTTTTATTTTTTCGAAATCTCTTTTGTTCGTTACAGAATAATTCATATTTTTCGAGATATATGTAAAGAGACTGATGGATTATTTTCTCTATTACTTTTGACATTATTGGGATTTTTGCAATTGGCCTATAGTTTTCAACATTTGTTTTGTCATCTCTTTTATGTAATGGCTTATTAATCACACTTTTGAGACTACTTGGGAATACGCCCTCGGTAATACACAGGTTTATTATATGAGCTAGTGGTGATGCTATTACGTCCTTTACATATTTTATAACTTTAGTGGACACACCGTCATAACCAACTGTACTTGTGTTTTTAAGACTATTAATCGTTTTAATTATGTCATGGTTTGATACAGGCATCATGAACAATGATTGCGCTGTTATATATTAAGTTTATGTTTATTATTATATGGAATGTCACTTTTAATATTATTTTCAATGTCATCAATAAAATAGTTGTTAAATTCATTCGCAATGTCAACAGGATTTTCAATGAGAAAATTATTTCTTTTTATAGTTAGAATGGATTCTTGTGGGAAGCATGTTTTGGAGTTATTAATTATTTGCCAAGCAGCTTTAGCTTTAGTTCCAGACGTATTAATATAATGGTTATTCTGTGCTCTTTGTGCGAGTTTTATTATTGTTTTGTATAGATTAGTGTAATTTTTTAGAAGTTGTTTATTTTTACGATTAGGGTTAAAACGGTAAGTCCAAAGTTATTGTTTTTGGCTGCATAGTTTTATGCCACGAGAAATCCATTTTGTTGGTTTGTTACAGTTAATAGTTATGATTTTGTTAGGGAAACATAATTTATACAAAAGCAGAAAATCCTCCATAAAATTTTCATAAGATTCGTTTGCATCGCCGGTGTTGAATACTTGTGTAAAAGACAGACATTCTAAATAAGATTTAAATTTTATTAAATTTTCGCGGGAAATTTCTTGTTTTTCAATTTTCCAAGATTTTAAAAGACTAGTTTTTTTATTTTTTTTTAGTTTTTAGTGGGAATTTTAAGTAACTGAGATGTGTGGTCTGGGGGCTTACCATGACCTTTTAACAAAACGTTCAGTTTCCAGTCAGTTTTGATTTAGGCCTAATTTAGCGCTGCTAGTAAACCGTACCATGAGAGTATTAAAATTGAACGATTATTGAACGAAGTTCACCAATGTTGAATCGTCATGCTTGTCTGTGGCCTGCTGTAATGCCACTGGCTCTTTAATACGCATCGTTCAAAAACTTATATTTTCACTTTACCGGTTTTTTTTAAATAATAAAAACATTAGATTCTTGGGTATATACATATTTTAACTATGATTATGTGGGACTATTTTCATAGATTCATTATCTAAAAGCACTACAAAGGTCAATTTACCTTTAAAAACAACTTTATAACTTTGAAAGATTCAACGTGATTTTGAACGTGTTTACACATGTCATGCAACAATAAAAAAAGTATTGTAGCGCGCCAATATTTGTATTTTTTATTCAATATGAACTCTGTACAATGTCTTAAGTTTGTTTGCTAAGAATTTTAGTTGGAATGTCGCTGAGGAGAGTAATTATGATTCATGTGCTGAATTTATTTTTGATACATGTACGGACGACAGCAGTAGGCCTAGTATGAGTTTTCAATACGAAACTCGTTCGATCGTATCGAGCGCGTTTGGCGCTCTCATTGGTTGAGAGTTCTTACGACCTTGAAGCGGGCCAATCGCTGAGTCAAACGCGCTCGATACGATCGAACGAGTTTCGTAATAAAAACTCATACTAGGCCTACTGGTCAAGCTACCCGGAACTGTCAGATATTCCCAATCAACCTTGAGCCTTAAGGCTTTATAGATAAAGTTGAAAATCGGATAAAGAAATCTGACTGTGCTGTCGTCTGTACAAGTCTTTGTGTTAGTATAACCCAATCATTGCAGTTTATCAATTTTATATAGGAAATTTTATATATGTAGAAAAGGGTTGCAGGGAAAATATAGTATTTTTGGGCCGCTTGTATTATAAGGTGTACTTATTGGTCGTTTCTTTTTACGTAAAGTCTAATCATGATCAAGATTCAGAATAAAAAGAAGTGTGAAGTGTGTTGATAATTATCGTCGTCGTCGTATTGTCAATGTAATAAATAATTGTATTGAAACGTTATAAACGATTTCGTATTTAAAAAAAAAAACTAATTCTTTACCTAATTACAGTTAAAGGTGGTACTTAAATCTACTTTTAAAAATTAAATAATGTATCGCTGACAGTGTAGTGTGTTTAAACCCATTTTTAGTTGATTTACTCTCGTGTGAAATGGGTAGGTAAAAATCAGCGTGAAACGGATTACAGTTTTTGTTTTCTCGTTAGTTTCGACATTAGTGTTGTTACTTAGACTACCGGCAATCGATTATCTCAATTATTAATAAAATAACTTAAAATAAAGTTTTATCTTGCTATAAAACTTTATTTTAAGTTATTTTATTAATAATTGAGATAATCGATTGCCGGTAGTCTAATCCATACTCAGTGACATTCAATTTATTCGTCTTTGTAAAGATCTTATTCTCCTACTGACATTCCACTGTCCATCTGATAATCAATGACGTTAGGATAACGATTTTAATGAAAATTTTAGTTCTGTCAGTTCATCAGTTGACTACGTGTAGAATAGACAGAACTAACTCACGGAACTGTATAATTTTCATTACAGTATTATGACGGTTAATATCAACATCGCGTAGCATTTAAGTGAAATAACTGTATAAAACCAGAAAACATATACATCGAAACTTCGTGTAGTGTATCTTAATAAATATATAATATCTATTCTCTGGTTTATAATCTACCATCGCATTTAATTATAGAATTAATACGACAGTTATGTAGTGTGTATTGGTGATACTAATTTAAACCATCAGGCACATCAATTCGATATCGAATCGAAACTTAATTAGATTAACGATAACGAGTTATAAGCATCAACACTATCTGACATTGTCAATGTCAACATGCAAGTGTGAAATGACAACAAAACTATAACCGGGGGTTTTGGCGGGAAAGTCAAGCTGAGTGACACGCTCGTTTTTCATTGGACTGTTAAAATTATTTATAGTGTTGTTTACTAAATAAAAGTGCGTGATTTATGTAGTAAAAAGTGCATTTAGTAAATAGTTTATAAAGAACAGTGAAATATCGCAGCATAGTGGCCACATCATGACTTTGCCCCAAACCTTACACGTAAGACTGGTCACGCTGCAGTCTTTTTCTACATGAATAATTCATAATTACTTGACATTGGCTAAATGCATAAACCGTGCGGAGCCAAAAAATAAAGAAAGAAAGAAAACTATAACCTATTTTCTTAAAATATTTTCATTTGGATACATTATTATTTTACTCTTAGTATTTGTACTTGAAGTTTTACGGAGTATATCCGTTTTACTCATTGATCTACCCTACTCTGTTTGTTCTGGGCATAGTTGATTATAATCAATCATAAGTCATCAGACGCGAATTTACTCTGGTTGTCTACTTGGTGAAGGTGGTTCTTGGAATGGAGACAAACTATTGCAGCGCATGAGTCTGTTTGTGCCGCACCACTACGTGTGGAGGAGACTTCGTCCGCCGCTGCAACTGGTGCCTATAGCCAGAACTAATCTGCTAGCAAAGCCACCCCTAACCAGAGCTGCGCACACCATCAATGAGATACATGTGGCAGGAGTTAACTGACCAAAGCACTGCTGTTTATTCTATGTTTTACACATAATAAAAGTTTTTGTTACTAATTATATATATTATAGATTTAGTAAGATTATAATATAAGTGTTTGTGTATGTTTATATTTCGTTAAATAGTATTAAGGTATACAATATGTTAAAATGTTTGAACTGTCACATTAAGGTAATGCCTGTAAAGATAGTTTCAGTAGATAAATAAATAAATTCTCATTTTTTTTTTAATGCATAGGATTGATATTTTGGTTATTCTGAATATGGTATTTTCAAGATGGTACAGCATTTACACCAGAATGATGATGTGTTAATTGTTTTTGTAAGAGTCCAATGCAATGTGGAAAGACATTGTTAGCGGTTGTGCTCATGTACTGTACCTAATATTGAGTGTGTGTTATTTATGTTTTGATCTGACACCAAAATTGAAGTAGTACTCATAGTAATAAAATATTTTGTTAAAATCTGATTTTTAATTTCTTGAACCGTTATAAACAGCCTTTATTTCTACTATTTGTTTCTGAACAGTGAACTATTGTACTAAATTCTAAAAGGGGGTCCAAACTACACACTGCTCAGGATTTTTTAGGTTCCTTATTATCATATTTCTCAATATTCCTGTTAGACGCAGGTTAAATATACCACAATCTAGACATGGAACAATTAAACATGCTTTTAATTAATAGATAGATGTTATACAAAGAGTATAACAATATGATAGGCATTACAATTTTTGGAGGATTGTGAGAGAGCACCATACAAAAAAAACCTCTTAAATTCTGCTGGCAAAGCTGTTAAGTCAGTGGGTGCACCCAAAGGAAGTATTTTTTACCTTACACTACAATGTTATAGTATAGTTATTCTGCAATTATAAATTCCCAGTGCAATGCATTAGGTACATAAAAGGCTAGAAGCAACTTATGGGTTTGATTTCTAAAATATTTCCCATTGAATCCCTGTTTGAGTATATTAGATGGCTATAGAAATAAGGTACTTATTTAACATGAGTATGTGTGATTATATTAAGGTTAAAATAAGAAAAATATTCATTTCAAGAGGCTTATTTACTTTCTTATAGGTATAGGAGAATAGATGTTTTATTTCCCAGGTTCATATTCATTCTTTTCAGCATTTACTCCAGAAGGATGCTGTGTTAATTGTTTTTGTAAGAGTTCAAAACAATGTGCGAAGACATTGTTAGCTGTTGTGCTCATGTACTGTACCTAATATTGAGCATGCGTTATTTATGTTTTTATCTGACACCAAAATTGAAGTAGTACTCAGAGTAATAAAATATTTTGCTAAAATCTGATTTTTCATTTCTTGAACCGTTAGAAACAGCCTTTATTTCTACTATTTGTTTCTGAACGGTGAACTATTGTACTAAATTCTAAAAGGGGTCCAAACTACACACTGCTCAGGATTTTTTAGGTTCCTTATTGTCATATTTCTCAATATTCCTGTTAGACATAGGTTAAATATACCACAATTTTGACTTGGAACAATTAAACATGCATTTAATTAATAGATAGATGTTATACAAAGAGTATAACAATATGATAGGTATCACAATTTTTGGAGGATTGTGAGAGAGTTCCATGCAAAAAAACCTCTTAAATTCTGCTGACAAAGCTGTTAAGTCAGTGGGTGCACCCAAAGGAAGTATTTTTTCCTTAAACTACAATGTTCTTAAAGTATAGGTTTTCTGCAATTATAAATTCCCAGAGCAATGCATTAGGTACATAGGCTAGAAGCAACTTATGGGTTTGATTACTAAAACATTTCCCATTGAATCCTTGTTTGATCGTTAGATTGCTATAGAAATAAGGTACTTATTTAACATGAGTATGTGTAAATATTAAGGTTAAAATAAGAAAAATATTCATTTCAAGAGGCTTATTTACTTTCTTATAGGTATAACAGAATAGATGTTTTATTTCCCAGGTTCATTTTCATTCTTTTCAGTGGTTGTAAAATTATGGAGGTGCAGCAACAGCAAGTCTTCATTATGTCTTGCGTTATGTATCCCAATCGAGGATATCCCAGAGTACTAAGGTTTAATTCATTTATATACTTCAGGTACTGTTGTTTTCATGATGCAGTTCCGCATACACGTCCAAGATTTCTGGCATGGCTTTTTCTAGGTTTTGTATAGTCATTTCTCGTATTCTGCGTCTGTTGTGATTTCCTTTGGTAAGTGCGTGATATTATCCTAGATAGGATTTGTAGGAATTGTTGTCTGATATCTTTATTGTTTGCAATAACGCGGGTATTTCTTGACATTCTTGAAAAATCCTCCCGGCACTCGTTAACTACGATTATATGTGGTTTAAAACGAACGAATAAGGTTTTTATTTCATATAATCCTTGCACATTGATGTGCAGCATGAGTAATTTATAATTTTGAGTTTTATTACACATAAACATAAAAATAAGTTTTCTATGGATACTGTATATTATCAAAAAATGATCAAAACAATGTTGATTAAGCTTCTATAATAGTAACTTATTCAAGATGACATTACAACCGTTCAATATTAGTTTTGTTGCTGTCAAATAGCAGGTCATGGTACGAAATTCTATACAAAAAAAAAGGTGAACAGATTTTGTAAACGTCAACGCAACAGGACTGTTGCAGGCCTGCTAATAAGACGTCATGGTACAGAAAACTAATTTAGGACTGTTTCTGCCCTGCTATAAGAGCTCATGGTAAGGCCCCTGAAAGAACTAAATCTATTATTTGTGCTTTACATCCCTTACGAAAATTGCGAGCGAAATTATCGATGCACGTATTACTAATTAATCTGGTCAGCGTGTAAAGTGCTAGCTTTAAATTATACTGTAAGAGAAAGGATTCTAATTCTAGGGTAATTTTGTTTTTCTTTAGCACATCAATATTGCAATCACCGGCTAAGATTAGTACTTTTTTCTTTGTGAAATTAATTTTTTTAAATATATGATCTAGTTTTTCATAAAATACTAAATAATTATGCTTAGGCACCCTATATACACGAATAATAATAATATTATGCGGCATTATTTCTATTGCACAGCATTCAAACACTCCTAAGACCGATTGTTTTGATATATCAGGTATTTCTTTATACATATATCCTACCTTAACAAAAATACACGTGCCCCCTCACTTTAAATTTCTTGAGAAGTGGGCTAGCAGCCCACCAATTATTCAATATCAATTTAATAATTGGGTAAGTTTATTAAATGTTCATATCCTGATTCTACAAAGTGTTCTGTAATACACATGACATCTACGTTTATTCCTTTATGTGACAACTCATCTAACCTTACCAACAAGGTATCCGATTTATTAACTAGTCCTGCAATATTTTGGTGCAAAATATTGAGATAGTTATAGAAAAAACTGAGATTCATCTTGTATTTGAGTGTCTGATAAGCAGAGTGCTTGGTCTCTTTGGAAACAGTCAACCCCTATTTAATCTGTTTTCAAAAATAGCCATAGGTTTAGATGACGCTAATTGCTGTTTAATTACCACTTTCAGTGGTATTCTGACCTCATAGCGACCCTGAATGTTTCTTCATGTTGTTTTCGTATAGAAGTATAAACTTCTATAATCCTGATCTTCTACAGATAATTTTGAAGTTTCTAAAATCTCTTCAACGTCCCAAAATTTGCGGATCTCCTCGACGTTGTTGAGGACTACATTACATTAGAATGTTTTTACGTTACCGCATAGTAACTATCCTAGCTGTGTTTCTTGAGCAATCGGCTGTTGGGCATGTTTGCCCTTTATAATACCACCTAGCATAATGTTAGCATAGACATCTGCTCCAAAAAGCAAGTCATCTCGTCGACTTTTGTAGAATTCTGGGTCAGCTAAAGCAAGCAGGCAGGCTTTTAATGATTTCGTTCATGATGAGCACCTCAGATTCGAATTCAAAGTTGTTATACGTCGAAGCGCATTCTATGCTTATTCTCCCCTTACAATTGTTTTCTTTTTGCCCCACTCAAAGATGACTCCCTTGCATTGTCGTCTCTTGATACCTAACATCTACGACGCTTCTTCTGTTATTAAGGAGACCTGAGATCCTTGATTGATCAAGGCGCGCATGGTTTGGCAGGTTCCATCCACCCCCTTGACCTTTACCAGCGCAGTCGCTAGTAAAATCTCTGCCTTTTCTTCTTGAGAGGCATTGACGGTGCCCGTCACGAAGTCATTATGTTTTGCGCTCTGTTTTTCAACATTTTTTTCAGCTTGACGCCAGAGTTGACGCGTTTCCTAATTTCGCAAATGCGTCATCTTTCTTTCTTTCTTTTTTTTATGGCTTCGCATGGTTTGTGCATTTAGTCAATGTCACGTAATAAATTGTTCATGTCGAAAAAGACGGTCGCGTGATCCGTTTTACGGTGGAGGTTTGAGACAAAGTCATGATGTGGCAACTATGCTGTGATATTTCACTGTTCTTTATGAATTATTTACTGAATGCACTTTTAACTACATAAATCACGCACTTTTATTTAGTAAACAACACTATAAATAATTTTAAAAGTCCGATGAAAAATGACCGTGACACTCAGCTTGACTTTTCCGCCAAAAATCCGCAAATGCGTCATGTAGAATGGTGTTATGTTAATCTTGGCATTTTCGACATGTTAAATTGGAGGTGCATTGCTTACCGAAATGGCTAAATAAACAATTTGTACAAAGTTTCAATTTCGTTGCAGATTTTAACCTCTGGTATGACTACCAGAGGTTAAAATCTGCACTCATTTTTGAATATGTTTTGAAATTTTAGATTCCGTATTGGTCATTGCAAAGAGGGTATTTTATGTTCGAAACGTGCATTGATTTCGCAACTGTCCTATCTCCATAGCTTTGGTTGTTCGAATTACTGTAATAATTTTTCTTACTGTTTGATGTTTGATTTTGATGAGTAGTTTTGGAGGGCATATTATCTTTACGACGATCTATTTTCAATTACGTAAATTTAGTTTCCAAAAATTCTAAAAATTCTGCAAGTACCGGCAGTTCCTTCGAATTTTTCTGCGATTCTATTTAATCTGTATATGTTTCTGTATCTAGCTTTTGACCTAAAATGTCTACGATTATAGGGTCCCATGACTTGGTGTCAACTCCAAATTTTTTTATGGCTTTGAGACATTCCAGCATTGTGTCATGCATTCGCTTAATCTGCTGTAGCGATTGCTGTTGTATGTTTAGCAGGCCTAGAAAAATGTTCATATACGATGACAAAATTAGTTTTTTGTTATCATACCTTTGGGTAAGAATATTCCAGCATACGGTATAGTTATCGGTAATTATCGATAGATGTTGTATAAGTTTCTCTGCCTTTCCGCGAACCTTGCCCTTTAAATATTGCATCTTTTGGCCGCTTGATAATGAGGGGTTGTTGTGGATTACTTCCGTGAATAGATCTCGAAACGATACCCATCGGTTATAATTTCTGTTAATGTTCGGTATATTCTGTTGATTTTTCCCTGTGTGCGTCTGACCACATTTTTGTGTTAATAGCCCTTTTCAGGGTGTTGTATTTTTTCTCATACTTGTCGTACATGTTGTTGTATTGTTCGTTCTCTCCTTCCAGCTCAATCTCTATGTTCCAATGTAATATGTCGATAGCTGACCATCTGGCTTGTAATGACCTCAATACGGCCTCAAATTCGTACCTTTCTGCGATCGAATCCACGTCTTTGTTTGCGGTGGTACGCACAAACTCTTTAAAGTTCGCATACTGTTTTTTTAACGTTTCTTCTACCTTGCTGTTTGGCATAGCCTACGACTTCAGAGCTGGTCTATCCCTCAAATGTTTTGGACCACTTGGTCCTGCCTCTTCTCCACGCATACTCGATGTTGAGGGTGATCTGTCTCGTATTATTTGCTCACCTGCAGAGAGGCTTCTTGTTTTCATGACTCGCAATTGATACTGTTGGTTGATCAACGCCTGGGTTGACTCATACGCCGCGCGTGTTTTTTCGTACTCTCGGTCAGTAAAATAAGAATCAGTTTTACTTACCTCTCCCTCAATCCGCTTATGATTAGCTTGGTAATCATTCCAATAACTCTCCAAAGTACTAAGCTTTCGCTTAAAGTAATCTACTGTTTTCCTATCAGCACTATCTATCTTCAAGCTAATGCTAAGTTTTATGATACTATCATAGATCATTGCTTACGTGTCAATGAGTTCCGACATTGTTATAGGATGTTAAACTCCCTACTGATTAAAAATAAGGAAATTTATTACTTGTATGTTCCATTATTAGTACTCAGCCTTTGCTGCTTCTCCACTGTTGTGCTTCAATGTTCACTCTGACAGCTTCACCACATACACAGACTGTAATTTGTAACGATATTTCAGACCTCGTACACCAAAATCCCGAATTTTTCGAAATTATGCGACGCGTGGTCCGGTTCGAAGGACCAAAAAATATGTCGGAGTACGTAGCGAGGTGTCGGTGTTTTTGAGGAGAAACAAATGTTTATGTTGAACACTATTTATTGACCAACTCACAAACTGTTCTTATATTTTAATCGTTTTCCAAGTGGCAATTTCGCACCGTCAATGGGTGGCAGTTCTGGCGGCAGATTGGTGCAATGGTGTCATCGAGCACCTGCTTTTGTACCCTTGTATACCTTTCAACGGCCAAGTCACAACGGTTTACATCTGCCACATGAACTATGGAGGGGTCCGCATTCGCAGGTATAAACATCATATAAAAAGTCGTCTTATAGAGGTCCGTCTTCCCAGTTATAATCTCAATAAACAAGATTAAACTTTAAAATCTCTAAATTTTATAATTTAAAGAGCAAATACTTAATATTTTTTGTATTTACAATCTATATATATATATATATAACGGAGTACCATGGTCATTGGAATTCGTAGAAACAGTGGCGTCAACAGCGTTGACGCTACGGCACAGAAGCACTAGAAAGTGTCGATGGGTGGGCGTTTTGGGGGAGTGTCTTATTTAATATTGACGTTCAAAAAGTGCTGATTCTCAGCCTAATTTGAATAAATGACTTTTGATTTTGATTTTTATTTTGATTATACTAATATATGAAGGTGGAAAGGTTGTTTGTTTGTTTGAACGCGCTAATGTCAGGAACTACAGGTCCGATTTGAAAAATTATTATTGTGTTGGATAGCTCATTAATCCAGAAAGGCTTTAGACTATATAATTATAACATCGCTGCGACCAATAGGAGCGGAGCATATAAAAAAAAAACGTGAACGAAGTAATTATATCTCTGATCATTTGTCACGCTGGTCCTCAAGTTAGGTAAAACAAATATTGTTTCTCTACTTGTCTCTTAAATTACGTAAGTCACGACGTAACATCATTATGACTAAAAATAGTAATAATAAATGTTTATTACCAAAAATTAAAGTAAATTGCACCCTATACAGAATAACTTATAATATACTTAATTTATCATTCTGCAAGGAAACTAAGACAATATACTGACGTTGATACAGCTCGTTTAGTTTATTTTAGTTATTTCCACAGCGTTATGTCCTACGGTAATCTACTGTGGGGCAAAGCCGCTGACATACAAAATATATTTGTACTCCAAAAACGACCTGTCCAAGCAATTTACCAGCTCGGTGCCAGATTTTCTCTGAGAAATTTCTTTAAAGATAGTGGTATTGTCACGGTTGCTTCGTAATTCATCTTAGCCAAAATCTTATATATTAGGCAAAATATTCACGTGTACACCAAAAACTGTGATATTCGTAATATTAATACCAGAAATAAGGACAAACTGCGAGCCCCTTTTCACCGACTTCAAAAGGTTCATAACTCTTTTGTTGGGCTTGGTTTAACTTTTTATAACAAGATACCCTCTGCTTTGCTAGCCTTGCCTTACAATGCATTTAAAGCACAAATCAAATCCAAGCTTTGTTCAAAGGTATATTATTCCGTGAATGATTATTTAAATGATAAGAATAGCTGGTCTTAAGAACTAGGTTATTTGACGTAAACCAATCCGTAACTGTTGAGAGTACACTGTTTACTTCGTCAAAAGATTAGTCAATCAATATTTTTTTATTTTTAGACTGAACCTATGTATGTACCTACTCTTATTATACTCATATAGTGTGTCGCATTCTCATCTATCCTGATGAAAAGCTTATTGATTTCTGTAAACTGAGAATTATAATTTTCGGTCTCCTTAGATGGGAGCTCCTGCTCTAAGAGCCCTAACGGAGCCTCATAACCTTCCACCAGCACTGGATAATAATGTTGAAAGTAGCGCCTTGCCACCGCCCGTGCCGGTGAGCCAGTGCTATCGGTTATGGTCCCCGTATAATCAATCAGCATTTGGTACCTTGATCTGAAGTGTATCTTAGCTGGCCGAACTGATATTATGATATCTCACTTGAATATACAATGTACAGTATACCTACTGACCTACTGAATTATAGGTATTAGTTTTAGTTTGACTATAACATGTGACTCACCTGAGTAATGAATATAACCAATTTTATAAAAGTGTTACACTACATACATATATAAGTGTTACATTACACTAAACATATTTATTTTACCAGCGCTTGACCGAAATCCCGCCTGATGGTAAGCAGTGATGCGATCGTTGATGATCGTTGATGGTAAAACGCGCTAGTTTATTAAGAGCCTATTCACTCTAGCCTTGAAGACACTCAAATTGTAGTGTGATGGAAACACCGTCGCTGGGAAATTGTTCCAGTCTCTCGATGTACGCGGTATAAAAGAGGAAGCAAAACACTTCGTCCGGGTCGCAGTGGTGTCAACAACGTAAAGGTGGAAACTTGCCGTACGACGGGTCGTCCGATGATGGAACGGAGATGGGGGAATTAAATCGTGCAATTCCCTTGTACACTCACCAGAAAGCATCCTACAGAAGACCGAAAGGCTGGCTACTCTACGCCTGTGCTCCAGGCTTTGGAGACGGTTTCGAGTTAGGTCTGGGTCGCCAATCAGTCTCTTCGCACGCCTCTCCACTGAATCCAAAGTGGCAAGGTGATATTTCGCAGCACCAGCCCAAATGTGGCTGCAGTACTCCACACACGAGCAGACCTGTGCTTTGTACAACATTAGAAGCTGCCTTGATGTGAAGTACCGCCCAACCTTCGCGATGATGCCTAGTATTCTGGCAGCCACCCAGGCCTTGGACTCAATGAACCGCCCAAAGTTAAGGTTCGAGAAAATCTCGACTCCCAAAACCTGAAAGCGGTCGGTGCACTCCAAGGATACATTCTGAAAAATAGGAGCCAAGGTGAACGGGCTCCTTTTCGCAGTGAAAAGAAACGCCTGTGTTTTGGCGGCATTGAACGCTAGAAGATTGGCATTGCCCCATTCGGAGACTGCCTGTAGTGCAGCACTCGTACTGTTACGATTGCCAAATGCACCCTAAAATGCATAAATAACCCAAAATACTAAAAGATTAGCAATAAAGCTCTCTACGTCACAAAAGTGCTTAATCAGCACTTTCGTCACAAGTACAACCCTAGTTCATCAATTAGGCAGTCTGCGTTCAATCTTTATCGCGAGCACATCTCTTAGACGTATCAGTTCATCCTGTTTGTATCTGAGTGCTAAATATAGTGTTTTAATTAAAAACGTTTTTTTTAAAACCTCTCCGACGTTTTCCCGTCTAACAATTGGTGGCAGCGCAAAAGGATTTTAAAAAATTCTGGAAAACGCCTCAGACATTCAGTGTGCAAATCATAAGTGCCGAACCAGACTCATTCTATATCCACATCTTATCTACTAATTCTAAATCCTACTAAATTCAACTCTTACCCGCGTGTGTACTTTCTGTGAAATACCGCGAGTTCAGAATGCAAATCCAGTTCCAGTGTTCCTGAAAATCATTCAAGTACTTACACCATCCCTGAGATCAGGTGATCATGTTCCTGTCTCTTCTCGTCACCGCAGCTGCTGTCCTGTAAGTGAAATCAATATAATAACTCGAAATCCAGTGCAGTGCCGTGTGTTCAAAATCATAAATAAAATATAATCCAGTGCAAAGTTACAGTGAGACTTAGTGATAATATCCGTAGTCTAAACATCCGAGCTTCTACGAAACGGAGCGCTTATCAGCTCGACTCGACGACGCCCGCTAACATTCTTCATAACATTCATACATTGTAACCGTTATACTTTATTATTTTGTGATCTATTTTATTAGCTTTGTTTCGATTTATATTCTGGCCTATATGCCAACCGAAAAACCTGAATCAAGGACAGAGCTCGTTACTCTGTCAGAAAAAATGGAAACAAATATTCTTTTCATGTTTATTAAACCCTTTGACGGGTCTCGAGAGAAACTTCAATCATTTCTCAATAACTGCGAGAATGCAAACAAACTTGCTTCAGCAACTCAAAAACCTATTTTATTAAATTATATTCTAAGCCGACTCGAAGGAAAAGCCGAGTCAGCAGCATCGATAAAGGATTTTAACGAGTGGGAACAGGTAAAGTCCTTTTTACAATCCCAATTTGGGGAAACGAAACATTACGCACATCTATTATCCGAATTACAGGAACTCCAACAGCAGCCGGATGAATCTGTAAGTCAATATTCTCTCAAAATTGAGTCTTGCCTAGCCAAATTAATTACTGAAATTACATTTTCCAATAAAAAGAGAACCGAATTAGTCGGTAAAATATCGGCTATGGAGGAACTAGCCCTCCACTCATTTTTAATGGGGCTTTCACCCAAAATTTGTAATTTAATTCGCATGAAAAATCCTTCCACCTTGAATGAAACCATTAACCTTGCTATCTCGGAGGAGAAAATACAGGCCCTACTATCAAAGAGAAGGAACTTAAATCGTCCTCCGCAAAAACTGAATACTACTCAAAATCGATCTAAACCCAATACAACTCATAACTTAGGTAAACCCCAGTCTTCTCCACCTATATGCCGATATTGTAAGTTTGAGGGTCACACCATTGAAAATTGCAAAAAACGCCAATATAATAATAAAAAATACAAATTCAATCAAAATGACGATTCTACTCCACGACAAAGTAATACACAAAACCATGTCAACCGTATCGATTATGACAACGAACCTCAAGGTTCTGTAAGCGACGAAAATCATTTAAACGAGTAGTGGGCTCACGACGGTGTCACGTGGGGCCCAGCCCTCCAATTCTATATCCGCCTTCGCGCTTAAAAGACACCCTTTCTAAATCCTCTGTATCCGCTGCACCTAAACAGTCAGCTAATTCTAAATCCTCTGTATCCGCTGTACCCAAGAAGACAGCTTGTTCTAAATCCTCTGTATCCGCTGCACCTAAACAGTCAGCTTATTCTAAATCCTCTGTATCCGCTGTACCCAAGAAGTCAGCTTGTTCTAAATCCTCTGTATCCGCTGCACCTAAACAGTCAGCTTATTCTAAATCCTCTGTATCCGCTGTACCCAAGAAGTCAGCTTGTTCTAAATCCTCTGTATCCGCTGCACCTAAACAGTCAGCTTATTCTAAATCCTCTGTATCCGCTGTACCCAAGGAATCAGCCTATTCTAAGTCCTCTGTATCCGCTGTACTCAAGGAGTCAGCTTGTTCTAAATCCTCTAAATCTTCTGTATCTGAAGTACCAAGTCCTTCTAAATTTACTGAGTCTACTCTGAATCCAATTGCGGGTTGTTCAACTCCAGAAATACAAAAAAGTATTATTTATGAAATTACTTCTAATTCTACGAAAAAATACGTACCTCATGTTACCCTTAAAATTCCGTTAAATACCCGTAGTTTAAATTTCTTAGTCGATACCGGATCCGCTGTGAGCTTGATAAAAAGAAATTCAATAAAATCAATGCCCGTGCTTCAAAACCAAATCATTCAACTGAAAGGTATCCACAACACTAACGAAACCATACCAACCTTAGGTTATTTTCAATTGCAATTATTTCCAAATTCTGACATTGCATATCGTTTCCACGTAGTTGAAAACATCGATTTAAATTATGACGGCATAATTGGAACTGACCTCCTGAATGACTTAGACGGAATTATGGACTATAATACCGACACATTACAAATTAGTAATATCATAACAAAATTAGAATACTGCCAACCCGTATATAAAATCGCACCCCGTACTGAAACTATTATAGAATGTACTGTTAATAATTCTGAGCATCGACAAGGACTTATCAGTTAAGGAAAATAACCGAATAAATATATCGGTTGTCAACACCTCTGAAAAACAAGTCACAATCAACTCTGATCTAAAATTAGAAATACAACCCCTCGAGGTAAACTCTTTCCAAATCCAACCAAACTCTGGTTCTCCTAAATCTTCGACAATCAGAAAAGAAGAAGTCCTAAACATGTTACGGGCTAATCATCTCAACGACGAAGAAAAGTCGTGCTTATTCGATATCTGTTCTCAATACTCTGACATTTTCCATTTACCCGACGATAAATTGTCAACCACCGATCTCTTAAAACACGAAATAAATACGTCCCCCTCAGAACCTATCAATGTCAAATCGTATAGATTTCCCGAGGTTCACAAAAAAGAAGTTGAAACGCAAATCTCTAAAATGTTGTCCCAGGACATCATTCAACCCTCTGTTTCCCCTTGGTCATTTCCAGTTTGGGTCGTCCCTAAGAAAATAGATTCCTCTGGCCAGAAAAAATGGCGCATTGTCATTGATTACAGGAAACTCAATGACATCACAATCGGCGAAAGTTATCCTATCCCTCAAATCAATGAAATACTAGACCAATTAGGGCAAAGTAAATACTTTTCCACCCTCGATTTATGCTCAGGTTTTCACCAAATATGTGTTTCTAGCAACGACATTCCCAAAACCGCGTTCACTGTTCCTCAAGGGCATTTTGAATTCAAACGCATGCCGTTTGGACTAAAAAATGCACCCGCTACTTTTCAACGGCTTATGAATACCGCTCTCGCCGGACTTCAAGGCATTCATTGCTATGTCTATCTTGATGACGTAGTAATATATTCACACGATCTCTCATCACATTGCGATAAATTGTTAAAAGTTTTCGATAGACTACGCAAATATAACCTTAAACTACAACCCGACAAGTGCGAATTCTTTCGCAAAGAAGTCGGTTACCTTGGTCACATCATAAGTGACAAGGGAGTAAGCCCTAATCCTGAAAAGGTCAAGGCCGTGTCTCAATTTCCAATTCCTAAATGTCCCAAGGACGTTAAATCATTCCTAGGTCTAGTATCTTATTACCGCCGTTTCATCCCTGATTTTTCTAAATCCGCTAAACCTCTCACTACATTACTAAAAAAGGATGTCCCTTTCTCTTGGTTGAATGAGCAACAAATAGCTTTCGAAGAACTAAAAGGAAAACTAATTTCCGCTCCTATACTTATATATCCTGATTTTTCTGAGCCCTTTGTGCTTACCTGCGATGCATCAAATTATGCAATATCAGCCATTCTATCCCAAGGCGAAATTGGAAAGAATCGCCCAATCGCGTACTCATCAAGAAGGTTGAATAAAGCAGAGACCAATTACTCCACCACAGAAAAGGAGTGTCTAGCCATAGTATTTGGTACCAAAATGTTTAGACCATATCTATATGGACATAAATTCACTATAGTAACAGATCATAGACCATTAAAATGGTTATTCAACTGCAAAGATCCGGGATCCCGACTAGTTAGATGGCGCTTAAAACTAGAGGAGTTCGACTACAAGATCGAGTACAAAAAAGGTAAAATCAATAGCAACGCTGATGCGTTGTCTCGATTCCCCGTAAATCCTGTTCAAAATAACGATGATAATTCTATCCCTTCTACGTCCAGGCGGAATAACGAAAATCAATCGCCTAATTTTAGTCCTATAACTCTAGAAGATCTCGATATACAATTACCTTCTATACCTCTGGATTCTGACGAAGTTCCGTCGGTAGACTTGTTAGACAATGACGATTCCTTCACAGACTTTCTTGGTCCTGAAAATAGAGATGACTTACCTGAAAATCCAAACCTTCCTAATCCTACGGCTGATGATAATGCTGAGGAGCATCCATCACTAACTTCTAGTTCCGATGAAAACTATTCCAAATTCCTGAAAACAATGTCCGGAAAACAGTTTAATAGTAATACCAAAATTATAGAACATAATGAAAATATTTTCAAAAGTAATTGTAAACATATAGTTCTACCTACTTCTATTGACCTTGATACCGCTAACCCTTATATAGAGGAAATTTTAAGTGAAATTGAAAATTCTTCAGATCTCCTAGGTAAAGAAAGGACGTTATTTACTTGCCTACCCTTTGAACACAAATCTAAAACCTTCTATTTCCTATTTACAAAAGTCTACCATTTCGATAGTTGCTCTTACGAAGACATCTATAAAAGTCTAATAAACCTAAAACATCAAATACTCTCAATATCACGGGAGGAAATCATAAATTTAGCTATTACTAATTTCCGTAATCCTTTCGATAAACATGACTGGCTAAAAATATATAATATGTTTTCCTATATCTTCAATAACTCGAATGTGTCTATTGACATCTATCATAATTCACTAATATTTCCGACTCCATCGGAAATAAAGAAAATCCTTAAGGAAAATCACGATATCCCTATCGCTGGACATCTAGGTACGGCGCGTATGCTAAATAGAATAAAAGAAAGATATCATTGGAAAAACATGCGATCAGACATCGAATTATATATAAAAAATTGTTCGCAATGTCAATCGAATAAAGCCCTAAGGCAAACTAACCGCTCACCTATGCAGATAACTACTACTTCCACGAAACCCTTTGAGCGGCTTAGCATAGATCTCGTAGGCCCACTTCCGGAGGCGGGCCTAACAAGACTTAAATTCATCTTAACTATGCAAGATGACCTTACTAAATTCTCCTTTGCATATCCCATTGCAAATGCTACTTCGGAGGACACATGCGAGTGCCTCGTCCATTTCATCTCCTTATTTAGAATTCCAAAAATGATCCTTACAGATCAAGGGACCAATTTTACTGCAGATATGTTCAAGAAAACCTGCGAATTCTTAAAGATTAAGCAAATCTGGTCATCCCCTTATCATCCCCAAACTCAAGGTGCGCTTGAGCGCAGCCATTCTACACTCAAAGAATATCTTAAGTCTTATGTCAATGAAAATCATACAGACTGGTATAGATACGTATATACCGCAATGCTTGCCTATAATACGTCAGTCCATGCTTCTACAAATTTTACCCCATACGAACTACTCTTCGGCCATAAAGCCTTCATCCCTGATTCTGTTTACGAATTACATTCCCAAACGACTTATCCCGAATACATTAAATTCCTACACCATCGATTAAAACTCTCAAGGGAAAAAGCCCTTCAAAATATTCAAAAATCAAAAGAAAAGTCGAAGGAATATTATGATAACCACTCTCGTCCCGTACAGTACAAAGTAGGGGATTACGTATACCTAAAGAATCACGTAAGATTGCGAAAAGCCTTATCACCTATATGGAAAGGTCCATATAAAGTGGTTAAAATTAATGGCCGCAACACTTTAACTCTATTAATTAATAGACGACATGTCACCCATCACTACGATGAGGTAAAACTAGCTCCTAGGTCTTATACATAAATCTTTATTTTAAATAGTACTTAATATAAGCATAGTAATTAATAATATTACACTAATATTAGTTCTATTTCCTTGCAGTAATCCCTCAACGGGCCAAGAATTCGTCAAACCCCTGACGAATAGTTCTGGGATTTACTTTGATCCCATAGGATCCCTAAGTTTAGTCGATAGTTATCTTAGTGTGGTAATTCCTTTAGAAATCTCATTTATTAACCCACATATTACTAATTTACATCATATACTTGATAATTCAAAATCACTATGCGAAAAAAGCAAAGCTCTTGATTATGTAGAATGCAATAATCTTTTCCTACCTCTAGTAACTCGTTTCCAAGACATTAAACGCGATAACGAGGCAATCTCTTATCTCATGTCTCATCAAGTAAAAAGATCCGCACTTCTAGGTGTTATTGGAACCTTGTCCAAAAAACTATTTGGAACTATGGATGAAGAAGATGCCATCCGCTATAATAACGCCATTCAGGAAATTCAAGCTGATACCAGCAAAATGGCATCAATGCTTAGAGAAAATATTCTCGTTACTACTTCTACCCTTAAATCTTATAACAACACATTAAAAGCCATAGAATCCAATGAACATGAATTAAACATCGCCATCGACGCTTTATACGAAGACATTAAAAACCTAACTTATATTTCTAAAGAATTAGGAATACGATCCCGTATTTTAGAATTAACATCTATGATAGAAAATAGCCTTCTAGCTTTATCATTCAAGGTCGAGGATATAGTGAACTCAGTCATGTTTGGTAGATCAAACATTCTATATCCATCCATTCTCTCACCGATAGAACTTTATACTCAATTAGTGAATAACTACAGATTCATCTCGAACTCTAGACAGTTACCTGTTCTCCTAAGTCTAGAAAATGTACATATTATTCTAAATATATCTACTATATCTAGTTACTATAGCAAGGACCAAATAGTGTTTGTCCTTGAAATACCTATGACTAAACCTCAACATTTCTCACTGTATCATAACTTACCTTGTCCAGTGCCTTACGAGGTTGACAACCCTGTATCTTATTCAACTATCATCCCATCCTCTAAATATGTTGGAATAACTAAAGACAAATCAATATATTGTAAACTTGACGAATTAAGAAATTGTAAAATCATAAACAGTGATCACTATCTCTGTGACACGAGTATATCCTATTCTGTCGCCGCAACTCCTTGCTGTGAAACAGAAATAATTAGTAAAGTACTAACCTCGATTCCAGAAATATGTAAAACAAAATTTTTTCATGGTCAAGTTAGTATCTGGCAGCCTCTTCTAAATAACAAGTGGTTATATGTAATGTCGGAAAAATCTAAATTAAGTATTGAATGTAATGTGAATCAATTAACCGAATAAGATATAAGTGGTAGTGGCATATTATACTTACCCAAGGGTTGTATAGCATATTGTAAAGATACACAATTAGTTTCTCGAGACAATGTTAATGTCCTAATAAAACCTGTTAAGACGAATTTAAACATAATTAATGATTCATGCTGTAATAGATTAAGTTTTAATAATATTATACCTAGTTTACCTTCTATTACCTTGAAAAATGTAAACTTAGACTCTGTCGCTTATAATCCGGAAATGTTAAAAAACTTAGACAAAATCATTGTAAAACCGGAAAAACCTCATATTGTCCAATATGGTAATTACTATTCCGCTATAACTATTGTAATTATAATTTTAATAACTCTGTATCTTCTGTACAAAATCTGTAAAACTGATACGTTTAGGAAACTATATCGTTTTAATAGAAACAATAGCGATTCCAAACCAATTGACGAAGAAATTAATATTCCCCAAATTATACCAGCTCCCGCTCTTCGAATTGGGTAATCCTAATATATTCTAATCTTCCCGTAAACTTCACCTTAAAACGTGTAGTTCACTCTAAATCGGGGGGCTGTTACGATTGCCAAATGCACCCTAAAATGCATAAATAACCCAAAATACTAAAAGATTAGCAATAAAGCTCTCTACGTCACAAAAGTGCTTAATCAGCACTTTCGTCACAAGTACAACCCTAGTTCATCAATTAGGCAGTCTGCGTTCAATCTTTATCGCGAGCACATCTCTTAGACGTATCAGTTCATCCTGTTTGTATCTGAGTGCTAAATATAGTGTTTTAATTAAAAACGTTTTTTTTAAAACCTCTCCGACGTTTTCCCGTCTAACAGTACGCTCTACCATAGCCTCTCTTTCGGATCGGATTGTTTCCTTACTAGCCCGAGCGTCCCGCAGGTATCTCTTCACAACTGTGCTGTCATCTGCATACCCATAAATACCGGGCATCAGCAGATCGTTAATATGCAGCAGAACAGAGTTGCAGAGAGAACAGACCCCTGGGGAACACCGGGATGGCGAACACAACATTCGTCGACATGGGCTCAGATGAGCATCCGTCGACTACAACTCGGAGGAACCCATCAGTCACGAAGTCTTTTACCCAGCCAGTCAGGCCAGCGGAAATGCTGTACGCTGGAAGCTTACTCAAAAGGCCAGCGTGCCATACCCGGTCGAAGGCCTTCGAGACATCAAGAGAGACGGCAATCGCTTCCCTATTTTTCTCGAGGGCCTCGCCCCACAAGTGAGTGGCATACACTAGTAGGTCCCCAGTTGACCGATTGCGTCGAAAACCGTAATGTCGGTCACTGAGGAGATCGTTACCTTCCAGGTAAGCCAAGAGGCGCGAGTTCAATACACGCTAAATAATGATGCAGAGTATGGAGGTTATTGAAATCGGCCGATAGTTGGTAGGATCGGCACGACTACCCTCTTTGGGCGCGGGCTGCACGTTGGCAAGCTTCTAGGACTTGGGCACTATACCAGTCCTAAATGAGAGGCAATACAGGCGCGTCAATACAGGAATAATATTGTATAATAATTAACTTAATTATGAAATAATGATACATCATCAAGCCTTTTATCGTTTTTTAAGGATTGAGCGTAATCACCACGCTTGCTCAATGTGGGTTTGCGTTTTTTTTTTTTTTTAATAATTATAATCTAGCGCTTGACTGAAATCCCGCCTGATATTAAGCAGCGATGCATTCGTTGATGGTAAAACGCGCTAGTTTATTAAACCCATTCACTTAAAAAATGCCAACTATTCAGAGGCGTCGAAATTACTTCAGGATAGGTACCAAAATAATAGGATTCTGTTGTATAACTACATAAATAGGATTGTTTCATTACCGGTCATTACTTCTACATCATCACTACAATCAAAATTTTATGATCCTCTCAGGGAGGCCATCCAGGCTTTAGAGAACCTGAAACAGTCAGTCAAAGAATGGTCATATCTCATACTCTTCTTGGTGTTGCAAAAGCTACCTTTAAGGATAAAGAAGACTTTTGAAGAGCGCTACGGCAAGGATACACAAGCTCTGCCCACATCAGAGTTAGATAAATTAATTATAGATTCCGTTGACAGCTGTCAACCGTGAACTATACTAGTCCGTGCTAATTAATTATATAATATTTATTTAATGGTAGAAAATGTGTAAAAAGTACATAAAAAGTACGAGTATCTCTGTGGTATAAATAATCAGTGATACTGTTTGCTGGATGAAAAGTTTCCATTCTGTTGACAAAGTTCCAAAAAGTGACGACATACTGTTTATTTACAAAAGCGATAAAAACGATAATACAGTGAATAGAAAAAAACAACACGTGAAACAATTCCAGGTCTACTAAGCTCGCTACAATTAAATAAGCCTTAACAAGGATTAAGAGTGCCTAATTAATATATTGGGCACTGTTGGTGAACGTTAAATTTTAAAACAAATCGATATCATTGCCGCCATTGGTCAAAGGAAAAGCGCGTTCCAGTTAAAACATGATATAATGTCACATAATTAACATCGTGCACCAACCTACCGCCATCTATCTGTGAGTAGCGGAACTTGACAAAACATTCCAGATCAACAGAGAATACTATTTGTGCATTGTAATCTACATAGTGTGGCAAGCCTGGAATTTATTCTACCAATTTTGGGAACCTTCAATCGTTTCTGGGTTTCTAGTAATTTATTGGTATCAACTTGCCCAAGTGCTGTCTGCCTAGTAATACAACTGGAAGAATGCCACTCAAACGTACTCCACCTGTTTCACCTGTCCCGTCAACGTCTACGGAAAGCACTCACAGTGCCGAAATACTTGCGTCGACAAACGAACAAAGTCTGTCAACCCTACTACACCGCGAGTCAGAACCTCATCTTCGTACCCTGGTGACAAATGTAACTGAAAGAAAAAAGCGAAAGTATGACGGGGAACAATCCGATCTCTTACAAATAATTAAAAATATGTTCTCTTCTTTCTCAAATGAACAAGAAAGGCGCTTTCAAAACTTGCAAGCAAGTATAGACTTAATGTCAAACAAATATGACGAATTCTTATCGAAAATAACTAATCTTGAGAAAGAAAGACAGTCAGACAAATTAATTATTAAAGAACTTAAGGATAAACTGGAAATATTAGAACGGAAAGTTCATGGAGCCAGGGTAGAAATTCGTAATATACCATAACAAAACGGAGAAACTAAAGAAACACTTGTTGAGGAGATCGCTAAATTGGGAGAAATATTAAAAATAGATATAAACACCAGTAATATAAAAGATATTTACAGGTTGAAATCAAAAGATTCGTCAGACCTCATTGTGGTCGATTTCACCACGGTACTCGGGAAGGAAAAGGTGCTTAAATCTGTCAAAACTTTCAACAAAACTAAACTAAAAGGTGATAAACTAAACACGACGCAGTTAAACCCAACATATAGTCACAAACCGATTTACATATCAGAGGCACTCACTCTTAAAACCCAGAAACGGCTTTGTTTACCTAAAAAACAAAGAAAACTCCCCATATATCCGTATAAACAACGAACCTGATTTAGTAAAACTGCGAAATAATGTTGAACCGCTGTGACTAATTGTTGCACCAATATATAAATCGTGTCTCATGTTTTCAACTTTAGGATTGCATGTTAATTTTAATTTTGAGTATAAATCTACATGTTATTTCTACACTTACAAAGTACAACTCAATGTCTATACAGGGTTCTCGCATTTATTTAGGGAAATCACAAAATTATCAAAACATTCTATAGTCATAACCACAACCCAGAGGCACACTTATTCACGTATAAACACTACCTATCTTTCAAACATATTTTTATTTCACAACCCATTTACCCATCAAATTACATTTTTAAATACTCTAGACCTAAAATATAATCACATACACCCTCTAACGTTTTGCGCACGAGCTCTTTGTATAATCGGTATACTAACCTTGAACACAAATCCTGTCTATATCTACTCTCGTATTATTTATTCGATCAGGTAACTAAGTGGTCAAAAAATATTGACCAGTTATCCGTCTCACACTCACAATTCGCAGACCTAGAGGAATGTCAAAATATTATTACTTCTACTACGGACAATTTAATTATCTTGACACAAAATATACAAAGCATAAACCGAAATCTTTCAGGCTTAGAGGTATTACTACAAAGACTTAAACTTAAATGTGATGTTTTAATCTTGACAGAGTGTAGGCTAAAAGGTGAAATGGTAATCCCCGCCTGTCTGGCTACTCTCATGTAGCAACAAATATTAATCCAAAACAAAATGATGGAATAGTAATATATTACAAGGAAAATATTAAGTTTACTATAATAGAAACCGAATTCCATGAAAGTTATTGTCTACTAGCCACAGTTGGAAAGCAAATTGCTATACTGGCCCTTTACAGATCACCTTCTTACATCAAAATGGAGCCTTTTTTCTTGTCGTTGGATAATATGTTACAAACGGTGTCTTCCTTTGAGCACATCGTTGTTATTGGAGACATGAATTTGGCTATAAACTCCAATAAAATTAAATTTGAAGGGGAACGCTATCTGACCTTAGCTGCTTTGCACGGCCTCCTGTCCGCGCATACGTTAGTAACACGCAGCGCGCGCCAAACATGCTTAGACCATGTGCTCATAAAAACTAAAGCCTCCTTTAAAACTAGAGTCCCTAATGCAACACTAACAGATCATCATACCGTTTTGTTTTGTTTAAATTAAAAAAAAAACACGGCAACATGCAACTACAACAAAGTCCATCATTGACGACAAAACATTATCACAAGATATTTCAGACATTCATTTTGATCCCATTTATGAAACAGAAAATCCTAATACCAGTCTAAATTACCTAACGCAATGCTTGCAAAAATTAATAGAAAAGAACACAAAAATCATAACACTCTCTAGACGCCAAAAAATCATTAAGCCCTGGATAACTCCAGGACTATTACGTTGCATGAAAAATAGAGACCAATTACACAGACAAACAGCGATCCGGATAATGAAGTCTTAAAGATTACCTACAAACGCTATAGAAATTTCTGCAATTCTCTATTACGAAGGTTAAAAAGAGCATATGAAAAAAACCAAATCCTTGAAGCGCAGAAAGACAATAAAAAGTTATGGAAAGTCATCAAAAACATCACACACACAGCAAAAACAAAACAACACCATAAAGATCTCCTAAGTCTATCATCTTCTCCAGATCAATCACTTATTGTAGCAAACAATTATTTCATAAATGTGGATAGGTCACTGGCTGATTAAATGAGTCAACAATATAGTATTTATTAAGTAATGCTCAAGACGAAGCAATAAATGTCCCCAATTCTTTCGTCTTAACTGATACAAACCACGACGAGATTGGACATCTTATAATGGGCTTGAAGACGGATAGCGCACCGGGTTGTGATAATATCAGTAGTAGATTCCTGAAACAACATAAAAACTGCCTTGTACATCCCCTGACAAAAATCTTCTATGATTGTTTAAAAACTGTGTTTCCTTGTTCCCTAAAACGATCAGAAGTCTGCCCGATCTATAAGAATGGTGAGAAGGGTCGCATTAATAACTACATACCCATATCTATACTACCTGCAAATTCTAAAATTCTGGAGAAGATTATAAACAACCGTCTAATAAAATATCTTGAAAAATATAGTCTGCTTTCAGAGAACCAATTCGGGTTTAGGCACGGAAAATCTACAGAACAGGCAGTAAATAAATTAATCGATTTTCTTAGTTCCAACTTGGATAAAGGGAAAAAATGTCTTTCTATATTTCTTGACCTGGCAAAGGCATTTGATACGATTTCTATCTCTCTCTTACTCAAAAAGTTAGAAGCATTGGGCGTCAGAGGAACCCAGCTTGAACTTTTCAAAAGTTACCTTTCTGGGCGAACCCAGTGTGTACGAGTGGACAAATACAAAAGCACTTGCCTTCCAATTACACATGGTGTCCCACAGGGCAGTTTATTAGGGCCCACCCTTTTTCTTGTGTATATAAATGCGCTTACCTCTCTTAAACTCACCAAAGGTAATGTTATCTCTTACGCGGATGACACCGCCTTGGTGTTTGCGGGTGATAGTTGGAAGGAGGTTTTTACTATCGCACAGAATGGCTTTGATATGACTAAGCGATGGCTGCAGAATAACATACTTACTCTGAATGTGGACAAAACCAAGTATATTTGTTTCAGCATTAGATAGGCGGTGGGTATTCGCGATGACCTCAGAATTGTTTCTCATGAGTGCGATTCTGTGGGAAATTGCTCATGTCCACCTTTGGAACGCGTCCAGTTTCTTAAGTACCTTGATATCATGTTAGATAATAATCTAAACTTTAAGGAACATGTCAAACTTCTTTGCAATAGAGTGCGAAAATTAATATATGTGTTTAAAAATTTACGTCATGTCGCAGACCCTGAACTGCTGAAGCGAATATATCACAGACCCTTTGTCAGTCACTCCTCACCTACTGTCTATCCTCCTGGGGAGGTATCTGCAAATCCACCTTGAAGTCAGTTGAAGTCGCCCAGCGAGCTATACTAAAGGTTAGCACGTTCAAATCTGTTGGAGGTTGTATATACCTACCTTGGCAACTAACACATGATGCAACTGTCTGTCGTCATGACATAACTATAAAATATAAATGGTGTGAAGCTGATACGGTCTATATTTTAGTAAATAATGTATCTACTCGGGAAATGGGCTTAATGCTGGATTCGTTAATTTCTAACAGGTTATGGGCCCAGTCTGTACCTGAGTAAATATTATTAAAAAGTGATCGTAAAAATATTTCCTAAAAAATAGTGATTGTCACATGGTTGACAGTCAAAAAACAATACTGTCAAAAATAAAAGAAGAGTGAAAAAATGTGTGATGAAAATTCTGTTTCTGGTTCCTATTGCGGAATTAAAAAACTATAAGGAGCGAATGATTTTACATCGTCGAAATTCATTGTGAAAAACCTCCTCGAATCCAAAAACTTGTGGGATGTTGTGGAAACAGAAAACATCAGTGATTTACAAAGAGACAGTGATAGGAAGGCACGATCAACTCTATGTCTGCTTATTGAGCCTACATGTTTTGCGCACGTGTACCAAGCAAAAACCGCACGCGAGGTATGGCAAAACTTGTGCAAAGCCTACGAGGATCAAGGCTGGGGCAGGCGAATTTTGCTGCAACGCAAACTATGGCAGTGTCGTTTGGGAAATTATTCAAATATGGAAAAATTCATCTGCGATATAGTAGACCTGGCACAGCAGCTTAATGATATAGACGCAAAAGTATCAGACGATTGGCTCATTTCAATACTATTGGCTGGCCTAACGAGCGAGTACAACCCGTTCGTGATGGCCATCGATAATAGTGGAAAAGAGGTAACACTAGAACAAGTAAAGACCAAATTACTACAAGAAGGCAACAGACAAGCCGAAGTGAGTAATGGGGCTGGTGAGCAAGCTTTTACCACTAAAAACAGGAAGAGCAACAATAACACTGCTCGGAAACCAGCGACACACAAATGTTTTAAGTGTCACAAATTTGGACACATGCAAAAGCATCAAGAAAACTGCAAATATTTGCATGGGTACTGCCGATAACATAAATAAAAACCCCTGGTATGTTGATAGTGGCTGTAAGATAAAAGTTGCCAGCGGTGAAGAGATATCAGTAGTTGGGAAGGGCAATGCAGCACCGATAGTGAGTAAAAATGAGAAACTCAAATTAAATAATGTCCTGCATGTTCCCGAATTGTCGATGAACCTAATCTCAGTGAGTGATCTCGTAAGAGACGAGTACAAAGTTGAGTTTGATAAGCATGGATGTTTGATTAAAGATAAAAATTACCGCAAAGTTGCCACTTGCAAAGAAGTTGGTGGAATTTTCAAGCTGATTGAAAACAGCAATATTATGGTTAATTTAACAACATCGAGTGAAGTTTTGTCGAATCTATGGCACAAGCGACTAGCTCATCTAGGACAAAAGTACATGATCACCCTGAAAAACATGGTATCTGGAATAGAATTCAAAACTACGGACAAAATATAGCCGTGTGTTCCATGTATAAATGGAAAGAGCTGCAAGAGTCCATTCAAAAAACAAGGCACTCGAGCAAATGATTTATTGGAGATTGTGCACACAGATTTGTGCGGCCCAATGGAAGAGCCATCTTTTGTTGGTTCGCTGTATATGCTTTTATTTATTGACGATTTCTCGCGAAAGACGCACGTCTATTTTTTGAAAAACAAAAGTCAATGTCTCAACAAGTTTCGTGAGTATAAGGCGGAAGTAGAAAATGAGACTGGGAAGATGATCAAGTGCTTGAGATCGGACAATGGCAAAGAATTTTGCAACGATGCCTTCGACAAGCATTTGAAGTTAGCTGGTATAAAACATCAAAAGACAGTTCCATACACACCGGAACAGAATGGTGTGGCTGAGAGAGCGAATAGAACAATCGTTGAAAAAGCGCGAACATTACTTTTTGAAGCCAATTTAGGCAAAAGATTTTGGGCAGAAGCAGTCGGAACAGTTGTATATTTAAAAAACCTAAGCCCTACGAACGCTGTCACTGGAAAAGTACCACAAGAACTCTGGTCTCTTAAGAAGGTAGATCTGAGTCATCTGAGAGTATTCGGATGTTTGGCTTACGCTCTGAAACCAAAACAAAAGAGAAAGAAGCTGGACATAAAAACTGAAGCTTTGATATTTGTTAGCTATTGCGAGACTACGAAAGGTTACAAATTGGTTGAACCAAAGACTGGAAAATTTTCAATTGTGAGAGACGTCCAATTTTTAGAAAATATTTTTCCTGGAGACGGTATAAAAGTGACGAAGAACTCAGTCGTTCCTATTTCAACAGAGGAGGAACGTGTTGAACCTGAGATTGAAATTCACAGCGTTAGTGAAGGAAGCAATGAAGACGTTTTTGAAGAAACTATTGATGAAATAAGACAGGAAACTCAAGAAGCGAGTACCAATCCCACATTACAATCTGAAAACAACGATTGTGAGAACCCGCCGAGATATAACTTACGTACAAGGAATAATGTGGACAGATGCACATGTGCGAAAGCCGAAGCTGAAAGAAAAGCTATCGCAGATATTGATGGCGATCCAACGACAATGGATGAGGCAATGTCAAGGCCTCATCGTGAGCTGTGGCAGAAGGCCATGAACGATGAGCTCAACTCGTTGAAGGAGAACCAAATGTGGACGTTAGTTAATCTAGCGCGCGATAAGAAGCCTATACAGAACAAATGGGTATTCAAGATCAAGCGAGAAAGTGATAGTAACTGTTGAAAATTATCGTGGTAAATGAAAAATATAACGGATATTTCAGCAGATTTATTATAGTTCAACGGCGATCACATACTGAAGCGTACGAGCCATGAACAATCGAGAAAGAGGCGTTGACGTTTCTATTTTTGAACAGTGACATATTATTCCTTCAAGGTTTAGGTTGTGTTTACTAACCTGTAATAATCTTTCCAACACTAGCCCTTAAACACAAGCTGAACTATATTTCACAATATAAAAGAAAAACAACAAAGGTATATTTCCTACCTATGGCTCATATCTCACTAATTAACTTACATCAGTATTACATATAAGTTACACAGTTAAGTCTATCAAAACAAACTTGCATAAAACATAAGACTCGAACTAAGATACATTTTCACATGTTAGTTTTATTAACTAAAACGAACTCAATAAAATATGTTCAGTTATAAAACCAACAAAACAAAAAATTAAATCACAGTTAGCATCTGGCTTACAAACTTACTATGTTTTTCTTTACAAAGTGCTTTGGTTAGTACATCCGCTAACATAACTACAGTTGACAAGTATTTAATTTCAACAATACCTTTAGTTACAATCTCCTTAATAAAGTGATGACGTATGTCAATGTGCTTTGTTCTAGAATGAAACATAAAGTTTTTACACAGTTTTATAGCCGACTGATTATCATTATAAATCGTGATTTTAGGCTTGGTACCAAATATTTCAAAAATGAACTGCCTAATGAAAAGAGCCTGCTTACATGTGTCAGACAACGCCATATACTCCGCCTCAGTACTGGACAAAGCAACAGTGCGTTGCTTACGACTCTCCCAAGCGACGACGGACTCACCAACAGTAAAAACAAAACCTGTGTATGACTTACGGTCTATGTTGTCTGACGCCCAGTCCGCATCGGCATAAGCTGAAATATTCATACCTGTTTTAGAAAAAACAAGATTTAAGTTAATTGTACCTTTCAAATAACGTAGGACTCTTTTGGCAGCCTTCCAGTGACTTTCGCCAAAGCAATCGTTGAATTGACTGAGATAGCTGACTGCATGACTTATATCTGGCCTTGTACAAACTGCTACATACATTAGCGAACCTATCAAACCTCTGTAGTCGTATGTTCCTTCTTGCTTAGGTTCTTTGGCAAGTTTCAGTCCTGTCCCCATGGGTGTTGCAATAGCATTACAATCCTCCATTCGAAACTTCTTCAATATCTTCTGTATGTAGTTCGATTGATTGAGGTAAATTTTATCATCTTTTCTCATCAACTTCATTCCAATTATATGTCGAGCTGGCCCAAGATCAGTGATGTCAAACTCATCCTGTAATTTTTTCTTCATAATATCTTTCCCTGGGAAATTTGGAGAAGAAAATACAATCAGATCGTCTACATATAATGCTATGATCATCATCAATCCATTTTCACTCTTAAAGTAAACACAGGGCTCGGAAATCAAGCGGTTAAACTTCAACTTGTTACATAGAACCTTGGTAATCTTGTCATACCAAGATTTGGATGCCTGTTTAAGTCCATAAACAGCCTTATTGAGCTTATATACCATTTCTTCACTCCCTTTGACCTTGAAACATTCTGGCTGCTTCATGTATACTGTTTCTTCCAGGTCTCCATTTAGGAACGCTGTTTTCACATCCAGGTGTTCAATGTCTAAGTTATACTCAGCTGCCATTACAAGCAGCATCCTGATTGTTGAGTACCGCACTACCGGTGAAAAGGTATCTTGATAATCTATTCCATATTTTTGTGTATACCCTTTTGCAACCAATCGAGCTTTAAACTTCAATAGCTCACCATCAGCACCATACTTCCTTTTAAAAATCCATTTACATTGAACGGGCTTATGGCTTGGGTCACGTTGTGTCAGAGTCCAACATTTATTTTTAATAAATGAATTATATTCATCAGTCATTGCCATTCTCCAGCTGTCTGAATCTGGTCCATTCAGCGCCTCGGTTGCAGTCTGAGGATCATCAGGGTTACTGTCGACCGGTCCCACAAAATTGGCCTGCAGGGGAGACTCAGGAGCTTCTTCATAGGAGGTATCTGACTGCTCTGCCTCAGCTATTGAGTCTTCACCTGGAATATATGTTTCATGCGAACAATTCGCTGTTTCAACACTTAGGTCATCGCTCTCAGAGTCATCTATTGTGTATGTGCTGATTCTTTGCTCGTTCTGTGATAATTTCATGTCATCAGAAACATCAGAACTCACAGTGGATGTTTTCGATCGGCTGCACACAAAATAACATCGGGCGCCCCCCAAGGATCTCACTTAGCACCAATACTATTTGTTATATTCATAAATGACCTTCCTGAATGTTTTCGTTTTTCTGAACTATTTCTGTATGCTGATGACTTAAAATTTTCTCGAGTAATCGAAATAAAAAGACTGCGAACTTCTGCAGCACGATCTTAACCAAATTATAAAATGGTGCCACAATAATAAAATGCAACTAAATCCAAAGAAATCTTACCATGTAAAGTATACGCGTAAAATTTGCTGTATTGACACAGAGTACTTCATAGACCAAGAGCGAGTTCAAGTAGTCGAAACAATAAGGGATCTAGGAGTACTTTTCGACAAAAAAGTTACTTTTGTGCCCCATATTGAATTTATTATTAAAAAGTCATCAAAAATGTTAGGGTTCCTACTTCGTAACACCAAAGGCTTTCGCAAAAGTAGCACTAAGATAATGTTATATAACAGTCTCGTACGTAGTGTAATGGAATATTGCAGTGTTGTATGGAGACCTCACTATGCCACTCACATGTTGCGTCTGGAAAGGGTTCAGAAGCGTTTTGTATGGCATTTAGCCTTTAGTGAAGGCAAATCCAAGCGCCTGCCCTCTTACAAAGCTCGCCTGTCTCATTTCAAAATGCAAACGTTATCCATGCGTAGAGATATAGCTGATGCTTTGTTTCTTTACAAATTGTTGCGTAATAAGATCGACTGCCCCACTTTATTGAGGCTTATTAGGTTCCACGCGCCCTCTAGATATCCTAGGAATAAGATTACACCCCTGTGTCCGCCCCTACGAAAGTCTGTGCTTGGTGCAAATTCCCCGATTCCTAGATTGTGCAAAATTCTTAATAGCCGTAGTGACTTGTTAGATATACACCACGACACCGTAAAGAAATTCCTGCGAGCTTTTATCAATAATTCAATGTCTATTTAATTTTCATCCTCTTAAATCATAATTCGATAATTAATCTCAATAATTAATATAATTGTTAATTAATTAATATTTTATCAGAATTTAAATTTGTTATTTATTGTTCAACTTCCCGCCTATCGTTATTTAATTATTTTTTGTATGTATGCTTTTCAATTTTAATATCAAGTAAGTTTTAATTAAGTATGTAATGTAAACCGTTTTTTTTGTGCATGTGGAGTTAACCTGTAATTAATTGTTGCACTTGCAAGTGTTACTTTAGTCATTAAGTCATAATAATGTACAGTGTAAACAATTGTTGGTTAACCTAAATAAATAAATAAATAAATATATATGTTCTGACTTCATACGTATGTCTAGGGGAGCTAGTTGTTCATGCGCAAAGAATTCTGGTCATTGCATCAAGTGCTTACGCAAGCACAGAGAATGCACTCAGCGCAACTGGTGTGTTCATTGTAAGTCAGCAGAGTACAATTCAATAATTTGCAATGCAGAATCGGGACCTGCTGCTCAACGGTCAACGGATCAGCCCATCAAACAATCAACACATTCATCATCACATAAGTCAACTTCAACACCGGTCAGTGTTGTTGGTCAAATACAGGGTGAGGGAGTCAAAAAAACCAGGGCGGTCGCTCAACACGTCCAGCTGCTCACCTCAGCTGTTCACCACCATCACCACATACACGTCAACACCAGGAGTGTGTTATACAGTCATCTTTCACCAGTCATCGTCCACGACCTCAAGAAGGTGAGCGTGTACGTCAAGCTCAGCAGTCGTATTAATCACTTCGTTTCGGTTCTCCGTTGAGTCCAGATCGTAGGATCTGAGATGAGGCCACTGGTGGCGCACCACAATGGTCATTACCCGTCACCATTTGTCCCACAGCCACGGTCGTGGTAAAATCAGGTGATGGTAAATAGTTCAAGGTTATGTCATAATTGGATGCGGGGGCTAGCGTATCAGTAGTAAAAGACTCACTAGTCAAGCGGTTAAATTTACACCAACAGTTTAATAGTCAGATTCATGGAATTGGTAATCAAAAGGTCAAGGTCCCAGGTATGGTTGCCAAATTAGTTATCAAACCAGTAGGTAAAAAAGTACCTATAATCAGTACTATGGCAACGGTCATTTATTCATTGACAGGGAATATTCCGTCATATCCAGCTCATTTCAAGGATCAATTAAGGTTACTAAAATATGCCATATTTCAGTGGATTTTGATGAAGTTCAACATGTAGATGTTATATTAGGATCAGATATAATACATTATGTACTTTATGGTTCAAAGATTATCAAGAAAATCTTAGGGATAGCGGCTTACGGTAGTTGCTTTGGACATGTCATCATTTGAGCGGTCTCTCACATCAATGGTCAAGCGGTCAAGCAACGTCAGTGGAGGACTATGGAGTTCATTCTACCAGACCGGAGGAAGCATTGGAGAAGTTTAAGAAGGTAGAGGAGCCACCTTCAAAACCAGCTATTCATACAGATCACATGGAATGCGAAGGGTTTGTATACTTCTACTACTAAACGTATGCCAGTTGGCAAATACATTGTTAGATTACCGTTATTATCAAAGAGACCAACATTGGGAATTTCAAAGTGATTGGTGATTCAAAGATTACAGACATTAGAAAGGAAAATGTCACAAAATAAAGTATTTGTAGACAAATACAAGGAGTTCATGCGAGAACATGAAGCTCAAGGTCATATGTCAAAGTCAAACTTTCAATTTGACTCAGAACATTTCATTATACCTCACCATGGTATTTTCGTCAGTCATATTTGATGGACCAGGGCGACCATCAAATGATGTGTCATTAAATAATAATAATAATAATAATAAAAGGCAACAGCAAATGTCAACAACATATTTCCATAAATATCAAATATATTACTTTAAATCAGTTTTTAAGCTATTGCATAGCTTCTATCGCGGGCCTTGAGCGCGGGGACCGAATCAAGAAATTCCGTAACGAAAAAACCTCACGCTCCCCACTCCGACGGGCACGGAGGTGTGGCTTGAAGGCCGTACATCGTCTAACGTCGTTTCAGTTCGGCAGTCTTCGGCACGGTATGTTTGTGTGCGTGCGACTACATCTTTTGAAAACAATTTATAGATTTTCAAAAAGAGCATGCATATTGCAGGGCGCGAACTCGGTTCTACACACTTGCCATGTTCCTGATAGTCGCGATGTGCTAAACTTGCGATTAATTTTCTCTCTGAAATAGGTCTTCTATAGAGATATGTCATAGACGTCATCGACGTTGTCATGGCTACCTTAAAAACTTTTCATATAATTAATTATTAAGTACTTTTATTCAAATTAATTTAGTAGTATTTTTATAAAATAGCTTTTTTTTTAACGGAAAAGCTAAGATGAATGTCACGCAAATTTTTCATTGGACTTTTAAATTATTTATAGTGTTGTTTACTAAATAAAAGCGCGTGATTTTATAGAGTAAAAAGTGCTCACGCGGCCGTTTTTTCAACTGTTATTGGCGATATCCGCCATTATTGTGAAATATTTTTTTAAAGAATTTCTATAATTTGTTACACGTGTTATTTGCAAAATTGTGGTATCTATCCACAGGGACCAGATCAAGAGTTGAAGTTGAAGTTTTTATTAAATAAAATATAACAGAAAGATGTCGGTGAACAATGTTAATACGAGTACATTTAAGTGTACGAGTTGTAATATTGTTATCTCCGAAACGAAACAACGAAAGTTTAATAAAAATATGCTCGTCGGCTTTTTCTGAGGAAGACATTGATGAGGCAAAAAAGTTATTGTTTGTTTCTACGAAGACAAGACAAAAACATGTATCGAGGCGTAAGAACAAAAAACAGAAAGACCTAAAATATACGATTACGGTGTTTAAAATCACGGATCCCGAACAATCCCAGTTTTTGTGGCATATGACCTTCACAAATTGCCACCAGTTTGCTTTGACTACGTAGAACGTACTTAAAGAAGTTGATGAAGGATTTATTAATTCTACGGTCAGATGTTAACGCAATCAGAAGTGATTATGTTACTAAAGATCAGCTCGAAAATATTAAATTGATAACAAATAATTCGACACCGACGCCGTACATCATCAACAACCTTTTTATCGTCCCACTGCTGGGCACAGATCTCCTCTCATACAGAGAAGGATTGAGCGTAATCACCATGCTTGCTCAATGCGGGTTGGCGATTTCAGACTTATAAAGCCCAGGTTTCCTCAAGATGTTTTCCTTCGATCAGAGCGGTTGACAAATTTTCTATCAAAAACATTGAATTTGAAAATGAATAATGATCCACAAGAGTCCACAACAAAATATGGGACCACCATTGACGCGGTATTTTCTAGGTATTTAGAGGATATTAAGTCGCAAACTTATGTTTCTTATTTCAGTTATCATAAACCTATAGTTTCAATGATAAATATTCCTGAATAACCAACAGCTACTGTAAGGTAATAAAACCCACATGTATTGTAAAATAATAAAAATATTTTAAATAATATTAACTTTTTATTTATTTAATAAAAGAAAAATTTGTTTTCTTATCGGTCACCACGCTCAAAAAGTGTAACTTGAATTAATATCAAAGAAAAAGAAATACTGCATAAATAAAATAAATAAATAATTATAATTGCATAAATTGATACAAAATGCTATGCGATAGCTTTACCGTGGCAGTCCCCGAGTGCCACACGTCTTTTTTCTTTTCCATATTGTGATATCTTCAAGAAAAAACCCAAGCCTAAATCTAAATTAATAAAATAAACAGTTTTTATACACAATGGAGAAGTTTTGTACTCGAACCAAACCGACCCGTTGGAAGTGACATCTGTCATGTCACGTCGGAAAATACAAAACAGAAAAATATGTATATAATATGAATATGTAATGTTGACGAGATCTGCCGCTCGAAGTGCACGCCCACCATCTCCGGACTCGTTGCTCAGCTCCACCTCGCCGCCGCCGGTCCCCAGCGCCACTGTAAGCGTTGCGACGACCCCGGACGCGGCAGTTGCGTTGAGCTCGAGCGACGAGTACTTCTCTCCACCGACGACGCCACCACCTGCTCGCCGACGGGGAGGACGCCGGCCGTCGGACCGCCCAGACCTGGGACCTGGGCTGGGACCCTGTCAGAAGCCGAGGCCCATCGGCTTCTGACAGGGTCCCAGCTCCCGGCGGAAGTGTGCAGCGCATGAGATGGACACAATCCATCAACGAAAATGTCATGCGCTCATACTATGGGACTACAGAGGGAGGAAACAACCTGACCGCGTACAACGACTGCCGGATCAGGTACGGGTTATCCAGCGTAATCATATGTTGGATGATACTGTGCTTGATCGCCTCCGAAAAGAAATGCAGAGTAGCCGTGTCATCGCTCACTTGTAGGGCTACAAATGTAAGTACCCAGTGCAATGAGGAATTAAGGAATGCTTTGGTGGCTGCGATTCGGGAATATCGTTACATGTCGGCAGAACTTAGACCAAGCCTGCCACGTTTGCCCATGCATAACAGAGATAGGACACTGATGGCTGCTCTGGATGCGCAGTTATCAAATTATTTTGATACCTGCGAGGACCTCACTGATACTCATTCAATCCTGTACTGCGCAGCTGTCGCGTAGCTCATGTCAAATTTCACAGTGATTCCAGAGCTACACGACCGAAACCAGTAGTACCAGCTTGGCAGCACAGGATTGACGTCGTATTGGTGGGGCCAGAGCACTCATTGGTAAACTAATCTGCTTCAGGGAGGGTAATACTCGTCCTAGAGTGATGCGCTTTGTGAGGCGGGCATTCTCAGGTACAAATACCAGCCCTAAGAACTATATGGCCCGTGTCACGGAGCGCATCGATTTCTTGAAGCAGAAAGTGTATGCATGGGCGAACCGTATTCGTCGATATAAAAGATGAGTAGAACGGTACACCCAGAATCGCACCTTCCAGAGCAATCAAAGGTGGGTTTATAGGGACTGGGAACGACCAGAACAAGTTGTAGCTGACACGTGCCCACCAGATGATGATGCCGTGTGTTCATTCTGGCGCAGTATCTGGTCGGTGCCTGTCAGTCACACTGAAGGTGACTGGGCTCGGGATGTCGAGCGAGCCTGCGATCCAATACCTGAAATGGGGGCTATTACCATCTGCCCCCAAGATGTAGCTCGTGCAGTCCGTCCGCTACCTAACTGGAAATCTCCAGGACCGGACGGGCTGCATAACTTCTGGATAAAATGGTTTCCAAGGTCGCACGCTCGCTTGGCATCTCAATTCCAGACTGCTTTAGTGTCTGGTTCGTTACCTCAGTTCCTAACTACTGGAATAACCCACCTGCTCCATAAATCAGGTAGCACCGCGGAACCCAAAAATTATAGACCGATCACCTGTTTACCGACGGTCTATATAGTTCTTACATCCATTTTGAAAACTAAAATTAACAAACATATTGACAGCAACGCCATCATGTCTGCCTCTCAAAATGGATGTAGGAGCGGGTCCCGCGGTACTAAGGAGCTACTCCTCATTGATGTGGCCATTAGCCAACAAGTTCGTCGTTCCCGAAAGGATCTATCGACATGTTGGATAGATTATAAGAAGGCCTATGTGCCACATACACGGCTCTTGGTTGTATAAAGTGGATGCAACTCTACGCATCTTCCTGATGACGTGTATGAGGACATGGAGGATAGTCCTTCGCTACCCAGGATGTCGAACAATTCTGAGGAATAGCGAACCGATAAGGATCGAGCGAGGAATATTTCAGTGCGATAGTTTGAGTCCACTTTGGTTTTGCTTAGCACTGAATCCTCTAAGCACACTATTGGAGGATTCAGGTTTAGGCTATCGGTTGGAGAGAGGTGGTCAGGTTATATCACACCTCCTCTACATGGATGACCTGAAAGTTTTTGCTCCCAACAATTCACAACTGAAGGAGCTACTGAAAATTACTGAAACTTTCAGTAGCGCCATCAGGATGGAATTTGGTGTGGACAAATGTGCGGTCATGCATGTATGGCGAGGAGAGATTGTGGAATCCGTGAGAACCCAACTCACGACTTCCATAAACCTTAGAGCCCTCTCCGCATCTGAAACCTATAAGTATTTGGGTATGTCGGAAGCGTTGGGTATCAATGTTACTGACATGAAGCAATCGTTGAAGGAACGCTTCTTTGGCCGCCTGAAAAAGTACTTAACAGTCTTCTATCAGGCGGAAACAAGGTGCGCGCTTTCAACGGTTGGGTCATACCGGTATTGATGTACTCTTTCGGCATACTCAAATGGACTCAAACCGAACTTGACGCCCTGGATCAGAGGGTCCGTACGCTGCTGACTACAAATCGATTGCATCACCCACGATCATCGGTCATGAGGCTGTATATCCCGCGAAAATGTGGAGGTCGTAGCTTTTTAAACGCTAAGACCCTCCACAATTGCGAGATATGCAATCTCAGGGAATATTTTCTAGAAACCGACGTGGGGATGCATCGAGATATGAATGCGGTTGACAAGGGCCTCACTCCGCTCTCCTTGGCTAAAGAGAACTGGCGCAAAGCCGTAGTGCTTGACACAAATGATCGCATAGAGATATGGAAAAGCAAAGAGCTTCACGCGCGCTTTTTCCGAGCCCTACATGGGCTCGATGTAGATCAAGCGTCCGTAGCCTGGCTACGTTTCGGTGATCTTTTTGGGGAAACCGAAGGTTTTGTGTGTGCAATTCTGGACGAAGTTATGATGACGAACAATTACCGGAGACTTATTGTGAAAGACGGCACAGATGACATCTGTCTGGCATATCACCGGCCGGGGGAATCAATAAGGCATATAATCTCTGGGTGTTCTCGTCTAGCTAACGGAGAGTACTTGCATAGACACAAACTTGTAGCCAGGATAATTGATCAGCAACTTGCTCTCAAATACAACCTTGTGGAATCGGAGGTGCCGTACTACAGTTATATGACCGACCCAATTCTCGAAAATAGCCATATCACATTGTACTGGGATCGATTCATCATCACTGACAGGACTATTGTTGCCAATAAGCCTGATATAGTGATGGTGGATCGATCAGAGCGGCGTGCAATGATTGTTGACATAACCATCCCGCATGATGAGAACCTCGTGAAAGCCGAGAAAGATAAACAAATCAAGTATCTTGACTTGGCTCACGAGGTTGTCAACATGTGGGAGGCGGATACAGCAATCATTGTGCCGATAGTTGTGACAGCCAATGGCTTAATAGCCAAGAGCCTCGACCAACACCTCAAGAGGCTCTCGTTAGGCAGCTAGATCAAAGGCTTGATTCAGAAAGCTGTACTTCTGGACACGGCTCGCATTGTCAGGAAGTTCCTCTCTTTGGAGCCCTGACCGCCGTTAGCTTGAACCCTGTTCCCGATGCCGGTGGGCTACTATTTTTATATTTTTAAATGTTTTTTATGTATTGTTTATGTAGAAATATTTAAAAATGTAATTTATATGTATATACAACGAAATAAAGGATAATAATAAATCGTTTATTAACCAAATAATGTTTTTACATTTCCTTATAAATAAGTGCAAGCTAGTTCTAAAATGAATGTTTCGGTGGAAACGTAATTCTATATTTTAACTTGTGGACTCCACGCTAGGTCGAGCCTGTCTCGTGGAGTCCTTGAGAGTTGTTAACAATTAGAAATACATATCAAGTTCAGTACTGTATTATGAATCCTGTGGCTTTTTATTTTAATAAAGTAAACATAAAGTAAAATTAATTAACCTAAACAAAATCAAAAATGTAGACTAAAAAAGTAAAATTAATTAATCCTAAAAAGTACAATGTGTCCAGCAGAATGATGAAATAAAAGTTTTTGTGCATGAAGTGGTTGGGCTGTATGGTAGTGAGTGCAATCTAGTGGTTACGGTAAAATGTGTTATGCCATTACTCTAACGAAGGTTTTGGTTTCTGCGTAGGATTGGGCTTGCAGACATTGTTTAGTCATCATTTAACTTGATTTAACCTACAATTTTCAAAAACAATGCCTCTGCTTCTTCAGCCTATAGATGTCCACTGCTGGACAAAGGCTTCCCCCAAGGCTTTCCATGGTAAGTTGGTGAGTTTGGTTCTTCTGCGGATCTCCTCATTTCTGTTTCGAAACACCGAGCATAGCTCTTTCCATTGCCTTTTGTGTGACTCTGAGCCTTCGTATGAGGCCCATTGTGAGTGACCGTGTTTTAGTTCCGTAAGTCATCACTGGCAACACACGCTGGTCAAAGAGTCTTGAAACAAGGAAGTACCAGGTGATTTTATGATGATGATGATCCAGCTGAAAATGTTTTTTTTTATTATTATTAATTTATAAACCAGCGCTTGACCGCAATCCCGCCTGATGGTAAGCAGTGACGCAATCGTTGATGGTAAAGCGCACTAGCTCATTAAGAGCCTATTCACTCTAGCCTCGAAGACACTCAAATTGTAGTCCGACGGAAACACCGCCGCCGGCAGATTGTTCCAGTCCCTCGATGTACGCGGTATAAAGGAGGAGGCGAAACGCTTCCTCCGGATCGTAGAGATGTTAACAACATAAGGGTGGAAACTCGCCGTACGACGGGTCGTCCGATGGTGGAACGGAGATGGGGGAATTAAATCGTGCAATTCCCACACACACTCCCACACACAGCATACATTTTGATGCTATAGAACACCGAAAGGCTGGCTACTCTACGCCTGTGATCTAGGCTTTGGAGACTAACTCGAGTTAAACCAGGGTCACCAATCAGCCTCTTCGCACGCCTCTCCACTGAATCCAAAGTGGCCAGGTGACACTTAGCAGCACCAGCCCAAATGTGGCTGCAGTACTCCACACACGAACGGACCTGTCCTTTGTACAACATTAGAAGCTGCCCTGGTGTGAAGTACTGCCGGACCTTTGCAATAACGCCAAGTTTTCTGGCAGCCACCTTGGCCTTGGACTCAATGAACCGCCCAAAGGAGTTAGGTTCGAGGAAATCTCAACACCCAAAAGCTGAAGGCGGTCGGTACACTCCAAGGATACATTCCGAAAAGTAGGAGCCAAGGTGAACGGGCTCTTTTTGGCGGTGAAAAGACACGACTGCGTTTTGGCGGCATTGAATGCTACAAGATTGGCATTGCCCCATTCGGAGACTGCCTGAAGTTCAACACTCGTTCGCTCTACCATGGCCTCTCTTTCGGACCGGATTGATTCCCTACTAGCCCGAGTATCTCTCCACAATTGTGCTGTCATCTGCATACCCATAGATACCGGGCATCAGCAGATCGTTAATATGCAGCAGAACAGAATTGCAGAGAGAACAGACCCCTGGGGAACACCGGCATTAGTCGACATGGGCTCAGATGAGCATCCGTCGACAACAACTCGGAGGGACCGTTCAGTCGGGAAGTCTTTTACCCAGCCAGTCAGGCTAGAGGAAATGCCGTACGCTGGAAGCTTACTCAAAAGGCCAGCGTGCCATACCCGGTCGAAGGCCTTCGAGACATCAAGGGAGACAGCAATCTCTTCCCCATTTCTCTCGAGGGCCTCGCCCCACAAGTGAGTGGCATACACTAGTAGGTCCATTGCGGCGAAACCCGTACTGTCGGTCACTGAGGAGATCGTTACCTTCCAGGTATGCCAAGAGGCGCGAGTTCAATACACGCTCCATAATTTTGCAAAGTATGGAGGTGATCGAAATCGGCCGATAGTTGGTAGGATCGGCATGACTACCCTTTTTGGGCACGGGCTGCACGTTGGCAAGCTTCCAGAACTTGGGCACTATACCAGTCCCAAATGAGAGGTGATACAAGCGTGTCAATACAGGAGACAACTCGGGCGCACATGTTTTAAGAACAATGGTATACACTGGTATACCATCCGGACCACTAGCCTTATTCACGTCCAGACGACACAGTGCTCTCAGAACCTCCTTGTTCCGAATGCAAACCTCAGGCATTGAAGTACCGCAGTGGGGTAAAATAGGTGGAGTAGCACTGCCAGTATCAAGACGCGAATTATGGGCAAAGAGAGATGCAAAGAGACCTGCTTTCTCTCTCGCCGTATGAGCCAGTGTTCCATCAGGCCTAACCAGCGGAGGCAGTGTGGGCCGACAGAAGTTCGCCTCGACCGATTTGGCAAGGGACCAAAAAGATCTGCTACCGGAAGGCTGCGCAGATAACGTGCTGCCAATATGGGTAATACGGTCGAAGCGAGCCTTCCTTAGCGCTTTTTTGTAGGACTTTGCAGCACGGTTAAAGGCTCTCTTCTTTGAGCTTAGATCCGGAGCTCTGCGGTCACGAGCGACAACCCAGGTGAGAAATGCCGCGTGCTTACGCTGTTCGGCTTGGGCACAATCTGCATTGAACCATGGGCGAGCCGAGCTACCGACGGGCACGTCATTATAGGGAATAAAATATTCCATAGCTTGACGCACCACATCGGTTATAGCATCCGCACAGCTCGACGGATTGCTAGAAGAGAAGCAGACCTGCTGCCAAGGACAAGACGCAAAGAAATGGCGCATCTCATCCCAGTCTGCTGACCTGTATCGCCACATTCGCCGTTCACCACATAAGTCGTGATCTGGTGGGGAGAAGGTCGATACAGACTTCACCAGACAGTGGTCTGAAGTTCCCAACGGTGAGGAAACTGTTACAACATACCTGTCCCGATCAGTGGTCAGCAGAAGGTCCAGACAATTGGCATTATGACCAACTACATCAGACACCCTAGTCGCTTGCTCTACCAGCTGGGAAAGGCCCATTGAAAGCGCGAAGTTTCACGCTTCTCTCCCAGCGTGGTCGGTCCTCTGGTACGGGAAAAGCCAGTCCTGATGGCAGGCGTTGAAGTCCCCCAGAGCGACAAAGTGTGCGTCAGGGTGCCGGTGCAGCGCATTGTCAGCAGCCTCACTGAGGTGGTCAAATAATCGAGCTGTCTCCTGATCACCGCTGTTCGATCGGTAGACACAAGTGTAAACAATTTTGTCCACACCAGTGTCAACCAACAGCCATAGGGACGAGAAGTGAGGGTCTTCGAGGTGATGGAGGCGCCGGCAACAAATGTCATTGCCGACATACACACAGACCCCGGCACGCTGCAGGAAATGGTGCTCCAATGCACATCCCGGGTAGCTGAGGTATGCCGCATCAGACGGACATCTGATCTGGGTCTTCGTCAAGAAAAGTAGATGGGGCTTCTCAGTCTCAAGGTGGTGATGTACTGCAATGAGATTGGAGTGCAGACCTCGAATATTAGAGAGGTGCACTTTGAAAGAGAGGACGTGCGCCCGCTGTGCACACCTACTTTTCTTTTTAGACTTTTTCATTTAAAAAAATTGAGTGAACTTCCTATTCACTCAATTTTTTTAAATGAAAAAGTTTAAGACGGCAGTTGATTGAGGTGATGCAATATTAATCCCAACAATGCGACCAACGATACCGGGCCAGAGGGAGATTGATCTAGAGACTGCGGGGACGCCCGAACCCCCCCAGGGATCGCCATCGGGTCCTGTCGTCCGGTCGCCAACCAGCACAATGGGGCCACCCTGGGATTTTTCGCAGTTGGCGGGGCAGCCTTTCATATGTGGCTGGCACACTACTTGGGCCCCCAACTACCTGCGGTCGGCCAGTGGAGCACCGTGCTTCGGATGCCGCTACCCTCCACGACCAAAGTCCCGACACGACAACATTTGGCGCATCGTACCCGGCACACATCGCAACACAATTGCTCAGACCCGTCCTCCAAACGGCTTCACCAGACATCATGCCAGAACACGACGAATCGCTTGGCGGCATGACTTTGTCTGGTGGGTGGTAACTACGCCGGCGGCCGATGTTGTGGCCTACCACCGAGAAACGATGTCACGGTATATAACTTGAATAATTATATCTACGGGTCAGGTCAGGTCAAGCCCACTCATTGCTATCAGAACGCTTCTACAGTTAGCAGATGATTAGGGAAGCTACTCATTATAATAGGGTATTTGACAAAAAAAAAACTAATTAGTCCGTCAGTCAGATTTCCAAAAAATACTAGACACGTATTTTTTGTTTTATCAAAACAATAAACATTTACAAATATAAAAGGCATCAAAGATCAGGAGCGGTGGCTGGTGACGTCACTGGCCAGTAAAAAGTGTACAGTGTTGTGACGTCACTCGAGTTTTCAACGCACTGTGTCGTCTGCATTTTTTGTTTATATGAAAAAAGAAAAAATACGTGCCTAGTATTTTTTGGAAATCTGACTGACGGACTAATTAGTTTTTTTTAGTCAAATACCCTATTCACGCGCAGCGCATGTCGTTCTTACGAGTGCTGACTCACTGACTCAGTCACAGAGGCACAACAAATCAAATTGGAGCTTATAGAACTCGTGAAGAGCGTGGGATACGAGCTCAGGAAATGGTCATCAAATAGCTCGGAATTATTGCGAGATTTACCGCAGGATCATTGTGAACAATTGCATCATTTTGATACAGAAGATAAAAGCTTCATCAAGCTGGAGATCCAATGAGATCCAATGTCAGATTCAATGTCATATCATATCAATGTACCAGTCGGTCAGCCCATTTCAAAGCGTTATGTACTCAGTACAGTAGCAAGGCTATATTATCCATGTGGACACTGTGCACCTATCATTTTCAGTTTCAAATTATTTCTTCAACCATTATTCATTGATGGAATTGCATGGGCTGAACCCGTAGGTCAAACACAACTTCAACAATGTTAAGGTCTTATTTAGGATTTAATCATTTATCACAACGACAAATATCCAGATGTGTGGTACTATCTGAGGTGATTTTATACTCAATTCACGGATTCGGAGATGTGTCATAGCTTATATACACCTCAGAACGAAGGATGCAGCAGGGAACGTACTAGTACATCTAGTATTGTCAAAAGCACATGTGGCATCAAAGAAAATCACACAGACTATACCAAAAATGGAACTCAGCATGGTTCATCTTGTTTACAAGCTACTGAATCATGTGGTGGAGTCATACGAGGATTTAGTCCAATTGGATTGCATCAATGCATTATCAGATAGTACTATTGTGTTATCAAAACTATATATGCTATCAGAAATGCTAAATCAGTCAAAGCTTATCTATGTGTATTTGTGTGTCTAGGAATAAAGGCTGTTCAACTCTAATTAGTATCTTCACTCAGCTGCGCGGCGTCCATCGGAGCCTTAACCAGGTTTGTCAGTCGAAGGGGACTGCCTTCGCTCATTAGGTTGGATCGAGGTACGATATGGCTGGCGCTGAGTCAGAGCTGCGTGCGCTTTGCGGAACGCCCAAGGTTTCAAGACTTGAGCCTCTACTCTGCAGGCGATGAGAAGATGTCAAAATACCCAAAACGTTTGTGGTACCGTAATGGGATTTAATGAGAGCTCCCAGATTCCTGGTGTGCAACGCTTGACAACTGCCAAGTAGCAGGTGTTTGCGAGAAATTGCCACAATCCGGTGAGTGGTATTATTTTTATTTTGATTCCGTGGCCGAATGTTCTATTGTCAAGCAATCTGTAATTTCATTGATGTACGTACACACGCGCCAGTATATATACAGTGTACAAGGTTTTACCAGTGTATTGTGTACTGATCAATTTTCAATAAAACTACCAAGGTAACAGTCAATATATTATACTTAAATCGAATAGATAACGGACGGACTCCAATATTTCTTAACTATTATGTCCGAGTGATTCTACAACCAAGAACTGAGCGTACTGGCTCTAAAAATGCTTATTTCTAATTTCATTCCCGCCACCACTTTCACGAATTAAATGAGGGTACTAGAGAGTTGGCGCAATTTCCGGTTTCGCTCTTTCTAGAGGACAATATTATGAAATTTAAACAAAAACTGATCATTAAAATACTAATAAATGTTCTTGATATTTTAGAAAGAATCATTACATTACACAATTTCTTTGCGACATGATAATAAGAGTTATTTGCACATTTTATTTCTTGTACTACTCGTATTCTTTGTTACAATGGGCTGAGAAATTTTAAATTAGGGTTTTAAAATTATGATGTCTGAAATCAAAATCAAAATTGTTTAATTCAAATTAACCATCCATTGGCACCAATAGATGGTTAATTTGATTTAAACAATTTTGAATAGTCAATGTCGGTCAGTCCAAGAAAAGTGAAGCTAAATTGCATGTTCCAAAGCGTAGATCTCTATGGAGAAGGACTTGCAAGAAACTCCATGGTCAAGTCTGGTTTGTCTTTGATTATTTCAAAACTGTTCACTGTGGCCTGTAGTTACCAACTCACTTGAGCCTCTGATAGGACGTGTGGTTAGATCTTAAAATCTCCTAACATTGGATGATACTGAACCAGAAATACTACAACAACAAGACAAGCTACGAACATAGAAATGAGTGCTATTTACGAAAAATCTAGATTTCATAGAAATAAAGTAGTGTTGGTAATTGTAATGTTGTTTAATGTAATGTTGGTTAATTTAATGTTGGTTAATTTAATGTTTGTGATTTATTTAATGGCGATCGTTACCTATTGAAACAGAACTTATAATTATCCCCACGATTGTATACGAAAGACTTCTCCAAGTAATGAGTCTGATGAATTAGATTTCATAAAGTAGAAGATGGTGAGGAGGGTGCCTCCGCCAGCAAATAGAACACTTATCATGGCTATGCATGCATGCAGTGCGACCAGCACTGCATGCATGCGATGGGCATCTAGTGATGTGGCGGGGACCTGGGTCTCAGAGGAGACTATTAGTTGTACGGTCATGTGTTGACCTGGGAGTCATGGACTCTAGAGTTGTTCGTATCACAAGAGGTGATGACGATATGAGTGTCAACTATGAGTTGTCAATAGCTACTGTGGTAGCGGGCCATGGTTTGTTTTCTTTTTCTTTTTGACAGTTATGATTATGATTTGATAATTATGAGGCTTGGAGGAACCTATTGTTTTCTTTTTGAATTTTGAAGGAAGCTCTTGCGCTTAAGTTGTTAAAATGATTAAGTTTGTTTGGTTTTCTAATAGTCATTGTAATTAAACGTTACGGTCAGGTTCGCCGAGTTCTCAAAAATGCTTCAAAGTCTGTTTTCTGTGTTTTTTTTTAATTTGTTACAGACATGCATGAGGACGTGCAACGGGAAATATCAAAGTTTGGCCGGAATCGGCGGTTGGCCTGGTGAAGTGGACCCCGGACTCCGGGGCAGAGGGAGCTTCGGATGCGACTTGGATTGGCGCTGGGATGATGATGATGATGATGCACGAGGACGTGCAAATCTTCAGGCTGGCCGTGTCGGAGATCGTCGGTATAATTTTATTAGAAGTTACTGATTTGATTTACGTAGTAGAGAGGCATACGCGTGTGAGGTTATTTTGTGATGGCGGCACATGGACAGAGTCGCTTTGGAAAGTGGGGTTCGTCGAACGGGGTCACTTTGCATCGAGACGCGGACCAAGGGACTTCTTCGAACCGAAACTGTCGATTTGCCTATTCAAATTGTTATTATGAAGATTGGAGGGTATATCTACACGTCGTGCTTCAATTCAAAACTCACCTACGAAATGGAACCTGTACCACCACACCAAGATGCTGTCGACCCTACCGCCCTGCCGTCGCAGTCTGCGACATATATTTATCATTAAACCACCAGAAAATAAATGAAATCATCAAGTAATGTAATAATACTCAGTCAAAATAAACTGCACCTCAAGTTATCAAGAAGTTTTATTAAATCCAACAGTCTAGAACAAATCACGCCACCTTTCACACAAGTACACAAATAGTTTATAAAGGGTGTATCTGACATCGACGCACAAACGAGTACCATGGATCCAGTACATGACTTTGAACCCCCCAGTGGTGGAATTTCGCGTCGGCTTTTTCCCGATTAAAAAAAAATAATATGCAGTTTTTATCGCTCTAGACCGTTCATAATTGCTATACGTTTATAACCCAATAAGATTTTATAGTAAAAATTAATTAATTAGTTAATTACATAAAACGCGCAATGTGAACAATACTAGAAAAACTATCCTAACAGCCGATTTAATAGAGTTCGCAACAAGGGTCAACGTCATACCTAAAAACACGCACGGTGGCACGCTTGCAACGTTCAAAGGCCGAGCCGACATTTTTTTTTTAACATTGTTATTTCTGTGCGGTTACAGAAATAACAGTGTTTAAAAGAAAGTGTTGTCACTAGCGACATAAATGACTATCATAATTTTGTTAGTGGCATGCGGTGTAGCCTTTTCGCGAAGTTTGCCAGATACAACCGTGTATAGTGTAAAAACATTTTTTGATTAAAGAAAAATGTGATAAAAAGCTACTTTTATTTATTATAATAAATTATATAGGCATATCTTAAATGTTCGAATAGATGCAAAACCCACATAACCCTAAAATTTAATATGAATGGATAGGCATTAAAAAATATAATTATTTTAGACAAATTAATGTGTTACATAATTTTTTTTCATTTAACACGTTTAAGTGTTTGTACAAGTCCATAAAGACACATGTAAGAGCACAGCTTTATGTATAGACCTTAATGTACAGACGACATCACGTCAAGCTACTACAATTTCCAACTTAATTGCTAAAGCATTAAGGCTTAAGATTGATTAGGAATATTTGAAAGTTTAAAGCACATACATATTCTTCTTTTTATTTTATATACAGTATGTTAAGAAAACCCTGTCCGACCCGTGAAGGTGTTGTTAGGTATCGATAACTAATTCTACTAATGCATACAAAACCGGGGTAAACTTAAAAAAAATCCCCCTAAAAAAATAAATATTATTTCGCAAAAAAGAGGTAACTTAATAAATGTGCGTTAGGTCCCTTCCGCGGGCGGCGGGCGGCAGGGCACGCGGCACGTGGTCGCATCGCTATTTGCTCATAATAATACCGGTGTTGTCACTTTTTAAAAATTACCAAATTTCGGGGAAGTTGGAATTAATTCGCGGGAAAAAACGATTATTTCAAAATTCATTTGTATTGGTACTATGATGATTACGTAAAATTTTATATTGTATTTGGTCATGTGTTTACCTAGCCTTTATTATCCTTATGGGTCGGACAGGGTTTTCTTAACATACTGTATAAATATTTATTACCAAAAATTAAAGTAAATTGCACTCTATACAGAATAACTTATAATATACTTATACTTAATTTAGCATTCAACTGTATCTTAGAGGACTGTGAGCCTTAGTGCTGAGTGTAATTACAATATTACTAATGCTGTAAGTCTTGTTGCTGAGTGTAAAAGTCCTCAGCTACGTATTACGTACATCAAATTAAGTAATATTGGACAAAATAATTGTTTTCACAGTAAACCTTACACAGGGACCTCGTTTTAAGTAAAATATAAACTTGTGCTAGGAGGCCGCGAACTTTGTTGGAGTCGTTGTTTTAATAAATAAATATCTCTAAAAAAACTGATTGTGAAGAATTTGTCTTCAAAAGCATGTTAAAGAAAATTAAACTGCAGTAGTACAACAATGTACGTAGTCATGAATCCAAATAAAGGTAGCGGTAGAGTGGCGTCTACAGTAAATATTCTACATGCTGTCATCTTGCTGAAGATGCAGTTAACTTGCAACACGCGCTTGCACAGATGGTTCACACTCTCTGAAAAGAATGATTAGATCGTACGGGAATCCCAATTTAAAGGAAATAATAAAAATAAAAATAGCTGAAGTTTTACAATTTTAATTATTGTGTTCGAATAATTTATTTAACAAACCTATTCGATCAGACAATAAGTTATAGTATACAGTATGTTACAAAAACCCTGTCCGACCCGTGAAGGTGTTGTTAGGTATCGTTAGCTGATTCTACTAATGCGTACATAACCTGGCTAAACTAAAAAAAAAAATACCCCCTTAAAAATAAATAACTTAAATAAAATAAATAAGTAATTTCATGGCAACACAGGCACAGGCCATGACCTCAGTTGACCTCATGCATGTAGGTATTGGTAGTCTAACCACGTTTATCGACTCTAGAAAGAAACAATGATACCTACTTACGCAGCTCGTGAAAAGAACTTTTTTTTAAGTAGGAAGGTCGTCTGACCCTCCGAATGTATCTTCGAATTTCATTCGATGAGCACAATGGCTGTGGCGGAAATGTTGTTCCATATTTCGTTCACTAAGAACGATACCGGCACCGTCCCACGAGATTAGCACGGTGTTTCACAACGTTAGTCCACTCCTACCAATCCACTGCTCGCCGAACTGATAGTGGAGGTACTCACGTACAGGTCGGCAAAAATATGATGGGGCACCGTCATGCTGGAACCACATTGACCAAGAAGTAGTCACATCCGAATCGTTCAACACCTGATCACAACACAACACAATTGCATTTTTACTAGGTACCTTCCATCAGCAGGTTACATTACGTTAGAAAACTATTATGATCACACAATAAACGATACGTCTACACGGACTCAATGTCTACGCGAAACTAATAAATTTAAAATAAAAATGATTTTTATTTCATAAAAATAGGTACTCTAACTGCACGGCGGTGCCCTTTGACTAGAGGTGTGAAAGTATTCAAAATATTTCTCGTATCGATTTTTGGTATCAATTTTGTATTTCAGAATTTCACGCATCGATTCAACATCGCATGGCATTCTTTAGATTTTAGAACTTTCACATAACTTAAATCAGGTGAACTTAAATGCTTTAAATTGTTTAAAATATTCTCCTAAAATCGTATTTCATAAGACCTTTCTAGTTCCTATTTACTAATAATAGGTACTTGTGTTACAATATTGTTATGAATAATTAATCGATAATCAAAAAAAGTACTTTTACCATTAGGTAATCTGCGTTTTTACAACAAATCATTCGAGCAGTTAGTATCGACAAAAACAAAACGATATTACGTAAAAACTAGTACAGCTCTAATTATTCCTTTGCGCGTCGGCGGCTAGACACACTGACGCCGCCGACAGTTTCAAGGTCTAAAATGGTGTTTACACTTTTTTAAATTTCCCGAATTTTGGGGAAGTTACAGTAAATTCGCTGGTAAAAAAGATTATTTCAAAATTCATTAGTATTGTTACTATGATGATTATGCAAAATTTTATATTTTATTTGGTCATTTGTTTACCTAACCCTTATTATCCTTGTGGGTCGGACAGGGTTTTCGTAACATACTGTATTTCATTACAAGTGCGGAAAGCCTGTCATTACAACGAGTTCCGACAGATTTCGACCCGAGCCGAGGCGCAGCCGAAGGTGAGAGTTGACAGTCGGAACAAGTTGCAATGACATGTAAACTATTTTTAATACAGTTGCGAAAAAATTAAGCAATTTATTAAAATAATAAAAACACAATAAACTCAACTAACTAATAATTTATTTCTTAGAAAAGTTATAATTCACATATACATTGAAATTGGTACAGTTTTTTATACTAACTGGGGAAGTTTTAGGTTGCATATTTACTGTTTGAGACAAACTATTATTAATTTCGTATGATTGTTCATGTATATTTGTCAAAGGTGTTATACAATGGCGTTTGCTAGTTGATGGAATTGGATCTAATGACTTATCATTATCAACGAAGGTAAATGGACGAACTTTCTCTTCACTATTGTCATGTGAAGGTGACGGACTGGACTTTAAATTAAAGGATTATGTGATTTTTTTCCCAGTTTCTAGTTTATTGTGTAATGAATCAGCAATATGGCCTTCTGCAACTTTGTCTGACTTCCAACCTCCTAGTCGCTTTAAGGACGTCAAATTGACTCCTGAATCTGCCAATAAAGTAGCAGAGGTCCTCCTGAAGCTGTGCCCAGTATAATACTCTGCATCCGACAGACCAAGAAACGTAGCTATTTCTTTTGGCATATTACCAAATTTGTTTATCCCGATTGCTTGAGATGTACACTTTCCTTTTTGATAATTTTGGAAAAAACGGTCGGATTTTCCTTTTTGGGACCGCTGATTCATATATTTTTGCACTATTCTAAGAAAATCTCCTTCAACAACAAAGCTTCTCGGTATCTTATTTTTTGTATTCGGAATCTTGATAAGTAGCATTTTTTCATGGGCTTCAATATCTTTTAAAGTAATATTGGATAACTCCTCTCTGCGGCAAGCACCAACAATGCCAAAAATCAGCGCAACCTACAAAAAAAAAAGGGATTTGATTAATATTTTTTAAAATAATTTAATGACTGTATTTTGCGATTTCGTAAACTGAATACTAAAGAAAAATATAAGTACTTATTAATTAATTACCTTTGTGGCTAAATAACGATCATCGGGAGCTTCGTTTAAAAACCTTTCCACTTCATTCGATGTTAATATTTTCGACTTTTTAGTTGTAAAACCGTCTGATTGTCGTTTTAAGAAAGCATTTAGTTTTGGGTATTGACTTATATCCACGTTGTTTCTTATTTTCAGCATACTTTTTATCATCGAAAACCTCGACCATAATGTAGAAGGTTTTAATTTTGCTGACAGTTCGCAGAAATATGCCAACATAACATTTTCTGAAAAATTATTTGCCTTTTTCTCTTCTCTCCACGCAATAAATTCGTTGTATATAGATATGTAGCGACTTTTTGACTTTTCCGGTAAAATGTTCTCAGAAGCATTTTGTGCAATTATACTGAGTTCCGGTGGTGTTAATTCAAATAAAATATTGTCGAAATTACTCATTTTGTGCAACAAACAACTAAACTCGCAAAGAAAATTTTTGAAAAATGGCGCAAATCGTAAAAGAATATAAGCAGAGATTTTTTTTTCTTCACCCATTCGATTAGGCAAAGGGAACTATGCCCATACAGCCAAGTCTTCAGTAGATTTTTTTTATTGATAGACAAAGACAAAGACAAAGACAATCCATTTTGAAATGAAAATGAAATGAGATGAAATTAAATAAAACCTAACCTAACTCATTGAATTAAATCATTAAATCTGACATTGAAACAAATTAGTAGCTTCTTTTTAGAATTATTTGCATGAATCATAAAAACTTCTATGATTTTTTTAAAGTAAAAACTTCATGGTTGGTTTTTTATTTTTTATTTTTAATAGACAATATTTTGACAGTTGGGAAAGAGAACGCACTAGTTCGGAAAAGGTAAAGAAAAAGCACGAATGTGTAAAAGCCCACTTTCCGAACGCTATACGTCCCTGTAATACACCACTTTTTGAGCAACTGTATTAAAAAATAATTATTGAGGACTTATAATGAAGTCATCTATTTAAAAATTTATTTGAATGTTTTCAATTCAACATGTTTCATGTTTCATATCGTTCTTATTACGAATGATCGCTGCAATCAATATTCAACTAAAAAAAAAAAACTTACTTGCACAGCTTGTCTTCATGACAGCCTCTATACACGCCTCCCCTGCTTCGTCCACAGATACATAAAACTTTTCGCACTGCATGAATATCATGTATATTAATATTATGTCCTTTAAAGTCAATACGAATAATACAATGAAGACGAACGAAACAGATGAATCAGGCTGAAAAAATTAACTAATTAAATACGCATAAAATACCTACCACAATGAGAAACGTAATATTTATTTCATAAAGATTGACGAAATTTAAATTAAAGATAAAGATTAGTTCAGTCCTGTCAAATTATACATTCCATCCCTAACTGTTCAAGGTGCAAAGATGCCCGCAACGCTTGCAGCAATGCCACGTTGGATGGCGATGGCCTTTGCACCAAGAACAAGCCGAAACGGGAGTCACCCGTTTTGTCACGTAATTTGTGGCCAATGTTACTGATGAGCTTCTTGGCCTCAGTACCCCTAACTACCCAAGGTCTCCACGGTAATAGGCACAAATTGGCACCCGTCCACCAATACTTCACCCACTTCCTTTCAATTGCGTCTTCCGCTGTCGAAGACGGTGAGACGACAGTGTGACCAAAGTGGCTCGAAAGTTGCGTGCCATTGCACTTTCCGTCTTCCAAGGTACCAGAGTCATGCTGTCCGGCCTCTTACCACCCGTCCTGCAGAGAGGCTTCAACACAAAAGAAACATCTGTCCACGCAAATGCCCTCCGCACAATATCATTGAGCGCATGAAGCCACCCCGAGCAACGGTACCTATATAGCTCCAAAACCACAGGAGATTTTTTTTTTATGAAGTGTAATGGAAAATATGGATATGTCTGTCAAAAGATCTACGGTAGTTAGAACCCACCGTGATCAGTCAAGCATAAGCATCTTATGTTCAGTCCACAGCTACTTGAACCGATGATATTAAAAAATCGGATGGGACAGGCTTATTCCTAAAGGTGGAAACGTAATACAACACTATTCAATGGCGACCATTTCTGACCATTGCAAGTACACGGGAATGTTTATCGTACTATTAGAATAAAATAGATTCGAATCTATTATTAACAGATTTACCGGAACTTACGAAAATGTTGGACAATCTCGGTGGTAGGCCATAACATCGGCCGCCGGCAAAAGTTACCACCCACCAGACAAAGTCCTGCCGCCAAGCGATTTGTCGAGTTCCGGCCGTACGGAGCCGTACGGAGGACGGGTCTGAGCAGTTGTGTTGCGATGTGTGCTGGGTACGATGCGCCAAATGTTGTTGTCTTGGGAGTTTGGTCGTGGAGGGTCTTCAGATCAATCTCCCTTTGGCGCAGCATCGTTGGTCGTGTTGTTGGGTTTAACATTGCATCACCTCGCTCAACTGTCGTCTTTCCTTCAATTCGCTCAGTTTTTCTGAGTGAATAGGCTCTTAATAAACTAGCGCGCTTTACCATCAACGATCGCTTCACTGCTTACCACCAGACGGGATTGCGGTCAAGCGCTAGTTAATAATTATAAAAAAAAAACAATGAATTGGATTTGATAAAACTCTGTTTAGGTTCCAACTCATTGAATTCCAATTTTGAACTGGATGAAAGCCGGTCTACAATTATGTTCTAGAAAGCCTAGTGCTATTTACTTTTATAAAGTAGGGATATAACAGTATGGACTACAGATCAAATACGCCGGAGATATTTGTCTCATTTCTTTGTAACTATTCTTCTAGTTGATACCATTAGTAGTTTCTAATAAAAACAACCGTGACTGTTGGGTGTTCAATGTTTTTCTATAAGAACAGCGCAGTGAAACATAGGGTTCGAGCTAGCTCCTGTGGCATCTTGAGGGGGGCATTCGCGCAGAAGTTTGATTTCCCTAATAGTAGCAGAGCCATTCCTGTAAAGTTCACATTCTCCGCAACTGAGGCATGTTACATGTTTTTGGTCTTTATTCATCTGATTTTTCAGTTGCTTCCTCTTCTTCAGCCTATAGAACCATTGCTGGACCAAGGCCTCCCCAAAGGCTTTTATTACTTTGGGGGGGTTCGCCGTAATTGCCATGCTTGGCAAGGGTGTTGGGAATCGCAGTAATTTAATATTCCACAAGAGAAGTGCTATTGCCCGCTTCCCTGGTGAGAGTTCCCTTAGCCTTCGCCTCTTACCACACCAACAGGAGGATATGGACGATTATTTTTTTGTAAATAGTCCTGATCCTGCCGTATCCAAAATTATTGGTTGATTAAAAAAATATAATTGCGTGGGTTATTTTTTTAATTTTAATACAAAAGCAAACAAAGATGAAGACTGCAAATAAACCCTTAAGAATAATATAGTACTTACTTTTGTTTCTGATGCCAATATTACTTGCAAACGCATTAAGTTACCCTCCAGAAATAATAAATTACGAAGGATTGAGCAGATTATGGTCCATAATATCTATAAAACCAAACATTCTTATTGGAAACAGAACATGAAGAACAACTCAAATATTATTAAAATTATAAACATCGGCTTACCAATAATCGGAAACAAGTTTTATACAAAGAATATGCTTTCATTATATTTAAATAGATCTTAAACATATTTTCACAATATTTATCATTTTCTTCTACAACACTTATTACATTAAGTACATTTTTAACCCATTCCTTAAGATAGATTACTAGCAATACCATAATACGTATAGTATATACTAGATTTAAATCGCATGCAACGATCACTAAATTACTGCATACATCGAGGAATTTAATTGACATCACTATAATACTAACAAATATTGCCAAAAGATCAAAAGCTAATATAGACAGCATCGAAATCCAATTCCGAATAATATAAGTTCGAAGACTGTTGCATAAGTTAAGGCTCCTGTTAATTTCTTGGATACTCATGATGAGAGAGATGTTGTTTTGACTAAGGCACATGTTACAAATGATTAGCATTATAGCGCCGAAAGCAAAAATAATGGTAATAAATAAACCCGTGATGTTATTATATCTTATATATGTATGAGTAAAATTAGTATAAAAATTGTAGACTTTTAACACATTACAAAATAAACAAATTAAGCACAGTAATATAGGATACTTTTTTTCACACACAGTTATATAATTATCTCTTATTTTGTATTTCGAAGAGAGTAATATTGAAAGAGGCATGTTGAAAGGTTGAACAATATTTTTAGTGTCTTTGTCTAGTCTGTTATTGAGAAACAATTGGACTGAAGACATTGGATATTTCCACATGATTGATCAGCTGTTAGAAAACAACTGAATGCCTAACCAGACAAGGTAAGTTAGGTAGGCTTAATTTGATTTATTCATTTTATTTTGGTGTTATAGTAATAACTTTCAAAGTTGATCATTTCGATTCAATTGAAGTATAGTATATACACATAATCTTTAACCCTAGAAGCCCAATCATACTTTCAAAGTTGATTATTTCGATTCAATTGAAGTATAGTATATACACATAATCTTTAAACTTAGAAGCCCAATCATATTTCACTGGCTATAAAGCCCAATCATACGTAAAAACGACGTACAAAACCAAAACATCAGAGCTTACCTATTTTTTCAAAACAAAAAAATACGTATCTAGTATTTTTTGGAAATCTGACTGACAGACTAATTAGTTTTTTTCAGTCAAATACCCTATTGTACGTTAAAATGATGTCCAATCATTACAACAAAATGGTGGCACTTACCGAGATTATGCAACTATGTCCTGCGAGGTTTCAACGGCTACTGAGTTGAAATCGTGAAAGAAATAGAGATATTACGCCGTGATATACGTCAAATTTACGTAGACGTCTGACCTATAAGGATAATAAAGGTTAGGTAAACACATCGCCAAATAAAATTTGAAATTTTACATAATTATCATAGTAACAATAATCCCACTTCCCCAAAATTTGGTATTTTTAAAAAAAGTAACAACAGCATTTTTGACGGTATTATTAAGAGCGAATAGCGATGTGACCGCGTGCCGCGTGCCCTGCCCCCTTCGTCCGCGCATGTATAGGCAACACGCCTATTAAGTTACCTCTTTTGGCGAAATATTTTTTTTTGCGGGTTTTTTTTTTTGTAGTTTAGCCCTGCAGTGTAGGGCATTAGTAGAATCAGTTATCGATACCTAACAATACCCTCAGGGGTCCGACAGGGTTTTCTTTACATATTGTAAGTAAGCCAAGGCTGACCATTTGGTTACCACAGGCCTTGCAGCTTGAAGCACCGATCAATAACATAATTTTTCATCAAAGTAAACTGACTGGCATACAGTAGCATGCAGGGCTTATAAAGGTCACAGAATAAATAAGCCGAAATGGCAATGGCGCGGCTATATTAGCCGTACGACGCATGACCGCTGTTAGAGGCGTGTTCTTGACTGTAGACCGTCAATGGGTTAGGTATTGCGCCTTCAAGCTAAGTGGAGCACATCCTATCAGATAGGCTCAAACTAGTGTTACAGAGTTCCGCAAGCGCCACTCGAGAATGGGTGTGAATGGCCGCATGCATAGGTGGGATTCGCTGAGAAACAACCAGTTGAGGCCTGTCAGGGGAAAGGTGAAAACATATGCGAATCCCGCACCCCCTGCAAAAGGTAGGTACTGCAGTGGTTTTAGCCTTTAAGGCCCTGTTATAGTGCGATGTGTAGGTATGAACGCCCTTCCTCAGCCCCCGCAAAATAGATAAGAGTCGAGCTTATAGACGCAGCGACAGAGCGCGCGCGCCGCGCTCCGTTCTCGTCGGTACTAGCATTTGAACATGCCACAAGGCAGTGATATTGCAGTACGTAAGGTATGAAAAAGTATCGGTTTCGGAAATATTGACGGAAGACGGAACCAAATTACTGTTTTGTTTTGTTGGTATTGTTTTGTAATCAAATAAACATTTTCATTTTACATTTCCTTTAAAACTACAAAAAATTGCAAAAAGAATTGCATTGAATTGAATTGAAAGGTTGCAGCACTTTTTAACTTTTTAAACCTCTGTAAACCTAACAAAATAAAACATTTCGCGAGAAATAAAAATATTTTAGGAAAGTTGAACATATTACGAGGGTCAAACTAAAAGTTCTTAGAACTGGCCACTTATAAACAATATATTAAAAAAAAAAAGGCGTGTGGCACTCGGAGACTGCCGCGGTAAAGCTATTGCATAGCCTTTTTTTATCAACTATAACTTGCAATTATAATTATTTATTTATTTTATTTATACAGTAATTTTTCCTTTGTTTTTTTTTTTCTTTGATATCAATTCAAGTTTTCTTTCTGTTTTGTAATTTATTTATTTTTTACCAGCAACGTCATCAAAAGAGTGCGAAAAATGGTGACGATTAAGCGACTAAATTATATTCAATGTTTTCTGTTCGACTTTGATAAAGAGATAGAAAGAAGCTAAGCAATAGCTTAAAAATGACGTCATGTTCGTTATCACACCCATGTCAGAATGTCATGAAATATGATGTCGGCCATCTTGGATTTCAAAAATGAAATCATTTTCGTGATCAGCACCCTGAGTTTTGGCGGGAAAGTCAAGCTGAGTGTCACGCTCGTTTTCCATTGGACTTTTAAAATTATTTATAGTGTTGTTTACTAAATAAAAGTGCGTGATTTATGTAGTAAAAAGTGCATTTAGTAAATAGTTCATAAAGAACAGTAAAATATCGCTGCATAGTGGCCACATCATGACTTTGTCCCAAACCTCACTCGTAAGACGGGTCACGCGGCCGTCTTTTTCGACATGAATAATTCATAATTACGTGTCATTGGCTAAATGCACAAACCGTGCGAAGCCAAAAAATAAAGAAATAAAGAAAAAACCCATGAAATCTATTATATTATCACTCGAGTCAGTAAGCATGTAAAATGAGAAAACTAACATAGAACGATCCGTGTGAGAACTAAACGATCACTATTACACAACAACACTGATACCTTTGAGAAAGCGGACTTCCTCTACAATAGGGCAATTCCTCCGTAAGGTCTGTCTATGCTATTACTTATAATCTCTGTCATTGTGTGCTGTTTCGGTGCAATCGCAAGACCGGCCGGGCACTGAGGGGCAGGCAAGACAGCTGTAGTATCCTTATGACTCCACGAACTGGTATTTCGTTGACTCGGAAACGGCGCACAGGGAGCACCACGAAATATACTCAAAGACTCCGAGGTTCTTTTTCAATATACCCCACTGTTTTGTCGTGGTGGCCTAGTGGTTAAAACACCAGCCTCTCAAGTATGAATGCGCGGGTTCTCATTCCAGGTCAGGCAAGTACCAATGTAACTTTTCTTAAGTTATATGTACTTTCTAAGTATATTGTGGACACCAATGACTGAAGGCGAAGGAAAACATCTTGAGGAAACCTGGGCTTTATAAGTCTGAAATCGCCAACCCGCATTGAGCAAGCGTGGTGATTACGCTCAATCCTTCTCTGTATGAGAGGAGATCTGTGCCCAGCAGTGGGACGATAAAAAGGTTGTTGATGATGAACGGCGTCGGTGTCGAATTATTTGTTATCAATTTAATATTTTCGAGCTGATCTTTAGTAACATAATCACTTCTGATTGCGTTAACATCTGACCGTAGAATTAATAAATCCTTCATCAACTTCTTTACGTACGTTCTACGTAGTCAAAGCAAATGCCAATTTGTGAAGGTCATATGCCACAAAAACTGGGATTGTTCGGGATCCGTGATTTTAAACACCGTAATCGTATATTTTAGGTCTTTCTGCTTTTTGTTCTTACGCCTCGATACATGTTTTTGTCTTGTCTTCGTAGAAACAAACAATAACTTTTTTGCCTCATCAATGTCTTCCTCAGAAAAAGCCGACGAGCATATTTTTATTAAACTTTCGTTGTTTCGTTTCGGAGATAACAATATTACAACTCGTACACTTAAATGTACTCGTATTAACATTGTTCACCGACATCTTTCTGTAATATTTTATTTAATAAAAACTTCAACTTCAACTCTTGATCTGGTCCCTGTGGATAGATACCACAATTTTGCCAATAACACGTGTAACAAATTATAGAAATTCTTTAAAAAAATATTTCACAATAATGGCGGATATCACCAATAACAGTTGAAAAAACGGCCGCGTGAGCACTTTTTACTCTATAAAATCACGCGCTTTTATTTAGTAAACAACACTATAAATAATTTAAAAGTCCAATGAAAAATTAGCGTGACATTCATCTTAGCTTTTCCGTTAAAAAAAAGCTATTTTATAAAAACACTACTAAATTAATTTGAATAAAAGTACTTAATAATTAATTATATGAAAAGTTTTTAAGGTAGCCATGACAACGTCGATGACGTCTATGACATATCTCTATAGAAGACCTATTTCAGAGAGAAAATTAATCGCAAGTTTAGCACATCGCGACTATCAGTAACATGGCAAGTGTGTAGAACTGAGTTCGCGCCCTGCAATAAGCATGCTCTTTTTGAAAATCTATAAATTGTTTTCAAAAGATGTAGTCGCACGCACACAAACATACCGTGCCGAAGACTGCCGAACTGAAACGATGTTAGACGATGTACGGCCTTCAAGCCACACCTCCGTGCCCGTCGGAGTGGGGAGCGTGAGGTTTTTTCGTTACGGAATTTCTGGATTCGGTCCCCGCGCTCAAGGCCCGCGATAGAAGCTATGCAATAGCTTAATAATTCTAAAATTTGAAAAGAGAACTCTTTGGCAATATTACTGAGTATATATTTCATTCATTTGTCATTAGTTATACGATTTGGCGGCAAATTGAAAATTGTCTGTGTCTGTCACGTCAAAATGAATTTAACACGAGAAAATTTTCGTGCAATGATTTTTTATGACTTTCGATGTCATTTAAGTCAACAAGAAAGTTATGATAGACTACGATTGGCCTTTCACGATGAAGCCCCATCTCGTGCGACTGTTTACAACTGGTTTAATGAGTTTAAACGTGGTCGCACTAATCTCACTGATGATTTACGTGAGGGACGGCCTTCTACGGCGACGACTGAAGATAACATCTGTGTTGTGCGGCGTATGATAGAGACTGACAAAAGAGTGACCTATCAGCAGATTCGGACAAGCTTAATCTCAATCTTAATCCTGAAACCAAAAGACAATCTGCTCAGTGGGTGTTTCCATTCGAGGAGTTGCCAACTAAAGTGAAGAGAGATCGAAGTGCGGGAAAAAAATGGTGGCCTCGTTCTTTGGAAGGATAGGTCATTTCGCAACAATTGTGTTAGAAGATCAAAAAACAGTTTCCGCAGAATGGTACACTACCAATTGTTTGCCACTTGTCTTGGAAAAAGTTCGAGAGAAACGACCTCGCAGTAGGATCCTCCTTCACCACGACAACGCCTCGTCACACACCGCCAAGCGAACGATCGACTATTTGGCGACATCAAACGTTGAATTACTGGGTCACCCGCCGTATAGTCCCGACCTCGCGCCTTGTGATTTTTATTTATTTCCAAAAATTAAAGAAAAACTTAAAGGAAAGCGGTTTATGAATGCTGAAGAAGCGGTGGCTGCATATCGCGATGCCATTGAAGAGACCCCTAAGGACGAGTGGGCAAAGTGCTTTTCCCAGTGGTTCCATCGCATGTAACGGTGTATTGACATGAATGGACAATATTTTGAAAAGATATAATAAAACTAATAACTGGCTAATGTTATCAGTTTTTGATTTTCTAAGAACTTTCAGTTTAACCCTCGTACCTAGCGTTTTGTGAAGATAGAAACATGAATTTAAATAATTGGCTCGATAGAAAAAAATCATAAAGATGACACTAAATCAATATTTAAAACGTCTACCTTGAAGAAATTAGATTATAAATCCATATAAAAGTTATACCAAAAGATAGGCCTCACTTTTTTCTAGAGATTACTGAAGACACATTTTTTAATTTTCGTACAATTGTTTTCTATAAAAACAATTATTACACAAAATCAAGCATTCAAGCGCTCACCATAGCCGGCCAGTGCCCGCCGAGGCGTTATCGAGGTTGGACGCACGCCGATTTTTCTCAAAAATTCCCCCGCGTTTGCGCATTCTAATAAGTAAACATATTTATATTTCATCGCTTCATTTTTCAGATAATATTTACAATGTAGTATCCTAATTCTACAGGTGATTTTGCACGCTTTTAAAGACACTCAATTGAATGTCAGATATCAAAAACGTCCGTTTACCGTTTTTTTTTTTTTTTTTCACTACCGACCCTTGACGGTCGGTCCTTTTCGTTCTAAGTTCATTCCTTTTTCGTGCACGGTGACGACTGCACGCGTCTACTAACAAGTTCGTGATAGTGCCGAAATAATGCCCAAAAGTAGGGCGGACGAAAAAATTAAACGTTACGAGCGGAAAATCAGGGAACTTCGCGAATGTCACGCTGGAAAACTTCGCAAAGTGCGAATTATTTCAAGCGATTCATCTAATAACGAAGGTAAGTGTTATTTCAAATTTAACCGCAGTTTTTAAGTACTAATAGGGATTGACTGCGAGTCAATAACTATTTTACTATTTGCATTGGGGTTGACTGCGAGTCTCCAACAATGTTTTTAAAATCCCATCGGGGCTGACTGCGAGTCTTCAACGATGTGTGATTATTATAAAAACTGTTTAATTGTTTCTATAACATTAAGAAACAACATCGGGGTAGACTGCGAGTCTACAACGAGTGGAGAACATTCCTCCTACATACAGAAATCCAAATGAAAGTGTTTTATACACATTTTAAAATCTGGAATTGTGTCAAGGTACCGATAATGCAGTCGAGACGACTGCAGAGATACACAACTGTGACATTAAGGTTCCGGCAACGGAAACTTTGGCAGTGGCAAGCTCGCCCGTTGTACGTTTTGCGTCTTTAAGATCGTGAACGCTCGGGAATGAGGATTTCCGATACGCGCGCGCGCGCCTCGGCGCTGGCGCTCGTGTCGATGTCTCTTATGACGAAGCCACACCTGCGATACCTTGACCGACGGACCGACCGCGGACCGACGAGATTCTCCTAGATCCACCGTCCGGAGAACTGAACTCCGTAGAACCAGATTTAGACCCCGAACATTTGGAAGCTTTGGGTGAGTCTACTAGTGATAATCCAAAATTTGGTGATAAGATCCATAAAAATCTTCCCAAACTATGGCTGCCTTTCCTAAAAAGGTTTTGCCAAAAAAGAAAAAAAAAAAGAAGGGTATTTTATTAAAATAATTTAATACCTGACAACTGCAAATTATTGCAAGTGCCGAAGCTTAAGCTGAAATATTTGCAGCAGTCCTGGATTTGGTAAGAAAGAGAAATCATCGGCAACAACTTGGATGCCGCATAACTGCCATTAATAAAGTGCTAAACTTACTCTTAAGCGGGGTCGAGAAGGAACACACCATCCAAGACCTCTGCAATGCATGCCGAATTATTTCGGATCTGCATTATATAAATACCAGTAGCCACATTAAGTTGTTAACCCCAAGTTTGGCTAAAAGTTTTCTGCATGTTATCCAAGACACTGAAAGAGATGAAACTCTTTTTGGAAATCAATTATCCCATAATATAAAGTCTGCCAAGGCAATCGGGATGCTACTATGATTAAAGAAAGCATCTAACTCAAAAGTGGCTACTCCCCAGGCAAGCAGTCATCCTACCTCAAACTCTGTAAACTGGTCAGCCCCCGATACCAGACTGGCAAGGGCGGACTAGAAGGGAAAAAACCGACCACTCAGAATCTGCGTCAGTACCCGAACCCGATACAGCAACCGACCAAGTCGTCGGTCGTGAACCTGGAGAAGAGTCTGGTACATGCAGGATGATCTAGTACTTACTAAAAATGTTAGCTAAAAATGACTCCTAATGATGTAGTCTTAAATGGGATACAAAATGGTCTCTTGATTCCTTCTTCTCGAGTATTTTGTCAAACATATCCTCCGGACAATGTTTTTTCACCCACGGAACAACGAGAAATGACAATTGAAATAAACAAGTTAGTTGAACTCTGAGCTGTTAATGAATGCTCATCAAGTAAAAACCAATCTATATCCAAAATAATTCTTGCACCAAAACCTAAAGGTGGCAAACAGTTTATACTTATCTTAAGACCGTTAAGAATATTTCAAACTGTCATTTTAAGATTGAAGATTATCAACAGAACAGCCTCAAAGTTGATACCTAAAAATTGATATTTAGCCACTATCGATTTGAAGGAAGTTTATTGTTGCACACTGCGATCCGGACGAAGCGTTTTGCTTCCTCCTTTATACCGCGTACATCGAGGGACTGGAACAATTTGCCAGCGTCGGTGTTTTAGTCACAATACAATTTGAGTGTATTCAAGGCTAGAGTGAATAGGCTCTTAATAAACTAGCGCGCTTTACCATCAACGATGGCATCACTGCTTACCATCAGGCGGGATTGCGGTCAAGCGCAGGTGTATAATTTATAAAAAAAAAAAAGACGTGTGGCACTCGGGGACTGCCGCGGTAAAGCTATTGCATAGCATTTTGTATCAATTTATGCAATTATAATTATTTATTTATTTTATTTATGCAGTATTTCCTTTTCTTTGATATTAATTCAAGTTACACTTTTGAGCGTGGTGACCGATAAGAAAACAAAATTTTCTTTTATTAAATAAATAAAAAGTTAATATTATTTAAAATATTTTTATTATTTTACAATACATGTGGGTTTTATTACCTTACAGTAGCTGTTGGTTATTCAGGAATATTTATCATTGAAACTATAGGTTTATGATAACTGAAATAAGAAACATAAGTTTGCGACTTAATATCCTCTAAATACCTAGAAAATACCGCGTCAATGGTGGTCCCATATTTTGTTGTGGACTCTTGTGGATCATTATTCATTTTCAAATTCAATGTTTTTGATAGAAAAGTTGTCAACCGCTCTGATTTTTTATCAGCGAAGTTAATGTTGAAATCGCCAGCCAAGATAAGTGGAAATTTATTACCATTTGTACCAAGTATTTTCGAGCCTTCTTCAGTGTACTCCAGTAAAGTGCGATGAATAAAATGCTCTACCTCGTCCAATTTTGGATTCGGAGAAATGTAAATTGCTACCATAACTATTTGTAGGCCATTTCTAAGTTTGCATAAGCACGCACAAATATCTCCAACAACTGAGCGCCTAACATTAACATCGCTAACGTGTGCAATATTTATTTCAATATTCGGAGTCATAATATTAGTAATATCATTTTTATTTTTGTTAAATAGCTACCCCACCTTTTGAAACAGTATCTCGTTTGAACTGAACAATACAATTAAAATTAGGTATTTCAATTGGATTATCATGCGTCATGCAAGTTTCGGTAAGAAGTAACACATTTGTTTGTCTCGTAACTGAATCTTGTAAATCGTATTTATGACTATTTAGACTTTGGCAGTTGAAAGTCATTATTGAAATGCCATTTCTATTACTAATGAAATCTAATACACTTTGAGCAATCGTCTGAACACTATTAAAAGACAGTCTTTTGAATTCTTGCAACAATTGAAAAAACGGTCGCGTGAGCACTTTTTACTCTATAAAATCACGCGCTTTTATTTAGTAAACAACACTATAAATAATTTAAAAGTCCAATGAAAAATTAGCATGACATTCATCTTAGCTTTTCCGTTAAAAAAAAAAGCTATTTTATAAAAACACTACTAAATTAATTTGAATAAAAGTACTTAATAATTAATTATATGAAAAGTTTTTAAGGTAGCCATGACAACGTCGATGACGTCTATGACATATCTCTATAGAAGACCTATTTCAGAGAGAAAATTAATCGCAAGTTTAGCACATCGCGACTATCAGTAACATGGCAAGTGTGTAGGACTGAGTTCGCGCCCTGCAATATGCATGCTCTTTTTGAAAATCTATAAATTGTTTTCAAAAGATGTAGTCGCACGCACACAAACATACCGTGCCGAAGACTGCCGAACTGAAACGACGTTAGACGATGGGGAGCGTGAGGTTTTTTCGTTACGGAATTTCTGGATTCGGTCCCCGCGCTCAAGGCCCGCGATAGAAGCTATGCAATAGCTTAAAAACTGCAATCGTTAGGTTCTGTCATAAACTTTGATAAAAGTGGTCTACAGCCAAAACAATTTTGTAAATTCTTAGGTTTCTGTTTTGACACAAAAGGTCTTGTAATATCTCTCCCAGGCGAGAAAAATAAAAGTACTGGACAGCTTGTTCAAAAATATTTACGTCTACCTACATGTACGATCCGCGAATTTGCGAAGTTAATTGGAACTTTGATTGCCTCTTGCCCCGCAGTTAAATATGGTGTACACCAAAACATTGGAACGCCAAAAATATTTAGCGTTATTAAAAGACAGCAGTTTTGATAGTAAATTTAACCCTTCAAATATCATTTTAGATGATCTTAGATGGTGGTCAAATGGTATCGCCACAACTAAAAATCCTGTAGATATTTTAATCACATATTAGAGATTTACACTGACGCTTCGAAAACGGGCTGGGGTGCTGTGTGCCATACAAAATATGCCCGCGGAGAATAGTCTATTGAGGAGCGTAAACTCCAAATTACTTGGAGCTCTTAGCTGTTTATTTAGGTTTCAAAAGTTTCACGCATAATAAAATCAACTGACTAATATTTTTACGGGTCGATAACACTACAGCACTTAGTTATGCGAATTGTATGGGGGGGAATACAATTTCCCCACCTAACTAACATTGCTCATTGACGTCTGGATTTATGCATCAGTGATGCTAAAGACAATCACGCTGACGCTGATTCTAGAATAAGGAATTTTGATACCGAGTGGGAGATTTCTGATTCTGCTTTTCGTACTATAATGAATTAGTGTGGTCGACCACATTTTGACTTGTTTGCCTCTCGCACCAATGCAAAATGCCCTAAAATCCAGATACTATAGCTTTAGATTCGTTTAACATAAGTTGGAATAATATTTACTTTTACGCATTTCCACCCTTTTCTGTAATTTTAAAATGCCTAAAAACAATCATAGATGAAAAGACTGACGTAATTCTTGTTTCCGTACTAGCCCTCGCAAGCTTGGTTTCCTTTGCTAAAAACTTTGTTAGCTTCTGAAATTTTATTCTTCCATCCTAGTAAAGACTTTTTACGTTCTCTTTAAAGGGAGTATCACCCCCTACATGCGAGCCTTACCCTGGCTGCCGCGAGGCTCTGCAGCAATTCTTTACTCTGCGAGGCGCACCACCAGAATCCTTCAGACTGCTGTTAGCATCACTCTCTGGTAGTACAACGAAACAATATAATGTTACATATAAGTTGTGGTAGCAGTTTTGCGAAAACCATCAGTTAAACCCATTTAGTTCTTCGGTATCCTCGATTTTGACTTTCCTTGCTGAGTAATTCAACACCGGGTCTTCATACGGAACTCTGTATTCACATCGCCCAGCACTGTCGTTACTGATTGGTAATAATATAGGCTCCCATAATGGTGTGAAACGGTTAATGAAAGGTGTATATAAATTGAAACCTACTAGACCCAAATATACTTATACTTGGGACCCACAGATTGTTCTCAATTACGTCTCTGAATGGTTTCCAAATTTATCGCTTAGTCTAGAAAAAATTACAAAGAAATTAGTTATTTTGTTAGCCTTATGCACTGCTCATAGAGTTCAAACATTTTCATTAATTAAACATGAAAACATAATTTTCGACAAATCATGCAAAAATTATAATCTCCGACGTAATTAACTTCGGTCCCTGGACGCGACCAACCTATTCTCTCATTGCCATTCTTTCGAGTAAACTTAAATATCTGTCCAGCCACAGTATTGGGAGACTATATTTTCATGACAGGGAAAATGAGTGCCCACAATCGAGGAAAACTGCTTTTAACTTATAAAGCCCCTCACAAACCTGCTACCTCGCAATCCATCAGCCGTTGGATAAAACTAGTGCTATCGGAGAGTGGTGTGGACACCGCGACATTCGGCGCGCAGGTCTGTGTCGATGCCATACACAAGGCTGCTGGTTGCACTCCTTTGTCAAATTCTTTCGCGAGATTTTATAATAGAGCAATTACTGAAGACGGAAACTTTGCGACCTCCGTCTGCCTTGCATCCAATCTTTGATTATGTTGATTAGTTATAATGCATATAATCTGGTAATTATACTTTCAAAGATCAGTTAATGATTTTGTTTATCTGACGAAAGTGTTTAATTCCAAATAACTACCAAAAACTTTTATCTCTAAACGGCTACATTGTAAATATTATCTGAAAAATGAAGCGATGAAATATAATATACGATCAAATGAACTTCCCAAGTGAAGTTCGATCATTATTATATGAATCGCTTCATTTGAAGATAATAAATCACCCACCCACCCTTATTACCCATGATAAAAAGTTTTTATTAGTTTGTACTCTAAAAATAATGAACTTAGAACGAAACGGACCGACCGTCAAGGGTCGGTAGTGAAAAAAAAAAAAAAAAAAAGGTAAACGGACGTTTTTGAAATCTGACATTCAATTGAGTGTCTTTAAAAGCGTGCAAAATCACCTGTAGAATTAGGATACTACATTGTAAATATTATCTTCAAATGAAGCGATTCATATAATAATGATCGAACTTCACTTGGGAAGTTCATTTGATCGTATATTATTTATAAAAACTTGATTTTATTATCAAAAATGGGTAGTAAAAAAAATAAAGGAACATTCAGAAAATTGATTATATGAAGTACCTACATAATTTCTAATAATTTAGTATAAATAAATAAGTAAATGGGTAACGTACTTATTTACCGTTAATATTTCGTTTCATAGCGTAAAAGTTCCAAACACTATTTATTTTCTTACAATCATTGATTAGACGCGCCACAGTAAAAAAAGTTTTTAGGGATGGCAGTAGGTCAAGCTACACGAAACTGTCGAATATACCCATTCAACTTTGAGCATTGACGGTTTACAGATAAAGTCAAAAATCTAATAAAGAAATCTGACAGATTTTAGTAGCTGCATGTGCTGTCGTATGTATATACAAATCAGATTGAATTTGAGCAAACGATAATTTTGTTTTTAGGGTTCCGTACCTAAAAAGTAAAACGGAACCCTATTCATGAGACTTCGCTGTCCGTCTGTCCGTCCGTCTGTCACCAGGCTGTATCCCATGAACCATAATAGCTAGACAGTTGAAATTTTCAGAGATTATATATACCCATACAACAAACGTGATTTTTGAAGTTTTTTGCTCCATATTAATAACGGAAATAGATAAACGCTTGAAATGTTCATAGAATATAGGGTTATAATTTCGATTTCGATTAAAAATAAATAATTAAATTAAAATTAAAAAAAAAAATGAAAGAGAATAAAGATAATGGTACGGAACCTGATTATAAAGTATTTTTCTTGTAAGTTCTGGGTATAATTTTAACAACGTGAAGTAACAACTACATAAATTTTATATTCGCAGTGCTTCAATGAGAGCAAAAAAAGTTAAGGATAGCTGTCAAATCCTTTTTTTTTTCTCCATACAAACTTGCTACCGCTCTATCTGGTCTCTCTATTTATACATATCTCTGGTCTGGTCTGGTGGTATGGTCTCTCTATTTAGCTTATTTTCTATTTTTGTATTAGTTGGTGAAAAAGTCTACTGATAATACATATTATTTATATAAATATTATATTATTTGGGACAAACTATACATTATAAATCACAACATGATCCTTCAAATACACAATACTCTATTATGCACATACTTACATATATCTAACTATATGCATAAAAGTAAACGATAAAAAATATAATAATAGTATAATGAAAACAGATATAGGCAATTACATAATACTCTATTATGCACATACATACAATATGTAAAGAAAACCCTGTCCGACCCGTAAGGATAATAAAGGTTAGGTAAACACTTGACCAAATATAATGTAAAATTATACGTAATCATCATAGAAACAATACTAATTAATTTTGAAAATAATCTTTTTAATACAGTTGCTCAAAAAGTGGTGTATTACAGGGACGTATAGCGTTCGGAAAGTGGGCTATTACACATTCGTGCTTTTTCTTTAACTTTTCCGAACTAGTGCGTTCTCTTTCCCAACTGTCAAAATATTGTCTATTAAAAATAAAAAAAAAACCAACCATGAAGTTTTTACTTTAAAAAAAATCATAGAAGTTTTTATGATTCATGCAAATAATTCTAAAAAGAAGCTACTAATTTGTTTCAATATCAGATTTAATGATTTAATTCAATGAGTTAGGTTAGGTTTTATTTAATTTCATCTCATTTCATTTTCATTTCATATCAATAAAAAAATTCCACTGAAGACTTGGCTGTATGGACATAGTTCCCTTTGCCTAATCGAATGGGTGAAGAAAAAAAATCTCTGCTTATATTCTTTTACGGTATGCGCCATTTTTCAAAAAATTTCTTTGCGAGTTTAGTTGTTTGTTGCACAAAATGAGTAATTTCGACGATATTTTATTTGAATTAACACCACCGGAACTCAGTATAATTGTACAAAATGCTTCGGAGAACATTTTACCGGAAAAGTCAAAAAGTCGCTACATATCTATATACAACGAATTTATTGCGTGGAGAGAAGAGAAAAAGGCAAATAGTTTTTCAGAAAATGTTATGTTGGCATATTTCTCCGAACTGTCAGCAAAATTAAAACCTTCTACATTATGGTCGAGGTTTTCGATGATAAAAAGTATGCTGAAAATAAGAAACAACGTGGATATAAGTCAATACCCAAAACTAAATGCTTTCTTAAAACGACAATCAGACGGTTTTACAACTAAAAAGTCGAAAATATTAACATCGAATGAAGTGGAAAGGTTTTAAATTGTATTTTTAAATGGTATTTTTGTAAATAAGTACGTTACCCATTTACTTATTTATTTATACAAAATTATTAGAAATTATGTAGGTACTTCATATAATTATATAATCAATTTTCTGAATGTTCTTTTATTTTTTTTACATTCCATTTTTGATAATAAAATCAAGTTTTTATACATAAATATGTTCACTTATTAGAATGCGCAAACGCGGGGGAATTTTTGAGAAAAATCGGCGTGCGTCCAACCTCGATAACGTCTCGGCGGGCACTGGCCGGCTGTGATGAGCGCTTGAATGCTTGATTTTGTGTAATAATTGTTTTTATAGAAAACAATTGTATGAAAATTAAAAAATGTGTCTTCTGCAATCTCTAGAAAAAAAATGAGGTCTATCTTTTGGTACTATTTTTATATGGATTTATAATCTAATTTCTTCTAGGTAGACGTTTTAAATATTGATTTAGTGTCATCTTTATGATTTTTTTCTATTGAGCCAATTATTTAAATTCACGTTTCTATCTTTACTAAACGCTAGATAATATGTTCGACTTTCCTAAAATATTTTTATTTCTCGCGAAATGTTTTATTTTGTTAGATTTACAGAGGTTTAAAAAAGTTAAAAAGTACTGCAACATGGCCTTAAGAGTCACACGTCAAAAACTTGTGCGTTTGCTCGAATAGCAGGTCATTCAGAAAGTTCTCTCGGTGGTAGGCCACAACATCGACTGCCGCTATAAGTTACCACCCACCAGACAAAGTCATCCCGCCAAGCGATTCGTCGTGTTCCGGCGTAAAGTCTGGTGAAGCGGTACGGGGGATGGATCTGAGGAGTTGTGTTGCAATGTGTGCCTGGTACCTACGTTGCGTCAAATATTGTTTTTTTTTTTTTGGTAATGTGGCACCAGTACTAACTTTGTCCCAAATTCAAGTATAAGAAAAGTCTTCAAAGTTCTTCTATTTTTCTTTTTCGGCTTCGCACGGTTTGTGCATTTAGCCAATGTCACGTAATGAATTATTCATGTTGAAAAAGACGGACACGTGAACCGTCACACACAGTCGCACAAGGGAGGTTTGAGGCAAAGTCATGATGAGGCCACTGTGCTGCTATATCTCAATGTTTTTTATGAATTATTTACTGTATGCACATTTTACTACATAAATCACGCACTTTTATTTAGTAAACAACACTATCAATAATTTAAAAGTCCAATGTTCAATAATTTTAATGTCCAAAAAATAAGCGTGACACTCACAACTTAACTTCCCCGCCAAAAATCCAAAATGTTGTTGTGTCGGGAGTTTGGTCGTGGAAGGCAGCGGGAACTGAAGTACGGTGCTCCGCTGGCCGACCGCAGTTAGTTGGGGGCCCAAGTAGTGTGCCAGCCACACACGAAAAGCTGCCCCGCCAACTACGAAAAATCCCAGGTGGCCCCATCGTGCCGGTTGTCGACCGGACGAGAGGACCCGATGGTGATCCTTGGGGGGGTTCGGGCGTTCCCGCAGTCTCCAGATTAATATTCCTATGGCCCAGCATCGTGGGTAGTATTGTTGTGTTTAACATTGCATCACCTCGCTTTACTACCGTCTTCCGTCCTATTCACTCAATTTTTAATACGTAAAACTCTAATTAGAAAAGTATGCACAGCGGACGCGCGTCCTCTCGTTCAAAGTGCACCTGTCTATTATTCGAGGTCTGCACTTCAATCTCACTGCAGTACCACACCATCTTTAGACTGAGAAGCCCCACGTAATTTTCTTGACGGAGACCCAGATCAGACGTCCGTCTGATGCGGCATACCTCAGCTACCCTGGATAAGCATCGGAGCATCATTTCCTGCAGCGTGCCGGGGCTGTGTGTATGTCCGCAATGACATCTGTTGACGGCGGCTCCGTCACCTAGAAGACCTTCACTTCTTGTCCCTATGGCTATTAGTTGACACTGGTGTGGACAAAATTGTTTACACTTGTGTCTACCGATCGCACAGCGGTGATCAGGAGACAAATCGACTATTTGACCACCTCAGTGAAGCTGCTGACAATCCATTGCACCGGCACCCTGACTCACTGTTCGTCGCTCTGAGCGACTTCAACGCCTTTTTTTTTTGAAGTGAAACTTCTTTAGGCACGCTTGACTTGGGGAGTAAACTCGCGAAAGCGTTACGAAAAATATTACAAAAATGATCGGGCAAGGCGAACGGAAAGCAAAGTATAGTCCTATTTCGTCTGTAATACAACGAAGCAGTTGGCACATGTAAATATTGCATGACATGCCGTGTATAAAGTTGTGGGTTCGCATCTCGCCGAAGATAATGTATATTTTTTGGATCTTTTTAAGATTTGTTAACAATTGAGTCGAGTATGAAGTTGTGAGTTCGCATCTCGCCGAAGGCAATATATATTTTTTGGATCTTTTTAAGATTTGTTAACAATTGATTACCTAAGAGCACAAATAATTTATAAATTTCGTTCTGTTCTGGCCTTTATATTGTTTTATATATTTTTGCTGAACATTTCTGATATAATTGAAAGTATAGAAGTTTGAAGATATCGTCACAATACGATAATTGGACACAAAGTACAAATTGCTTTCGAGCAGGCGCGTGCGCTCCTTAGAAGCAGATAAGCATTGCATACCCTAATAATTTTCTAAAAAAATATATAATAATTACATTAAAATAATTTATATACTACAAACTTAAAACTGAAAGACTGTTGATAACACTGCCATCTATTGGGGCTAATGCAAACTACTAACACACATTACAATGCTGTCCGCGCAACTCAACTTCGTCACGACGCTCGCGCCAGTTCGCGTAGCGACATAAGCAGTTACTAATGTGCCTCTTCCATACGCGTCTGTGAATAAAATTATTTGCTTGTGTGCATAATCTTTGCGTACGTGGGCGTGTAATTTCATTCAAATTTTTAGGCCGAACAAGCACAGCTTCTAATAATGCGGCGAATTTAAGAAGTTCACAAATATAGCATGATTGTTGATGAAATATAATATAAAATTTTACGTAATCATCATAGTAACAATATTAATGTATTTTGAAATAATCTTTTTTTCCCGCGAATTAATTCCAACTTTCCCGAAATTCGGTAATTTGTAAAAAGTGACAACACTATTTTGACGGTATTATTATAAGCGATGCGCCAACATGCCGCGTGCCCTGCCTCCCGCCGCCCGCGTCAGGGTTGCATACCGCACATGTATTACGTTAACTCTTTATGCGAAATAATATTAATTTTTTTAGGGGTATTTTTTTTAAGTTTAGCCCGGATTTTTGAAGTGAAACTTCTTTAGGCACGCTTGACTTGGGAGTAAACTGGCGAAAGCGTTACGAAAAATGATCGGGCAAGGCGAACGGAAGCAAAGTATAGTCCTATTTCGTCTGTACTACAACCAAGGAGTTGGCTCATGTAAATATTGCATGACATGTCGAGTATGAAGTTGTGAGTTCGCATCTCGCCGAAGGCAATATATATTTTTTGGATCTTTTTAAGATTTGTTAACAATTGAGTCGAGTATGAAGTTGTGAGTTCGCATCTTGCCGAAGGCAATATATATTTTTTGGATCTTTTTAAGATTTGTTAACAATTGATTACCTAAGAGCACAAATAATTTATAAATTTCGTTCTGTTCTGGCTTTTATATTGTTTTATATATTTTTGCTGAACATTTCTGATATAATTGAAAGTATAGAAGAAGATATCGTCACAATACGATAATTGGCCACAAAGTACAAATTGCTTTCGAGCCTCATAAGCTCAATTATTAAGCTAAGTACCTTGATTGATTAAGAACTATGAATTTCTTCGAGAACATGACGCTGCGAACACCCCCCGACCCCCCTCATTGATTACCTCACCCCCCCGAGGATTATCTCGGGAACCAGAGGTCGTGGACTACCCGAGTTTGGGGTCCCCTGAATCAGGAGGAGGAGCCCGACCTTTTGGCCCCGAGGGAATCCACTCCACCCTCTCTCCTTCCCCCCTCTCCCCCTCCCCCCTACCCCCCGCAACCCCACGAAATCTACCCCCCCCCCCCCCCCGCCCCCTTTAGTTACCTCACCCCCCCGTGAATTATCTCGGGAACCAGAGGTCGTGGACTACCCGAGTTTGGGGTCCCCTGAATCAGGAGGAGGAGCCCGACCTTTTGGCCCTGAGGGAATCCACTTTTTTTTTTAAATTGGAGGTCTATGCAAAAATACTAATTTATAAATGAAAGCATGAAATAAATTTAAATATTTATAGAAAATTAATATATGTATATGTGTATACATGTATATATTGTACACATATATATATATATATATATACATACAGATGGTGCGAAAGAAGTTTCACTTCAGTCGTGTGGTCATAAGCACACTCGTTTTTTTTTTTTGACAAAACCCGCCACACTTTTCCCACCCACTGCAACTCCTGAAAAACAGAATCGACAGTGGAGACCGCCAGAAAAACGCCGAGCAATGAAGCTCGACGAGTCCCGGAGAAACGATTCAACTGTCTTGGGCCCCGCAACGAAATTAATCAGAAAAGAATAGCGGAGGAGTAAGAAAAAAGATATTTTTTCCACTTCCCTCCTTAACAAGCAGGAGACAGAACAGAACTAGGCCAATCGGCACAAAGGGACATTATTGCAACTGGGAGAAGCCCAGATTGCCAAGAACTACGGAATAAAATTTGAATAAGTTAATGGGTCCTAAGTAGGTATTAGCTGTTACAATTGATTCCAATAATAGGTATGGCAAAATCGCCTGAACGCACGGAAATTGGTTCTAGTTTCTACAAGGTCCGTATAATAAACGACTCCGGATGTAACTTGTACACTATCCAACATAATATTGCGTTCATTCTGCCAAAGAACACACTCCCACAAGATGTGATGTGCGGACTGTTCAAATTCACAGTTCGATGTAGAACACTGACACAAAGGCGAAGGAAAAAGTTTAAAAAAATACAGTTTACTTTTAAAGTTGCCAATATCCCACCTACTTTGCCATTCGGATAAGAGGTCCTCCCAGACTTCAGTCTGACGTTTAAATAATCTAGAAATTTTATTAAAGTCGCGTTGTGTAACAAAATTAGTGTCCATGGCCTCCCCCCTCGCGGAGTAGTACATTGAAGCACGTCGCTGTACCTCAAGATCGTCTGTAAGTACACCTGCCAGTACCGGTAAGGCTTCAGTACAGACCGTTCTATACGCCTTGCATAAAAATATTAATGCCAAACGTTGGCTTTGAAGCAGTTTACGTCGTGCCGCACTTATGCTGGCCCTGTCGGCCCAAACAGGTGCACCGTAGCACATACATCCTAAGTAGGTAGCTCCATATATAGTTTTTAAAGTTAGGAATGGTAAACCCCAAGTTGCTTTGGATATTCTAGTTAGGGCATAAAAGTTCCTTTTTAAATGGTATTTTTGTAAATAAGTACGTTACCCATTTACTTATTTATTTATACAAAATTATTAGAAATTATGTAGGTACTTCATATAATTATATAATCAATTTTCTGAATGTTCTTTTATTTTTTTTACATTCCATTTTTGATAATAAAATCAAGTTTTTATACATAAATATGTTCACTTATTAGAATGCGCAAACGCGGGGGAATTTTTGAGAAAAATCGGCGTGCGTCCAACCTCGATAACGCCTCGGCGGGCACTGGCCGGCTGTGATGAGCGCTTGAATGCTTGATTTTGTGTAATAATTGTTTTTATAGAAAACAATTGTATGAAAATTAAAAAATGTGTCTTCTGCAATCTCTAGAAAAAAAATGAGGTCTATCTTTTGGTACTATTTTTATATGGATTTATAATCTAATTTCTTCTAGGTAGACGTTTTAAATATTGATTTAGTGTCATCTTTATGATTTTTTTCTATTGAGCCAATTATTTAAATTCACGTTTCTATCTTTACTAAACGCTAGATAATATGTTCGACTTTCCTAAAATATTTTTATTTCTCGCGAAATGTTTTATGTTGTTAGATTTACAGAGGTTTAAAAAAGTTAAAAAGTACTGCAACATGGCCTTAAGAGTCACACGTCAAAAACTTGTGCGTTTGCTCGAATAGCAGGTCATTCAGAAAGTTCTCTCGGTGGTAGGCCACAACATCGACTGCCGCTATAAGTTACCACCCACCAGACAAAGTCATCCCGCCAAGCGATTCGTCGTGTTCCGGCGTAAAGTCTGGTGAAGCGGTACGGGGGATGGATCTGAGGAGTTGTGTTGCAATGTGTGCCTGGTACCTACGTTGCGTCAAATATTGTTTTTTTTTTTTTGGTAATGTGGCACCAGTACTAACTTTGTCCCAAATTCAAGTATAAGAAAAGTCTTCAAAGTTCTTCTATTTTTCTTTTTCGGCTTCGCACGGTTTGTGCATTTAGCCAATGTCACGTAATGAATTATTCATGTTGAAAAAGACGGACACGTGAACCGTCACACACAGTCGCACAAGGGAGGTTTGAGGCAAAGTCATGATGAGGCCACTGTGCTGCTATATCTCAATGTTTTTTATGAATTATTTACTGTATGCACATTTTACTACATAAATCACGCACTTTTATTTAGTAAACAACACTATCAATAATTTAAAAGTCCAATGTTCAATAATTTTAATGTCCAAAAAATAAGCGTGACACTCACAACTTAACTTCCCCGCCAAAAATCCAAAATGTTGTTGTGTCGGGAGTTTGGTCGTGGAAGGCAGCGGGAACTGAAGTACGGTGCTCCGCTGGCCGACCGCAGTTAGTTGGGGGCCCAAGTAGTGTGCCAGCCACACACGAAAAGCTGCCCCGCCAACTACGAAAAATCCCAGGTGGCCCCATCGTGCCGGTTGTCGACCGGACGAGAGGACCCGATGGTGATCCTTGGGGGGGTTCGGGCGTTCCCGCAGTCTCCAGATTAATATTCCTATGGCCCAGCATCGTGGGTAGTATTGTTGTGTTTAACATTGCATCACCTCGCTTTACTACCGTCTTCCGTCCTATTCACTCAATTTTTAATACGTAAAACTCTAATTAGAAAAGTATGCACAGCGGACGCGCGTCCTCTCGTTCAAAGTGCACCTGTCTATTATTCGAGGTCTGCACTTCAATCTCACTGCAGTACCACACCATCTTTAGACTGAGAAGCCCCACGTAATTTTCTTGACGGAGACCTAGATCAGACGTCCGTCTGATGCGGCATACCTCAGCTACCCTGGATAAGCATCGGAGCATCATTTCCTGCAGCGTGCCGGGGCTGTGTGTATGTCCGCAATGACATCTGTTGACGGCGGCTCCGTCACCTAGAAGACCTTCACTTCTTGTCCCTATGGCTATTAGTTGACACTGGTGTGGACAAAATTGTTTACACTTGTGTCTACCGATCGCACAGCGGTGATCAGGAGACAAATCGACTATTTGACCACCTCAGTGAAGCTGCTGACAATCCATTGCACCGGCACCCTGACTCACTGTTCGTCGCTCTGAGCGACTTCAACGCCTTTTTTTTTTTTTTTTGACAAAACCCGCCACACTTTTCCCACCCACTGCAACTCCTGAAAAACAGAATCAACAGTGGAGACCGCCAGAAAAACGCCGAGCAATGAAGCTCGACGAGTCCCGGAGAAACGATTCAACTGTCTTGGGCCCCGCAACGAAATTAATCAGAAAAGAATAGCGGAGGAGTAAGAAAAAAGATATTTTTTCCACTTCCCTCCTTAACAAGCAGGAGACAGAACAGAACTAGGCCAATCGGCACAAAGGGACATTATTGCAACTGGGAGAAGCCCAGATTGCCAAGAACTACGGAATAAAATTTGAATAAGTTAATGGGTCCTAAGTAGGTATTAGCTGTTACAATTGATTCCAATAATAGGTATGGCAAAATCGCCTGAACGCACGGAAATTGGTTCTAGTTTCTACAAGGTCCGTATAATAAACGACTCCGGATGTAACTTGTACACTATCCAACATAATATTGCGTTCATTCTGCCAAAGAACACACTCCCACAAGATGTGATGTGCGGACTGTTCAAATTCACAGTTCGATGTAGAACACTGACACAAAGGCGAAGGAAAAAGTTTAAAAAAATACAGTTTACTTTTAAAGTTGCCAATATCCCACCTACTTTGCCATTCGGATAAGAGGTCCTCCCAGACTTCAGTCTGACGTTTAAATAATCTAGAAATTTTATTAAAGTCGCGTTGTGTAACAAAATTAGTGTCCATGGCCTCCCCCCTCGCGGAGTAGTACATTGAAGCACGTCGCTGTACCTCAAGATCGTCTGTAAGTACACCTGCCAGTACCGGTAAGGCTTCAGTACAGACCGTTCTATACGCCTTGCATAAAAATATTAATGCCAAACGTTGGCTTTGAAGCAGTTTACGTCGTGCCGCACTTATGCTGGCCCTGTCGGCCCAAACAGGTGCACCGTAGCACATACATCCTAAGTAGGTAGCTCCATATATAGTTTTTAAAGTTAGGAATGGTAAACCCCAAGTTGCTTTGGATATTCTAGTTAGGGCATAAAAGTTCCTTTTAGCTGTTTCGCCAACTATTTTTATGTCTTCGATAAATGAAAAATTCCTTTCTAAGATCATACCAAGGTAGCATACGGATTGCTGTTTTTTAATGGGAACGTTGTTAAATTTAATAGTAGGCAATGATTTAAGATTACCTTTTAGTAGAAGTTGATAAGTTTTATGCGGCGCAAACGCTAGGCGGTTACGATCACCCCACTGAAATATTAAATTCAGGCAAGTATTGGCCAAGTTCTCAAGTCCAGCTCGGGTACTTGACTGAATGAGCAGTAGGCCATCGTCCGCGTAACCAGTAAGTGAACAGCCGCAAGGAAGCGGGATCGCGAGGAAGTCATCAAAACCCAAATTCCACAAAGAAGGAGCGACAGCTGAACCCTGAGGACATCCCATGGTTAGTGTTTTAGTACTAGAAAAATGACCGAGCTTAAGTACCGTGGAACCGTTTATAAAGTACGAGTAAACGAGATTATATATGTTTCTATAGCAACCGCGGGTTTTTAATTTTAACAACAGCATAGGCCACCAGGCGTCATCAAAAGCCCCAGAAATATCCAGGAAACTTCCAATTACGTACTTGTTTTCAGATTGGTTAACGGTTCTTCTGACAGAAAGCGCCGCGTCGACTGTAGATTTACCTATGGTGAAGCCATATTGATTACTATGGAATTTTGGACCGTTCGGTAAACGTGGAACGATGAGGCGCTCAAGAAGTTTCCCCAAAGATGGTAGAAGTGTGATAGGACGATATGATTTCGGATCATCCGGTAGTTTGCCACCACACTTTGGTATTATTCGTATGAAACCGCGTCGCCATTTACGAGGAAAAACGCCTTCAGCAATGCATCGGTTGTATACAGTTAAGATGGCATCATCCGCTGTTTTACACGCTTCTTTAATCATCCTATTAGATATTTTATCTTCACCTGATTTCCGACTTCAACGCCTGCCACCAGGACTGGCTTTTCCTGTTCCAGAGGATCGACCACACTGGAAGAGAAGCGCGAAACTTTGCGCATTCTATGGGACTTTCCCAGCTGGTAGAGCAAGCGACTAGGGTGCCTGATGTAGTTGGCAATATTGCCAATTTTCTGGACCTTCTGCTGACCACTGATCCAGATAGATGTGTTGTAACAGTTTCCTAACTTTTGGGAACTTCAGACCACTGTCTGGTGAAGTCTGTGTCGTCGTTTTCCCCACCAGATTGCGACTTACGTGGTGAACGGTGAATGTGGCGATACAAGTCAGCAGATTGGGATGAGATGCATTTCTTTGCATTTTATTCTTGGCAGCAGGTCTGTTTCTCTTCTGATGATTATCAGAAGAGGAACTGTCGAGCTGTGCGGACGCTATAACCGACATGGTGAGTTAAGTTATGGAGTATTGTATGCCCTTCAATGACGTGTCCGTCGGTGGCTCGACTCGCCTATGGTTTAACGCCGACTGTGTTCTAGCTGAACAGCGTAAGCACACGGCATTTCTCACCTGGGTTGACGCTCGTGACCGCAGAGCTCAAAAAAGAGAGCCTTTAACCGTGCTGCTAAGTGCTACAAACAGGCGCTTAAGAAGGCTCGCTTCGACCACATTACCCATATTGGCAGCAAGTTATTTGCGCAGCCATCCGGTAACAGATCTTTTTGGTTACTTGCCAAATCGGTCGAGACGATCTTCTGTCGGCAAACACCGCCACCGCTGGTTGGGCCTGATGGAACACTTGCTCATATGACGAGAGAGGAAGCAGGTCTCTTTGCATCTCTCTTTGCCCATAATTTAATTCTCGTCTTGATAGTGGCAGCGCTACTCCACCTAATTTAACTCATTGCGGAACTTCAATGCCTCAAGTTTGCATTAGGAACAAGGAGGTTTTTAGAGTACTGTGTGGTCTGGACTTGAATAAGTCTAGTGGTCCAGACGGTATAGCAGCCATTGTTATTAAGGCATGTGCGACCGAGTTGTCTCCTGTGTTGACGCGCGTGTATCGTCTCTCATTTAGGACTGATATAGTGCCCAAGACCTGGAAGCAATATTATGGAGCGTGTGTTGAACTCACGTCTCTTGTTATAACTGGAAGGTAACGATCTCCTCAGTGACCGACAATACGGGTTTCGCCGCAATCTGTCAACTGGGGACCTACTATTGTATGCCACTCACATGTGAAGCGAGGCCCTTGAGAAAAATGGGGAAGCGATTGCTGTCTCCCTTGATGTCTTGACGGCCATCGACCGAGTATGGCACGTTGGCCTTTTGAATAAGCTTCCAGCGTACAGCATTTTACCTAGCCTGACTGGCTGGGTAAAAGACTTCCGGACTGAACGATCCCTCCGAGTTGTTTTCGACGGATGCTCATCTGAGCCCATGTTGACTAATGCTAGTGTTACTCAGCGGTCTGTTCTCTCTGCAACTCTGTTCTTGCTGCATATTAATGATCTGCTGATACCCAGTATCTATAGGTATGCAGATGACAGCACTGTTGTGGAGTGATACCTGTCGGATGCTCAGGCTAATAGGGAATCAATCCAGTCCGAAAGAGAAGCTGTGGTAGAGCGTACGAATGTTGTGTTACAGGCAGTCTCCGAATGGAGCAATACCAATCTTGTAGCATTCAATTCAGCCAAAACACAGGCGTGTCTGTCTTTTCATCGCCAAAAGGAGCCCGTTCACCTTGGCTACTACTTTTCGGAATGTATCCTTGGAGTGTACTGATCGCCTTCAGCTTTTGGGAGTTGAGATTTCCTCGAACTTAAACTTTGGGCGGTTCATTGAGTCCAATGCCAAGGTTTCCACCTTGGCGTTATCGCAAAGGTCCGGCGGTACTTCACATCAAGGCAGCTTCTAATGTTGTACAAAGCACAGATCCGTTCGTTTGTGAAGTACTGCAGCCACATTTGGGTTGGTGCTGCAAAATGTCACCTGGCCACTTTGGATTCAGTGGAAAGGCGTGCGAAGAGGCTGATTGGGGATCCTAATTTAACTCAAAATGGTCTCCAAAGCTCAGAGAATAGGCGAAGAGTAGCCAGCCTTTCGGTGTTCTATAGGATGCATTTTGATGTGTGCGAGGGAATTGCATGACCCTCCGTTCCATCATCGGACGACCTGTCGTACTGCGAGATTTCACCCTTACGTTGTTATTACCACTACGATCCGGACGAAGCATTGCCTCTTCTTTTATACCACGTACATCGAGGGACTGAAACAATTTGCCAGCGCCGGTGTTTGCGTCGGAGTACAATTTGAGTGTTTTCAAGGCTAGAGTGAATAGGCTCTTAATAAACTAGTGCGCTTTACCATCCACGATTGCATCACTGCTCACCATCGGGCAGGTCAAGAGCTGGTTTATAATTTGTAAAAAAAAAGTATCGCGACAAAAATATTTATATATCAGGAACTGACCAGTTATAATTTATTGAAAAAATATGATTATAATTTAAAATTCAAAAAATTAACATATTTCGAAGAAAATATATCCCACAAATACACGCATACAGAGAACAGAAAACAGAAGCAAACTTTAAGCTAAAACTAAAAACTAAAGCTAAAACAAAAATAAAACTTCAATTAAACTAACTAAAACTAAGACCAAGGCTAAGGCTTATAATAAGACTAAGCCCAAGACTCTTATCAAAAAGAAAACATTCTTATCAATACAAATGAATCGAGCACCATCATCATCATCAGCATCACAGCAGCTACCTTTAGCTGCTGTGAATCGTTAAGGAGTTCCCTCGTCTGTCTTCCAGCTCCATCATCAGATCTACTGCAGACCTTCATTATAATCCAAATACAAGGTTGCTTCTGTAAACCGTGCAGGAGTTCCCTGGATTGACCTTTCTCTTCATCATCAGCCCTTTAATGACAGTCACAACCTATCTAGGTTCCCACGCCTGTCTCTCACCTCCATCATCAGATCTACTGCAGAACTTCATTATAACCCACATGGATGCAAACTTCCCATCATCCTCCCTTTTCAAAGGAGGATAAGTGAACTTTACTCCCTGTTCCTCATGCCTCCACAAATCAAATGAAGTTTAGCCGATGTAGATGCAACACTAACAAATTTCCAATCGGAGTCCACTGCTAGAAATAGGCGACTCAAAAATCACAACAAAACAAAACTAATCCAATATTCAGTGCGCCGAACTGTAACTGAGCCAGAGAAAAGTACTCTCGGACATTAATAAATGCTGTAAAAATACCAACATGAAAACATACTCGAGGCAATCCTTTCGCAAAAACTTCATTTAACGTTTTATACGCAGTGTATATGTGAGAAAAACTCATTTTGAGTTAATCCCCTATATAAAGAAACTTCCTCGTTCGCATTCTGCGGCCAACGTTAAAACTAGAATGTACTGTACTAAACTTTTTAGTCTAAATTATTTATTACGCCCCATAGCTCGTTCACGCTAAATTTTCATATGCTTTCGTGTACGTTCCTCGTTTTGTTTTTTCTGAAAAAAATTGTTCTGTATTTATAAACTAATAAAAATTACGTATTGCTTTGTTTTGCTAAAAAAAAAACTAATTTTAGTCAACGAAGTGGTTTTAGCTGTCAAATTGTTTAGAATTTAATAAAAATAGTGAGTTCAACTTTTTAGTGTTGTGCTGCAAAATCCGGGAAGGCTTTTAGTGTTGAGTTCACTTTGATTATTTTATCGATAAGTACGCTTTTAATTATATTGAACGTGGTTTTGTGTTCTTTGTCGAATGCGTTTCGGATTAAAATGCGGATTTAAAATAGTTACATCATTATCTGTTATGTGCCTAGCCTTGTACCAACGGTTGGTCGCGGATTTCAGTGTTTCCGAATGCAGTTGAATACATTTACTTGGAGTGATATCCATCATCATCATCTTAGCGTTAATCCGAGTCGCATCCGTTGCTTTACAGCTTTGGAGTCTGGGGCCGCTTTACCAGTCCAACTGCTGACCTTGGCTAAATTTCGATATTTTCCTTGAAGCAACTGCCGTCTGTCCTCCACAACGCGAAGGCGATATCTGAGCATTGCAGTTAGACCTATTGTTAGATTTTTGAGGGCTCCAACAACCCGTAACGACTGCCACTAGATGTTCGTATGGCAATCGGGAGGATTTACTTGGAGCGATATATACTATCCATTTGACCTCCACAACTTAGTAACTGGGTAATACTTTGTTGTTGACACCTTTTATTTTGTTGACCCCACTACGATCCAGACGAAGCGTTTCGCCTCGTCCTTTATACGGCTTACACTGTTCGTCTGACTACAATTTAAGTGTCTTCAAGGCTAGAGTGAATAGGCTCTTAATAAACTAGCGCGCTTTAACATCAACGATTGCATCACTGCTTACAATCAGGCGGGATTGCGTAAAAAAATATGTGAGAATGTGTCAAAAAATCTTTTTTTTTTAATAATAATAAACTGGCGCTTGACCGCAATCCCGCCTGATGGTAAGCAGTGATGCGATCGTTGATGGTAAAGCGTACTAGTTTATTAAGAGCCTATTCACTCAGAAAAACTGAGCGAATAGGAAGGAAGACTGCAGTTGAGCGAGGTGATGCAATGTTAAATCCAACAACACGACCAACGATGCTGCACCAAAGGGAGATCTCCACGACCAAACTCCCAACACAACAACATTAGGTGCATCGTACCCGGCACACATCGCAACACAACTGCTCAGACCCGTCCTCCGTACGGCTTCACACTACATCAAACCAGGACCACGACAAATCGCTTGACGGCAAGGCTTTGTCTGGTGGGTGGTAACTTCTGCCGGCGGCCGATGTTATGGCCTACCACCGAGAGTAGAATTGTGAAGTAAGAAATAGTATCTCGTTGCGAAAAGCTAAAGTGAGTTTAGAGTGAGGTCCCAGTAGGTCGCTCGGTCGTTCACTACTCTTAAGTTTACACGATGAAATGGTCACAGTACTAAGATTAATGATTACTGATTGTTTACACCGATCTGTATTCCTTTGAAAATAGCAAGCATGGGCGTACCCAGCTTCTGGCCTTGGGCAAGTAAGGCCAAGAGAGGAAAGTCAAATTTTTAGGGTGAGTAATCATTGTGTGGTATAGTCGCACGCTGTTTTTTGGCAGTTAAACGGTACATTTTGTCAATGTCTATAGCGTGGTTTATTTAAAAGTTTGAGATAAGTCCTCGTTTATACTTTTTTAGTAATTAGAGGAGTTCAAACATGTTCTGCGAGATTTCAAGCCCCACCTGGGTACGCCTATGATAGCAAGCATTGTGTTCCGAGTAAAACCAATTAGAATTGATTGCAAACAATTCATGTACTTATTTGTATTTATGTTTGATTCAATTATAAGGGATTAATCAACTTATGTCTTACTTTGTTTTAGTTACTTTTTGGGCTATTTTTGGCCAAAGAATCAGCATCGCCATGCAACGTGGCAATGCTGCCAGCCTTTTGGGCACGTTTCCTGTTGACAGCGATGCGGATGAACTTTTTGATGCTCTCTAGTTATTTCCATTCCTCTTTTATATACTTGTACATAATTTAATATTTTTAACTTTTTTAATTATGTAAATATTAGCCGCTAAATTAATATGAATAGTTGAATGAATAGAAAACTCTTTTGTAGTTTAGATTTAAAGTATTTAAAAGGAAGTCTTGTTGGATAATGTTGCCTCCTTTGTATATTTACCAAAAACTCAAAGAAAGAAGAATAAAAAGAAAAGGTAAAAATATTTACCACCAACAGAACGCATAAAAAGGAAATCAACACAAAAAACACATGGTTGGGGGAAATATGCGTCACATTAACGCAAAACAACCATTGTACAGCTTAATGACCAGTTTACCTATTGTATTGTATCGCAGTGTTCCTATGTCATAGTTCCATGTTTGCTAAGGTCAGATTAATTCCAACAACGGGTCGATTCCAGGATCCTGCTATGACGTGTTAAAACCGCCATGGTTTGGTTGTGAAAAGGGAATAGCACTAATGGAATAATGATAGTTTTAAAATGTCATAGTAACCCCCCAGACGTTGAGTAACTACTGCAAAAATCCACTATCCTACAAATATCATAAATTTTATAGTTTACTTGTGGACGTTATTTACTCAATCAAGCAAAAACGTCTGAACGGATAGACAAAGATTGACACACATATATAAATAACAAAGAATAACGTATTGATAAACACTTTGAACCTCGTTAATATATTAGGTACCTATATATATATATATAATTATAAACTAGCGCTTGACCGCAATCCCGTTTCCCCCATTGAAGGTAAAGCGCGCTAGTTTATTAAGAGCTATTCACTCTAGCCTTGAAGACACTCAAATTATAGTGTGACGGAAACACCGCCGCTGGCTAATTTTTCCAGTCCCTCGATGTATGCGGTATAAAAGAGGAAGCGAAACGTCGAATGTCCGGATAATAGTTCCGAAATAACTGATGACATTCATGCCGGGCGAGGCTGCACGCCTAGCTAGTGGCTAATAATACAAACACAATAATAAAACTCACACAATAATATAATTTAACATATTCAAACAAAATTCACCACCAAACTAATTTACCGCACGAAATTCCACTCGCAGACAACTTTCCCGATCAGAACTAAAACAGATAAGCTTTATAAAAAAGCCTTAGTAATCTGAAAAGGGAGAAACGAGCGAACAATACAATAGTGGTAGCCGAGTACCGTAAACAGAGAAGAGAGAAAATGGAGTGTTTACAGTTTTTTTTTTTCTTTGAGATAGGCATCTATTTACATAAATTTCAAACTAGGAGTGAACAAAAGGTTGTAGAAGAGACTTGATACTGTTACCAATGAGCATTCAGCTTTATAAACCATATTAAAATAAAATAAAGTTTTCTCGAGAAGTGGTCTATCATTAAAAATATTATTTGTGTCGTATATGACTCTAGAAATTAGCGCATTCAAAAAAAAACGAACAAAAAAATAACAATCTATTTAGTTTTCTGTTTGTAAATATAAACAAATATCAACGTCATTTAACTTCGATATTTTATGAAATCGTAAAAACCGTTGGTGAAGAAATCACACAGATTGAGCTAGCCCAAAAGTAAGTTCTAGACTTTTGTTATGGGATACTAACTCTACGATACTATATTTATAATAGATACATATATAGATAAACATCCAAGACCTAGGCCAATCAGGAAAAGATCGTTTTCCATCATGACCTGGCCGGGGATCAAACTCGGGGCCTCCGCAGTCAGGCGTGTTGACCGCTGCGCCACGAAGGACGAATGTGAAAGAGGAGAAAGGATGTGATTCACACATATGAAAAGTTTGACAATACTTTAGGGATAAACATTTTCATGATTATGATAACTAATAATAAAAAGAAATTTACACTAGTTTATCATAATTTACTGCCGCTGACAGTTTAATCACAATCAAAATATTTCACTAATGATCTTATTTTACCATCTAATGTTTCTTTAAGAAAGATTTGCTAAATATACGAATGTGAGCTCTCCATCCACAACTTCTCTATATAAGTGTAATTTCACAGATTCGGAATTAAAGGGTAATGAATAATTTAGACGACCTAAGTGGTGCTCTATACCGCAGACGGTTTATATAAACATAACCGAAAAGATAAAGCATTGAGAGATTTGGTGAAATGTGGGAAAACAGAGAAAAATATCAAATGCCTTTGTGCTTTTAGAACGACTGTGACTTATGTACGCAGAAGCAGTTTTATCCCGCGGCGATTTTCAACTTAGATACTAAGCGCTGAGAGTCGAAAGTCCAACAGTGTAAGATGCTCAGAGATTTATTAACGCGTGGTCCAAGTTGGAACTGATGCCGCCATCGTGTTTAATACAATTTCACAAAATAATTCCACTAATACTTACCAACAACGTCCTGTCAATGACAGTCAAATGCCAAAAGTTCTTTGTGTCACTACTAGGTGCGCGTTGACAGCTGTCAGCGGACGAATGACAAAGCACACGTATCTCTAAGTTACCTCCCTACTCACGTGCATTCTTGTACCGAGGTGAATGTTTTCCAGCACTATATCTTCAACTGGATTTGCGTTGGATGTTCAACGTTTGGTTCAACACCGAAAGTTGAAAATCCATTGTACAGTAAAAACCTGCCGCGTCATTTTTAAGTCCATGTGTAGGTGGACTTAATTTTACTCAATTAGAGTACTAGGTGTTCCTGAATAATTATTATATTCCTGGAAATTGCATGTCAGACTTAGTTCTTGCCGCTTATAAAATTTCAGGAAGGTTGTACTTTAAGTAATTAGATAGGTATCTTTATATTCAAAGCATTGTAATATTTCTTTTAGCTGTGTCAGAGCTTCAAGTGATGGTATTTTGGCCCATAGTTCATGTATTACTAAGCGAATGGAATCATGTTTGATTTCCATTAACTTGCGTAAGTAAGTACTCAGGATCTTAGCACACCCCCGTCGCGAAAATAAAGATGGCAATAATAGTGTAAGTAAAAATAATGGATGAAATTGCTTAAACTTTTTGTCCATACACACAAGCGAAACGCGTCAAGGTCGGCGGCTACCTTCAACAACGATAACAGGGAAGATTGGAAGCCAAGAAAAAAAAAAGAATGCAGCGGAAAAAAGTTATTTCTTAACTATAGTATTTGTTTTAGACTAAAATGGCTACTGCTTGTATACAACTAGTTAAAAATATGTCGGAGATCGTCTCTCGTTATCATCAGGCATATTTTAATTACTGTGTGCCATTATGGGTAGTGTTGGCTATAGAACAATAGAAGCACGGCATGCAGTTTAAATAACATTATAATTACGAACAAGTTATTTACATTAGCGAATCACACACTGTAGGTATACAACTCAATGATACAAAAGGCGAGAGAGTTTACAGTACATGTTTGTTCGATGTTCAATGTTTCCTTTATCCAGAGCAGTATGCTCACACCGCTCTTGTGGGTGTAGCATGCTTCTGCCACCACTTGCTTTGCTGGTATTTTGGCATGGGTAGCTGACATATGGTCAATAATTTCATCGTTTTTGTGTTTTCTTGTGTTCATTACTGTACCTAAATAGTATAAAATCACGAGTTGTTTAAAATGAACACACAGCTGTGCTGTTGTGAGTTTGTTCCGCCACTGCTTCTTCTCAGCGAAAGCAATAGGAAGTGTCGATGGGTGGGCGTTTTGGCGGATTGTCTTATGTAGTATTGACGTTCAAAAAGTAGTGATTCTCAGCCTAATTTGAATAAATGACTTTTGATTTGATTGATTTTGATTTTGATACAAGAAACTCAGGCTAGATTTTGTCATATTTGTTTCGGGAGCTTCTTGTTCCTGATAAGGCGGGAGGAAACTCCAACACTGTAGGGATCGACCAGAGGACTCGATGAAGCATACGGCGGAAGTCTGCGTGGCTTGAGCAGAGCACCGCCGTGTCCTCGTGGCGGCGGTTATCCAGGCTATGGTTCCGAGCGAGGGTGCATGGTAGGCCGTCACCTTAGAAGCAGAAGCAGAAGCAGAGCATATGAAGAAGCAGAAATCTCAGCGCCCTCACACATCTAACCGCCGCAGGAGACGACCTGGTCGGGAGACAACATCAAACTCCCGGTCCCTCGCCCAGGCAAACTCATGGCCAGCTGCCCACTACTCGAGATGTCAACACATCGTGACGGAGTCCACCAAGACCATGTCTACCAGGGCTGCGGGTTGTTCAAAAGAGATACCGCGGCTCTGGTGCATAGGCAAGTGAAATAACACGCATGGGTTTTAGTCAGTAAAATTCTGACACAACGGGACAGAGCAGGAGAGGTTATTTGATGATTTCCCATTAGCCAAGAAAGAGGCCAGACTCTGTCGAGCGCCACGAGATGGCGCTAATCTCCAAACAGTCAAATGAAGAGCTCCAACAAATATAAAAAATTGTCGATTAAAATCACACTGCTATTCAATAAGATTCAAAAACAAAATATATTGTTATATTGAAATCCAAGCAAAATAACAGTTGTTTTTCCACGAACTAATTTAGCTTTAAGTGTAAACAAGAGTTGGTAAAGCCATTGAAACGTCTGAGGGTGTGGCTACGAAACCGGCAACGACCAATTAATGGCGAGTCAATTAGGATAGAAATCATCATCTTCTTCGCATGTCGATAAAAATATAAATGGTCTGTTCCCAAATTACGAGCACTTGTTTAGTACCATCACCAGTGTTTATCAATTCATGTAATATGCACGATATTAAATAACCCATTGTTTGATGGAAAGCATAACCATCATTAGCCTATTACCGCGCTTTGATGGACATAGATCTCTCCTATTGTACGCCATTCAACTCGATTTTCGGCAGTTCTCATCCAGCTGCTACCAGCCATTCTGCGAAGATCGTCATTCCACCCAGCCCGAGAGCGTCCCACCTTACGATCAATTCACGGTGTCCACTCAAGAACATGTCTACCCTAATAATGAGTGTATAATGTTTCCACAGCTAGCACACAAGTTCCGCTATTACTCCTTTCCTGTTTTCGAAAGGGACTGGGCTGTATTCTACCACGCGGGCTTAGTGCGGGATGGTAGAGGTCACGTGTTTTCGAATTTTCAGTTATAGGACATACCGGTTTCCTCACAATGTCTTTTTTACCGTTTTGAGATGAGATTGCATGCGATGGAGAGCGTTTGGCTGACTTTAGGGACCTAACACGCTATGTAGCTATGTCTACTGTGACATTAATTCGCATCTTGGATTGGGGCAGTAGATAAGAAATTTCACGCGGACTTAGTGGCGGGACAGACTCTGTGGCGTAGCGAACGCGGCCGCTGCGAAAGGAGGCGTGGGTTCGATCCCCTTACACTGCAAATATTTGTATGCATGAATATCAATATTTGCACTGGTCTGGTCGCCTCGGATACCACGTTAAGCCGTTGGTCCTGGTTGCCATACGAAAATATATTGGCAGTCGTTACGGGTTGTTGGAGCCCTCAAAAATCGAACAATTAGTCTAACTGCAATGCTTTGATATCGCCTTCGGGTTGTGGAGGTCAGCAGGCAGTCGCTTTCCGGAAAATTTCAAAGTATAGCCAAAACCCGCAGGTAGACTGTTAAAGCGGACTCCAAACTCCAATGCTGAAAAAACTTTGGATGCGACTGGGATTAACGCTGAGATGATGATGACTTAGTGGCGGGTAGAAGCTACTAAGGTTTATGTATGATTGTTCGGTTGGTAAATATTAAAGACTTTAGATAATTAGACTGGTTTATTTCACTTGTAGAATTATATTATTGGAAACGACCTCTTCCAGGTCAGATCCTAAGTTACAATGACAAGACAATAGACTATATTCATAGACACTAATACATAGAGATGGTATTAGTTACTCGACTACAGAGTAGTGATGTATGATACAACATCCCCCCTGTTTAAGTTTAAATTAACCCTTGACAAACAATGTTATAGAAACCTGACTTAGTTACAATTTAGACAATGACTTAAGACTATGGTTAGGTCTTAATCTAGGATACAATGTTCTACTTAATCTATTTCATCAATTAGCCTTCTGGTTGGCTTTACAACTCTTCCAGAACGAGTTACATGTTGACTGACTGAGGATTGAGATGAGAGCTCTTGAGGTCTAGACTCCTGCCTGTTACCTTCCTCTCTCCCCTGCGACGAATTGGATAGCATAGGAGAATATTTGTGTCTTAAATGAACCCTATTCCTCCTATACCTAACTCCATTGACATCCTCAACGACATATGACCTATTATTAGCCAACCTTAGCTTGACAATGGCTTGTTCCCAATTGCTATCAGGCTTTCTTTTAAAGTATACATGATCATTGGGATACAATAATGACAATGACTTTGTATTTCTATTATAATATTTAGACTTATTTTTATTATTTTGCTTGACACATTCTTCATAATTTTTGAATGTAACCACTTTAAGTTTTAATTTCTTATAAGACATAGGAATGTTATTTCTTAAATTCCTGGACATTAACAATTGAGCTGGAGATGGTAAATTATTCTTAGGTGTGTTTCTATACTGTAATAAAGCTATGTATGGATCAGATGAGTTTCTTTTACATTTTTTTAACATATTTTTGATAATTTTGACTGAACTCTCTGCTTGACCATTTGACTGTGGATGATATGGGCTAGTTACAATGTGTTCTATGTCCCATTCATGCATAAAATTCTTAAATTCTAATGACTGAAAAGGAGGACCACCATCAGACACTAAAGATAAAGGTATTCCATGACGAGCAAAAATGCACTTTAAATGTGTTATTACATTCTTTGCTGTACTGTTTTTATTTAACAAAGCTATTTCTATAAATTTAGAATAATAATCTGTGACAATTAAATAAGTAAGGTTATCAAAATACATCAAATCAACACCTACTTGTTGCCATGGATATTTATTTATTTCAAAATTTTTTAGTGGTTCCTTTGGATTATTAGGTTTAAATTGTGCACATACATAACATTGTTCTACCAAGTTTTTAATATCAGCTGACATGCTTGGCCAGTACAAAGACTCTCTAGCCAGTTTTAAGCATTTATTTATACCTTGGTGACCTTCATGAATTTTACCTAACATTTCCTTATACATTGACTGTGGTACTATTAATTTTGACCCTTTGAACAACAAATCTTTGACTACATGAATTTCAGCTTGTATATTCCAAAATGGTTTTATTGACAGACTGACATTATTTTTATTTTTTGGCCAACCTTCATAATAATACTTTTTTAACAATTGCAAAGTATCATCTTTCTTAGTGTTCTGTAACAATTTTGTACAGTACTCCTTTGTGACTGCTAGACTTGAATGCATTAAATTGACATGACAAGATATTTCTGACTCATTCTCAGGTATATAATGTTCTTTCAATGCTGCTCTAGACAGAGTGTCAGATATAAACATTTCTTTACCTGGAACATGTATAACTTCCAAATCATATTTTTGTAAAGTTAACATCATACGTTGCAATCTTGCTGGTACATCATGTAATGGCTTTTTAAAAAGATAGACTAAAGGTTTATGATCAGTATGAACAGTTACTTTATGACCGTACACATACTGGTGAAATTTTTCACAACCAAACTGAATGGCTAACAATTCTTTCTCAATTTGAGCATACCTTGACTGAGTTTGAGTTAATGTTTTTGAACTATAAGCAATAGGTTTATTATTCTGCATAATGACTGCTCCTAATGCTGACTTTGACGAATCGACTGACAAGACTAATGGTACATTGGGATTATAATGAGCTAAAACTGGTGAATTTGTAATTTCATCGATTAAACTCTTAAGACATTGACTATGATTTTCATCCCAAGTCCAGACTGAATCTTTCTTCAAAAGATTTCTTAAAATTTGAGTTTTTTGAGACAAATTGCTAATGAAGGGACCTAAATAATTGATCATACCTAATATTCTTTGCAATTCTTTGACATTTTTTGGTGTAGGCATATTGACAATTGCTTTTACTTTCTCTTCATCAACCCTAGCACCATCTTTACTAAAAACATACCCTAAAAAACAGACTTCTGATACTAAAAATTTACATTTTGACTTATTGAACTTTAAATTGACTTCACGTGCTCGTTGCATGACTTTATGTACTCTCTCATTATGTACTGACTCGTTTGGTCCATATACCAAAATATCATCGATGAATATTAGAACTCCTTCTAAATCACCGAACAAATTCATCATGACTCTTTGAAAAATTTCAGACGATGCATTAATACCAAAAGGTAACCTCAAATATTTATATCTACCGAAAGGTGTTTGAAATGTACATAAATCAGAACTATATTCATCTAGTTTAAGCATCCAAAATCCTGAAAATGCATCTAAATGAGAAAAACAAACAGCTCCTGCTAGTTGAGATCTGATCTCATCTATTGACTTTAGTGGATAAATTTCCCTTATAATATTCTTATTCAAATTTCTAGGATCTAAACAAATTCGTAACTGACCCGTGCTTTTGACTGTTATCACTATACTGTTCACCCATTCTGTAGGTTTAAAAACCTTTTCAATGACCTGCATTTTCTCCATGCGATCCAATTCATCGCGCAGTTTGTTCAGTAAAGCGAAGGGTACTCTTCTCGGAGCATCCACGCATGGCACTGCTTCAGGTTTGAGTTTCAGGCGACAGACTTGAGGTAGACATCCAAGACCCTGAAATACATCATTGTATTGTGTAAGAATTTGTTCACTAAAATTTTGTTGAGACACAGAGAAAACTCTTTGAATTATACCTAATTTTTCACAAGTTGGTAGACCTAAAACATTCGGACAAACTAAATCTGCGACTATAAACACTATATTTACACTAATAGTGCTATTATTTAAAGATAAACTACATTTTACATTGACTTTGCCCATAATGGGTATTGATATACCACCAAACCCACTAACGTTTATTTGACATTTCTCAAGTGACATTTGACTTTGACATTTCAAAGATTGAAAAGTTTTCTTTGACATAATATTGATATTAGCTCCTGAATCAATAATGCAATTAATTTGTGTATGACCAACTAAAATGTTTATGTTCCATGACTGTTTAGAATAGTATTTGTTTTCTTTTGACTCCACTGTATTGACCTGTTTACTATGTGTTGACTTTGCTGTAATAATTCTACAAGTGTTTGTTGTGTGAGATTCCTCAGACTTGTGTCTGTACTCATCATTAAGATATGAATCTCGGCTAAGACTTTTTGACTTTTTTGACTTGACTGTGAATCTCTCAGACTGTTTAGTGTTTTCATCATTGAGATATGACATATGACAAGAGTCTTCATTGGATCTCTCAGACCTATCAGTCACCAGCCTTTTTTCATCACTGAGGCATTTTTTATTAGACCTCTCAGATATGGCATTATCACCACTTTCATCACAGAAATATGACACAGGATATTTTTTATGACAAGATGAGTCTTCATGAGATCTCTTAGACATTGACTGCGACTGGCCTATGTGCGACCTGACCGTTGATTGTAACTTAGTATCTGACTGGGTGTATGACAACCTGCTATGTCTGTAATGATTTTGATTGTGATGACTTTGTGACTTTAAATGACAATTATATTGACTATACTTATGACTATGACTGAAGTTATGACAATTTAAAATTCCAACAAAATTATCTTGACTACCAGTTGAACTAAAAGACTCTAAATGACTGACTTTTTTATTATTGGAGTAACAAAATTTTGCAAAATGACCATAAGAGTTACATGACCTGCATTTAGCTCCCTGCGCTGGACATTTGTAGCGGTGGTGTTGTCCACAGCGGCTACACGTCTTCGAGCGCTTCTCAGGACTGGGACTTGACTTTGACCTCCCTGCGCTGGATCCCTGCTGACTGACTGGTGAAGCTCGCCGTCGCTGACGCTCCGCTCGACCACGGCTCCTCCGACGCAGATGCATGACTTTTTCAGACTCTTGACTAGTGGACCTCTTGACAATTTGGTCTGCATCCTGCTGTGCGACGATGAGTGTCCTAGCTAGCTCTCGCATCCTCTGATATGTCAGATCAGGTTCCTGCAGCAGTCTCTGACGTACATGTGCTAAGTCCAAACTCAAGTTGGCGATAAAAATATCTCTGATAAGAGATTCTCTGAGCGTTCCAAATTCGCAATCTTGGCTCTTATTTTCGAGATCGGTTAAGAAATCCTCGATGCTTTCCGATTTCTGTTGACGTGTGGTAAAAAACATGTAACGATACATGGTAATATTTTTTCTGGGTTGAAAAAATTCGTCGAATTTGGCTTTGACGTCATGTAATGTGCTTTCTCCAATATTTATGTTGAATGTGTTGAAAATATTTAAGCATTTTTCACCAATGTGATGTAATAAAATGGCGATCTTGCGTTTCTCACCGGACTTGTCCAAACCCGTTGCCAACAAGTATAATTCGAACTGTTGCCACCAGCGCTTCCAGGTTTCGTAGTTGTTGTTTGTTGCATCTGACGATATTTTAAGCGCCTTCAAGCCACTGTTCATTGCAGCTCCGGTGTCATGGCCGCCACCGACGCCATCCGACTTTTGCATTTTATGAATTTTCTTTCTTCGTATTGGGTTTTTTCACTCTTCTGACACCATGTATGATTGTTCGGTTGGTAAATATTAAAGACTTTAGATAATTAGACTGGTTTATTACACTTGTAGAATTATATTATTGGAAACGACCTCTTCCAGGTCAGATCCTAAGTTACAATGACAAGACAATAGACTATATTCATAGACACTAATACATAGAGATGGTATTAGTTACTCGACTACAGAGTAGTGATGTATGATACAACAGTTTAGTTTCGACCGCCTCCAACCCGCCACTGGATTCGTGGCCGCAGCCTGAAACTGAATTCACTTCGACTGGCACAAATAGAGAACTTTCTTATTTTGTTCCCAGTACTTGAAAGTCGTCGTATTACGTTTCATTAGTTGGTTTTTTTACTGATGTTCTTCTTTTGTTTGGCTTAATTTATATGGTGTTAATGACGTGATAGATTTTATGGAGGCTTTGCTCTTATCTAGGTTTTTGAAGCGAATACTTTTTAGTAGCGTTTTGCATTTTAATAAAATATAAAATGTAATAATGGATTATAACTAGTTAGGTACATATAACCATATAAACTACCTGAGTCCTATAGTTTTATCCTCATAAATTTAGATCCCATTGAAATATCGGGATAAAAAGTATCTATTGTCATCTATATTTCTATACTAATATATAAAGCTGAAGAGTTTGTATGTTTGTTTGTTTGAACGCGCTAATCTCAGGAACTACTCTGTTGTTGTACTTGTTGGAATCCTCAAAAGTTCAACAATTGGTCTAACTGCAATGCTTTGATGTCGCCTTCGGGTTGTTGAGGTCAGACGGCAGTCGCTTTACGGAAAATATCAAAGTTTAGCCAAAAATCAGCAGGTAGACTGGTAAAGCGGACCCCAGACTCCAAATCTGGAAAAGCTTTGGATGCGACTGAGATTAACGCTGAGATAATGATGATAATGCGTCCGGGTTTGAGCGGTTTTTGCATGAAAGAGTGCCAGACATCTTCATAAACTTACCAGAAGTTAGCACCCACCAGACAAAGTCTAACATTGCATCACTTCGCTCAACTGCCGTCTTTCTTCCTATTCATTAAGTTTTTTTAGTCAATAGGCTAATTAAACTAGTGCGCCTTACCATCAACGATTGCATCACTGCTTACCATCAGGTGGGATTGCAGTCAAGCACTAGTTTGACCTGCTCGCTCTGTTAAGAATTGTTATTAAGCAATATGCGTAATTATAAGGTAAATTATTGTAAACATTTTCATTTTTAATGTCTGGACTTGTAAAAAGACGATGATCCCTGAGTTTGTTTCGGCTATTTCTTCTCAGAGGTAGTCAGTTAGGAAATGCTGACTATATCTAGTTTAAAAAAAAAAAACATATGGCGTGTAAAAGTGATCAGTGATCCTACTTGCTTCATCATCATCATCATCATCATTTCAGCCGAAAGACGTCCACTGCTGGACATAGGCCTCCCCCAAGGTTCTCCACGACGACCGGTCCTGCGCCTCCCGCATCCAGCGGTTTCCCGCGACCTTCACCAGGTCGTCGGTCCACCTTGTCGGGGGCCTACCCACGCTACGTCTTCCGGTGCGTGGTCGCCACTCGAGAACCCGTCGGCCCCATCGGGCATCGGTCCTACGGGCAATGTGTCCCGCCCATTGCCACTTCAGTATTGCAATTATTCGGGCTATGTCGGTTACTCTCGTTCTTCTGCGGATCTCCTCATTCCTGATTCGATCGCGCAGTGAAACCCCAAGCATAGCCCTCTCCATTGCCCTTTGAGCGACTTTGAGCCTTCTTATAAGTCCCATTGTTAGCCACCACGTCTCAATTCCATAAGTCATCACTGGCAACACACACTGGTCGAAGACTTTTGTCTTGAGACACTGCGGTATTTCGGACGAGAAGATTCTACGTAGCTTCCCGAAAGCAGCCCAGCCGAGTTGGATTCGACGATTGACCTCTTTCTCGAAGTTGGACCTTCCTAACTGGATAGTTTGTCCCAGGTACACGTAGCTGTCAACAACTTCGAGAACAGAGTCTCCAATCTTTACAGGAGTCGGTACAACATGGGCATTAGACATGACTTTCGTCTTGCCCATGTTCATTTTAAGACCGACTCGCTTGGAGGCCCTACTGAGGTCTTCGAGCATTGTACTCAGGTCCTCCGCGGTCTCAGCCATGACTACGATATCATCAGCAAACCGAAGGTGTGTCATGTACTCGCCATTGATGTTGATGCCCAGTCCTTTCCAGTCCAGAACCTTGAAGACATCCTCCAATGCAGCGGTGAACAGTTTCGGAGAGATAACATCTCCCTGTCTGACACCACGCTGCAGAGGTATTGGTTTCGAGGTCTGGTCCTGTATTCGGACTGACATGGTGGCGTTTTCGTACAAACCCTTCAGCGCTTAATAAAAGATTTCATTTCATTTTATAATTATTAAACATTAGTAAGTTAGGAGAACTCATTATCATGACATCATTCATTTGGGTTAACAAACGTAGAGTAGGACATGAAAGTGATCCTAAAGCCAAATTTTGATTCATTTTATTTCAGAGAATTTATATAAAAAAATACGTTTTCTTTTTTTATGACCACTTACGATCTCTATATTGTAAATAATCAACTAAATTGATTGATAAACTGTAGGTAATGGGCCATTATTTGGTCGATAATACAAATAGCCACTGTCGATATCGCGTTATGGAGGCTTTCTTTATCTTTCGAGGGTCCCTGTAGGGTTGGCAAACGATATATTTAAAAGATACTATGAAAGTATGACGCTGTTTTGCTTTAGTGTTGTCTTTTATGGAGAAAGATATATGAAATGTTATAACGGAGGTTGTAAGATGTGCTAGGCTTGTTTATTATAAATTGGTAGTCGGCAGCTCTAGACTGATAAAGGTAGAAAGGGTAGTCTTTAACCCTGCAGTGAGAGTAAAAGACGAAAGGATGGAATTTTTTTATAAATTATAAACTAGCGCTTGACCGCAGTCCCGCCTGATGATAAGCAGTGATGCGATGATTGATGGAAAAGCGCGCTAGTTTATTAAGAGCATATTCACTCAAGCCTTGAAGACACTCAAATTGTAGTGTGACGGAAACACCGCCGCTGGTAAATTGTTTCAGTTCCTCGATGTACGCGGTATAAAAGAAAAAGCGAAAAGCTTCGTCCGGATCGCAGTGGTGTGAACAATGTAAGGGTGGAAAGTCGTCCGATGATGGAACGGAGATGGAGGAATTAAATCATGCAATTCCCTTGCACGCTCACCAAAATACATCCTGTAGAATACCGAAAGGCTGGCTACTCTACGCCTGTGCTCCAGACTTTGGAGACCGTTGCGAGTTAACTCTGGTCAATCAGCCTCTTGGTCGACTGGTCGTGGTGGCCTAGTACTGGTCGTGGTGGCCTAGTACTGGTCGTGGTGGCCTAGTACTGGTCGTGGTGGCCTAGTGGTTAAAACACCACCCTCTCAAGTATGAGTGCGCGGGTTTGATTCCAGGTCCGGCAAGTACCAATGTAACTTTTCTAAAGTTATATGTACTTTCTAAGTATATCTTGGACACCAATAACTGAAGGTGAAGGAAAACATCTTGAGGAAACCTGGACTTTATAAGTCTGAAATCGCCAACCCGCATTGAGCAAGCGTGGTGATTACGCTCAATCCTTCTCTGTATGAGAGGAGACCTGTGCCCAGCAGTGGGACGATAAAAAGGTTGTTGATGATGAATCAGCCTCTTCGCCCGCCTCTCCACTGAATCCAAAGTAGCCAGTTGACATTTCGCAGCACCAGCCCAAATGTGGCTGCAGTACTCCACACACGAGCGGACCTGTGCTTTGTACAACATTAGAAGTACCGCCGGACCTTGGGAAAAGTTACATGTTGTGCATTTAAAATTTAAGTGAGGAAAGACTTACATACACTTTAAATGTGCGTTAAGGGATCCTCTGTAAATCACATCTTCACATAACAAAAACTACGTCATGATTTCAAAGTTAATTTGGAGTTGAGATCTGAATTTATCTTGCCTTATCTTCTCATAGTAAACGCCGATCTCATATATTTCCAAAATGTCATTGACGTGTAAAAATTTCTGGACAGACCTACTTCCAGTTTAACCAGAAAATCATTTATCATTTTAATCTACTGAAATACTGATTGTGATGATCAAAACTTGAATATTACAACTATTTTGACTTTTATGAAAGTTTAGAGTTTATTGGACACTAGCTGCGCCGCGCGGTTTCACCCGCGTAGATTTCGATATGTTTTTTTTTATATGCTTCGCTCCTATTGCTAGCAGCGTGATGTTACCGAAGATCTTGATGACCAAATGGACATTGAAAGGGAGCGCAGGGCACTGGCGGTTAAGAATAACATGCTGGCACGCAGGTGTGCTCGTTGCAAGGAGAATGTTAAAATCTCTCTTTTTTATAGCGTACTGCCAGACCTTTTACACGAGCAGTCTGTGATTTTGTTATACACAGAGATCGCTCGGAGCCCTGCGAGTCCAATACAACAACGGTTCCCAGGATGTTGCTGGGGTTGCCCCGTTTCTGTAGTGTGGCACTTTCGCGGAAGCCAGTGTTGATGGCTTTCATGCCATTATACGCAAGAGAACCGCCTCCTTGCTACGTAGAGTACGGGGTAGCACTAGCAGCATTTTGAAAGTAGTCGCTGATAGGATCGACTCTAAAATAATGGAGTGTTTCATGCGGGTCCTAGTTAGACAGTAAGGAGTGTCTGGCTGAGCTAGCAAATAAATAAATATTGTCTTACTTTTATTACTACTAACATAGGCTTAAGATTTTTGTAGTACAAACCGAATATGGATACCTACTGTCGGAAATAAATTATTATTATTATATAGCCTCAAGCCTTTCTGAATTAATGGGCTATCTAACGTGAAAATTTTTTTTTTCGTTCCTGAGATTAGCGCGTTCAAACAAAATCTTCAGCTTTATACATAGATTAAAAATGGCTCTGATTGAAGTATTAGCAATTGAGGCATTAAAACTCTATAATGGAAGAAGTATAAGTATATTCTCCGTGGTAGGCCATAACATCGGCTACCGGCAGAAGTTACCACCCACCAGACAGGGTCTTGCAGCCAAGCGATTCGTCGTGTTCCGGCATGATGTCTGGTGAAGCCGTACGGATGAAGGGTCTGAGCAGTTATGTTGCGATGTGTGCCGGGTACGATACGCCAAATGTTGTTGTGTCAGAAGTTCTCGTGGAGACTCTCGAGATCAATCTCCTTCTGGCGCAGCATCGGTGATCGTGTTGGTCTTGGGTTTAACATTGCATCACCTCGCTCAATTGTCATCCTTCCTATTTCTAAATTTTTTAAGTGAATATGCATAATAAACTAGTGCGGAGCGCTACTTAGTAGTCAAGTAGCGCTCCGCACTTGGTTAGTTGATATTCTGACCAGACGTACTCAGCGATTTACCTTCATTTATTATGAGCACAGCAAGAAGTGTGGAACTTTCTGCAATATCGTTCTACAATATAAAAATTATAAACGGCGATCGCGTTCCTTTCCACAATATAGATACAACGTTATTATTGTATATTCGAAACCCGAAACAAGTGTCCAGTATTAATTATAAGTAAAGAATCTATATTACAAAAATTCAAAAACATATCATGAATAATCACTAAGTTATGAGCTTGTCATCTTACCTGGATGTCTCAACAAAAATATGGTTAACGCACCGCTCGCCCGTTCCACCACAGTTGCAGTTTTTGGACTGTCGTAACGTTCAAGTGTACCATGTAGCTAGATTTTATTATGTACTTTACTTGTAAATTTAGCTGTAAGTGGTAATGAAATGTAGTATAATTTACATAAAACATGTTAATTTTACTTAGAACGTATTGCTTCCCTGCACAGAGGAGCAGGGGCCCCTGTCCCGCTGTGCGCACGCACCTAGTAGCGCTATAATCTGTCATGAACTGTTTGTGCGTTCGAAAAACAACTTAATCGACTCGAATCAAACTTAAAACCAAGCAACTGAATCGATTTTAATTATTTTTACACCATGTTACTGGAAAAATTATTGGAATCGACTCAGTTGTTTATTCTGAAAAAACTATATTCAGGTTTCATTTAAAGAAAAAATTAACTTGTATAATCCGCCAGCTTTGAAACCTACACTGAACAATAATCAGGGTACGAACTCATCCATCTCTTTCCAGCTGGCGAGATTGGTATCAGGAGCAGGTCCACTTCACAATAAAAAAATATAACCTTATCAAATTCTCCCTGAAGGTAAAAAATACACAAGTTTGTTTATTACGAACAGACTGCCAACCCTGGCCGTGACGGATAGGGGTGTTAAGCCAATATTAGGTATTAAATAGCGGCATTAGGATTGGCGCCAATGTATAGTGGTCGATAAGAGAAATGGCTTCATCTGAACACCTTTTTTAAGGTTTTTTTTTACTTTAAGCGATTGAGGAATTGGTGGGATTGTCTGTAACGTTTACGTGGATGGATGGCGATGTCTTGATTTCCTTTAGTATACTAAGGAAGGAAAGTAAAAAGTAATTAGTGACGCGCCACGCTTTTTTTTTCTGTGATGCCATATGTTTTTTACTTTTCCTTTTTAAGGTTTTGCACCAAAGAGTTCTAACGGAAACTATATTACTGAAATTAACCTAAACCAATGCCGTTGTAAAAACTAATAACTAAAACTAAAGGGTTGTTCATACAACAAACGTGTATTTTTCCGGTGCTTTTTGCTTTGTACGTTTCGTCGTACTAGATCGGCTTTTTTGAATAAATGTACATATTATTATTTTGAGACAGTTATCTCATATTATGACCAGAACAATAAATACACATCTATGTCTATAAATGGTTATATAATATACAATGTGGGTACTAAAACTAAGTGAACTTCCAAAGACAACAGCATCCTCACTGGGCCTCGAAATCGAAAGTGATTATCAAGAGCCGAACAAACTTAATCAATCTAAGTTGGTAACGAGACGCCGCCACAAAGGACTTTGATACGTATTTACTTAAGATAAAGATATTATTACAATCTATACGAGTTCACACAGGGAGGTGTCAGAATTAATTTATTAATATTTTATGCAGAGGTAAAAATGTTACTGTAAAAGGCGGACTTCATGTCTATTATTATTATTAAAATTTATGTGCTTTTTGTTTGTACAGAAATTCTGCAGAATAAACTATTTTTCATTCTTACATTTAATTTTATTTCTTACTTTTTTAAACAGGAATATGTTACTTAAGTATGGATTTAGGTTACGAGTAAGTTTGTTTAAGTAATATACCACTTCATTTCAGCTCATTTATTAATTGTTTAATACCTTACAAACCTCAGATAATAAAGCCTTAATACAACGGTATCAGTACCTTAATTGGGTACTGCTATCAATCGGAATAATTTTGAAGCACACTTATAATCCATTGCTCTAGATTGCTCTAGAAGGTAAATAAAGCAGTGAATATTGTCGAACTGTTAGAATGAAACCCATTACTGCTAATAGTGTGTCACCATATTCGGAATTGACGTCGCCATCTTGTTTTTAATAGTGCATGTTAGATTTCAACTATAAAGCACAAAAATGTAAAACAGTTTGATAGAATTAACATTAAAAAAAACATGTTTTTAACTGTTTAAATGTCACATACTTAGTAAAATATAACCTAAAAAAATCCCATCTATTCAAAAGGCAGTGAACTAAATAAAACACAGCCTGTATACGGTAATCTTTTCCAATCATTCGTGTCTGTACTGCTACCAAATTGAAAATGGCGCAACTTTAATGGAAAACGATTTCGTTGTTGTTATCTCTGACATTGTTATCGTTTTAAAAGGTTTTTTTTTAATAATTGTGTCGACTTATTTATTTTTGGTAGTGCCATGTTGCACATTGGCTTTCATTCTTTTGTTCCCAAACTAAACTAAAAGAAGCATTGATTCTTTTTTTCAATGCATAGTTTAGTCCTGACAAATTAGTCCGCGTCTGACGTATTTTTACATGCTTTTTATTACCTTCACTTATATGTTTACTTGCTTGCTTGTTTGTCCGTCTCTAACTCAAATTTTTTTCAACCTTACCTTTGTTATTAATTTGTGCAGGCAAAGTATTTTTTTGTTTAGATTTAGATTTAGTTACTTGGGTAACGCATCATTACGAATTTTAGCACTTGCTATTCTGTCTGTTGGAGATCAAGAAAAGTTTGGTAAAAACAAAAGAGCAGCACTTATGCTTTCGTGTTATCAGTATATTATTTAAAAAAGAAAATTGAACTAAAAAGTTGAAAATAAATATAGTTTAAAAAACTAAAAACATGCTTTTAAAGACAATCAAACTAAAAAGTTAAAAATAATTTTAAAATTTAGTTTATAACAATAGTATATAAACAATATTAGTAAAATGGTAAAAAAGCGTGAGGCGCTTAATATACAAAAATTATGGCACAAAGGGCCTCACGCTTTTTTCTCATTTTCATCATGTTTTTTTAGTTGTTTAAACTATATTTATTAGTCACCATGTTTTTAATCGTGTGGTTTTCTTTTTATAAATTATAAACTAGCGCTTGACCGCACTCCCGCCTGATGGTAAGCAGTGACGCAATCGTTGATGGTAAAGCGCACTAGTTTATTAGGAGTCTATTCACTCTAGCCTTGAAGACAATCAAATTGTAGTCTAATGGAAACACCAGTCCCTCCATGTACGCGGTATAAAGGAGGAGACGCAACGCTTCGTCCGGATCATAGTGGTGTTAATAACGTAAGGGTGGAAACTCGCCGCACGATGGGTTGTCCGATGATGGAACTGTCTATGGAGTATCTTAATTTGACAGGACTAAACTATACAGTATGTTAAGAAAACCCTGTCCGACCCGTGAAGGTGTTGTTAGGTATCGATAACTGATTCTACTAATGCATACAAAACCGGGCTAAACTTAAAAAAAAACCCCTAAAAAAATAAATACTATTTCGCAAAAAGAGGTAACTTAATAAATGTGCGCTATGCACACCTATGCCCCATTGCGCGGGCGGCGGGCGGCAGGGCACGCGGCACGTGGTCGCATCGCTATTCGCCCATAATAATACCGGTGTTGTCACTTTTTAAAAATTACCAAATTTCGGGGAAGTTGAAATTAATTCGCGGGAAAAAAAGATTATTTCAAAATTCATTTGTATTGGTACTATGATGATTACGTAAAATTTTATATTATATTTGGTCATGTGTTTACCTAGCCTTTATTATCCTTATGGGTCGGACAGGGTTTTCTTAACATACTGTATACTATATAAACTAATTTGTTATGTTCTATCCTTTTCTTAATGAAATGGAAAGAAAAAGCTGTACAGAACTTAAATTAGGTTAGTTTTGTGAACGAGAAAATCTTCCACTTTGTATGCATTTTAGGTGATGTTTGATTTGTTTTCGATTTTTATTTGTAATCTGTCCTACTGTTGTGCAACGACATTGTGAAACTTCTTTCTCGCTTCTACGATGTGAAAATGCGATTCAAAAGAAAAATAATATTGCATCACCTCGCTCTATTGCCATCACTCAGTTTTTTGGAGTGAATAAATAGGCCCTAAAATAACTGTCCAGAAACTTGCTTATGAACAGACTTTTAAGTTTCAAGTAAATGTCTCGCTTTAAAATTACGAGTATGATTATTATTAGTATCATTTGCGTTTTTACCAGCCGACAAGGAACAAATGCATCAAAATTCCTAACGCTCATTTGGGAGAGAATACATAAAATTGCTATATAATTATTGTAAAACAAATTTAATAGCTATCGGCATTGTATACTTACCCAATACATTATTCTTTAATCAGTCAACCATAATTTCATTAAAGATTTTTTTTTTAAATAATTATAAACTGACGCTTGACCGCAATCCCGCCTGATGGTAAGCAGTGATGCGATCTGTTATAGGGTCCCTTCAAAAAGGCTTTTTAAAAAAAGAAAGAAATTATTAAATGATAATCTATATTTCTTTTATCGATTATAACGATTAATTATAAAGGGACCCTTATGCAACCGTTCACTTCGTGGTTTGAAATAGACTGGCTTCAGTACCGTAAATCGAATGGTTAGTGCTGATTAACCCTATTATGCTGAGATGGCTTCTTAGGGTTCAGTGTATGCTTATAACAGCACCTTAGGGTTCGGTGTATGCTTATAACACCTCCCCCATCAGAGTGAACTTTGGGGATGATTGCCATAGTTCACCCTAGAAAGAGGTTCTTAGGGTTGGAGCTGGAATTTCTTGAATGGTTTGCTCCAGTTCTATAGATACCGATTTAGATTTATCGCATTTGCGGAAACTATATTTGCGAAGGTTGCAATTGGGTTTACAAAAAATTACAATTCTATAAACTATGTAAAACAAAATAAAACATACAATTAAGCTTATAACTATTGAATAATGTGTCCCATATTTAATTATGTGGGGTGTCTCTTGAATTTTATCGACGTCTGATAAGAGGTTGTTAATTGCCTTGCCAATATTATTCGTATCATCTAAGTTAATTCGCTCTAAGTGAACAGGGGACATATTATTCGTTATACTATTTGTTTTACAACAACTGCTATTTATTAAATTGAAATCTGGCAGATTGATAGGTGAAGTTAGGTTTAGAACATTGTTGTATCTCGGTAACAGCGTGGTACCTCTACAATAGGCGATACAATTGGTTGGTATAGATAAGATGCCGATACCAAGTATATTTATTTCCTTTATCTGATTGTGACCTTGACAATCTAGTGAAAGTTTCGTTAATTCAGATTGAGCGTATATAAATTTATTATTATTGAGTGATTTAAAAATGTCTAGGTTACCATGAATAATTTTGATATTACATACAGCGGGAATTTCTTTTATTGTTTTAGATAACAATTCACTTTCGCAACTGGGTCTTGAATCAGTTTTGTAGATAATTGGAATTTCACATAAATATTCTGCCAAACGTATTAGTTTACAATTTTCCAATGATTCTAGTTTACAGTAATTTGACTTATCCTTCGTTATAGCTATATACTTAGCACTAGGTACAATTAAACCAAATGTGTTTGGTTGGTTGGCGTCGTGAGGTGTTGGCAATGCAATATTATTAAACAAAGAATACTCTTGATTAGATATCAAAGGAACACGCAAAAGAAATATCAGTTTATTGTTAAAGTAATAACAGAATAAAGTAGACACTTTTATAATAGTGTGAACTGAACTTATGTCTAATTGTACAGGTAAGTTTACATTATTGGACAGATGCCTTACGTTATCAGCTAATTCTCGGTACATAGCGGTAGGCGACATAACGGACGGGTGCAGTATGTTTTGACTACAGAGCGTTATCGCATTTGTTATGTCTTCAAGTTGAAATGTTAGGGTGACCATGGAAGTTTCTAAGATATTAAGGACAAAATCTAGTTCTAAAATATGCGTAGTTTTTGAAATATTTTGAATACTGCTCGAGAGTTTGCTGATAGCGTCATTTAACTTTGCTTCGTTTTCTTGAATCTTGTGAAATGTGTTATTATATGTTGATATGACAGATTTAGTTATTAAAATATTGTTTTTAATCAAAGATATAAGTTTATCTTGATTATTTTGCATTGATTCAATAGCTTGATCATATTGAACAGCGTCGTCTTCGTCTAAAGTACCAAAAACTTGTTTTAGAATCATCCCAATTCCTCCAATCCATGCTCGTTTGTTTCTGTGATCACCATTATCAGTAAGGTAAGATATGGAACTAAATAATTTTATTAAATTTTGTTGCTGGACTACTAATGGTTCCACCGTATTATTGCATTCTGAGTGTTTTATATAACCGGTTTGTTTGCATGTATAAATTACTGCTTCTAATGCTGAATTTATCTCTTCTATATGCGGTTTAATATGTGAAATATCTAACGGCATAATGACATTTAGGATACCATTATTAATTTTTAATTTCCATATGTAATCGAAGTATATTCCAGGACTCGCAGTTATCGCGTGGACATACTCGTTAGGTGGTTGTAGCTCCGCTGAGGCACTGTAAGTACATAGGTATGTATGTATTATGAATACTAACTAAATGTTTATTAAAATAACCAACTACTACTAATCTAACTAATCCATAAGCATTACATAAATATATATAGTCTAACTATACTAATATCGATTCGATTATGAATCTAATTTAAATTATTCTTTTACAGGTTATTGCTGACTTCCGCAAGTTTCACTTGGTCAAAATGGTGACGGACGTGTCGTCTGTTTATCAATAGTGATAACGTGTTATTGCTATGAACTTTTACGACTTTATACGGACCTTTCCATATGGGTGATAAGGCCTTTCGCATTCTAAGGTGGTTCTTTAAGTAGACATAATCGCCAGTTTTATATTGTACTGAACGACTATGGGAGTCATAATATGTTTTAGACGTTATCTTAGATTTGTGGACATATTCAAGAGCTTTATCGCGAGAATACTTTAAGCGGTTTTGTAGCATACGGGTATACTCAGGATATGTGGCGCCAAGGCTTTGGTCACATATAGAGTTTGGGATAAACGGTTTATTGCCAAACATTAATTCATACGGAGTATAATGTGTTACGGTATGAACAGTAGTATTATAAGTAAGCATGGCTGTATATACGTAACGGGGCCAATTTGTTTGTTCTTCGTTGACGAAAGATTTTAGATATTCTTTCAAGGTTGAGTGGCTCCGTTCGAGTGCGCCTTGTGTTTGCGGGTGGTATGGTGTTGACCATAGTTGTTTAATTTTTAAAAATTCACACGTTTTCTTAAATAAGTCTGCTGTAAAGTTAGTGCCTTGGTCAGTCAAAATCATTTTTGGAAGGCCAAATATTGATATAAAATGTAGTAAACATTCGCATGTTTCTTCGGCTGTCGTGCTGCGCACGGGGTACGCGGCAGAGAATTTTGTGAAATCATCTTGTAGAGTTAATATAAATTTAAGTTTTGCCGGACCGGATTCCGGAAGGGGTCCTACTACATCAAGCGATACGCGCTCACACGGTTTAGTTGATGTGCTTGTAATTTGCATAGGTGCGCGGTTTATTTTGCGTAAAGCTTTATTTTCTTGGCACGATTTACAGCTTTTAACATAGGACTCTATATCATTGCGCATACCTTTCCAATAATATAACTGTTTCAATCTATCATACATACGACTGACACCTAGATGACCAGCTATGGGTAGGTCGTGGTTATCGTACAGAATTCTTTTAACTTTAGACGGTGATGGGTAAGTAACGTTATTATGATAGATGTCTATTTGTATGCCAGTATTATGAAATAGGTAGTTTATAATATTATAAATTTTTATATAATTGTGTTTCTCGAAAGGGTTTCGGAAATCGGATATGCTTATTTCTTTAATTTGATGAATTTTTACAAGTTCATTACGAATATTTTTGAGGGTTTTAAATATTTCGTCATATGACGTCTGGTCGAAGTGATGTACTTTTACATACAGGAAGTAATAATCTTTATTTCTCGATTGGACCTTATAGAATTTATGTAATTCTTTTTCTTGACTGTGGATTTGTTCTCTATTTTCTAAATTACTTAATATGTGTTCTATATACGGATTCGACTCATCCAAATCAATTGATGTGGGCACTAAGACAACCATAGAAGTTGATTTTAGTAAACTATCATTATGTTCGATGATGCGTGTATTAAATGATTTATTTCTATCTGCTATTTGTTTCAGGAAGTTGGGATAGTCGACCGTGGATAAGTCAGGGACGGAACTGAGGTGCGCGTCTTGAATTATAGTGTCTTCTGATGGCACTCTTATAGAGCTAGGGTTTGGAGATCCTGTAAATAAAAGGTCTGGGGTAGGAATTTCTAAGAGATGGTCGGGGTTAAGTTCATCCGACTGGAAGGAAGTAGGTGATGTAATGAAGTCGAACAAATTTCTATCTGAATTACTATCGACATTTTCAGGTGTAACATCAGGTTCGGAATTTAGAAGGTTAGGTGTAGTTATTTCGCTAGCAGTAGGTTGAACTGGGTTAACAGGAAATCTAGACAAAGCGTCTGCGTCGACATTTATTTTACCCTTTTTATACTGAATATCATATTCAAATTCTGCGAGTTTCAACCTCCATCGAATAAGTCTAGATCCGGGGTCTTTACAATTGAATAACCATTGAAGCGGTTTGTGGTCTGTTACAATGGTAAAACGGCGACCATATAAATATGGGCGGAAGGTTTTAGTTCCAAATACTATCGCTAAACATTCCTTTTCCGTAACACTGTAATTACATTCGGCTTTATTTAAGGTGCGGGACGCATAAGCAATTGGGAGATCACGCCCGATGGGACCTTGAGACAGGATAGCTGATATAGCATAGTTAGATGCATCGCATGTTAACAAAAAGGTTTGATTAAAGTCAGGATAAGCTAATATAGGCGCTTCAACTAATTTATTTTTTTAGTGTTTCAAAACTAAGTTGCTGTTCATTCGTCCAATCAAACGGGGCGTCCTTTTTCAGGAGCAAGGTAAGAGATTTGGCTCGTTTCGAAAAATTAGGGATAAAACGCCTGTAGTATGACACAAGGCCTAAGAAAGATTTAATGTCTCTAGCAGACTTTGGAACGGGGTACTGTGTCACAGCTTTCACTTTATCTGGCTTTGGTTTTACACCGTTTTGGGTGATAATATGACCTAGGTAAGTAACTTCTTTCCGGAGAAATTCGCATTTCTCTGGTTGGAGTTTTAAATTAAATTCTCGAAGTCTGTCGAAAATGGCCTTGAGGTTTAGGATTGCTGAATTTAAATCGAATGCATACTGGACTATGTCATCTAGATAAACAAAACAACGAGAACCTTGTAGCCCAGCAAGGCAAGTATTCATAAGTTTCTGAAACGTACTCGGGGCATTTTTTAAGCCAAACGGCATTCTATTGAATTGAAAGTGACCTTAGGGTACAGAAAAGGCTGTTTTAGGCGCGTCTTCCGGTGATATCAATAATTGATGGAAGCCTGATGAAAGGTCGAGAGTGCTGAAATATTGGCTTTTACCTAATTGGTCGAGAATTTCAGTAATTTGAGGGATAGGATAGATTTCACCTATTGTGACGTCGTTTAACTTTCTATAGTCAATTACGATGCGCCATTTCTTTTGGCCAGAAGCGTCTGTTTTTTTAGGAACAATCCATATAGGAGAAGACCATGGACAATTTGAGGGTGTGATGATATCCTGGTCCAACATTTTATTAATTTGGGTGTCCACTTCCTTTTTATGGCACTCAGGGAAACGGTAGGATTTTGTGTGTATTGGAGTGTTACTGGTAGTTTTGATTTCATGCTGAATAGCTGGCGTAAAGGATAACGCTTCTTCTGGTAAGTGGAATATGTCAGAATAATCTGAACATAAATTAAAAAGTGCTTGAGCTTCTTCGTCGTTCAGATGGGAGGTTCTCGAGCAATTCAGAACTTTTCTAGTACGTTCAATTACGTTTTCACTAAGGGTTTTGATTGAATAGGGTAAGCGACAATTGGGTCTAGTTTAAGGTTAAGGTTACGTTTAATTTTAACAGGTTTATTAGAAGTATTAACAACGGATATATTGACTCTATTATTATCTTTAACTTTTGCTATACAATTAGCAACTAGAAGAGTACTAGAAAGATGTTGATCTAAAATCACGCCTTCTTTTAATTCTGGATTTGTGACGGTACATTCTATTACAGTCTCTGTGCGTGGTGGTATGATGTAGCAAGTGTCAAAGAAATGAATTTTGATTTCATTGCGAGCTATTTTAAGAATATCACGACTGTAATCAATGTTGCAACTGTTAGTCGTCAAAAAATCATTGCCTATAATGCCATCGTAAGGTAGGTTAATTTCCTTGATCATGTGAAATTTATGGCTGATTGACTTAGAATCAGAAACTTTTAATTGTAAATTAAAATAACCCACAGTTGGAGTGGTTTCAACGCCAGGATCGATGCCTTTAATGCTTATAGGCTTATGAATGATTTTTGGCTTGTTTAAAACACTTGATTCTTTTATCAAGCAGATTGCAGACCCTGAGTCTACAAGGAGTGTTAGTGGGATACCAGAGACTTGTGATTCCACCAACACATGAGGTAGTAGCTTTTTAGAGGTATCGATACTAACCTCATAAATTTTATTAAGAGAATCGAGGTTTCCGCTTTGGGGCTGGTTACCCTGCTGTATAACCTCGAGAGGGTTGAGGTTGCCGTTTTGGGGCTGGTTACCCTGCTGTATAACCTCGAGAGGGTTGAGGTTGCCGTTTTGGGGCTGGTTACCCTGCTGTATAACCTCGAGAGGGTTGAGGTTTCCGTTTTGGGGCTGGTTACCCTGCTGTATAACCTCGAGAGGGTTGAGGTTTCCGTTTTGGGGCTGGTTACCCTGATGTATAACCTCGAGAGGGTTGAGGTTTCCGTTTTAGGGCTGGTTACCCTGCTGTATAACCTCGAGAGGGTTGAGGTTTCCGTTTTGGGGCTGGTTACCCTGATGTATAACCTCGAGAGGGTTGAGGTTGCCGTTTTGGGACTGGTTACCCTGATGTATAACCTCGAGAGGGTTGAGGTTGCCGTTTTGGGACTGGTTACCCTGATGTATAACCTCGAGAGGGTTGAGGTTGCCGTTTTGGGACTGGTTACCCTGATGTATAACCTCGAGAGGGTTGAGGTTTCCGTTTTGGGGCTGGTTACCCTGATGTATAACCTCGGGATTTTGGAGGGTTGAACTCATGCGGTTCGAATGTGTGCCGACTTTGACTTGTCGTCCTGTTCGGCACGGTTGCAGGACGTTTATTCGTTTAAATCTTCCACTTCGACATTTTCACCTTCGTCATCGTGGGTAGATTCATCAGAGTCATCGTTATCATCGATGAAATTGACTTGAGGAGATTTAGAATTGGGATGGGACCCAGAGGATTTACTTCGATCCTGTTGAGAACTCGGGTAACGTTTCTGTCGCTTTTGACAGTTATTTATATCATGACCAATCTCTTTGCAATATTTGCATGTAAGGTTTGGGTCGTGTTTAGGATTGTTACCCGACGACGTACTTGGTTGCGAAGATGATTTCTGTGAGTATTTATTATTTTGAGCAAAGATTTTAAGTTTAGACTTATTTTGGCTAGCCTGTTTATCATGTTGTGAGCTATGATTTCGCCTATAAAGAGTTTCTAAAATCCTTTCTTCCGAAATGGCTAAGTTAACGGCCTCATTGAACGTTTTAGGTGCTCTACACCTTACCATGTTTGATACGCGAGGGTTTAAACCCATGAGAAAGTGGTGGAGTGTTAGGTCCTCCATGGCCGCTGTGCGACCTGGTATTTCTTTGGCCTTATAGTTAGAGAGTGATATCTCTGTTAATAATTGAGAAAGGTAAGTCTCCATACGAAGGGCGAATTGTCCTACGTTTTCAGACGAGGTTTGTTTGCTTTCTTGGAGGTCATTAAGTAAATGTGTATAGTGTTTTCTTTCTGAAAATTGAGTTTTAAGGAATTCTTTCAACTGATCCCAAGATGTGAATTCTTTTATTGAACAAGCAATTTCGGCTTTGTCTGTAAGTTGACATAATATGTATTTAAATATAATTGGCTTTTGTGCCTCGGATGCTAGCTCGTAAGTATTATTGCAGTTATTAATAAACGAATTCAGTTTCTCGCGACTGCCGTCATATGGTTTTACGAATTTTAATAAAGTATTAAGCTCCATTTCTACTGTTTGCCTAGTAATTCTTGGTGATAAGATTGGAGATTTCAGATCTGAAACTTTGGATGGAATATCAATTTTTAATTTACTATCTTCGTTTTTTGGCACTTTAGGAAGCATAACATGTAATTTTAGACGACAAGTAACAAAATATTAATTTTAAACTAGCAGGGATAAGCTTACAGTTAAAATTGTTCATTGACTTACAGGAATGCGTAGGCGGCGATAAGAGTTGTAGCCGAGAACGGCTGCATAGCGACGCTCACACACAGATAACACAACGGATACTCTTTGATTCACGGAACACTTATTAGACTAAACACAAAACACTCGCGGGTTATAGGACGACACTTATGACGTTTCAGGATCCGCAGGATCCCTGAAGGACTCGCAGGATGTTCGGAGGACTCGCAGGATGTTCGGAGGACTCGCAGGAAGCTCGGAGGGCTCGCAGAATGCTTGGAGGACTCGCAGGATGCTCGGAGGACTCGCAGGATGCTCGGAAGACTCGAAGGATGCTCAAAGGACGATTAAAGGATGTCCACTGGACACTCACTAGGCCGCACTTATTATTATGCGCTCAGGATTTACTCACAGAATCGTAACGTGCTACTTATGAACACTTCACTGGTTTTATTACCATTTATTTATTTTATAGGATTGCAGGATACGGAGAGTCTATTTATTGATTTAACGCAAATATAGTTTTCGCGAATCGGCACTGGGGATTTCCGTATCCCACCGCTGCCACCAAATGTTATAGGGTCCCTTCAAAAAGGCTTTTTAAAAAAAGAAAGAAATTATTTAATAATAATCTATATTTCTTTTATCGATTATAACGATTAATTATAAAGGGACCCTTATGCAACCGTTCACGTTCGTGGTTTGAAATAGACTGGCTTCAGTACCGTAAATCGAATGGTTAGTGCTGATTAACCCTATTATGCTGAGATGGCTTCTTAGGGTTCAGTGTATGCTTATAACAGCACCTTAGGGTTCGGTGTATGCTTATAACAGATCGTTGATGGTAAAGCGCGCTAGTTTATTAAGAGTAAATAGGTCACTCAGAAAAACTGAGCGAATAGGAAAGAAGACGGCAGTTGAGCGAGGTAATGCAATGTTAAACCCAACAACACGACCAACGATGCTGCGCCAAAGGGAGATTGATCTGAAGACCCTCCACGACCAAACTCCCAACACAACAATATTAGGCGCATCGTACCCGGCACACATCGTAACACAACTGCTCAGACCCGTCCTCCGTACGGCTTCACCAGACATCATGTCGGAACACGACAAATCGCTTAGCGGCAAGGCTTTGTCTGGTGGTTATATAATAAAAACTAAAAAAAAAAGCCCACATAGTACAAGCAAACGTGTATGTGCATTTTTTTCGTTTTACTAACAATGGATGAGTTGCAATTAATTTTTTCGAAAACAAAATATTGAGAGGCACGTTTTTAAAAACAATCACAGGGATGATTCCAGAAAATGTTATTTTTGAAATATTTACTGTTTTATTATGATTGATAATACACATTCGTTTAATGTTGTTCTCAGTCAGTTGTCAGTATGTATTTGTGTAGTTAAGAAATGACGAAAACCAGTATGGTCTACACAGGTTATCTTCATATGCCCATCGTGTTACAGGTCTCCCAAAGTGATAATGCGCATAGAAATCTTCGTCACAGTTCGGCAACGGTCGTATTCCCCGAGCATTCGGAAGAAGATATGTATATAGAGTGGTTAAGTGCATAAAAAGTGGTTAAGTGCACCACTCAATATACATATCTTCTTCCGAACGCTCGGGAAATGCCTTGTCCGATGAAGGCCAGCCCGCGCCGCAGCTGAGCCAATAAATATAAACTCCCAACTATGACCTCTGAGTTTGTTTCGGCCGTTTCTTCTCAGAGCTAGTACTAGGAAACGCCGTGGTCATCAAACCGAATTAAAAATAAAATAATTCGATCCAGCCGTCCCGTGCTGTTCTCTCCAGCGACACCCTAAGCCGAGGTTCGTACCCCACAGGGGGTGCCCTTAGCGTGTAGTCGCTTAGCTTTTAGTAGCCCTGGCTGGAGGCTTTAAATTCACTTAAGGCAGCCACAGGATAGTCCGGTTAAGTAGTCACGACCTCTCAAGGTCAACTACGAGATGCCATATCAAAAAAAAAAAGCTCGGGTAATTCCACCGCTGCCGAACAGTGACGAAGATTTCTATGCGCATTATCACTTTGGGAGACCTGTACCTTTCTTTTTGGTTTGGACGAGAAGTCATCAAAATCTTTCCTGCTCTGGTGTTAGCGGAACGGCGTGTCAGATTTTTACTGACTAAAACACACCCGTGTTCCTTCACTTGCCTGTGCGCTAGGGTTACGGTATCGCTTTTGACCAACCCGCATCTCTGGTCCAGGAGGCATCGGTCTTTGTGGACCCCGTCACGATATGCTGACATCTCTATGAGGCGCGCGTGAAACATAACGAGCCATCGACCCGGGCCTGGTCCTTACCGGGCGGCGAGCTGCCCACTGCTCGCCGTAACGAAGTTACCATGATATCAAGTTATGATTTGTGTGTAATGTCAGAAATATAGTATTGTATTGTACCATTTTCTAACATGTCTCACAGCTCGTAACATATCAACTCAACTCAAATGACGATGTGACATGACTCTTAAATATTACACGGCATGTTTAACAAATAGCTTAAATTGTATTAACTTCCAGTCCAACCGAATGTAGATAAATACCAATATATAAAAGTTTTGTTTCAGCGGCGACGTGCCTAGCACGGAAGATGTTAATATTTAGGATAGCAATATATTAGACGCTGTAAGCAAATATGCGATAGAATGATGCTTTCGGAGTATATATCCCTGATTAAGGTGCCAAAGCGGCAAACCACTTACCTCTAACCTTTAGATGTGGAGTTCGTAGACCACCAGACCAGATCATGAGAAGACGCACGTCGACACAATTCACTGGGAGACTCCCTAACTTTATTAATTTTGAATTTTGAGGCGTAAATGAGGATTACTTTAAATACATAAAACTGGTTACATTTTTGTGATCGTTAAAGATCGCGGCCACGACTCGCTAGCTTGCGAGTTCGAAAGGAATTGCGCTCACATCGTCGTTCGGCGGTCGGCGGAAGAATGCCGTCTACTATGGTTACGTTCCATTTACTTTAAGTTTTCGGCAACTTTCACCGCCGATAAACACAAAAATCAGAAAAGTTATTCAACAGGCTGTAACAGATCAAAGAAAATACATATGAATGAAGTGAGTGAATGATGACATGGTTAGAAAGGAAGACATGTTGCGTCCATCCCAAATCAATTAGAATAGGGGCAGGCGTAGAGTAGCCAGCCTTTCGGTCTTCTATAGGATGCATTCTGCTGAGTGTGCAAGGGAATTGCATGATTTAATTCCCCCATCTCCGTTCCATCACCGGACGACCCGTCGTACGGCGAGTTTCCACCCTTACGTTGTTGACACCACTGCGACCCGGACAAAGTGTTTTGCTTCCTCTTTTATACCGCGTACATCGAGGGACTGGAACAATTTGCTAGCGTCGGTGTTTCCGTCACACTACAATTTGAGTGTCTTCAAGGCTAGAGTGAATAGGCTCTTAATAAACTAGCGCGCTTTACCATCAACGATCGCATCACTGCTTACCATCAGGCGGGATTGCGGTCAAACGCTGGTTTATAATTTATAAAAAAAATTTAAAATAAAATGTTTTATTTCAGGATGGGAAAATCATGAAATGACCTATCCCGTTCTGGGCGGAGCGGAAGGACGTGTCACAATTTTACTGACTAAATCCTACCAGTGTTCCTTCATTCACCTGTGCGTCAGGGCCACGGTCTTTCAAACAACAAACGGCCCTTTCACGATATTGTGATATCTTCAAAAGAAGATTTAAAACGATGAGTTTTGTACCGAGAACGCCAAAACTTAAGTACAATAGTACACCGAAAAACAAGTACAAAAGTAGATAGACAATAGACACCCATTTTATCACTTTCGATGTCCGAATGCGCATTAAACAGGGGAAGCGGAGTGCCAATTAGAATGAATGTAGCGGCCCAAACCGAACTCTGTTCCTGACATTAAAAACAATGGCTTGAACATTAGTGGGGAGGTTATCACACCGATGTGTCACGGCTTATCAATGATCATGAGAATTTAGTCCAAGTTTTTTTGGATAATTTGTGGCTTTTTTTTAATAAATTATAAACTAGTGCTTGGCCCCAATCCCGCCTGATGGTAAGCAGTGATGCAATCGATGTTAATAAAGCGCGCTAGTTTATTAAAAGCGTATTCAGTCTAGCCTTGAAGACATTTAAATCCGATGGAAACACCGCCGCTGGCGAATTGTTCCAGTCCCTCGTTGTAAGCGGTATAAAAGATGAGGCGAAACGCTTCTTTGATATCGTTGCGGTATCAACAACGTACGTACGACGGGTCGTCAGATGATGGAACGGAGATGGGGGAATTAAATCATGCAATTCCCTCGGACACTCTCCAAAATGCATCCTATAGGACACTGACAGGCTGGCTACTCTACGCCTGTGCTCCTGGCTTTGGAGACCGATGGCTAATGACAACCGCATGGGTTCATCGATCAGGTTAAGTTACGCTTGCAGCTGTTGGTCCGTGGATGGGTAAATGCTTCAGATAGCATGTTAAGCCCTGTACTTGATGGAACTTTGACAATATTATTGTTATCATAAACCCGATAATCAGTTTTAACAAGGGGGTTTCGTCTACCCAGTTACTGGGTGGCTAAGGTCGTTCCATGTAAAATATTGAAATTCGGCTACATCTGGTAAGACTGTAAGCTGACTCCTACATACATAATTGGGAAAAGGCTAGTGGATGTTTTTTCGCATCTATATTAAGTTTTTTTTTTTTTGTTCACATGGGAAGATGCAGCGGTGGATTACGTCATTCGATATTGTTTTGCCCGAAATTCCTATGGATGTGGGTAAAACCGAGGGGCGAATAGCTAGTTTATAATCAACTAAAAGATAATTTCTTATTTGGGATTCTCTCGACAGCCGAATTGTAGTCAAAATAAATAATATACAATATGTTGTTATTCTACAAACTTCAGTCGAATACTTGAGGCATGAAAATGGTACAAACTGACTTTCAAATTCATAATATAAAATAAGGATTATAGAGAACAAAGTTGGCTACTTAAATGCTAGGATTTAGCTTTTGCTAAGTACCTAGGCAGTGCTAAAGCAGAGTAATATTTCTATATAGAAACATGAGCAAATTAGGTTAATAGTTAAGTATTTAGTTAGGTTCGCGGTATTATATTTTAGGCTTTCGTATGGATTTCCAGATTTTTTAAGTGTTCTGTAATATTTGCTTTTAGCAGTATCTATAGATCAACATGCAAACAACAACGTCACAACGTCACGCTCGTCCTACATCTAGCAAACAGATTATATCGTGTAACTAACATGCATACAACTTCCCGACATCAATCGTTGGGCAAGTGCCTGCCAGACAGAACTCTTGTCCGATCTGGGGATACTCTCTTTCCTATGGAGGATGAAAGAAAAAAAAAACGTTTATTTGCGGTAAACATGGCGCAAAAGTTTACAAAAATAAGAAATAGTTGAGGAGAACATAAGTCACATCCAGCCCAGCACTGGGTTTTCAACGACAATCGGAAACTTTACACCCTATTGCTCATATATCTAAAGTATTGTTAGTTATTTGTCTGCATAACATTTCTTCGTTAATACCATCGGTGAAAGCAAGCTTGTCGTTACAATATTCCGTACATGCTTCTGCTCATGGCCTGTAATATACTTCTGGACACATCTATTGGCCCACCTTGCATTTTCACTTTCATTTGGTCCTAGCTAAAATTTTATATTAGGTTGAGCAAAAAGTTTTTATGCAATTTTGAACCTGGCATGTTCACAATTTCATTCAATAGTCTATTCTTGAATTTCGAACACAGATTTTAAAGAAACACAAGACAATTTGGAGCCTGTTTGTTGATATCAAACAATCGAATACTAAGAAATTTGATTTTATTGGTTTACTTGGATTTAATTCCTGAAAAAGTGATTGATATCTTTGATTTTTCAACAAACATTACTTATTCTTAACATTAAGGTGAGGTTCTATCAATAATCTATGGATACTTCACCTGAAGTCGCCGCCCAAGCTGTGGCACTTATTCAGGCCGGACACAGTCAAAGAAATGTGAGTGCTCAACTTAATTTAAGTCGATCTGCGGTCCGAAATGTTTATCGGAGGTACCTAAAGACTGGCGGCTTTGTTCGTCGCCAAGGAAGGCCACGATCTCAGGTCACAACTGAAAGGTAGGATCGATTCATTGTGACGACCAGCTTGAGAAATCGTCACCTTACCTCCATTGAGATACAAAACCAACTTCGCGACTTTCACGGAGTATCTGTGAGTGCTCAAACTGTTCGGAGAAGGTTAAAAGAACGCGATATGATACCACACAAGCCAGCTGATGGGCCCAAACTAACGCGAGCCCACCGAACAGCGAGCCTTCATTTCGCACGCACTCATTTAAATTGGACACAGCAAGATTGGAAGCCCTGTACTCTTTTCTGATGAGTCTAAAATTGTGTTACATGGCAATGATGGAAGGAAGAAGGTCTACCGACGTAAGGGAGAGCTTTTCGCACAATGCTGCTTTGAAGAGAGGGTTGCTTATGGCGGTGGCTCATGGACTGTCTGGGGCGGTATATCCACGAGCGGCAAAACTCAACTTGAGGTTGTTACAGGACCACGGCAGCCAACATTAAATGCTGAAAGGTACATTCGTGAGTACTTAGAACCTCACGTGATACCAAAATTTCCTTTTTATGCATGATAATGCAAGAGCCCATACTGGCATCGTCAGGGAATATCTTCGAGATGTGAACATCACAGTTATGGACTGGCCAGCCAGAAGCCCAGACATGAACCCCATTGAGCACATGTGGGACGAGCTAAAAAGACGTGTTAGGGCTCGTCAGCCAGTTGCCCATACGACGTAGGAGTTGAAAACTGCCATAGAAGAGGAATGGGAGATGATCCCTCAAAATTTCATAGAGCGGTTGATAAACTCTCTGCCTAATCAAATGAGAGCTGTGGTAGATGCCCATGGAGGCAACACGCGTTATTAAATTAAACCTTTATTTTATAAAACATGTCCATATCCCTGAATTTGTTTCGGCTATTTCTTCTCAGAGGTAGTCAGTTAGGAAATGCCAGCTTCATCTATTAAAAAAAAAAAAAACATGACGTGTAAAGGTAATCAGTGATCATATTTGCTTAATAAACGATTTCATTTCATTTCTTACAGTTTTTCTTTTTACTCACATCCTTTGGGTCCTAGCGTGATGTTTAATAACTAATAATGCTCCTTAAAAACTGGTCTATCAATCGCAAATTATTTTTCCAGTTCCGACTGGGAGTTCCAGGGGTTAGCGCGTTGAAACAAACAAGCATCATAAAAAAATTGGTTGCCTGTAAAGTCGGTATACGGGCGAAAGTTTTACGTGACAACGACTTTGAGTGGTAAAATAATTTTAATGTGAATATTCATTCGTATAGTAGGAAGAAGGATGAAATACTCGTAATAGTAACAATTTAAAGCAGCGCAAGACATGAACCGGTGTGTATGCCTATCTCTCTCACTCTCTCTCTCTCGCTCTGTCTCTCTCGCTCTTAGGCGGGCTAACTGTGCTCGAGTGGAAGGGACGCGTGCCTTTCACTTTTTATGTCTGTCTCTCTCGCTCTTAGGCGGGCTAACCATGCCCGAGTGGAAGGGACGCGTGCCTCTCACTCGCTCTCATTGTGAGCGCATAACGTGAGCGGAGCGTAACGCAGTTTCTTGAAGTGTCACCCGGCAAACCAATTTATAAGACGCTGTCACGTCAAAATTAATTTTAGTGTAAATCGATATAGTTTGAGAAAATTCCAGACATTTTTTTTCTTAAAAAACCGTACCTCAAGATTAAAGATAACGTGTATACAGTATGTTAAGAAAACCCTGTCCGACCCGTGAAGGTGTTGTTAGGTATCGATAACTGATTCTACTAATGGATACAAAACCGGGCTAAACTTTAAAAAAAAAATCCCCCTAAGAAAATAAATATTATTTCGCAAAAAGTGGTAACTTAATAAATATGCGTTCACCCTTCCGCGGGCGACAGGCGGCAGGGCACGCGGCACGTGGTCGTATCGCTATTCGCTCATAATAATACCGGTGTTGTCACTTTTTTTAAAATTACCAAATTTCGGGGAAGTTGGAATTAATTCGCGGGAAAAAAGATTATTTCAAAATTCATTTGTATTGGTACTATGATGATTACGTAAAATTTTATATTATATTTGGTCATGTGTTTACCTAACCTTTATTATCCTTATGGGTCGGACAGGGTTTTCTTAACATACTGTATAATATGTAGGAATGGGGATCATGGTTAAGCACTAGTTTATAATGGTAAAAAAAGATTAGTAACCAGTCAGGGCGGAAATAGTTAGCTTGAACTGTTTGTTTTTATTAAATTTTATTCGAATACTTACATCACTTTCTTATAAAACTTCACTTCACTTCACTTATCTTTGATGACAAAACAAAACATTATATTTATTAACGCTCTCACAATATACGGCTTCTCGACTAGATTAGCGTAGTCCGTAGCTAATGATCTGCTACGAATCCGTAGCAAACGTAGCAATATGTTACGTAACCGCATCGCAACCATTCTCATCGCTAGATTCAATTCGTAACCCCGTAGCCTTCACGAGGCTTTGCTGACTATCTGAAGAATAAATCTTTTTGCGTTTTTTTCCAGAAAGGGTCGCCTTTTAGCTCAGGAGATTGAAGCCATCTGTGTAGCACTTTTCTTACTATATGGCTATTATACGATCTAAGCTTTTCGGAAAGTTTTTATTATAATATTCGTTATTTGTGTACTGTTTGTTTTGAACACAAGGCTCTCCAAAAACAATTAATGTGCGATATCTCGAGAAAATACAGTGAATACAATTATATTTAGTGTGATTTGTCCGTATATATTTCCTAATTAACTATGCCCCTCATTTCTACCACATCTTCTCAATATTCTTATAAGTTAATCTTTTCATTAACCATCACTCACGTTTACTAGCTGCGCCTCAGGATTTCACCGGGATTCCGTCGAAATATCGTAATTAAAATTATCCAATGCATTATTCCTGGTTAGAAACTATCTGTGTGACAAATTTTAAACAAATCCGTTCAGTGGTTTGGCGTAACAAATATATATCCATCCATACTATCATTTATTTTTGCTGTATTAGAAACGTACCCTCTCCGGGAAGAAAGTGAAGACTTAGATATAGTACCTCGTTGGTATCCTTTGTACCATCATCATCATCTCAGCGTTAATGCCAGTGGCATCCGAAGTTTTTCAGCTTTGAAGTCTGGGGTCCGCTTTACTTGTCTAACTGCTGATTTGGGCTGAACTTCAACAATTTCCATGAAGCAACTGCCGTCTGAACTCGTTAACCCGAATGCGATATCAAAGCATGGCAGTTAGAGCAAATTGTTGGACTTTTGAGGGCTCCAAAAACCCGTAACGACTCTAAGTAGATGTTCTTGTGGCAACTGAGACCAATGGCTTAACGTGCTTTCCGAGGCACGATCAGAGCAGTGCTAATATTATTTATTTATTTATTTTATTGTTTATGTACACACAATAAAATACATGTAGATACATCAAAATGAAGATCTGAGTACAAAGGTGCTGCTTATTTCTTAAGAAATTTCTTCCAACAGACCTGCGAAAGGAGAAGTAAAACAGAAATGTAGACAATAGTGTGTAAGAACAAGGAGGAAATAAAATATGAATATGATAACTATTAAAGTAATAATATTAAATATACCTAAACATATAAACATACAAATATTTGAACGGCGCGGGGATCGAACCTTAGCTTAGCGGCCGCGTTCACTACCGCTAAGCCACGGAGGCTGTCAAGTGTGTTGGTACCCTTTTTATCAACCCCAAAAAAAACCTGCCCTACTTTAGTATAAATAACAAAATCGTACCCATCGGTGTGACACGCGGTCAAAGTTTACCCAAGACATAGGGAAACACAACGGGCGTAACATAGTACGATTCAGTAATTACACAGAACGATAGTTGTAAAGGGGAGACACGGGGTGACTGCTAAACGATCTACACTAACATCTCACCGGGCATACGGCAAATGTTACCTGTTTCATTAGAACAACTCTGGGATTTTTTACAATATAAAAGGGGAAGCTGATGCTAAGGATAGTTTGAAGTATTTCAGGAAAATAAAAGTTTATTTGCCCAGGGTGAACCCACCTACCTTTTATTATTTTCGGATGAGATAACATCAAATGGCCTCTTACGCTCTGGGGGGAGAGGAAGAGCGTATCAGACATATACTGATAAAAACCCACTCGTGTTTCTTCTTCCCTGCCTGTGCGCCAGAAGTGACGGTATCTCTTTCGAACATCCCGCTACCCTTTTTTTTTTTTTTTTTTTTTTTTTTTTTTTTTTTTTTTTTTTTTTTTTTTTTTTTTTTTTTTTTTGTTCTCGCTGGGGAAAATGTCAATTACGCATCCCTACCCGTCATTAGTCCCACATACCCTGCCGGGGGACGGGCAGGGTATGTGGGACTCCCCGGGAGAGAGCCTCCCGGTATACCCACTAAAAACCCCAGCGCAACTCCGGCATCGCCATAGTGGCGGGGGAGTGGGAAACTAGCACAGCCTCAGCTACCTCTCCCCCGCCGGCGAAACCCGCCTAAAAAGGCGGGCCCTCATTTGCCCCTCTTAAAGAGGGGCCGTGGCTCCCGCGTGGTGAGCGGTGCAGGGCGGGCGCGGGCACCCCCGTGCCTCACGCCCGCCGCTCACCTCAGGGCGGGAGAAAGCGGGCGAAATTCCGCCTTCTCCTGCCCCTATGCCGCCTACGGAGCGCCGGAGCGAGGGGATCCTCCTCTCGCTCCCGCTCCGCGGCCTCCTTCTGCGACATCACGACCTCGCAGAAGGAGGCCATCGCCGCCCAGGCCCCCTCGCTCCCCACCATCGCTCTGACGACGGCGGGCAGCGAGAGGTCCCCTCCTACCGCCGCGACAAGATCGCGGCGCGGCACGGCCCACGACGGGCACACCGCGAGGGTGTGGTCCGCCGTGTCCTCCGCCGCGCCGCAACCGTGGCACGACGGCATTTCCTCTCGTCCTATCCGGTGCAGGTACCTGCCGAAGCAGCCGTGACCGGAGAGTACCTGCACCAGACGGAAGGAGAGGAACCCGTGACGCCTGTCGAGCCAGTCCTTCAGGACCGGCCCGATGGCGTCGAGGGTGCGACGGCCGAACACCGCGGAGGCGAGGTCGCGCGTCCAATGTTGGACGATGGCATCCCTCGCCTCCCGGCGGACGGCCTCCCTCAGCTCCGGGGCCGGACGCTCGCCCAGCGCCCTGCGCCCCGCCGTCCACTCGTACACTCTGGCGAGCACCCAGGCCTCGAGCTCCCAAGGCGGGGTGCCCGCCAGAGCGCATGCCGAAGCGAAGCCTACCGTGCGGTAGGCCCGCGCTACCCGCTGGGCGATGGCCCTTTGGGGCGCCCGAAGAGCGGTGACGTTCTCCCTCCTATGGAGGGAGTCCGCCCAAATGGGGGCCCCATAAAGGGCCATGCTCCGCAGTATGCCGGCGTATAACCGCCGGCAACGACTGCTCGGCCCTCCCATGTTCGGCATGAGCCATGAGAGGGCGTTCGCAGCCTTCAGCAGGCGCGTCGACAGCCCGCTGAAATGCGGGCCGAAGCGCAGCCTGCTGTCCACAATGAGGCCCAGATACTTCATCTGGGCCTCAACCCCGACCCTCACTCCCTCCACAAATATGTGGGCGTCGGGTGGGGGGCGCTGCCGGGGGCCGTGAAAGAACACGGCCTCCGTTTTGTGCAGCGCCACCCTCAAGCCCAGGCGGCGGATCCTCCCCGCCACTAAGGATCCGCCCGCCGATGCCAAACTGGCCGCCTCCCGGAAGGTGCTCCCGCGGGAAGTGAGGAGAGTGTCATCCGCGTAGCAGATGACACTCGTGCCTCGTAGGAGGGTTCCCCGCAGGAGCCAGTCATAACCGACGTTCCACAGAAGAGGCCCTAGAACGGACCCCTGTGGAACGCCGGTTTCCACGCCATACCGCCGGACCTGGCCAGCCCCGTCCACGAGGAGGACGGCACGGTCCGCCAAGTAGCTGGCCAGGAGGCCCCGCAAGTACAAGGGCACACCGTGGAACCGGAGCGCCTCCAGGATGGTGGAGTGGGGGATGGAGTTGAAGGCGTTGGCAATGTCGAATGACACAGCCAACACTCCATCCCCCACTCCTACCGCCTCTGTCACCTGGCCCTTTAGACGGGCCAGGGCGTCCACTGTCGAACGCCCAGCTCGAAAACCGAACTGGGCGTCCGACAGGTCCGGTCCCACGTCCTGCAGATGGCGCTTCAGGCGGGCGGCGATAATCCCCTCGAACATCTTACCGGCCTCGTCAAGCAAGACGATGGGCCGGTAAGCCGAGGGGGAGTCCGCCGGCCGCCCTTCCTTCCGGAGGAGGCACAGTTGGCCTTCCCGCCAAGGTTTCGGGAACCTCCTCGACGCGAAGCACGCGTCGTAGAGGTCCCGAAACCTTCCCTCCATCTCCGTGGCCGCGATGGCCACCACCCGAGCGGGAACGCCGTCCAGGCCGGGAGCCGTCTTTTTGGCGCGGAGACGAATAGTCGCCGCGCCAAATTCCTCCTCTGAAACCGGAGGAGGAGGAGCTTCCTCCTCCGGTAGAGCCGCTGCTCTTGGCGGGCCCATCGCTGGTGGAGTGAAGTGTGGATCCCTGCGCGGAAACAGGGACCGCACCACCCCATCCAGGAGCGCTGGTTCGAGGGTCTCGGCAACCGGGGGACCAATGCGACGCAGTTTGTTCCGCGCCGCCTTATATGGCCTCCCGAATGGGTCGTTGTCGAGACCCTCCAGCAGCTCAGCCCTCGCCGCGTCCTTGGCGGCGCCGATGGCCGACTTGAAGGCCGCCCTCGCCTCCACGTATCTGGCGTAGAGGCGGTCCTCGTCAGCCAGATCCCGTCGACGTCGCCGACGCGAGCGGGTGTAGGCCCGCCGTGCCGCCACGCAGGAGGCCCGCAGCTCCGCCAACTCCTCCGACCACCAGTACACGGCACGTCGGGGAGGTGGACGTCTCGACCGAGGCAAGCTGGCGTTGCACACCTCGGTCAATGACCCCCTCAGTCGGGCCGCCGCCGCGTCCACGTCCAGGACGTCCACGCCGGGACCTGGCCAAAGCCAGTCCTGGACGAACGCGGCCTCCCGTGCCGCCTCCCAATCCAGGTGGGTCAGAGCCCACCTTGGAAACGGGGAACGGCCCGACGATGAGGGGGTGCTGCGGCGCCCCCGTGGATTCTGGGGGGAGATCTCGAATCGCACGTAGCGGTGATCCGAGATCGTCTCCCCCAGTTCCACCCTCCAGTTACGAATGCGGGCGGCCAGTGCCGGTGTGGCGAAGGTGAGGTCCACTATGGACCCGCCCTGCCGCCGCACGCACGTCTGGACGCTCCCCCTATTCAAGAGGGAGAGACCAGACGTGGCCGCCCACAATTCGACCGCCCGTCCGCGATTGTCGGTGGCCGGGTTTCCCCAGACCACCGATTTGGCATTCAGATCTCCCAAAACGGAGACCTGACGCGTTGTCGCCCTACCTATGACCGCCGTCAGGACTCCGAGGAAGTCCTCGAAGTCCTGAAGTGGGCGGTTTGGGGAGAAATAGACCCCCACAAGGGCCATCCCTCCCCACGCGGCGGCCACGTATCCCGGTCCCCTCTCTAAGAGCGAGAGGGGAGGGGAGTCCGTGGAGGACCGCACCGCGATTGCCACCAAGCCGTCACTATCTCCCAGCCAATTGCTGGGAGTATAGTACGGCTCGGCCACCACTGCCACATCCACCAACCACTCGGCCATTGACTGCACCAGTAAGTCCTGGGCAGCCCGGCAGTGGTTGATGTTTGCCTGCAGGATGCGACGGTCGGTACCCATTATTCGACCATCGCATCACCCTCGGCCACCGCCGCTGATGGGATATCAGCGGGGGTAGTGGCAGCAGCGGCAGGACGGCTTATAACCGCTTGCGGCTTGCCCTTCTTAGACGGGGGTCGGCATGACCTCCCCCCCATCACGTGGTCCGCGGGGCGGCCACTAGAGGCACACGCGGCGCAGTGCGACTTGGCGGCCTCACACGTGGCCGCCATATGCCCCTGTTTCCCGCAGCGGAAGCATGTGTCCGCCCTATCCACGGTGGATGGACACATGGCTCGGGTGTGGCCGATGCCGAAGCACTTGAAGCAGCGCATTGGCGCTGCCTCAAGCACCCGGATCACAGCCCGGCTGAAGCCTACCAGAAGCCGTCCCTGGCATTTAGCCTGGACGGCCAACATTGCGGCGACTGGGCACATCAGCCGGATAGTGCCCAGTCCACCGCGGCCGGGCCTGATATCCCGAGCCTGCACCGCTGTGGGTTCGCAGCCACCGGCTTTCGCGACCGCCTCCACCACTTCCTCCTTGGTGACCGAGTCATCTAGACCGGTCACCTCAATGGCTGTGGTTTTGGTCGGCCTGGCGACCTTCGCCACGTCGGCAAGTGCCTCCCTCAACTTGCCGGCGAATAAGTCAGCGTTCCTGCCGCCCCTGGCACAACCTAGCTGGGGTTTACTTTTATTTTCATTGACATTGGCCCGATTTAAATAATTTCTGTAAAATTTGTGCGCTCCTGACGTAAACTGGCGTATTTTTAATCGCCATGTTTATAATGGCGTCTAAACTGTCTATGGAGTGTCTTAATTTGACAGGATCAAACTAAAATGCTATTTTGTATCCTTTTCTTAATGAAATAGAAAAAAAAGGTGCACTTAACTTAAAATTAGTTGTATTGTGTATGTAATGTAGTAGTGAAGAACAGAATCGGTGGCATTGTTACGTCAAAAATAGGAATATGTTCTACCCAAGGAACTTATACCTAAACTGGAATGTGCACTATTGATCAAAACGTGGTCCGAGAGAAATAGCTTCACAGTAGCCCTCTGTCCTTGTTGTGTAGGGTAACTATTATAATGGAATTTATAAGGAATTTATGCAAAATATTTTTAAGCTATTGCATAGCTTCTATCGCGGGCCTTGAGCGCGGGGACCGAATCCAGAAATTCCGTAACGAAAAAACCTCACGCTCCCCATCGTCTAACGTCGTTTCAGTTCGGCAGTCTTCGGCACGGTATGTTTGTGTGCGTGCGACTACATCTTTGGAAAACAATTTATAGATTTTCAAAAAGAGCATGCATATTGCAGGGCGCGAACTCAGTCCTACACACTTGCCATGTTACTGATAGTCGCAATGTGCTAAACTTGCGATTAATTTTCTCTCTGAAATAGGTCTTCTATAGAGATATGTCATAGACGTCATCGACGTTGTCATGGCTACCTTAAAAACTTTTCATATAATTAATTATTAAGTACTTTTATTCAAATTAATTTAGTAGTGTTTTTATAAAATAGCTTTTTTTTAACGGAAAAGCTAAGATGAATGTCATGCTAATTTTTCATTGGACTTTTAAAATATTTATAGTGTTGTTTACTAAATAAAAGCGCGTGATTTTATAGAGTAAAAAGTGCTCACGCGACCGTTTTTTCAATTGTTGCAAGAATTCAAAAGACTGTCTTTAAATAGTGTTCAGACGATTGCTCAAAGTGTATTAGATTTCATTAGTAATAGAAATGGCATTTCAATAATGACTTTCAACTGCCAGTCTAAATAGTCATAAATACGATTTACAAGATTCAGTTACGAGACAAACAAATGTGTTACTTCTTACCGAAACTTGCATGACGCATGATAATCCAATTGAAATACCTAATTTTAATTGTATTGTTCAGTTCAAGCGAGATACTGTTTCAAAAGGTGGGGTAGCTATTTACCAAAATAAAAATGATATTACTAATATTATGACTCCGAATATTGAAATAAATATTGCACACGTTAGCGATGTTAATGTTAGGCGCTCAGTTGTTGGAGATATTTGTGCGTGCTTATGCAAACTTAGAAATGGCGTACAAATAGTTATGGTAGCAATTTACATTTCTCCGAATCCAAAATTGGACGAGGTAGAGCATTTTATTCATCGCACTTTACTGGAGTAACTCGAGTGGCTCGAAAATACTTGAAACAAATGGTAATAAATTTCCACTTATCTTGGCTGGCGATTTCAACATTAACTTCGCTGATAAAAAATCAGAGCGGTGGACAACTTTTCTATCAAAAACATTGAATTTGAAAATGAATAGTGATCCACAAAAGTCCACAACAAAATATGGGACCACCATTGACGCGGTATTTTCTAGGTATTTAGAGGATATTAAGTCGCAAACTTATGTTTCTTATTTCAGTTATCATAAACCTATAGTTTCAATGATAAATATTCCTGAATAACCAACAGCTACTGTAAGGTAATAAAACCCACAAGTATTGTAAAATAATAAAAATATTTTAAATAATATTAACTTTTTATTTATTTAATAAAAGAAAAATTTGTTTTCTTACCGGTCACCACGCTCAAAAAGTGTAACTTGAATTAATATCAAAGAAAAAAAATACTGCATAAATAAAATAAATAAATAATTATAATTGCATAAATTGATACAAAATGCTATGCAATAGCTTTACCGCGGCAGTCCCCGAGTGCCACACGTCTTTTTTTTTTTACTTATATTACCTGACTTTTTTTTATGAATATTTATTTATGCATGCGAACTTTTTAATTTTATTATTCTAAAAATGGATGAATAAATTGATGATGTACGGATGACACTCGATAATCTACCCTAAACTGTCAAATATTCCTAATAAACCTTGAACCTTAACAATTTAGAAAGTTAGTTTAAAATGTAATAAGGAAATCTGACATAATATTGTAGTAGCTTGATATACTCCTTTACTATTTTACTTTTAAATAATTAAAATGTCCGCAATAAAACAGAATTTAATATCATTGTAAATACCTAATAAAAACCACTTACTTATTATGTACACAATGACTAAGTGCACATTTATTCCGAAATTTATGGTCATCCTAAATACAAACAAAATAACTTGTATATGATTACCGCAAAAAAACTTACTTAAATAATGAATTTCCGCATCAAGGGTATGACAGCGGATGCGGAAATTCATCCTTTTTATTGCCAATAATGGTACCCTTTTTCTAATCGAAATCGTTAATTTTATTTCTATTAAAAACAGAGCGCTACTGGGACGCTTGTTGCCTCGGACCTTATTGCTCTTGCGATAGAGTCTTCTTTTAAATAAGAGAATTATGAAAGTTCACATTCCAGTTTAGCTATAATTTCCTTGGTGCGACCCCTTATTTTTTTTTCTTTTTTTATTGATCCATTTATAGATTGTCTGTAAAAAAACATGATCGAGTTTGATTTGGCGAAGACATAAAATCGTTATTGTTCTGGCATGAGATGAGCAAAGATAAATCTTTAACAAATAAAACACATGGCCGGTTTATCACTTTGAGGAGGTCGTTTTATAGAAACGACTTTTCTAGAGTTCGTTAAAACGACTTTTCTAGAGTTCATTAAAACAACTTTCGTTTATATATTCGTACACACCGTGGTATTCTAGGCGTCCTATAGTGACAGCCCCATCTATCCAATGATTACTATACATTTGTAAAAAAGATAACAATTTTTTAATAATTTCTTCTCGGGTAGGTACGGTGACAGTGAGTTGCTGCAATTTTGTTAAATGATTTATTTTCTGTAAGCAAGTCAATATTTTTTTAAGTACCTAGATGAGTTCAGCGAAATAAGTGGCAGTGGGCGGGGCAAATTGCCCGGAACCGACGGCCGATGGAGCAGTAAGGTTCTGGAGTGGTGGCCACGTACCGGAAGACGCAGCGTTAGGAGACCGATGATCTGGTGAAGGTCGCGGGAAGCCGATGGATGCGGGCAGCACAAGACCGGACATTGTGGCACGCTTTGGGGGAGGCCTTTGTCCAACAGTTGACTTCTATAGACAGATGAAAGATGATACAGTTGTTATTTTGGATATTTCTTTACTTTTCTTATTAGTTTTAGATAAACCATAACTTCTGACACAGTTGGTTTAATATTTTTGCCCTTTTAATTACATTTTAATTTGAAAAACCACTGTATCTATTATCAAGTGTAAAATATACAAAGATCTAAAGATTATTTGTGAACTGCAGCCCTTTTCTCCTAAAGAGTATCATATTATATTATTTCTGTGGTATAGATCCTTTTTTCTCCCCTTGTACGCAATCATATTTGACAAACCAGGTAACAAAATACACAAAATTTATCGGAAATTCTTTAAATTCATGAATTAGAGAATGATATATATTTTTTTTTCCAAATAGAAACTTTATAAAATGGCCCGCTCTAAGAGTGGGCGCAGGCCACTCTTTCTTTTCTTTGCACAAACAAAAAAAAAAGACTGACTCGTGAAGGATTTGAACCTCCGCCCTCCGATGGTCAAGTTATTTTATATATCGGTGCTCTAACCTACTGAGCTAACGAGTCTTGATGGATCGTGTCGAAAACAGCGTTCTTTATTCTCCGAATGACGTCACGGTGAGTCATTAGCCGCGCTGGCATTGTTCATGGACTGTCGAGGCGATTCACTGCGACCAGAGTTAAAAAAATACATTGTGTAAGTAGATAATGGCATGCCGAGTGAGATAATTATGATAAAAATAGTGTTTTTTGCAATGCTTGTAATGTCGACTATTTATAATTGTTTATGTCAATATTGTGCACTCCATTTTTACAGTCCATCCAACCGATTTTGACTTCTATTATGTTGATGACATGACAAGTAGTAGCTGCAGTATTACAGCGTTATAGCTCCATAGCCATAAGAATTTACTTAGCCTCTTTCCACGCCTCTACACCGAATCCAAAGTTACCAGGTGGCATTTCGCAGTATGAACCCAAATGTGGCAACAATACTCTACACATGAACGGCCGGTGCACGATGCTTTCTATAACATTAGAAGCTGTCCTTGTAAATGCCTTTGCAATAACTCCAAGTATAGGTTTTGGTTACAAATATTACTTAAAATATCACCAGATGGCATATCATAAGATATTTTGTTATTCTTTGAGGAAAAATTTATGTACTAGAATATAAATATACAAAACAAAAATATTTTACACAATTTTTAGTTAAAAGGCGTATCCATATTCTTCTTTCGTTGGCTTTTTACCCAAGTTTAGGTAAATAAGTGCCGTAATTTCCATTTTTTATTTATAAATTGTAGGAAACGCGGGCTAATACTGTAAACTAAGAACATTGATGTGAACATTTTATGCCAATGCGACGTCTGGAGTTAAGTGGCAAACGTTTCCAAGCAACCACGACACGTGGAATATTTCTCAATAAACGTATGCCTATATTTAAATCTAGAACTTGTTGGAAAGCGATATCATTGGGTATTACGAATTCTATTGAATTCCGTTCGAGATTTTTTTTTAAGAACCTAATTCCTCATCGTGGGTTGGGGAGAACAGCTTTCATATATTTTTCTGTTCATGATATTTTTCAACTTGGCTGTATTTTTTTCATGAGTCTTATTACGTTTTGCCATACAAACAAATGCATTGACTGGACTGGGTAATGCTGTATACAGTTACAGTAGCTAGAACTCTCAAAGAGTCTTTTTTTTTCATTGTGTTACTACATTTTCACTTTTACATGCTGATTCTTATAACTGAAGAAACAAAAATTTCTGTCATACATGAAAAGTTCAGGTCGAGATGTCACTTATATTATGTATGCAATTGCACAGCTTTGGAAATAATTTACTATAACTGTTCAATAGACACAATAGACGGAATGATTGGCACAGTAGTTAACCGATTTGGGGGTGTGGACTCATGTCTTAAAAAGAAGTAATAATAATAATAACTGACAATCAGCTGTGCAGGAACTGCATCAAAGACGACAAGATAACACTGTAAAACTGCCCGGTGGTCACCACTATCATAGTGGTATCACAAACGCCCGTGATGGTTCCTACGTGGCATTACAACGCATGTGTGCAGCCTTTGTATATAAATTACACCGGATAGATTAATTGCAATATGCTAAATTGTTGCGTACACAACGTATCGGGTAATGGGTGTATGTGCAGGGTTGATTGGCCTATCTTGTAATGGAAATTACCCTGAGGTCTATAGATTCAGCTAGCGTTAATTCCTGCTGGGATATTCTGAGAAACAGTTCTGTACCTATAGTTACTTATAGATGAGTTTGTGTAGCTATGGTACATAATGAAACGTTGTCTTGGTAAATATTAAAAAAAGAGTTGAGAGATGCTCTGACAACTCATAAAATACTTAACACGTCGGTTGCCGGCAGAAGTTACCATCCACCAGACAAAGTCTTGCCGCCAAGCGATTCGTCGTGTTCCTGTATGATGTCTGGTGAAGACGTACGGAGGACGGGTCTGACCAGTTGTGTTGCGATGTGTGCCGGGTATGATGCGCCAAATGTTGTTGTGTCGGGAGTTTGGTCGTGGAGGGTCTCCAGATCCATCTCCTTCTGGGTTAAATATTGCATCAACTCGCTCAACTGCCGTCTTTCTTCCTATTCACTCAGTATTTTGAATGAATGGGCTTATTAAACTAGCGCGCTTTACCATCAAAGATTGCATCACTGGTTACCATCAGGCGGGATTGCGATCAAGCACTAGTTTATAATTATTAAATAAAAAAAAAACCTGAAAGAAGACGCCGTCTAGGTAGACCAATGCGAAATTTGTGTGTCATTCGTCAACAAAGTCGAACGACGACGAAGGACACATAAAATGTTGTATTATGGCCGTTAGATATAGAAGGAAATAAATCAGAATGTAATAATAAATTGGTGGTGAAATACTTCATCATCATTATCATTTCAGCCTAAAGACGTCCACTGCTGGACAAAAGCCTCTCCCAAGGATCTCCAAGACGACTGGTCCTGTGCCTCCCGCATACGGCGTTTTCCCGCCACCTTCACCAGGTCGTCGGTCCACCTTGTCGGGTGCCTACCCACGCTGTGTCTCCCGGTGCATGGTCGTCATTCGAGAACCCGTCGGCCCCATCGAGCATCGATCCTACGGACAAAGTGCCCGGCTCACTGCCATTTAAATGGTGTAATTCTTCGGGCTATTTCAATTACTCTCGTTTTTCTGAGGATGTCTTAATTTCTGATTTGATCACGCAATTAAACTCTAAGCATACTTATCACTCATTAATAGAGAAAATGTGTGCCCCCACTCAATTTCAGTTAAGCAAATGTTAACTTTATTTTAAAGGTAATTAATTTGATTTCAGAGTAACCAGCACTATTAAAAATATTGTAAAGATGTTTGAATCTATAGCTTTAACTGAACTTTAATGTATAGGATTTCAAATGTAAGCTAGTAGTATTGGTTTCACTATCGTGAAACCAATACTACTAGCTTACATTGGGTAAGGACAACAAGGTTACATTACAAGGTATCCCTTGTGTTACGTTTCTCCCACTCTAGATGGAGCGGAAGGGTGTGTCAGACTTTTACTGACTTAAACCCACTCAAGTTCCTTCATTCGCTTATACTAGTGCAACGGTATCTCTTTCGAACCGCCCGCGATCGTGACAGGTTTTTAGGCTTACTCACAAAGTAGGTTTTAAAATTTTACCAACCTACAATCAACCAGAATTAATCAGTTCAAAAAGAAAGAAAAACGAGCTCCTAATTCCATCTAAACACAACCAAGAAAACGTTAACCCTATTTTAAAATAGGCCACAACTCAGCAGCTTAAGCGCCCCATATTAAACCCTTTAAGCTTTTGATTTAAAGCGGCTATTTATTACTCATTAACTCATTTTGATCTTAAAACTGGGGGTTTCTAAACATCTGGCGCATGCAAGGTAGAATTTCTAGTTTAATGAAAGCGCTTTTCTTCTCTTTATTTTTATGAAATTGCTTTACGTTCAACTGCATACATCTGTTAATGCTGTTTTCTTTGTGTCCTTACCTAATGGTTAATGGAGTTTCTTTGTTTTAGCTAGGTATGACAGTACCTACATAGTATGTAGGTAGGTAAACATAGCTTACTTTTTATAACGCAATGAATGAATTGATATTCAAGGAAACTATTTATACAAATACTTACATTGTAAGATGTAGATTGTGTCGTCCTCTGTGGCTCAGCTGTCAATACGCCTGCCTGCGACGTAGAGGCCCCGGGTTCGATCTCTGGCCAGGTCAAGATGGGAAACGATCTTTTTCTGATTGGCCTGGGTCTTGGATGTTTATCTATATATGTATCTATTATAAATGTAGTATCTTTGAGTTAGTATCCCAAAACACAAGTCTTGAACTTACTTTGGGGCTAGCTCAATCTGTGTGACTTGTCCGTATATATCTATTTGTTTTATTTATTTACATTTTTATGTTTGCCTTGACACGTCATAACTAGAGATTGCATATTCCGGCGCTTAATTATCTTTAACTTGATTTGACGAAAGGAAAACGTAACTATGTCTTTCGGTACACGTAGTTAATATGTAAGCCACTATAGGTTTTGTTTGTAAATATTTCTAAAAATACCACCAGATGGCGTAGAACAAGGTATTTCGTCATTTTTGAAGAAAAAATGTATGTACCAGTATTCAAATATAAATAAAAAATTAAAATGTTTTACAGAACTGTTAGTTAAAAGGCGTATCCACATGATTCTTTCGTGGGCATTTTGTTCAAGTTTAGGTATATTAGCGAAGTAATTTCCGATCTCTTATGGGTTAAAAGAATATTAATTTATTTGGTTATAAATAAACAGATTCGTTAGTTATATACTTCCCATGTATCAAGATTCAGTGAGCACTCTCACACCGCTTTTTGAACCTGTAGCTCTCGTTCCCCACGAACTTTGGCTACACTCCGCCAACCGCCACAAAATGGCGCTGGCATTTCGAATAGTGGAATGAATGACTCCGACAGCCCACCTCGTAAAATTCCCATACCTACTTCGACAATTTTCATAATCATGTACCTTCTCCAGTTAATGAAAGAAAGAAAGAAAGAAAGAAAGAAAGAAAGAAAGAAAGAAAGAAAGAAAGAAAGAAAGAAAGAAAGAAAGAAAGAAAGAAAGAAAGAAAGAAAGAAAGAAAGAAAGAAAGAAAGAAAGAAAGAAAGAATATAATATTATCAAAACTGTTTCAATATTTCTTTTTTTATATATATAAATTATAAACTAGCGCTGGACCGCAATCCCGCCTGATGGTAAGCAGTGATGCGATCGTTGATGGTAAAGCGCGCTAGTTTATTAAGAGTCTATTCCCTCTAGCCTTGAAGACACTCAAATTGTAGTGTGACGGAAACACCACCGCCGGCAAATTATTTCAGTCCCTCGATGTACGCGGAAGCGAGAAGCGAAACGCTGCGTCCGGATCGTAATGGTGTCAACAACGTAAAGGTGGAAAGTCGCCGTACAACAGATCGTCCGATGGTGGAACGGAGATGGGGAAATTAAATCATGCACGCTCTCCAGAATGCATCCTATAGAAGACCGAAAGGCTGTGCTCCAGGCTTTGGAGACCGTTTCGAGTTAAATCTGGGTGGCCAATCAGCCTCTTCGTACGCCTCTCCACTAAATCCAAAGTAGCCAGGTGACATTTCGCGGCACCAGCCCTAATGTGGCTGCAGTACTCCACACACGAGCGGACCTGTGTTTTGTACAACATTAGAAGCTGACCTGGTGTGAAGTATCGCTGGACCTTGGGAAAAGTTGCATGTTGTGCATTTAAAATGTATGAGATTAAAGACTTACATACACTTTAAATGTGCGCTAAGGGATCCTCAGTAAATCTTCCACAAGTCCTCGCAGTTTAGATCAATGTTCCTTTAAGTTTTAATCCGTTTGGTAGAATTTATACGAACTTGGGTCGAACCGCAGATATACTCGTAGAACCCAATTTATAACAAAATAGTTTGGTAGGTATACCTAAGATAAAACTGTCAAACGTTTAAATCGCAACGGTTTTTTTTTGTTCTGAAAATAGCTACAAAATCAAAAATTTATAGGATGCATTTTGGAGAATGTGCGAGGGAATTGCATGATTAATGTAATTCCCGCATCTCCGTTCCATCATCGGACTATCGGATGATCGGACGACGCCGAGCTCGTTCGTCCATCCTTACGTTATTGACACCACTACGATCCAGACGAAGCGTTTGGCCTCTTCTTTTATGCAACGTGGGACTGGAACAATTTGCCAGCGGCGGTGTTTCCGTCGGATTACATAGAAACGGACTGAATTGGGTCTTAATAAACTAGCGCGCATAACCATCAACGACTGCATCACTGCTTACCATCAGGTGGGACAAGCACTAGTTTATAATTTATAAAATAAGAATACTCTTTCGATGAAACTAAATCAATTTTTATCTAAAAAAAAATAGATTACGTGCATAAAAAATCGTGAGCAATCCAGGTGACTAATTCTACTAATTAAACAGTCTGTAGGGTAATTGCATTACACAATGTCAGTAGCAATGAGTTTCATTTTGATATTTCAAGAATATTCATTGCGTTGTTTACATTGTTGAGCAGATGCATTTTTTGAGCATTTGGAGCAATGGATTAGCAATTTGCTTCAAAATGATACAAATTAATAGGAATAATGTCTTATACAATAGGGTATTTGACTAAAAAAAACTAAGTAGTCCGTCAGTCAGATTTCCAAAAAATACTAGACACATATTTTTTTTCTTTTTTCATATAAACAAAAAAAATAAGACACAGTCACAGTGTGTTGAAAACTCGTGTGACGTCACTGCACGCTACACTTTTAGCTTAGCGCGCAATGAAGTCACTAGCCACCGCTCCTGATCTTTGATGCCTTTTATACTTGTCAATTTTTATTGATTTGATAAAACAAAATATACATATCCAATATTTTTCTATAATCTGAATGACGGACTAAATAGAATCAATTTTTTTAACCCAGGAAACATCCATACAAAGGTATAATTACAATGACAATTGAGTCACATCAGCCAACCACAAGCCGCTTACAACAGTGGGAGATGATGGAACAATCCAACCTTACCGCACTCGCAGCACCAGCGACGCACTTCTCTTGCGCATAGTGGCGTGGAAGCATCCACGCGCGCTTCCGCAAACAGCCGACGCACTTCAATAACGGGGGAGCGCCAACAACATCCTGAAAGCGTTGTTGAACTGAAGGGCGCTGTAAGACTGTTGCGTATAGTCAGTCCACAAGCTGCACGTGTATAGTGAATTGCAATAGGATCTAAAAAGCGTTATTTTCACATCTTTAGAGCACCGTGCAAACCTGCGGATAACCATGTTCGCTGTTACCGACAGCGTCCTCCGTTCCCGCTCAATGTCTGCATAATCCCTCAAGGTAGAAGTCACGAAATGCCCCAAGTATTTAAAAATCTCCACCCTTTTCAAGGGAGAGCCAATCAACTGTATTGGTGGCATTGCTAAAACTTTTCGAGGCCCACCCTGAAACATCATGCACTTACTTTTCCTAGCGTTATATAGCAGTTCGTTATCGGCTGCATATTCCTCACACACACTTAACAGATTTCTGAGTCCACAGACCGACACGCTCAGCAGCACCGTATCGTCCGTGTAGCTGATGTTATTAAAACAGACGCCGTGAATGTGACAACCGACATGCTACTCACTGAGAGCCATTCTTTTTTAATAATTATAAACTAGCGCTTGACCGCAATCCCGCTTAATGGTAAGCAGTGATGCGATCGTTGAAGGTAAAGTGCGCTAGTTTATTAAGAGCCAGTTCACTCAGAAAAACTGAGCGAATAGGAAGGAAGACGGCAGTTGAGCGAGGTGATGGAATGTTAAACCCAACAACACGACCAACGATGCTGCGCCAAAGGAAAATTGACCGGACCCTCCACGACCAAATTCCCAACACAACAACATTAGGCGCATCGTACCCGGCACACATCGCAACACAACTGCTCAGACCCGTCCTCCGTACGGCTTCACCAGACATCATGCCGGAACATGACAAATCGCAAAATATCAAAAAAATCGACAATCGTTAAAAATGGAAGGAGAGCTCAACCCCCCCTGCCTCACCCCACATTCCAACCTATAAGGCTCTGACAACGTGCTCGCCCACTTCACATTGTATACCTGGTTACCGTACCAATACTAAAAAATGTTCTTCTCCCACAAGATATCACATGAGACCAGGTCAAAAGCTTTGGAAAGGTCAAGGAAGCACGCGTACACAGATGTTTTTCTTTGGGTATAGTATCTGTCAGCACTCTCAAAACACAATATTGTGGTTTCTGTAGACAGCAAACATATTAGTCGAGCAAGTTGTAGGTAGTCCTTGTGTGTTGTTTCAAATAACCTTAATGTTGAATTACTGAGCGGTATTTAATAACAGGCGTCGCATTATCAAGACCGTCAAGGTACTCTATTCTTGTCACACACAGGTAACGAATTTGTCGCTCCAGTCGTGTCGTGTTTGTCGTATTTGTCGCCGCGACAAAGTTGTGCCGCAGTTAATTAAGTCCCGTCACAGTCTTCGGGGCACTTAAGGCAGAATGAGCAAAAGGCGTACCTCCGACTGACAACTAGACATGGGGCAATTAGATTGTGGGTAGTTAGAAATTACTGGCTTTAATCTCGTATGTGCGACGTTTTTGTTTCAAAGTAGGGTAGTTTATGAAAGATTTAGCCGACCGCGACCATCCGGGATCGCTTTAGGTATTCCCTTTTTGAATTCTTGATAAGGTTGCTTTAAGCCCGAAAAGTCGGACAAAAGCGAGCTGAACTTAGGACACCCGTAGGGCGTGTTGGAAAAATGCGACGGTCATCTTTTCAGCAAAGTTATCTGCTTCACATGTTTGCTGCTGAGCGTAAGGTAGGGTATTTGACTTTTAACACCACGATTAACAAAAGGCCTAGCGATGAAAGAATGTTTTTGTATAAGGTTTGAAATGTTTTTGTTTCCCCACACTCCTGTTTCTGTAAAAAAATCACATACACAAATAGCCAGATTCGGAAAAACTACCTGTAAACCATACAAATATTTGTTCCTTGCGGGAATCGAACCCGTGACACGCAGCGCAGCAGTCGATCGCTCAGTACCAACCGTGTCTATATTATATTCTTATGCTGGGGCTACATTAGCGGATAACGGCGAATAATATTCAGGCTACGGCGATGCATGTGGCCTGGTACATCGTTGCAACGTAATGTATGCGTGCGCAGACGATGTAGCATCGGGGCACTGTCGGTAAAGTGGCGCGTTTCAAAAGACTTGTCGCGACAATATTCGCTGGAGTGTCCACACTTACGTCACTTCAGTGTCGTCCAGACTTTGAAGCGAGACTGACGTACTTTTTCCATTTTTTTTTTTCGTCGTTTTTGTTTTGTTTGTTTTGTACATAAGCAATAAATAATTATTTACTGACATATAATGCAAAGCCACTGCTTTCTCGTAGGCCCCTTTCTGAATCTTCGCCCGCCAATGTAGACAATAACATCGTGTATGTCCGTCAACGGATATTTTGCGCGCCAACGCGATATGCCTGCCAATATAGCCCAGCATTATAATTTTTGTTTATGCGAATTGTTGATTTATATAGTTTTTTTTTTTTTGTTTTTTTCACACGCTCTCTGTATTTACTGTCATTTTGCTTAGCTTACCTAAACATTACCTCTGTACCATTTTTCTTGTCTGTTTATATACATATGAGTTGTAAATAAATAATACTATTCAGTATTAATGCAGTCACAGGAACAACACTTACTCACATTTTTAATATCGTCATCAAATAAAAATATCGTCATAATGTGTTATATTGAATAAAGTATAAATAACTGGCAGCAAAACGCCCCAAAAAGGCTAAAATGAAGAAAAATGGACGCACGCCATAATGTTTTTAACAAAAGTAAATGTATTTTCATAGAGGGCGTGCGTGTTTTACATTAAATTGTGATTCTATTAGGCATAAATACGGCCACATAATAAAGTCTATTTTCCGTAGGCAAATGCCCAAATCCGGGTTGCATTTACACCGATGTGTAATGTTAAAAAATCTTTTTATGTGTAAAACTATCTCTTAATATAATAATAATAATTTATTAGTATACTTTAAAAACACACATAAATACACAGGATCTGCTGTCGGAATCTGTTGTATATGGAGTCATTTTAAAAGGCGAACTGATGCCTCCTAAACTAGGACAAAAGCCTGTGTTTTAGGAGCCAGGGTTCCTCAAGGTATGACACATAAATGGTATAAGGTGACGTGCAAGTACTTATATGAACACAAATATATAGATTAATGTACACAATATGAATAGAGTTAAGACATTATGGAGAAGTATCTTGACGCTGTCTGAGCAATGAGCATGCAAGCAGTGACGAAATCGCTGAAAAGCGCACTAGATTATTAAGAGCCTTGAAGACACTCAAATTGTAGTCCGACGGAAATACCGCCGCTGGCAAATTGTTCCAGTCCCTCCATGTACGCGGTATAAAGGAGGAGGCGAAATGCTTCATCCGGGTCGTAGTGGTATTACTATACACAAGATGGGTAGAAATCAGCACATGGAGTAATTTTAATATTTCGTTTTTGTAATCAAAGTATGGAGTTCCAGTATGATCATCAGGCAAAACTAATTACCAGAATTCAACATGGAGTAACCGCCTAGATATTCACAACCCAGAAGACTAGCAAAGGTCATCAAATACAGCGATTACCAACGGCTTTACACACTTTCCGAGGCACGAAAGTCAAAATCAAAATTAAAAGTCATTTATTCAACGTCAATCTATACTCTATACTAATACTAATCTATACTAATATATAAAGCTGAAGAGTTTGTTTGTTTGTTTTGTAGCGGTACCACTACCTACCTATAAAAACGCCAAAAATAAACAACGCGTCATACTGACGTCACACGAATTCTACATCTCGCAATCAGAGTTTATCGTGCAACTAGCATATATACAACTTCCCAATTTCAACCATTGGGAAAGTGCCCATCAGATATAACACTCGTCTCGTCGGAGGATTCTCCCTTTTCTATGGAGGATGAAGTGAACTTTACTCCCTGTTCCTCATGCCTCCACAGTTTGAACGCGCTAATCTCAGGAACTACAATTCCGATTTGAAAAATTCTTTTTGCGTTAGGTAGCCCAATAATTCAGGAAGGCTTCAAAATATATAGCGTCACGCTACGACTAATAGGAGCGGGGCATATAAAAAAAACGCGGGTAAAACCGTGAGGCGCAACTAGTATTACTAAGACAGTCCCCCTTAGTCACACAAAGGGCGATGGAAAGAGCTATGCTCGGAATTTCTCTGTGCGATCGAATCAGAAATGAGGAGATCCGCAGAAGAACCAAAGTGACCGACATAGCTCTTCGAGTCGACTAATATTAACTGGCAGTGGGCGGGGCACATTGCTCGGAGAACCGATGGCTGATGGAGCAGTAAGGTGCTAGAGTGGCGGCCACATACTGGAAGACGCAGCGTAGGGAGGCCCACAACAAGGTGGACCGATGACCTGGTGAAGGTCGCGGGAAGCTGATGGATGCGGGCAGCACAAGACTGGTCATCGTGGAAAGCCTTAGGGGAGGCCTTTGTCCAGCAGTGGACTTGTATAGGCTGAAGAAGAAGAAGTCCCTCCAAAACGCCGCGCCCTTCGCCACTCCCTAGTGCTTTCGCTGGAAAGAAGAATTGGCGGAACAAACTCCTTAGCAGCACAGCAAAATCAAAATCAAAATCAAAAGTCATTTATTCAAATTAGGCTAAGAATCAGCACTTTTTGAACGTCAATATTACATAAGACAGTCCCCCAAAAGCGCCCACCCATCGACACTTCCTAGTGCTTTCGCTGGGAAGAAGAAGTGGCGGAACAAACTCCCCAGCAGCACAGCTGTCTGTTCATTTAAAAAAAAAAACATGTCTTTATACAATACTATGTAAACAAACGATACGATAAAATACAACAATGAAATTATTTACCATATGCCAGCTACCACGCCAAAATACCAGCAAAGCAAAACAATATATTTATATTCAAATGAAAATGTAATTAACTAAAACTTGTTACTTAACTAAGAAGCCCCAGGCATAAAGGGCGTGACAGCTTACATATTTATGTAATGTAAAAAAGTAAATTATATGAACTCATATAACGTATCAATAAGCTAATTACTGAGAAAGAACACAAACATTGTCCTGAGTTAATCAGAGCGACCAGCTATTCTTATCATTTAAATAATCATTCACGGAATAATATGCCTTTGAACAAAGCCTGGACTTAATTTGTGCTTTAAATGCATTGTAGGGCAAGTCTAGCAAAGCAGAGGGTATCTTGTTATAAAAAGCTATACCAAGCCCAACAAAAGAGTTATGAACCTTTTGAAGTCGGTGAAAAGGGGCTCGCAGTTTGTCCTTATTTCTGGTGTTAATATTATGAATATCACAGTTTCTGGTGTACACGTGAATATTTTGCCTAACATATAAGATGTTGGCTAAGATGAACTGTGAAGCAACCGTGAGAATACCAATGTCTTTAAACAAATTTCTCAGAGAAAATCTGACACCGAGCTGGTAAATTGCTGTAACAGCTATCTATCTGTTCATTTAGAAAAAAATACATGACTTTGTACAACTAACTCACAAGCCCTATTGAAGCCGACGCTCATACTGGTAAAATTTATGTGTGCATAGCAAAACAGTTCATTAGAACCAAGTCCAGAGCCTTTCAATTTCTTTATCATCATCAACATCTCAGTCGCATCCGAAACTTTTTGTCAGATTTAGTTAGAGTCTGGGTTCCACTATACCAATCTAACTGCTGATTTTGGCTAAACTTCGTTATTTTCCGTGAAGCGACTGCTATCTGCCCTCCACAACCTAAAGGCGATATCGAAGCATTGCAGAATGCAGTTAGACCAATTGTTAGACTTTTGAGGGCTCCAACAACTGGTAACGATTGCCATTAGATGTTCATATGCCAACCGGGACAAATGGTGCTGCATTCCTGCTGAATCTCGAACATTGTGCGCCAGTGAGATTCAGATCCCACTTCTGATGTCGCAGACAGCGACGGCAGAGCAGTAAGGTCGACAGCATCCTGGTTTAGTGGTAAAGGTGGTCCATTTCGTAGGTGAGTTTTGAATTAAAGCACAAATTGTAAATATACCCAGAAATCTTGACAATCACAATTTAAATAGGCAAACCGACAGTTTCGGTTTGGAGAAGTGCCTTGGTCCGCGTCTCGTTGGATGCAAAGTGACCGTTCGATGAACTCCACTTTCCAAAGCGACTTTGGCCATGTGCCGCCATCACAAAATAAAGTCACCAGCATTTGCCCCTCTACTACGTAAATCAAATGAGCAACTTTTCTTCAAATAATTTCGACGATCCGACGACATAAATAATATATTTGTATTAAAAAGATGTCAAACATGGTCACATTAGTAAGAATTTTAATAATTCCAAATAGAAGTATATTTAAAAAATCAAAACAGGGTCACAATAACTATTTCAAAAAGTGTAAACAGTACGTCAATAAAATAAGTGAATCATCCTCAAGAAAATCGTCAATTGTATAATAACACTTCACAATTAAAATGTCATTTAGCGCTTTTTTAAATTTTACTATTGTCAAATTTTTAATAACATTTGGAACCCTATTATATAGGCGTGGGGCAACACCAAAAAAACTATTTCGCATTAGTGCGGTTTTACATTTCACTTGACACAGTTGATTAACGTATTGAGTCCGTATTGGATTTCTTTTGACCTCTTTTTTTTTGTATTTTTTTTTTAAATAATTATAAACTAGCGCTTGACCGCATTCCCGCCTGATGGTAAGCAGTGATGCGATCGTTGATGGTAAAGCGCGCTAGTTTATTAAGAGCCTATTCACTCAGAAAAACTGGGCGAATAGGAAGGAAGACGGCAGTTGAGCGAGGTGATGCAATGTTAAACCCAACAACACGACCAACGATGCTGCGCCAAAGGGAGATTGATCTGAAGACCCTCCACGACCAAACTCCCAACACAACGACATTAGGCGCATCGTACCCGGCACACATCTCAACACAACTGCTCAGACCCGTCCTCCGTACGGCTTCACCAGACATCATGCCGGAACACGACAAATTACTTGGCGGCAAGGCTTTGTCTGGTGGGTGGTAACTTCTGCCGGCGGCCGATGTTATGGCCTACCACCGAGAAAAGGTACCCTCTGATATTTTTTTTAAGCAAATGTGGGTTACACTTCACAAATAGAGTCGTTTCCAATATATGTATATATAAATAAGGCATAGTTAAATTTTTTAATGACTGAAAATGGGGAACACAGCCATCTGACGTCTTAAGCAACCTAAACACCAATCGCACATCAGTAGACTGTTCCCAGAAAGTAATGCCATAAACTCAAAACAGAAGCAACCAATGCATGGTATGGTATGCAGTTAAAAGTGCCTGACTGTTAACGTACTTTGAAAGTTGACAAGAAGCATATGCGGATTTGCTGAGTTTCTTACACAGTTCTTCAACATACGGCTTCCAGGTGAGTTGGCTATCTATAGTGATACCTAAGAACTTAGCCGTATTAGCCTCTTCAATATCAGAGCCTTTATAAGAAATGCTAACGTTAGGGTTTCCATGCCTTTGATAAAAATGCATCGCTTTTGTTTTGTTCAGGTTTATAACCAAATTATTCTTGTCTAACCAATTGAAAATATCACTTAAGCAAGTATTAATGTCATTCCTATACTTGGATTTTTACATTTTATTATTGCTGTTTGTCATCTGCAAAAAGAACCATTTTGTTAGTCGTTGCTTTTGGGAGATCGTTAATGTATATTTAAAAAGTAGAGGGCCTAGTACAATACCTTGTGGAAAAAAAAAAGAAATGTAATATATGGCATTTTATATTTCTTTTTTTTATACATAAAAGGTTTCTAATTTAGTTTAAGGACATATCTTAGATATTTCCGTATATTGTAGCCTATTGCTCAGATAAAATTTTATTAACTTTAAATGTATCCTCTTATATCATAACTATTTAATTTGCACAACAAAATCTTATGATCTACGTAGTCAAAAGCTTTAGACATATCTGCATAAAATGCACAGACTGGATTTCTTATGTCTACTCCTTGTGCAGCGGCCGCCTTCAGTACCGCTACACCACGGTGGCTGTCCCAACATTTTTACAAGTTCTTTTTCTTCAGCCTTAAGAGGTTCACTGTTGGACAAAGGCCTCCCCCCAAGGTTTCCACGATAACAGGTCATCGGTCCACTTTGTTGGGAGCCGCCCTGTGTTGCGTCTTCCGGTACGTGTTTAAGGTTCTTTCGATTTCATATTCAAATAACGCAATTTTGCGAATTTTATGGCTATACGGAGAATAAAGAATTAATATGTCATGAGCACTGTTACTTTAATAAAATATGAGGTTGATAACTCATAAGGTCGTGTTTCCGGTAAGTTATTAGGTTTAGATAAGTATAATTTACCTTCTCCTAAATATTTAAATGAACCACCAACGTTCAACCCTTACTTAAAATTAGCATCAAGTAATATTGCCGGGCAAATCAAGTTACTACAAACTTTGAAATTTCTTTAATAGATTTTCAACTTTATCACTAAACTATTAAGGTTCAAAGAAAATCAGTTACGGATAATTTGCCTTTACATCATATTTCTCTTGTAATTTGATGGCGCTGGTGGTATTCTATCGCCAACATCCACATTCCGGATTATTACTAAGAAAACCCTAATGAAAAGCCTGATAACACTTTGACGGATCGAACTTTGAAAACATTGGGTTCAATTCCAGGATCACGGTCAATAGTCGTATTTATTAACATAAGAATAACAGGGCAGTCAACTGTACATACTATTACTATACTAATCGCGTCCTCGTCGGTTAGACAGGAATCTTACCCATCTCACAACTTCTTCCCCAATTCAGCATACACAAATTACAGTTCGGTGTGAGCCATAGACTCCTAAACACGGGTCACGCATCGATCAAACGATGTATACATGTATGTACAGCGACCTTTATTATAGGCTTTCATTTAAGTCCACTTAGGCCCCATTTGGGGTCTCGTCAATGCAATTATGTTGGTTGTTTGGTTAAATAAATATTATGTGGTGTGACGTGTGATGATGGGGTCTCAAAAGGTTCTCTTGATTGAAATTTTCGATGTTTTTTTTTTGTACATATCTAGATTGAAGAAGCAATATATTAAAAAACTGAAAAGTTTGTTCGTTGGAATGCACTGATCTCTGAAGTAGCTGTGCCAAATAACTGATGCGATTACTTCATCTATCTGTATAATAATTTTATTTGCATTTGATAGCCCAATTATTTTTATTTCGAGGGTATTTTTTTTTTAGTTTCAAGGCTAGAGTGAATAGGCTCTTAATAAAATAGCGCGCTTTACCATTAACGATCGCATCACTGCTTACCATCAGGCGGGATTTCAGTCAAGTGCTAGTTTATAATTTATAAAAAAAAAAACCTTTTATTGTCCCACTGCTGGCACAGGTCTCCTCTCATACAGAGAAGGATTGAGCGTAATCACCATGCTTGCTCAATGCCGGTTGGCAATTTCAGACTTAAAGTCTAGGTTTCCTCAAGATGTTTTCCTTTACCTTCAGTGAAGTGTCCAAGATATACTTAGAAAGTACATATAACTTTTAGAAAAGGTACATTGGTACTTGCCTGACCTGGAATCAACCCGCGCTGGTGTTTTAACCACTAGGCCACCACGACTTTTGACGGGTTGAACGGGTTTTGAGGATTCTTTTTTTATTAGAAAGGTAGTGATTCCCATGTGGTCACATTTCACTGGTCCAGTGCATGACAATGAGCCCAATTCCCTTCTTCACAAATTAAAATAAATCTAAGTTCTGCGCACCTTTTTATTTCTATTTCATTAAGAAAAGGACAGAAGATAAAATATCAGTTTAGATCTGTCAAATTAGTGTGCTCCTGACGTAAACTGGCGTATTTCTAGTCGCCATGTTTATAATCGCGTCTAAACTGTCTATGGAGTATCTTAATTTGACAGGATTAAACTAAAATGTTATCTTCTATCCTTTTCTTAACGAAATGGAAAGAAAAAGACGCACTTAACTTAAAATTAGTTTAGTTTGTGACCTAGAGAGTCGGCATCATTGGCTTCCATAGGAAAACTATACAAGTCTTAAAGTCCGCAACAAATGGACGAATAACTCAATATCACGACAACTGATTTCGGTTTTTTAAGTTTAATCCCAAAGAAATTTTATTTAAATTGGGTCAATAGTTTGGGTTTTAATTCAAAATTATGGGGTAAATTAAAGTTAACGAAATTGTTTTTTTTTTTTTTTAAATAATTATAAACTAGCGCTTGACCGCCATCCCGCCTGATGGTAAGCAGTGATGCGATCGTTGATGGTAAAGCGCTCTAGTTTATTAAGAGCCTATTCACTCAGAAAAACTGACCGAATAGGAAGGAAGACGGCAGTTGAGCGAGGTGATGCAATGTTAAACCCAACAACACGACCAACGATGCTGCGCCAAAGGGAGATTGATCTGACCTCCACGACCAAACTCCCAACACAACAACATTTGGCGCATCGTACCCGGCACACATCGCAACACAACTGCTTCACCAGACATCATGCCGGCTTTGTCTGGTGGGTGGTAACTTCTGCCGGTAGCCGATGTTATGGCCTACCACCGAGAAATTGCGTCGTTTGCTTCCTAGCCTTTTTCCAACTATGATGAAAAAGAGTATAATAAAACACACATTTGGGCTGGTACTGCAAAATGCCATCCGAAAGCTTTGGATTTGGTGCAGAGGCGTGCAAAGAGGCTGATTGGCGAACCAGATTTCATTGAAAACGGTCTCTATAGCCTGGAGCACTGGTGTAGAGTAGCCAGCCTGTCGGTATTCTATAGGATGTATTTTGGAGAGTGTGCGCGGGAATTATTTGACTTAATTTCGCCAACTTCGTTACATCATCGGACGATCCGACGTAAAGCAAGTACCCACCCTTACGTTGTTCGTTGTTGACACCACGATCCAGACAAAGCGTTAGGCCTCGTCTTTTATACCGCGTATATCGAGAGACTGGAATAATTTGTGCTTTTCCCGTCTGATTACAGTTTAAGTGTCTTCAAAGCTAGGTGACTAGGCTCTTAATAAATAAGTGCGCATTACCTTCAATGATTGCATCACTGCGTACTGCTGCATTAGGTTTATAACGTTTAAAAAAAACAAGATCAAAGATACGGACTTCCGAGATTAGTTATATTTCACTTTGTATAGTTTTTCTTTCTAAGTCGATTGCCTTTTAGAAGCTATTTAACTTCACGATATGTCACCGAAAAGAAACATCGTTAAAAAAGCGTTAAGCGAAAACAAATCAATGAGCGGTGGCGGTCAATAGGATGCGTTGTGGTGGCTCGGGGGCCGAATTTTCACGTGGAGTAAACCGCAGTCAGTAGATGAATCTAGTATCTACATTGGAAGCAAAGAGGATTTTACCACACTACTATCATTAATCCGAATGGTCCCTCTGATAGGTCGTAGTGAAGTGAAAAGTGACTGATAGTGGATTGTATAATGGATTAAAGGAAATAACAACTGTCAGTTGAGAAATGCCTAAGAAACTAAAACAGAGGCCATCAGGCGCTGACTGGCGAGATGAGAGGCCCGTGACCAACGATCTGACTCGACCCTAATTCGCTGCCGCCACAGAGATGTTGAGAATAGCAATCTCTTCAACCACTTTAAGTTGACTTGGTTAACGATGTAGACCAAATAGTTCATATGTACATAAGTTCTGTAATTGCCTACGTACTAAAGTAAGGTCAACATATAATTATTATAATTTGAATTCCTGTGACATTTCCACTACTGGTACGCAAGTCTCTTCTCGGTAAGAGCATGTGGAGGTCTTACGTAGGTGACAAATGTCTTAGAATTTTGGTTCTAGGATACATCCACGACTCCTTTTCTAACTATATTACTTTCATCATCAACCTTTCATCGTTCCACTGCTGGGCACAGGTCTCTTCCAATACGGAGAAGGATTGAGCGTAATCGCTCGGTGGTAGGCCATAACATCGGCCGCCGGCAGAAATTACCACCCACCAGACAAAGCCTTCCCGCCAAGCGATTTGTCGTGTTCCGGCATGATGTCTGGTGAAACCGTACCGAGGACGGATCTGAGCAGTTGTGTTGCGATGTGTGCCGGGTACGATGCGCCTAATGTTGTTGTGTTGTGAGTTTGGTCGTGGAGGGTCTTCAGATCAATCTCCCTTTGGCGCTGCATCGTTGGTCGTGTTGTTAGGTTTAACATTGCATCACCTCGCTCAACTGCCGTCTTCCTTCCTATTCGCTCAGTTATTCTGAGTTAATAGGCTCTTGATAAACTAGCGCGCTTTACCATAAACGATCGCATCATTGCTTACCATCAGGCGGAATTCCGGTCAAGCGCTAGTTTATAATTATTAAAAAAAAACACCACGCTTGCTCAATGCGGGTTGGCGATTTCAGAATTTATGTCCAGGTTTCCTCAATATATTTTCCTTCACCTGTTCCACCGTGTTCTAGATAGAGGTACTTAAAAAGTACATATAACTTAGAAAAGTTACATTAGTACTTGCCTGACCTGAAAGTGAACCCGCGCGCTCATGCTTGAGAGGCTTGTCTTTTAACCACTAGGCCACAACGACTACTAACACGTTACTTTCTTATGTTTATATTGGCTGCGAAATCTACGTAAGACTACACCACCGGTTTTTGAAGGTAAATTCATTGAACTAAAAAGCCTGTATCATCATCATCGTCAACCTTTTTATCGTCCTACTGCTGGACACAGGTCTCATCTCATACAGAGAAGAATTGAGCGTAATCACCACGCTTGCTCAATGCGGGTTGACGATTTCAGACTTAAAGTCCAGGTTTCCTCAAGATGTTTTCCTTCACCTTCAGTCAGTGATGTCCAAGAGGCTGGTGTTTTAACCACTCACCACTCACCAGGCCACCACGACTTCCTAGAATAGCCTGTATATAGGTAGACATTATGTCCCACCATGTTCAGAAGCGCTGTTCTGCATCGTAGTATGAAGGAGTTTATCCCTCTTCTTGAAACCTCTAATATAATACAGCCTGAAAGATTGCCTGATAGATTTGACGTGGTCGCTAACAATGGGCCTTATAAGAAGGTTCAAAATCACTCAAAGGGCAATGGAGAGGGCTATGCTTGGGGTTTCACTGCGCGATCAAATCAGGAATGTGGAGAACAAGAGTAACCGACATAGCCCGAAGAATTGTAACACTAAAGTGGCAGTGGGCTGGACACATTGCCCGTAGGACCGATGCCCGATGGGGCGGACGGGTTCTCAAGTGGCAACCACGCACCGGAAGACGTAACGTGGGTAGGCCCCCGACAAGGTGGACCGACGACCTGGTGAAGATCGCGGGAAACCGCTGGATGCGGGAGGCGCAGGACCGGTCGTCGTGAAGAACTTTGGGGGAGGCCTATGTCCAGCAGTGGATGTCTTTCGGCTGAAATGATGATGATGATGATGGATTGCCTTGTAGATTAGTTAATCTAATCCCAGTATCTAACAGAACAAGAATGTAAACATTCGTTTCTATACCTTTTATTACCCACAAAATATTCTGGCATATACACGTTTTCCTCCCAAAAATACAGAATGTACAACACATTACTCCGGGGTATCGAAAAAAACGTACTACTGACATTTTTATCGAGGCAACACCTCACGTAGTATTGAGGTACCGTAAACAAAACTAAATTTAAGATATCGGGAGCGTTTAAATAATGAATGAAACTGTTTAGGGTAATGGCTTAGTGAGAAGAGGCAGCGGTGTTAATGCTTATAATTATTAGGATAACGACCGCTAAGTGCTTATCCTAGTCAACCGATTGACTGTCTTACATACTCCGGATATGAGGACCTATATAGGTATTATAATTAGGTAATTATAACTCACATTTTAATTTAAAATCCAGTCGATGAAGTATCTTTCTTGATTCTGGATCTGTATCTTTCTGGATTTCCATAGGAATCTACTATGTCTCGGAATAGGCAACTAATTATTTAAAATTAATTTAAAAAAAAAAACAATAAAAATTCAAAAGTGTCTGTAATTGGTTTGGTACAACCAAAGTATAGTTAATTTTTATTTTGTAATAACAAAGTATGTTTTATTTTTTATATTTATTGCACCTCGCTGTTTCACCCACGTATGTCTCAACTTACGAATACATACTTATAGAATAAATTTTGTACCGATTTTCCCATGGCATTTAGGTCCCAGGGGAAAATCGGTACAAAATGTATTTTATAAGTTTTTCCTAGTTTTAGACTCTCGGTGGTAGGCCATAACATCGGTCGCCGGCAGAAGTTACCACCCACCAGACAAAGCCTTGCCAAGCGATTTGTCGTGTTCCGGCATGATGTCTGGTGAAGCCGTACGGAGGACGGGTCTGAGCAGTTGTGTTGCGATGTATGCCGGGTACGATGCGCCAAATGTTTTTGTGTTGGGAGTTTGGTCGTGAAGGGTCTTCAGATCAATCTCCCTTTGGCGCAGCATCGTTGGTCGTGTTGTTGGGTTTAACATTGCAGTGAATAGGCTTTTAATAAACTAGCGCGCTTTACCATCAACGATCGCATCACTGCTTACCATCAGGCGGGATTGCGGTCAAGCCTAGCGCTTTATAATTATTAAAAAAGAAAACTATTCATGTGTCAAATTTTATCCAAATCGGTTCAGAAGTTTTTACATGAAGGACACCAAACATCCATACATACAATATTCTCCAAAACTTTCGTAATTATAATATTATTAGTTAAGGAGTGTAGTCGGTGCAGTAGCTAAGCAATTTGACTGCTGTGCTGCGTGTTGCGGTTTCGATTCCCGCACGGAACAAATCTCTATTCTTATGATTGTTAACACACCCACGATACAGGAGTAATTCCTAGTGTGGGGCAACATTTGAAAATAAAAAAAACACATTCAGGGGCTCGTGGCTAAAATAATAACAGTTAAGGTTTGCTTGCCGCGGTTGGTCCGTGGATGGGTGACCGTTTTTATATACCAAGACCCCTCCATAGTATTCAGCTGAATCTACTTAGGCTGGAAGCCGACCCCACATAAATAGTTGGAAAAAATCTAGGCGGATGACGAGTCAATTTATACGGTATCCCATGGACTACTGATTACAAAGAAAATTACGTCTTCGGGGACATTCGTTCCTTCATAAACCTTCTTTTTGTTTGTGATGGGAAATCATCAAATGACCTCTTCCGCTCTGGGCAGAGCGGAAGGGTGTGTCAGACTTTTACTGACTAAAGCCCACCCGTGTTTCTTCACTTGCCTGTGAGACGGCCAGGGCCACGGTTTCTTTTTGACGTGACAACGTCTATTAAATTGGTACGGCGTGGAGTCATTCTCGAAAACACCGTAACGGCCGAATCTGACGCCACACGGAGTCCACGCCTACTTTACCCCCACCCCTAGAGCGCCCGATGTGTAAACATGTAATAGACGTTGTCACGTTCAAATATCGGCAGTAGACGGAGTTCTACAGACAACCAATTTTTAACCAACCCGCAATCCTGATCCAAGCGGACCTTCGTGGACCCATCACTATTTGCTGATATCTCTTTGAGGCGCGCGTGAAACACAACGCGCCGTCGACTCGGGCCTGGTCCTTACCGGGTGGCGAGCGTTCCATCATGGACCTAATACATTGCTTTCCATCAGGCGTGATCGAGGTCAAGAGTAGACCCACTCAGCAATAAAAAAATATAGTGATACTAACATCATCGTAGTCTTAAGCCGGATTTACACTACAATGAGTTCACAGTTGAATAGGATTCGCCGATGTTGCGAAGGTGACGGCAGCTTTACGGTGAATTTTATATATTAATCTGTGTCTGTAACCTACTAACATTAGATATTAAGTAAATAAAATAAAAATTGTTTATTCATACCAGATACATTCACAATTTAACAGACTAAAACAGGTAACAATTTAAATGTATAGAACAATACATGCTGATACTGATTCCCAAACTAAGCTTGAGGTTGTATTTTGGGAAAACAATGTTCAGTCATAGTGATGACATAAGTACAATAAACATTAATTGATTTTTGAGGAAAAAGGTGAAATATTGTGAAAAATTTTTCGCTGGAGGGTCATATGGTTACAAGATAATTCTTCGTAATTATTATACTGTAATATAATTACGGTAGGTGTCGCGTGTAAAGTGCGTGCATGTATCCATGTATGTATTTATCAGTAATTATGGGTGAGTGTATGTGAATGGGTGAGTGTTCGAATGTATGGGTGAACGTCCGTGTGTGTGTGTGGGTGAACGCAGCCCTGCGATATCTAATAATAATATAATCTTGAGATCGGTTTCATTACCACTACGTACTGTGTGCCTAGTATGTGAGTATGCATCTGTAGTTTTATGCGTGTCTGAAAAACATTAGGTGTTGTATATTAATAAATCTTCAGTTTTGTAGTAGTCTAGTTGCTGAAGCCAATCAGCCACCAGAGGTTTCATTTTATTTTTAGTTAGTCCTGTAATTTGCAGAATTTGCCTTGTTTATTATATTGTACAGCTTATTAAATTATAGTGTCTACTCGCAAAAGACGTCTTACAGGGGACTCCATGGCAAACAAAAGTTTTTTTTCGTCCCCCTGGGTCAGGTAACGGGACATCACTATGCTTCCTCAGCGTGGGTTTGAGCACAAAAAGCTGTCTTACTGTTAACATTTTAAATTCTGAGTAAAGTTCTGTGGTGGGATATCTAAAAGGCTTTTTGCTTATCTATACTAATATATAAAGCTGAAGAGTTTCTTTGTTTGTTTGTTTGAACGCACTAATCTCAGGAACTACTAGTCCGATTTGAAAAATTATTTTTGCGTTGGATAGTCCATTAATCCAGGGAGGCTTTAGGCTATTTAACATCATGCTGCGACCAATAGAAGTGGAGCATAACTAACTCCACGCGAACGACTAACTCCACGCGAACGAAGTCCCTGGCGGCCACTAGTTACTTATAAGACAGCTCTTTGTGCTCTCTCCGATTCGATAAGAAGAGTTTGGGTAGCCCCTCCCCAAACCGGTATGTAATACTGGATGATGGATTGACAGAGGGCTAAGTATACCAGTCTTAACTTGTCGAAAGTAGCAGAATTCCTAAGCGTTTTAAAGAGGTGTATCAGTTGTCTTGCCCTAATGCTAACTGCTTCTATATGCCTGTCTCATTTCAGGCCACCATCCATACCGTACGCCCAAGTATTTAACGCTATCAGTGCGAGCAAGTGTACCTGGATGCAATTATGGGCTTTAATAGTAAAGTCAGATGTTGGATGGCCAGATTTTCTGATGGAAAAAGTGATGCATTGCGTCTTTGTGAAGTTTAAAGTTAGAAGGTTCTTTGTTAGCCAGTTCGTAACTATGCGAAGGGAGTATTTCGCACTCTCTTTGACCGCCCTCCAGTCAGGTCCTGATATCAAAATTGTTGTGTCGTCTGAGTACGTGAAAATGGTCGTGTTTGGGAGGGAGATTTGACACAAGTCATTAATATAGAGCTGGAAAAGGGTCGGTCCAAGAATACTGCCTTGAGGTACACCATAGGATATAGTGTCCTCGTCACTTAAGTAGTCTGCTATTTTAAGTTGCTGTTTCCTATTTGTGAAATAATCTCTGAAAATTGCATGAGTAAATTGTTATTAACCCTTTCTGAAAGTTTTCTATTCTATTTTGTTACTGTTTGTAATAAATAGTTAGTTATCTAAATAAATAACCATTTACTTTAGGTACTCATTTAATTCACTAACCAGCTTAAAAACAAAAGAACACTTAGTCGTGGAAGTCCGTGACACTCTCATCCGGAAACGTGCCCAAAACTCGCAGCATTGCCACTAAATGGTAAACTAAATTGGAAAATTATTTCCACGAGGACACTATCAATGAATAAGTAATTTTGTGAAATTAGATGCGTAATATAATGCCAGCAAAACTGAAAATCAAAAGTCATTTGTTCTGGGCCATGAGTCAGCATTTTTCGAAGGTTAAAATTACTTATTTTTTTTAAACTAGTGCTTGACCGTAATCCCGTATGAAAATAAACAGTTATATAATCGTTGATAGTAAAACACACTAGTTTATTAAAAGTCCATTCCCTCTAACATTGAAGACACTTAAATTACGCTTCACCGAGTGACCCCGTACAATGCGTATCTTCTTCGTATCACCTATGGTTGACTGGTAGAGAATGCCTAAGGCATTAAGTCCGCCATTGTACAATTTATGTGCGAAAGAATAAATAAATAAATAAATAAATAAATACTCGCCGTACGACGGGTCACCCGGTGATGAAGGCCATAACATCAGCCGCCGGCAGAAGTTACCACCCACCACACAAAGCCTTGCCGCCAAGCGATTTGCCGTGTTCCGGCATGATGTCTGGTGAAGCCGTACGCAGGACGGGTCTGAGCAGTTGTGTTGCGATGAGTGCCGGGTACGATGCGCCAAATATTGTTGTGTTGGGAGTTTGGTCGTAGAGGGTCTTCAGATCAATCTCCCTTTGGCGCAGCATCGTTGGTCATGTTGTTGGGTTTAACATTGCATCACCTCGCTCAACTGCCGTCTTCCTTCCTATTCGCTTAGTTTTTCTGGGTGAATAGGCTCTTAATAAACAAGTGCGCTTTACCATCAACGATCGCATCACTGCTTACCATCAGGCGGGATTGCGGTCAAGCGTTAGTTTATAACTATTAAAAAAAAATGAAATTAAGTCATACAATTCCCGCGTTCACTCTCTAAAATGCGTCCTATAGGATACCGATAGTCTAGCAAACAATAGTCGGCCCAGAAATACCTAAATGTTTTCCGCTGTTTCTTACTTACTACGCGGCATCCTTAACATTTATTTACCAAACGTACGGCTCTGTACTTATTTCTCGATTATTTATGTTGTTCAGACTATTTGATATTACTTTTGTAACTCGATACTTTCAGAAACTTTTGAAATAAATAAGGGGTAGGATATGCAAAATCTGATAGGGATCAGAAAAACATCGCCAATAGATATAAGTTATTGCATAGTTTTGTTTAGTATCGCAATATTAGAGCTACTTATTCCTTTCAATAATATAATTATAACCACGAGATATAGATAGACGTCGGCTGGCAGTTTTCATTGATAACCGCTGTCAATGTTTAAAAAATGCTTTTCAAATTACTCTTTTTTTTTAATTATAACCTAGTGCGTGACCGCAATCCCACCTGACGGTAAGCAGTGGTGCAATCGTTGATGGTAAAGCGCGCTAGTTTATTAAAAGCGAAGCTGAGAGGAGGAAAGATAGCAGTTGAGCGTGGTGATGCAATGTTATACCCAATAACACGACCAATGATGCTGCGCCAGAAGGAGCTTGATCTCCATTACCAAACTCCCGACACAACAATATTAAATTTGGTCCATCATACCCGGCACACATCGCAACACAACTGCTGAGACCCGTCCTCCGTACGGCTTCACCAAATATCGATGAATCGCTTAGCGGCAAGTGTTTGTCTGGTGAGTGAGAACTTCTGCCGGCAGCCGATGTTGTGGCCTACCACCGATGAAAGGTTTTATAGATATTATACCATTTAGGATTATTTAGCAGACAAATCAATAGAATTTGTAATTTTTAATTTGAATTCTGATTTGAATTCTGAATACATTTAAAGCAGGCATGCTATGTTATATCAGGATATTCTGAAACAAAACTGAAGTATTATGTATCATCTTATGTATCATAATCCAGCAAATAAATATTACTTTGATTTGTTAATATCTAGTTGTGCCCGCTATTCCATTAGCATCTATGTCGGAAAATAATTACAATGTGTCATAAATAGCCTACTTACTCCTTATAAGATCATAAATCTGCAGTAATAAGCTCGTTTCGGTGATAAGCCGGAAATGTCAGACAAACAAATATATTTTTCTATGAACATTTGGTAATTTGCTTAATATATAACCATAAGTCATATCTCAATAGTACCTACTCATTCCTGCCAAGATGTGTTACAATGACCATTTCCATATGGGTAAACCGTACTATAATGAATTTGCTTTTTATGATTGTGGCATCAAAAAATCAACATATGATTATGCCAATAAGCGTGCGTATTTGCATCACGACTAAACATCATGTTATTAGGCTGTATGAATGAATTGCCTTTGCTTTTCATTTGTGGGATTATAACAACAACATTGACGGTTTTTTGTATTTATTTATTTCAAGGTCGTAGAAAAAGGTTTGTATGCCACTGTCACAAACAGCTATTGTAATACTCGTACTGATCTATTATTGTGCCTCATACAAACTATCACTAATATTACAATAGCTATCATTGCTTGACAGTGGCATAAATAACTATTTTAAACACAATCATGCTTTTAGTAACCAGCTGTTATTTAAACATAATGTTAGGTTGTTGTAACAATGTCTTATTGCATTTTATAAGAAGAAATACATAAAGGCGGGGTCGAATACCAACAATATTTTCTACTGAATTAATGGTGCTTAGAATTGAATTAAAAGTGTTCTTACTTGAATGTTCCAGAAACGTATTCCTGAAATGAAGATGGAAGTGTGCTGTTTCTGCGATGACCGCCGCAAGAGAGGGAAACATTTTGACAGCTACTTTTTGGTGGCATGCGTTCTGACGCACCGTTACGACAATGACACAAATGTAAAGTGACATTGACGTTAAACCGATACTATTGCGGCGGTGATAAATGGTATACTTGATAGAGTCGAAATAGTTTCAGTTACGTAGTTTTAGAAACGGATATTCCTTTTCATGAGTAATAAGTTTATGGGAAAGACTTGTGACTTGTGATAGACATGTATTGTGGCTTAATCATGTTGGAAATAAAACACACACTAGTCATGTTGGTAATCCTTGGCCTTTTTGAGGCAGACACGAGATATACT